>JAAIXI010000230.1:11570672-12910579 GCA_013403645.1 Heliconius nattereri
CGATTCCGCTTCTATGGTTAGGACTGCTGTTGGCGACACTAGACCCTTCCCGATTACAGTGGGGGTTCACCAGGGCTCGGCTCTTAGTCCGTTCTTGTTCAATGTAGTGCTCGATACTGTCTCGGCTCACATCCAGGACCAGCCTCCATGGCTGATGATGTATGCCGACGACATAGCACTCATTGCCGAGAACCGACTGACGCTGGAGCGTAAAGTGAACCTCTGGAAGGGTACGCTTGAGAACGGCGGCCTTAAACTAAATGTGTCGAAGACAGAGTACATGGCCTGCGGGAGCCGGGACTCGAGCACCATCCTTATAGGTCCTGAACCAGCCGTTAAGTCGGAGAAGTTCAGGTACCTTGGATCCGTTATGCACGAGTCTGGAGGCATCGACCACGATGTCCATGGCCGGATAAGCGCTGCCTGGGCCAAATGGCGGGAGGTCACTGGTGTGGTCTGCGACCGCAGAATACCGCCCAAGCTCAAGGGGCTGATATACAAGAGCATCGTCCGACCGGTTCTTTTATACGGCAGCGAATGTTGGCCAGCACTATCTCGGCACACTCAGGAGCTTCACGTCACGGAAATGAAGATGCTGAGGTGGATGTGCGGCGTAACGCGGTCTGACCGCATACGCAACACATTCATTCGAGGTAGTCTTGGGGTCCGTGACGTAGCGGATAAGCTCCAAGAGCGTCGCTTGAGATGGTTTGGCCACGTTACGCGCCGGCCTAAGAACTATGTCGGACGCAAGTGCCTTGCTATACTAGTTCCTGGGGCGCGACCTCCTGGACGCCCAAGGAAGCGCTGGTTGGATGTCGTGATGCAGGACATGAGAGCCAATGGTCTAACCACCGAGGACGTAAAAGATCGTGCAAAGTGGAGTAAGTTAAGTAGGAAGGCAGACCCTGGTAATAGCCGGGATTAATGCCAGGAAGAAGAAGTAAAAAAATTGTGTCCCTACATTGAATATACTTGCGAAAAAACAATATAGGGGGATGTGCAGATATTCTGAACTACTGGATGGATTGAATGGATTTTTTTTATAATATATTGTTATTAGACACGGGCAGGATCTAGGCTATTAAGGCTCGGTCGTCGCGCTTACAGTCGCATGCTTGAATACCTACGCCACGACGACGTCATTGCTAAAATTTGTTACCATAAGATGTAGACCACAACTGCAGATGCTGTATATGCCTAACATCCACATAGCTGAAAAATAACTACTAATCCTGAGATAATAATAATAATAATAACTATTGAATTTCACAAATAAGTTAGCTTAAGTAAACATAAGTTTTAGATACAAACATAGGCTAAACAAATACAAAGAAAAGTATAAAGATTTCCTCAACATATATCAGATATAACTGTCTAACGCTTAATACTTCACAATACTGATAAAGTTCATAGGTAGGATATAAGCGTGGTCTAAAAGATACGACTTTGAGAATAGTACGCTGCGTAATCTCAAGAATATTTATAGTGGATTTCACAGCTCCACCCCAGGTTGTTATACAATAAGTCAGGAGAGACTGGCACAAGGCATAGTATATTTGTTTCATTGTTGGAAAGTCAATTACATGTCGGAGATTTGTAAAAATGTAGATTATTTTACAAATTATTTTTTTAAGTACATTATTAAAATTGTTAGTTTTACGTATACTAAAACAGATATACTTAGTCTTGTCTACATTTAGTGTAAGATTATTAATTCTTAACCAATTAGTGACGTTATCCAAGCCTAACTGTGCCGTGTGAAACACATCCCTCCACGTATGTCCAGTAAAAACGAGAGCAGTATCGTCTGCATAAGAGTATATTTTAGTATCAAGGAGTGTCAGTGACGTAAGGTCATTAATGTAAATCAAAAATAGGGTGGGACCAAGAATACTTCCTTGCGGAACACCAAAAGAGAATTTGAGATCATCACTAGTATAACTGCCACCCTTGGCGTGTTGAAATCTATCAGAGAGGTAATCTTGGAATAGCTTTAGTTGATTTCCTCTAACGCCTATATATTCTCGTTTTTTCAGTAAGATGGGAATAGAGATGGTATCAATAGCTTTACTTAAATCCAAGAAAATAGTCAGCACATTTTTTGCCACTGTCCAAGTTTGAGCTGATGTGTTGAGTAAGAGAAAGGACGCATTGTTCTGTGGATTTATTTCTACGAAAGCCATGCTGATTATGTGCAAGAAATTCAACTTTGTCAAGATATTTAATTAATCGAGAGTTAATATTTTTTTCTAATAGCTTTGATAAAGATGGAAGTATTGAGATAGGACGGTAATTATAAGGGTCATTTTTGTCTCCATTCTTAAATATTGGAAGGATTACCGCCTTTTTAAGAGATTTAGATTTAGAATAAAATAATCTATGAGTATTGTAAGTCAGACACTTTGTTACGTAGATAGGCTTAGCCGGCATTTCATAATTTAAATGCTTCGTATTTAGTTTTTCAGTTGTAATTTTATTCTTGTTAAAATTCTTTACCCCCCTTTTATGATTTTCTCTTTTAATAGTATATATATAATTTTTAATAGTATATATATATATATATATCTATCTGATATTATTGGGATCAATATTAATATCCAATTTATTTAGTTCGATGATTGAGCCATATAGGCTTTCCCTGGATTCACCTTGCAACTTGGGTATATTTTTGATTTCAACTCCATTTGTACGAGACCTTCGTTCTAGTGTTTCTATTTTTTCTTCCAGTTTCTTAATGATTTTTTGTCTTCTATCTGTTGTTTTTTAGGAGAAGACAACTTGGATAAGAAAGAGTCGTATTTTTCACTCATGACTTCGACGGAATTGCGCAGGTCCATAAACTTTTTATCCATAGCATTTGTGACATCTGTAAACATCTCCTTAATGATTGTCAGAAAATTGGTGTCATCATCACAATACTTTCATTTCTTACGCTCCACATTTTTAGCTGCAATCGAAGATAAATCCGGTGCCGAGTCACAATGATGCAAGATGGAATCTGGTCCCTTAACCGTTAGTTTTCGCGAGTTGGAGGAAGAATCCTTCGATGTAGACCTCTGCGAAGTAGCCGGAGGAGCTCTTTAAGTGGCATGTCTTATTTACCTTATTATTTATTACACGACTGATTTAAAACTAAATTTAATTAAACAAAAAAATAAGGCGGGCGAAGCCGCGCGGGGGCTGTTAGCATACAACAAATCTATATATATATATATATATATAAAATCGAAAGGACACTCACTCATCACGAGATCTCAGAAACTACAGGTACTAGGAATCTCAAATTTTGCATAGGAGTTATTTATAGGATGTAGGTGCTCGCTCAGACGGGAATTTGCAATATTCGACTCCGGGTTGTTTTTGGGCTTGAGAGTTGGTATGAAACTTTGTTACTACAAGTGCTAGGAGTGTAAAATTTTGCTTGGGCAGTTTTAGAGAATTTTCAATATTCTTCTCCTAAGGGGATGAAATAGGGGTTGAAAGTTAGTGTGGGAAAATTTTTAAATTGCCACCGATTTTTATAAGATTAAAAATTTAGACTCTTAAAAATATTTCATTGAACACCTGTTTCATGGTTTATTAGGATTTACCTTCTAAACTGACAATTTTTTCATAATATATATATTTAATAAATGTTCGTACAGTTTAAGCGGGCGAAGCCGCCCAAGTCTACTAGTATTTTTATGAAATTAAGATCTGTAGACACACGTGTGTAATTAGCGTAACTTATCATTGATTAGTTGTAATGTAATCTAACCTGGTATGACATGCGAAATGTCAATACAAATGTACTCTACTACATACAAATATTTGTATTATGTATATATTCGTTTAAAAAAACGAGAGTTAAAAAGACTTAATAGTTAATTAGAATATTTTAAACTAGCAGCCCCGAGCGGCATCGCTCGCTTAAACTTTATTAATATTTATTAGATATTATTTAATTGTATTTAGGAAAAAGTAGTTGATTATTTTAGTATTGTTATATAATGATCTTCAATTTTCATATGTTAATGAAAAATGATCATAACGCTTAACAAGCTTTTTGTTGTGGCGGCATTTCATTATTTCTTATAGTTTAGTTCCAACGCGGTACTTAACCGAAGTCTTTAAAATCATAATAACCTAGATCCTACCCAGACAATAAAAAAAGTCATTCAAATAAGACTACTGTATTATGGTTTAATAGCTGCCGTGTTTAAACTATTTAGATAAGTAAGTATAATTGACTGCTACGGATCTAAATAGTAAATAAGCACCGCTACTTCATATAGCACATTTGCATTTTATCAATTTATTTATTTTATTTCTCCACGTGACTAACGTAGCCATTTATAGTTATGCGAATTATGCAAAATAGTCATTATCAATAACGTACATTTATCAAGGCGACTCGTCATTAATGTGTACAAGCTGAAATAGGTGTTTTTTCTGAGGAAATGATACAACTGGATATAGCAGTAAGTTTACTTTCATCTCGAAGTTTTTTGGCGTAGCGTTTGTACAATAGAAATTAATTTAGATTTCTCGCGATGCTCTAAGCCTGAGCTTGCTCCTCGGCGCGCATGAGGGAGATGATCCTGTCGTAGAGCTGCACCTTGACGTCACCGCCCCATATGAAGTCGAAGTGGTTGAAGGAGGCGCGCGGTACGGCATGCGCGGTCACTGGACCGCCCAGCCGCTCCTCTAGCAGCAGCACGTCGCGCGGGTCCGCCTGCGCGTCATTGAGGCCGTAGTGCAGGTGTGTGGGCACGCGCACGCGCGACACCTCGTAGTTGGGTGGCGATGGGCTGCCGTAGGCTGCCAGGTTGGCTACCAGGCTGCCATGGTTATAACGCGCGAACCGCTTGAAGCGCTGCACCTGGCTGTAATGGATCACCTGTCGCAGCGCCGCTCCTGCTGGGTTGTGTCCGATGAACACCGGCAGCATTGTCTGTAAGGAAGAAAAGGCATGTGAGAGTGTGTCAGTGTTTGTGTATTTGCATGTTGTCGTCGCCTCGTTGTACTTACCGCGTTAAAGTTCTCAACTTCTCCAAAACCAAGGATGGCGCTGACGCAAAGTGGTTGGAGGAACGAGTCGTCATTGCAGAGTGCCAGTCCGAGGGTGGTGAAAAGATCCCTGGAACCCATCAACTCTCCGAATCCTAATTCAAAGGCTATGTTCTGTAATAAAATTCGAGTAATTTAATTTTAACGATCTATGACAAGGATATGTAGTGGGTTATCGCCGTGCAGGGGCACAAGCGTGCGACTGTACACACGATAGGCTATTGGCTTAATTCCCACTGTAAGAATTAAAATATTTATATTTTAAAATTTCTAATATTTCGTCTCTCTGGTAACGAGGCAAATCGCGAATTTGAGTTCGTGCAATACCTCCAGAATTTAGCGGAAAGTGGGGAACGGAGGTAAAGGAAAGGTAAAAACCAGGTTCCGTTTGCGGATTACAGCATGAAACTAAAAAAAATATGTCGGAATCTTTAGTCCTTACCTCTAAAACTCGCTCAAATTGAACCATGATTTCTCTCATTCTATTTTCATTATGTTCTACGTAGACGGCTGGTGCCAGAGCTTGGAAAGATATGAACTTGTCGTTGTATTCAGGTCGCAGAGAGTTCAATACAACGAACACGGTTGTTCCTTGAGAGTAACCGATGTAATGCATCTTCTGTTGGCCAGTGGTGCGGGTAATGTGATTGATGAGAGCAGGAAGATCGCGGTTGCCTATTTCGTCCCAGCTGAACTTCCAGAATTCAAGTCCCTCGCGGTCATTGGGATCACGGAAGAGATGTCTTCTGGAGTAGTAATTACCACGGGCGTTAGCTAGCCACACATCGTACCCTTCCTCTGCCAAGAGGTATGCTGATGGGAAACAAAAAAAAATTATAATAATAGCGCTATCGTGTTAATAACGGCGCTAAAATGAACGCTTAGGAAATGTTATATATTACTCTTATTGATCAGTACTGATACATATAGGAAATAGGAAAGGGCTGCATAATTTAAATCAATCAATTTAGTAAGTCTAATGCCAGTATTGTGGAGGTACTTACCGAGTGCGTTGCCTGGGCCCAACACGAGGAAGTCAGCGGAGGAGCACATGAGACCGTGCACTACGAGCGCGACGGGGCGCGGGCCTGGCACGTTGTTGGCGTCGCGGCCGTGCGGGATGCGATGTGCTGTCACGATGTAGCCGTCTGTCGTTACGACGTTGTGCTCCTCCAGCGGGTAGTTGTATTTGCGCACCAAACCTGGCTATATTTCAAACAACAAAAAGTACATTTCTAAGCTGCTACCACCTGTACTAAGTAGAAGTACTCTCTTAGGTATATCATGTGGTAGCTTACCACGTCAAGACGAGCGTCCTCCACGATGTTGTCGGAGTAGCGCGCGCCAGGCGCGGGGCCGGTCTGCTTGCGCAGCAGGTCCTCAACGAGGGCAGCGTTAGGCGAGCGTTGCGCCGCCGCTGCCGCCACCACAACAAACGCTACTAAAAGAGTGCGCAACATCTTGCAATAGTTGGCACTCTACGAGAGTGTGCATGGCGCCGGTAGCACTCTACTTTTATAAACATATATTATATTATCTTCTGATTTAATCAGGTAATATATTACGTGATTGAAAATCATTGAAATACAGATTAAAAATACGATATTTATCTTTGACCAAATTATTAAGTGCACTGACGTGGATGTCATGTTTTTGCTGAAAGTTTTAAGGAAATCGGCTTAAATATTCTCGAATGAAATATAAAATATATTTGTAAAAATTCCGTAAGAGTTTGCCTATCTATCCAAAACTGAAAAGGTACTTATTTCCTTGGGGCTACCAAGAATGTTATCATTGTTCTTTTACACTTCAGGCTTATTCAAGTTACCGAGAGAACCTCAAGAAAGGGAGTTTCAAGTTATGTATGGGTTAAATATGAATCGGCACCATGCGGCTACCTGAGGTGAGTACCTATAGGTGAGGTGAGTACCTATATAAATAAGAGAATACTAGATGAGTATATCAATAAGAGTGTAATTTTGATTTTGACCTGATCGTGACCTCTTTTTGACATGCTTTCTCCTATAGTGTAATATAATCTCTTTTTTAACGTACAATATCCTTCGTGTGTTCTCCATACAACGTGAGATTAGTGAAGTGATAAGTGCTCAACCGGCATAATAATGAAACTTTTTTAGCTTGAGTCTGTGTGTGCTTCAAGCAGCGAGAACCTTTGACCCTAGTGTTAAGGCACTCCGTTCCCATTAAGACACTTGCGATGCCCACTTTCTGCCGCATTCTGAAGGCATTGCGTGTCGAGTGGCGCTTGTACCCCACGACTGGTACCTGGCCACTGGCTGGCTGGCTTATTTTAAGATAACGAAGATCACGAAGTTTTTACCTACTGTGTCTATGTGATAAGGCGTTCAAAACATAATAATTAGAATGTAATAGAATAAACGTCTATAGGAGTCTTAATATTTACAACTGATTTTTCTGTGAAATAACGTAGAGCTAAAAACGTAAACGTAGAGCTATAATTATTGATATCCTTTTNAAAAAAATTCACTTCTATGTCGTAATTAATTAAAATATATTTATTGATAAGCTTTTGTGCTGATACAAAATATGCAAATAATATTATTTATTTTCATTTATTTTCATAATAACACGCGTTTAATGACGCACTGTGTTAAGACGTTATCATAATTAATTTATTTACCGGTTTAATTTTAACAATCGTTATCTTAATATAATTGAATGAATCAATCAATGAAACTTATCACGGTTTAGGTAAATACAGATTATTAAATTGATTTGTTTGTTTAAATATTAAAAATATATATATTAAGTATATTGGTGTCTGTACATTAAAAAAATATCGGCGAGAGTCGGGTAGACCTGCCAGTGTGGATTGTTGGGAATCCAGCTTAAATAAATAAACAGTGCACGCCTTAGTGTTGGCAACACTGCTTATTAAGAGATATTCGCCCATTTATCAAGCGGATAAGAAATGATTTTCTTAATCGAGATTTTTTTGTGCTTCATTCTCTTTTAAACATAGAGTTTGAAAAAATAACTAGGTACTTCTACTCCCGAATATTTTTTGAGTTAAACAGAAAAATCTATATCAAAACAATTCTAATACATTGGTTTACTATAAAAGGTTCATATACTTATATATGTTATGGTTCTTTAATTTAAATTTTAACTAACATTTTGTAAAAATTGTAATGAGAATGTTAAATCTTATTTTATGATTTTGTTACACCTAATTATTTTAAATTAATATTGTTTTTTTATTGTTTAAAAATATATTGAGGCCGTTATATATATATATATATATATATATATATATATATATATATATATATATATATTGACGCAGGCCTCTTCCTAACCTGCTGTGTGCGGGTTACAGCGTGAAACTAAAATAAAAATTATATTTCAAGTTAGTTGGTTTGCTCCCCCTAGTAACGGAATATGGAAGTTGTTAGAAGTAGTTCAATGGTCTTAGTTCAAATATAAATTTGCACGACGACTCTTCAAATAGTTCATTTGCTTAATATAAGATGGCGCAATAGAGATGATGGTTACGCAATATAATTAATGTTGACAGTTTGTAAACATTATGTTTTCTTCTTTCTTTTTTTGTTCTTAAGCTGCTTCTTTTCTCTATTTTCTTCTTTTTTGAAAGCAGTGCGTGTTAAATAGCATTACTCAACGTTGCTGAGAAATAAAAGATTAAATATTTGGAATATTGAATGTTTTATATATTGGCCTCAAAAGTTGTAATTAATCGGCATTAAGAAATAAAATAACTACCCAATTGTGCAAAGCCTTTATTGTTACAAAAAATAATATTCTTCAAATACATTATATATCTTTAACCTGCAATTTCACTAATACCTGAAAACCAAAAAATATATATTTATTTATCGATTCTTGAGAAAAAAGAATATTCTGTTATAAATTATTAAATCATTTATTGCTTGCCAGCTTTTAAGATTGCATGCGTATGCACACTTGTTTGTATGAAATATAACTGTACAATATTTTTTTCCATGAAATATTCATAAATTTTCATTTGTTTACGTGTCGAATTTCATACAGAATGTAGCAAAAACATTGCGTAAAGGCTGATATCTTTTGATTGTGTTGATATAGAAGCTTGATTTTTTCTGTGCTCCAAGGGACCGTAGATCTGGATATTTGATATTAATTTCAGCGACCTCCAAGCGATGTTGAGATGAATGATTTTGATAGACGGAGAACAAAGTGAGCCTATAATAAATAGTTCAGTTTTTCTAAAGATAAGGAACCCTAAAAATTACTATCGTGCTAATTATATTTCGGATTATATCACGGTAATTATTACATCGAATGATATTAATAATTGATATTTGAGTAATAATGCACCTGCAGTTCCCAGTATCTCAGCGATGCGCGCGAACCCGGTAAGGCTGTCGAGCGTGTGCTGCAGGTGCCCGAGCAGCAGGGAAGATATCTCGAGGGTGCCGTTCATTCTGTAATAATATGCATATTATAAAGACATATACTATGATTATAATTATCCGTTATCACACTGCCCTAGGCCGTCATGGCGCTAGGGAACAAGCGTGCGACTGTAAATGCGACACTTGTCGATTCTTATTTCCTTACTCTAGTAACGAGGTAAAGCGCGGCGTTAAGTTCCGCCACTCAATATGCAATAGCTTGAGAATTCAGCGGAATGTGGGTAGTCTTAACACTAGGATCCCAGGTTTCCTCTGCCTACCGAACTATATGTAAAACTAATAAACTTAAAATTATCCTTATATTCTACAACTATCTTAACGTTGTTATAGAAAAAAAATGTATCAGATTGACGCTATGGTTTTTTTATATTTAAAAATTAGCAATTCGAATTTTGTTAAAAATCGTCATAAAATCAGTAAAGAGATAATAATTTTAATTTTTATAGTTGTATTAATTGTACTTTTAGAAAAATGTTTGTGAAAATATTTTTGCGTAACTCGTTCATAGACCATATAACATTTTTTATATATTCTGTACATTGAATATCACTTTACTGTATCTAGAAGTCTTTAATTAAATTTTAATACTTACTGACAATTAACATTTGATGTCATCTGAAACAAAAAATAAATTATATATTATCATATCTAATGAAGGCCTAGGCCTAGGCCTGCAACAGGGGCATAAGGGTGTAACTATAAACGCGACAGGTTGTGGGTTCAATTCCTGATTGGGATAATGACATATTTACTATTTTCCTCGACCTCTGCCGATCCTGCTACATGTGGGACACAGCATAAAGCTGAAAAATCCCGAAGTGGATATCGAACCAACACTACCAACGGCTTATAGTTATTATTGAACAATATAATTATATGTTAATATCTTCTATTTATCTAAAATATAAATTGTAACAAAATAATTTTAACACTCACCAACAGTGAAGCAAATAAAAGAAAAACAAGAGAAGAAAATGTAGACACAGATCGACGCGACATCTCGACGTTAGGTTTTTACAAAGTTTACTACTTCTTGTAGGTAGTACTTGCTTTATATACGCACTTAAGTCCTCATTTTATTGTTACCCTACTATTATAATTGTTGAATCTTTTATAGTCATGTAAATAGGCAGGCTCGTCCTTTGCGATTTTCCATGCTGGTGCGGTTGAGGTCTTTTCAGCCTCATATTATATACGTGTAACATTCGACTTGTCGACTTGAAATCTATATAAAGCCAATTTTGACCTCAAGCGGCTGTGAATGTGTTAATAAGATCTTAATTCAGTGACAACATCTCAACTAAATCTATAATATTAGATGAAAATATTTCTAAGGCATAATAAATAAGAAAATACTAGTTAATATTTTAATTGAATTTTATTTAATTTATATATATCTCGTCTTCATTTGTGTAACATAAATATATTTATTATATAATTTTCTATTCTCTCCTAGTGCAGAATAAATGTAACTATAATATTTTAAAGAAATGTAAAATAATGTAAATGAGCACATATAACGTGATATTGTTTCAATATATGAATGCAGTGCCTTGCTCCAGATCCAGTTGGAATCTTTTCACGTTTGTACTGTGATCTTGTTGTATACCAATAAATGTACCTCTAGTATATATTTTTTTACTTCATGCTGTATCCCACACACAGCAGAGTAGAGGGAACCTGTGTACTTAGTGTCAAGACGCTCCGTTCCCCTTAAGGCACTTCCGTTCAGGACGTATTGCGCGTTGAGTGGCAGAACTTAACGCCGCGCTTTGCCCCGTTACAAGGTCGAAGAATTGAAAATATTAAATATTGAATTTCCTCGCATTGTGCCCGTGTTCTACCACAAGCCAAACATAAGTATTTACATATTAGAATATCTATTATTGGGGGAATTCATTAATATGACAGAAATAATTATTTTAAAAATTTTGTCCGTTTGTCTGATTGTTCATTATTTCGATAATATGAAACAGAAACAAGCGTTTCACAAGTATTTTATACTTGCTTTGCGTCTAACTTTTCTTTATAAATGCTTACGATTATAAGTATTTATGTTTACAAATACGAGTAGAACCAAAGACCAGGATATGGTCAGGTGTTCTGCTCGTTTATTTTTAATACCTACTACGCGTCTATTCCGATATATATATAACTTTTTTAATATAAAAAAGTCATAAAGGTGCACACTGACGATATGATTCAAACACTTATGTACGAGTACTTTGCGTTTTAAAGTGATATTGCCAATTTAAACGGAATCGTTTTGTCAAGTGTGATTTCGGTTAGCGTCACGCTATCCCGCACTCCCACACGCTATCAGCAGTGAAGGCAGAGGAAACGTAGAGTAAAACACTTCGTTCTTCACTTCCCGCCCAATTCTGAAGGCATTGTTGAATAGCAGAATTCAATGCCGCGAAGGTTAAGTTAATAAAAATAAGACAAACAGTTTTTTTATACCACTCTGTTCTAGTAGAAAAAAAATATATAAGCAGCTAATTTATTATTCTAAGGACTCCAATGTACTATTAAAGGTTAAGAAATAAAATCGCTTACAGCTAATAACCAATGACAATATAATATTTTGTGGAATTACTAAAAAGTACCTCGATAGCACATATATTTTCATTTTCTTCCTCTTTAAGTAAATTCATCGAAGTATATGAGCTTATTATCTAAATAATGGCACTCAGAAACACGAACGCCACTTAGCAGCTGCCTTCCGGAGCGGATGTGTGCGGATATTACGTTGAACCAGGTAAATATATGTATATATAGATATATATAGGTACGCTTTTTTATATTCATCATATTGGGTACATTTATAAAAAGAAACTGTGAATTTGAAAATAATTAAGTTTAATTTTTCTTCTCGAAAATATCGAAAAATTTTAACTAACGGCCCGCTCTGGGCTTCGCCCGCTTATAATACGCAATTATTTTATTTACTTATCTGAACTATTTTAGTGTTTTTTTACGATTACCATTTTAAAGGCAAAAATATATTGAAAACTAAAGTTTCAGTCAATCATTTCAATAAAATAATTATTTCCTAGAAATTTTGTCAAACAAAATAATTTCATATGTATTAATATAACATTTACATTTTTGAATCGATTTTAATGAAATATACTATTTTTTAAGGGGTGTTTGCCAAAATACGATAGTGAAAACCGCATTTAAATGGCTTAAGCCGTTTCTGAGATTTAGCGTGTACAGACAAACAGACAAAAAATTGAAAATCAATGATGTGTAACATTAATACATGACATAAATAATAGATTTTTACACATATCTTGTATGTACAGACAGCGATAAGTTACAATTTTATTGATAGTAATGTGTAGAAGAGTTAAAAAACAAATGAGCCACTTCAAATTATTATACTTTCGTTGGTTTTAATTATTATGTAAAAGAATTAAAACAGCAACTGAAGGATATTACCATTTATTTAACATAGAAAGATGAATGGTACAAAAATAATTTAACGATTTTTTTTAAGTTTTGTAATTATTTTCTAACACATTTAGCTTCGTTCCATGACATACATATGTAAAAGATTTCATAATGAAATAAATATAATACTATAAATACTTTTTTCCAGCAGCTATTTAATTCTTCCGAATATCTGCAACAAGAAAATTATATATTAGCTATATATTCTAAGAACAAAACTATTGTTTAATACATTTAATAGTAAAATAGTATTTGTAGCGTGTAATAAAAGTCCCACACGTTGCAATTTGCGGTGCAAACCCGTACGGTATTCTAGTAACAATGTGCTATTGAAATAAAGCGTTTGCTTCTAGAGGGTATCTCGCGAGTCGATACCTATATTGCTTATTTTCACAGCATTTCATATAATACAGGGTCGAGGCAAACTATTTTAAGACACTCCGTTGTCGATATTTAGCCAAATTTTTGAGACATTGTGTGTCTCGCTTACATTCAGACATTGGGCTGCTGCATCATTGTGCTACTGCGATTGCTTTAAAAATAACTTGATATGCTATTTAATTTTATTTAAATGAATAATTTTTATTCGATCTTTGTCGATTGTTTATTTTTGGGTTTTCATTTTAAAATCATGTCTAAATTCTGATAACAGATATTCATTTCTGGGTACAATTTTCTAATATATTTTTTACATTCATATACATTCTTTAAATACTTACGTGAACTAGCCCACAAAACCAAATATGTCAGCTATAGCGTTTATTTTGTCTAAGCATCTTTCAATTTTGGCTTCAATGAGAGTGCCCAGTAGTGAAGTCGTTACGTTCCTAATAACAAACAATTTCCTATTAAATACCGCAAAACTATTCAATACATTTTTTTAAGCTTTAAATATCAAAATAAACTTTTATCATCTATGAAATATGTTGAAATTTTGGGTTAAAAAGTCTATTGATCACCAAAAGGACTCTACTGTTTAAATTACATTTAAAATCAGTATAAATAGATATTGAAAGAAATATATTAAAAAAACATGAATATAATTATTAGTTGTTGGTGTCAATAATTTTATAAATCAATAAGTCAGTGACTACTAAATACAGTATGAAGTTATAGTAGAATTATTTTAAGAGTATTTTTTTTGTAACATTAATATATGACATCAATAATAGATTTTCACATACAACTTGCATGTACAGACATATACACAGACGATAAGTTACAATTTTATTTATAGTAATGTGTAGAAGAGTTAAAAAACAAATGAGCCACTTTAAATTATTATACTTTCGTTGGTTTTAATTATTATGTAAAAGAATTAAAACAGCAACTGAAGGATATTACCATTTATTTTACATAGAAAGATGAATGGTACAAAAATAATTTAACGATTTTTTTTTAAGTTTTGTAATTATTTTCTAACACATTTAGCTTCGTTCCATGATATACGTATGTACAAGATTTCATAATGAAATAAATATAATACTATAAATACTTTTCACACTTGCAGAGTAGATTAAGTAAAGGGACCTGGTGTTTTTTTCTCTTAAATGCTAGCATTCATTTATGTTTTTAAAAATGTTTTCAAGTAAAAATGACCACCATTTAAGGAAGAAGCGGACATGGTAGTCCTTTTCGTAGTAAAGGAAAAAAATACTTACTGTCCACTCACTTCTATGGTACAGATCTGTAACAAATAATATTACATTTAACATATTATAATATTCAATTTAGTTCAGTTTTTAAAGTAATTATTAATATAATAGTGTTAGAAATCGGAAGCGTTTAGTGTTTTCACACTAACACGATAAAAACACACATCGTCTATATGTTTCTAATGTATTTGGAAAGAGATTCTACGTAATTGCAATATCAATAACAATACTTCATATGAGTTTGTTTTCATATCTCCAGAAGTCGGTGGAAGCTGGGGAACGGTATGTCTCAACCATTAGGTTCCCTCTGCCTTCCCTGCTGTGTACAGAGTGATACAGAGTGAAGCTGTAATCTCCATTACGGTTGTATATACATTTTTTGTTAGAATAAAGTAGATTCGAATTTTTGACCTGGACGAGAAACATCTTTAATTAGTACCTAGTTCACAATATCGCCTTAACAATTTGTAACCAACACCAATTGGATGTTTTGAAACTTATTAAAGGAAAAGATAAATAATTTTTGTATTTACCATCAGCAGGACTGGCAGCAAGAGAGCGAAGGAAGGGAGCCACTTTAGATGCGACGACATGTCTGCGACTATTGGACTACTGCTGACCAAAGGACTGAAACTTACTCTTTATATACCTACTCAGTCTAGTTTTTCTGTTAGATTTACTCTTTGTATTAATTAATAAGGTTATCTTTTATCATGTAAAAGTCATTGGTAACAATATCTTCTAATGCTATGCATGTGACATAAGTTATCCATTATATTACAATAACTTTCTATTTACATTTCAAGTTTTTTCTTAAATTATAATGATTTTTTTTATTGAATAAATTAAAATAAAAGTACAGTATATGTCGTAGATTGTGAAAGGCTGTTATTTTATTTTGCTAGAATTGGAAAATATACTCTCCCTTATAAAAGGTTAGTTGAAAATGTTCTAACAATTATAATTAAATATTATTATTTTTCTAATAAAATTATGATAATAAATTTTATTAGAAAAACTGATTTTAGTAAATAATTTTTAATCGAAGATGTATACATTAACCTCGTATGCAGGGTTTTTGCATAAAGTATAAAAAATATTTAGAGCGAAACGAATGTGAGGTTTTTTGTGTTTATACATCGGTTGGTTACGACGTATTTTGTTAATCTAGAACACTTCATTTACTTTTGTTCTATATTGTTGTAAATTCTAAAGATATTGAAAAGTTTTAAAAGAGATTATAAGAGGCGGTTGGGGCGCAAACATGGATTGTGGGTTCGATTTCCATTCGGGAAATTCATTGGCGGAAAATTTGCGGTGTTGGATTCCGCTACTGAGCATGCAATTGTATGGACAGTTCGAGAGTGCGAGCTTATCAACGTGTTATTTTGCTTAACAGAAGGTTCACTTTACTTATCCAGCTGTAAGTGAAATTCAGCATGAAGAACAAAAAAAAAATGTTCTCTTAGTTAACTTAGATAGAATATTTATATTTAACGAATTTTAGGCATATAATCTCTATTGAAGGCCTTATATCTTTGGAGGCCTTTTCATGATTAAATTAAACCCTTGCTTAAAAACATACAAAAAAAATATCGATCATAATTATTGATTATCATTACCCATTTTATTATCTGTCAATTCTAAGCAATATCCAGCCGTTATCGTCTCGCCATCGTCTCGTGGGGTGACTTCATCCCCTACCCGAGGGTGCGCCAGGGAGTGGGGATCACATCAGTCGTGGCGCGAGGTCCGCACCGCGTGGTCGTGTTCAGTGTTGCACCGTCAGGTTACGTGTACATCCCTCTACTTCCCTAACTAGCTCTCACACCCGGATTCGCACAGGTATCTGTCATTATATTAGTGTATTTGCAAAATTTGTGTACAGATTCATTCATGATTTATTGAATTGTTGTGATTGGAATAAAATGTTATGACCACGTTGTTTAATAACATCGTGATAGTAAAGTTGAATGAAAAATCTGGTATCTGTTATTATAGAATCCAAAAAAATGTTAACTCGGCATAGATTGTAAGTGATAAAAATAAGACACTGAACGTAAGTGTCAAAAACATGCAATACCTCCAGAACTCGGCGGAAAATGTGAAACGGTGTGTCTTACATTAGGTTCCCTCTGCTTACCCTTCTATGCGGGGAATACGGAGTGAAGCTGAAAAAAAGAAAAACAAAACCTTTTGAGAGCCTTACTCTACATGCCATTTATACTTGTGTTTTGCATTTATATTTTAAAACATTTATATTATATAATATTGCTTAGCTTTTTTACAATATTCAAAGTTATAAATCTTAACTATAACTGTCTATTAAGAAAAGTAAACAGTTTATTTATAAGTAATAAGCTAAAAAATTGCGAGTGCTTTGTATTAATATAGAGCCGAACTGAATTATATAAACGTTTGTGTATATATATCAATTTGGATAAATCCAAAGAAAAATCCAAATTTTTAATTATTGTAAAAGTATTGCATACTATCTACTAACAGTCAACATTCTACATCAGTTTGTATTTATGTCTTAATATATTTTTTAACTTCACTTCCGGTTTTCTCTACCTAACTTGCTATACATAGGTAGGGGAAGGTGGGAATCTGGGAACCTTAAGTCGCGCTTTGCCTTATTTCATTTCTTTGAGTGGGAATCGAACCCCCAATCGGTCGCGCTTATAGCTGCTCGCTTATGCACCTGCGCCATGACTGGCCTCACAATATTTATGAACTTATACATTTTATATGAATATATTATTATCGTAATATTTCGATATATTCAGATAATGTTTATTTCTCGAGTATAACATTTTTAGCATCTAATGCAAAGAATTTAAAAATTCTAGAACGTAGAGGGTTACGTAGCTCGATTCCATTTCTCATTGCTTGAGCTCTACGAGGGTGATTGCTATCGACCGCATTCGTATTAAACGTTTCTTAGTTATAAGACGACGAAACCATAAATTTCACACATTATAAAGCTAAATCTACTTAAAAATAGTTTTTGTCTTAATAGGTTCCCTCTGCCTGCCCTGCTGTGGGAGACGGCTTGAATTTTTTTTATTATTATAAACAATATTTATATTATGAAATTATTCCTCGTTTTCTAATCATAGTAGTAATTTAAGTGCTAACTAAAATTTTCAATAGAAGTATCCTTGAGAATATCTGAGTTATATTGCGTATTATGGACGGAGACAAGGATGAGACCAACTTGTCTAAGTTTTCACATCACAAGCTATGATAAAATCTAAACTAGAACACCAGCGACGTACAATTTCTTTATTAACTTTAATCTTTGTAACAAAGATTTGATGCTGTAATTTCTAAATGGAATGTTTCAGATATTTTAAATATGAAAATATTTTTTTTTTAGATAACGTATTTGTACCCGTGCTTCTTGAAAAACTTGTATGGTATTAAAGTGGCGTGGGTTTAAGTGCTATTATATTATTTTTTTTATACATTTTCTAGAAAATATTTTTTTAAAGTGTGGAATAACATTTTAAAAAATAATCAAAATTATTAACAGTTTCCATGAAAAATAATAAATTACTCTGGGTCGTAATTTAAAATATATATGTATTTTTCGTTTGTCGCGGTCGTCCTGTGGCGTATCGTCTAATTCGAATTCGTATTGAGATTTGGTTGAAATGTCAAATGCCTAGCATAATTTAGTCGCGGCTGAAAATACTTAAAAAAGTGAAAGTGAGGAACGGAAGTGTTTTAATGGGAGCGCAGTGTTTTAACACTAGTTCTTTGTTGAACTTATAATAATATATACAAGAAAAAAAACATAGACATGTCATATATATAACTAAAAGACACAGGAAATTAGTTTGGGGGTCGGTGTTAGATTTCACTCTAGGTTCAAAGCTAGTTTAAGATCTAATTCAATGCATTTCTAGTCTAATATTATTCACATATACATATGTATAAGCTCGCTTATTTAGAGAAACTAGCACACACAAATTATGTTGTTGCTCTATGTTCATGGTTGTATCTGTAGATATTTTCTGGGAGGAAGGGGGGATTTTGGACTGTACCTTTGAACAGATATTTTCGGGTATAGGTATTTTTTTATTTTTTAAGGCAAATTTTTTGTTAGTATTTTTTTCTTGGGTGCGTAACTATTGTAGAGGAAGCATCGCCACCCGCCTTCCCTATTCCTACAAACATCTAGTCTAGTCGGTGTCTACTCTTCTAACCTTAATGAATTCAGCGTATGTACGACAAAACGTAAATAAATATTTTCAAACAAACTTTTACTATGAACAAAATTAAACGGATTTCTATTAATATTAAGATGACTGGGGTTTATTTCGGGATTCATTTGTTTACTTGTTTGTTGTCGGTATCCTCAAAAGGTATTTGGCAATGAGGAGGCTTCATTGACCTGTTTCTATTCAAAAACTCTCCTATAGAAATATTGGGCTTTTATGCTTTTGATGGTAATGGTAACCCAATATTATACACGCTTATGATGATACTCCCACTGGATAGCTACTAATATATATAGACATACGTAACGCTATGTTTTATTCTATTTCTTATTTTTTTAGCTTTAACACATATCAAGGTAGGCAGAGGGAACCTGGGAACCTAGTGCTAAGAAACATCGTTCCCATAAAGAGGCTTCCGCTGTCCACTTTCCGCCGAATTCTGGGGGAATTGCTTGTTGAGTGCAACTCAACGCTATGTTGGTTACTAGAACTTTTATTTTTCTTGGTTTAGCGAGATTTTTATAAAAAGAGAAAATATTAAGAACAAAAGCTTGCTCAATTTTTGAAAAGTCAATTTTAGTTAATTTCATATTTATAATATAGTTCGTTGTTTGTAGGCAAAGTGAAGCTCTATATGTCTATCAGTTTCGCGTGCACGGTCACGGCGGAGGCCAATTTTCAGTAAATGTATTAGTCTTGAGCAGCGGTACTATAAGTAAATTGCCTGCTATTACAATAATTATACCCTAATATAGCGAGTATTCTGAGTAATAAAGTCGAATTCGCCGAGTGAGCTCGAGTGGAGACTAGATTAAATAAAACGGTAGATTATTAAATGTAATTTTCAATATTTTTTAGGTAATGGCGACCTAATTTCAGAATCCTTGCTCTGATTTTCTATTCTAAGCTTCAAAATGAAGATGTTTAAATTAGTTTCTTTTTTGTTTGTAATGTTGTATTACTAAATTAACTTATAATAGAAGTTAGATTAATATTATGTAGCGAACTAAAGTCTATCTTTTTCGAGCACTTCGAGATTTGGGGTAAAAAAATCTGTAAAACCATCGAGTTAAATTTTGGTATACATAATCTGTATATTTTTTAATTGAAGTTTTATTTAAATTATAATAATATATTTCTTTAAAGTTAATTTTCTTACTCTTTCACGATAAATAAAATATAAATTAATTAATATAATTCAAAAAGGTCCTCGTCGCGATAACATTGTTACGACCTTTAACAATTTCATCAATATCTATACAAAGCGGACCTTTGGTAACACAGCCACCAGCCTAGTGTCTGTCTCGTAACAAATTAGATAGACTTTGGAGCTCGTGACAGAATTGTATTACCCGACGTTGGATAGTTCGATATCGTTCAGATACTACCTACTTATCTAATAAGACGACGGACGGAATACAAAAATGACATATACTAGTCGAGCGAAGAAAACTTCGTTAAAGCCTTTTAACATCAGACCACGCCTTTTTGAAGTTTATTTTGGACCGATTTCAAAAAATAGGGATAATCAGCTTAAATTACGAGTATACCTACGTTTTATTGAAAATAAGTGTTTGGCGGTTTCCGTAATTATGTTTGTCCACTAAATTGTAGGTAACCAGAAAATTGTAGGTATTAAGATTTTTTTTATTGCTTAAGCTTAGGAAATAGTTTAAATTTCATCTACATCGGTTCAGCATGTCTGTTGTCTACATGTAAATGTACTATATAAATAACAGGCCGTCGCGGCGCAGCGGTACAAGACGACGGTCGTGGGTTCCATCCCCATTCGAGAAAGTGAAATATTTATTTACGTTTATATTTCCATTTATTCGTTCTGATATCGAGGCAAAACGCGACGTTGAGTTATGCCACTCAACTCACAATGCCTCTAGAATTCGGCAGAAAGTGGGGAACGGAGTGTCTTAACGCTAGGTTCCCTCTGCCTACCCTGCTGTGTGCGGTATACAGCGTGAAGCTAATTTATTATATTTATTTTTTAAATAATAGTAAAGTAAAATGTAGATATTACAATAACGGTCGTAATCAAAGTAATGTTATTTATCCACAAGTATCTCATTAGACAGCTTTAGAATAATATTACATAATGAAGTTACTTTAAAATATGAAATTTTATAATAGCTATAATGTTATTTCTTTTTGCTGGTAACATTTGTAACATGCAGTCTAATTCACATTTCACATTTGTGTACCACTAATTGCGTTTCGTGAAATATTTATGTGAATTACGTATTTTATATAATACAATTATCATTTGGAATGAATAAATATACACCATTGTAGTGCAGTAGATATGTGCTTAAATCTGGTTGTGGGATCGATTCTTACTTCGATATTTATAGGGTTCCATACCTCCAAAGGTAAAAACGGAATTCTTATACAATTATTTTATTATCCGTCTATGAAGATCGCGTGGAGATATCAGGTTGAAATTTATATCAAATATTACAGACTCCGGCTCCTTGGAGCAAAGAAAATTATGCTTCTAAATAAATGCAATCAAATGATACACATTTATCATAAATTGGGCTTCCTGTTCATCTACATTCCTAAAATTGATACGGAATCCTCGCTGGGCTAGTCCGACCCGCGCTTAACCGGTTTTATTTTTTGTATTATTAGTAATCGTCGGTGGCAGCTTTGTTTACGTGGATTTTAGATATAAAATGGAATATTCGGTTTTTTTTCTTCGAGAAATACACTGTTAGTGCTCTTCTAGACAGCTTATAAAACATTTATACTTGCACAGACTTGTGATATAAAGAATAGAAAAATATAGAACAAATTCTTATCTCATTAGGTCTCATACGACGGAGAGAAATTATAAAGCAATAAAAATAAAAATGTGCATTTACGAAAAATAATAAATTAAAAGAAGAAATAAAACAGCACATACTCGTAGACCTAGCATTTGTTAAGCTTTACTTATATCATGATGAGAACTTAAATTTGCTAAAAATTATGATAACTGTTGAATATAAAGAAGAAATGAGAATGACAATATTACAGTACTTCACAAAAAATAACAATTGTAAGTAAAGTGCCAGGCCACGTCGTGAAGACAGCGGGAGGCGCGGGAATGAATTGGCGTGAACCATTTTGCTAGGTGTTAATTAATTTTGTATTTCCTTTTCAAATCCCTTAAGAATATTATTTAAGTTTAATCTTTTTTTATTTTAGTAAAAAAGAACTTAATGCTGTTTCTGCGTAGGTGCGTAGTTAACGACAGAGACAGCGGCTTCCACGTCCTTCTAAATTTCAGATGCAACAAGACTCATCACACAAATGTAATGAGTAAAGGAACTGTTTGCAGTTCTATATCTTACCATAGTAGTAAAATATCAATTATTGACTTGACTTAGAAGCTTCACATTATGTATGTTCCAAGAGACAGTAGTCCAGGATATTTATCATTAGTTTCTGCTTGCTTCCACCCGATCTAGAGTTAAATTGTTTTCACAGGCGGACAAAAAGGTAATACTAAGAAGATAAGGTTCTGTTTCCTTTTGAGATACGAAACTAGAAATAAACAAAAGTTTTGCAAAAATTAAATATTTTTTTACAAAGAAAAATTAATAAATAATAATAAAGTAATATTTAATTTATAGATCTGTGACACTGTGTCTTTTTGAGTGCTTATTTCACCGCTCTGTTGTAAGCTTTCTTTTTTTTTTTACATTACTTAAATTTATAACAAAAAGATAAATGCTTACAAGAAATAACACTGCTTTAGTAACAATTTAGATAAATAAAAAGATAGAAAGAGCGTAAAAAGAAAGTAATTACTTACTTTAAATTAATTTACCCTTGTCAATAAATACAGTGTCTATACGAGATTCGATTTTCGTACGCGTGACTGAAGTGAGTAGGGTGCGTGTGATTAAAGACGGATACCCTAAAGTATATGCTAACTAAAAATGGACAATGGGCTTACAGCACCCATTGCCCATTTTAAGATCTAAGTATATTAAAAAAAGGTTTAAAAATATTTTACCCAATTCAATTTTTGTGTTACTGAAATATTTCCTTTACTTCCACGTAAAAGAGCGGAATGATAAATGCTATCTATGATTTCTTTTTAATTTATGACTTCAAATATCATTCTAAAATATAAGTCTTTTATAAGTTACACTATTAATGTATCTAAAATAATAATAAAAACAATTCCGCATTTTTTTTTATATTGAATAAACTTGCGTTTGACCGCATCAAATCTGGTGAACGTTGACGCGATCTACGATGGCTGTAGGTTGGAGATTTCCACTCGAGTTATATTTAATTTAAATTATTTCTATGTCCCGCTTTGGTTACAAAACACGGCGTTGAGCTCCACAATTCAACACGCAATGAATTGAGACATAATAACAAAAAGTTTCCTTTGCCCCGTTATGTAGAGAAATCATGGAGATGCAATTTTTTATATCCAGTTACTAGCGGTATCTCAGTAGGTATTGTACGCTATATCTGGTCGGTATTAATTGTCGTCGCGAGACTAGAGACGCCCCGCTATCTCAGTGTTCCGCTCGAGATTTAACGTTATTTTTTGCATTGTTCAAATTTTATTTTAAAATGTATTTAGATAGTTACTTAATGATACCTTTGTGTAATAAAAATGAAGATACATTTTAATAGAGCGGAAAAAATAAAATTATTAAATATTTTAAATTACACATTACTTTCAATAAGGAATTTGCTTATCAATTGACAGAAATATATGTGAATTTGTTATAATATTCTTTATTTTATTTTTTTAATAATTTTTTAAACCTTTATATTTAGTATATATGTATGTATATACAAGCTGGTCTACCATACAGTGAACAAACACTCGTGAGGAACTCATAAAAGCGATCTTTTTGCGTCTCATAACTCTTAATGGTATCGCCTCAGGACGGCTCAGGATCGATGCTATTTGCTCTTCCTATGAACTGTCTCCGTTGTCCGCTCCGACTTAACTGATATAGGGAAATTCTTGTTTAAATATTTAAATATACTTAAATATTATTCGATTGAATATTGAATTTATGGGAATTAAATATATGATTTTGTTCTAGTGGGCATATATTTGTACCTACACAGAAAATATATTCATAATATAGTACGTGTACTATATTATGAATAGTTTACTATATATATATACACAGTAAATAAAATTTCAAGAATATTTCCAAAGACCTTATTATTAAAGGAATATTATTTCGCAATATTATAAAATAGCAAATTGAACTTTGACGAACATGACTACTGTAAAAGAATATTAAAAATTCTTTGCTAATACCATAGTCGTATATAATGTATGTCCTACTCACTAAACTGTACTAGAACGACAGCAAAAAGTCGATGAAGCAAGAATTTTAGCAAGAAGTAAAAAGGTCGTAACGTGTAATTGCGACCGCGGGCGGGCGGAGGACGGAGGACTTCATTATTTACGCTCTCGAGGGATCTTGTAACGTCCAGTAAATTTAATATGTCTCTTGTGGTCTCAGCTTCTGATTCTGCTATCAGCGTTTCATTGACTTCCGCTCCCTTTGCGCGATGAATTAGATAAACTTTTGGGAGAATAATATATTTCTTCAAAAAGAGAAAGGAGGAAGCAAACGGGGGAATAAAAAATGTAATATTTTCATTGTACCGGCGTAAAGCGCGGCGTTAAGTTTCGCATAATGACTCAAAATTTCCACCGGAAAGTGGGTAACGAAAGTCACAATGGGGAATGGATTGTTAACACTAGCATAACGACAATGACACTATGTGTTTTTTTAAAAACATGTATTAATTCAAATTCATTTAATTCTGCAAATACACACTGGTCTTCAGTTTCACAGTAACCTATACAATGGTGGATATATTTGTATATTTTGTAAATTATACATATCCGTCATAAAATTCACACTAAACAACCCTGCTAGGTACCGTCCACACCTACCATCTTATAACTTAAAACGTAAACAGCTGAATAAATTACGCGAACTACAGGAAGCAGTTCCATTGTGTACACCGGCACCCGCAAAGTCCACAGTCAAGTTAAGTTTTAAATAAGTTTGTAAGTTGATAAACTTGAGATTTCATGTACAAGAAGAATGTTATAAATTGTAATTGCTAAGAGCTTTGCTGATCGCGTGTGGGAGAAGGGACTTCATTATAGGTCCCTGGAGACTGAGGCCACTAAATTTAGAAAATCTCTTTAACACGGTTCCTTACTTTGTATGTATGTATATGTTATCATTTACAATATGTTCATAAGTTAAGAATATATATTTTTTGTTTTAATATAAAACTGGTTATTAAAATATAGTAAGTTATATATGAAAATCTTCTTGATTTATCTAAAATTTACTTTCGATGTTATTATAATATTAATAATGAAAAGGAATCTGTAAAACAATTTGTGGTGCTTCTTATTAAAAGTTTTATATTATTTCATTATTTATCTTAGCAATTAATTACAAAAATAAGTATCGTAAATTATTACTTGCATATTTAATGAATTTATAAATTCAAATAAATATGTTTTATCAAATTTTGAATTGTTGTTTGGTTTCTAATTCTCGTCATTGAACGCGGCGACGCGTAAAGGTCACTGGGGAACAAATTGAAAAAATCTTATTCTTTGGACTCTTTTTTATCTTCGTCCTGACGAATACAATCCACTTCAGAAGCACGTCAGAAGCAAATATAATTTATTGACTTAATCATGTTTCATTGTTTTATATTATTTAACTAGTGGGCCCGGACGCGGCTACGTCCGCTTGAACTATACGATTATGTATTAAATATATTTATGAAATTATTTTCGGTTTTCAATAGAATATGTAAGAAAATATAAGCCTAAATAATTAAAATAAGTTAAAAAAGAATAATAAATGGAGATTTATTATTAGATAAAATATCTGAGTAACCGAAATGAACAAACAAAAGAAGTAAAAGTAACTAAAGGAAATTCTTAATATTAGAAAAAGTACCTAAAGTTTGCCGTGCGCGCGTACTAAACATTTTTCTATATTAAATAATTAATAATTTTTGCGAACAATATTAAATAAAATCCCAAATGATTAAAATTACGATATTTTAAGTGTATAACATCGGTATAGATAACCGAACTGAGATAAATTAATAAGTAGTAGTAGTAATAAGCAGCAAATAATTAAATAAAAATTAACAGTAATTCGAAAATATATAAAAATTTACAAAACCATCAAAGTCATCTGCCCGTTCGCGTCGGTCATACTATACCTACCACTCGTAGGCTAGGTCATTCCGAATCACTGACATCTCCTTAATTATTTATTAAATTGTTATACAGTAAACCATCTTACGTATAATTTCCATCTAGATGAAATGCTAAAAGTGACTATTATATTTATTTTCATAAGGATGAATATCAAATTATAGAAATCATCTAATTTTTGTTAATGTATACAAATCTATATCTATAGTATATATCAACGCGGACTTTTTTAAACAATATTTAAGGGACAATATTTTTGGAGAATATTGTTTTTGTGTCTCATACACAAACTTTGCAAATCGTTGCTTAGCAACGGCGGTTGTTATAAGCGTGGCGGAATAAATTCCATGTCAAATTAATAAGTATTTTAATATATTGTTATATATCGAAAATATTATAAATATGAGAAAAAAAAGTATCCTATGTTCATCCCGGCACCCTCAAGTATCTCTATATGAGTATTTTATCACAATTGAATTAGCCCTAATTGCGTAAAAGACAGATAGACAGACAGACACACAGAGTTACTTTCGAATTTATAATATAGGTATGGATTAACAACCAAGTATAGTATCGTACTCGTACAGTAGGTATACACGGAATAAAGTACAGAAAGCAAGCGATCTTTAGAGTTGTAAGTACATATTTCGACGCAGACAACGGCACGGTAGATTCAGTCACATATATCCTTACAAAGTTGCCAAAACATACATTAGCGAAGTCGCAGTCTATTCTATAAATATATTCAGCACCAAAAAAATTTCATGTCACTACAATAAATATACTAAAAAGCCTTTTGTAGATTCTAAACATTCTCTTTTTTTATTAGAGGAAATATAAAAATAGTTTCATATAACTATTTCCCAAGTGGTTAAAGACATGGACCGCTCAATAAAGATTTGGTCTCCTCCTCTGTCTGAATGCTGGCTATGTGCTGCTATTAAGTTCTCTTGGGGATCTCATTTAATTCTCGTCTGTGTGTGACCTTATATTAGTTTATATAGTTTGGTTAAAACAACTAGGTGTTCAATATTATAGTGCTATATATAATAGACCTTTGAAATAAATGTTTACAAAATAATATTTTTAAAAATCTGTATTTCTGATGCAATTTATCAAATCCAATTACAATATTAAAAAGATATAAAAAATTATGGCAAATGAGTCAGTAGTAAAAATCTACTTATTAAAATTCACAAGACAGGTAAAAAGTTAATGGAATTTGCAGAAATGAAATGTAAAAATTATTTAAATATTCAGTTGTAACATACTCGAATACATTCAACAAGTCTTGAGTAAGCTTTTGTTTTAAGTTCATCTAGTGCAAGCTACGACATTAATTTGTTTCGAGATGTTTTTGACGACTCTCCAAAGAGTTCTTTATTTTAATGTGGCACAAAATTATGACGATTATGGGTTCCCACTCTCCTCAGTAGGCAACAGAAGTGTCTTAATGGCAACGGATTGTTTTAACACTAGGTCCCCAGGTTCCCTCTGCCTACCTAATAAGTGGGATACCGCAATAAACCTAAAAAAATATTTTACTTATCTAAGCTAAAACTATCAAAGAAACTCTATTTTATTCTAGTTTGTAAGATATAATAGTTGAAAGTGTGATACTAGTAATATATAGATAGGTCCCGCGGGCCACGCGTCGCCTGCGGGAGCTCCTCCGTCCGGCAAACTAAATTTATCTTTGTTCAAATGCGAATTGTAATCTCATTCAACATTCGTTCTATAGGCAAGTATTAAATATGAGTGAGAGCTTATTTGGACATTTGAAAAAATTGCTTCACACTTTTTATATCACATACAATAGGGTTAAAACACTCCGTTTTATATTTTTCGCCCAATTCTTGAGACTTATAGAATGTAAAAATAATATAATATTAAAACACACTTTCCGCCTGAATTGAAGCCGTTAATGATCTGACTGGTGGTTCTTAACGCTGGGAAATCAGGAAAGTAATTCACTCCACTGGAAATCGAACCCACAGCCTCCACGCTATCAGTCAAACGAAGTCCCACTATGATATTAATATATCCAAATCCCATTTACTATATACAAAATTCATACAAAAAATAATTTTCTATAAGCAACATTCATACAAACATAATAATGATTGAATCTTTTGCGATTAAAGTGTTCGTATGTTAATAAGAGAATAACTCCAGACTATATGGGTGTTGAAACTCTTATTGTAAAAGGATCAAACAGAGCCGCGTGTCGACACAATCCCCTTCTGTAGCACTCTCCATTCTCCAATCAAACACTGATTTATACCAAAACGTTGTACTGCGATGAGTGGGGTGGACAAGTTTAAAGCAAAAACAATCATAAATCCAATGGATAAAATATATTTTCAAATGATCTTTTAAATACAATATTTTCATAGTCAATTAAAATGGTTTAAATTAAAAAATAACTTCATGGTATCCCTGTTATCCACTAGGGCAAGCAAGGGGAATGTAGAGTTAAGACACTTCGTTCCACACGCACCGTCAAATTGTCGAGACAATTCGTGTTAGGTGACTCTTTACCAGAGAGGAATTGAAAATAATTTATCCCTCTGTGTGGGGATTGAACCTACGACTGTCATGTTAGCAGCTGAGCCGCTAAGACGGCCGCAGTAACCCCTATTTAAAATAAAAAATACTTTAAATATTCGCCCTAAAAGTTTCTAAGCACCATTGTTAATTTTAATTAAGAAAAAGGCAGAGAGAACCTAGCCTTGAGACTTTAAAGCATTTCCCCTTTCATTTCGTGGCTCATTTCTAAAAGACATAGAGAGTTGAGTGGCGGTACCTAACGCCGCGCTTTTTGTAAGCCGGTAAAAATATAATTAATTAGCTTAAAATAAGACTAAAAACAAAAGTTTCTATTTTGCTTACAAAATTTCAAGCTTCACTGTCATTACAGAATAAAAAGCTTAATAAAGCATTACAAGTGAGAAAGTAATTAAAAATGACTTTAGTTCCTTTATAATTAATTTAATGTAACAGCCATGCGTCTGTGAAAGCGCAGCTGTTTCGGCCACAGTAGAGATAGCACTCACTGTCAAATAATTTGAACCTTAATACTTAAACTTAAAACTCATAATTGAATAACAACTGAACATTTAGCGCACTATGCAAGGACTAGCAAAGAGTAGTTTTAAAGCTAAGTAGTTTACATTATTCTTAAATTACCAGTATTTTTGCTGTCATTTTACTTGTTAATTCAATGTTTAAGCTAATTTGTGACTTAATTTATGAGATTTCTTTTATGTAATTTTATGTGTTGTTGTTGAGTTCCGATACTCAAAACGTAATGTCTTAAAATGTTTAATGTCTCGTCTATATTAACCATTTCAAGACATTAGTTAGTGAGTTATATAAAGTTCCTTCACTTCGAGTGGGAACGAACCCACCTTCCCAGTGCCCCATACACACTAGTGCCCCTGGGCCTCGTACAACAATTCGAACAACTAGATACATTATATTAAACGAGTATTAAGCCATATTTTTAAATATAATTAACGAGCGAGCTTCATCTATCCCGCTCACACTCGTAAGCGACAAGTTGTTATTCAAACAATATAGCAATTTATTTGTCCCTGATAGAGATCTAAATAAACAACCACAAATAGGAAGGGGTCGAATCTACGACCCCACTGTGGTAAATTGAGTCCAATTAAGCTATAGAAATGAATTTCCTTTCTTTATTAGAAACTTCGCAGATAATAATCATTTTAATGAAACTATTCTTATTGTGTAGAATTTATTATTAGTTAATGTTTTTTAAAATGAAAACTTTAGAAAATTTTCCAGTGTAACATGTTAAAAAATATTTGATAAAATCGCAATTAGGTATTACCTTTTAAACTGTGTAGAAAGAATGAGTTATTTCAATTTTCTCGTTCTGGTAAAATTACAAAGCGCATTGAGTTTCACTTCTAAACATGCAATATCTTAAAATTAGGCGGAAAGTGGAGAAAGGAGTCTCTCACCACAAAGCTCCGCGGCGATCTGCCCTGCTATATACGGAATACAGAACGTGAACCCAAAAATATATTAATCTTAAAAACGACTTCTCCATTTTAATTCATGTTTCCTTACAATGTTGCTGGAAAGACGAATAAAAATAACAATTTTAAAAATAAATGACTCTGTTTTGATTTTGTTTTAATTGATATTGAAATGTTTTTTTTAATTTAAATTTTTAGTTCAGTTAAACATTTCTTATTTAATACATAGCTTATAGCTCATTTCATACAATTTTACAGACTTCAGCTTTACAGAACTGTCACTGTAAATTACAGCAATTTGTTATACCTACTATAAACTTTTACTATTTATATTATACATGATCATATATATTTATATGTATATGTCTCAAGAAAGTTCGCGACTTTCTCAGGAAGTACTCTAAACGCTTCCTCCATATTCCTTTACTTCAAAAAGGCTTTTCGTTCAAAAATCAACTTTATTGTCGAAACAACAAGTTTTAAATTCAATTGCTGCCTCAATTCCGAACTGCTGAGCTAAAATGTAAGTTATAATAAAAGACGACTTTAATCCTAAGCAATAGAATTGGATTCTCTGTAATATTTCTTGCGAACGACAGTCAACTGAAATACGACTCTACAAATCTCAAAATAAAGTCTAATTTGGCGAAGCATTACTTTTATAGCACTTGTTAACACCAATTTGTCTCGTATTTTTTGACGTATTAGATATAATATATTACTTACTGCCTTTCCTTGATATAGAACTTAAGAAATATTTTAAGAAAATGTGAGCATATTTGTAGGGCGTTAATATATGTGGGTCGACTTCGAAATGCGTTTGTAAGCTTATCTATGCGTTTTCTGTATTTATTTTGACTTATGAGTAGAGAATATTTATTTAGAAAACGTGTACAGACAAGCGTGTGACTGTAAATATGACGGTTTTGGGTTCGATTCCCACTCGCAGAAATAAAATATTTAATATTTTAATTTCCATGCTCTGATGACGAGGCAAACACTTATTGTTAAGTCCCATCGTTCCTCACTTGCCATCTGTAACGCATCAAATTTTCCAGGCATTGCGTGTTGAGTGGCGAAATTCAACGCCGCGCTCTGTGTTGGTACCAAAGCGACTCAGATGATACGTGCATAAAAGAGTGTAGTCATATATTATAACACTTACTAACACAAGAACAAGTTGAAACATTGAGGACAAATAAGAACTAGGTGGCGACACAAATCGATAAAATTAAACTGAATCGACTTTGTTGTTATAATATACCTTGCAATAAATAAGATTTTTTAGCTTTACGCTGTAATCCACACAAAGGTTAGGCAGAGGGATCCTTGGAATCTAGTGTTAGGACACTTCGTTCCCATTAAGACACTACCCTTCCCTACTTTTGAATTCTGGAGGCATTAAATGTTGAATGGAGGCACTTTGCTTCGCTACCAAGCGAATAAATGAAAATATTAAACATTTAATTACTTCGAGTACGATTCGAATGGCTTGTTCTCATGAAAATAGTTACATATTAATATTTTCTTCTGCATACTATGCTAAATTTCAATTTTGACAGTGACAATACTGACTACTATAGAATGTTCTATTTCGGAGAACACGTTTATGTGAGTTGAGTAAGCCATATACTGGCAATATCCATTTTAATACATTTTCTTGTGTATCTGGAAACAGTTTTTTTTATTAATTTAGCTTAACGCTATATACTATGGTAGGCTGAGGGAAATTAGTGTCAAATCACTCCGTCCCACACACTCCACCTAATTTTTGAGTAAGTAATTGAATATCGTAATGATTTTGTGTGTTATATCAGATGCAGCGTCCGTGGAGATGAGCAGGGCCCCCCGCCGCCGCCGCCCCCCGCCCCCCGCACACCATGCCGTGCCGACCTCTTCTCTACACGCTGTTATGCACCACTGTTTTTGGTAAGTGCCAAATTAATGTATGGATAATATTAATAAAATTATACCTGTAATAAGAATCGATAATAAATATGTAGTATCTTAATTTGGGACAAAAACGGTACCTTCTCTTTTTAAAAAAAAATAATATTGAGAAAAAAAAATGAACTTTATCCATTTATTTGAACAAAATGATCTTAAGATACTTGCTTAAATCCTTAAAAAATACAAATTAATTTTGATTATATTTTAAAAAAAAATTAAACACGTCTATAAAATGACAGTAAAATACTAACTTGCTTAGTAAAAGTTTAAACATGCCGCGCCCCAGTAACAAGTGTTTATCTTCAATAGTAATTCCTCCCGCAGTGATATGTCAACGCGACGTCCGCTTCAATCATCTCGCTTACATATGGGTGCACTCTGTGCTCGTAGAGCCGCGTAGAGGCGTAGAAGCGTAGTAGTAGAAGTAAACTTGTATTTTTTTTTTGTTTTTTTTTTCTAATTTTCAACAACGAATATTAATTGCATTGTATACAGTAGTTATCTAAAACCGGTGTTTATTTTTGTTTTATATATTTAAATAAAATATTTACATTTTGTAATTGTCACTAGGTTTGTATTGCATAGATAAGTTCGTTAGCGATACTTATTAATATGTATAACAGGACATGTTAGATCAGATTAACAGAATAAAAATCATATAGATTTCAATTTATTTTTTAGCGTCACCCCGTATCATACACATAGCACGGTAGGCACAGGGAACCTAGTGTTAACGACACTCCGTTTCCCGCAAAAATGTCTTGTCATTAAGTTGTCCTATCAATCCCGCTAAATGCAAGATACAACGTGAACTTTTAAAAAAGTCCCTTAACTATTACTAAAGTGCTATTTTAAAACTCATTGGCATAACAAAATTACTTTTCAAAACTATACAAGTATTTTTAAGTTCCGTTCATATTTTTCTTTATTTAGACGCGCTTCTGTTGACCAGCCAATATTTAGTTTGCCGCAAAACGCTAGCGCAAACCGCTATCTCGTACAACATGACCCACTTCTTAAATATTGCTTCGTTTTCATAAGGAAAATGGAGAATATGCTCAGTGACGCAAGTAATAACTTCCAACGTTACAAATACGTCAATGCTTGCTCTGCTAAGATGTTTACGTTTCTCCTATATATATAAATGTATATATGTATATAGGTTAGTGCGGCCTCGAGAGATGCTCTCAGATACAACGATACGCATAATTTATTCATAAATAATCATCAAATATTCCTCTATACGTTAATTCTATATATATAAATATGAGCTAGTTTTAGATCAGATGCCACAAGCATGCGAATGTAAACGCGACAGGTTGCGGGTTCAATTTCCACTCGAGAAAATGAAATATTTCATATTTTTATTTCGTCACTCTGGTAACGAGGCAAAGCTTTGCGTTGAGTTCCGCCACTCTACATACAATGCCTCGAGAATTTAGAGTCTTAATCCTAGGTTCTCTCTGCCTACCCTGCTATACGAACATATTGAAAAGCATATTAAATAGTTTACAACTCTTTGTTAAAGTATAATAAATTAATTTTTAACAAAAAGAAAAACCGACTTCTAACAACGAACTAAAAAGTGAAAAATAATTTTACTAAGATTTTATAATTTTAAAGTCGGTGTCAAGCTAATGCTATGACAACCTTACTACAATATCTAATTACTAAGCCTGTTTGTTTAATTTGGTACCGACGATTTACGATTTTAACTTCATTTAATTAGGCATTATTTTTGTGCAAAGTAACATTTTGCTATATTGACAAGAACATACATCAAAAGTATTCGGGCGAATTGGGAATCTCCCTTTTTCGAAGTTGGTTGAAAATGAGAAAATCCTCTTTTTTGAGGTTGGCTGAAAAGAAATGCAACGATAAGGAATCTCACTTCTGACGTCAATTTAAAAAGTTTTTGCTTGTAACTATTACATTATAAACAATTTTTTACCAAAAAAAAACAAACTTTCTCAATTTTGACCGGATCCCATAATCGGAACCTTACCAGACTTTCACTAAATTATCCTTGAAGTGTATTCTTTCATAAAAAATATTACATATTATACATTTTTTTAATGAAAAAAGAATCATCAAAATCGGTTGGCGCGACATTGAGTTTTTCGTCTATTTGTCGCGCACATACCAAATGCAAATTTAAGACTTATGTGATTTTCTCGTAGATACCATTGCCCGACATGGACCAAAAAAAATGGGACCACTCGGGAAGCTTCACCTTTCAAATAAAAAAAAATATCAAAATCGGTTCACCCAGTCAAAAGTTATGAAAACAAAAAAAAATACAGTCGAATTGATAACCTCGTTTTCTTACAGAAGTCGGTTAAAACTTACGATCTTGCATGATTTTTACTTTAGGTGCTGAAAATGGATGAAGCTTCAATTCAAAATTTTAGATTCAGAAAATTTTATACTAAAATGTTATTATTTTTTGAATTGTCAGTGCTTATACTTTAAATACAATATGAACGAACTAAACCACGGCAGCGGCCGCCTCTAAAATAAGACGCAAATCTAAATTTTAATACGAAAAATACGTAACGAAAACAATTGTCTTAGAAATAACACTTAAAACATTATTCGGCGACAGTTTAAAAGGCCTACATTTGTATTTTCGTATGGCCTAGATTATTTGTACTAAATTAATTCCAAGTACCTATTATAAAAGGACTTAGCGAGCACTACACAGGCACAGTGTACAAATAATAGCGTTCGAGGCCGAATCCTATATGTAAATACAACGTTTTACTCCGGAGCTCTTACAGCTCGGCGATGCGATATTTAAATGTTATGCAGATCTTACAACGCTAGTCTTACAGGACGCTGCTAGTTCTAAATTATATGAATTTACTTTACATTACTTCTGCTGACTTAAATGTACTAAAACATATTTTTTTTTACCTTCACGCTATTTCCCACGTATACCTAGTGTTAAGAAATTTTGTTCGCAACTTTCCGCCTTATTTTCAAGATGCGTTTAAAGTAGCGGAACTCCTTGTTACTTTCTATACCAGAATGGGTAAATATAAATAATATTAGTAAAATTAGTCAGTCAGTCGTCAGTCAGAAGCCAGTCATAACGCAGGGGCACAAGTGTGTTACTGTAAACGCGACTAGTTATTGCTGGGCTCGATTCCGACTCGAGGAAATTTAATATTTATTTTATTTTTTTCGCTTTGGTGTCGAGGCGAAGTGAGCTTATAGAATTCATTGTAACGGAGTGTCTTACTGTGCACTAGGTTCCCTCTGCCTACCCAGATGTACGCGGGATACATTATGAAGCTGGTTTAAATTAAATATAATCATTCCGCAAAGACAAAATCAAATCCACAGCCATCGCTTTGGCAGTCAGACCATACACCACAGCGTACGTACAGTATTATTAAATACAAGTATAAATATCTAATACTCTATACTATACTAGGTTATACTACGACATTACTCAGTATTTGCGCTGTCACGAGCGCTGCGAACCGCACATCCTTAATATGGACATATTACAATTAACTAGCTTAATTACTGAAATTACTCTACGGCTTATTCGCCCTTCCGGGATGTTATACGACGCGATGTGAACTGACGAAATAATTAGTGTAATCACGAGTGTCTGACACTGTTACTTAGTCTAAGACGATTTAAGATATGCTCCTTCAATGCTAGAGCTAGAGCCAAGCAGAAAAAACTTGATATTTCTTCGTTTTCGAAAATTAGGAATATTTGAACCAAAAAGTCCCATTTACATAATTAAATAAATATATAATATTATTAAAATGAAATAAATGAAAAATAGTTTGGAACGAAAATACAGTATGTAGTATAAGTAATAAATACGTTGACCACCTCTAAAGTTAAAGGAATATAATATGTGAAATCATTAATTCATATCTTTTTAACAAGCTAAGCCTGTTAATTTTTAAAGAAAAGAAACATTTTTCAGTGTAGGTGAGATAATTTTGTTTTAACGAACGTAAAAATTGTATTTTTTTGGTCAGTGCTCTTCCAAAATCGAATTTTAGCCAGAGCAAGCTAACTAACTATGGCCGAGGATTTTAGTGAATAAAACTTTTAGACTGCGACTATAATACACAAGGGTGGTATATTTCTTACTTACTCGTATAGTATAAAAATGCAATTCTACTGAGTTTTACTTAAACATTTCTTTCTTATATTATTTAATATTTAAACATGAATTCTAAAATATTGTTATCTCTTTTGTTTTTATGTAAATATATGCCACTTTTTTTAAGCAAAATTATGAAAACAACTAAACTATACATACTATAAACCTAAGTAAAATTTCAACCCAAAGCCAACGAAAACGGTTAAGTTAAAATCAAACTAAAAATATAATAATTACAATGTTTATCTTAAACATAACAATTTCTATAGTATAATAACTATTCTAATTTATCTACAAAAATAGTGTAGAGTTTCCTTTGTTTTCCCTCCAATTTAAATAAAGGATCATCCTCTTGTACCAATACTGCCGCTCCATACACAGCTAGTGACTATAAAATAGATTAAAGCATTTAATTCAGATAGAAATTTGGAAGCGAAACAAAACGTATGGGAATTGTAACAGCGCCCAAATAAACGAAGCCGAGATTAGCCGGAACAGAACAATACACATAATTTACTATGAAAGGGACAAACATACATATATACTAGTATCTATATATAGCGTAAAGCCGCGGACGCTATTTGCAAGTTATTATTATAGGAATTAGGATTTTGCCGTGAAATATGCTGTAATGGGATGATGGGATCATATCAGGTACCATGTTTCTATATAATATGTAGGTAATATGTATAATATGTAGGCATAATATGTATATCAGTTTTAGCTCGTTGCGTTTTCAAAAGACTTTTTTAAATATATATTAGAATCTTTTTTATTTATACATGAATTTGTTCAAAGTTTGAAATGTGATAGAAGTGTTTTTAGCGCTAAAATTATTTTACTATATCTCTGCAGCTTGGGTTGCAATTAATATAATGAACATAAAATTTCTTAAGCAATAATTTTATTTATTAATATCTTTTATATTATACGTTATGTTGGATTTTTCACTTTTTATTATATAGTGTTGACGACCAATTTTAATGGCTAAAGCGAGGTGTTGTAAGTTCTTCCACTCTTTACGCAATGGCATGAAAACTGGGCGGAAAGAGGGAACAGAGTGTTTTAACACAAAACTGTCTTATTACGCAGAAAATAGTGTAAAGCTGCTTGTTTTTAACATAATTTTAACTCAATCATCACCTATAAATATACACAAATGTATAATAAATAATCTGAAACCAATTATTTAAGTTATCGTTAATAATGCATACGATCCATGTGTTAGATAACATAAATATAAAATGGCTAACTGTAATTATCAAAAACATCAGAAAATACCTACTCGCGTAAAAAAAACGTATTTCGAAGAACACAACGTTAAAGCTAAAAGTGATATTATTTTTTATATGGACTTTTCGGAATGCTTTCATTTGAATTGTGCCAAAAAAGTTTAACGGCGCCAGATTTAATTAAAGACTTGCTTGTTACGCTGTACCTATTCTGATAAAACGTATTTTTAGAAAGTCGCAGTTTGTACATAAAATAAATAAATAACTCACTAAATAAATAACTTATTAGTACACGGAAGATATATGAGAAAAACTATTGTTGAGGGAATTAATTGAAAGAAGTTATCAATTAAAGGAACATTTTCATTTCATGGAAATTACAACATACGCACAATAATAATTGAAAATTATTGGATATTTTTTTTAACTTTGTTAACAAAACAAAAAAAAGAGTTGTATAAAATATTATAGCACATATTATTATACTAATAGCTTCCGAGTTGACTACCGTATTAAATTAACTTTAATGACTATATTACAACTTAAAATATACTTCAAAACAACCCTTCGAGATCGTATCGGAACACGCCGACCGGACTAACTCGTTAAGCCTACTATATCTAGCCCTCGATGCGCGAAAAATCGGATTTGATTAGAACTCACATTCTTTTAACCTCCCTCGTGTAAAATCCGTTAAGCTATAACTATGTGAAATATATTAGTTATTCCTTTCTGATTGTAAATTATTTTAATTGATTTTTGAAATATATAAATGTTTGTATTGTATATATCGTCGATTATATTTCATATGACTAAGATTCGAGTTCACAATCACTGCGTTGGACATAAGCCAATTGTGCCAAATATTACATTTCTAGCTAATAATACAATACTAAATATATTAAATAAATATAAGTATAATCAATAAAAATCGTTACTTACTCAAGTTAATACATCCCTATATCCCCTGTATTCCACAAAGCCGGCACTTTAGCGGCATTTGCATCGAAAAAACAACTGGCAATCCCGCAATCTACGAAACGACGTACAGACATACCCTATTTTATTATCAGCTTCGGGTATTCGCAAATAAATAGCATTTCTATCCCGCGGGGTTTTGGATTCAAATTCGATGTAACAATACTGTCTAATCTGTAGAATCGAGCTCTCCTCCACAGAATAAATGTGGCAGAAATGCTATTGTTGGATTTAAACCTCTTTCGTTAAAACTCGACGGTATCGGGTCTGTGGGGTCTGTGGGGTCTGTGGGGCTGCCTTATCTCTTATTGTGACTTTATTATAATTAAAGATTGCTGATCTTGTTTGTGGCACCCGGAGGTGTTCGTCGAAATTAATTGTAATGTTTTTGTTGTTGGTACCTTCTGTATATTACAATTTCATATTTTTTTTAGGGAATTGAAATGTAATTTCTTATTTTTTTTTCACATTAATTTTTTGTATCATTTTTGTTTTAAAATATTGTCATTTTTCCGGTTTTTATTTATTCCAGTCAAATATTGTGAGACGTCAAATGAGACGTCAATATTCATTTCTGTAGAAGAGAAGTAAGGCTGAGTTCTCCATTTATCGTGACACTGGCGAAGTGATTTTGTGCTCAACTGGCACGCTCGGAACGCCATAATAGAAAGAAAAGAACATAACAGAAGTGATACTTCTATTTGACAAAAATTAAACTATTTTTTTTTGCCTTTTGTTGCCAGAGATGTGTTGATAAACTTAGAAAAAGAATTAAATTTGACCGTTACTATAATATGTAATGAAATAACCTATGGTAAATATAATAATGTAATATCAATACTAGTGAGAATGGTGTTACTAGAATAACTTATTATCAGAGATTTCGCTTGAGCGGACTACTCATCATAAAATCATTGAAGCGATAAATTGTAATTTCTGTGAATTACCATTTATCGTTTTAGCTTTTTGATTTTGCATTACTGACATAAACCAATTGTTAGCAGAGTAAGGACAGAAGAAGACTATTTTAAGCTACAATTTTTTTTTACCATTTTTTTAATGAATATAATAAAAAAACAGCTTCACGCTTATTCCTGCATAAATAACGTCTCGTTTTGTCAACGAGATCGGTTGTGTCAAATTACATGGTTATGAAAATAATATGTTCCTCTCAATGGGAATCGAACCACCACAAACACCGTCGTCTGAAATGCTGCACTATGACATCCTCACCTGGGATTAACATAATATTTCATAATTACATTTCAGCATCACAATGGCTCTCTCATCCATATAGAACCTACTTCATAAGCATTAGTTCTAATACTATAATACTTGTCACATCTGCTAAATCCATTTCTGCGTACAAACACGCCGTCGTAGCAATTCTCGTCGTAGACACGATCGACCAACTCGTAGCTCTGCTACGCTCGTAGCCCTTGTAACTACGCTAGCCGGTAGTGTCGTTACAATTCTAAAGCGAAGCTTTAGAACCTATATTCTGCATTTCAGTCTGAAGCGTTAATTGGAAAATTATAGTGTAGCCTGTCTGTCTCTGTGGTAAATATAAAATGTCCTATACTAATTATTTGAATCTTAAATGCTTTGTTACATGATTTATGTAATAATGATTATAATTAAAACAGTTATCAAGTGCAGCGTTGAGTTCCACTACTTAACAAGCAATATCTCGAATGTCCGGTGGAAAGTGTCTTAACACTAGGTTCCCTCTGCCTATCCTGATGTGTGTGAGTCCGGGAAAGCTGAAAACAAAAAAAAATATTCAAAATGTTTACCATGTAAAGAAATTCATTAAATTTTAATAAAATAAGTAGCTACTAGAAGCTATTCATAGTCTCAGCCTTATAATTACCACTATTCAACGTCTATCCAAATATTGGTTCATCAAACGTGTTATAATTAATGTTCTCGTATATTAATATTTCAAAGAAACAAAATTGGAGTAATTTCAAAGAAACTAGGTTAGGGTCGTATTTTCTATTTCACGTGTTCACTCCCAAGACATCGATGCAAGAACCTTTTCTACAGATTGCTCTCACTAAAGCAAACTAGATAAAATCTATTTCTTCAAATTATCCTGAATAAGCGTATGTAGGTAGCAATTTGCTTAACAAACTTTTTCTGTTTTTATTCATACTAGAGTTTTCCGTATGCTAAATATATGGATATAGTGAATGCATTTTGTCCAAGTAGACGAGAGTATATTCTATCTCTCAGTAGTTTACAAGCGCACTAAATTTTTATGAAACTATTTTTGAATCATAATTTCTATTTTCTTTTTGTTTTTCTATTATACTAAAACTATATAGTATACTGGGGTATTTAATTCTATTCCAAGAATATAGAAGGACTTTCTCTTTGTATGGTTTAACATTGTGTGGTAATTCTCTCTTATATAATCGTTTAATTCACTAAATTCAGTAGAGAAGAGTGACTTAATAAAAAAAAATCTCTCTGCGGGGGAAAAAATAAAAGCAATTTAAAATATATTTAAAAGTTATTTTAATGGTGAACGTATACAGATTAAAATATTAACTCTCGTTTTGGACAAAGGAATGAAAATGTGTAAATGATATCTCCTGAACTCTTAGCAGTGAACAATTAAATTAATGAAAGTACTTCGTTACGATTTTTCCCTCAAGATGCGGAAGGAAGTTAGAATAAATAATTGTCAGAACAAAGCAGTTGCACGAATACTGAAATATTCTTAATTCTAATTCCATTCTGTTATACAAAAGTTATTTTCACTTAAAATTGAAAGAATTGAAATATTGAGGACAGAGAGCGAGGCGCGTATGAGTGTAATCGCGACAGTTTGTGGGTTCGATTTCCACTGTAGGAAATGTATAATTTCATATTTTTACATCTTCGTTTTGGTAATTGGACAAAGCGAAGCGCTGAGCTCCGCTACTCAACACGCAATGCCTTCAGAATTAGTTGGAAAGTAGGAAACGGAAGTGTATTAATACTAAATTTTCAGGTTCCTTTCGCACACCCTGCTATGAGGGATTCAATTAGTTATAATTTAAGTGTGGTATTAAAATATCTTATTGTTCTTTAAGAAAAACATAAGAAAGTTACAAAACATATTTGGAAATCATTAAGTTTTACAGGTGCATAGTTAATATATTATTTTTTAATAATAATTAAAAAAAGTACTTTACTTTTATATCCTTTAAAGATTAACTTTAAAGGATATAAAAGTATAGTATGTAATTTAAATTTTATAATAAACATTTATCTGGCGCCGTCATTGTTTTCTAACGAGCTCAGGTTCAATTTCGTAGCAGATTAGCTTTGATAAAGTTTTTTTAAGGAACTAAGGTGACAAAATAAACAGGAGATTTTTCTATAAGAATTACAACAAAATAAGAACTACATAGGAACATATGTATATAAACTAAATAATGTATTTTAAATGAAGCCTAATGTATTATAAAGTTTTTTTTTTATTTCACGCTGCATCTGGTACGCTATGTAGATGTAGATGTAGATGTAGTAAGCAGAGAGAACCTGGGAACCCAGTTTTAGATACTTAGATCCAATTGAGATACTTCCGCTGCCCACTTTGCACCTAATTCTGGAGGCATTGCGTGTAGAATGGCTCAACGCTGCTTGCCTCGAGTGGAAATCGAACCCACAACTCGCGTTACGCTTACAGTCATAAGTTTATCCCGTTGCACCACATTGGCTTCCAGGCATTTTTTTTGTAAATGTTTTTTCTTTTATATATAAAATTTATTTAATTTAAAAGGCTCTCAGAGTGCGATTGCAATTCACATATATGGAATTTAATGAAAAATTATTATGATATTCCATACAAAGTTATACATATCTATTCAAAAATCAACTTCCAACAGAGAAAAATAATAAACAGATGCTGGTTATTTATTTACATAAAGTGGAACCAACCAGATCTATAATGAATAATTACCACAGTTTAATATTGATGAGGACTTTTTATTCTCAATCCATGAATACATTAAGGTTCTCATCTCGTTGCCTTTAGATAAGATGAAATTTCGTAGAAATTCAGACCGAATAAACTTCATTATTAGAGCTTAACATCTTATTCGCATTTTAAAAATATCTTTTGTTGTTGAAGAGACAAAGGAAACCTAGATATTTACATATTTTTCTGATATTATCTTTATTTTATTTATAAATATTATTGTTAATTCAATATAATAGCATATCACTAAGTACAGCTTATACGGAACCAGCATAAAATAATTTATTTGTGATAATTCAGAAAAGAAAAATATTACAGTACATTTATTTAATAAATATTGCTGATAAAGAAAGAGCGGTCTATTAGCTTCCGTCGTCCGTATATAATATCTTCACCCCTCAAATATTTGTTATATAAAATAATTATTATTTTTAGAAAATATATGTATGTATATGTAAGAATTTCAAAGACAGTGTCCATAAGTGCTTTATCAAATACTTCTTGCGGTCGCTCTGAATAATTTCAATTGAAAATATTCGCCAGAACTTTGCAAATAGTTTTGAAATTACTTTGCGCTTAAAGCTTATTAGTTCTGAGATGAAAATTTACTTTAAAGAATTTTATTGTGGCTAAAACTTAATAAAACGTATTTTTTTGGAGTTGTTAGTATTTTTTTAATAATTTCTTTTTTTGAATTTATAAATTTATTAAAACAGAATTTCCTGTACCATAATAACTCCTTATAAAAAAAACTTCTCAATTTGACCCAAAGAATAAAGCTCATCGTTATGATTCAAAATAGATATGACAAAAGAAGTACTTTAAAAGTATAACAATATTTCTCGTAGCGCCAGTAGCGGGTCGTAGCTTTCCGTAGATCTGCTACGAAATTGCTACGCTCTACGACATCCTATTTGACAGTCGTTATAAATTACATGATAATGCTCAGCGTTGCAAAGTCAGGTTCGATATTATGGATCACATTTTGGGAGCTCGTCTGACTCATGACACTCATTGCTTAGAGTTTGTGCTTACAAACTTTTTCATGTAATACTTCCAAGGCCTGCTATATATTAAAATATCTTGTTTCTTGCTTGTCACGGTGAATATGAGATTCAAATAATTGGAATCAGAATAATATTTAAACATATTCTTTATAAAGTACATAATACTTTAAATTTATTTATATATTTATTCTTTTATTTCGTATAAAATACAATCAAATTAAAAAGGTGACGTATATTTGTAACCAAGAAAAAAGAAATCTCTAGCAAATATTAGCAATTCTCCGTTCACATTAAGTAATGGACTAGTGAATGTTATATCAACATAGAATAATATTCTAATTAATAAAAAGTAAATCACAAAGCTCACATTATTTGCATACTTGCCGACCTCCGGCCACTTTGAACAGAACTCGAAGACCGAGTAAAATACCGTCGGAACGAGTTCCCGAGGTTTTGTACTCCCAATGCATCGATAGTTAATTAAAGTGCTACAAAGGGTTATTACCATAGCCTGCATTCTACTTATGCAGGAATATTGTAAAGTAAACGAATAATTATTATTGGACTCTATTAAATTGGTTTCGATCATCGTTGTTATTATACAGTTAACGCCAACTCGTTATAGTTTGTGAGCTTATATTGTATGTTTATTGTTGTTATATACTATATTATATGTTTTTTTTATATTCTGATTAAAATAAGGAGAATAAGGAGAAGCAGGGAGAGGGAGACATTTATGTCACCGATTCTTAGTTGCAAATTATAAGGTAAATCAAAAACTTATTAAAAGTTTCATGTCAAATACAACAAGAATATTTGTTGGTGATACTATATAAAAATGGTTTCAAATTCAAATTCAAATTCAAAATATTCTTTATTCAAATAAACTTATAATAAGCACTTTTGAATCGTCGAATGAACATATGAACAAAAAGCTACCACCGGTTCGGAAGGCAGTTCTGCTGAGAAGAGCCGGCAAGAAACTCAACAGTTGCTCTTTTCAAAATCAATGGTACAATCACAATCTATTACATTAGTTGGCAGCTATCCTGCATCTCATTCAATAGACATTAATTCCATACATGTTTGTCTTCTAAGTATTCTTGAACAGTGTAATACGCTTTACTTGTCAGAATTTTTTTTACTGATATTTTAAATTTTGGAAGTGGCAAATCTAGAATACATTGTGGAATTTTATTATATACACGTATGCTCAGACCCATAAAAGATTTATTAACTTTTTGGAGGCGAAAACTTGGAGTAACAATCTTATCTTTATTTCTCGTTCCTATCGTATGATTGTCACTATGTTTACTATGACAATGTATATTTTGTCGGACAAAGAGAATATTATAGTATATAAATTGAGAAGCAACTGTAAGAATACCTGCATCTTTGAAAACATCTCGCAGAGAATCTCGCGCTCTTAGTTTATAAATATATCTTACGGCTCTTTTTTGGAGGATAAATATAGAATTTATGTCTGAAGCACTGCCCCATAGCAGCATTCCATAAGATAAAATACTATGGAAATAGCTAAAGTAGACTAGTCGGGCAGTGTCAACGTCCGTCATTTGTCTTATTTTTTTAATTGCGAACGCGGCAGAGCTGAGTTTATCCGCAAGTGCTTCCAGATGAGTGTTCCACTGGAGTTTGGAATCTATAGTTACACCTAAGAAAATAGCTGATTCCGACAAATTGAGAGTCTCTCTTTTAATTAGTAGACTAAAATTATGTTTTTTAACATTTTGTAAAGCAAATTCAATACATTTAGTTTTTTTAGCGAACATTCTGTTTTTAAATTATAGTATTTTTTGTTAATTTGAGTAAATTTTCCACTAGAAGGAATCGTCAAGTGAGTTAGTAAGTCGTTACTGAGCTCTAAAGTACCATAGAACTAAACAATTGATGTTAATTTCTATATCTTTATTTGGTATTGAGATAAATAACAGAGAGACATACAGATAGACATACAGATAGACAAGAAAAGGTTTTTATAATGATTCCTTGATATTTTCTTTTATCGTACGAAACCCTAAAAATAGGCCTTCACCACCAAATAACCACCCGTAGTCCATTATAGTGATTATGTCTAACGACGTTATATTTTTCGGGTGAAATGAACTGAACAAAAACTTACCTACTTTGGCACCTCCTGTTTTAATAAATACCACAGGAGGTTATATTGGTTTATGTCCAAAGCAATTTATTACTTTTCTTTTTGTTTTTAATAATATCACATACATATTTTAGAATGTTATTTTTATATTTATTAGACTGCAAGTTACTTGGATACTTGGTTTTATCGGTGGCTTTTAATTTTCTGCATTCGCATTTCTGATGCAATATGTTAAAGCAAAATTGGACCTTTACATATTAAATATTAATTATTTAATTTACCCCAGTGGAAATCGATCCCACAACTACACTTACAGTCACACGCTCCTGCACAACGACGGGCTCACGTTTGTTATCAATCGATAATTACATAAATATATATATACTCACAAAAAAATATTTTATATGACTAGCAATACAGAAGTTCAATACAGTATTAAGTGTACTCGTACAAAAGCTGTCGATACACATATTAATACAATATCCTTGGCTTGGATAATCCCGCAAAGGGAATCAGGGCTACGAGTACGCCGGCGTTAAGCCCCGACTTAAAACAGTGAAGTAATTAGAAACGGCGGCTTATAGAACTTACTGACCTCGCCTTCTATCGTCTGAAGAAGATATTGGAGATTTTACTTAGTTTAACGGATTTGAATTGTTTCGTAAATATCCTTTTATGCTTTTAAGTTGTATAATACAAAAATGGTTATTGCAAGTTTTCCTTAGGAGACAGACAAATGCTGTCACGGTATTTTTTTTAGAACTTTAAAAGTTAAAATTTAAGAAGTGTAGATAAAAAGTCCTTTATTATTATTACAAGTTGTTAACTAAACTTCCGACTTTTTAAAGTTGTTTATTTCATTTAGTTTTGGTTGTAGCCATTATATAAGAATAAATTCACTATTTCTTTAATTGCTATATTGTTAATTTGGCAGAAAATTTTACTATTTTTACAATGACATTGATTTAGTAAAATTTAATATCCAAAATTTTATATTATTATTAACATACATTATGAATTTCATTTTTATATATTAAAATGTAGAATGTATACTCGTGCAACTAAATCCTTAGTAGAGAAGATGTAGAGAAATATTTGGGTCTTAGTCGCCGTTATGCATATCACATCTTAGCTTGTTTTACTAAAAATACGTTTCATAAAATCGTCGAGTTTCATATTAGTGGAAATAATGTATTACATATATTAAACTAGTCGTCATCCACAGCTTTGTTTGTATAGATTTTGTAAAATAGAAAATTCTGTTTTTTTTTTCAGGTCTCTTACACTCTCTAACCTATTTATTTAACTCTCTAAGTTCTGTAATTTCGTCGTTGCTTGTTATTTTATTAATATTTTAATTTCTTCGCTCTGGTACCAAAGCAAAATTTTCTTTGAAGCTGATATAAAAATAAACATTAAAACATACGTGTTGTTAAAATATGATATAACTATAATAATAACATAATATTTATAATATACTAATGTTGAAATTACACTAAATTCGAAGTTAGTCTTTGAACAATATGTTTAAGCCGCATTAAGTTTTGAGCGTTGGAAATTTAAATTCTGTTATATGAATATTTGTGGCGATAATGAAATTTCTTTAAATATGTTTTCCATTAGAATACATTATTTTACATTTTTTAGCGCTGTACTGATTTTCGCCTCTTCATACCGTTTGGGCATAAAGTAGACAACGGAGTGACTTATCACAAGGTTACCTTTTTTAGAAAACGCGTGTCTTGTTTATCATCCAAGCGGTCTCACCACTGAGCCTATATGTTCTAATTATTATAATAATTATTCATATTCCACACTTAGGCTAAAGTAGGAAAAAATACGAGAAACCATGGAAACACTTAAAATATTTAAACTTTTTAATTTTTTACGTTTTCTACTAATATGAATATTGAAAACATTACATATAAAAAAATAACATGAAGCTGCTTTAAATTACAAATAACAGAAAATACTCTATCCGCATAGGATGAAGATCATTCACAAATATATCTAGAAGTCCCAAAACAATCGAGGTACAAAGATAATATCCCGAAGCTATTATTGTAAAAACGTTGACCGACCGACCCTTCAGGTACCCTTTCGAATTTACATTTGTTCCGAAACAAATGAGCCATATTGCTGTACGATTTGTATAAGATCGTATCAATTGCTTCGCTGGAAAATGTTGTTTATTCGTCCATTTGTATAGTCATTAGACGGGTAGGTACCTAAGTTACATGTGAAGCGTTTGGGTGTTAACGCGACGGTTGCGGGTTCAATTCCTACTCGGAGGATTTTTTTCTTTTTCCGGCTCTGAGTCTCTCCGTTGAGTTCCCCTGCTTAGAATATCTCGAAAATAGGCAAAGCAACACGCAATACGTGGGTGTGGAATGGATTTTCTAAAATTTTTTTTAAGTTATCTAATTTTATATTATAAACTAATTGTCTTCCTAAAAAAGCAAGTATTAAAAAAGTTTTTATAAGATTGTAAAGTCTATTTCTAAGTATAGAAATTTTATAAACATTGAAGTTAGCTATCGAAAAAAAAAACATAAATAGCATATATACATACAAAAATAACAAAATGTACATTTGTTCATGTTAGATTAAAATCAAATTAATGAGAACAATTACCAACACAAAATAAACTTTATAATAACCTAGTAGGACTCAATTTGCTTCGAAACGCAATAATTATAATAAGCTAAGTTTAACTGCAATTATGATTGCGAGTCCGATACTGCGGCAACAACAGTTGTAAAGTGCATTTATACAGCCATTAGAGCATTTCCCTCACGAACACTACACAAAAGGAACTACTGTATAACTTGAATGGGATTAGAAAGCTTAATATATCGAATAAAAGCTTAACTTAGAAGAAAACCTAGCTTATATAATTTTTATATATATATATATATATAACTATTTCTAATAAATTACTGAAGCGTACTGTTTTAACTCAGTGGCATGTCGTTTGACTGTAAGTGTGATGTTTGTGGGTTTGATTCTCAACAAAATAAATTATTTCTATTCTCAATCTAGTACAAGATTAAGCGTGGCTTAAGTTTCGCTACACTACAAGTAATGTCTCTAAATAGTGGAATAAAATGTCTTAAAACTAGGCTTCCTCTGCCTACGTTCCTTTATGCGGGATAGAGTGTGAGACTATTTTCATCAAAATAGAAAATGTCTATTTCTAAACTTAAAGTTAATTTAATATTTGTGAGAAAAAAAATACATTAACGATATTACGATATCGCTCAATCTAAATAAAAATAACTCTTTAAAAGTCTCTTTTACTTTCTTTCACCATACAATTTATATTGAATGGAACTATGGCTGGCCTAAAAGGTTTTAGATTTAAGTCCTACTCGAGGAATTGAAATATTGAATATTTTCACGCTCTGCTAACGGGGCAAAACACAGGATTGAGTACCGCTACTCAACCCGTCCAGAACTCGGCGGAAAGTCTCTCCTCTAATCTTAATGAGAACGGAGTATCTTAACACTGGTATACAGCGTAAATCCAAAAAAATACATCTACTTCTCTACTAAGTAAGTAATGAAGGCATAGTTACCAATTAAATTTTAAATAAACACATTTTAAAAATCCACAATATTATATAAAATATGTTAAAATTGTAACATTTTACTTATAGCCCCACGTAGCTTTCATCACAAGCTTTACAAAGCTACACTAATGATCTGACACGCTAGATGCCGAGTCTAGCTGAGATGAAGTGTATTTAACATATGTTGGATGTTGGAATGAAAAAGTTATTTTATACAAAATTATAATAGATCACTCTACATACTATATGTATGTTTTATTTATACTTTGTTCATTTTTAAACGATTTTTTAATATTAAAAAATATACTTATAATATAACTTTAAACATTAAAGCCGACCATCGCGAGGCTCTGATTGCAAAGGTGATGACTCGGTCGTGGGGTCGATTCCTTTTCGGGGGATTGAATTACTCTTACTTCTTCACGCTGGTGAGATAAAGCGAAATCATAGAAATAAGTAGAAATTGACGGACAGAGTGTCTTAATACTAGATATACTCTGTCTATAATGATGATGATGATGATGATGATATATTGGATACAGCGTAAAGCTTAATAAAAATGAACAATGTAGACATCATGTCATATTAAATAAAAGCTCACTTCAAGAAACAAACATAAGTACCTAATGGTAAATATGAAGATTTTTTATCTTTATCTTCTCCATTAACCAATCGTACCAATCAACCAACAAGACAAATGTCCGGCACTTCAAGTATTCAACTGTATTTGGTTTATTTGGTTAAACGAGTTAATCTCAAAAACTACTGGTTTAATTAAAAAACAATTTGGCCCACTTAGCGAAAAAGATTGATTGACAACTGATTTGAGGTACCATCTGCACTAAGAATATGGCCTATATAAGTATTAGTTACTTTCCATACACCACGCGGGCGAAGCCGCAAACAAAAGCTAATATATAATATATTTATATAAGTTAATACACAAGTTCATCCTTTAAAGTTACCTGAAGGGAGCTTTAATGTTAAGCTGGAGTAAGCTAGTCGCTCTAGTTCATTAGAGGCATGTTCGTGAAGTAGAGCCTCACCGTCCGCGGGCCGCGGGCTCGCTCGTCACCTAACGAAGTTCTCTCAGAACAAGTATCTTATAACATTCCTCAGATATGTTCGTTATACAACAAAGAAGTGGAAGTGTTAGAATATTTTTAGATCTGCATATTTTGTTGAATATGTTCTTTTGGAGAGTAGCTCTTGTCTGTGAACATGCTGAAAATATTTCTGTATAATAAATATGAGGGGAGAAGTATTTTTTTTTTATAAAAATTTGCTAAAGAAAATTTACACATTGTCTACTACTATTTTAAGTTCAGAATATTTGTGTAACATTTTTTTTTTTGTGTAAAAAATTTTTTTTTAAATTTTACCCAAAAAACACAGTATACGTTTTAAAAATAGCAAATAGTCTTAAAGATCAAATATATTTAATTCTAAAATGTACAATAGATATATCAATATTGATTTTAAATTATAAATTTATTATTATTTTATTATATGGTGAAAGTAACATACATAGACTTCAAAAAAGTTTTTGCTTAAGAATATTCGAACTATAAATTTGTCATTATTATTCTCGTTTTAAAAGACAAAAAAATTACGACACAAATATCATACAAAACACTATACTTTTACAACATATCCAATATTAAATTTAATAAAAATTAAAAAAATATATATTTACATTAAATTCACTAACAATTCATCAAAATGTGTTTTCTTAACGCTTCTCTCTATTGAAAACTGAAAATAATTTCATAAATATATTTAATAAATATTCGTATAGTTCAAGCGGGCGTAGCCGCGTTCGGGTCCACTAGTAATATAATAAAATCGTTTATAAATCACGAGTGAGTGATGTACCACTCCCTCGGTCGGTTGACGTCGCGATAAGGCGTTATGTTTCGCTGTAATGAAGTGCCGAGAGACCCTTGCTCGTCTTATATTTTGATACGACGCCTCCAGATTAGATGGAAATATAATTTCGCCTTAGAGACTGGCCTTCTGTACTCCGTACAATGTTACTATAACCTTCGAGATTGTTTATTTATCTTTATTTACCTCTTGAGCCTTGTGTAAGATGATTTTGTGGGATTGGGATTTTGAAGTATTATTTTTATAATTAATTGATTGAATTATTACGAAAGCTATTTCCCAAATAGCAAAAACTGAAAGCTGAAGGAAAGGAAAGGAAGCTGAAAGAAAAAACTAACAAACTATTCTCTAGTGTTATATATATAGCAGATGAAGTTCATAAATGAAAATATTAAATATTTCATTTTCTCGAATGGGAATCGAATCTATAACCCGCTGTGTTTACAGTCGCACCCTCGTGCCTCTACGCCGCAACTGGGTTCATATTAATCTTTTCTTATCTCTTAATAATTTTAGAAGAGAATAAACAAAATAAACTCAAAAATATTTTTATAAATTAGTCTTCGAACTCAGGACCCCACTGATTGCAGCAACTGAACTAAAGAGGTTTCATTCGCACGAACAAGGAGATTACAGACGTCGACTAAACTAAGCAGCGGCAGCTTAGTTAATAGCGTTAAATGAATGGCAAATCATAAATCTTATCAACGTCAAAACTAGATCTTGATTTATGGTTCGTAATGCTCAGTAGAGCGTCTATTATGACGCTGCCTGCATTTGAATAGCAATGGAGGCAGTGGATACAGGTACGATATTAGATATAATTAATTTCTAATTCAATTTTTGATAGTTTTTAACACTAAAGTGTCATGATAAAAATCATGATATTTTTTTTTATAAACATCTATCTATATTTTTGGCAAAATAATGTAGCCTAATATTTGTTTTCTTTTATTAATTTTTTTATTTTGAAAGTTCATTGAAAATTTTTTTTTTGAATTTAGAAGTAAAGCAGAGAACAGTGTCTTTACAGTAGGTTATCCATGCTTACTTTACAATTGCGGGATAAAGCAAAAGCAAAACATATTTTTTTATATACAATAAGGATATGAAAAATAAAATGAGATATAGGCCGTTGTAGCACAGTCCCTGTGGACATAAACGTGCTACTGTAAACACGACGGTTGTGGGTTCCATTTAATCGGAGGATTTCGCGCGGAAACCAAAGTGACCCAAATGTCCTAAGTGTCGAAATAGGAGCAGCAATGTCTCAACACTGGGTCCCCAGGTTACCTTCGCCTACAATGCCAACCACACACATAAGGTGAAGCTAAAAAAATTATTAATAGTTTACTATAAGCTACTATTTTCATATTGTTTTCTACTGTCTCTACATTGACTGACATTTATATATTTCATACGATTTTTCATTTTATAAGAAGTCCCTACGAATGAAAGCATTCAGATTCATCGCATATACTACACTTGACGCCACACGCATGCTATTACGAAGGCCATTGAAACCGCAAAATTAGACTGAGCGGTAGCTCTCTAATGGAAGCCGTTGTTCCAAATGTACTACGAATTACATACCGTATTTTATTACTTCGATCATTATTTTGTTGAAAATACGCTTGTTTGTCAGAAACATTGATAAATGAGAGTATCGTATAAATATGCAAATATATATTAGATTTTATAAAACAAAATCTGGATAAAAGTTAAATATAAATAAATATAAAAATCAGCTTCACAATGTATCCCACTCACACATGTAGGCAAATGGTAATGGTAACTTAATGCTAAGATACACCTTCCCCATTGTCTGCCAAATTCATGTTGAGTTGCGGAAATCAACGCCGCGTGTTTTTTTATGTACATATGTATATAAAAACAAATTATAGTTAGATTAGTTCAGTTTCCACTTTTTATGTAAAAATCATAAGTTTATTGTTTAGTGAACGGCAATGCCACACTATTACTTTTGTTATTTATTCTAACCACAAAACCGTTAAGATATGAAATTGCTTTTAATTTATTTATTTTTTTATTTTAATTTATATTTTACAAACACTACTCTCTCTCTCTCATGCCCTAATACTCGCCGAATAAATAACTAAAAATTTGTCTGTATACAAAAAAAATATTCTGTATACAAACAATTATTCTGTATACAAACATTAATTAAGAATATGAAAAAGTAAAATGTTATTAAATTATTGTTGTTTAATAAACTCTTAATAAACTTTGTATAATATAACGGTCCATATTATTTTTATTTATTTTTTCCTTGTATATTTAATTGAATTTTGCTTAGCGACTATTCTGAACATTCGATTAGATTCTGTTCATTGTATAATATATACCTACTGATTTAAATAATTTCTTTATCTTTTAATAGGAACCTAGTGTCAGTGATGTGACCCATGTCTTCATATATTTTATGTCGAATTTTTCAGGCATTGCGTGTTGATCAATACGATCTACGGTCAATGGTCTTAATATAATTAATATAATATATTAATATAAAATATTTTTTCCCGCCATTACTTTTTGTTTGAAACTCTGAAAAAAACTTAATACAAATGGAATTCAAAGATCGAAATCGATACGAGTCTAAAGCGTTTTGTTGTTCCATTAATTGTGAGTATAAATTGAAAGATCATGTTTGTAAACAAGCGACGCGGGCGTTTTAGACAATCGCGATATGAATGATGGATGCCTTTTTAATGTGTATGGGTGGAGTACTTTACGCTTTACGCAAAAAAATATATTTGCGTTAATTTTTATGGAAAAATAAAAGGAGGCTTAGGGAAAACATTTACGTACTTTTTTTCTTGCTTCCGTATTTTGTCCTACTGAAAAAAACCTCTCATTTTATTAAAAATAGATACATGTCAATAGCAACGGCAGTAGAATAGAGAAATGTAGAGAAATCTATTAATATTTTTCTAATAGTTCCTAAAAAGAAAAAAGAAAGAAAGTTCCTAGAAAGTAAGAAAAAAGATCTAATAAGAAAATTCTTAGAAAATCTTAGACAATTTTAAGAATATTCCCTTTAAATAATAAGATAGAATATTATGAACAAGTAAATAAGGTTAAGTACATTATAATAACGCAAAAAACAAAATATTCTTTACTTATACAAAATCTATAAAAGTACCGCATCAAGAGAATCTTAATAGTGCTCTCGAAATCTGTCACTGGTTTACTTTCAGTGGTCTCTTATTATTTTTTGTTACCGATATTGCTTCGCATTCATTATCAACGTCTTTGGATTTAAATTGCAAAAGCACTTTTGATTTATTTCGTTCGAATATTTAAATTACAATGATTCATTTTTGTACTTAACTTGTTATTGACGGTCTTATATGGCTTCGAGGAAAGTTTTATATTATTTACCTACAATGCGAGAGTGAGAAATGGAGAGTCTTAACACTACCTAGCTGCGTGGGGTAAATATGAAACTGAAAATATGTTATAAAAGAGTGTTATTAATAATATTTCATATAACACCGCACTCGAGCTCCCTCCTTACTTCTCAGGAGAATGGGAATGGGCTACAACTCTAAACATATTTATTAGTTCTTTAAACTTAAATTGCTTCACTAATAGTTGCAGTAAACTGGGTTCAACTGGCAACCAAGTTTTCTCGCTACTTGAAATATTTTCTGGTTTGCAATTATTATTATTGTTAAATAGCTTTTTAAGTAAATACTTAGCTTACTTATTTGAAAAAGGCAGATGTAGTATTTGGTTAGTTTTAAAACTTCCATTCCCAACTTCATATACGTCCGGTCTCACCTAGTGACACAATGCAGACTGAAAGTCAATTCTTATAATTTCTATGTTAGCTTTCAAGTTCCAATTAGGAAAATTAATATTTTCATTTCATCGCTCTGGTGGCTAAAGCGCGGTGTTGAGTTCCGCCACTCACACACACAATTAGCACCTCTGGAATTTAGCGAAAACTGTAGAATGGAAATGTCTCAACACTGCGTAGTGTTAGGATCGTTCCCAAATTCTCGTGTCTACATTGTTATGTACGAGATACAGCTTAAAGCTCCAAAAATCTAATATTACGTGATTTTCTACGATATTTTCTATTAACATGTAAAACAAAATATTAACATATTATTTTTAGAAACTCCAATTTCACACAGGCTCAACTACACGGATACAGTGTAAATGTTTCCAAACCATCAATATTTTGGGCAAAGCTTTGTGACCGAACGAGGACGGCGTGTTTGCCTCGTTGTATGGCGGTTGGTACCTTCGATCAGTGATATATAAAGGCAATTTCAGGCTTCGATTGTGACGGTGAATTTGACTTCTGAAAACGACCTTTTATGAATTTCTAATTGAAAATCGGTGATGATATTATTGTGAGACAGTATAATGTCTCACTCGTTCAATATTTAGGAAATGGAACAGTAAAAAAGAATATGCTCAGGTGGTTTGGGTTTCGAGGAAATGAGTTACGACAGAAGAAAAGATAAGATTTATGAAAAAATGAGTGGTAGAAGAGGCAGCTGGGATACCCCAATTGACTTTCTACATGCATGAAGAGGTTAATGACAGTGGACAAGGCCAAAGACGTATGCAGTATAAAAAAACATTTTAAAAAGTTATTTTCATTTAACTTACACTATGAAATATTATTTTTGAGTGGAGAGTAATTTAACAATATTTTGACTCTGTTGAAGAGTCAATCAACATAAATCTTTAAAATTAAAAAAAGAAAAAAACGCAGCAAATAACCATCTTATATTATGTTTATTTTTCATTAGTATTTTGTCAGCAATTTTCGCTACAGTATAGAGGTCCAAAATTCCAGATACACAGCTCCGTTATTTGTCCCGTAGAGAATGGCAGTGCTGGTGATAACAAGTGAAGGAGGGGTGAAGTGGGGGAACAGGAGGGGGCTGTTTGTGCACTGTCATTGTATTGATGGCTTCAATTCGGCTTATATCCAAACTATTCTACCATGGGCTATAAAGATCGCTGCATGCACAATGATAGGAACGGTGAATGACAAAAATAGCTGGTCCTATTTCTCCAATAATTGTTAAAAGTATTTGAATTTAAAAGGCATTGTTACGGTTTAAGCTTTTGTTGTAAATATTAGACAGGTGTATCACTGGCTGGGCTGTGTGAGTTCATATACGATCTGACGAAGGTTAACAGGACTATAGAAAGGTTTTTTGAGTAATAAAAACCTTCCACAGTTACCTGAATGTTTTCTTTAAATCGATGCCTTATTGAAATGTTCCACGTTTAGGTAGAAAGAAACTAGTGTTAAGGCACTCCGGTTTCCAACTATCACTGAGGAAATTACAATAATTTATTTCTCCCAAGTGGGAATTTAACGACCGCCTACTAAAATAATTTATTAATTAACTTAAAAGCTCTAAATATTCTAAGACTGTTCCCATTAAAATACTCCCGTCGCCCACTTTCCGCTGAATTTTACAGACATTACGTGTTATATGGCGGAATTCAACGACGCGCTTTGCCTCGATAAAAGAGCAAAGAGATTAAAATATTAATAATTGCTCGAACGGGAATCGAACCCACAGCTTTTTGCGCTCGCTTGTCCCACAATAATAATAATAAGATATATTTAACATGAAGATTAAGGTCAAAAGACAATCGCGAGTATCTGTTGTGTGCACGAAGAGCCACGACCGACAAAACAACAATACACCATTTGATCTTCATTGTTTACTCAGAGTTATTATTTCGCATACAATATGTTTATTGTATAATATATACAGTACAGAAAAAATAACAATGTTAGTATATATTTTGTTATAAAAGCGAAAATAACCTATATTATAAATAATATGAACTAGTACAAGCTAGTGGGTGGTACTGGTTTTCTTTGAATCGAATGTTTTAGCTTAATTAATTATTAATGTTTTTATATAACGCATGTGGCGCAGTGGCACAGTGTGAGGCAGCGTGACGGTTGTAGATTCGATTTTTACTTATGGGAATTAATTATTTTCATTTACTCCCTCTGGTAACAAGGGCAGCGCTGAATTCCGCCACTTAACACTCATTGTCTTTGATTTTTTTCAGAAATTGGGAAACGGTGTATCTTAAGTAATAACAACATGCTTCCTTTGCCTACTTTGCTTTGAGTAGTGGAGGCGAGTTTATATTTGAATATATCGTTTTCCAATTAATAGATAAGATAAGACAATTCACTCTCTTCTCTACTTTTTGCTAATCTATATATATAAAAGGACTTGTCCTCACTGACTGAGATAAGACGCACGCACAGCCGTAACCGCTGATGATAGAAACGTGAGATTTGGACATATGTTTACTTTTGTAATCTGAACATCCACTAAGAAGGGATTTTGAAAAATTTTAAGCCTAAAGGGGTGAAATAGGGGTTGAAAGTTTGTGTGGAAAGAAATTTAAATCGGCACCGATTCTTATAAAATTTGAAATTCAGACTCTTAAAAATATTTAATTGAATACGTGTTTCATGGTTTTTTTAGAATTCACCCCCTAAAGGTGCAAATAAGCATGCGAAGCTGCGCGCGTCTGCTAGTAGATTTATAAAATATTATTTTTTAAAATGCATAATATATTTTTTTCATTTATTACAACGTGTAAAAACAAGAAGTTTTTATTAAAACCTTTTATTTTTCTTGGTCATAATGTTTTTATCTTTGTACTTGCCCGAGTTGTTCTGACAGGTAAATAGATTTTAATGTGACTTTTATTGCTAGTTGCAAAACTTTTAACGGCATTTTTAAAGCCATTTTAATTCACAAATTTAAAAATTCCCTGTGAAAGAATTTCATCTTAACGTATTATGGAAATTTTAAATTAGTATTTTTAAATTTTTAATATTTGAAAATACTTAAAATAATCTTAATAATAATTGTGTGTAATTGTCTTAATGGGAATGAAGTGTCTTAATAATGGGTTACCTCTGCCTACCCTGCTTTCTATGGATAAAGAGTGAAGCTTCAAAATTGATGATTGATGTATCAAATTATATAGAGTCAATAGTGTAGAGACACTCCGTCCTCCACTTTCTGTCCAATTTTTAAGATGTTATATATTAAGTGACGGATATATAAGAAATTAAATTGTATTTTTTTTCAATTTTCAATTGCCATTAGCTACGCTGTACGAAAAGCGAAGGAATACGTTTCCTATAAATCGATGAATTTAATCTCATATTAGATCATAAATTTAACTACAAAAAAATACAAAACTTTACAATCTTGCATTTTCTAAACCCACTCAAGCAATTACCTTTATAATTTAATAAAAACAAAACAGCTAGTACCAGAGACCTCATGACCCACATACGACGTCGGTCAGTGAAGCAGGATATACAGGAAACCATTGATCCGGTGATTCCTGTCGACCTCTTACATGCCGATACACGATTATAAGGATTCTAACTATTACATGTTTTCTCGTGAAGAATAAATGGGCTTTTTTAATTCTATTCTTTTCAGGATAACGCAGTATCCCGCATATGGCGGGGTATGCATAGGGAGCCTAGTGTTAAGACACTCCACACTCGTTTGGCGTGTTGAGTAGCGGAATTCAAAACCGCGAAAATATTTTGCCTCGAAAGCAGAGCATAGAATTGAATAAAATATTTAATTTTATTAAGTGGAAATCGAACCTACGACCATGTGCCAAAACTGGTGTCTCTCCATTATATATATTTTTTTGTAATTTTACGTAATGGAAGAGAAAATTTAGTATAGTGGAGTAAACATATCCAAAAGAAGATTTAAATATGAGAACAATAAATAATTTGTATATAATAAAATATATAATAATTGATTTTGGGTTAACTTAAATTTAACTTCAGATAAGACACGTTCACATTTTCGCTGTAGTGTGATGGACAGCTTCAAATACTACGAGTATTTCTTAGTTAATTCGATCCCACTTCGATCTCTTACAAAATGCTCAGATGTGTAAAACATACCTTATAAGTTAACAATATACCCTCCGGGAGTCTTTATGCTTTTACGTGACTTTCCTTCGATATTTTTGTTTTCGGAGGTCAACCGAGGTCCGGAGCACGGCGTTGAGTTCCGCCACTTAATAAAAAGTCTCAATAAAATGTAAATGCACCTATGTACATGGGAAACAGATTGCTTAGCTATAGCTTTCCACTGCTGTCTATTCTTCCTCTACATACATGCAGGATATATCGGGAATCTAATAAAGAAAATATATGTATAGCGCTCAGTGCGCGGTGATTACAGAACTGATTTAGATGAAACTTTACAGAAATATAGCTTATAAATCAGAATAACACTTACGTTACAATTTACATAAATATTTTCTATAATTTGGCTATAATATAACAATAAGTTTAAGCGGGCAGAGCTGCCTTTAGGTCGCTAGTAATACGTAAAACTAAGATCCCATCAAAACATTTCTGAAAAACACGACCAGAATAATAACAAATCCATTGAAAACTTTCAAACGATTTCATTTCTTGTACTAAACGTAATAGAACTTATTATTGCTGAAGGCGCACTAAGAAGAGTTAAAAAAAGGGATGATTGCCAACTTTAACTTTTAGTACTAAAGTTCAAAATTCTTTAATACAATCTTTCAGACAATAATAAATTTTATATAAGTTAAATCATATCTTAACAGAAGAGACATAAAGTTTAAATTGCAACGACGTAACGCGACATTTATAGAGAAATTTTGATACAAAATATACTCTAAATTTATAGAGTTAGGATCCAAATTAGTTTAAAGGGATCCGCGAATTCGCAGGAAAATGTACTGCAATTGTAACGAGCGGAAGCCATCACTCTTGCCACAATGAAACAAACAAGCACATATTTTTGAAAGTTAGCGGAAATTCAGATGTTTTTATTGTTTTTATAAATTGTTTTTCATATTAAAAGTTTGCTGTTATATAGAAAAAGTTTTGACACGAGTAATTGTGTTGAAAAGGAATAAATATGGCAATTTCCTGTAATCTGACTACCAGTCGTTTAAATATTAATTGCGAATTTTTTTGGAGAAATTTTGATATTATAATTTTTAGAAATTGGCCTTTTTAAAAAATATTGAAGCAATTGCTTATTAAGGAATTTCGTTCCCCCAAATGTAAGTTAATACTTACGTACATACATATTTATTTGTTATAACAAGAGGAATTGACAAAAAAATTTAAAATTATAGTGAAATGTTATTTCTATAAAATTAAATAAGCTTTATTATACGACTTTACATGTAATTCAGATTAACTTATATGCAGTTTATACCATTCCTCACGTTTTCGCAGCCTACACAACCTAAAACCTTTTTACACTTTACACGTAACCCGAAAATGAAAATATTTTAAATGTAATAGCCTTATTGGAAATCAAACCAGCGACCATCGCGTGAACTTCCAAACATTGTACAACTGCGCCACAGAAACAAATCGTTAACTATCATTTTTCCTGTAAAACAACAGACATTGAGTGGTTTCCGGTCATTAATCGCTACTCTTAAATATTAATATAAGCCTAAGGTTCGTTACGCATTCATCTCGAATATTTATTATTTAAAAATAATCATATTACAGTGATTTTGCGATTGATTTGACCGATTTACATGGAATGTTCTTCGACTTAATACAAAAATAATATTAAGCTAGATGTCCTCTTTACTTTGTTTATTTTTTAGCTTCAACTTCTACCGCATATATGTAGCAAGTAGGCACTGGGATACTAGTGTTATGGCAGACCACTCCCACAAAGCTCGACTTCGACTCGATCAAGGAATTATAATAGTTAATTCTTTGGAGTGGGAAATCACTACTTTTGTGTATAGTCGGTCGGACGCGTCGACTACTATTTAATTTGTTTTAATTCAAATATATAGTTATAATATTATTGATATTTTAGACATTTTTTCGTAGACGAAAACAGTTTGACTTAAATTTAAATTAAAACATTGTCATGTTTGTATGAAATATTAATATAAATCTCAAATTGTTTAAAATCAGATAAATGTTTTTGAGACAATTCATTCCCTTGAGACGTAATTTGCTTTTCATTTTTACAAAAATACACAATTTATTTCAATGAAAGCCACGTCCTGAGACGTCAAATTATAAATTTAGTGCACTTTAACTATCGTCTGAAAGTTATTCAAATGTGCTTATTATTGTTTTATTCTTTAAAAAATAAGATAAGAGTTGCTAGCTTGTGTATTTTTCTTAAAAAGTATTAAATAAAAATTATAAAGACTATAATTGTTTTAGATTAAGGCATCGTTTGAACTTAAAAATTATAAAAAAATATCATATTACAAATTAGTACTTTTATTAAATAAAAATGACTATTATACATGCAAATTATTACTACGAATTTGTATTTTGATTAAACACAGCGATCGTAAGTTCAAATCTCGCTTGAGGTACAGTTATTCTCAGACAAAAAGCAAAGATGGCTTTTTCAAAATGGTTGGTAACTGACTATAAAACAAAATAAAAACATGTAAAGCAATATTAAAAAGAAAATATTATAACATAAACCGTCTGTATATTCAAATTTTATACATTTTTTCTTACATAAAAATAAATAGAACATAAATACTTACGTCTCCATTGTACAAACATATCCCTAGAGACATTTTACGTACACAATCTACGTTACAACGTCCCTGTACTAAAAGACTACAATATTGCATGGAATATCTATAAATAGAAGTTTACATGAAATACGCGTCAGCCCTAGGGCGGCACTAAACTTGATAGCACAATATACTTTAATGGAAATCACGCAAATCCCCCGATAAAAAGGTCGATATACAAAAGAAATTGAAATATTTTATTCGTCGTAAACGTCGAGCGGGGAAGCCCCGAAGTTAACAACGACCGCGTACAATAATTACGACGTTCTTTACTACTTGTTATGCAGACGACCTCCCCCCTGCGCCCCCTGCCCGCCCTGGCCGCCCCGCCCCGCCCGCCCTTGCCTCCGCTACGCTGGCGTGAATACGAAAAACGATAATTTTGTTTTGGTCAGACAACTTGGATAAAAATAAAGATTTAATATAGATATTGGAAATGACATTGAACTATTACATGTAAGTATTATATAGAAATGTATTATGGCCGCCAGATTTCATATATAATTTTACGTTATGATTGTCACTGGTTGATGCTTATAGCAGACGGCGTCTGTCTGTAAACGTGATGGAACGTTACATTTAAATTAAATTGCCTCCAAAATTCGGTCGGAAGTAGGGAACACAGTTACATAGTTAAATAATGTAATAAATAATCTAATTGAATATAGCATATTTGATTTCATTGTAATTGAAAGACAAATCGTTACCTATTACTAAATTTTTGTAGGAAAAAGCATCTACTATAAAATTCGTACAGCATTTCAAAGGGGAATCCCCCGTAACACAATTAGTAGGCAACGTTAGTTAAATATTAAGTTAACATTTGCAAAGGGTTAAAATGTATTGATAAAAGCAAAGTTAAAACAAATTACATTTAAGACATTGCAATGAAATTAAATGTAAGCATTTAATGCAGGAACATGGCGTCATATCAATTTGAGTTGGGGCCGTAACGTATTTCTAATTCAATTATTACGAAGCTTAGCAGACGTTGAGAAGTTAATTTTATTACGGAAAATTATTCCGCGAGCAGTATACCTTTACTTGTATTCATTACAATCTTAGGTTGAGTCATTAAGCTGTTAGAGCTGATATTACCTACTTGGATTACTCGTATGGGAAACTTTTTGTTTTATATAAAACATTCTACATGTAATACAAACAATCATCATTATCATCATCATCATCATTATCATCAGCCTGTCCTCGTCCACTGCTGGACATAGGCCTCTCCAATGGCACGCCACTGAGCTCGATCTTCAGCTCAAACAAACAAACAATACATATATTATATTTATAAGGAGTGATTCAGGACGTCGTCGCAAGTCTCAACGGAGTGACTGGCACACGGTGGTTGTAGGTTTAATCCTCTTTGATCTGAACTACACATTTTGGGTTTATTGGGGAAAATAATATTATAAGAATAAAATAATAATTATTTCCCTAAATGAGGAATAATGATTACTTAGATTACAATATTTCCGGCGTGGCGCTACGATAAGTATATAGACCTCGTAATATAACACCTACTAAAATTAAAGCAGTTTCTAGTTCGTTATAATGAAAATGAATTATTGATTTGTCTGGTAATCAGCTCCACCAATATTCTTTAGCAAATTTTGTTATACTAAAGCCAAATTACGAGCTTTTATTTTCGTTCATATGATGATTCAAATGTGCTTGCAAAATTTCAATTAATGAAATATTTTTTTTTTATCAATAATTGAATATCATTTTAATACTAATATTTTATGTACCTGGCATATAGCAGGGTAGACCTATTGTTATGACAAACGGTGGCGGAACTCAACGCTGCGCTTTTGCCTTGGTACCAGAGCATAGAAAATAAAAATATTAATTTATCATAACTTCTTTCCCTCGAATGAAACTTGAAGCTACAAGCGCTTTCGTTACAGTCGCACGCTTAGCTCCTCCCCCAAGAAATTGTAAATATATAGAAAATATATAGCTAATAATAATAAATATATAACATATAGCATAATTAGTTACAAATTTCTTCAATTGAGAAAGAAACATTTAGAAAATCTTAACAATAAAAAGAAAATATAGCGTTCCTCGGTTTAACTGTGTACATGTAATGCCACAAATCCTTTACGAGGTTCAATCAAGGCGGAGGATAAGGGAACTCGCAATCTGAGTTACTACTGATAGCTGTTATCTAAACTTATATATATATATATATATATATATATATATATATATATATATATATATATATATATATATATATATATAATAGAGTATACGTCAGTTTTATTTATTGCCTTATCTGGAACAAGGGGCTTTTATAATTTTTCTTTTCCCTTCCGAAAAGATTTCTGAGTGTAGATATATTTTATTAGAATACAATATTTTCCGAATGAAATATTTTTTAAAGTCTAAATTATTATTGTTACTTGTTGCTACTAAAAAAAAAACTAATATTTTCATTAAAATTAGTAAAGCATATATATATATTTGTAATTTTTTTTTCAAAAATCAATTTGAAATTAATAGCCTATAACTAAAACTCTTATATCGACAACAATACAATAAAAAATCATTTAATTCATTTAAAAAAAAAACATTCGAGCATTTCTCTCATCCTGACAGAAATAACATGATGATAAATCATTCGCAGCCCCATTTTCCGCCCATTTAGAGGCATTGCGTGATGGGTGGCTGAATCCGCCTTTATCTAATCTGATAAATATACATAGGTATTGCTATTTGTGTGTAATTAACTATAAATTTAGAATATAAATGTTTAGTGAGACGCTTTATCCCGTATATAGCAGATTAGACAGAGAGAATGTAGTGTCTCGACACTCCGTTCTGCGTACCCCGCTTGGATTGCAAGTTGCCTGGCGTGCGGCTGTGGTGTGTGGCATGGAAAGTAATTTATATTGAATATTACAACATAAATATTGTGTTTAATGGAAGTTTAGAGCTCAGAATTAGCATAGCATCACTAAACAAATGAATGGCGGGGCGACACTGCTTTCTCTGCCTACTACTTTGTCTCGTCCACTGTCATAAACCTCCATATTCATATTATCCGGTAGGTCCTGATGAGTTATAAGTCTTCCCCTGGAAAAATGATGAAGGAGGTCGAACAGAATAATGGCATGTGTATAGTTTAACAAGCTCCTTTACGCTACAATGGCGCGCATATTTAACTAATCTATATATATAAAATCGAAAGGTCACTCACTCATCACGAAATCTCAGAAACTACAAGTGCTAGGAATCTCAAATTTTGCATAGAAGTTACTTATAGGACGTAGGTGCTCGCTCGAATTTGCGATATTCGATTTCTAAGGGGTTGTTTTTGGGGTCGAAAGTTTGTATGAAACTTCGTTACTACAAACGCTAGGAGTCTCAAATTATGCATAGACGTCACTAGGACGTAGTCATGGAGACAGAAATTAATAATAACATAGTTCACGCGGGTGAAACCGCGAGCGGGCCGCTAGTATGAGTATATAATTTTGAAATAAAGAAATATAAATGAGTATTCTCTCTAAAAGAACCATTCGGGCATTAAGTATTTATTTTATTATGGATAATTAACCTAAATCGTGCTTAACTCAGTCGTTGAGAGAACGATATTCGTGTTGCGGAAAGTCCCTTTTAAATGAATGCAAATCTGGGAAAGGTTCGATTTATATCCTATCAAACTCCAAATGAAAATAGACTTTATTAAACGGAGTTGAAGTTGTATTTTGAGTGTGTTTTTGTGGTAAGTAGAGTGGTTATTATCAATAATTAATTTGTTAATAGCAAGGACAGCATCTAACATGTTAATTAGTGCACGATTTGTTTGGGTGAGGGGCGAGGTCGGGAAAATGACGTTGTTTTATTATTATGTAATTGGATGATTTTACAATTAGTTAATAAGTTAATATTGTTTTTTAAACGTAAACATTGAAAATCTAAAAAGCTCGGGTTCAAAATTCATTTTAAAAATATTAGTTTAACTTTCATAAAAACACTAAAATTCAGCAAAAAAAATTATACTACTTATTGTCTTTAGGTAAGCCTAAATTATAATTTAAATTGTGGCCATAGAAGTAATTAAGTAAATTTTTAACGCTGCATCCTACACATAGTACGTTAGGCAGATGGAACCTGGGAACCTAGTGTTAAGACACTCCATAACCATTAAATCACTTCCATACCCCACTTTCCGCCGAATTCTGAGTGATAGAACTGAACGCCACGCCTTATTAGCAGAGCGAGGAAATAAACATATTAAATATTTCATTTTCTAGCTTGAGAATGGAACCCACAACGAGTCGAGTCTCAAGTAAACAGTTGAAATTCCAATTATTATTCCCAAGCTCACCTACAGTAGGAGGTAGGAGTACTTGTAGAAACAAGCCCTTCAGTACTACGAACGGTGTTTAAAGCGGGTTAAATCTAACCAAATATTAACTTAACAAACAGCAAATTCAATTACACAAATCAACTAAAATATGCAAAATTCAATGTTCCATTGTGCATTGTCCAATATTTGTATTGGATTAGATTTAGGCTTTGATAAATTAGAATTTGGTGTAAAATACTACTTCAGTAAAAATGAAAATTGGTTCACAATATATTTTTTTTCTATTCTCTCTGTTTATAACATCGAGATGATAAAAATATTAAATTAATTGTTTGTTATATATTAAGTTACTCAATGTCTCGTAAATTCAACGAGAATGGGGAACAGAGTGGAATAAAACTAAGTTCCCTCTACTAGTAGTCTACGTATAACATTTAAATCAGGAATATACCGTGGTGTAAGTATTTTTACAACTATTTTCACATTTACTTGTTGTTTTATATATACATTTTTATTTTCCTTCCTTCCAAAGCGAGAGACAACCACGAATTTAAAAATTAAGCATTTGTTTTTTTTCAAGCCTCAGGTGTTATTTTGAAGATGAAATCCTAATTTGCCTAATATCACCGAAAAACATCGTCAAAATATACAAAATATACAAAAAGCGTAAGCTCTAACGAATCGCATCTGAATAAACAAATATAGAGTCCTACATAATGTAGCTTATTACCACCGAGTTAAAGATCGCGCTCCTACAGCCAGTGTTAGGCGATAATCAACTCTATACCATATATAATAAGGAGTCCAAAGTTAATATTGGGACCACAAATTGTCGTTACGTGAGTCTCTTGCCGATGCTAATGACGGGTGATTACTTTGAGAGGGTCCATGGAATTTAGATAGAAGTTTTTGAAGCAGAAATTTCAAATGGGAAAGTTGTGAAATGCTTGAATATGTTCGAACAAACAAAGCGAAGTGTTAGGTTGCTTTGGTGAAATAATTCTATAAATGATGCAATTTTTCTATAAATATAATATGACAAACTAATAATGACCTATAAAGTCGACTGTATTAGATCATTTACAAAGCGTTTCTCACTTTGTATATATGTACATTATATACTATACAGTGTACTACATTAATGAAAGTAACATTATATTTTTAAACGTACGTTTAATAAATTAGTCTTCTTTTGTCTAAAAAGTCAGTATATTAGTAAAATAACAGATGAAAATTAAATATTTTTATATAAAACAACAAAAATAAGCTTCCAATTCCACTAAAGATCTTAAAAAGCTAAAAATTCTAATCACAATTCCTTCAGTAATGAAGTTGTTAAACGTCGCAAATAGTTTCAGCGTGGAACTTGAAAACAACGGCACAATTAACTTAAACTCAATTATGAATTCAATGCGTGTTTCAAAGGGAAAAAAAACATAGTATTTCGCCACTTAGCGGCGAGTCGAGTCGAGTCAAGATCGCACTACACACAGCTTTATTTGCTTCCCTCTTCAGAAGTGCAGTACACAGTCTAAATCAAATGCTTCGCTAAAACTTTTCTAGTTAACAGTACGTAATTTAAACTTAAGAATTTCTCTATTTTATTTAGTTAGTTACTTTATTAATGAAATTTCATTTAGTTATTTCTTGAGTATTTTGCACTTGAAACAGCGCTTGACGCAAGTGTTATGATTTTTTGCTGTTATAACAATTTAAGAGAGCTATTTGTAAAATCACTGGAAGTTAAAATAAATGAAAAGGAATCGTTAAAATTATGAATTAATTTTTTTCCCTCAATTGCTTTTCTTTCACCTCTGAGTATTTCAAGTCGGGACGTTAGTAAGCTCCCGTCTAGCTTTAGTCATAATTGTAAAAAATATTTATGTAAGCAATGAAATATTATAATTAATTACTTATAAAAGCCGATTGTAAAGTTGAAGTAAAATTTTGTAAAATGTAGAAAAAAAAGTATTTGTATTTCTTTATAATTAATTCGAATACTTTTGATTCGCGAATCCAATTCATCACATAATCTTGTCAACATAAAAATATAATATATTTAAAAATGCAATGGCGATCGTTTATCTTATTGCGTCCAATACGAACAGATTGAGAAAAAATGTAATAATTTCATTCATTTTTATTATAGCTCCATATTTTTTTTTAGCATAGCATAGCTCCCTACTTTTCCTCTCCCTAGATTTTGATTGCTTGTTGAATAACGAAAGTAAGTGCCACGCTTCATCTACTGGAATGGGAAAACGAAAACAATTAATTCCTCCAAGTAAAAATCGACATCCATAATAAAATAGAACGACACAAAATCTAGACAAATAATAGTGTTCATGTTATTTTAAAGTCCTGGCTCTCTGTAACAGGGAAGTTGGCAATTTGTATGCATCCTAAAATCTAAATTCATAAGTGTTCGTTGCTTCAACCTTAGCTGTAAGATCTTACATACGCTACGTGTCGGGAATCTTAAAGTAACCCGTTTTCTTCTTGCTCCCGTAGAAAATGTTACTTTTTCAAAATTTTCAACATCCACCGAATTCCCAGGTGATATTTCTGCAGTTTTTACTAATTTGCTTTTGAACCAATATTGCTATATATAATAGTTTTCTTTCCGAAACATATTTTGAAAAGGATTCCAGCAAAATTAGATTAGTTTTCAATTGTTATACTTAGCTATTGTAATTTTAAATTAAATTGAGATAATACATTGCTAAAATTAAATCCGATACGATTTTAATGTATCCAAAAACTATCGATCTTAACGTGCAATGATTTTAAATATTATATATTTGTTTATATATATTATATTTTATTATAATATTGACAACATCGTATCTGCTCTTTGGTACTGTCGTATTAATATTCTCTTAGCACTATTGATATTACATAATTACGCATTGTTTTCGAATTTCACTTTTCGTCATATATTTAGGGCCTATTTTGTATTTTCAAACTTTAGTCCAAACATATTTCATATTTTGCGTGTTGGATGTCGACCGACTATACTCGTATTTCAACTATTGTATTCAGCTTATACTTAGCATAAGTATGTATTATGTGTATACTTAGTTTTGAAATAATTGACATAATAATCTAAAAAAATATATATATCAATAAAGCAAATATAATGTATATCTTCAAATTATATAGTTTATATAAACTGTAATATTATTTACTTATATTGAAATTCAAATTCAAGTTCAAAATATTCTTTATTCAAATAGGCAATTATTATAAGCACTTTTGAATCGTCGAATGAACATATGAACAAAAAGCTACCACCGGTTCGGAAGGCAGTTCTGCTGAGAAGAGCCGGCAAGAAACTCAACAGTTGCTCTTTACAAAATCAATGGTACAACCTATAAACATTAGCTGGCAGCATTATATCACCAATTATTACTAGGTCGGGTCGTTGTAACTTCTCAAAAGTCTAGGCTCTATTATAATATCTAGAAACTGTATATCTAGGTCTTGTATATTCAAGCTATATCACTTAACGGTAGTGCGAGGTTTATAATTTCATTTAAACAGCAACACTAGCGTATAGCAAACTTCTCTCAAGATTCTAATTTCACTTCGCAAAATTAGTCACTAAAGTCAACATAAGCAGCGAATATCACTTCGCTTTAATTGTATTATACATTTGTATTTAATATGATAATTTTATAGGAAAAGTTATCCAATCCTACTAATCCTAATAATATTATATATATCTGAAAGCTTGTGAGGATATATGTTTATTCCACCTTGACGCAAATACTACTGAACGGATTTCGATGAAACTTTGCAGTACAGTAATATAGCTTGTACATCACAATAACACATACGCTATATTTTATGTTAAGATTTTATATTTTAGCTATATATCACTAAGCTAAAGCAAGCGAAGCCGCGTTTGTTGAACTAGTTTTTTATATAGGACTTATATAGAATTCTTACTACTTATTCAAAAATGCTTGCGAAAGTCTATTTAAATTTAAATTTTATAATATCATCAGGAACAAAATGTTTTTTTTAAAAAGTGTACCCATTTGAATATAAATTTAAATTTTTATATATTATCAGATCGGATTAAAAAAAATAAACTGACGCCGAATTGGTTTAACAATGAAGGATGAACTAATTTCATTTTAATATTATTTGCCGTATTCCGGTCAAACAGTGTTAATAAAGTTTTTGTAAAATTTCATTCTTTATGCATTGGACAAACTTTGTCTTTCAGATACGATATGCATAAAAATGAACATCCAATTATAACATCCAAGATATATTTTTCATAGATTTAAGGCTTGCTTGCTGCATAAAATAAAGGACAGCATTCACTTCCACCACTCAACCCCCAATGTCTTGATAATTTACTGATGCGTGGGAAACTGAGTATGTTCTACACAAAATTCCCTACGTCTTCTCTAATACGACGTAGAGCTGGAAACATATATATTATCAACGACAAGCATTTACCACTGTTTAATAACAGCTTAACGTATCTCCCGTATGTACGTAGCAGAGAACTCAGTGTAAACTTAGTGTTAAGACACTCCGTTCTCCACTTTTTATCTAACGAGTTATTGCATGTTGAACACAAAAACTAATTCTACACGTCTTATTAGGCACGAAAAATATTTGTAATATAATCAATCTTACCCACAAATGGAGTTCAACCCCTAACATCGCGTAGACATTCAAACATTTCCCTACTATGCAGTAGCCACTTAAATTACAAAAATAAATCTTATTTCCAAGTTAATTACCGCCATCAGCTTCACAAAACATTAAGTAAACACTTAAATGCGACTCGATGTTCCTTTAATATACAGAATTTTTACTTAGTTGAGAGATCCTCTCGGCCAATTTAAATTGAATAGCTTTATTACATCAAGTGGTAATAAAACTGAGGGTTACTTTAGCTCTGCGGATATAAGAGGGTCTCGCTAAAAATATATACAATTTAGTGTGAATTAGGCTTGTATTTACATTTATAACAATTATTGTTTGACTAGAAGAAAAATATTTCATTTTTAATATTTTTACAGTTATTAAAAGAAAAATATTTTATTTAACACTTCTAAAGTGCTTCTCCACAGTTAGTAACGGTAAATACTTATTTAATGAATCGTAATGATGAAATGAATCTAGCGGGAAATGAATCGGCGCTTCTTGGAAACCGTCCATGCGCTCTAAGCACTAAGCCATACGTTCTCATAAAGCTACATTGAAACTCTTATAGGCTTTTTGGAACTTATTTATGTAATTAGCATCTCTGTAGAGAAATGTTTTTCATAAATTTCTTCTAGCCAAATGTTTCAATTTTTATACGTTATCTTAATAAGTTAAAATATTTTATATTTAATTGTGTAGGTGAAATTTTCTGAATTCGTCGTTAATTCGTTCGAGCTATTAATTGTATTTGTGATTTATTTTATTTAAAGTTCAAAGAGAATGGATAGAAAGCAAAAGAATCCTAAGAAAAAACAATCTAACAATTTTTATTTGTAAATTTTGTTATATAAAAACAAAATTATGTGCTTGTCATTATTTTCCAATTATAACCATTATATGCATGGTAAAAGCAATAAATCATAATTAAAGAGATCTATATATAAACTTTAATAGCTCACATCATTTTGTTCTTTACTTGGAAAACATCAACCTTTCACGTACAATCAACATTTTTATTATATTATGCTAGATATAGATGAAAAGATATACCTTGTCCATAGCCTCCAACGCGTTCTCGACTTCAACTACCGTTTCAAGAAACCGACCCCGCTATTACCCCCGTCCTATAAAAGTCTCTTTGAGACCTCTTAATCTAAGAGACGTGGAATTATTTATAAGAGGTGAGATTAGGCTGCCATTATATCGCGCTTTTGATGCGATGGATCTGTTTCAAAGTGTGAAGGTGGTTTTTTTTTTAAGTTATATAAACATTCCTTTGTGCTTGATTTTAATTATTTAGGCAGTTTTGGGTTCATTTCTTTTTTTATTTATTGTGTATAAGTAATTTATTAGTTTTCATAAACAGTACCTATTAAATGTGTTATCAAATATCGTCATTAAAAGCTTTTATTTAACTTGCAATGTATGTATGTGGGTTCGGGTGAAATCTTGGAGCTCAATTTTGAAGTAGATATCTTCAACCGATTGAGCTGAAATTTTGTATACACGTTTAGTTTGGATGACAATGAACGATAAAATATGTGACGTCATTCTAAATGTAATATGGCGGACAATGCAAGATGGCGGAATAGTTATTTTTAATGTACTTCTACAACATGGGTATCAAATGAAAGGGCTCGTTGAGAGCAACTCGAAAAATAATGTGATGTCATTCCAAATCCCATAAGGAGAATATCGAAGATAGCCGAGTATCTATTTGGTCTACTTCTACAATATAGATATTAAATGAAATGGGTCATTGACCGTAACTCGAAAAATAATGTGACGTTATTCTAAATCCAATATGGCGGAACATCTAAGATGGCGGAATAGTTATTATTTATTCACTTCTGCAATATGGGTATCAAATGAAAGATCTTGCCGAGAACAATTAGAAAAATAATGTGACATCACTTGAAATCCAATAGAATTGACACTATTCAAGTTTTTTGTGCTCTCATATAATGAAAGGCATGTTCGTACGATTGAGCTGAAATTTTGTATACACGTTTGGTTTGGATGACAATACACGATAAAGTTTGTGACTTCATTTTAAATACAATATGGCGGACCATCCAAGATGGCGGAATAGTTATATTTCATGAACTTCTACAATATGAGTATCAAATGAAAAGGCTTGTTGAGAGTAACTCGAAAAATAGTGTAACGTCATTCTAAATCCAATATGGCGGACCATCCAAAGTAACAGAATAGTTATTTTTGAAGCACTTGTACATTATGGGTATCAAATGAAAGGGCTTCTTGAGAGCAACTTGGGAAATGATGTGACGTCATTCTAAATCCAATATGGCAGACCATCCAAGATAGCCGCAGAGTTATTTTTAGTTTACTTCTACAATATGGATATCTATTGAAAGGGCTCGTTGAGAGTATCTCGAAAAATGTGAGGTTTTTCTAAATCCAATATGGCGGAACATCTAAGATGGCGGAATAATTATTATTTATGCACATCTGCAATACGTTAATAATTAGAAAAATAATGTGACATCTAGTGCGGGAAACCTAGCCAGTAGTAACTAAAAAGAAAAAAATAAATTATAAGCAAAAAATATTTTTTAGAAAAAGCTTTTATTTAAACGCTTTAAAAAGGAGAAAATAAAATTTGTCTTTTAAATTTTAACTATCAACTCATAACCTCATTGTACACAATTTATATGATCATAAAAGCTTGTCGCGTTAATAAATATTTAATTAAATTGAAACTTTAAAAATTTAAACTTAGCAGATTTTACATAATTAAATTGGTACTAGTTTAGTTACACAAGTAAATCGCGCGACAAGCTTTTATGATCATATAAATTGTGTACAATGAGGTTATGAGTTGATAGTTAAAATTTAAAAGACAAATTTTATTTTCTCCTTTTTAAAGCGTTTAAATAAAAGCTTTTTCTAAAAATTATTTTTTGCTTATAATTTATTTTAAATTAAAGTCCCATTTGAGATGTTTTTTATTTTTAACCTCTGTCTTTCAAATGTCACTCGCGGAAATAAATTATCTTCATTTCTCTGCTTTGCTAACAAGAAAAAGCGCGTTAAGTTCTGCCACTAAACAGTTTTTTGGAATTTGCGGAAAATTTTGAACGATATTTTAATGCCTATTAGGTTTTTTCTTATCGTGAAGCTAAAAAAATAAAAGGTTACAAAATTTGAAACAACTCTTCAATAAAAGAAAACCAACTGCTATCTTCTTCTTGTAATATTTTATTTTCAAATTTCATTGTACTATCGGACCTTTATATAAAAAGACGTTCCTTAACGTGTAATAAGGCGACTTTAGGTTGGCCGCGATCTTTGCTGAAATATAAATGAGAGGAGGAAATCTGGTTAGGGTTTTTAAGTACGCAGCTGCTTTATGGGGTCCTTCGAAAAACGACTTCCGTAAATTTAGTTTAGAGAGGAACAATAGAGATTTTTGTTTTTGACATTTTTTAGATTTAAATTTCGTAGTTTAAATAAATCAGGAAATTATTTGTAACTACTGACTGCACTAAAGTGTTCGAACCGAGTCTTTACTTTTCGCTTGAAATATAATATTTAATTTATAGTTTTAATTCAAAACTATGATTGAACTGTGATGTTCTTGACAAATTATATACGTTCCTTCAAAGTCAAATGGCGGTATTAGGTTAAATCAGCGTACATGAGTAGCGAAGCTCAATGACTCAGTGCCAGAGCGGTGAAGGATCATAACATAAAAATAAAAAAATATATAAATGAAAATAATTTATTGTCCCAAGTGAGGATTGAACCTACAACCGTTGCGTTGACAGCCAGACGACTTGTTCTACTGAGCCACGGTAGTCTCAACTTGTTAATTTAGAAAATGTCACACTCGATGTCCATTGTGTTTCCCGAAGAGCTAAGAAAAGACGTTAAGAAGCTTTAGTTCTCTTAATTGTATTTTTGCAAAACAAAAGATTTATCACGACTTTTAAAAGGACCAAAAAATATGAAAAATTACATTATTTTTTTAGCAAATTTTATATTCATAATATCGACAGGTTATCAATTGTACTTTTTAAAAGAAAATGCAGGAGACAATGAAAATTATAATCAAGTTTCTAAATAACCTTTACAATATCCATCATATCTACAGTTAACTGCTTTTATATAAAAAAATTAAATAACATATAGCGTTTTTTTTTTATATATACACTTTATTGTTTTTATTAAAAAAATATTTCTGTATATAATTTAAAATGGATAGTGGGTGAACTATACATATATTTCCATTTAATACACCAAAATCTACGTTAATAACATTAAACCACAAGCTCGGTGTGGGTTTAATTTTACGAATTAATTGATTTAGTAGTTCAGTAAATAGATTTAGTTAATCCTACAGCTATGGAATAATTATAGCAAGTTGTACATGATGTATGTACGTTGCTGAGTACGTACTTAGCGACCTATAAACAAAATAATTATATAATGAAAATTGTTTGACGAAGGATTGAAATTCCAAATTGATAGAGATTTAAACGTTAAGATAATTAAGTTCTGTTTTTACTTTTTTCAGTAAAAACATATATAAAAATTAAATTAAATCGGCTTCACGCTGTATCTCGCACTCAGCAGGGTAGGCAGACCTAGTGTTAAGAAAATTTGTTATATTGAGTGGCAGAATTGAATGCCGCGTTTTGCCTCGACACCAGAGCGAAGAAATGGAAATATAAAGGTAAATAAATATTCCACTTCCTCGAGTGGGGATCGAACTCACAACCGTCGCGTTACAGTCCCACTCTTGTGCCGCTGCGCCACTGCGCCACGACGAACTAACATATATCTAAAATAAAAGTAGGATTTGTTTTGGGAAATGGAATTTGGTGCCGAATTTTGTGTTATAAAGAAAAAGAAGAAAAATAAAAACAGAACTTACAACCATCGCATGCAAGTGTGCCGCAATTAAAATATACATGTATGGACTTCTGGAGAATATTCGTTTGAAGTTAAAGGTACTGAACGGCTCATGTCTTTGTTGAAGTCCAAATTTAGATTGCATTTTCTTTAACTTTGAATACGCTTTTAATTACGTAAATAACTTACTTCAATTCATAGCAAATACGATAATTTGTTAAAAAACACTGTCATAATCTGTCCGTTTGCTCTGCGAGTGGATTACCACGAAACATCTTAATGAGGAAAGTGTTATAATGTAAAATGAGTAAATATTTCTAAGAAAATCCTTAATCATCATCTCATTTACATTTTGTTTCGTAACATCAAATTGAATCCTGTCTGAAATAACTTCGTCTTTGAAGACGTTCATTAAAACCCAGCGGTCTTTATACTTTCATTGTGATTGTCAGCGGCATTCTGAAGGACCAATAACGAAGTAGCTTCATACAATTAAAAAGTGTATTTTTTTTTATAGTCATTTTTTTTCCAGCTTCACGCTGTATCCCGTGTAGCATGGTAGACAGACAGAGCCTAGTGTTAAGACACTCCGTTTCGCATTTCCCGCCGAATTCTGAGGGCCTTGTGTACAAATTATAAATATTTCATTTTCTAGCGTGGGAATCGAACCCATCATCTATTATAGCGTTTACAGTCACACGCTTGTGCCTCTTTATTTATTCTACTCTGCATATTAGATATTTCGAGAAAATTGATATAACAAAAATACATAATCATTTTATTAACGTTCAGCGCTGTCAGGATTATTTTCATATTGATTTCAACATATTATTATGAAAATAGCAGTTATAAGGTTGTTTTATCGTAGAATATAAAGCCATATAAGCCCGGAAATAGTAGGTATAGATTTTTATCTAATATTTATTTTTTTTAAAAATATAATTAGGTATTTGCTTTAGTTACTAAGCTTTTAGAATATGTATAGGGGCCTAGTGTTAAGACATTCTATTTGCTAATTTTTGAGACATTGTGTGTTGAATGGTGGAATTTAAAGACATGCTTTGTCTTATGACCAAAGGACAAAATAAAAAAAAACACTGTTCAGAATATAACCAGAACCCCCAACTGTTGCTTTTACAGCCAGACGCTATCGCACTACGCTATGTTTACCACTAGTTTGACGTACTCGTTTTAAAGTTACATTGTAACAATTGTAGGTCTAAATTAGAGGCAAAGTCAAATAGGAAGTGCAAAAATCGATCTAATTTAAAGTTCTACCTGCTTTGTAATTATAAACTTATTTTGCGTCAAGAATACAAAGGCAGATTTGCCATAATTGCGTCTAATTTTCAATGATTTAAGAACCTTGGGGGCTCTTTTTAAGCAAAATTCCGAAGCACAAAGTTTCCTAATGAACAAAGGGATGGACTTGAAAATTGTAGGGAAATAAAATTTTGTCGCGCCCGAAATTTCTAAAGAACAGTCAAATAGAAATTCGCGCCTGACTTACCAACCTTTATCAGTTTCAACCTTCAGTAGGCATTTAAGCGACTACTTTATTTATCTTATATATTGTTAAGAAACGCAATCCTTGACAGTTAAAACTTTATTATAATTTAAATTAGTTTCTAATTTTACCTCCAGATTAAATTAAATTGTGCTCTAAAGCAAGTATAAGAGCTTTTGCCAGGAATTTCACCGATTTACCATTAATTTTGTTTATATAAACATACTAGTGGACCCGAACGCGGCTACGCCCGCTTGAACTATACAGATATTTATTAAATATATTTATGAAATTATTTTCAGTTTTCAATAGAGAGATGCGTTAAGCAAGCTCATTTTGGGTGACGTTTTCTAACAACTAACAACAAACTTTACAAATCGTTGCTTAGCAACGGTCTCATAGCGACGGTTGTTATTAACATGGCGGAATAAAATTGCACGTTAAATTAATAAATATTTTAATATATTGGTATATATCGAAAATATTACAAATATGAGAAAAAAAATATCCTATGTTCATCCCGAGACCCTCAAGTATCTCTATATGAGTATTTTATCACAATTAAATAAGCGGTTCGGCCCCGATTGCGTACACATACAGACAAACAGAGTTACTTTCGAATTTATAATATAGGTATGGATTCTTACCATCGAAAACTCGCTTTCTTTATTTAGTAAAATGCTAAAAGTTGTAGGTTATACAATATATACCACTTGATATAAGCATTAATCTCAAGAAGATGGATTATCCTTCATTTTCAACCCTGACTTGGAGCATTTATTATATAATGTAAACCTTCAAACTTTAAACCAACAATTAAGCTAATTGCTATGACACAGTTAAATGTATAAATAATTTAGCCTGAAATTATATTTTAACTACTGATTAATATTTATGCAAGTATAGTTTAGTGGCGTACAATTTAAGTAGTCAAAACCTAAATTTAAAAAATACTAAAACTTAAAATAAGGTTATTTTCAATCAATTTTGAGAAAATCATTATTGACCATTAATGATCTTTAAGCACCACAAGTCTCATAATAATAGTAGAATAACTTCAAATAATACGAACAAAAAGGTTGAAGCCAAGTACTTAATAAAACGCCAAGAGCCACAAAGCCAAACGTTGATTCCGTTCGAAACTGTTATTTAATGTGTTTTATATCAACTTGCAACGTGCAATAATTAAAGCATACTGTCACGAAAATACGCTCTTATTAGTGGAATACATAAAAAAATTGTTTATATATTGTTTTATTATAGTGAAACAGAAATTAAATGCTAATATTTAATTTAAATGACGTGTGTTACTATTTTACTTACATGAATCACTAACATTTATTATTAATTAAAGAATTTGTGCTATTATATTCATTTATTCCAACCAATTAATAATAGTTTAAAATCTTTTTTCACAAAAATAACACGTAGGTAATAAAATTGTACTCCGCCACACCGTAACTACAAAAACTTACTTTAATTTTAAATTACAAATGTAACTAATAGTTTTGTAACTTCCTGTCCTCATTAATAGTATTTGAAATGTTAATGAAGTTGTATTTAACTTTATCCTTTACCGCTAACACGATAATAAGAACTACAACTAATTAGAAATTTTATCCACAGGCTTCCTCCCCACCGTGTCCTCCGACCGGAGCAGCTCTGAGCGCTCCTCCCCCCTCGACGCGGCTGAGCTCCTCCGCGACGCCCCCTTGTATCCCCCGCTACGTGACGAAACTTATCTAGACACCGACGACCACATAAAACTAAGCAACGAAGAAATCAACGAGAAAGCAACTAATTTAGATCCTGACTTCATCAATGATAGGTTACAACCGTTCTTCGATACACATGAATTCAGTGATGATTACTCTGTGGAGAACAAAGCAGTCAACGAAGTGACTGGTGTTGATTATGAAGATCTTGAAACAAATATCGAAGACAGTAGTATGTTAGTAACTCCGGACGAGCCGTCCATAAATGAATCAAATGTAAAGTTGGGAGGCAAAATTTCTGAAGTTCCTAAAGAAAGTGACGAAGAAAGTAAATATAGTGATATCAATTTAGATAATAGTAATATAACACCAGATGATTATAATGATTTCACTGAACACTTTTCTCAAGATTTAAATGAGAAAACACAAGAAAAAGAATATAATGAGGAATCTACTAAGCAATATTTGGAAACTAATGACATTCAAAATAATAATAATGGTTTTATTGTAGCTCCAGCAAATAATATAGATGAATTAAATAGAATACTGAGAGAAGAAGAAGCTAAAGTTGAAGCTGAAAATAAAAAAAATGCCTCCGAAGAGCATTATTTAGATGAATCTATAGTGGAAAATGATAAGCCTGATGATGTATTGAGTCCACCGGAAGAAGACAGTTTTAATCGTAAAAAACGAAGTAGTGGACAAGAGTGGGAGAAAACTACCAAGGTAAATAAGTATATTATATATTTTAGCCCAAATAACTAAATGGCCGGATATGCCACTTAAATTCACTGAATATTGCCGTTCCTCGTATCGATAATTATGTGGTATGTGGGGTATAGAGTGTCTTAAAGTTTTAAGACACTCTATACCCCACATATGTTCTCTCTGTTTACCCTCCTTTGAAACAAAAAAAAACAACTTCTTAACTTTAGATGTAATATATATTAAAAAATATATATTTATTCAATTCTAAACAGTCACGCCGAGTAAAAACAGGCGACACGATCCTCAACATCCGCGGTGCAGTCCGCGATGCTATCGGTGACGCGGGCGCAGCGCCCAGCATGCGTGCGTCTTCGCGGGTCGACGCGTTCGTGATACGACCTGCGCCCGTCATGCGAGACGAGCCCAGAGACCAGATGAGGGAGGCTAGGAGAGACAAAGTGTCAGCTTCACCACCACAGGTATGAAATCATTATTTTCACGCTATATCCCGCATATTGCAGGTTAGGGACAACCTAATGGTACTGCCATTCTCACTTTCCGCTTAATTCTCGAGGCACTGTCGTCATGATGAGCCGCTGCGCCACTATGGCATGTTATGGAATAACTTTACGTAGACTATATAAGAGGTCGCAAACCAGGATCACGTGATTCGAACATATATAACAGTGTCCCCAACTGGACTATATGTAGGTCTCAAAAATACCGATTTTAATTTTACAATAACTGGGATTTTTGGTACCTTAAATTGGTACGGAAATTTTATCAATTGAATATCTATTAAATATTGTGAAAGTTGTATAGTCTTTTTTAGAAAATGTAAAAAAACACATAGGCCCTATTACATATTTTATATTACTTCATTATCAGCATCTTTTGTTCTTGTCGCTTAAAACTATTGCCCTAAGGTGATAGCTTTTATAGAAAAAACTATAGCTAGTATTTAGTACAAATGTAGATTTTTTAGTATATATAAGCATATGATTTTAAACTTGTAGTCATATTTACTTAGTAGAATAAAGTTTCCGAAAAAAATAATACCTGATGTAGAAATCTACATAAGTTTACACATTTCATACATGTCTTCGCTGAGTGGAGATCGAGCTCACAATTAATTTCCAACTGTCACTATAATGATATATGTACAGTGTACATAAATATCATGTAGATTTTAATAAAATGAAAAATGTTTTAAGCTCGAGCAGAAATAAATTCCAGCACAAATTTAAATAGTAATCAAAATATTTAAATATATGTAGGAATTTATTGAGAAATCAATGCTGTTGATGGTATTATTAATTTCGTTGGTTTGTTACAAAATATGGAATATCTATACTATCTATACTAATATCTATACTTATATAATAAAGCGGAAAAGTTTGTTTGTTTGAACGCTAAGATCTCTGGATCTACTGGTCCGATTTACTTTGTTTTTGATTCGTATGAAAGCTGCATTCTTCAGAAGTGCTATAGGCTATATAGCATTACATTACACATATATACTTATATATTAAAATACTTTCTAATTTGACATGCAATATTCTGCCATGTTAATAACAACAGTCGTCGCTACGCGACCGTTACCGCGACATTTTGATATTATAGACGTAACATGACATAGGATGTTATGAAAATAAATATAATAGTCACTTTTAGCATTTTATCTAGATTGGAATTATAGTTTACTGTATAACATTCTAATAAATAATTAAGGAGATGTCACTGATTCGAAATGACCTAGCCTTCGGGCGGCATAGTATGAGAATGACTGACGCGAAAATATTCTTATAGTTCAAGCAGGCGTAGCTGCGTCCGGGTCCACCAGTTTAATATAAAAGTCGACATATTCTAAAAAAATTAAAGAACATTGAATTTTTTTTATTTTTAACTGCATAGTTTATGTATAGAAACACTGCCTTATCACATATAATTTATCTGCATATTATAATAAAAAAAAACAAAGATTTTTTTTAGTTCTCTACATTACATAAAACAAATACAATATATTTGTAATTATGTTTTATTTTTCGACATATACGAGTACAATGGAAATGGTAATTGTCCCGCAACTCTCTAAGCGCTGCAAACAACTCGCAATCGCGTCTACGTTTTATCCTCAAGAAAACCCAATTAATTACGAGACGGCTGTTAAGTTGCGGGCACACTGGGCGTGAAGGCAGCGACGGGAGTTTTTCTTCTTGATAGAATTTTTAGATTTCTTTAGTTTTTTTTTTAATTTTACTATACCAGTGCCACTCCATGTAAGTTAGACGGTGACAATATTTATAACTCTTATTTCAACTATACGTTTATTCAGAAACATTTTAATTTATTTTTTAGTTAAAGGACCGAACATCGAGTTTTATCAAATAACACTTTAAATTACAACTTTATCGCAGTAATAGTGTCTTAAATAAAATTTTAATCTTTGATATACGACAATCGGTACAAAATGTACTTTTCCGTAATTAGATGATAAAAACGGGCACTTTAAACAATAATTTTGTAAGTGCCCAGTGTACCCCAGACGTAAAACCGCTTCAGATGTAGGCTGTTACTCGACATTAAATTTTAATTTGCCTCCCTTTTTCTTCTCGTTTTGTATTTAAATATAGACAAGTTGGATTTAATTACGTTCGTTTTGGCGTCGCGGGTGCAGCCCTCAATTTGCTACCATTGTTATTTTATACAAATACCTAATACGCAGTTGGGAAAAATTTCTGAATTTAATTAACAGATTTTCTATAGATTTTTAATCTGTTATATTATCTAGTCTTACTAATATTATAATGTGAAAGTTTATGAAGGTGGATGTTTGTTGCAATTTCACGCAAAACGGTCAATACTCAATGAACTTAGATAAAACTTTACTGTTATATAAAATAACACATACGATACAATTTATATTAATATAAATATAAGATTTTGTGTAATTTGGCTATAATATAATAATAAGTTTAAGCGGGCGAAGCCACGTTAAATACCAATAACTTCGACGTTATTTGAAAAGTTACTTGGATGCTTATTTGTAAATATATCTATCTAGACGTGGTATAACTTCGCTGTTTCTAATATTGGTCTTGGTGTGAATTGTTTGTGTTTCTATAACGTATTATACCTACCTAACATAATGCCTAACATATATACGAGTATATGGGCTCACTGGTTAGTTTGACCTGTATTGCGTCTTCAAAGTTTACAATAAATTGTAATTTGTGGGAACTTATTTATAGAATCTTTTAAGAGGATTGTTGAATTTAACATAATAATAAACTACATTTTTTTATTATTAAAGTAATAATTTACACCAATATATTTTGAACCTACAACCATGGTGTTTACAACCATTGTGTTTCCTGTGCTGTGCTGCCAGGCCACGATAAATATAATTTCGTCAATCTAAAGAAATAAATTAAGCTTAAAGTTTTTCTATACAAATATTTCAACTAAATTGAATACTTTCTAAAAAAAATATTTTTCCTTACAGCCTCAAAAACAGGAGCGTGAGTTGCTGGTGGAGCCTCACGCGCATGCACGCATAGCTTGCGACCTGGTCAATGTCACCAATCTACGTTGGTATAAGGATAATGAGGTATATTTTTTTATTTTTGTATATTTTTGTATATTTGAATATTTTTTTTTTAATTAATCTATCTTATCTGAAATATGACGTACAATTTAATTGTTAAATTTGACGTTTCTAATAAACTTTGAGTGTATATATATATATATATATATATATATATATATATTCATCATTCAGCCTGTTATCCTGAGCTTTATATTAAGTTTGTCAGCAATATGCTCATATTATATCTCTGAGCTCAGTGTGCCTGTTGGCAAAGGCCTCCTCTAACATTTTCCAATGTTTTCTGTTCCTAGCAGCCCTTCTCCAATGGGGACCTGCTGTTAATTTTATCTCATCTTCCCATCTTCTGTGCTGCCTTCCTCTACTCCTTTTACTGTCTCTTGGGTACCAATCCATTAAAATTTTGCTCCATTTTTCATGTTTACTTCTCATTATATGCCCTGTCCATCTCCACTTTAATTGATCTATTTTTGTAAGGATATCTGTTACTTGAGTTTTGGTTCTTATAGTTGTATTTCTTACTCTTTCCTGTTTTCTGATACTCATAATGCTCCTTTCCATAGCCCTTTGACAATATTTGAGCATATCTCTGTGGTGTTTTGTGAGTGACCAGGTTTCGCATCCGTATGTAAGGCAAGGTAAAATGCAGGTATTGAACACTCTTCGCTTGATTGCTAGGGTGAATTCGGTAGATTTCGTCACTTCTTTCAGAGACCAGTACCTTTTCCAACCAGATGCTATTCGTGTTTTAAATTCCTTTGTGGTTTGGTCTTTGTGAGATATAATTTGCCCGAGGTAAGTATATTCATGCACATATTCGAGGAGTAGGTTATCAATTTTTATATCTTGATGTACAGAGTTTGTGAGTAGTTTAGTATATATATAAATATTAATTAGCTGCGATAACATCAATGGCTATAATCACGATTTTCGTCCAGCAAATATCTCTTCCATCATCCCCTGGTGGAGGTGAGTCAGCGTGGAAAGAAGGCGACGCTATAGAAATACCGCGCGCGTCCCGTGGACACGCCGCCAAGTGGAGGTGCGCGGGGAGAGATAGATCGGGGAGGACTGTTAGTGGGGAGCCCACTAGATTACTTATTTATGGTGAGTTTTTTTATTAGCTTCACGCTATATCCCGCATAGAGCAGGTTACGCACAGGTAGCCTAGTGTTAAAACATTCCATTCCCCACTTCCGTCGACTTTTCAAAATATTGCATATTCAGTAGCTAAAGCAAGGAAATAAAAATATTAAATGATTCATTCACCTGAAAAGGAATCGACTCCACAGCCGTCGCATTTACAATCACACACTTGTACGACTGCGTCACGAGGGCCTTAATGTTTTATATGTAGAGTGCCATTATTGTTTATTTTGATTGGTTTATTTAAACTGACAAAGTAAATAAATAGAAATGTAGAAAGTAAATAACCTATATCTTAAAACGATAAGAACTTGTTGAGTAAAAATTAAAGTGAAACTCTAAATTTATAATACCAAAAATTTTAAATAGTATAACGCACAATATCTATTTATATCATTATAATAATTTAAAAAACCTATATACGTTATAAGCCATTATATACTTCAAGCATCCATCACAAAAGTTAATTTCCAAGTAGTTGTATCTAAACTACCGTCAACTAATCAACGTGTGTACTAAATTGCGCCTACAAGTATTTTAATAGCGTCAGTTAAAGTTGCAAAGTGTAATGAGACTAAAACACGTGTTGTGGGCGGCGGGGCAGGACAGGGCAGGACGGGGCGCGACGGGGCATGACGTGGCATGATAGGGCAGGGGGGGTAGGGGGCAAAGTGGGGCAGAAGTGTAGTTACAGCCTCGCGGAAAAGCTTAAGTTATTTTATAATTGCTAGTGGCATTTAGAAGAGAACTATAGAAATAGAAGTGAAGTTGTTTAAAATTGTATGATAGTTTTTAAATAATGTGCCATTGTTAGACTTGCTGTTAGTTAAAATTGTGCTATAAGTAATCAAAAATAACTTATATAAGTAGCGGGCGTTTTGTTTATAGAAATATTAAGTTTTCATATTTGATGCTTTATCAATCAGTTCAACTTAACGTCTTTCTTATAAGGCTAAAAGCGAGTAAATAAATAATTAACTGTCTGCTATTTTTAATTGATTATTCGTTGTTATTTGTAGGATTCTGTTACTGCAAGTTCCAGGCACTGCTTCAAGCATCAAGAGAATAAGCATTTGTTGTCTTTAATTAGTTGTAAATAGATATCTTATAAAATAAAGCACGGTCGACGAGACGTGGCCGCCTGATTTTTATCACTTTTCATTGCATTTTTAATGAATCAAATTGAACAATGCCCAAAAATTCAGATAGCCTAAGTTCAAAGCCACATCGGGCGTACTATAATTGGCAATAACGGTCATTTTCTTCACAAGATTTTTTATCAACAGAACCAGTCCGGTCGGTGTATCTGGCGGTGGACGGTCGCCGCCTCGACGCTGGCAACACGTGGGTGCCGGTCAGAGACAAGACTGTGCTGGAAGTCAGATGTGTGGCTGAAGGTAAGCCAGAGCTACAACTACAAAAAATGAAGTACTTTCATTCTGCATTTCCCATATAGCAGAGTATCACACTTCGTTCTCCGTACACAGTTAAGACTTCAAATTAACGGATTTTGTTTTCGAATTGGAATTTTAACCCACAAGCTATTATCAATGTACAAATGAAAAGATTATTTGTTCGTGTCCTCAATCAAATTTGGAATGGAATGGAAGTTGGAATTGGAGTTTACCGTTCCCGTTTTACCGAATCAGAATAATACCTGTACTTCAAAAGAAAAAAATTAATACATTGCACAATTTAATATTTTACATTAATAAAATAGCACTTGTAGTAATACGAACTAAGATTTAATCGAAGAATTGAAAATTCATTAATTTCACGTAACAGAAATCCGTATTAAATCGGCAAACCGTTCGATACCAAATATTTTACTGTGCGAGTATATACGTTCAGTTTTGCGAAATTAAATTTCATATTACCTCGTCGATGGATGTAATTAATGATGATTTAATGTGCGGCTTTCTCTCATTCATGTGTTACCGTTTTGTGTTATACGATGTTCATTTCATATAAATAATAGTCGCTTTTTTCCACATGAATGCTTTTACCATAGATTATTATTTAAAATTTTCCTTTAGGTAAAATAAACTTAAAATTATTATTAAAAATAAAATTTTTGGTAAAATAAACTTTTACCTGCATTTTCAAATTGAAGTTCAAAATGTTATTTAAAATAACTTTTTTTTTAACACAACAACATATTACTATCGGTTCGGAAGGCAGTTCTGAGAAGAGCTGGTAAGAAAGTTAATAATTCTTATGTTTGATTTAAATGTTATAATGTCTCTTTCTTTCCATTCCTAAGTCAAATTCAAATTATCTATTTTTCCTTAGACATTTCCTTAAATAAATTCTTGGTAAAAATATTTTCTTTAACTATTTTTGTACAGTTATTGTAAATGTTCAATATTTAATACATATTTAAACCATAAGCTTGGATTGGCTAACTTAAATTAACATTTAAGACAAATTACAAATTATTACTTGTGTATATAAACAAACTTTTATTGACATTTATGTTGAGGATTTCTAGATAAATAATCTACATTTCTATAGAAATAAAACAACATGAAATTACATTTTTTTCTATATATTAATACTTCAGAAGGATACGTAGATAGAAATTATGAAATTTAATGTAATAATATAAAGCCGAAGCAATCCGAGAGTCAGACGCCGGCAATGAGCGGGACACGAAGCGTAATTATATCAGGGATCAAATTATTTCACCGGATCCACTGAAACTGAAACGTGAAGCGCCGCACGCTATATTGGAAACTGATTTTGTAATAAATGCATGTAGATATGTATGTCTCATATGTTTTAGTTTTGGTAAATTAAAATTATAATTAAAATTAAAAATAAATATAAGTTTTCGCCTCCAAAAAGTTAGTAAATCCTTTATGGGTCTGAGTATACGTGTATATAATAAAATTCCGCAGTGTATTGTTAGTTTGCCACTACCAAAATTTAAAATATCTGTAAAAAAAATTCTAACAAGTAAAGCGTATTATTACACTGTTCAAGAATATTTGGAGGATAAGCATGTATGGAATTAATGTCTATTGAACGTAATGCAGGATTGCTGCCAGCTAATGTTTATAGATTGTACCATTGATTTTGAAAAGAGCAACTGTTGAGTTTCTTGCCGGCTCTTCTCAGCAGAACTGCCTTCCGAACCGGTGGTAGCTTTTTGTTCATATGTTCATTCGACGATTCAAAAGTGCTTATAATAATTGCCTATTTGAATAAAGAATATTTTTAATTTGAATTTGAACTTGAATAAATAAAAGTGTAGATGAATATACTGAAGCATCAAGTGTTACCAAACAAAAACACGGATTATCTATAAAATTATAATTATTAACATTGCTGACAGTTTCTTGCAACAAAACAGATATATTAGAATTTTTAAAAAATATGTCAAATACTATATAAACTTAAATTGAATCTCCTGTAATATTTAAAAAAAGCAAAATGCAAATTACACTTCTAATAACTCTACTAAACTCAAATATAGATTTTTAGCATTCAGGTAGTTTAAGGAGTGTAAAGGAGGTCCACAAAATGATATCTGAAAATTGCTATTGAAAGGGGAAACAACGAGATTTTTAATTTTACATCCTAAAGTACAGGCAGACGAATATTTTTTAAAATAATAAAATATATTTCAATCTAAAACAAAAGGTAGAAAATGCGGATTTATTTCAACACTCGCAGCAAATACATTTATCACTTCACTTTCCCAGGTCGGGAGTATCGTTTAAATTCTAACATTTCAAACTACTTTGCGCTTTTGTTGTGAAAATCTTAAAAACTTGACCGATTTCACTGAAATCCACATACAGTTGAATAGACTCTCGGCTCGCGCTCAAACAACAATAAAATGGCTTTCAGTGGGTACTGGCGTTAGAAAGAGTTTCAAATGCAACTTCTACTGACTACTGACGGTGAACCATTTTCAAAATGTTACTTTTTGACATTTTTTTGTAAATTTTTACATATAAAAAATTTTATTCCGCCTTTAGAAATCTTTTTTTAGGAAACGGAATTTGAACCTGCGCCTATTTGAAGCCGTCTTAGTTGTTATTGGTTAGACAATCGTTGAATGATTTCCAAGAGGTGCAGGTTCAAACACTGATCAAATAATTTTAAGATTTTTAAGAGTTTTTTCTTATTCTAAAAAATGTTTCTTTTTTACTTGTGCCTTTTCTCGAACAATAAACATTACGACACTTCTGTATTCATTCAAAAAATCTATTAGGTCTGTAACCTTAGCAATAAATCCAGAAATTAAGAGCTCAGTCAGCCAGATTACTTGAAAATCTTATACACAAACCGACCAGTTACATTCAATTTTTAATACATATTGATTCAGTAGCGTCCAGTAATTTGGATAAACATATTATCCTCTAAAGCTCGAGTGAATGGCAACACAGTTTGTAATACATAGGAATCAGGATTTTGAAAGAAAATCACTTTAGAGCCAAATAGATTTTTTAATTGGATTTTCAAACGGAGAGCAATGTTTACAAACGCTAAACCATTATGACTTTTTCATTTATTTGACACTCGTACATACATATTATATGACTTACATAGTAATCTTTAAGCAATCTTTTTATTATCAAAATATTAAAAGAATAACAAACAATTGAAAATTACATTAAATTTAAAAGTTGTAATCATCATACGTCTATAAATAGAAGGCAGATTTGCTGGGTAGGGCGAATTAAATATTTAAAAATGTATGATATACCTTCAAGAAAAATATTTTACAAATAATATTTAAAAAAAAAAATATTTTATTTATAGCAGAGTATATATAGTTAGGGTAGGCTGATAGAAAATAGTGTTAAACTCTCCGTTCTCCTCTTTCTGTTTTACCGGATATATGAAAATAATTAATTTTCCCAATTGAGAATCGAACTCACAACGATCGTGACTATAGTCAGATGCTGTAGAACATCGAGAATAAATTTAAATGCATTTTATTTCAAATCATAAGCTTAATTTAGTTTCTAGTGAGGAGCAGATGGCGGTCGGGAGAGGTCCAGATGCTTAATACTATTGAATAAGATGTTCAATTTTAAAATTATATGAAATTCCTCACAGGATGTCCATCGGGGGACTTATTTTTATAAAATTCGTTTTATAATACGTACTCTGTGTTTTATTCTGAAATCTGAACTCTGACTATAAACATTTAAAATTTATAACTGATATTCAAAGACAAGGTTTCTTTTTATCTTTCTTTTATTCCTACAGGTGGCGTCCCTCCACCGGAACTGTCATGGCGGTTGCTTGCATTGGAACCGGCGCTAGACCACCGACCGTATCTACGTATACATCATACTAATTATTCTATTGGTAAGAATTTTTAATGATATTTTTTGGTATAAATAAATAAAAATATACAAATAACTGGTAATGAGACATGCCGGGTAATTCCCATGTGAGGGAAGGGTAAAAAATATTGCTAAGGTATGAGTTAGAGATCACAAGGCATGGATAGTTTCCAAGTGGTGCGGGTTCTAATCTTGCAACATTGATTTTTTTAATGTTTTTTTTTTAAAAATACATTCCAAGTATAGAAAAAGATTGAAAAAGTTAAAAAAAAATGTAAATTTTGTAGATAAATACCGACATTGGGTTGCGCCAATCAATTCACAAAGGCTTTGTTTCAACGAAAACTGCATAACGAGAGCAGCGTGCAGCGTGTTACTCATTTTTCTGAGGCAATTTCGCATATCTGATATAGAGGCAGATCCGTGTGGATAAATGGTTATTTTAAATATCGTTTTCCAAATTGACAAGTAGATAACATTGATTTTTTTATTGAAAATGTTTTTTCGAAATTCCTTTTAAGCTAAATTGATATTTAGGAAAAAATATCAATTTCTTAAATATATTCACGCACATATCAGGGTAGATAGAAGGAACCTAATGTTAGAACACTCCGTTCACGCAGTAAAATTTTAAAGACTTGCATGTTGAGTGACAAAGCCACGCCATTTATTTCCTATGTGCGGGATCAAATGAACCCACAACCATTGCATTTAGAGTCCGACGCTGTTCGCCTGCACCGAAATGGCCCTTTTTTAATTTAATGCAGCTATAAATATATCAAAATACAAAAATAATAAGAAGTGACACTTTCAAAAGGACATTTCATTGTCTTTAAAAATAAAGTGTATAAAATATTCGTATAAATTTAAATTTTCCGTGAATCTTCAAGGATAATGTCAAGAATTTAATTAGTACAATACTCTGTAAAATTGGATTCCGTTGTGTCTAGAATGTGATATGGAATGAGACGGAATTGTGGGCCTTGTTCTTGCGCGCGGCTTTGTTTGAATCATTTCTTTAGGCTTATTAAGCTTTACGAAGATAAGTCGGCTGTTGAAATTCATAGAAATCACAGTCAATTCTTAGCCTATTTAGAGTTTACAATAGCATTAATACTAATTACATGTTTTTTCAAATTCAAATTCAAAATATTCTTTATTCAAATAAACTTATAATAAGCACTTTTGAATCGTCGAACGAACATATGAACAAAAAGCTACCACCGGTTCGGAAGGCAGTTCTGCTGAGAAGAGCCGGCAAGAAACTCAACGGTTGCTCTTTTCAAAATCAATGGTACAATCTATAAACATTAGCTGGCAGCTATCCTGCATTACATTCAATAGACATTAATTCCATACATGTTTGCCTCTAAATATTCTTGAACAGTGTAATAAGCTTTACTTCTCAGAATTTTTTTTACTGATATTTTAAATTTTGGAAGTGGCAAACCTAGAATACACTGCAGAATTTTATTACCTTAATTATACACGTATGCTCAGACCCATAAAAGAATTATTAATTTTTTGGAGGCGAAAACTTGGAGTAAAAATCTTATTTTTATTTCTCGTTTCTATCGTATGATTGTCACTATGTTTACTATGACAATGTACTCGTATATTATGTCGGACAAAGAGAATATTATCCATACCTATATTATAAATTCGAAAGTAACTCTGTCTGTCTGTCTGTCTGTCTTTCTGTCTGTCTGTCTGTCTGTCTTTTACGCAATCAGGGCCAAACCGCTAATTTAATTGTAATAAAATACACATATAGAGATACATGAGAGTACCGGGATGAACATAGGATACTTTTTTTTCTTATATTTGTAATATTGTCGATATATACCAATATATTAAAATAATTAATTTGACATGCAATTTATTCCGCCATGTTAATAACAATGGTCGCTACGCGTTGCTAAGCAACGGCTTGCAAAGTTTGTTGTTTTAAGAAAACGTCACCCAAAGTGAGTTTGCTTAATGCAGACATGGCGCGCGCCGATATAGATTTGTATACATTAACAAAAATTAGATGATTTCTATAATTTGATATTCATCCTTATGAAAATAAATATAATAGTCACTTTTAGCATTTCATCTAGATGGAAATTATAGTTTACTGTATAACATTCTAATAAATAATTAAGGAGATGTCACTGATTCCAAATGACTTAGCCTACGAGTTGTGTAGTATGACCGACGCGAACGGGCAGATGACTTTGTTGATTTTGTAATTTTTTATATATTTTCGAATTAATATTATTTTTTATGTAATTACTTGCTGCTTATAATTAATTAATCTTAGTTCGGTTATGTATACCGATGTTATACACTTAAAATATCGTAATTTTAATCATTTGGGATTTTATTTAATATTGTTCGCAAAAATTAATAATTATTTAATATAGAAAAATGTTTAGTACGCGCGCACGACAAACTTTAGGTACTTTTTCTAATGTTAAGAATTTCCTTTAGTTACTTTTACTTCTTTTGTTTGTTCATTTCGGTTACTCAGACATTTTTTCTAATAATAAATCTCCACTTATTATTATTTTTTAACTTATTTTAATTATTTAGGCTTATATTTTCGCGGGCGCAGCCGCGTCCGGGCCCACTAGTAGTATATAAATTGGGAAGCAACTGTAAGTTTTGTTTTAGTTACTTTAAAACTTTTTTAGCTATCGTCGTTTTCTGGCAACATATTAAAATATTATATTACAGTTTTAACGAACCAATATATTAAACCGGCGTTTTCATGATATAATACTCTTGAAATTCGATAAAATATATTTATTTATTTACTAGCGTTACCTTTTACAAAGTATAAATTAATAATCCTTATCTATGGTTTATTGTTCAATTTAGTATGTATACAAACGTATGTAAACTTAATTTTGTCAGCCGTCTATAAGTCGCGTTTCCTTTGGTCTACAGTCACAAAATTCGTACAGAACCCTGGATGGGCGAGACCCACTCGCACTTGCCTGGTTTTCTTTTCACCCTTTTTATGCCTATGCCTATAATGTTACCTATATACTCAACAACAGAAGGAGTATCCTGGTCGCGAGTTGTAGTGACAGCGGCCAGAGAGCTCCACAACGCGACGCTGCAGTGCGAGGCGCGACAACGCCGCCCCGACACGCCGCCGGCACCCTACGACGTGCTGACTGCCAAACTGGAGATACATGTCACTTGTGAGTATTACTATACTAGTGACCCACACGGGGCTTTGCCTGCTTTAACTTATTGTTACTTATAGCTAAATTAGGTATTTTGTTTACAATATCAGCGTCACGCTGTATCGCTCAAAGCAGCGAGTGGGTGGGTGTCACTCGAAGAAATTATTTCCATTTCAGTAACAAGATAAAGCGCTATGTTTAATTCTGCCATTCTTTTCAAGTAAAATAAAAAAGGAGAGAGAAAAGAAAATATATTTTAAAGTAGGGAATGGACGTGTCTTAATGGGAACGATGAAAAAGAAACTACACATATTAATACATACAAAATTTTACAAAGCAAAAATATGTATATTTAATATTCAAAATTTGATAATATAATATATAATAACATAAAATTGAATAATAATATATAAAATTATTCAATTTAATGGTAATGTAAATTAGTAACTAATTAAATGTCGACTGACATACGTGCGTATATATTGTAATTACAATTACAACTACCTATAGTGTATTTCAATTACCGTAATCACCTAATATCGGTAAAAGCTAATTAATTGTGGCTTATTATTGCATAATTAACGTGTGAAAGTTAAGGAAATATGATTATAATTTTGTATTCAATTAAATATAATTTATAACATTTCTCGCATATAACAAGATAGGCAGAGAGTTCTTAGTGCTTAGACACTCCGTTTGCCACGCACAGGTCAACGCACTTTTAACTTTAAGTTCCCTCTGCCTAACCTGCTATATGCGGGAAAAGCGTGAAACAGTTTAAAAATTACCCTGCTTAATATAATATTTTTCATATACAGATCCACCATCGTTCGTTATATCTCGTTGGCCGGGTTTCGGTATTTCACTGACGGCGGGCGGCGCGGCGGCGCTACGCTGCGATGTCGATGCTAATCCACCTGCTAGAGCTACTTGGATGAGAGACACTGATAGACCTTCTAGGTAAGTGTATAGCCCTAAAAGTATAATTATTTCACAGTTTTACAGTTTTTTTCGGAGATATGCGTGTACAAACAGACGAACACATTTTAAAAATAACTTATTCATATTTTATTTAAAGGCATCTTTATTCCTTATTGGCTATTCCTTATTGGCTATTCCATAAATTATTTTCAGTCTCTGGCTTTGGAAACATAAAAAAACGGCGTTGAGTTCCGGAACACGGAATGTCACCATTAAATTGGTTGGGAAAAGAGTGTCTTAACAGTACGTTCCGTTAAATTTTTAAGTTCAATGAACCAAGATATTTAATAAATTTCGCACAACTGATATCGTATATTTTTATAAGTTAAATTTAAGTTTTTTTTCGAAGCAAGTGGAAATGAAGAGAAAGAAAGGTAACAAAACATTAAAAATTTTTAATCGAAACAAAAATTTGATCATTAAAAGTTGTTAAAAACTCTTTGAAGGCACATCCTAAAATGGAAGCAAATATTAGTGGCTGTCAAAAAGTTTAGTAATTATTTTGAGTTCCAATTACAACTTTTTCGTAAGCAGTTGAAGTAATCCCTTAACAGGTATTTAAGTTTCAGCTTTATTTAAATAATCCTTTGTGAGCTCTATTACTATATAATTTGAATTATGTTTTATTATTTATTTAATAGTACTTTTTTTATTTACCAATTCTTAAGAAATATATTTTAATGTGATGTCGTAAAAAACCTTTAATATCTAGTGTTAAAACTCTCCTTTTTCTGTCTTGTTTGTCAGACACAAGAAGCTTTTATATTACAAAAAAAGCACAAGTGTCAAATTCGCAATAATACTATTAATCTAATAACATATTTTTTCCTGTATTTGAGTAATCCGTAGGAGTTTACCAAAGAGTAATATAATCAACTAGCGACCCTTTTGCGGCTTCGCCCGCTTTTACTACTGGATTCTTCATAGAATGTATGTTTGCAAAGACTTAAGATAATGTGAAAATTAATTAAACCCTAATGCAACCCGCATTTTTATAGTTTCAATAAGGATTTTCCAATTGTTTTACACAGCAAGGATTTTTTAGTAGGTACCGTAATTTTAAATCTGTGCTACTAATCTTTTCAAGTACTTATTAAAATATATTAAAATTACTATTTTTAGATAGTTAAATGACTATTTTTAAACGGAAGAAATAATAAACCAAAGCCTACATACTAATAACTACTAAAAAATATGAAACCAAATATATCGCGCTGAAATAATACATTCAACTCCAATTATCCAATACGTGCAAACGCATCTAAATCTTCGTTGCTATAGAGGCAGGCGGGTTTATTTTTTCGAGTTTTAACCGCAGGTTAATGCTGAAGAGGGTATTCTGTCCCTAATGCAAGCAGTACGTGGCTACCTGTGAGGAAAATTAAATAAAATGCATCGGCCGGGAATCGAACCCGGGCCGCCCGCGTGCAGGCGAGCATTCTACCACTGAACCACCGATGTGTGTGAGGAAGGCGGGCGCGGCGGACGCGCTTGTGTAAGCAAAACGTCGCGGGACGCATGGCGAGTGGCGAGCTGTTTCGCAGCAAGGATTTTTTGATATCATAACAACTTCTAAAGTACTTATTAAAATGAAAAACAGTAAAAGACAGTTTTGATCTACATTAAATGACTAGCGTAACTAATATACTTATTTATATGCTGAGAGTAAGAGATAAGTGAAACTTGAGTAACATACAGCTGATGTGTCAACGGCGGGATGTGTCAACTATTAAATGCGTTTTTGTCTAGAACTATTCGCAATTTCGAAATAGTGTAAAAAGCAAATTTTATCTTCGTTGAACGTAAAAAATATTTTAAAATATTTTAAAGGATAAGGATTAATATCATTATGGAAAAAAATTCCCTCACAATAAAAAATATATTGAAATTACAATTTTTAGACAGAAATATGATCACTACACGTTATTCTTAAAAGATACGAATATGCCGTCCCAGACTTTTTTGTAGATCTTATTAAGAGGAACAATACTTCAGTANAGTTCAGACAGACACGAAAAGCGATTTTGTTTTATAAGATATAGGACAGGATAACCGTCTAATAAAGTTGAAAAGTTAATTATAACTTCAGATATTGTTTTATTTAAATATTATTCTATTGGGTTCCTTTTTTATATTTGTACGGTTTCTGTTATCAAATATCATATAGATGTTTTAAATGCTGGCTTAAAATTGATATAACTTTTTTATAAATAGGTTGATACAAAACAAACTCTAAACTTTAAAGGAAATTTACCAAAATTCAGTTAAAAAACATAAATCATATCGGTTCACCTGTTTCTTAAATGAGTGTAGTAGCTTTCTTAACTAGTTATAATAAACGTAAAGAAAAGAAAAAAAATTGCTTTGAATTCTACTACACTAATAAATGGTCCCAATAATAGTTTTTCTCATATATCTTCTATATTTTTTCTTGTATATTTATATACATATATTATTTACGTACTTTTCAACACAAGTACCAGGCGGGTACTGTCGCAATTCCAGAAACTGTCATGATTCGAAGAAAACATACAAAGTGTCTAAATAATGTAGTTTCAGAGTTGTTCCCAATTTTTCTTGGATGGCGTCCATTTTTCAAACATGAACCTCTTATTTACGTTCAGCCGTAACACGATTGTTGGTCTTACTTACAAGGAATATTTTAAAGTTCGTGAATGTTTATGTCGAAGTGATAATAACATACTCGTAATAGTTGTAAAGAAAAACAGAGTGATGTGTCACTAAGTGACATTATACATTATACATATATTACATATCATATAATCCTTTTATAGAAAGTAATCTATTGAACCCTTCTCGGACTTCTGAGTCAATAACTAGAAATTATATACTTAGTTCGTCTCTTCAAATATTTCCAGAGTCCTATTTATTATCTACGTTTACATTCAATATGTCTAGACTTTACTCTTATATAATGACTAGATAAATTCGTGAGGCCGTCGTAGCGTGATTGGTAGGGCGTTTGATTGTAAACGCGTTGGTTGGTTGTGTGTTCGATTCCGTCTCGGTGGAATTAATTATTTTCATTTTCTCGCTCCGAAATAAAGACGTAAAAGATGTTGAAAACGGAATGTCACTAGAATGAAGTCAAAAAATATTAAAAAGCCGTCGAAGCTACGGGTAATATACAACTTTAACACATCAATAAAATCCTATAATTAATTTTAAAAAACCCAAATTATTTAAAAATCATCATGAAAATAATCAAAATATCACGTTTTTGGTTATTTAACCTATTTTTGATTATTTAACATTACCCCTTTCTTTTGAACTAAATGCAATATCAACAAAAAAAAAGAGCAAATCTAAATGCTCACCAAGCTTAACTTAGCTAAGTTTATTATTCTCTCAGTAAACAGTACAGTAGCGTAAGCCGCTACAGGCTATCTTTTTTCTGCCACTCACTGAAGTGCCAATGATAAATTCATTTTAACCCAACATTTCTCAGTTTTAATTCCAACAATTTCTTTTAGGTTTCTACTTTTCTCTAAGTAAGTTAGTTAGTTATCACTCTTTGCAGGCAGTTTAATAGCTAGAGTTATTTTAGCGCAACTACGAATTTATGAAACTTGCAATTCATTAGTTTTTATTTACATTTTACTTTTATGTGGAACATTGAAGTAGATGGGATGTGGGATCTTAGAGATTTTTTTTAATTATTTTAGTTTAACCATGTATGTCATCAAAAACTAACTACGGCCCACTTTTGTCATTCTTTTTTACTTACTTTTCTTTTATAAATAAGTAAAGTTAGATATAGCTTAAGAGCCGCCGAGCATAAAATGTCTTTAAATAGAAAATAAAAAACAATATCAGATATATAGGAAATGGAACGGTAATTGAACCTACCGGCTGTGCATGTAGCACTTATATCACTGCGCTACCATTGGCCATTATCATATAATTCTTAAACTAAATTACATAAAGCATCTTCGAGATTATTCGTTCCGTTCGTACAAAACGTATATCAAGATAAAGGGATAAGATTCGACGTCTAACGTAATTGTGAGGCGACGCACAGCCCGGCTGTGGGCCCGACTGGTACTCCCCCAGGACCTCGATGTATGACATGGAATATATTTTAATATATTATGTTCCGTATATAGAGCGAATTTGTGTAGGAAATTTATATGCTTAAGGTGATGTTTACGAGTTCAAATCCCACAAAGCGGATATACGTTGAATACAAATGTGTTTTGAAATAAAATTATTAACTATCGTTCATGACTTTATTCAATTTATTTGTGTTTCCCCACTCTGATTAAACAAATCACAGCATTGAGTTCCGCCACTCCATATTGTTAATTGCTTAGAAAAATTGCTTTAAAAATTAACATTAACTAAATATTAATTACTTAGCATTTTTAATGTATAAAATTTATATAAGTGAGATCACGGGATTTTTTCAAATGTAAAGTATCGATAAGAAGTAAATGCTAGAAAGCTTTAAAAAGATTTCTTTTACAAAGACAACAGTATATAATTATATGTAAGATCTTTTAACTTATTTTCTTTAAAGTGCATAAGAAAGAGAAAAAGAAAACCTAATAATTTATCACGAAGAGATCCTTATTTATGTCATAAAGAGACTTGCTGTACAACTGTAACGTCAAGGGAGTGTCTCATTACTAGATTTCCTCTGTCTCTGTCAGAAAATATATATATTTTATTTTTATAAAGTTACTAAGATAGTTTTCTAGCAAAATCAGAACACAGAATAATTTGTGACCACATCTCAAGGGTTCATGTCGCCAAATGTTGAAGTGTAAACATTTTGGTGTTCCATTTTGATAAACGATTCAGCTACGGACAATGGACATGTAAGATTTATCAACTATACAAATTCACTTCGATATAAAATAATTTCTGACACTAGTAAATCTGTTTTTACATAAAAAATAAAATCAGCTTCACACTGCATCCAGCACTTAGCAGTGCAGAAGCAACGTAGTGTTAAGACACTGTTCCGCAATTTCCGCCGAATTCTGAGCATTGCAGGTTGAGTGGCGGAACTTAATACCACGTTTTCCTTCAACACCAGAGCGGAGAAATGAAAATATAAATTTAAATTAATATTAAAAACAAAATATGTATATGTAATAACATCCTCCATCCTCAAAACAAAATATGTATATGTAATAACATCCACAGTTCCCCCACCCCCCTCGAGTTACCCGAAGACGGCACGGCGTTGGGTTCCGCGACGTTGCGGTGGGCGCGCCTGCGGGAGAGTCACGGCGGCTGGTACCGCTGCAGGGCGCGCTGGATGGACACCGAGTACTCTTCTATTGGATATTACTTGAATATTTTAGGTATGTATGGAATATTTAGACACTGTAAGTGTCAATCGATCAATCTCTACGTCTGTAAAGTAGTAGTGTAAGATACGCTTAAATCGATTCTGAAATTTCGGTGTACATACGTATAAAAAATATACCAACTACATCTTAATGCGGTTGGTATATTTTTATACGTATGTAAGATTCTTAAATCTTTATTTTTAAAGTCGGTTAAAAATTAATTCATTCATTACTGTGCTAATAGCTGCAGATGAAAACACACAATCAGCGACAGAGTCCGACAGTAAAGAGGAGCCACCGGATCATCAGAAAGTGGAAGTGCCTCTGGGAGGGAATGTGCAGCTACATTGTCCTAAAGGTTAGTTAATTATTTTATTGTATAAAAAGTTTGTTAATTATGAAGATTTAAATGTAGCAGGAATTTAAAAAATATATTTGTTCTTGTAGCCTCATGTTATATCCCGTATATCATATACCTAGCAGGGTGGGCAGAGAAAACCTGGTGTAAGGATTTGGAAGAAATATATCTAAATAATTTTTATTTTCCCGCTCTAGTATGAATCGCAGAGTTAGCTTACTCTCAATGTAAATCTATAATAATCATAATGAATCCTCCCACAGGTAGTGTGGGCTGCTGGTGGCGGCGCGTGGTCGGCAACGCGTCGGACGCGTGGGCGCCGGCCGGCTCGCACCACGCGCACGGCGTGTTGGGTAATACAGTTAAATTTATTTTTCTATTGCTTTTTAGAACATGTTGGTTGTAATATTTTACCGCTTTTTATTCTATTGGGATATTTTAAATAAGGTATTTTATTATTATTTCTCTATTTTCTCCTAAATTTGCAATTTATAAATATTTTCCCTAAATCTCTAATTCAAGTTTTCATTAATAATAAACTAGGTATAAAAGAAGCGCTATACGAGGAGGGCGGGGAATATCGGTGCGTCGGCGCTAGAGCTCCTGACTTGAAACGACTGAGGGAATTAAAACGAGTCACTTTGAGAGTTACAGGTAAATATTTACGTTTCAAGTACCTATCTGAAGTAATTGGTTATGACAATAAATTATAAATATTTAGTGCTGAAAATGGACAATCATCATAGATATTGATAAAATTTTAGCAAAAAAAAAACTTATAAATATATTATTGTTTTTTTTTGCTTCCAACTAATATAGTGATAATTTATAAAAAAACAGAAATATTTATTTAAATTTACCTCCTCTAGGTGGAGCTACAGCAACAGCGTTAAGCGCCGACCAAACGCCAAACGGCTGGCGCTTGGAGTGCGGCGCTTGCGGACGTAACTTACGCGTACTCTGGCTCAGATCTGGTAGATCAACTCCCGCTATATTAACTCCTGATCTATCCCAACATTGTTGGAAGGCGATTCTTTTAGTACCTGAACCGGATGAGATCTGGTGTGTGGCAGTTTCCTCTAATGGCGGTTCAGTCGCTGTATTTCCTAAAAGATCCCCTCAGACCTCACCTTCTCCTTCCCGACATGTCATTAGAGCTCTTCATGCGTCTTGTTCGAAAGCATTTTTAACGCTGCCATTATTATTTGGACTTATATTTTTAAATTACTTGGTCTAAGTATATGTTTTTGTTATGTGGTTATGTAAATCTAACTGTATGCGTAGTTCCACTCGTAGTATGTCCTTTTATCATCAGACGACTGATAAATTAATGAGAAACGTAATATACTGTGTTTATTGACGAAACTACTTTGCAATAAGCCTAAAATTTTTAAATTCAAATGTAAGCGTTACAAAAAAAATAACTAAAATTGTCAAAACTCCAAAAGTAATAGTTGTTTCGTCAATAAATCGCTATACTTATACAAAGTAGAGTCAATACGGACGAATATCTGTTTAAGCAATGTAATATTTCTAATAAATATTATAGTAATTATTAGCGGACCTTAGTCGTGCGTTAATCTTTAGGGCAAATGCACTTTGAGTAGAATGTGTCTCATTGTATAGTCTTCGTAGATATCCTATAATCATTATTTGTTATTCGTATTTAGTGGACTTACTCTAGTTCGTTGCAAATTTATAATAAAACTAGCGATTCAAGCGCGGCTTCGCCCGCTTAATTTTGTTTTGATATTATACCCAAATTATACAGAATCTTTACATAAATTATAGCTTGTGAGTTATTCTGATGTTTAAGCTTTATTCCTGTAAAGTTTTATCTAAATCTGTTCAGTATTTTTTACGTGAAAGAGCACATTTATAATATTAGTAGGATTACGAAACTGACCTTGAAATTTTATTCATTTAACCATGTGGGCAAAGTCGCCGTCAATCATAAACACCTACAATTTTATTAAATATAATAACTAGTATTTCATCTATAAAGCTAAAACGAGAACAAAAATCTCAGCGCTTGAGACACTTAGAACAATGAATTAACTTTAAATACTTTTTTTAATAGCGTCATAAAGTGTCCCAAGGAAATAAATAGTTTTGCTTTTTTATATGAATTTCAATATTTTGCAACGAACGCTATCTATCTGAACTTTACTTCATCTTGATAGTTTCTTCTCCATTTCCTCTATATTTCCCTACATTGTTACTTTAGTTCTAATAATCGTTAAAAAAACAGGAATAAAATGTGCCAAATTGTTGATATTTGTAATAGATTTTCCTATATTGTATGAAATTATTGTGTATTATTATTATTTACTGTCTGTATGTTAGCGATGAACACCAAACGTAAATTAGAATTTATAAACATATTTGGTAGTTATAGGGCGGCTCGAGCTTTTTTTTAAATGAAAAGCTGGAGCCAAATGACATATATCTTATATTTTATAGATGTCAAATTCATAAAACATTGTGTATCATAGCTTAAAAAGAAAACAATGTCATGTAAATTTCTATGTCAATTTTAGAGGTTCGTTTAGATCGAACGTTTTTGTATGTAACATTTGCTACCACAATTTTTGCAATCGTCGTAGTTTTTAAATGTAAGGGGAGATGTTTTTATCGAACGTTCGATGTTGATGTAGTGTTACGTTCGTCATCGTCATTCGAATATTCGAACGGAGGCCACAGATTATGTATTAAGAAAAAACTAGCTTCCTCGATCATGTTCTTTTTACATAAAAAAAAAAGTTTTTTGGACGATATAATTTTAATTTTATCTGTATTACATACGTATTTCTTAATTTTATGCTAAATGGCTATTATTTCAATATCAAAAATATTTAAGCACTTTTTTGTAATTTAATATGATCGTTATTTTGTTAGGAAGCTGGTTTTTTTTCTACGTAATCAATGGGAACATCGTTGTAACGGATTGTGATAAGAGGAGCGGCGGATCGCGGGACAGTTGTTGATACATTGAAACTGGTCACGCTGGTATTACACGGCTCTAATATATTTAAGACATAAAGAAATAAGACGAAGTCCCTATTTGAAACTATTAGTATCTGTATGAAATATTTTTTGGTCCAAATTATATTTGAATGGATGTTTATATTTAAAATATATATTATGGATTCGAACCCCACTCGAGGAAATTAAATATTTAATTCATAATCACTCATTCTACGAGTGAAAGTGCGGTGTTGAATTCCGCCACTCGACACGAAATACCTGCCTGATTCAGCAGAAAGCGGAGAAAGAAATTGTCTTATGGAAATGGAATGTTCTAACACTATATTCTCAGACTTCCTCAGCCTATCCTGCTTTACAAGAAAGAAAAGAAAGAAAACATTCGCTTAAAAAAGCGAAATCCTTCTCTAGCTTAATTACTATCATACAAAGTTCTTAAGTAAAATTAAATAAATGATTTCTAAATAACAGTTATGATGCCATAAAAATCATTCACCATTTAAAAAAAAAATTAGATCAATTTTCGATAAAAATATAAAAGGAGCCGTGTAATACCAGCATTAGTTTAAGTTAGATTGTAGCGAAAAGTATTTTTGTAACACAAAACAAATGTTGGTCAATTCGACAATGAAAATGTATATGAAGATGTTTTATTTCCTATATTTGTGGAAAACAAAAGATCCGTCCATTGCGGAAATTCGAACTAGTTAGGTAAGAGCTAGGCCCTTTATCCCCTGTTCACTCCTTGGCAGGGCTCTAAACACTCTGGTTACTTTAAAATAACAATTTTAATATAATTTTAACTAACTTTTACATAAAATACAGCTAAAAATAACTGAAACAATAAATGTTATACATTTTGTTTTATAATTGATTAATTTGACATATGTAAAAATAATCTTGACATTTCGTTTGGAGGCCCTGGTCTTTAACTGACTTAAGATGTATTATGTTATTATTAAAATAAATCCGAAGGCATAATAATAACTAATCCGGTACTTGATAGAGAATGATAAAATATCATCAATGTTGCAAAACATAATCTTAAAGTAAAACCTTAGAGTTGAAAAATAATCAAAATGAATAATAAATATTTAATATGTTTAAAAACGATATACGAGTACATACACAATGAAAAAAACAATTTTCCCATTAGAATAATTTACAATACTTTTTAATTACTTTCGAAACGTCCATTAATATAAAAAATGACATTTTCATGGAAATACACTTTTCTTTAAAATCCAAAAATTTTTCATATAACATAATACATCTTAAGACACGTAGTCAAAAATAGCTAGAGAAATCTATATAGATAGATGAAAAACTATACTAAATTATACTTCTTGACCTTCTTCGCACCTTCCTTTCCCTCTAGACGCCCCGCGACCCCGCACCTCTATAATATTGTATACTTTATACTTGTAACATGGTGTACTCACTTTGACCGGTCAATATATAAAAAACAGTTATGAATATGGAAAAAAGCTGTAACAATTTTAAGAGTTCATTTTAAATGCACACTGAAGCCAATATAATTTTAAGTATGTAAAAAAACAAGTCTAATATATCCGTATACATACTATGATACAAAATATTTGTTTGCATTATTATAAGAAAAAACTGAAAGCATAGAAAATATTTGATTTTTAAAAAAAACTGACATCGATCTCTGCTTTAATTCAATTAAATATAATTGCAGCTCCGCCCTGGTATTGATATCAAACTTAGACCTCACCTAAGTAAAATAATCGATAAATACAAAAAAAACAAAACGTTTATTTTAACAAAAATATCAATATTGACCGGCCAAAGTTGATAAAAGCTGATCCACTCAAAGTTTTCTTAGCGTCCATTTCGACAAGTGTCGTGGTGCCAACATGATAGTACTTACATTGTATGATACGTATATATAATATATATATATATATTTACATTTTATTATAACATATAATATACATATTGTGTGTTACTTTGATATTGGATGTAATGTACTCGTATAGATCATTCTCATCGCGATGTGTGTGCGGAACTTCCTATACCGGAAAATAAATTATCTAAATATATTATGTTCGTTTTATTTACTCTACATATTTTTAGTATAAGAGGAGCGTAGTGTCAAGATACTCCGTTTTCCATTTTAAGGCTCCGAATTTGAAAAGGTGCATGTTGAGTGCCAGAACTCAACGCCGCACCAGAGCAAATAAATGAATGAGATTTACTATGATATTATTTATAAGAAGAAAATGCCTCACTTGGAGTTATGAGAGCGAAAAAATAAAACTCTGATATCTACTATCCATAATTATAACTATGATCGAAAGAAAAAATAAAGCACCCTCAGTTGTTTAAATTTAATTTCTATTTAATTATGTGTACTTAATTCAATTTTGTATTTCTAAGAAAATCTTAATTAACGACATCGACAGTCAAAACAAAATAAATTTAAAGGTATATTAATGTATTTTATACAAGTAGGTAATTTAATTCACACTTTATATACTAATTGGCTCATTTGTAGCAATTTAAATATCTTCTTAAGGTATATAAGTATGTCATCATCTACTGTAGATAAATAATTATCTAATGAACACTAATAGATGCACTGTGTAAAGACGGTATGTAGGTAACAGTGTATAACAGTAGGTCTTCTCTACGTACCCTGCAGTATGAGGGGTACAACAGGATAGGCAGAGGGAACTTCCAGGATACGCTTTATACCGCGTGAAGCTAACAGAAATATCACAATAACCTTGAAATAAAATTAAATGGAATTTTTCGTAACTTTTTTACACTTATATAATATATTTTCACGTTAGAAGGGATATTTTAATAAAATTAATCTAGTGAGTGCGTCGACGCAGCCAACTGTGCCAATTGCGAAGATATGGGGTAAACTACAAAGGAATATACGGACGGTTATCGTTATTTATATTTTTATATTAGGTATAGTATAAATGTATAAACTACTGTACCTTTTGTGATAAAATAAATAGGGTTGTAAATATTGGTAGCTTATGAGGTTTTCATAGGAAATTCCATTTATTTTGATGCTGTATTCCTTAAAAGTGTTGAGATACTCCGTTCCCCACTATTTCCTTTCCCCAATATTTTGGCCAATTATTGCCACATAGATGTTTGAGTGGCCTAACTTAACGATACGCTAGTAACCAAAGCGAGGACTTAAAACTATCTCATTCCCCCGAATGAGAATCAAACCACACACACACAGTCTCAGCATTATCCGATGTGCAACTGCGCTACGAGAAACTTTCCTATATATTTTTCTCCCCTATTTTTACTTTAGTTACCTAAAACTTTTGTGATAACAATATAATAAATTAAACAAACTCAAAGGTAGTAATTTCAGTCGTGAATGTTCTCTAATATCAATCCATTTAAGTCCTATATCATATCAACTTAAATACGTGTTTGGAAGAAAGCCAGAGCTCGTCCGTATTTACTATGGGGAGAGTAAACTGCAGAAAAAAACAAAGATATAAATTGTAGGTACCTCAATTAAAGTAACGAGTAAAAATATCATAGGTATGTTATTTTATAGTGTAGAGTTAAACTACGAAAGGGATTGGCAAAAATGTCTAAAGATTATAGGACTTCATGGCGCAGTGGTATGACTGACTGACTGTAAACACGGCGGTTGTGGGTTCAATTCGACCTCGGGTAAATGATTTCATTTCCTCTAGTAACAAGAAACAACGCGGCGTTGAGTTCATAACTCAACATGCAGTGCCTTAAAAAAATTGGGGAACGGAGTGTCTTCATATCTCCTGCCTACCCTACTATATGTGGGATGTGAACCTGAAAAAAAAATGTAGGTAATTATAAGAGGCAAAAAGTTACTAAAACTAAGATAAGGAAGATGGAACGCTACTCGTATTTTGGCTCTCATAATATATTTTTAAACTTTTTGTAATTTCCACGAACTAATGTCTATGTGATAAAGTTATTCTTTACAATGTAATAGCTATTCATCTTCTATGTTGGGAGATGGGAGTTCAAGGATCACTAGTTAAATTATTGAATTATTGACATTATAAAATAAACAGAATTTTTATACATAATTTCAAAGTTTTATAACATTAGTATAACACATTTTGCTTTTTTTAAAAAAAGGACAGCTCACGCTTTTTCCCACCAAGCAAGATAGACAGAAAGAACTTAGCGTTAGAGCTCTCCGTTTCCCACTTTACACTCATATTTAGAACATTGCGTATTGAGCGACGAAATGGCACGCTCTGCTTTTATTTATGAGAGTATAATATTAATCATTCTCCCAAGTGGGAATCGAATCTACAACTATCAAATTGTCATTGACGACATCTTCACATTTCGTATATTACAGGAGAATAATAAATAATAACCTATTAAGATGAATAAGAAGAAAATGTGTGAGTGTTTTTTACTTTTAAAGCTAAAGTTTTGATGTCAAACATTGACGGAGGTACCTAGTTATAAAAATATAGATAGCATTACACCAAACCCTATTTACAAAGTAAACTAAAATCAGCGTACTTCCAAGACCCATACACTATTCCCAAGTAATACATTTTATTACTGAAGATTCACCATTCCACTTAAACTTCAACAATGCTACAACAAGCGTGGTTCCGGTTTTTACAATTTCACAAAGGAACCCCGCGGCCGGCGTTCAACGCCGACGCCGTAGCTCCTAACTTTAGTGCTTTGTGTGAATTTGCAAACTTTGGATGGCGAAAAGTTTTCGTTCAGTTCCTAAGAATTCAGTGGACACTGATAGTAACACTGGCTTTAAAATGTTCTGGATTAACAAAGGTTATTTTCTTTCTAAAATAATAAGATCTAAGCTATATAACTAAGTAATAAATGTAGAGATAAAATGGAGAGAAAATAGTAACGAATCATAAGGATCTATTTATATTCTAATTAATTCATTTTTGATTTGAGACCATCGTCACCATTTCATTCTGTAACAAGGCAAAGCGCGGCGTTGAGTTCCGTCAATGAACACGCAATGCCATAATAATACAGAAGAAAGTGGGGAATGGGGGAACGGAGGAACGGAAATGTCTTATAGGGGAATATAGTGTCTTAACACTAGGTTTTCAGGTCCCCTATGTACAACATATATTCCTGCCTGCTATGTACAACATATATTCATATCCTGCAGAAAAATACTATATACCGAGCGAGCATCGAACCCAGGACCATCGAGTAAACACTGTCCCGGTGCAACAATGGCCTCTCAATATTATTTAAAAAAATAACTAACCACAATTATTAATAAGTATTTGTTACAAATAAAGAGCTTTACATTATAACGCAGCAAAAAGCCGGAGAATTGCTGCAATAATAGCGGAATGTCCGTCACGTTGTCGGTCGCAACGAGTTAACAGTACAAAATATTTACAAACAAAAATACTCTCTATTTGCCATAGTATAAGATTTAAATTAAATTAAAAAAAGCAGAGTGATTGTAAACTTTACAGTACTTGAATAAGATATATGCAACGTTGGAATAAACTTAGTGGAACTAAATTACAGGGTTATTCAGTGGTAGCGGAGTGGTTAATGCTATAATTCGGAAAAAATGCAAGGAAATTTTAATTATTTAGCCTAGCCCGCTTTACCTTTCTTATATATATATATATATGCATTTTTTTTGTTTTTCGCTTATAACACGGTAGATAGAGAGAACAGGGTGTTCAGATATTTCGATTTTCATTTTCTGATAATTGAGGGACTTGGAAGGAATGAGCGTCGTAACTCAACGCAGCGCGTGGCATTACAATTTGCTTATTTTTTATGGTTGGTTATTTATTCTAACTTGTGGTAATAATGTTATTAATCAACAAATAAAGACGCTTGAGAAAAGTTAAGAATTATTATAACTTTCTACTCATATCTGAGTAAAAAGTGAATTACACGATTTCAAACCCACACTCACCATAGAGACAATAAGGTCATAATTTATTAAGCAAGAACTAATTTAAATAATATTATTCTTCATTTTATTTCATATACAATTTTAGAGCCAGTTACTTACATATAAAATAAGATTAAAATTATTTCGCCCGGTTTATATATTTTTGTGCGGTTTTAAATACAGCTAAATGAATCGTAACTTTAACTATTCAGCATTAGGTTGAAATTTCTTTATCTCAGTTTAGCTTCAAGCGTCCAACATTAAGATACTGATAAAGAGATGAACATGGAGATTAATTTGGAATAGCCATTTCCTTTATTGTGAACTGGAAAGGAAAAAATTGCAATATATATCGTAGTACAGTGTATGGCTGGTCAAGTGACGGTTGTAGGTTCAATTTCTACTCATAAAAATGTTTTCATTAAAATACTTGTTTTTCTAACAAAGAAAAGGTTTTTGTTATTCCGTATTTACAACGTGCAAAATATTTTTCTAATTTTTCACATTGTTTCCCACATATATCACGGTAGTCAGAAGGAACTTATTATACTTGAATCTAGTCTAAGCCATACTATAATCATTATAAAGCTGAAGACTTTGTCTGGTCGAACATGCTAATATCAGAAATTATTAGTTCCAATTCAAAAACTATTTTCTTGTTGGACACCATTTATAGAGGAGGAGAAGGAGGAGGCATCGTCATTTCATCACGTCAACCGTTTCAATGTAAGCCACTGTGCCTGCGATCTTCATTGAAAATGAAATATTCCATCTCGATTATCTGATATTTTAATATAACATTAGTTCAAAAATTGATTGATGAGAACTCCTTGATTTAAAAAAACTTAGTACAAATTAAAATATTATTAGTTACTTCTGAGTTCTGATAATTATCTTAATTGTTATTAACAGAAAATTTGTATGTTATATGCTTATCATGCACAAGGGTGAATATACATCGTTTTTAAGTCCACTTCCTCCACTTTCTATCGATTATTTTTTACTAAATAATATAAATTAAAAGTTTTCTTTTCAGTGTCTCAATTTCTAATAATGCATCATTATTGCAAGTCAATTTTTAATTCATAGTATTCGCTAAGACAAACCAAATCTGCCCTTTGGTCACCTTCCGATTCCATGTCTTGTCAATATATATATATATATATATATATATTTGTGGTATATTGTATTTCACAAATTAAGTCCTTTGCTATGCTTTGTAATCGGCCATTTTGTTGCGGCGGCCATTTTGTATTAACATCCGAAATTCAGTAGTATCCAATCATTAAGATCCAAATTTCAGTTCAACATATATAGTTACAGAGGAAGTCAAATAAAGACTTTGCAAAAACAACAGGCACAGCGTCTATTTGTAAACATGTCGCTTGCAATTTCAATTTCTACTCTGGAGAATGAATTATTTATATTTCTTCGCAGGGAGACCAAGTGCTGTGGTAAGTTCCGCCACTGCAATGTCTCGAAACTTGGACGGTGCTTCGTTAAATGAGTGTCTTAAAATAAAGATACCGCTATTTGTAGATATAAAAGCTAAAAAAGCACTATTAAACAAGGTAAAAACTACGCTAAAAGCATGCAATTCGTATGCACCAGTCAACTATACGTATATATGTCTAATGTATATAGTATGGTTTAGTACAAGCGGCAGTTTAAAAGTAACAAGAATGCAAGTCGCTAAGTTGTTCTGCTTAACTGACACTGCACTGCAGCCTGTTTTAACTGCTGTAGCTCTGGTAAGCTCTTCTCTTATATAATATCTACGTGAATATATATAAATTGCATATATTAATGTAAGATGAAATGAGGCAGTGTAACTGTAAAAGCCACAGATTGTGGGTTCTATTACCGCTCGAATGAAATATTTAACATTCCCATTTTTTTTGGCTCTCAACGTCCAATGCCTTCAGAATTCAGCGGAAAATGGGGAACGGAATGTCTTAACACTAGGTACCCTCTGCCAACCCTGCGGTGTGCTAAAAAAATTAAATAAATAAGATTATATGCTACAAGATACTTAAAATTAAGCGGATAAAGTAATATTATGCATTGTACAATGGTAAGTTGTACCGTGGCTTTTCTTATAATGGCATAAGTTGGCGAACTGTGACAAACTTGACTTCCGCTACTTGCATTTTATTATCTTACTTCTATTGTAGCATTCACGTTTTATCGCATTTCTTAGTTACTACTTATTCTGATGTACTAGAAAATATTTTATTGTTGTATATCTAAAGTGAATACAGTGACTAACAGTAAGTGCGGCTGTTGTGAATTCTCAATCAAGGGAATGATTGACGACATTGAGCTCCGTTATTCATTACACAATATTTTAATAATAACACATTTGAAACGGAGTGCTTTTACACTAAGTTACCTTCATCTACCCTGTATATGAGATACACGCCGTGTAGTTATAAAAAAAAACCTATAATTATATTTTAAAAGCGTTACATATCGTAAAACCAATTAATAAAAAAATTTAAAAAAAAACATTATTTTTCATCAATAAAAAAAATGAATAATAAGTACTTATTCAAATTAACAGCAAAGATAATTTTTACATACCATTTAAACGTGTACGAGTACAAGTGAGAGGTCCCTTTACAACCGTCCGCTACCACAATCTCTACGCTACATTAATTTCCGAAACCATTATCGTGAGTTATAAACGAGCAGCTAATTGTGGTTCTTTATGCTAATTTGATTGGCTCCGACTGCCCCTGATTTATTCGGCCATTACAAAATGAAACGACGGCTTTTTTCATAATTTTATTACTATTGAATGAAGTTTGTACGTCGTTAGTTCATTTTCTAAGAAAATGTATGGGATACTTAGTAAAAGTTAGTGTGAAATGTGGTAAGAGTAATTATAAAATAAACTGCAACTTGTAATTTCGTTTATATGGACTATAAAAAATGAAATTTAGTGTATTTTTGTAAGATTTTCGGGAAATTCTCTTTCAGTGCTCCCTGCACTTCGAAGATCAGCTCCAGGTCCCATCCATCATTCCATTCTGGGTTGTGCGTTGTCTGTCGATCACTCAGTAACAGAAGACTTTTATATAGGCATATTTTCAAAATAGGTGTTTTCGTAATAATCGTGTTAAAATCAATTTTACTTTAAATGGACAGTAATGTGTTAAAAATGTTTTATTTTTGTAGCATTCCTGTCCTTATTTTTCTTCGCATTTGTAAACGAAAGTGTTGCGTTGACTTACTTCTTGCAACTAAACACGGAGTGACTCGAATATTATTGGAAAACGGAGAAAAGCTATTGTTTGCTGCAAAATGTATTTACAAATGGTTGTATTCGGAAGTATCAAAGGTCTTAAAGGTCATAAAGTTCACGCAAACGAAGTTGCGGGCGGCCACTAGTAGTAAATACATCATTAATCCAGTTATTCAATTATATAAAGAGTTTCATTTATTTAGAATTCGGCGGAAAGTGGGTAATGAAATGTCTTAACACTACTTTCCCTCTGTCTACACTGCTACGTGCGGGATACAGCGTGAAATTGTAAAAACTAATAAGAATGTCGATAAATTTCTTAAAAAACCTAACGAAGACAGGTGTAGTCACTAACTTGCCAGTTGTCAGTAAGCCTCGTTCCATATATTGTTCTAATGGTGGCTGTCACTTCGATAGCAGTACACACGTCAACCGAGATAGATTAACAGTTACAAAGTAAACGACGACGCAATACATTTTTCATGAGTCGAATTTTCTGAGAAGTTTTTAGAACATGTCGTATAAATATAAACATATATATGAAAGAAAATTCATCAAGGAACTTCTCTAACCCCCTGTTACAGTAGGTGCACCATGGTTTCTTCATGGTTGAGGACTCTTTTTGCTTTATGCTGTAGTTTGAATATAGCAGAATAGGCAGAGAGAACCTAGTGTTATGACACTATGCAATGGCCAGTTTTCGAGACAATCCATGTTGAGTGACAGAACTTAAAGCCAAGCTTAACAATAGAATAACAATAAATTAATTCTCTTTTGCCGTACAACCTCCTTCTTATGCTCTCCATGAAACTCATCTAACTCAATTTAATTTTCGTGCTACTTCCATTGTTTTTACGCTAAAAATAAAATTAATAAATAAAACACGTATCCATGTCAAAAGTACACACATTCTCATATAAATAGTCGAAAATCCATAAATCCCTTGAAAATATGCGCATCTGGCAACACTATGGGGAACAACTTTTTACAGCACGGTATAAATCATCTTTAGATGATATCGGTAGAAAAGTTTTTGGGCCTGAAAAAATACGAGCGCGGACGAATTAAGTCATGGACACAGGAAATCACAATGTAATAGCGAATCGTAAAATTATTTTATGTTATATTTTATGAGCTTTATCACTTTTGTGACAGCTTTTTTTTCGTAATTTGCGCTTTTTTTGAACGTTTGCGATTTCTTTTATATGGATTCGTTGTTTTAGATTGTTATTAGGTAGGTATAATACTTTGCGAATTTACAATATTTTTGTTTTTCACTGTAAAGACGATTCGATTCCCACTCGGGGGATTTTTTTTCGGTAACAAGGCAAAAAAACGTGGGGTTTCTGCACTCAATGTCTCAAAATTAGGGGAGAAATTTCTCCCTTTCCACACTGGATACAACATAAAAATCATAAATGTTATAGCTATTTATTTGAAGAGAATATTATTATGAAATGTATACTTACTATTACTAAAAGTAATTTTGCTACCAAATTTAGTAATTTAACATCGAAACTAGCGGTAGACCTCAGCTTTTCTGCGTATGGTTTAGTCAGTACCCCGTCTCTGCTCAATTAACACTACAATCAGTGTTGGTGACCACAAGCAAATTCACAGCGGCCGGTGAATTATACACATAGTGGGTTTGGGTTTGAGTTTATATATCCCTACCGTATATACATTTATATATACCTACATTTGAAAGCAAAATATATGTGTTATTTTATGAGAAATTATTCAGAACTATTAAAATATTAAATCATATTTTTATAACAATATAACAAATTAGCTAGCTCTTCGCTTCAGCTAGTATTATATTCGTAAAACCAAAAAAAAAAAACTGACCGACGCCATTACCACAAAGTCCAAGTCACACAAATGTCCGAACCAGAGCAAATGAAAGATGAAATCTCATCTCCACATTACAGCCAATTCTATCTCAACGTGTATAATTTGTAAGTCCCCTTCGCGCGTCGCAAGCGTTTTTCCTACGATCGATCGCAGATAAATGTAATAAAGCGACCCACTGTCGTACTACTTTGACCACTGCTGTGTGTGTGGTACAGGTTGTGGGAAACTAGAGGGTTTATATTTTATATGTTTTTATTATTTTATATTCTCACTGATCTATTGCTATATAATATAGGAATTTTCAGAAAATTCTACAGGTACTGAACAGAATTTCACTTGTATTAAAAAAAGAATGAAATAACAATTTGCAAAAATATATTTTATCATCAATCGTACAAGTGTTCTTTAGAAGTAATTTTGCTTCTTTTTTAATTTTGTTCATTGATCTACTAAAATTTGAGACTTTTCAGAAATTAGGTAATATTTTAAATGAAACTCTTAAACTGGATTAATTGCATATTGTGAGGTTTACAAACATTTATGACGACCAGACAACCAGAATTTTTTAAATATTTTTTTATTTAAGTTAAGCTTACTTTCTATATTATATATTATATACATTTAACATAAGGTTATTTAGGGTGAACGGAAAGTGGAAAAAAATAGTTTTTCCTTCAATGTGGCCACCGTGTATTGAATGGGGGAATCGAATTAAATGTTTTGTGTCACGATGTTAGAGAAACAGAAGTAAATCAAAAATAAGAACTACCATTTTCACGAGTTGGAAACGAATTCACAACCGTCGAATGCACACTGACACTGCTACACTGACGTCAGTCACCCTGGTGACAATCTCTTTATTTTATACTTACTTGTTATAAATATAATATATGCTCACTGTGTTTTAATAATAAAAGTAAAATTATGATATTTTATTATTTCTAAAAGTAATACGAATAGAAATGAAAATAGATACGAAAGAACAGTCAATGAACTTTATATGCGATACGGTCTAAGGTAAAAGATAATAGACCTAAAATAACGTTCCCATTTTGTATAAAAAAATTATATATCCATACCTATATTATAAATTCGAACGTAACTTTGTCTGTCTGTCTTTTACGCAATCAGGGCTAAACCGCTAATTTAATTGTGATAAAATACTCATATAGAGATACTTGAGGGTCTCGGGATGAACATAGGATATTTTTTTTTCTCATATTCCTAATATTATCGATTTATACCAATATATTAAAATACTTATTAATTTGACATGCAATTTATTCTGCCATGTTTATAACAACCGCCGTTGCTAAGCAACGATTTGCAAAGTTTGTTGTTAGAAAACGTCACCCAAAATGAGCTTGCTTAACGCATCTCTCTATTGAAAACTGAAAATAATTTCATGCATATATTTAATAAATATTCGTATAGTTCAAGCGGACGTAGCCGCGTTCGGGTCCACTAGTATGTTACAGTTTTGGTTTAGATATGGGTATAATAAAACGAGCATGAAATATTATATCAATCAGTCATTATTTATCTTGTCTTTCAGCATGCAATGTCTCGGGAAATAAGCGATACGTAAGGAACGGAGTGTGTCAGCATAAAACTCACTCTGCTTTCCCAAGTGAGAAAAATCGTCAACTTATTATTTTTAATACGAATGTAACTCGCGCGAATTCAAAATCCTTTAAAATATTTTATATTTAAAGATATTACTAAAGCAGATGACGTAATAAGTTATCTTATGATCTTTAGTTCACCACCTTCAATTTCGTAGTGAGTAAGCATGTTCCAGGGACACCGCGTTAGAATGCGTTATCACGAATCTTCATGACACTGCAATATTTGTTCATTTTAAATTAAACCATCATGACTGGGTTGGTAAGCCCCTTCATAAAACATAAAGAACAGTTTCTCAATGTTTTTATTATTTTTATAAAGATCCTTTCTCCCAATGAAAGTAAATTAGTATTTATAGTCTTAAAATAATCTTAAAATAATAAAGAAAACCATACATGAGTCCTTAAATCCGTTGTATCAGAATAATCAGAAAATAATTAATGTGTACCTAACTAAAGTGAATGTACAAAATAAAAATCAACTTAAGTTATTATTCAAAATGATACATTCGGACTACGGCGACGACAGTTAAAGGTAAAAGAAGGTACTTTATGTGTATTACCATTATTATTTTTTTTCAGCTTTACGCTGTATCCCGCACACACAAACGTAAGCTGAGGGAACCTAGTCGCAATGGTTTCAAGTTTAATTAGCTTGCTCTGGTATATTAAACGATCAACTCGCAATGTCTGGAAATTTGCGTGTTATGTGGAGTACCTAGTGTCTTAATAATAGGTTCCTTCTACCCACCCTGCTATATATGGAATATTTCCCCACTTCAACGTAGAAGATCCTATACGTCGTGTGTAAATTATCGAGCAAAATCTTGAAACAAACTTTGCCACAACTAAATTGTTGCCTTAACCTGCCACAAACAATGTAGTCTACTTACTCCTGAGCACTACTCAAAACTACAAATAGAATTAGAGTATAGCTATGATTAGAAATGATATATACAGACAAACTAAGTTTAAAGTAAGTTTAAACTTAATATGTATATATATATATATATATATCATAAATTATATATTTATAGGAATTTGTTTAGAAAATTGACAATTTTTGTTTGTTCTCGCCTCAATTTCAAGACATTGCATAATTAGTGGTTCAACGCCGCGCTTTATGATGAGTATAATAAAATTTATAAAGAATTTTGCAAATAAACCAGAAGATTCTAAACATACGTTAAGGAGTGTAGAGGAGCACTAAGAAAAGATTCCTCGAAGTTTCTAGTTGGTAAACTGTTTTTTTCTAGTTTGTATCTTAAACTTCACATAAGCACTAACTTACATCTTAAGTGATGTATTTATATATATAAAATCGAAAGGTCACTCACTCATCACGAAATCTCGGAAACTACAAGTGCTAGGAATCTCAAATTTTGCATAGGAATTACTTATAGGACGTAGGTGCTCCCTAAGACGGGAATTTGCAATATTCGACTCTTAAGGGGATGAAATAGGGGTTGAAATTTTTGTATGGAAAAAAATTCAAATCGCCACCGATTTTTATAAGATGAAATTTAGACTCTTAAAATATTCCATTGAACACGTGTTTCTTGGTTTATTAGGATCCATCCCTAAGGGTGCAAATAAGCGGGCGAAGCCGCGCGCGTCCGCTAGTATAATATATATCCATGCATGAACAAACCTGCGAGGTATTTCGTTAAAGAAGAAGGTAGGTACTGTCATCGAAGTTCCTATGAACGGCTAACTCTTGAAGAAGCTAAATTGTGGTACAAGGCATAAGATGCAATACTTTTTATCTTTTTATATTATAGTAAAGCAAAGAAAAAAAATAGATTTTATCACTTCGCACTACATTTTATATAAAACCTATCTTGGCGCAGAGGTAGTCTGATTGTGAATGCGATGATTATCAGTTCTATCCCATATCCCATTTTCCAAACGAAAGAATCTATACAATTTTTTTAGTTAAAGTAAACTAAATAATAATGTTCAAATTCATAAAAAAAAATATACAGGTACAATGACTATATTGACACGATTAATATTATGTATATAATTAATAGTCTTCCTCGATACACTCTTTCTTTATTTATAATATATTTCTAGTATAATGTAATATATATTTATATTACAACCAACTAATAATTTACAACCAACACCACACCCCTACGTATAAGTTCCGCCAAACAAAAGTAGTCGGTTTATTTCATTCGAGACGTCCTGTTTAGTTAAGATTTTACTTTAGCTTTACTTTAGATAACGCGGTTACCTTCCCCCGTCTTCGGTTAATCTTTGTTTTTATTATATACACATTATTTTTAACTACTGTCGCGTATTTTCTTACTGTCTTATTTTATTAGCAAATTCATCTTGAAAAAAAATCAAATCAGCTTCATGCTATATCCCGCACACTGGGTAGACAAGTGTTAAGGCACTCCTTTCCGCATTTTCCGCAGAATGTTTCGAGGCATAGCATATTACGTCGCGGACGGTCACACTCTTGAGCCCTTATGCCACGGTAGCCTCAATAACGCTGCTATATGTCAACAGTGCCATATATGACCTACCCAGGAAGAATGAACCTCTTGTTAAGGCGGAACTCAACGCTACGTTTTATCACCTTACCACGGTGAACCGGTAGTGAATATAATTAATTAACTCCAGCCCACAATCAAAACCTAATTTTCATGTAATAACATAAATACTAAAACATATTCAGTTAATCCTTGTCCAGACAAGACCTCATTAAAACAGATTGACTGTGGGTGACAGATTTCTCCACACCGACCGACACTGTGGGGCTCGCGCCGCTAATGCGATTACTTATAGCACTCGCTAATATCGGATTTTATCTCTGGTTCTATTTTATTTTCTATTCCTTTTGTTTGGGTCATTCAATAGGTGGACACCCTCTGGCCTTTTATGGCCGCATTTTTAAGTGGCAGCATATCTTTGTATTTTTTCTGTCTAAATTAGTTGATTTAAAACAGAATTCCACTTGGGGGAATGAATTATTATTTTTACTTTCTGGTGAAAATATACCCAAGTTTTCTTTTATTATCACACTAAACATTGATTCCTCTTGCCAGTGATAATTAAAATGACTCTATAATTCAAATTCAATTTTCATCACATCAGTCACTGTGAGTCACATATTTCAGTCAGTCAGTCGGTCGCAATGGTTATTTATTGCACAAAGGCATTATGTTTCATATCGAGCTCTCGTAAAGTGAATGTTTGACATGTTCATGATGACAACGATTTATACTATTTGCATAAGTGCATCGGCTACTAAATAAAACTAAAAGGAATTTTCCTTTTATTTATTTATTCCGCATATAGGTTGGTAGGCAGAAAGACAGGTACCTGGGCAGTTAGTGATAAGACACTTCCATTTTCCCATTTTTCATAGGATTCTTAACGCACTGCGTCTTAAGAGATTGAATAGTCCACCACTTTTTTTTTATTTAATAGTTTTTTGTTGTTAACTTTAATATCTTATACGTGTATCTTCTCTTAAATAGATTCAAACTTCAGCAGCAGCAAAGGGAAAGTAGTTTTGAAACAAAAAACCAAATTCTAATTGTTCGCTACGTTGAACACCATATAACAATCAAAGCTTTATAAGTATACCTTATCTATATTTATAAAATCGAAAGGTCACTCACTCACTCATCACGAAATCTCAGAAACTACAAGTGCTAGGACTTTCAAATTTTGCTCGAAGGTTATTATTAGGAAGTAGGTGATCGCTTTTCGACTCCTAAGGGGTTGTTTTCGGGGTTAATCGTTTGTATGAAACTTCGTTACTACAAGTGCTAGAAGTCTCAAATTTCGCACAGGGGTACTTTTTAGGACGTAGATGCTTATTAAGATTTGATCTTGCTAAATTCAACCCCTAAACATGTGCTTTTGGCATTAATAGTTTATATAAAATTTCGTTATTACAAGTGCCAGGAGTCTTAAATTTGTCATGGGCGTTACTGATTGGACGCATTTACTTAGTAAGAAGGGAATTTACAATATTCAACTCTTAAGGGGTTTGTTTTGAAATTGATAATTTGTACGAAACTTCGTTACTACAAATGCTAGGAGTCTGAAATTTTACATGGACGTCACTTATAGGACATAGGTACTTATGGAGACAGAAATTAATAATAACGTAGTTCACGCAGGCGAAGCCGCGGGCGGGCCGCTATTAATCTTATAAAGCTTTGTTTGGTTAACCGCATCTCAGAAGCTGTTCCGAAATGAAAAATTCTTTATGTGCTGAGTTCTGAGTTCATTTATCAAGGAAGGGTATTGGTTATATTACACCATGTTAATATTTATGTCATTTGTCATACACAACCCTGAGCTATTTAGATTTGACCATACGGGCGAAGCCGCAGGTTCAACCTAGTTTTATTATAAGACACGATATATTTACTACTCCGTGAATGGTGGGAAAACAAAAAATGGCCAAATCTAACTCCACTCGAACGTAAGCTCATATTGCATATACGAATAAATTTTTATTACCGCAAATATATCTCGGCATTAGAGTGCCTCTCGCGATCTCATAAATATTGTGACATTACGACAGATTATCCCATATTTTGGCGTTTTGGTACAAACCCTGGTGTAGCTTCACTATGCTTGGCGTACGGATTGTCTTGTATCATAATTATCTATATATTTTCATCTTCTTTTGCAATATTTACGTTTTTTACGTTGTTACCATTATCAGCGTATTAACCCTGTTACAGGCAGCAATAGCCTTTCTGCATCTTCCATCTCTACTGAACATAATTCCTAAATATACCACTTAATTTACTTGTTCTAATATCAGTTACCATTTACACTGATCTTGCATTTCGTCCTCTCTTCATTTCTTACAAAACCGTAACGGGATACAGCGTGAGAAAAATACATAAAACAGTGATGAAGTCAGTTCTATCCCTCAATGGCGTTGTCCAAAGCATTTCCATTACATTCAAAATACCAACGAATATATTTTAACTTTGGTTGATTGCAACAAAAAAATGCACTGATTGCTCAAAGCGCGATACAAAGTAAGGAAAGTGGTTGGTATTTTAGCTGTATTTTTTTCTAGTAATATTTTGTCTAGTGTGGTTTTACAGTGGCTATTGTAAAGGCTTTGTTTATAAAAAGGTTTTTCTTCAATTTTTGTAGTACTGACGTCTCATACAATGTGAGGTTTGAGTTTCTTCATTTAAAATGCAATGTCTCGAAAATTAGGCAGTGCGTGGAGAACGAAATGTTTTAAAATTTCTTTCCTACTGTCTAATCAACAGATGATAAAAAAAAATAAGACTTTTGTCAAGCACCTATCAAAAACACACGTAAATACACAATTTACTTTTAAATATTAAAATCGTAACTTAGTTTATCCCTCGTATCCAAGCCAAATAATCTCCATCTTATTATCGTCTTTGAAGTCATTTACAACTTGTCAAAACCTTAAATACGCCGAAAGGCATATTAGAATGTTTATTAGCGAAGTAATTTTGGTCTAATTTTGTTCAATATTACAATAAAGTTCCAAACCATTTGTCTCCTTTAAGTAAGTTATTAAAAGCTCTAAGCTTCATAAATAAAAAGCAAGCTTGATAAATAAAATTGACCTAGGCACCAGAGTCCCAACTCGAAGAAATTAAATATAAATATCATTTCGCCCTCTATCCTGCTATATGGGTAAAATATATAATATATAAAATTAAGTTAGGTACTAGTACTAACAATATAATAAATTTATTTAACACTATTTATAGATAATTAAATGAATAGTTCGGCATTAGAAAGTTCTACAGCAAACCACTTTTCTAACATTTACCAGCATGTTCAACTTTCATGCACAATTGTATGGAAAACCTACGCATATTTCACTAGCTTTAACACTATATATTATAAGACCTATAATCGCACTTTGCTATCACAACAATTGATAATACAATCCAAAGGAAAAACAACCTTATTTTCTTTAGAATAAGAATTAAATTCCTCGTCTTAAATTTGGTAGTAAAATTCAAGAATAATATTGAAAACTATACTTTATACATATTGATTTAAAGTACAATTTCCTTGGTGTAAATTTGGTAATCCAAGCTGGACGATAAACCTAGGGCACTGTGGCCAAGAAACAATAGCGTATTGTTCGTTATAGGGATGTCAATTTCAGGAAATTTATACACATTTTATATTTTAGATTTTAGGCGGTAAGCTGATCTGTGTATTTTATTATAAAAGCTTCAACGAAAGCTCTTCAGTTAAGGGTAGTTTAAATTAAAATAAATTATATTAGCTTGTAAATACTGCATAAACATATTCTAAGTGTTTTTTGATTTTTTATCATAACGACTTTTTATCTTTCCTTTTCTTTTTTTTTTTGGTGATGAGGACAAGTGGGGGACACGTGGATTTTTTTATACTCCATTTCTCTCGTACATTTGTGTGTTTTTTTACCAGAAAATACTTTCTTTTATCATATATTATCTTAAATTAATTGTAAAATTTGTCTTGAAAATGTTCTTTTTTTTTAAATAAATTAACTACAACTGGGTCATACTCATATGAGTGTTATGTTACAATAGCAATAATAAATAAAAGAAAATATAACGATTTTTCATTCTAAATTTGACTATGCCTATGCCCTGTTATGATAAGTGGACACACATATCATAAGGGGCATAGGCACACATCAAAATTTAAAAAAAAATGTTAAGAAAAAAATTTAAATTCCATCATTTTTCCCCTTCTGTGGACTGTTCAGATTCGTATTACATAGTTTCAAATATATGTTATTTATGTTATTACGCCCGTGTCATCGAAATCAACATGTATTTTCAGTGTAGAATATACTTGAGTTAATTTTTTATTGATAAATTCCAAAATATGCTTCAGCCTTTTTACTATAATTTCTAATAAACTAGCCGTTACACGTATATGACTTTTTTCTGTGATCCAAAAAATCTGCATTTAAAAAATGTCTACTAAAGTTACCATAAATGTAATATCTTTTAATTTGGTAATATTAGACAGCTATAATTTGCTTACACCCATTACGCAAGACGGATGTGTATTTTTATATTCCAATAAAAAGAATCGTGTATTTTGTTCATTTTATAAAAGATCAATGAATTTTTCCTATTTTTAGTGTATTTTGGTAAGTATGTGCTACTTATATATGTAATTATATAGACGCAATGGCTTTAAAGGAGTATGTTTGAAATCTCACTCGCCATTTCTCTATCCTTGAAAACTAAAGACCATCGATGATTTTCGATTAGAAAATAATTTCTGTAGACATATTTTCGGTTACTCTAGGTGTCCACAGGAAAGATGTTTGTCCATATAAAATACTATTAATAATAAAAATATATGTTGTAATGGCAAAATCATTTTTTTGTTTATTTTATAATAACTAACAGCTTTTTTGCTATTTTATAATGACCAAAATAAAATAAATATATCGTATATATCTTGAAAAATTAAATGTAGACTAATGTTTCAGATTATACTAAACATATAGAATTTTACAAGTGTTAAGTGGTGAAAGTTATTAGCTTAAGTAACGAAATCTTAGCTTAGCTAGCTTTTTTTACATTGTTCGAGCCACATTGCCCTATTCAAATAGATCTGGGGTGCACTAAAGCAATTAAGAGAAGAAAAAACGAAGACGTGAGACGGTAGGTGTGAAAAAGTGCACACGTTGTTAAATTTGCTCTCTTCGATTTTAGTGTAATTAATTGATTATAAAATAGTTTTTACGATTTAAAAGTGACAAATAAAACAACAATAGTGAAAACAACTGTTTATTAATATTTTATTTTGCATTTAATGTCTTTAAGTGTATAAACACAACCCACCTGCTGGCTCTTTAATTTTTCTAACCTCACAAGTACAAGTACATAAAACAGTATGGCCAGAGTTGAGGATATCCTGGAAGTCCACAGAAGTATTGCTGAAGTACTTGGCAACAGGATGGCAGATTTTGAAAAACAATTGAACCGCACAGCATCCAACGATAACAGCAAGGTCAGTCTGGATAAACTTGCTTGCGAGTTTAAGGAGTTCAAAACTTCTGTGTGGGGCATATTCGAGCTTCTTACGTCTTTAATTAACAATTTATCCAGTCAAATTGATGAGATAGACAACTCAAGCAGGAGGAATNAAAAAAAAAAAAAAAGAAGCTATTATTAACTAATATCGTGCCATGATATCTATAAAACAAAACATTGATCAACATTGATCAACATCACCAGCTGATGATTTACATATTAGCTTCTGAATCAACACCAACACAGTTAATACTACTGCAGTTATTACCGATTTAAGTAACTATTGTTATGTATGAAATATTAATTTAATTATTATTATTATTATTATTCTTATGTTTCTCTTTTAACATTCAGCTGTTCAAAAGAACCCGGTCCTTTGGAAGGCTTGCGTGGGGACACAGGTCCAACACGTAGAGGCCCCTAAGAGAATATACAAATGTTTTACTGTGACGCATCAGCAGGGATCCATCGCTGAGCAACCACAAGAAATTGCCCAGAGATGGTCACTGGTTGATGCGTAGGAACTATGGAAAATATGGAAATCTAAACTAGGACTATGGAATGGAATTTGGATGGACTGGCTATCGGATGAGACTACCGGACGTCCGCCTTTACAAAAGTCTCAAATTAAATGATTGTTGGACGGTGACTCGTCTCCCACTAGATGGGCCCCCACAAAGCAGCGTAATACCTCGGGCGCATCATCGGGGTGGTCGGCTAAGGGTGTAGAGAGAAGCAGCAGCAGAGCTCACAGGATTCCTCGTTATTACGCATTACGTTTGAGCACTTCCACCCTTTCGAGCTCTTGCGCTCCACTCTGCTGCAAGCAATCCATTTTGGTGGATTAAAAATACAACTTTATTTACACACTTGGGTCTTTATTTACTACTCGTTGATTATCAGTCGCTACAACTTAAGACAACATCTATCTGTTCTATTTCTACAAATTTGAGACATGATCCCTTACTTAAAGATCTGATTGAGAAACAAAGAGTTTTTTTGAAAATGACGAAGAAAACTTAATTGTATCAATTTTTTTCGATATAATTGTTGGCCATTCATTATTAAGTAGATATTGTTTAGTTTGATTCGGACTCTTTTTTATTGTTTTAAGAGGCTAGTATTTGTTACAACATCATTATCGTTATATTAACATTATTTATAAATTTATTCATTGTTTAAATAAAGATTTTGAGTTTAGTTCCGTTGAGGTATGTAGAAAATAACTGAAACTATTACGAACAAACAAATAATGATAAGAAAACATGGATTAATATGCTTGCTACTCAGTAATTGTAAGAAATTATATTTTTCTTCTATTTGTTCTGCTGTATGAATCTGACATTTACTAGATTTTTAATTTTTTTCGTGACAATATTGATGTCATATCGTAATCAAAAATGTTTTTAACCAATACTATTATTATTAGAAGTAGGAAACCAAACAAATACATGTAGCACTAATAATTTACATGTAATGTCCCTTCTGTGGTCATCAAAAAAATTATGCATCGCATATCTTACTCAAAAACGAATAATGATCTGGTCTCATATTTTTTCTGTATTCGGTTAATCTATAAGAATTAAATGAGAGTGATTTTGAAAGAATATTTCACTTTTTTTTCGTACACATTCAGGTCGCGATTTGTGTATAACTCAACTACTAAATTATATAAAATTACAACAAGTTAAGAAAAGCTTTGTTAATAAATATTTGGTCAGTACAAAAATGTCAATCTGATAGAAAAAATTCCAACAACAAAAATGCAATTTTCCATTTAAAGTACATCGGTTCACAATACCTCTATGATATGAAGTGCTCACGGTAAGCTACTTCAAGCGACAAGTGATGTTCAAAAGACGCATCCTATAGAAGATAATTTTCTTTTTTCGCGCTGTATCTTGCATACCAGAGTAAGATATATTTAGGTCTTGACTTAGTGCTTGTGACTCTCCGTTCCCATTTTTCAAGATATTGCATGTTGAATGATAGAGTTCAACACTGGGCTTTATTTACATCACGAAAAATTTAATTCTTTATCCCTTTTGATAATGCAATAAAATATATTTTACAAATTTTAATTACTTTCTATAAAAATAACCCTTTAAAATTATGTAGGCAAAAATATTTTTTAGATTATTAGTATTAACTACAAGTATTATGACTATATCATTTTTTACCCTTAAAAAAGGGCACAAGGATGCGACTGTAAACGTGACGATTATGGGTTAGTGACAAAGTAAAGCGCTGCGTTGAGTTCCGCCACTCAACACGCAGTGTCTCCATAATTTCACGGGGAATGAATTCTTAATGGGAACCAAATTCCCTTTGCGTACCCTGCTATGTAAGAGATACAGCGTAAAGCAAAAAAAAAGGGATTAACTAATAAAAATGATTCATTCTATCATTCTGTCATCCCTAACGAAGTGAATAGACTCTTATTCGCGATACTTTTGTTGCTGTTTTTGTATCTACGTTAATCGCTTTGACGTCTTTATGTTAAACCAAAGTGTACATACTAAATACACCTTTATTTCTTTAACAATACAGCTTCAAATGCCGTGAGGGAAGACAGTTTTGATTAAGTGAAAAGTACTGAGCGTTTGTCTGAAAATTAAGTAAAGGATAATTTTGCTTGTGAAGGAAGTATCTGGAGGGTTATTGATGACTTCATTTGTTTTTTTTTAATATAAATGTTAAGATTTTTTTAATTGGAGGTTACTGGTTGTTTCTTATGGAGAATTCTTAACAAAAATAATAAATTTAGATGAAAATGTACTTTTTAACTAATTTTTATGTTTTATTTTACATTTTAACCTCTTATTTAAGTTTTAACCTCTATTAATTTATTTATCTCTTTTTAATGCTTCTCTACATTTCCTAACTACGGACGAAGACCGACGTCAAGACATACGCTTAAGATGATGCTACCTCTTGGTAGGAGCGTTTTATACTATACATGTAATAGAAATATGGAGAAATTGATCACCAAATTCTCCTTCCGCAAAATGAAAAAGATATGCAATATGAATAGAATATTTCAAAGTAATACTAGAATACGAATAGATCTGACATTTGACAAACTTTACAGAGCAGCGGTTTGAAAACTTTTTTAATACACAACTTGTGATATTGAAGAAATACATACACAGTGCTTATATACCTACATATTTATATCTTGAATATCATAAGTTATGTGGACTTCAAAGTCGCTATATTCTGTACATATCAGGGTATACAGAGGGAACTGAGAGTTAAGACACTCTCCACTTTCCCTAAAAAAAAATATATTTTTCTCCAAAGAGTAAGAAGGGACAAAAGTATATTGCATACAATAGTATAGCCCAACTACTAATACAAATTATTAAAATGACAAAATTACTAAGTAAGATTATTTTCTTAAAAAAAATGTTTATAAGTCCCCCGTCATAGTACCATAAAAATAATTGAAATTAACTGTTTCAATTATTTTTATGGTACTATCAATATTAAATTACCTAAAATTTTCTCCTAAATTCTGATAATATTTCTTTCTTTCTTTTTCAGCTTCACGCTGTATTCATTCGCGTCTACAAACACGCTGTTAACACAAATATAGGTACATAATTATATAGACATTATCATATCGGAATCATGTAAGTATATACTACATCCTACTTTTTTTCTATAAAGATATAATCCATACTTATATTATAAATTCGAAAGTAACTCTGTCTGTCTGTCTTTTACGCAATCAGGGTCAAACCGCTAATTTAATTGCCATATAATACTCATATAGAGATACTTGAGGGTCTCGGGATGAACTTAGGATACTTTTTTTCTCATATTTGTAATATTTTCAACATATACAAATATATTAAAATACTAATTCATTTGACATGTAATTTATTCCGCCATGTTAATAACAACCGTCGCTATGGAACCGTTGCTAAGCAACGATTTGCAAAGTTTGTTATCAGAAAACTTCACCCCAAAATGAGCTTGCTTAACGCATCTCCCTATTGAAAATTGAAAATAATTTCATAAATATATTTAATAAATATTTGTATAGTTCAAGCGGGCGTAGCCGCGTTCGGGTCCACTAGTATTATTATACATCCTAAAAGAATTTTCAGTACATTTTACAAATATGCGCCTAATTAGTTTTAAAGTTGTACTGTAACCTTGACATGTTTGTATGGACTCTCTTGAAATTCATGAATTCCATAGTACTTTGGATATATTAGAAAGCCGACAAGCGTGATTTTTGCGCATAAAAAGATAATACATTAGTTTTTGCGTTATATTAATTGATACTCATATGTGGCTTCGCCCGTGTGGTCAAATGCAAGTAACTAATAGTTGTGTATGACACATAACACACTCTAAGGGCCTCAGGTAACTGGTTTCGCAAGTGCAGTGCACAGCTTTGACACCACAAATATACAATCACAATATGAAGTAATATAGTTGTTATAAATAGAATATTCGTTACTTAAATAATAATTGAATTCGAACCTTCCCGATATTAGCACGTTCAACTAATAAGCTCTTTAGTGTTATAGTAGGAGGACTCTTTAGTTTCAGAATAAGTAAGGGGAGTGTTGAGGTAATCCTTCGTTTTAGCTTCACTCTGCATCTCACACGTGTAGGGAGAGTGAAACTGGGAACCAATTATTAATACACTCCCTTCCATACATTTCGTCAAATTCTGGGGTTCATCATGTAGAGTGGTGGAATAAGAATATTTCATTTCCTCGAGTGGGAATCAATTCCGCAGCCTGTCGCGCCTACAGCTTGTACAACTACGCCAACACTGGGCTCATATTCATTAACGGACTTATATTTAAAAAGAACACGCCTACGAAACAAATCTACGAAACAAATCACGATAGTTGAAAAAAACATACCAAACTGATGTTACTCTATTGGTCTTCAAGCTGCTTGATATTGTCCAAAGGAACCCTAAAACATTATATTTTAATAAAAAATGTTTCACGAAATAGAATTTTCTCACATAATTTTAGTTTCACATTAGAATAGGCATGATATGATTTTCAAAGTTTATTTTGTTAGTTAGAGCTAGCTAGCTAGCTACCTTTGAAATGTACGTCAAAGAGCTATCTTTTCAATGCCGAAATAAAAAGCCTTATATTTCTGAAAATGTTGAAATGAATTTCTAACACGAAGTAAAGAAGTAAGTATTATTCATATATTTATTTAACCCTGTACCCCATTTATAGCGTGGTAGGCAGAGAGTAAGCTAGTGTAAGTTATACTCCGTTACATACTTCCCGTAGATTGGCGAAATTCAACGCCGTTAACGCTCATCTCAAAAACATTAATTTGAATGCAAAATTACCGTTCCCAAAATACTATAATTTTGTTCCCAAAATAATAAGAAATCGTTCCCAAAATACTAAAATAATTAAGTCTCAGCAATTTCACAAGATCCTATATATCAGTCTACTTCCTAAAACGTATAGATAGATAGATTCACAGATTTTATGGGCAAATGAGGTTCTTGTACACCAAAATTAAAGCTCTAAGATAATATACTATCAAGCAATAATAACCTCTATCTAAACAGCTAATAAGTACTAAAGTTCAATATAATAATTTTCTTATTAGTAAATCTTCTTGTGGTTGTAAAACATGTTTGATGTGACATGTCCAAAAGGATATTGTACATTTTATTATAAGGATACGTCTACTTATTTTTGACGAACGTCGAAGCTTTTCGTGAAAGCTTTCTTTTGAAGAACATTGATTTTTTTAATATTTTGACTTAGTTTAGCTTAGTTTTTTGTTTATTTTATTATTTCGCTTTTAACATTTTCCTCAGATGAAAATAACCTAGTTACAAATATTTACTTATGCTATATTTATTTTTTAATATTTTGTGGTGAAATACAAAATATTAAAAAATAAATATAGTATACGGTAACTAAGTATATCAACGTTCCAAATTCAAATTATTGTAATTTTTTTAGCTTAATGTTTTTCATAGCAGCGTTGGCAAGGAAAACCTAGTGGCAAGATGCTCGTTTTTGGGATTCCCCTCCGCTTTTTAGATACATTGTGGGTTATCACACAGAATCGCAGTAGGTTTCAGGATACTCCAGCATATTCCCATTATATAGCAACCATTTAAGGGGGCAGTTCTAGCGCAGGGGTACCAGCGTGTAAGCATGACAGACTATGGGTGCGATTCTCACTCAAGAAAATGAAATATTTAGTATTTTCATTTCTTTGCTCTGGTGTCGAAGAAAAACGCGGCATTGAATTTCGCCACTTATCACGCAATCTCTCCAGTATTCAGCGGAAAGTGGGGAGCCTAGTGTCTTAACACTAAGCACCCTCTGCTTGATGATAATAATAATAATAACCATGAAATATTTTGTATCTGAGACATGAATCTTATTTACACCATCATGGTGTAAATCGGATGTAAATCATTTTGGCATAATATGTAAGTAGCTATTCGCATATCGCTAACGTGAATTTGATTTACGTGTCGTTATTGCTTACGTGACGTTACGCGTCACTCGGGCGACGTAATACGATGACGATTATTTTATATGTATATTATGTATATAATACATATATACGAAAGAGACCGTCGTTGCGCAGGGAGACAAGGGTGTGAGTGTAGCGTGACGGTTGTGTGGGATCGAATCCCACTCGGAAGAATGAATTATTATTTATTAATAATTTTCATTTACCTCGCTCTGGTATCAAGGCGTTGAGTTCCACCACTCAACGTGCAATGTTATGCAAAAATGCAACATTCAGCGCAAAGTGGGGAACAGAGTGTCTTAACTCTAAGTTATCTTTTCTTACACTACTATATTCGGAGTACAGCGTGAAGCTCCAGTGTATAGCAGCGTAGGGTGTATATCCATACACCTAGGCAGTAGGTCCAGTCTGTCAGAGCGGAAAAAATAATTCATTCACCTGAGAAGAAATCGAACCCACATTCCCTCCGTTTACAATCACTGTCCTTATGATATCCCTGTAAAACGTTGGTCTTAACCATATCATTATTACTATTCATTTCGTACATAACATTTTTTGGTACCAATAGAATTAAAGTAAGAAATTCTAACAATTTACTCGAAATGAGATGTAACTTGTGAATATCGTATCGAAGTTCACAGTCGTAAAGAGTAACTGTTATAACGTAGACGCGTAACGAGGTCGCTTCAAAAATAACAAATACTTCTATTTACAGTATATTTATTTTATATACATACAAACGTATTTAATTTGTTTACGTTTTATATGATTTGTATTAATAAATGATTTTAATTACAGAGAGTAGGTGGTTAGATCCCCATTCGGAAATAGTGTTATATTTGTTTTCATTTTCTCACTCTGGTAGATAAAGCGTGGAATTGAGTTGCGGCACTCAACACGCAATGTCTCGAAAGTTGGGCGGAAAGGGCAGAGTGTCGTAACACTAGGTTTCCTCTGCCTACCCGCTTATATGCGGAACATAGCGGAAGCTAAAACTTAAAACCATCGCTTATAGTAAGTTACACTGCCACGATGATAAAATCATTTCTTTTTACTTATTTCACAAAAGTTTAAAAGCACAACTTTGTAGCTAAAAGCTAACTGTATTTTGGCAACTTTTGAAGATATATATAACATTGTCTTAGATTTAGCTGATCATAGCAAAAAGGGTATTCGTGTCAACAAGCAAGATAGATATATTGTAAGTATATAAATGTAATTTATAGGGGCCGGGTACGTGCGACCTCTTGAAATCACGTCTTTATTTACTCACTGTCACCCACTTTATTAATAAAATAGAAAAAATAGTATATAAAATAAGTATAAAAGGCTATGTGATGGTTAGGAGTTCGATTTCCATTCCATAAATTATTTTGATTTGCTCCCTCTGGTAGTAAGACATCGTTGAATTCTGCCACTGAACGAGCATTATCTGAAAAATTGGGCCAGTCGTTATAAACAGAGTGTTTTAACACTAGGTTCCAGAACTTCTTTCTTTGCTATTCCGCTATGTAGAAAAGTGCGTGAGACTGTTTAAAAAAAATCTTTTAAAATTAAAAAATATATTTTATTCAATTAGGTCTTATCGAGAATACATGTCTGTAAACTGAAACTTCATTTGGTTACGGAACCATAAAAAGGACACAAATTAAAACTATTTAAATATGGAACAGTTAAAAGTTCAATCGACCACAATTCAATTGAATTACTGCTTAAATTTCGGTAGATTTTAAAATTTTCACGACTGAAATAAAAGCTCAAATTGGTACAAAGTATAATAATGGTTTACATTTTATTTACTTCGATTGAACTCTATTTGCCATTTCTTAAAGAAGCTGGTTGGAAGTAGGTATGTATATTCTACATATTATAAGTATTCTAAGATAAACGTGGTGCAGTGGGATAACATGCCACTGAACCTGTGGTTGTGGGCTCGATCCCGACTTTAAGAAAAGGAGATTTTAAATTATATGTCTAAATATTAAACATAGCCACCACCACCACTCGACTAGCAATGCTTCTGTAATCGGACAATGGATTATCTAACGGAAAATTAGCACTATTATTAAAAACAATATTATAATAATATTCAAGTTTTATACATATAAATATATATAATTTGAAAAACAAAAAGTCTATCCATAGTATTTTGATTCTGATACTAAATTATTTTTATAGAATATTTCATTACAGGGTTAGTTCCAAAATGATTAAAGTAGGGCGTTTTTTTTCGAAAAAAAAAATCACACGTATGTAAAATATTTCAAGAATTAGAAAATTGTATTTTTTAATAAAATAAATTACTTATAAGTTATATTTTTATTGAAAGGTTCTACCATTGTATTCTATTTCTACTATTATGTTCTGGTAAGCAAAAAAAAAAACAAAAGCAAAGAGTTTTTAGATAAAAAAAATCAATTCATTAATTATTAACAAAAAAATTATATAATAACGATGAATTCCGCCTTGTAACTGAAAATGTATTTCAAATCCCATAACTCCAGCTCTCAAGTAACACTAAGCCTAGCTTAGTTCCAATCAGTCTTCACGTCGTCTGTCGATTTGTACGACGTTCCATCAATTCTCGCTCAGATAGTTATCGATTACGATCTAGATTTAGACCTAGATTTATATAGTTAGGTTAGACCTAGATCTATATATAGTTAGGTCTATATATAGTCGGGTCTTAACTTAGGAATTATTGTTACATTAATCCTAGGTGACACCGTCGTGGTGCAAGCAATGAGTTACTGTACTATAAGCGCATAGGTTGTGAATTCTATTACCACTTGAAGGAATTATTGTTTTTATACTTATTATTATTATCCTTTTGTAAGAAGAAAGAAGAGTGGCACAGTTTCAAACATTGGCTAAAAAGTTGTAATCGAAGTGTTTTAAAATTGGCGCGTGTTTTAATTATGTAGCTTTACGTAGAAGACATAAATTTTCTATAACTATACTGATCTATCTAAGTAAATGAGTCAATGCAATAATAATTGGCAAGGTCTTAATTGAATTGGGGAATGCCATTACGTAACAAACAGCCTCGAAGTGTGTTTTACTCGCTTTGCTTTTAATTTTAATGTTTATTAATTAACTGTGAGGACAGGCAAGGTTCGATTCACACTTGAAAAAGTAAATTATTCAATATTTTCATTTCCTCGTTCAGATATCACTCGGAATATCATACGGAAATTTTTGTAAATAAAACAACAATAATCATAAAGAGAATGTACTAACTAAATCTTATCTCGTCTTATCACCATATATAACAATTGAACATGTATCTGTCAATATAAATATAATATCATATCATATAACGTGATAGTGTACAGAATATTCAGAAAGTCATCACATGTCATAACACGTCCTCTATGTCGATGCACGGCGCGGGCGGTGTATCGCGTGGCCTAATGTATTACGTGAGGTTGTAATGCTTGTTTAGATTGTACGATCCCGATATTAAAAGTATATTTAAAATTTTATAAAGCACAATATTACTGTATTTTATCCAAAAAAAAAAATTTTTAGCCTTTTGTAATGGTTGTAAATCTCATGGTGTTACTGAGTTAATTGTTTACACAGCACGATATCCGATCGTATGATACGATTATTTACATTTCATTATGTAATGATTTTATATAAATAGTTTTTATATTCACGATAATTTGTTATAACAAAATGTAAATCAACCTCTTTGTTTAATAAAAAGATATATTTAAAAATGTATACATAGAACTAGGGCAAGTTTACAATTAAAAAAAGACGCTTGATGTGATGAAAATTCTGATGCTCACTATTAGATTTGGAGCTGAAGAGGAAAGTGGTCCTCTAGAATAAAATATTGTATTATAATTTAAGATTGTACAAGCCTAATGGTATCTAGCCCTGGAAGAAGTATAAGTTCTGTAAAAGTCCTGAGACATAAATTGTACAAGCCTAATGGTATTTAGCCCTGGAAGAAATATAACTTCTGTAAAAGCCTCGAGGTGTTTGATTTCTTTACAATTATAACATTTAAAAATAACGTAGCCTCTTATAAAAACAAAAAAAAACATTTATCTCGTAAATTAAATACCTAAGCTAACACAATTTAATATTGTTATGAAAAAAAAAATTAATACTTCAGTAATCATGAAATTGCTTCTATCACAATAATCAGATTTTTATTGGAACATTATTAACAATTGAAATTCAAAGAAAAAATCCAATTATATTACTTCCAATGAAATCTGTATTGTTCAATACCAAGTAATATAGAATTATTTTTCGAAAGCCTTAAAATCGTCGTAAAACTTCTATTCTATTATAGCAAAAACTTATTAAACAAGCTTTTTCTAGAAGCGGTCGTGATTTGGTAATCAATTATTTAACTTTCTTCACATTCGGAGAATATAGAGATAACTTCTCCATTCTTTATTTTTTGTTTATATTATACTGATCAAGATCTCTATAGGTACGTTTAAATTTTTTAATATTCTTTACTGAACATAAAACATGTAAGGAATATAAAAGTAAAAGATTGTTAATCCTAATAAACTATTGGGCTTGTTTATTTTCTTTTTACATTTATGCAGTCAGTTTTTTTGTTTTGTTAATATTATTTTTTATTTAATCAGTATAAGAGCAGAAACAGCAAAAACGAGTGCACTTACGCTAGCGTACGTGAGTGATAAACCGTCGATGTCATATTACAGTTCCTACAGTGTATATGAAACTTTATAGGATACATATTGTTCGCAAGACTAGAATTTTGGCCCTCGGGGACACTTCGTTCCCCATTAACACTTCTGTTGTATGAATGAAGGTGGGGTTCAGCCGAATTCTTGAGGCGTTGTGTGTTGAGTTACGGAACTTAACGCCGCCTCTTCTCTCAGTAACAGAGCGAGTGGGGATCTAGCCCACAACCGTCGCGTTCAGATTCGCACGAGTGTACTCCAGCACCGCCGGAAAGAATAACTACCGGAAGAATAACTATATTTAATTTATTTTCATTTCACCGCCCAGTTAAGAGAAAGCGACAAAGGCATGCAGTTCTACCACTCAACACGCTGCGTGTTGCGTGTGCCCAACAATTGTGGCTTCGATTCTCATTCGAGGAAACGAATTATTTGGTAATCACACCAAGCGTTCACTTCCGCCAATCAATACACAATGTTTGGATAATTGAGGGTTGTATGAAGAACGAAGTGTCTTGAGCTTTAATTTCGAATAGAGCTCTCTCAAATTCAACTCAAAAATTAGGCTCACTCGTTACTTTAACTTCTTTGGAGTTGAATATTTAAAGGATATTTTGTCACCTGACGTCTATACAGTATTCCTTTGGGTTCTATTTTAGTTTCTAGAAATAGTTGTTCACTTTGTCATACTGCTGAGACACAAGAGTGGGTTCGATCCCCACTCGAGGAAGTGGAATATTTATTTACGTTTATATTTCCATTCTGGGGCAGACGTGTCTTAGAGTGGAGACCCCGTACAAAACGACCGGTGACCGACATGATGATGATGATGATGATATTTCCATTTCTTCGCTCTGGTGTCAAGGCGAAGCGCGGCGTTGAGTTCTGCCACTCAACACACAATGCCTTCAGAATTCGGCTGAAAGTGTGGAACGGAGTGTCTTAATACTAGGTTTCCTCTGTCTACCCTGCTGTGTGTGGGATACAGCGTGACGATGATTTTTTAATATTTTTTTTTATATATTGGTGTCTTATGTTCAAATTTAGACTCCATATCTACGAGAACGGGAAAAAAACGTGAAATGTGGGCTACGTCAAGTAGATATCCTACTAATATAATAAATGTGAAAGTTTATGATAATAGATGTTTGTTCAACTTTCACGCAAAAATTAATAAACGAATTTCAATGAAACTTATATATAAGAGTAGCACGTAGGCTATAATTAATGAAAGAAGTTTAGGCGAACGAAGCCACACGTAAGTTGCTAGTATATTATAGTATCAAAATTCGTCCAAAATTACAATTTTAGCAGTCGTAAAGTTGACGATCAATTTAAAATGTCGCGTTGAAATGCAAATTTATTACTGCGCATGTTTACAGCTAAAAAATGATATCATGAGTTAATTTAGTCTGAATATTTATGATAGTGTTTTTTTTTTGATAGTGATAAATATATTTCAGCACATTCATTGATTTTTGTAAATAGGCATATTTATTGAATAACTATATAGTTTTTTTTAGTATCCCGTTCGCACCAGGATACGCAGAGAGAGGGTTCTCCACCCAATAGTCCCTATTTTCTGCCACTGAACAACACAATGACTTTGTTAAACGGCGCGACGCGTGGAAAGTAGAGTGTTCTAACACTAGATTCTCTCTGTCTACACAAAAATACATATTACAATATCTTTCACACTTCAATATAACATCTAAAATATAATATATAATGTAAGTATAAAAATTTGTAATAACGAAGTCGATTTGGAGGCTGGCGTGAAGCCAGAGTACCTACGTGCCATCAAGGAGGTTTTTCACACTCGCACCAGATGGGAAATATCTTCTTGTTACAATACAATTCTATTCTACGATACTGTTACGTGTTTTTCATTGATCTAAGGTTATATTAGAAGTTAAAATGTTTAGAATATGTTCTAGAGCAGCGGCATTGTGTGTGTTTGTGTGTGTGAGTGAGTAAGTGTGTGTGTGTGTGTGTGTATTCTGGCTATAAATACTGTTACAATTAAAAATAAAATATATGTTTGAATTTGGAATCCGTTATTTTTATACGATTGTTCATTGCATTTTCTTATTTTCACACCAATATTTCCTAAAATATCTAGTGATATTAAAATGGAACAGAGTGATACAGACAGCTAAATCGCTGTGAACATTTACATAGAGTAGAGGTAGAGGTGGCAAGAGAAAGAATAAAGAAGAAATCTTGTCCGAATGCAAAATAATTTCTTGAGATGAAGATAGCATCCTAGAACCACATCGCTATCGATATATCAGCCTATAAGTGACGCACTAGTCATTTCTTAACTAATAATTTAAAACAGAATAAAGTTGGGAAATAAAAACAATTCCGCTCCTGAATCGAACCTACGACCACTCATAAATGGCCACAACGCCATGACCGCGTCAACAATAAGGATTAATTTAATCGTATAAAAAGTGTACATTACAGTGCTTGAGATTTAATAATCGAGTCAACTGACGCGTAATGTGAATTTAATAATGCTCACGTTCAATCGAATTGTTTGTGAACGAAATATCGTTAAATTAAATTTTGATTATATCCAAGCTGTCTGGGCGCAGTGGTGCGAGCGTATGATTGTCAACGCGACGGTTGTGAGTTCGATTTCCACTCGGAGTATGAAATATATGTTTAATATTTTCATTTCTCGCTCTAGTTATAAAACAAAGCGTGGCGTTTACTTCACTCTTACAACACGCGATGCATCTAGAATTTGGTAGAAAGTGCCCTGTGAACCCGTTCACTTTAGCACTTAACACTAGGTTCCCCGGTCTGCCCTGGGAAGTGGGACGCTATTAGTAATTAAAATCTCAAATGACTTAAAATTGATCAAGCTCAGTTAATAAAGTCTCTGATTATAATAATGAAAATAATTTATTGTACACTACAAAGTATAGGAAAACAGAAGAAACGTAACTATATAATAAATTATAAGCAAAAATCATTTTTAGAAAAAGCTTTTATTTAAACGCTCTAAAAAGGAGAAAATAAAATTTGTCTTTAAATTTTAACTATCAACTCATAACCTTACTGTACACAATTTATATAATCATAAAAGCTTGTCGCGCGATTTACTTGTGTTACTAAACTAGTACTAATTTAATTATGTAAAATCTGCTAAGTATACATTTTTAAAGTTTCAATTTAATTAAATATTGCTTAACGCGATAAGCTTTTATGATCATATAAATTTTGAAGTCGGTTGAAGATATCTTCTTCAAAATTGAGCTCAAAGATTTCACCCGAACCCACATACATACATTGCAAGTTAAATAAAAGCTTTTAACATACATTGCAAATTAAATAAAAGCTTTTAACACACATTGCAAGTTAAATAAAAGCTTTTAAAAATTAGAAGATATAGCAGGCGGCCTCATTATAAACGATCTTTGCCAATTTATAATAAGAGTATTTAAACAGGTAAGTCGCTTCGCCTCGATACCAGAACGAGGAAATGAAAATACTCGTATTAAATATTTCATTCCTCCGAGTGGGAATAGAATCTACAACCGTCGCGCTTATAGTCGCAGGCTAATGGCCCTGCACCACACATAAACATAAATTTATAAATAAACATTTATCATGTAATTTGATTATATTGGTATTAAAGCGAACAAATGTTTTTGCTTGTGACACTCGCTGTCAGAATATCAGCCAACGCTGTGGTAAGCGGAGTTTTTGGCAAAAATTTTAACCTGAACAACTTTTGTTTTAATTTTTAACATGGTTTTAATATTTTTTCGTGATAATAATTACTTCTTTTTTAGCTTCACGCTGCATCCCGCATGTAGCAGGATAGAGGCAGGGTTAATACAGTCCGTTACTTGTTTTTAACCAAAATTAGCAAAATTGCGTGTAGCATGCCGGGCTTCGTCTTCTTACCAGAGCGAAAAACTAAAAATAACTCCCTCCTCCTAATTGGGACTCGAACCCACAGCCGTCGATGTGTATAGCGAAGTGGGCAGAGACAAACTTGTGTAAAAACACTCTTTTTTTACAAAAAATACATTATCGAATCTCCACTTATTAAGAGAATTAAATTACCACTAAACTAAAATGTATTAAACAAAATATAATATCAAATATTTTACTGAAATTAAATTTGAACTCCTACGTCCCTCGACAGCAGTTAATCTACGTTAGATAGCGAATAGCGATAATGCAAATAACAAACATAATAAGCTTGTATTGAGTTTAGGCTATACGTACATACATATATACATACATACATACATACATACATACATACATACAAATATATGTACATTGAACTATCGCTCGTGGTATATTGCCTTTATTTAATACTGCAATGAAATGTATGGATTTTGTCTATGATCTTCTGTTGTCAATGCTAATATTATAAAGCTGGAAGTTTATTTGGTTGAAGGCGCTGATGTAGAAAACTACTGCTTGCAATGGTTTTTTTACAGCTTTACGCTCCTCTTACGAACCTGCAAATAACAGGTTGGGCAAAGGGAACCTGGGAACCTAGTGTTAAAATACTCATTTTCCATTAGGACACTTCAATCCCCCACTTTCCGCCGAATTATGGAGATATTGAATGACAAAACTTTGTCTCGATAAAAAATAAAATATTAAATGTTTCATTACCTGGGAATCGAACCCACAATCTATCGCATTAACCCTCATTACACGTGTGTCAGTAACAGAGTGTCAATAATACTAGCTTTTTTCCACGTCAAATTCTCTTTTTATAATACTTTCACGTAAGTAGCTAAACATATATAGTTTTCCGCATACAGACAATCCTTTCAACTGATTGCAAATTGCCCCCGCGCCTAAACAAACGCAACCGATACGTAATTGTACTGAAAGTACCTACTGTTAGTTTATTTTTCTTTGTAATCTCCTATAAGGGCTCTAATATAAGTAGTTTACTTTGCTCTGGAAGAGTGGCCAAAACACGAGTGCCTGATAAAATTAGTTTACTAGTGACACCATTTTGAGTAAAAAAAACAATTAGAAAATATTTTTAATTTCTTCACATTTTTTAGCAGTTTAGATATTTCGTATTTTATCACATTGTTCTTCACGAATATTATGTTACTATATGTACTTACAATTTACAAGCAGCTTTACCCTGTATTACTAAAAAGGGTACTAATTATGAATAATTACATTATATTATTAGGACAATTGGGCAGAGAAAATCTAGTGTTAAGACACTCCTTTCCTTGTTTTCCATCCAAATTTTGGAGAATGTTAAGTGCTAAGTATCAGAATCGATGACAATGCAATAGATTAAGGCAAGTCATATGGATTTAAATGTGGTAATCTTACACTAATTGTCTTAAATTTAATATACTAATTATAATTTATTAATGTTTTGTTTTGTTTTCATGGTATAAGCGCGGTGTTGAGTTCCGCCACTCAACTTGTAATACCTAGAAAATTTGGTAGGTGAGGAACGAAGTGTCTTTACACTAGATTCCCTCTGAAAACAATGATAATATGTGAAAATCATACGAGCATGGCCACCCTATAAACGGGTCACGCACAGAAATTAGCATAGGCCAAAAACTTCCGGAATCTATGTAATACGTAGGAATAAATAAAAACTTTGCGAGCCCTTCATTGTACTCGAGCTCAGAGCTCCGTATTATTTGTAATGTGATTTCTCCTCTCGCTGAATTTAGAAAGCCTTATTACGATATGTTATTTAGGCAAAGCTGAAAAAGAATATAAAAAAAAAATCGAAATAGAAATTAAATAGGCACCTATGTTTGCATGTAAGTATTAAGATTGTTTTCAACAATCAGAAAACCTTATCAAAGAAGGCTTGGCAAAACAACCACACAAAAGACTTCTTTATTTTTAGATTCAGCTATTTATATATACGGAGACTGACAGCACTAGACCGGCCGGATAAGTGGAGAGAACTTGAGGAGGCCTACGTCGTAGGACAGCCTGACCTGGCAGCTGATACTAGTTGATTAATAATTATAAATAAAAAAAATAAAAGAAACATTTTAGTTGATATTCTATATTATTAAAAAAAATTATATATTGTGGAAATTGTTAGTTATAAATAAAACAAATTTTGTAAAAAGGTCAGCGAAAATAAAGGCTCTTTTTATTTTTTATTTTATTTTTTTATTTATATATACTTACTTATGCTAGGTATATGTTTCTATATATTTAGACATTGGTATTAAATATTTTATCCACTTTTACGAAAACGATCTCCCTACATCCAATTATCATACTGAAAAACAGTTCTCTAGCCGCACGCTGTCACGTAACTGTATGATACTGACAGTGATATATTCTTGACAATATTTTTTGAAATATATGTATCTATATATGTTTATAAGATTTACGTTTTATTCCGGATATAGGAGAGTAGATGAAGATAGCTTACTGCCAAAACTGTGCACAGAGGCGAAAATGGAAATATATTCTTGAAAGGGGATCGAAACAAAAACTATCAGGATTACAAAAGATGCATATAAAATTAATGACTGACTCGTCCGAAATGACACTTTCGAAAGCCAGCACTAAGGAACTGAACTAATATAACTTCCCTATATATAATTTAGTTTACAAGGCCGTGTAAGACAGTATTCTTTTCTTTCTTCATGCATGTGTAAAATGAATTAAACGTCTTTATTATCAGTCCTATGCTAAATCATAGGCTAGGAAGGTTATTTCGCTGAAAAATTAGACGAATAATTTAATATCTGCTTTTATTACTAGCATTATTGACAGAGAACGGAGAAATATGTCACTAAAGTCTATGAATAACTTAAAAATTACATCCCTAGAAGGACAAATTCAGTCCGTTCTACTTGCCAATCTAACATAAATGACAGTCGTTACGTACAGAAGGCTGTATAATTCCGATAGCTCGTCAAATGACAGCGTTATCGGCACTTCCACTAAATGGGTGTCGAAGGTCCTGTAGCTTGTGAATATCAGAAACTAGCGAAGTCATGATTGACTTCGAGCCAAGGTATAATAAAATTAGAAAGAGTTAGGACACTACATCTAATAATTTTTATATGTCTGAATGTTTTTAAAATATAAAGTCTTTTCGTTTCAATCAATCAATCAATTAAATCAGCCTTTTCGGGTCCACTGCTGGACATAGGCCTCTCCCAGGGTGCGCCAAAGCCTAGCCAAAGTTTAACATGTTATAATTCCTATGTAACCCTGCAATTACAGGAGATAAATATGTGAACTTAAAATGATTTGTAAAAATACTCCCTCTGTAGCGAATGTATGTAATGTATAGGAAATGGGAATCGAACCCACGACCGTCGCGTTTACAACTAGAACCTGTGCTACTGTGTCACTGCCATACTAATAAAAAACTAATATAAATCCGATTTGCATATTACAACATAACTACTATTTATAACGCTAATGTTGGTACTATCTTCTTAAGCTTGCATGAAACTTACTTAAACTATGTCAATAAATGTAGAGGCACTTTATTTGAACAGAAAATTAAAGTTCGCATTCGTGGCACACTAGCGACGTCTATATCTGAATTGAATTGAATATCTGTATTTTATTATAGCATAGAAGATTAGCACTTTTTAGCTAAGAAGAACTGGACGAACAATTTTAATTTACATATCTGGTGAAAATTGGGTTAATGGAGAAAAGATAGAAGCGTAAAACAGTTATTTTTCCTTTTTATTTGAGTCACCTACGTGTGAAGCCAATCCTCACTGTAGAAGGCGAGAGACAGAAAGACTTTACACCAGCTTATAAAACTTCTACCTAGTAATAGAATTTTCTATATAATTAAATAGAAATGTATGTCAGTCTGTGTTATTACGTTAATATTATAATTTCAGGTAATTCATACTGTATTTTAACATTTTAAACTCAATTATGCAGAAACAGTTGAACAGTTTTAAATTAAATTTTACACTCATATATGAAATAAGCTACTATGAAACTTTAATGAAATCTGTTCGGTTATTAAAGACTAAAATTAAATAAGGTACACGATACATTTTATATTATATTTCTCGAGAAAAAGAAAATATTAATTACATAACTTCCTTCAGTGGGAATCGAACCCACAATCTGTCACGTTTACAGTAGCACGCTTGTGCTCCTGCGCCATGTATGGCATCTAACATTGATGAAGGAAGTGAAACTATTATTAATATAACAAAAATCTTGATTACTTTGATTAATGTTATTTATGGGAAACCTAGTTACCCGTAACTTTAGCAAAAGTTCCTGAGTTTAGCGCGATGGACCAAACATAATCTTCTCAAATCTTTATATTATTAATATAGATAAACGAGATCGTAATCTAAAGTAAATTCTTAGGTAACAACTAGTGTCAGCTAAGAGGCTTAGTTCGTTCCATGGCTTATATTTTCCCATTTTCTGGTTCTTTTCAGCTCAAGTTAATCCTTTTAGAAGAAATATCAAATTCATAAGAAATATCAATTTCGAAAATTATTTGTAGTATTATATTAATATTTTAAAATAGGTAGTTATTATACTCGTATATAGCTTGACGCTGTATCTCGCATGTAGCAGGGAAGTAAATTAAGTTATTTTTGTGTAGCAAATTTGAAAGTCTTACAAATTAATGTAACTTTTTAAGCATATTTTTTCTTAATCTTGTATTTTTTTTAAAATCATTCAATTCGACTAATACTTTAAAATACAATAAATAACATATAATTCTAAATAATTATTATCACATATAATTATAATAACAATAAATACCAAACACGTGCTTACACAAATCCGATTCGATAGCAATAATATAATTATATGAGCGGCGAGTCACGAGTGCGTGCGGCTGACAGTTGTTAAGTGATTACCATCAATTAGCCTGACGGACCCCCCTGTACCTCGTAAATCTAGTTATATAGCTTGTTCAAAACCTATTATATATAGATATAGATAGAAACTTATATATTAATTATTTATACTATACAAAAATCTGGCGGCGGCGTTGAGTTCCGCCACTCAGCGCGGATGAAAATTAGAACACTAGGTAGCTCACAGTGCAACCAACCGTTATATAGGAAAAATAAAGTGAAACTGTAAAAAATAAAGGAAACAAAAATGAAGATGAAAACTATTTTATTTATTTATTTCATAATTTATTACACTAACATGAATAAGTACAAAAAAATACAGAAAGAAAAGCATTGGTGTAAAGGCGGCCTTATAACACTATTGGTATATTTTATAATCGTTTAAATTTTAATATATTTTAAATATTTTTTGTGACAAGAACAGTTGGAAACGGAATGTGTTGACACTACCTTCCCTCAGACTAACCTGAAGCTATACATTAAGCTTTTTATTTCAAAAAGCTATCCATTCAACCATTTACCCTCAAGCTCGTGCAGTCGAGGCATCACTTACCGGTTACCGTGCAGGTCGTTAAGACCAGGTCATCTAGGTCACGTTCGATTCAAATCCTCTTGTATTAGGTATTACCTGGACAAATGGATGGCTTTGATGTGACACGATTTAGCTAACGATCCTGTGGTGTACTGGCTAAATTAGGAGATAGGAGGTCGTATGTTCGAATTTTAGTTTTTACGTTATATTACACTTTGAGGCCGTCACACAGCTGTAGAATGTAAATACATCGGTTGCGGGTTCGATTTACAGTCGAGGGAAGAGGTTATTTTCAGTTCCTCGCTCTGGTAATAAAGCAAAACAAAGAAAACGACGCCGTTGATTTTTGTTAATTAACACGCAATCGCCAAAATTGGCGACGGGAACGACTTATTAAGATTTATTTATTAAGAGAATTAAGACAAGGTTCTCTCTGACTGCTCTGACATATGAGGGATACAGCGTGAAGCAGTAACAGAAGTAACAATCGTATTTAAATATGTTTCTTCCAACCTTTCAATAACGTAAAGTAGCGAGTCTCCAAGGACATAGCAGTAAAATGATACGACTTCAGCCTTACACTCAATTTTGTCATCTGTTCACTCGTTATTATTCTCATTCATTTTTATATACTTACAATTTCATAAATAGACTAGTCGTAGCCCGCTACTTTGTTTGCCTTTGTGGACTTTCAGATGTGAAATGAAAATTTCGTTCTTGTAGGAATTTCAAAAACTGTTGACTCTTTAATGTGATTGTGTGTATAAATGTGGAATAAATGTAATCTTGTCTTATTCAGAATAAGATTACATTTATTTTCATTTTCTCGAAACACAAAACAAAACAAACCACCGCGTTGAAGTCCGCCACTTAATAGCAGTGTTTCCTTAACAATTTTTCAGGTCTTTTTTTTAAATAAATGAAACCAAAACTGGTAATTTCTAGTAAGAAGAGATCATCTAATTATAAACGCAACGGTCGTGGGTTCAATTTCCACTCGAGGGAATGAATTATCATACATTTTTTTCTTCGCTCTGGTAACAAAAAAAAACGCAGTGTTAAGTTTCGTGATTCAAAAGAGAATTTTACACTTAAGAAAGACACCTTAACCACAGTTTGTCTGCCCCTATTTTGCCTAGAGCGTAATCTGACACCAATTAAAACAATTTAAAAAACAGCTTAAATAAAAATAAAACCTTACACAAATTACCTTTGCTTTGACTAAAACATATGTACCTATACAAAGACTTACAAAATTACCTAAAAAGTAAATAAAAGCGAGCGTAAAAGTAAACAACGATATATTCTGACAGGAAAATCCCCAAATCTTACCTTTCAGTATTTCACCACCTGTCTCTAAATGACATGAAAACGTTACAAAAAATCTCTGAACACTTGTCGGGAGAAAGAAAACTAGTTCACCCTAACGCCCTCACACCTGAGCCGCCTGTACTTAACTGCTACGCGTGGTTTAGGTTACTTATTCATATAGACTTAGTTGATTATGAAAAGCTGTTTCATGTGGTATTCCAGATATATCGGGAGGTAGAGGGAACCTAGTCTTTAAGTTACTACTGGTGCTGGTACTTCGTTCCACCCGCACCATAAATTTGCAAGATACTGGCTGTTGGGTGGTAGAACTCAACGAAACGCTTTATCTGCTTACTAGAGCAAGGAAATGAAAATTGTTAATTTCTCCGAACGGGTATCGAACTTACAACCGTCGTGATTGCAGTCAAACGTTTTACAACTGTGCCACGTGACCTCATATTTGAGCAGGCAAATAAAAACTGCTTTATAGATAGATGGAACTTTTTGGAATTATAACGAAATATTTGGATCAAAATATAAAGTATGGAATAATTTAGTATGGTGAATATTTTTTGAAAATTGTGTAAAAATATATTTTTAGTATTAATATTAAACATAAATAAAGTAAGCAAAAACAAACGCCACATGTGGATGTGCCCTTACATCTGTCACGCGGACTCCTTGACCCGCTGAGTGTTACAAGTAAAGATGGCTGCACTCACTTGCAAATTTAGGGTAAAAAAAATGAAACTAAAACTGGTAATTGTTATTTTTATATTTTTTCGTCTTTCTCATGCATGACAGGGGAGGCAGAGAGCGCCTAACGCTAACACATTCCCTTCCCTACAATTTGTTATATGTGCAAATTTAAATTATATCTTTATTTTTTTTACAATAATCTACATTTAAATTACAAAAAATCTGACCAATCGAAAAATCAAAATTCGAGCCATTAGTTCCTGAGCTCGGAGCGAAACTGGACAAACTCTTTAATGTACTATAAATTACAAATTACAAATACAAATCAAGAAAATAAAATAATTGAAAAAAATATAGTAAAAAAAAAACATCCCTGGCGTCCATTTAACTTGTCTCGGCGTGTACAAGTAACAGTGAGAGCGTTTATGCCCCACATTCACAACTTACTGTGCGTATTTGCTATAAGAGTTTCATTTGCGTTTTTATCACTTCTGGCCTCGAAAGGGTTAACCTACATATTTCAATATTCTTATTTATAGGAAAGTGTTTGTGGAAATCCTTCCATTTTCTCGTCCTTAGTTTTAATACACTCAGAGTGAGAGAAAGAAAGAGAGATAATAATAATAACTAATATTGAAAAATGTAATAGTAAACCACTCTATTTTTAATGGCAGTAGCTTACATTGTAAAATGGGTGAAATTTCATAGCCAAAAAAATCAAATGAGCTTCGCGCTGTATCCCGCATACAGCAGGGTAGACAGGGGGAACCTAGTGTAGGGAACCGGCAAAAAATGAGGAATGGAGTGTCTTGACACTCCGTTCCTGGAGGTATTGCGTGTTGAGTGTAAAGACAACGGCGTGCTTTGCCTCGTCGCCAGAAACAAAGAAATGGAAATATGAACGTAAATAAATATTTCGCTTCCTCGAGTGGGGATCGAATCCAGAACCGTCGCGATACAACTTAACTAATTATGGTTCTACTAATCAAACTTAAATATATATCAGACTATTATTTTAAAAATTTAAATTAATATAATTTCGATTTTAAACTGCATTTTGTAAGCAATTTACAGTCAAGTCTCTGACCAAATCTTATTCCGTACAAGAATGTAATACGAACACTACACGGCTATAAAGCCTAGCTCCGAAATAAAGAACACTTTGTAATAAAAATAAAAAATAACGAATGTGGTATGTAATGCGAGGGTATTTTATAAGTTTTAATACCATGTCAAATAAATTTAAACCTTAATAAGTTATCTTGAAGTCTAATTTCGTTTCAAATATCTGGCACTTAGGATCTTTTATCTTCACATGTGTATCTCCTTAAATCCGATATACGACGCTACTGATACCCAAAGGCATATATTGCCTTTGAAACGATTAACACCTAACGCAAATACAAATTTCGTAAATTTCAACTTTATTTCGATAATTATAAAGTCGAAATTTTAAAAAAAAACTCTTATGACTTATGTCTTTTAAAGATTAACGTAGCATAAGAATGTGCTAGACAATTGAAAATGAATTTTATTTGGTTGCACTTAAAGTGTAGTATGAAACAAACTAAAGAAGGCATTTAATACATTTTTTCTTTTACATAATTTAGAATGTCCAATTTAAAATGAGCTCTAATACTTTATATTGTAGTTCAAATTTCCATTTCTAATATATTGGTTATTACTAAGCCTGTAATGGAAAATAGGCTTTATTTCTCAGTGATAGAGTTATTTTTACTTTGTTGATTTGTTTAATATTTGAGCAAAAGGATAAATCAATGATAGTTATAGCGATTGGAAAGAGCGTGTCGATAATCGCCGGAAGAGTTTATTTCGCACTTGGATCGTTGTTACTTATGGAATATTTTTTATAAAGGAAACAGTAAAAATATGTTGTATTTGGGCTTCCTGTGGCAATTTCAGCGACCAGTAACTAAGGTAAGGAATATTTTTTTGGAAGAAAATATTTCCTTATATTAAATAAATATTTAACCTTAGATATTAATTAATACAAAATAAAATTAAATAATAGACATGAATTACATAGTTTAGGCAGCAGTGGCTCAGCGGCACAAAGTGTCAATGAAAGCACAACGGCACATGTGGCTTCGATTCCCACTCAGGGAAATGAAATATTTATGTTTTTTTTTATGGTACAAGTGTCAACAAGACAAAGCGCGACACTGAGTTCCACCACGCAACACACAATGCCTCAAGAATTCGACGAACTAAATAGGAGTTATTTGAGAGAGAGTTTAAAGAGTATCTGCCTGTTCTTACATAGGCGGGATACAACATGAAGCTGATAAAAAAAACAAAAAAGAAAAAACAATAGCCAATTTTCCATCTAATTTTCTGGTTCACGTGACAAATATAAGGCTTTCCCTTTCGTTAGCAAAATCAATCTCAGCACTATCACTGTGTAATTTATGTAGAAGGGATACTGTAAATCTGCGACCCGCGCGTTTCTTACAGCTAGAGGGGCATTCTGTCTACGAGACGGTTTAATTAAATTATTTTGTGTATAAATTGGTGATGTTTGGGGAATCTTGATTGGTTTTAGTCTGTTGTTAAAGAGTTTTTGTTGTTTTTTGTTTAATTCCTATAGATACATAAAAATATTGGAAAAAAACTAGGGATTAGTCACCCGTGTTCAAATTGAAAAACCAAGGCCATCGATAAGCAGTAGCCTCTAGCTGTGAACGCGTCCATTGCGGCTTGAATTCACTCATTTACTTAGAAAAATGACGTTTTTCCATTTTATTGCTCTCTGGTAACAAGACAAAAACGAAGTAGAGTGTCACTATTCAGCACGCAATGTTCCGAAGATGTCACTGGCACTGTCTGACGACATTGAGAAACGGAGTGTTTTAACACTTGGTTCTCCCTGCTGCTATTAGCGGAATACAGCGGGTAAATAAAAAATATATATATATACTACGCAAAGTTACATTTACCTACTATATCTAGAATAGAGCCGTATGTAATAACAAAGGGAAGCGACAGGGGTCGGTCAGATAAAGGAGATTTACGCAACTTGCTACCAAGTTTGGACTAACGCTCAAGCCTCGATATTAAATCCTTTTTGAGAATTTCTCTGAATCACTTTTGTTCTATATATAATTTTAGTTTTCCTTTTATTAATGAAGACAGCTTGTCTTTTAATTTCTCTTCCTCAACTTAAAGGGCCACGGAGTGTCTCAGCTCTCGGTTCCCAGGATCCCTCTATTTACTCTGCTATATGCAGGGTATATAACACGAAACTAAAAATAAAGTTACAATTAACGTACAATTTAAATATATATATATTTTAATATATGTTATACAAAAAAATACTCTAAAGAACGTCAAATTTGTAGAATCTACTAAAATTAGCTAAGATCCACGACGGCCACTCAAGCATCTCTTGAAGTGAACAAATATAATTGAACGTACTTAGCGGAATCCACTCTCATTGTAGGGCAAAGTAGGCCAGGCGGAATATTTTTGTGGACCGTTTCAATATAAACGATCCGCATGTTTACAGTAATCTTAAGAGGGGAATGGCTGAAAAGAATCTATAGCTTGTGTCTGTTGACTGAATTGGTTGTGAGTTCAAATTCTGTTCCGGAAAACAAATTTATTTGAGGCTATCGTGGTACAGTGGGGTAGAGTTTGATTGTAATTGCAATGACTGGGTGTTCAATCTCAGTTTCAGATGTTCAGACGTAATTTGGAGTACAGGTTATTTTTACACTAAGTTATACTACTGCCTACCATAGTGCGTGGGGTAGACTGAAAGAACTTAGTTTTACCTTTTACAAAATATTAATAAAAATATTAGACATTGCGTAGACCCAAACAATCATTGAGTGATGAAATTTAACGCAACACCTTTTTTCACCAGAGCAGGGAAATTAAATATTTTAAATATATATATATAAGATACGAAAACACACATAATAAAATATAGAATAAAATAATCCGAAATTTCTATTTACCCCTGGACTTGTTTTCCTCACAAAGTGAAGCATACCGTTTTTTTAAGATGGAAATTTTTCAGTTTTATTTTTCACTCAGGATTTTCTTTGGAAATTTGCAGGCAATTAGGCGTTTCAGCAATTAGCGTGGATTCGAGTTTAATGGGTGTTTGAAAATATTTGAGAAGTTCATTATATAGCGGCTAGTTTGTTTTGTTTATATATAATATAAAAGTTGTTGATAAATAATCTTCTCTAAATTATGTGCTTAGAGGTGGCTCTAATATCTTGGATATAGTGAGATTTTAATAAAATCATTAATAGTGGTACGTTCAATGTCCAATAAGAAGAACTAGAACGTGCAGGACGTTTCGTGCAGGGGCACAAGCTTGCGACTGTAAACGCGACATGAAATCTAGTACCGAGGCAAATCGCGGCGTTGAGTTCCGCCACTCAACACGTAATGCTTCCAGAAAACGACAGAAAGTGGTAAACGGAAGTGAATTACGGAATTACGGAAATTATTGGAACGGAGTATCTTAACACCAGGTTCCTCAAGTTTTTTTCGCCTACCCTACTGTGTGCGGGATACAGCGTGAAGCTGAAAAAAACTTGCAATAATGCGCCTTCTCACGTTTACTATTCATCACACGGTATTGAAAATCAGCAAAATACCTCTTAACTGTTGTCATGTTCTTTCTAGAGACATTGAGTTTTAACCCCCTAAGCATAACGTCGCCAACGCACCCAACTTTGAAAAAAGAGGTTATCAGTTTGATCTTATTTTAACATAATTTATTTAGGCACCTATGATAAATTTCGTAAATGTATACAAATTATATTTATCTACGAATTTCTTGAAAGTTAAATAATTTCGAGGTCCTTTTTGGTTTAAAAGTAGCATATGGACATAGACTTGAAATACCCCGAGTTAGACAACAGTTAAAATTTCATCAAAATCGATTCGAGTATTAAAAATATTATTAAAATACAATATTATTTGGAATTTATAAGTGTTACCCTATTATCTATATATTTCAAGGGTAATTGAAGTCGATCTATTTTTTTAATCTTAAATGAGATTAAAAGTACCAACACTTGTTCAATCAGTCTCGAGTTCAATATTTATTCATATATATAAAGTATATATTTAAAATAACAGCGAGGCACGTAGGGAGAATAAACTAACTTGCAACTAATTAAGTTGTCTTATCAAAAGCTACGTGCTTCACATTGAAGTGACATACGGACGTATTAAACGTGGCAATTTAAAATTTAGTAAATTACTGTTAGGATTTTTAATGAACCGACGGAAAAGCAGTGTGTATTCGTCAATTTCATCTTCGTTTGTTAGTTTCATTGTCGATTTATCTGATTAAAAAGTTTCATATACGAGTACATATAACAGACTAGCGGACGCGCACAGTTTCGCCTGCTTATTTGTACCCTTAAAGGTGAATTATAATAAACCATAAAACACATGTTCAATGAAATATTTTTAAGTCTAAATTTAAAATTTTATAAAAATTGGTGCGGATTTAAAAAAAAATCTATACAAACTTTCAACTCCTTATTTGCACCCTTAGGGGAAACCTTCTAGAAAACTATCAAACATGTGTTCAATTAAATACTTTTAAGAGTCTGAATTTCAAATTTTATGAAAATCGGTGGCGATTTAAAGATTTTTCCATACAGACTTTCAACCCCTATTTCACCCCTTTAGGGTTAAAATTTTTCAAAATCCCTTTTTAGTGGATGTCCAGATTACGAAAGTAAACATCTGTCCAAATTTCACGTTTCTACGCACAGCGGTTACGGCTGTGCGTGCGTCTTACCTCAGTGAGTGAGGACAAGTCCTTTTATATATATAGATAATAGTAACACAAAAGTTCAATCTTAACAATTTAATTTTACCGTATGTCAGAAAGGTAACGTACTTGATGGCCTAGGTATTAAATCTATACTATTATCTAAATTTATGTTTCAAAACATGGTCAAAATGGCTTTTTAAAACTTGTTTGTACAGTAAGTATACTGTCACTATGTCATCTTCATCATCATCATCATCAACAGCCATCTTTTGTCCACTGCTGGACATAGACCTTCCCCATTTCTCGCCACCACACTCGATCCTCAACTCTTCGGACCCATCCGCTATGTCACTACGTACTCCCATATAATCACATATCTTTTGATATGTGATTGACCCCCTCTAGCCCAACATTTGTGAATGTAACGCGGCGATTGTGGGTTCAGTTTACACTCGGGGAAATGAATTGTTATTCATATTTTGATTTTTTCCTTTAATAGGCCGCCCACTGTTCCATGACAGCCTGTAAAATAAGAAAAAACAAAATTAATCTATTATCTTTTCAACTTAATATAACAACGTCACTGACCACTATGAAATTTCAAAGTTTTACATAAATTTCCACCAGTGGGAGACAAGTGGAGTGACAAGCAAGTTATAATTACACGTCAGCTTTCGTTAGCTATGAGTTAACATTTGACCAAACTGGACAGAGCGCTAGGAATGGTGGAATACTGATGTTTTTATATTTCTAATTTGAATAACTTTCTGTATTTATTTCAAATTATTTTCATTTTCCCACTCTGATAGAAAAAGCGCAGAGTTTAATTCCGCAAGTCAATTACCAATGTCTCGAAAATTAGGAGAAAAGTAATATTAGCGTATATTCTTTGGAAAGCTTTTTAATTTCTCAATTAATAGGTAGAGCAATTTTATTCTCAATACATTTTTAATTTATTTATTTTTTATTTATACATTTTATATTTTAATGTATGTTATGATATATTTGAAGAGTTAAAAAATATAAATATTCAATATTAAGCTCAGTTATAAGTAGTCCGCCTCTTTTTCCAAATATTTCCTTATCCTGCCCTGCTTATCCCCATGCCTACCCTGCTATTTCTGGGATACAGCATGAAAAAAATTGGGTCGAAATCTATAACCACCGCGTTTACCGTAAGACGGACTTGTCAAAAACAATTTATATTTTATTCGAAAGGGAAATCCATTTCTAGCAATTTTAAAGCTCGCCGTGTACAAAACGATGGTCCAATAAAGTCAGTCATCAAACGCAGATTTCTTTCAGAAGTGTCACCGGCGCGCTCGATATTTCACGGAACTGCCGCTGTCTGCTACTGACAGGGAAAGGTGTGGTGACGGTGAGGGCGACGCATCATCGAATTAATAAAAAAATACATATTTATATGCCTTTATTTTCAACTGACTATGTGTAAATATAGGTACAAAAAAGCAGTCACGCGGAGTATCTTCAGTTCAATGAATTCTATTGAGGAATAAAGTTAATTACTTTATTCGTTACTATATAGAATTAAACGTTATAATAAAGTTCAATATAATTTATTTTGCACTTTTAAACTTCTCGTAACATAAGAATGTCAGTAACATCAGTATTACGTACATAATCTACCACCGTAAGTGTAAAATAACTTGTTCTGTTCTGTTGTACACTTCTTACACTTCACCAGTGTCACGTTGAATGGAGAACACACGAAAGAACATACGGTAAAAAAAGAGCAAAATAACTTGTAACTTCATTACACCACTTACAATGGCACCACATTCGCTAAAAGGGTGCACTCAGGTCCGTCAGATACATGAGGCGTGCTGCGTCAGCGTTTCCCAAATTTACATACTCATAGCCTATAGTTTACACTTTGTAGAGTTGTAAAGTCTTTACTGGAGTTACTGATTTAATACTTCGGATACGAATATAAGGAAGACTATATTGGTTTCAGTCAGAGGTGTAAAATTATTTCCAATTTGGTTTTATAAAAAAAGTATTTTCATTTAGGTTTCATTACTTGAAAATGCAATATAAGAGAGAAAGCGGAAGCTGGAGTGTCTCTTATACAATATGTGGCTTAGCTGAACACCGATGTTTATAAAATTAATAATGAACAACGAAGTTATACTAAGTGGGGAACGGAAGTACGTTAATGAGAATAGAGTGTCTTAGACTCTGAGTATCCTGCTATATAGTGTGGGATACAGCATGAAGCTAAAAAAGTTCTATTGAACTACGAAAAGCTGTGTACTTAAGCTTTTCGCACGATGAAAATGAATAAAAATAAGCAATCATTTTTATTTCAATTTAGATCTCAATATTTACATAACATGTATAAAAAAAATTCAGCGAAAATATTCAAAGATTTTTGCAACCAGTAGATACATAGAAGAAAATTTCAATTCAAATTCGTTTTATTTAAGTTACGCGACTAACTTAATTTACAATAACTCGTCTTGAGTTCTTGACTGCGGCTTTCAAATCAAACATTTTGCTAAAGTTAGAACTTCTGAGTTTATGTATACTAACTTACGTGTTATATTGTAATGTAATATATATTTTTAGCTTTACATTGTATCCTGGACATAGCAGCTTAGGTAGAGGGAACTTGGAAACTTAGTGTTAGACACTCCGTTCTCATTAAGGCACTTGTGACAATAAGTATTACCACAAAAATTTACAAAAAAATCATAACAAAATTCCATATAATTTAATGATATACTGTTTGGGATGCAAAGTAGGTAGCTCCAGTAATTAATGTATCTGGCGTGTTGCCAGACTGACACCAGCCGTCGCCCGCCGCCATCTTGCGGGGAAAAACTGTAAATTTACAATTTATTACTTTAACTTGCTTATGAATTGATTATAATGTATTAAAAATATGGTATAAAGCCATTATGGCGCATTGGGGGCAATACCTGGCTGTGAACACAGTGGTTGTAGGTTCATAGGTTCAATTTTCACTAGGGGGAAGTGATTGACAATCCAATTGTGTTTAATAACTCCTTATTTAGGGTATATAAAGAACTATAAGTTTAGAACATACCATTTCTTAATTATAAATACTAGAAACACAAATACATATCAACAGTTACGGTATTATGAATAAACAACTATAAAACTTGGTTGTTACTTGATATCTACATAGATTTTTCAGAAGCAAAGTCAAATTTATTTAAGGCAAAGTTAATTTTTATTTATTTATTGACCGTCAATTAATTTACCATCAGTTCACTAAAGCTTATTTCCATTGGACTCCGCGGGTAAAACCACTGGTAAAACTTGTATCATATATTAGAAACATATTCAAAATCTTTTATTTAATAAAATCACGTTCAAATTTCAATATTCCCAAGATTACACGAGGTTAGATATCTAACGGTTAATTTCGTTATATGTAACGTCGGTCGTCGTACAATGCTCGACCTTTTCGATCTTTTGTGTTCCACGGGTCCCTTGGACCCACGTCGTGGCTTAATTATGGCATTTGCTTGAGGGAGCCCATAGATCTTGGAGGTACTATAATCTACTTTAGTATTTTGCATGGATTTACTCATGGATATACGATTTAAAGTGATTATATTCTAATTGAAAACGTACTAGAATGGAGAAATAAAATAATATTTTTATTTCTCCATTCTGGTAGACTAAACGCGGCTTTGAGTTTGCACACTTAACACGCAACCTCTGGGAAAAATTTAGCAATTCGGAATTCGGGTAACGAGGTGTCTTAATACAAGGTGGTACCTTGTATTAAGACTACTAGGTGTCCTTCCTACCTTCTGCCGACTCTGCTATATAGTTCTGCTAAAAAGTTTCTTATTTGAAGGGGTTATCCTTTTTTTGACATTTAAAATTGAATTTAAAACCATCGCAAGCATTAAAACCGTCCGTAATACGCTATAATGGAGCCAAGTGGTTAATTGATTAATTAATTGTTGGGCATCCTAGTAGGTAGGCGAGGGGAACCTAGTGTTCTCCACGTAATACCAACATTTTTGATAAATTGCCTGTTGAGTGGTGGACTCAAAGTGCAGTTTGTCTTGTTACCAGAGTAAGGAAATGAATATAATTAATTCCCTCGGGTGGGAGTTGAATCTACAACCTTCGCATTTACGCGTATTTTCTGCGTATTTTCTTTCCGCCACTCTACAAGCAATGTCTCGAAAATTTTGTGTAAAGTGGGGAACGGACTCTTATTACTAAGTTCACTCAGTCTAACCTGCTATATGCGGGATACAGCGTGAAGCATTTACTTAAATTTTATTCTATATACGTCTGACAATACCTAGTTGTACAAAAGCAAACTGCAATCTACGGTTACATAGTGTTTGTGCTAACAAATGTTTTCACTTGCATTGTCCCATACAAGTGTAACGTCAATACAACTGACATAAAGCCTTCAAGTGTATATGCCTTGGGAATCTTCATCTACAGTGTAAATTTGTATAGAATTTGTCTACGACATTGCAATTTGGAGTTTTTTTAACAGTATTGTTGTATTCAGAATTGAGACTGTCTCTAATTTAGAGGTATTTCTATTTAAATAAATAATTTATATAATTTCTAACAAACGTATATGAGCTTTAATTTGTTTTAACGTTACATTTTGTTTTGCAAATGAAAACTTTTACAATAGCGACCTACCTAATTCTGCTAATAACAAAATTACATATATATTTTTGGATATTTGGGTATCTACTCTATTTCGTTTGCAATATATCAATTATATTTATTTCTTCGCTCTAGTAACGAGACGGGCGGCATTGATCTTCGCCACGAAACAAAAAAACGTCAGGCAGGTAATGGAGAAAAGAGTGTCTTAATATGATTTTCTTATCTAGCTATATTCGGGATATAACATGAAATTGTTAACAAGCTATATTTATATACCAAAAAATCCAAATATTCGAATATTTTTAAATGGTGTTTGAGTTGTATTAAATTCCGACGTTCGCTACCACCGCCAGCCCAAGTTAACAGGGACTCGGCGGCGCGTGGTCGCGACGTGGCTTGAAAATTGTAACATTTTTGCATATTCCTACGTAAAGCTTGCTTGTAGCGAGGTGTGCTCGTGACTTTGTTTACATATTATTTATTTTATATGGAATAAATATTTATTTTTATCAACACACATATATTTACTTCAGTTTCACATATTATATAGCTACATATAAAGTAATGAGACCAGGATGATCCAGTATGATTCGTTCGTCAAAACAAAAGCAAATGAAATATATAATAGAATACAATACAAAATTTATAGATAAACAAAAAAACAAGGAAAAGATCACACTACATTCAAAATTCAGCAAAAATCCAGTATTCAAAAATACAGACGACCCAGTCGCGCCATATCAGAGGACTGACGCTTGGAAATTAGTCTGACCTGGATGTTGGCAACGCTTGCTTTGACACGGACCGAGGTCGCTTCTGATGCACAACAGAGTCCATCGCGAGACATTGTTTATTACTATTTTCCAATGAAAGTGCCTATCCTTATAGTGCAAAATCGATTCCGATAGAAAGCACGACTCGTTGAAACGTTGAAAATTGAGGCAAATAACGTTATAGTAGCAAGACTAAATTTTACATATATTATTTAGGATTTCATTTCAAGATCCCTCATTAGCATCCAGACCAATCCTATGGGCCTATCATCCTGCCTGGATCCTCCTGTCTGGAACAATGCTTATGTGAAGCATCGAAGCCATCTGTGTCCTGATAATCATGAGTGGCTACTAAAAGAAATTTTACCGTAAATAATATTATATGTAAAATTTAGGCTTGATAGTACGTGGTAACGTAGTTTGCCCCAATTTTAAACAACCTTTAGGACGTCTCGCAGGAGCAAAGGTCCTAGTAAAGGGTCAAGTAATAAAAAATATACATTTTTTACATCATTCTTAATACATATTTAAATACGAGCGATTCATCTTTAGCGCAGATGAGCGTGGATTTTATGTACCTTTAGTTGGCGCTACTCCTGAAAGGGCTCCACTTTCTACAAATTACCAATAATTCTCAAAATTTCAGCTTTTCTAAGATAACGTAGGTCTGGGGCCCTGGGATCTTAGGCTAGTATTCTATAGATAGTGGACGGTCGCCACGCTATTATAAAGTCTAATATATAATGAAAATAATTAAGTTGTGATAACTTGAAATTAATATAGAATTTTCATATTAAATGTACATTAATAAATTCGTAATTCTTCATTTTTTTTATTATACTAGTACTTCATTAGTTTCTGTAATAATCTTATCTTTTATGCATATTACTTGTATGCATACAATGCATCACATGTGACAGGCGTCCCGTGAAGACTAATCTTATTACTACTAAATTTACTAGATTTAGACTAAATGTATTACAAGTTTACATTCAATCACCCCCCACTTTTAAATTTGCCTCAATTTTAATCATCCATAAAGCACTAACACTGCGGTACAACCGCATCCGCTATCCAAACCGATCGGATCATTAATTTTTTAATAATGAACGTGTAGCGTATAATTAGTTGGTTTTTACTGCCGTATAAATGTACGCACCAAAATAAATATTTAACGATAATTATATTTGCGGGGCGATAGGTTGAATAATTTATATGTTTTAATGTAATTGTATTGGTATAGGGGATTGTGATTTTGTTTTTAACTTCTTGTTGTTTCCTAGGTAAGGAGAGAGAGAGAGAGAGAAAGCACGTGTTTAATAAGAAAACTAGGCTGTCACTTTTTTTAATTTCTCGCATATAGCAGGAGGCAGTGATTGTGCTAAGACCTATAAAAAATATTAGACTTAACTTGAGTGGTTCACTAGTATGCTCTGAAGAGTTCTACTATTTTTTTTTTCTTGGTTCAGACATCCTTAAACTACACATAAGTATCAATTTATATGATAATGCAATTATAATAAGTAGGTTAAATGAGCTTTCTTAGATTTTATTACAAAAAAATTACTATATATATATACCTGTTGGTACAGTATACACCCCAATAACAAAAGCCGAAAGTAAGCATGTTAAATGCAAAAATGTGTAAGCATTTTAAATGCAAAAATAAAAACTATATTTCAATAAAAGTACGACTCAACTTTATTTATATCTCTCATTGAGCTTTCGGGACGGGTCTTGCTTTATTATATTCGCAGATTTATAGTATCCCGTTACATGACCTGCTGCCAAAGACTAATGACAATAACATTGTTAAGCAGAAATGGCAGATTTTTTTTTGGTTCTCAAATTTTGCTTTGGGTACGGAGTATTTTAACACTAGGTTCCCTCTGCCTGTCCTTTTATAGCGAGCATAGGCATGCCCTAAAGCCGTGGATTTTTCACATCCACATCTTTTCGATGGTCTTCCTCTCTTTCTTTTACTCTCTCCAGGGCACCATTCTGCCATCTGCTGGTTGGTTGTTGTTGTTAGATGTTTGGTTTTATTTCCTAAAAATGCTCGGCTCAATTCAATTTCAACTTTTTAATTGTTTTGGACGAATTACATTCATTTTGACCTTACCATTTTTTTTAACATTAAGTATGCTTCTTTCCATGTCATGTTGATATATTTGTAATTTCTTTACATTTTGCAAAGGCAAGGTCCATGTGTGACAACCGTATTTTGTGGTAGGAAGTATGCAGGAGTTAAATATTTTGGTTTTTAAGTTAATTTTAATCGACTGATATTATGTTATCTCCTTTAAAGCCTACTACCATTATTAAACTACATTTAATCTCTTAATAGACATCTAAAAATTTGAATTTATAGCCTCCAAAGTACAACTAACTACACTATTAAACCGTATCTACTTTCACTCGTCTATAAGCCGTGTGCATTTGACGCGTCATTTATCACTGTATTAGTATGAGTGGACATCTCAGTTTTTACGAAGTTAGCACATACGGGGCTACGAACCCTTCGAGCTTATATGAAAGGGTTTTTGTGTTTTCTTAGAAAATTTCATATATATTTTGTATATTAAATGGCGTTTATCATTAAAATGTATTCGATCCAGAGTTTTCTCTCGCATTCGAAAATGTCATGGTCATACTCACTTTATTTATATAGAAAATAGAAATAATCTTTTCATATCAAAATTACCATATTAATAATAATTTTCTGAGCTATAATCGTTTTGACGTATAATAAAAACGTAATTCCACTGTGTAATGGAATCAAGAGCTCATAAATAGAGCGTTAAGAACAGATGTGCCTGTTTCCTTGGAAGGGGAAAAGTCAGGTTGGTGTAGATGCTCTTCGTATAATATATGTTGCAGTCCAAATTTTGAAATAGTCAAAATTATTAGTTGGTCTTTTTTTATTTTTGAATGAAATGGAATAATATTACGTTACAATAAATATTTTGCGTTCTTAAAGCTTTTTTTTTTCAATGTTTTACGATTACTGTTTATACAAGACCGCCGTGTCACAAAGGCTTATTATTTTCTCCGGTAACAAACCACTTAAAAGGGAATATGTGGATTATTGGGCCTAAATGGGGAACGGAGTGCCTTAACACTAGCTTCCCTACCATCCAGGATATAGCGTGAAGTTAACTATTAGTCTATTGATTTCAAAATTACCTAAATACGGTCTCATCCAATCGTTATTTGTCTCACTTAATAATTCTATCCAATACAAAATAAATTTGTTAAATCGGGTAAATCTATTTTTATTTTAACTACTACAAAAAGCACTATATTACACGATTTTTAAACAAATCCAATATTAACTCAATATTTTCCAGTTATTTTTTTGTCTGGTTGAGAGTTTTATCTGCAACATTCTTAAGTCGTTAGTTTTAAATGTGTATTAGCGAAGCTCACAAAGTTCGTGTTAACTTGCGAGAAAAATATTAAATCGTCATATACGATGTATCTTTAGAAGTCTAGAGATTTAAAATTTTTATATATTTTTTTAATTATATTAATAAAAAGTAAATATAGAACTGGCATATTGGATATTGTATTTTATTTCAAGTTAGTAAATCAAATAGTAATGGTTAGAAACTGAAACTGAAACTGAAACTGAAACTGAAACTGAAACTGAAACTGAAACTGGAACTAAAACTAAAACTAAAACTAAAACTAAAACCAAAACCAAAACCAAAACCAAAACCAAAATCAAAATCAAAATCAAAATCAAAATCAAAATCAAAATCAAAATCAAAATCAAAATCAAAATCAAAATCAAAATCAAAATCAAAATCAAAATCAAAATCAAAATCAAAATCAAAATCAAAATCAAAATCAAAATCAAAATCAAAATCAAAATCAAAATCAAAATCAAAATCAAAATCAAAATCAAAATCAAAATCAAAATCAAAATCAAAATCAAAATCAAAATCAAAATCAAAATCAAAATCAAAATCAAAATCAAAATCAAAATCAAAATCAAAATCAAAATCAAAATCAAAATCAAAATCAAAATCAAAATCAAAATCAAAATCAAAATCAAAATCAAAATCAAAATCAAAATCAAAATCAAAATCAAAATCAAAATCAAAATCAAAATCAAAATCAAAATCAAAATCAAAATCAAAATCAAAATCAAAATCAAAATCAAAATCAAAATCAAAATCAAAATCAAAATCAAAATCAAAATCAAAATCAAAATCAAAATCAAAATCAAAATCAAAATCAAAATCAAAATCAAAATCAAAATCAAAATCAAAATCAAAATCAAAATCAAAATCAAAATCAAAATCAAAATCAAAATCAAAATCAAAATCAAAATCAAAATCAAAATCAAAATCAAAATCAAAATCAAAATCAAAATCAAAATCAAAATCAAAATCAAAATCAAAATCAAAATCAAAATCAAAATCAAAATCAAAATCAAAATCAAAATCAAAATCAAAATCAAAATCAAAATCAAAATCAAAATCAAAATCAAAATCAAAATCAAAATCAAAATCAAAATCAAAATCAAAATCAAAATCAAAATCAAAATCAAAATCAAAATCAAAATCAAAATCAAAATNTATATATATATATATAAATATGTATATGTTATTTATTGTTTATTATTATATTTATTAATATAAATATTTATTTATTCGTAGTATATATATGTATTTTATTTTTATTTATTCTTTTATTTTTACTATTAAATAATCTCCTGCAATTTAATGCACCACCCACCATCTTTTTTATACAACTCCAACGACCAAAGGTTGTCTGGAAGAGATCGCTTTAAGCGATAAGGCCGCCTTATTGTACATGCTGCTTCTACGTATTTTGTATATAATTTGTGTAAATTTTATGTGCAATAAAGTATATTGTATTGTATTGTATTGTAATTAATAAGGGATATATCAGTTATGTGATATTAATTAGTGAAGCTGAAAAAAAACTTATTCATAATCCAAATTTCAAAAGAAAGTACCATAAACGTAAGTCCAACGTAATTTCATGAATACAAGAATTTATAAAAACCAGATGCTCGAATGTTTTGTACAACTTCCCTTCAATGTTTATTATTTGAAGTTCCAAAACAGCTGTGTACTGTAATGCTTAATGTTGTGCTCCTAACTAAAGTTACACCATGATGTATTTTATTCCATTCTTTTCTATACATAGCAGGGTAGTCAGAGAGAATTTAGTGTTAGAACACTCCGTTCACCATTCTTCGAGAATTTAAGTGTTGAATGACGGAAAAGCGTTTATGGTTCATTTTATCAGAACAGAGAAGTGATATAACAGTTTAGTTACTGAGCAACTGACAGATAACACACGGACAAAATTACTGAACTTAGAAAGTTGCAACTTGGCATGTATCTATGTTCCTACCGGCACAGAAAAGAATGGAATGATTCCATTTATTTATTTTTCCAAATTTTCTTCCATTCCATTCTCTCAACGTCCACGCAATTAAACTGACGATTATTAATAAGTAATTTACTTTCGATACCATTATTATAATTGAGAAACTAACCTGAAATCGTCGACAAACATTTTTGACTGCGCCCCTACAGCCCTAATATTTTGAGGTTTTATTCGAAAATCGGAATTATCTGTGTATTGACCGATTACGCTCGTCACCGAGGGGTGTGTCAATACCAGAACTTGAAATTCTTCTTTCAGTTCACAGGATTCTAATTTAAACTCGATTTTCAGATAAAAAGACACAATCCACTGTAAAATTAAGTTATATTTGTATAATTTCCCAAAAAACAAGGTAATGCTTAGATAATTTTAGATCATTTGACAATAATAAATTTATAATAATTTAGCTGCAAGTTATTACAAATGTATTATTGTTAATTTAAAATTAATAGAAAATTAAAAGAAAACATTTTGTAAGTATACTGTACACTTTACCAAGTTGAAATGTCTTGAAAATCTTAACACAAATCTCCCTATCATGCTAAAGAACTCCCCCGAGTGAGAATAGAAGCCACACCACATTTACTATCAGACGCTGTACCATTGCATCACGACGGTTCAACACCAAAAAAAACAACGTCATATCAATAAAACTGACCACCATTGAAGTTTTAAAACGATTTCTACCGCTTTAAAACGATCAAATAGATTCATAGGAAATGCATAGTTTGGATGAAATAGGGGAATAATATTTATCATCCCTTCCGAGGGGATGGCACAGGGGTGCTTGTCGACTCAACGAGTTTATATATGAATTTAAATTATGTATATAAAAGATTGGTCGTATTTCTGTATGTTTATTTTTTTTAACTCCTCGCTTTATCGTGCATTATGTGTATTAAGTTACGGAGCTCAACGCTGAACTATCCACTAGAGGGAAATGATGCTTCTCATCATTGTCGTTAACATATACGAGTATATCACTTTTTTATTTTTTAACATACCGTTTTGGGTCTTTAAGTAGTGTAATGGATTTTCTAGAATGCCTGCGAGAACGAGTTTAAATCTATAATAGTCAAATATAGGAACATTAAAGAAATAATTATAATATCAAAAACAGACAAATACACGCTCGCACGCTAGTCGAACAACATCCGGCGTAAGATTGATCATGCGCGAAATAAGCCCTTCTCTAACGCTTATAATGAAGCAGTTAAGTACATTATCCCTTAACGAAACCTGTGGATGGGGGAATCCATAATTTTATTTCTATAGGAAATATGTAATTTTCATTAATATTTTATATAAATATATCTTATTTACTTAAGTACAGTATGGCAACTTACGTTAGAGAAGCGCGGCGTTAAGTCCCGTCGAATAATGGTGGACCGAGTTACCTTTGCCTATCCTCCAATATGCTAAATCCTCTGGGTTTACGCTGTATCCCCCATATTGGAGAGTAGACAGAGGGAATTAAGTGTTAAGACATTCCGTTCTCCACGTCCTGTTTTGCTTTCTGTGGGTGGCACAATTCATCGGTTCTTTTATTATTACTACTGTTTTTTAGCTTCTCACACGATTGCCACATGTAACAGGTACAAGAGTAGGGTTAAGACATTTTGTTCTTCACTTCGGCTAAACGTAGCTTTTTGTCTAGTTAAATTAAAATATTTTAAGTCTATATGCGCTTACATTCCATAATATATGCGCCTACAGTCAGTAGTTAAACTCTCTAGGCAAAACTTTATCTAATGTGATGCAAGATCACCCGCCCCAATCTTTCAACTAATCTGCTCATAGTCTTCGGACTGATTGCGTGATGACATAAAATTGAAAAAAAGTGTATATGCAATCAAATTGATGGAATGGGTCCATATGAATAATATATATTATTCATAAAATATATCTAAAATCCTTAAATCACATACTAAATAAAACAAACAATTTAAAACACGGTAGAAATCAAATAAACTTTTTTCACATTAAAAACGTTTTACTCCCCCAACGCTATAAAGTCGAGTGTGGAATTAAACCCCCGTCCAATTATATTGTTTTTATTATGATTCCAACGATCAAAGGTATCTCGTAATTGCTTAAAAGAAGTTTTTTTATGGAGTTTGGTACAATTTTTTCTTACAAATACAAGATTTCGATTTCTATAATAAGTGAGAAGTCATGAAGTAATTGGAAATGAAGGAAGGTTAGGGAGTGTTGGGAAGCACTAAAAGAGAATGTCTGTAAATTCCTACGAGAACTAGAAAAACGGAACGTTTCATTTTAATTTTACAAAATTGCGGGTAAAAACTAGTATGATATAATACTTAACATAGTACTATACTTCTAAGACAGAATTTCCTTATACAGATAGCAGAGTAATATCGAGTCCGTGATCGTCGTTTGTATGCGCTATGTTCCACATATCTCGTTAAATTTTGAGACATTGGGGAGCGAAACTTAATGTCTCGCTTGTTTTTTTCAGAGAGCAACAAAATTAATTCACCCGAGTGGAAATTGAACTTGCAACTGTCACATTTACAGTCACGATCAATAATACTGTTTATATATTTTTTTATTAGCTTCACGCTGTATAGCGTACATAGTAGGTTCGGCAGAGGGAACCTGGGAAACTGTTCTCAAATTTCCGCTGATTTCTCGTTTTTAAGAATTGCGCGTTGAATGACGGAACTCAACGCCGCGCTTTGCTTCGTAACTAGAGTGAGGAAAAGAAAATATTAAACATCTCATTCCCCCAAAACCATCGCATGTACAACCTATTGCCACTGCTCCATTACTTATATATATTATACTTATACGATGTTTGTGAAAAATAATGAATGTCGTAGCTATAAGCTTATACCTTGATTTTTCTAATGGGATTTTAAAGTGGTCTCTAGTAGTTTATGCTTCTATGCCGCGTTTTAAAAACGTTTTAGGGTTGAACTTCTATGGGAAGTACTTCAATTATGTGGTACAAAGTGGTTCCCTTTTTAGTCATTCAAAGGTAATTTAGAGCTTAGACTTTAGTGCAATGAATACAAGCGTTGTTAGAGGAGTTAAGTGCGTTTTACTACTAGCTAATTAGTAACTAAAGATTGTGGATGTTTAAACCTAAATGGATTTGAAGTAGCGTCGTCTTTGATGATATGTATAGCAGCTTTTTCGCGCATAGCAGAATCGTCGGAAGTAACCTAAAGGTTTCCTGGGACCGGAAGTTGATTATCTTCACGATAAGACGGCCTCTATAATATATTTAAGGATCTTAAGCAATTTACTCGATCCCTATTATGAGTAAAATTATATTTAAATTACCATTACTTAACTACAATTAAATTATTACTTTTATACTACTATAAAAATAATTACTCTCTAAAGCGGCGGAAAGTAGAAAACAGAGTGACAGTGACAGGCCATATCTTTGTTTTTAAAAAATATAATAAAAAAGTAAAAAAGGAAACTAATTACATTATTTTTTAACCTATTATCTAGAAGTATTATTTTAAATTTTCAAATCTCTTTCTCCCTCTACCTCAAAGAGTCAAATCCACGGCCCATCCATCAATATCTCCTAAACAAGCGACGTTTTCCATTCATTAGGCCAGAAGCCACTAATTTATATAGCATGCAACAAAATACAAATTAGCCGCGTAATAAAACGCTGTAGGTTCCAGTAGGTATAACATTAAATTACCGCCTGTCGTTTTACGTCGAGCAATCATTTTAAACCGCAAATTGAGCTTAAATTAAAGGCTAGGCGTTTGATTAAACATGGCTTTTTAGATAAATGTATATTTTTATATTAGGATATATATTTAGAATTTAATTTTGTTCGAATATCGTTTGTAATTTGAAGTATTTATGTGTTCGATGTTTTATTATTTTATGGTGTAGATTGTCAGTTGACTATTTTTTATAGACAAAAAAGAATATTTATAATATATTTAATGTTTTTTTTTTCAGTTTCACGCTATATCCCGCATGTAGCAATGTAGGCAGAGTGTGAATTCTGAAGGCATTGCGTGTTGAATGGCGGAACTCAACGCTGCGCTTTTCCTCAACACTAGAGCGAAGAAATGAAAATATTAAATATTTTATTTCCTAGTATCGATAATTGTACCTAATATAATTATAATTAGGTGTATTATATTTATTTCTAAATGAATTTAATTTCTGACAATTGCATTTAGATAATTCACTAAACTAACAAGCCAGACAAATATATAACTAAAAAGGCACCACAAAATAAGTCCACGAAATATTTCATATAAAATCTAAAACGATTTGAAATAAAGTTTAAAACTGGTTCCGCAAAGAATTGTATGTTTGTCAATTCTAGTGACAACTTCGAGCATTTTATACTACAAGTTCGCTGCTATCTTAAAAAAGAAGGTAAAAATTTTGGCTGTAGTACCTAAAATACAAAGTAAAATAGTAAAATATACCTACTGTAGTATTGTGTACTTCCAAAATAATATTACAACGCGGCGTTGAATTCCGCAACTTAACACGTAATGCCTCGAAAAGTCAGCAGAAAATGAGGAACGGAGTGTCTTAACACGAAATTTGCCTGCCTGCCATTTGTTTCATACTTTATTTTCTTAATTTATACATACATTTTGATGTTGAGATTTAGGAAAACATATACGATATACATAGAAAGACTTTTAAGATGTTATTCAAGTCTATCCCGGGACCCCACAATTAACTATTCACAATTTATAAAGGTTAATTTCCACTATAACAAAAAAATACTATTTTTGATCAATCTAAGAAAAAATATTAAATCATCGTTATAACAATATTTACCTACATTTTCCATCCATTACGCCATCACCCAGTTCAACCGGTTTTAAGCATTTTCTATAAAAACTTGCCTATTACGTAAATATATGGGCGTGTTTAAGGTGGAATTTTATGTTTTTGTAATAGAAATGATACTACTTTAATGATATTTCTTGGTTGGGGCAAACTTTTCATTATTTATTAGAAAAAAAAAAACGACCCATCAAACTATCCAAATTTTCACAAAACACTTATAATTATTACTTTATATTGTAATAAGTCTCATGTATTTTCTAAGGCCGATCGTGGCACAGGAGCTTCGATTCCCATAGATTCTAAATTGTTAAAGATAATAGCATCTCAAGATCGATCTCAAGCTTGAGAGCGGTTGATAATACATGCCTTAGTTAATTCCATTTGACCACGCGGGTAAAACCGCAAATAAAAACATAAAAAATGTAAAAAATATTTCAATAAATGGGAAGGTCCATTACCCCGTCTCGTAGCACCAATGATACTACGGAATTCAATTACGCAGGCAGCATGTCCGCGAGTCTACAATTAGTTCGCTGTTAAACTATTTCATTGTCACCCGAAATCCGAATAAACGAATTCGTTTGAAGTTACAAATTGGTTTTCGATAATTGTTATTGAAATTTGTTTTTCCAATATGCGTCCAATATTAAGGGATGTGAATCCATGTCCTTTTAGTAATAAGCTGAAGTTTTAGCCTAATCAATGTACGTACATTAAACTTTTTCGTTATTGAATAAGTGGAGTATAATGTCTAATAAGAGATGAATTCTTAATCTATGTAATATATACGAGTATATACCTAAATATAAACAGAATACGGCGTTGAGTTCCGCCATCCAAATACAAAAATCACACAGTGCCTCTAAAACAAGATATGGAGAAGATTTTATGATACATGTTTAGTAATACAAAAAATAAGATAAAAAACAGTAGATTTAAATTATACATAAATATTTAGATGATAATTTCAGTTCCTTCTACCCTTCATTAATTTCTATTCAACTTCGTACAAAAACATCTCATCGAGCTCTTCACGAGTTCAATACAAAAGCTCTTTGAAAGCGTCTGAGTTATTTATTTTTGTACTGCACTTCCGAATTCCGATATATGTTTGTATGAGAATGTATGAAGAATGCAATTAAACGTTCTAACAATGTTTTCTAGTTCAATATATCTGGATAGTATTAACGATCGAACGAACGATATTTTTAATGATCTTATTCTTATTAAACTTCACGGTGTATCCCTCATATAGCAGGGTAGACAGTGGGAAACTAGTGTTGAAACACTCCATTCTCAAGTTTTCACCAAATTTCTGCAATATTTCGTGTTGAGTGGCGGAACACAACGCCGCGATTTGTCTACCCGAGGACTAACGCTTCTATATTATAATGTACTGGTTTAATTCAATGACTGTGGTCGAATTGTTCTTGTTCATACTTATTAGTTTACTTGTCAAGTTAATATTAATATTAAAATGTTTGTCCATTTAGGACTAAAATCGGTCGGTGAATATAAAAACTGAAAAAATAATAAAAATAACAAGATATTATACGCAATCTTTAAAGTATTAATTTCTAAAAATCTTAATTAGTGTAGTCAGGATCAAGCTGATTTTTTAATTAAAAAAACTAACCCACTAAATAGTCATCTGTTTATTCTGTAAATGGAAAAATAAACTTTGCCTGCCTACCAGAGCTTAAAAATATTTAATATTTCATTTGCTCGAGTGGGAATCGAACCTATGACTTATCGCACAGTTACATTTGTGCCCTACGGCTGGTCTGACAACTATACATTTTTCAACAACTTAAAAAAAATATAACGCCAATTTAAAATTTCTTTAACAAAATTCAGTTATTTCAAAATCAAGGTCCAAAATAAACTAAATCATAAGCAAACGCAAAAAGTTAAAGCCTACAAAGCGTTTTGTCACAACCATAGCTGAAAATGTTATCCATTTCAATTAAATTACTAAACTAAATTCAACCTTATAACTTTTTGAATAAAGCTCAATCTTCTAATGAACGTAGTATAAAATCCTGAAACTTTAATTTTACATACAGTAATAGGCTTTATGTTGTTAGTTACAAGAGTCAAAATCAAATATAAAAAAAATTAGAATTTTCAAAGTCAATTTGGCTTTCAAGCTAAAATTGTCCTTATATCGATAACTTTAAGATGCAAAATATAAGAAAATATGGGAAAAATAACTAGGATTTCCATTTTAAGGGATTTTAGTATTTATTGTTTAGGCGCTAAAGTTTAATATAGTTTTTGGCGGTATTTAGTTCTGCATGTGACAAATGTATCCGTTTGAACTCCGTATGAGTTAAGGTGGTGGCACACTTGATAAATTACTTTTTATACTGAAAAATGTACAGTTTGTATAAAATATTTTCAAATAAAATATTTTTTGAAAATTGTCTTACTGTGTATTTAATTATTACGTAGAATTTTTTTCAAATATAATTTATCATATATAAACTTCCCTCAACATATACTATTTGGCTTAATTCAATCGGTTTATAAATTACATACTTTTTATAACAACAATAATGCTTTCACGCTGTATCACGCTACTCATATACTCATAGTAGAAAGAGGTGACTTCATTCTCCACTTTCCATATGGTAGTTGAACCCAGAACCGCGTACGATCTATTGTGTAATATTTCCTTAACTGAGATTGATTGGTGATTCATTAAATGACGTCCATCACAAAGGCGTCAATGCAATATTATTGTAAATACTTTACTTAAAATCTTTAATTAGTATAAAAAATATGATTTTCTGGCGCTTTGTGGTTACTCTTACGCACACAGTGGTTACATTACTTAGAACCGACATGTTTTTAATTACTCATTAAATTTACTTAAATTTATTTTGAATTAACCTAAAATACATGTACCTACGTTATTTTATAAATATATGTAATTGTATTTTGGTTTTGATTAGTCACTTAAGCTTAAATTATATAAGTTTCGAGTAATAAGTCTTACATTTAATTATGATTCATTTAACCTAGGCCGTCGTTGTGCATGAGCCTAATCGTGTGACTGCAAACGTGACAGTTAGAGGAAAGAAATAATCATACGGAGTTTCTTAAAACATTGTTTCCAAGTTTACTATGCCTACGGTGATGGTGAGTAAGTATCTTTTGTAACCTATTGATAGTTTCCTCTAACTCCTACTAACTGATGAAATTTGGCATGTAGGGAGTGGTAGGGAAATACTAAGAAAGGGTTTGGCGAAAAATGGGGTTTTGCGTTTTTAAACGAGAAAACAGTTAAGTTTTCGACGTAAGTTACACGTGAATATTTTATAATTTGTGCTTAATTATTTATTGAAATATAAACATATTATTACATAAACCAAGTAGCCATTGTTCTCTTTATAATACAATAGTAAATAAAAAACTAATTTATTATAAACTAGCTGACCCGGCGAACTTGGTACCGCCTAATAGTCATTCTTTATTTTTCGTTTTTTAATATTCTGCTATTCGGAACACCGGAGCGAGTATATAATAATAATAATACTTTATTGCACTAAAAAACAAAGAAACATTTCAGTAACAATATTTACAAAAAGACAATAAAAAGTGCAATGGCGAGCCTTATCACTAAAAGCGCTTTCTTACAAGCAACCATTTGGAACAACTTATTAAATACATAAAAGATAGCAAAAAGGTGTAATTAGTAATAATAAATATGATATTATTAAATATAAATAAGTTATTTATCATATAAACATACATACACTGATAAAAACACAACAAATATACATAAATATATACATATATCTCGGCGTTGGTGATCATTTATTTGAATATTGAGAATAAATTCATAATTAGTCAATTAATTACAAAAGATGTTTTAATGAGTAAAATTAGAAATAACATTTAGAGTTAATAAAATGCTGTAAATATTAAATGGATGGTTTTGTATTTGTCAGCTTCCGGTGGCGCCACTTTGGGTGCGTCACCGTTGTCAACGTCATTGTTAATTTATACCAGGCCGCACGGGCGTTGTACGCTCAGTCGGACCGGAGCCCCCAGGGTGCTGGACGATACCATGTCCCCGCAGTCTTCACTGAACAGGGACATGGTAGTTTTGGCAGAACTCAAGCGCAATGATGCGCTGAGTCGGGAGCTGATGGAACACATGGCCGTGTTCCTAAACGACCGTGCTCGAGCGTTGGACCAGATGCAATCGCAGCTCATGTACCTGACACCGCTGCGCCGTCAGCGCACTGCAGAGTACGAAACTGGAGGCACTGGAAAGCGCCACTGACGGTAACCATCCAGGCCAGCCGGCCTGAATCAAGAAAACGCCCAGAGAGAGGCAGGATCGGCAAGGACATGCCACTGCTCGTTCCTCCAACTACAGTTGCCTCCACAACGGACCAGGCATCGGGTACCGTAACCACAGCGACCACCACTTCGAGCTCAACGTTCGCCGACGCGCTCCGGGCATCTGGCCCAAGCCGGGCGACACAGGATGCGCCAACCCCTGCGACCTCCGTAGCACCCCAGCCGCGCTATCCCCCGCTGATAGTGGAGAATCTACTAAATTGGGCGACTCATTTCCGGTCGCTCCACAACAAATTGGGACAAGCACCTAACGCGCGCCCCTTCGGTTGAGGGGTGCCTTTTACACCCAGCTCGGAGAATGAGTACCGCGTAATACAGCGGTACCTCTCCGAGCTCGAGAAGAGCGAGGCCATATCCTGGTTCTCCTATGGCCTCCCGGCGGAGAAAAGCAAGAAGGTAGCCATCAGGGGGCTACCCGTCACTACCACCCCGGAAGAAATAACCGATGCCCTGGCGGATCTCGGCTTCACTGCCGAATACGTGCGCCCAATTAAAGCGAGGAAGGGGAGGCCGGGGTGCACCTTCCTCGCCATCCTGACGAACACTCCGTACCTGATACCTGGCATCTACAGCGTGACGGAGTTGTTATTCATACCAGGTATCAAAATAGAAGCCTGGAGGAGCAAGGGGGGCCCGGCGCAGTGTCACCGCTGCCAGGCATTCCGGCACTCTAGCTACGGCTGCCACCGGCGGCTGGCTTGCGTGAGGTGCGGCAAAGAGCACCTCGCGCGCGACTGCCCGAGGCCCCTCGATATTCCCGCTACGTGCGCCAACTGTGGCGGCGCCCATCCCGCCAACTACTCAGCCTGCCCTCAATACAAGAGGGAGCTCCAGAACAAGAGGGCGGGCACAGTCGCCCTCACGAAAGAAGATTCCACCCGCAAACCGAGGACCTCAGCTCCCTTAGTCTCCTCCAACACGGTCGGCGCGGAGAACGCAGCCGCCAATCTCATGGCCCCCGCCAGCCCCGCTGTTCTCATTGCCTTGCAGGAGGGTCGTGACCCTGTCCAATGCGTGCTTAGCGGGATTAGCGACCTTCTCCTTCACGCCTGAGGCCCCCCGCGTACTCTATTGGAACGCCGCAGGTCTCCGCCGTCGCCTGCCCTTTCTCCGACACCTTCTACGCGATAACAGCGTTGACATCGCGTTGATCAACGAGACGCACCTCCACCCAGCGCTCCCCTCCAAATTGCCGGGGTATCACGTCCTGCGGTTGGATGCACCGGCAGAAAATCCATGGCGCGACTGCTGGTAGTCGTCCGCTGCAATCTCGTGTTCCACCAGCTGCCCAACCTCGACGCACAGTTGTTCCAGTCTCTGGGCGTCGAGGTGCACATCGGCTCCAAAGCCATACTGATGTACGCCATCTACCGCCCCGGCGGAAACAACTTCCTACGAGTCAGCGAGGTGCACCAGTTGCTCGGTAGTTCCATCCCCACACTCGCGGCCGGGGATTGGAACGCCAAGCACCCCGCAAGGAGGTGCTGGACGACCTGCACTGCCGGACGCCTCCTGCATCAAGACTCCATCCGCCATCGCTGTGGTGGGTCCCGACGAGCCGACACACTACACAGAGGGCTCGACGCGATGGACATTGAGACCCTCCCAGATGCCTTCGGGTCCGACCACGGGCGACTTCGGGTGACTTCGGGCCTGTCCTAGTTACACTCAGGGGCAGGCGGATCTCCTGGGCTGGGCTGGGCTGGGCTGGGCTCAAACATAAACTTGAAAACTTTGAGTACAGAATGTTTTAATAGTGTACCCTTTAGACTATTTAATTTTCTTTATATTTTATTCAGTAGTTTTTACTATGAAAATTTGTTCTTACTGTTTAGCTTAAATATATATATATATATTTTATCAACAGTCATGTAATTAAAACGTGTCCAACTTCTTTTTTTTTTAGAGAATCTTGCCAGAGCGCCATCTATTGTGCTAAGAGTTAGTAACCGTTCGATCATTGTTAAAACACACCGTTTTCTCGGTATAAATAATCAAAAACTACATTTTGCTACCCTTTACAGACTATTTCATTTTATTTATATCATTATCAACAGTCATATAATTAAAACGTTTCCAAATCCTTTTTTTTTTAGAAAATCTTGCCAGAGCCCCATCTAATGTGCTAATAGTTAAACTGTCACCGTTCTATCATAGTTAAAACAGTTTTTTCAGTATAAATAATCAAAAACTATATTTTACTAAAGATTTACAATTAATAATATTTCTCCCGAAGTAATTAATGCTCAACAAATAATAACTTGTTGAGATATGTTTTATGCGTTATCAAGATACGTTAGTACTTACCAAATAGTAAGTCAATAGATCTCCAATATTAACTTCTTGAAAACATTAAATACTTATATCTTTTGATACAGTGAAGCGATTACAATGAAATAATAACTAAAACCTACTCTGAATTATTTGTAATCTATATATATATAAAAGGACTTGTCCTCACTGACTGAGGTAAGACGCACGCACAGCCGTAACCGCTGATGGTAGAAACGTGAAATTTGGACAGATCTTTACTTTCGTAATCTGGACATCCACTAAGAAGGGATTTGGAAAAATTTTAACCTTAAAGGGGTGAAATAAGGGTTGAAAGTTTGTATGGAAAAAAAATTAAATCGGCACCAATTTTTATAAAATTTGAAATTTAGACTTTTAAAAGTCTTTAATTGAACATGTGTTTCATCGTTTTCTAGAATTCTCCCCCTAAGAGTGCAAATAAGGGGTTGAAAGTTTGTATGGAAAAATCTTTAAATGGCCACCGATTTTTATAAAATTTGAAACTTAGACTCTTAAAAGTGTTAAATCAAACACATGTTTCATGGTTTTCTAGAATTATCCCCCTAAGGGTTCAAATTAGGGGTTGAAAGTTTGTATGGAAAAATCTTTTAATCGCCACCGATTTTAATAAATTTGAAATTGACTCTTAAAAATATTTTATTGAGCACATTTTTCGTGGTTTATTAGAATTCACGCCTAAGGGTCCAAATTAGCAGGCGAAGCTGCGCGCGCCCACTAGTATTTATATATAGAAGTTGCTTAAATTAGTTGTGTACTTTTTACGTGATAAGTGTTCACATAAACAGACAAACAGATAAACAGAGAAAACAGACAAAAATTCCAAAAATGCTGGAAATGGATTCTGTTAATTGTTCTTTAACAGCTATTTTTTTTTTAAATATTTTCAATGTACAGAAATGACTTTTCTACAGATTTATTATAAGTATAGAGTATAGAAAACAATTTTGCTGTTTAAGTGTTGTCTTATCTATTCTTATCTTATTCTAAGCCAAGAACCCATCAAATTCTTATAAATAATAAATAATGCTAAAACTTAGTTTTGATATAACTGGAAGTTTAGCTACTACTAAGTCTTAGTATTATTATTTAAACCATTTTCAAAACGTTATTTCCTATTTAGGTAAGAAAAATACTGTTATAAAATCGTATAACAATTTTAATTCGGTATCTTTGGTTCTATATATTTAGATTAATTTCAAGCAACTTCACTCAGTGTGCCTCTAGCGTACTGCACCGGGATGCGACGGCGCGTGAAGCGTGCAGCGCTGTCGGCCAAAACGTATCTGTTGCACTTTTGCCTTTGCCTTGTAATTATAAAAATGCTTACGTTACAATAATTTATTCTATAGAGTATAACTAATAATATTATTCATTAAAGATTCTATATTTGTTTTTCAGTATTCTAATAGAAGTAAAAAAAACATTTGTAGAAATGCAGAAAAACAAGTTTATTATATAATATTTTATTTATATAACTATTATAGAAAATATATTAAACTTGGATTGAATAGTCGCTAAAAAGTTCGTAGATTCTATTCTATATTTGTGTTAAGAGGCAGATTCCTAGGAAAGAGCGTAAATATAATACATTTTTAAACATTTACGAAATATGTTCATTTGAAAGAATCACCATATCGAAGTAGAAATTCATAGGAAAGAAAAATATTAAATAATCATTTAATTGCTCAATAACCGAAATTTATAGATCTTTTTCAACTTTTTATAATCATTATTTCACGGAACTAATTGTAAAATATATATATATACTAAGTATAATGCTTTATATACTAACAATGCCTATAATCAAATAAAATCTATCATTTACCATATCCTTTCATATCACTAAACTACTGAAAAACGCTAAAGCGTTCATATAAAAACGTTATATTTCAGGGTTTTTCCTATGAATTTTTCGTGAAAATTGGCAAAAACTGTGGCGAATTTATGCTTTTAATACCCTTTTGCAATCCTGAACGGACCAACTCCCAATTATGCTTGTTACAGACGTACATATGTATTGTAGAGTCCTGTGAAACTATTTTAAGCTTTTTAATTTCAAATATAAGGTTCAATTTTCAACGAAACATGTGACTCTTTTATCCAATGCTATTCGATTTTGATACTAAAATGTTAATGAAACGATTTTTTTTCTATTTTATATGAAAGTTTGTCTATTATGTTTTTTAACTTGAACTTCGATTTCGTTCTTTTAAGCAATTCATTTTGTCTCTCTGTTGATTTAATGGTTCTAACCTTAAACTAACAGTCTTTTACTCGTATATATATTACAATATGGATGAACAAAATTTAAACTAGATTACGAAGATAAATAACTTCACGGAGTTTCCCCCATTTTTTGGAGTAGGCAGAGGGAACCTCATTAGGTTCACTAAGTTTAACACTTTAAGACCCTCTGTTTTCCACTTTTCGCCCAATGTTCAATGTGTTATGTGATAAGTGACAGAGTACCTACAACGCGTCGCTTTGCCTTGTTACCAGAGGAGGAATTATTTATATATTTCCCCTCCTTAGTAGACAATGCGCGGCATTGAATTCCACTATTCACATGTAATATATCAAGAAAATAGAGAAAACATGGGGAACGAAGTATCACAATACTTCACAATACAATCTAGGGTCTCTCTGCTTGCTTTTCCCGCTAAACGGGATAAAGAGTGAAGTTGAGAAAAAACTCAACCAATCTTCCTCTAGACAGTCCCTTATCCTCGCACAGTTTACAGTTACTTTATAAGTTCAATATCCGTATACTGAAATAAGATAGTAATAAAGAAATGTAAGTATTTTTCGAGATCGTTTCTGTCGGTTGCGAAACGGTCCCAATAGACAATTTGCTATATCTAACTGCTGTGGGTGTGGAATTGTGGATACTTGATTCATTTTATTATCTTCTATTCGTACTGGTTTGTTTTACTATAGTGGGCTGGGGTTGATTACATCTAAGTGTTATGGGTTTAATTAGTAGCTTTTCTTGGACTCTTCTGGGTATAAAAAAATCACGCTGAGTTTCTTCTCAAGTTTGTTCTCAAGTTCTTAAGTTTGTTCTCGAGTTTGTGTGTTCATCAAAAAACAAACCATGTATTTTCGAATAAAATTAAAACTTTGACTTCATATTCTTGAATTTGGTATTTCTTTTATACAAATCTAGCGGACGCGCGCAGCTTCGCCTGCTTATTTGCACCTTAGGGATGAATTCTAATAAACTATGAAACATGTATTCAATGAAATATTTTTAAGTCTAAATTTCAAATTTTATTTAAGTCGGTGGCGATTTAAAGATTTTTCCATACAAACTTTCTAACCCTTATTTGCACCCTTAGGGGATGAATTTTTGAAAACCATGAAACATGTGTTCAATTAAATTTAAAAACATTTCTATATAAACTGTCAACTTCTTATTTGCACCCTTAGGCGGTGAATTCTAAAAAAACCATGAAACACGTGTTCAATTAAATATTTTTAAGAGTCTGAATTTTAAAAATTGGTGCCGATTAAAAAAAAATCCATACAAACTTTCAACCTCTATTTCATTCCTTAAAAGTTTTTTCAAAAACTCAACAAATACATTTTTCAAAATCCCTTCTTAGTCGATGTCCAGATTACGAAAGTAAACATCTGTCCAAATTTGAAGTTTCTACGCACAGCGGTTACGGCTGTGCGTGCGTCTTATCTCAGTCAGTGAGGACAAGTCCTTTTATATATATAGATAATACTACTTTATAACATTAATAATGTATTTTAGAATATCATATTTAAAAAGTATCTTGAGTTGACTTGAGTGCATTGTGCATTTGATGAACGATTCTTTGGAAATCATGTCATTCTAACGATTTCTAGAATTGATTTAATGAAAAGTTGAATCTATTATTGTGCGTGCTACTGTAAGTATGACAACTGATAGGTTTTTGGTTCGATTCCCGCTCGACGAGTTGTCATATTTAATATTTTCACTTCCCCGCATTTCCGGAAAAACATATCAACATTTCAACATATTTCCGGAAAAACTTTTAATAAAATATAGTTTATATGTATTTGTACTTAATTGAAATATCAATTTATTTATTTTAATTGCAACTTCTGAGAAGTTAACATAAATAACACAAATATTAAAAACGTATAATGCATACTAAAACATGTAAGAAAAGATTGTTATTTCAAGAGTTAGCTGACAAATGAGCGCTTTTACGAAATATTCTGTTTTCGAGAGTCACCTTGAAACTTCACGTCAAGTCGTCAACTTAAGTATATACCTCAATTTTTTCGAATGACTTCAAATACATTTTTATTTAGTGTCTTATAAATGTGTCTTTTTTACGTATGTATCACTCAGCAGCTACTACTCAGCAGATCATATATTATAGACCATGGTACATATTAAATTTAAATTGGACATCATCGCGTAGTGGGTAAAACTTAACACAAGGTTCCCTGTGCTAACAAAAAGATTACATTTAAATAATCGATTATCATAAAAATGTTCGCCAAAAGCTCTAAAATATTAGCATAACAAAAACCACACATCTCATATTAGGATATGAGGTGTACCTCTAAAACATTAGTTTTATATTTCATCCCTTCTTATAAAAAATAGATTAAACATTTTATTCCACCATCTAAATGTAAATTTAACCTAAGATAAGACAAATTTGAAGTTTAAATACAAATTATTTATCCAGCAAGGAATCCTAGACACGACCTTGTTAAATAAAGCACCGCCCATTTTGTGTCATCCGCCATTTGCTTTTACGATCGGCCATTTCGCGACGCGGGAATTTTGGCGCGAACGATACTTTCTTCGGCGATAAAATGCGATATTATTGAATCTGAATTATATTTGCTATTATTTTCTGCTTTTATTAATAATATTTTTATTATTCATTTCACATGAACTGGATTTAACGAAAGATGAATAGTTTCCGAAACAAGCTTGACCGGTTATAAGGGTTCAAGAATAGTGTTCCGATGCTAACTGACGCAGATACAATAGATTAACTTTTTTAGAAACACTTATGATACATTTGAGCATAGTGTTCAATTACCTTGATCGTCTCAGCCAGTTGCACTACATCATCGGCAAAAGGAAGATGTGTAAGATACACGCCATTCATGTTGATTCTTCCCTGTCCAGAAGGTTGAAAGTATTAACCAGCGCCACGAGAAATAACATCCCTTTATCTTGGTGTAACGTATTCTCAAATTATTAATACATTTAGCTTATTTTTATATAACTTAAAAAAATTGACAAAGCTTTTGCAGAATATAACATTAAAACATTTGAAGAACGCCACCATAAATTTCATTTAGGAGGTATTTTTCAATAAAACACGTCGTCCCGCAAAATCGACGACACCGCTTTTCATTCACAACGTCACTGACATTGACAACGACGAACAAAAATAAAGTGAACCAAAATCTAACATCGATATTGGTTGCGCGATAGTTGGTATTACATTTCTTATCGTAAAAGACGAGCTTGTGACAATAGAAATAGATGAGAGAGTACACGGTGTAGAGCCACATCGTCAGACTGTAAACACGACGGTCGTGGGTTTATTTCCCACTCTAGAAAAACGTAGTATCTCGAAAATGCTACAAGAATTCGAAACATATATAGATTACAATTACATAGATTATCTGCTTTTGTATAAAACAATTCGAATTATTATCCGCTCTGGACTTTAAGAACCTATCGCCATCTCGTCCATCACAAAAATACCTCTCACGTGAATCGAACCTATTTCCACCATTCTAAAATTACAACTAAAATAGACCATTCAAACTAGTTTCAATATTAATATGAACTCCGCTCTTGTAGAAACATTGACAAAACGTAACTAATATACATAAAGCTAACATTAAGACGAGCCGTTCTGCAACAGTTGCGTTGCGCGGGGGACGCATACAAATTACTATATAAGGATTTTATTTTTACAAATTAGAGACATTTTGAGGTTCAAGTACATATGTGGTATAATGGTGGTAATCTAGAAATATTTCCTACTATTAATATAGTATTATGTCATATTAGGCTTAAAGCGGTGTTGATTGAGGGTCGTAAACTTTTTTTATTTTAGCTTCACGCTTAGGGAAGGCCACGGGATCACTAGGTTCCCGCTTAAACATTTACCATTTTTTTGGGCTCGATTTTCATGACATTGCGCACGTAGTGAATGAACTCAATTACTCAACGCATTGTCGTTGTTTATAAAAGTGGTTTATTGATTAATAAAACCTGGTGGTTTTATTAGGGAATGACATAAAAGTGTTATTTACATTCTTTATTTAAAAATTAGGCATAGAAGTGCTACCGGCACTTGTAGCCTAGTGTTAAGTCATCCCCTTTTGTGGTTGGTGTCATAGACTGATGAACTTCTTATCATTTCCTTGCTCTGGTAACAAGATACTTGGTGGGCTTAGCCTCGATCGTAAGTTCCGTCACTCAGCACGCAATGCTTAGAAGGTTGAGCAAAGTGTTCCTCTGCCTACCCTGACATTTGCGACTTCCAGCGTAAAGCAACAGAATAAATACTATCACACATATATACTCGTATCATCACAAACAATGTAGCTATAACATGTAACTAAAGCTTACAATTATTCGTACTCATCATACAATTACCTCTCCTGGGAACTAAATCTGCGACCTTCAGCGTCATATGTAATACAACTTTTTATTATTTATTATTTGTTTTGTGTATCTATTCAACTTGTGATCGAGCTACCGTTAAGGTGCTAACATAATTTGCAACAATGATTCACGCGGTTATATTCGATGACAAAGATACAAAGTAGGTAGGTATGAGTCATATAATTATTTAACTTGTCCTTACATATTTATAGTTATTATATGAAAAACGCTAAGGTGGCGAAGTGGGCCAATTTGTGAGTGTACATGTAGGGGGTTTGGATTCGAATCAATTCGAAGGATTCGTTATATCTTAATTATTTCGCCCTGATAATAAGGCAAAGCGGTGTATCGAGTTCTGCTACTCACCATGCGATGCTTCAAGAATTTGGCTACTGAGTGTCTTAAGACTAGGATCTTAGGTTCCCTATGCCTGCTATATGTAGAATACAGCGTGAAGCGGAAAAACAAAATTTTTGAATTAAAAGTCAAGTTAGTCTCTGAGTAAGAAAAGTCGGGACGCAAATCGTCGAAAATTGACAGAGCAAAACTTGTTTCAAGTATTTGCTCTTTTAAATTCTCAATATGGCTTTATCTTTATTTATTTTATTTTCAAAAGACCCAGACATAAATGCATTTTTAATATTTATTTCATCACACTACTCGGTTTTTATAAAATATTTTTTTTACAAAATGTTTTTTCCTTGTTATTATTATACCTGTTGGTAGGTTGAGTCGTGAATCACTCCACTGTTTTGTAAAATAATTAATATATTTACTTCTACTGTATTAAATATAGCAAAGCCCTTTTTTCTACGCCTATTATTCACTCACAGTATAAATTTTCTGTATCATCGCGAAAATGTCCGACTTTAAAAATGTATTCCCGCATTGTATATTTATATTATGGGAACGGAAAGTCTTACCACTAGGTTCCCAAATTCCCTCTGCCTACCCTGCTATGAACAGGTTACAGCGTGAAGCTGAAAAAAAAAAGATGTTTATATCTCAAAGCAATATTTATAACCTGTCTTCTTATCTTTTATTATTTGCTTTAAAACAATAAAAAAACCGTCATAACCAATAATTTACGCCATTAAAAATTCCTCATCTTAACCATGATCGTTCGTCCTTTTTTAACAACTTTAAGTGTAGAGTCCAGAACAAAGGCAATTATAACATCAACGTACGGACGTTGTAATTACATTATATTAGCGACTGTCTAGTCAATAATTGAATCTTCTCACTAACAAATAGCATTAGGTTATATTCATAGGCGAAGCGGATATTGTTATAGCGATTTTGTGTTCTATAATTTCAGATTTATGTTAGTATCTAGGTTTTTTTATCTAATTGATAATATAAAAAAGATATCATCATCTTCAATGGTATGCAAAATGGCTGGCCACGGCAGGAATGGAGAAGCAAAGAATCGAGACGGATATGTAATGGTAAAATTATATAGTAAGATAAATATTACGAAAACAGTATTTTTGTCAAAAGGGGAGCAACGATTACTAGCAAACATCTAAAATAATATTTTCTTTTATATAAAAAACATTTTACTTCTTTCTACCACAAACTGTATTTTTATGTATTTTAGTATTTAAAATTATAAAAAAGTAATTTTAGTTGTAGGTTAAAGATTTAGATGAATACATTGCTTACAAGCATTCATCGCTCTACGCAAAACTATCCTAAGAATTAAAATAATTTAATTTTAACATAAAATTCTATTTCTTATTCCAATGATGTACTGTAAATGTACTGTAAAGAAAACTAAGAAATATATGCAAAAATCAATAAAAAAATCGCTACATAATGTTTATATGTCCTACCCCAAAACATTTTTAACATTTAATAAGAATGAATCTTAATATCTCAGCAGTAAAGACGATACATCTTTACCACCTGCCGGGCCAAGGTTCAATACCCGGGTTACACAATTGCTTGATTAAGCATTAAAATGATTTCAAAACCATTTTAAGCTCTATTGTCTCGAGCAAAGATACTATTTTAAAGGATTTTAAAAGATTTGAAAGGGCCTAACCAATGTAGGTTAATACGTTTTTTTTTGTTATACTTTTGCTACGACTTAGACTATTATGTCTTAAACTTATTTCGCAAGTAATTTCACATAAGAGTTAAAAGGAAACGCATCGATATAGCAAAGTATATAATACTAGCGACACAAGCGCGGCTTCGCCCGCTCAAGCTTATTACATTAAAAAAGTAGATTTAAATTACACAAAAACTTTACATAAATTGTAGCCTGTGTGCGGTCTGTCAACACATGCATATTTAATTTATAATATTAGTTTAGTCCGATACGATTAGCGGATAATAATTTTACATACATTGATTGCTAATTTGGTGCAAAAATTACATAATTATAAATATTTCTTTTAAATACAAATTAAATTTATAAATGTATGCGAAAAGGCTATTTGCAAACTTTGATTGAGATTTCACCTGTGATATTTCGAAAATTGCAAATACGTCATCGACACACTAAATGAGCGATATGCAATTGATAGTGGCACTTAGAGACGCCAATTATCTCAATTATAGATTAATTTGGTACGAACAGATACAATAATGTCGATTAAATGGTAATTGATAGATGTACGCATGTTAAGGCACTTAACTACTGACTGAGTAGGTACCTACTATATTTGAATGACAACCTGAAAAAGCTTTCGAAATATGGTTATTCAGGCGCAGCGGTGCAACGTTACAGACGTTGTAAACTTAGTAGTTACAGGTTCGATTTCCAATCGCAGAAATGAATTATTTTCATATATTTAAAAACGTATAAAATGTAAAACGTATAAAAAAACGTTTTATTGCTTATGTGTATAATATAGTTGAGTCTTCTAATTAGTTATTAAACTTACGAATATAATTATTTGTATTTCTATGAAATCGTTAGTAATTAATAAGAGAGACAAAGTTAAAGGAAAAAAAATCGCACAGTACTGGAAAGAATCCGTGAAAAGTGTACTGTGCCTTTTCGACCGGGACATATAATTTTTGGTCTTTAAAACGGGACGTTCCGCCAAAATCGGGAACTATCAAGTTTAATAAATTTCATATAAACTTAACAAATCTTTACGATATAAAGAAATAAATAAACAACAATGGGTCTCACGGTGTTTCATGTTCGTAGTTGTTGCTCACTTAACTCGAGTTTATCCTTGACTCTACATACCTAAGGCGCTAACGTAATTGTACCTATTATATACTCGTATGTATGCATAAGATAATATTTATACGTTTTATCATAAAATTACGAAGCTTAATAGTTACTTAGTGTTTCTTGAAATAACGTCAAGCTAACTTCACGCTGTAGCCCGCACATAGTATTCTAGGCAGAGGGAAGCTTGTGTTAATTCCCCACACACCGTCCAATTTTTTAAATATTGCATATTGATTGGCTCAACGCTGTGTATTGTCTTTTTATCAAAAGGAGTTAGACGATTTCAAAGAGGTGATCCCACTATTTCAATATTTTTGTACGTTTTTCCAAAAAATGTTTTCCTATCAAATGTGTGGAATGACGCTTTAAAAATGTTAAAACTGTACCTACTCCACGCCACGGAAGCTCTTATAATATTTTTTCCGTGAACTTCTCAGGGTATTTTTTCTTCTTATTCATCAAATATACCTACCGTTATTGTATTTCCTTAAAATGTTATACCAAGGCATAGGTAATGGCTTGTGGCTAACGAACTCAGACTGAGATAATAAGCACTTCTGAATTAAATATTAATTTACATTATTATTAAACATTTTTAATACAAACAATAACTTAATAATGATAATCTTTAAAAAAAATCAGCTTCACGCAGTATCCCGCACACAACAGGGTAGGCAGGCAGGAGGGAACCAAAATCAGGTTAAAATCTTAATGTACTTAAAGTACAAAAATGTCAAGGCAATAATGAGACGCACAGCGGTAGTTACATGTCAATGTAGACTTTAAGGGCCACACTTGACCCACTTGAAGTAAAACGAGACATGTATTCTTATTTAATGTTAATATAAATAAATACTCGTATAAATAAACAAATGTCTTGAAATATCTTGAATTGTGTAAATGTTTAGTTTTATTTAAAGTTAGTATTACCAAAAACACCAAAGAAAATTCTTGTTACCAAAGCGGAAAAATGAAAACAAGTCAGTTCTGAGGGAGGGAAGCAACTCAATTAATAAGTAAAGCATTTTTTCTCTATCTACATAGGTACTTCATTGTTTACACTCATTCCGTGCTTTGTGCAGCACTTTAAGCTTATCCATACCTATATTATAAATTCTAAAGTAACTCTGTCTGTCTGTCTTTTACGCAATCAGGACCAAATCGCTCATTTCATTGTGATAAAATACTCATATAGAGATACTTGAGGGTCTCGGGATGAACATAGGATACTTTTTTTCTCATATTTGTAATATTTTAGATATATACTAATATATTAAAAGACTTATTAATTTGACATGCAATTTATTCCGCCATGTTAATAACAACCGTCGTTGCTAAGAAACGATTTGCAAAGTTTGTTGTTAGAAAACGTCACCGAAAATGAGCTTGCTTTACGCATATCTCTATTGAAAACTGAAAATAATTTCATAAATATTAGTAAAGTTCAAGCGGGCGTAGCCGCGTTCGGGTCCACTAGTTCTAATATAAATAACAAACTTTGTGCACATACTTCTATAATTCTTATAACTTGTTTAACAACTAAATTATGAATGGATACTAGTTATCTAGGTATCTCAGAGGCTAGAAGGCAGTTGTTATTTGTAAACACCTGTAATTTACTCGCCGTAGGTTTAAATTGTAATAGAAATAGGCAAAAACAACAATAAATGAATGGAAAGGCTTGGCTCTACTTACTTTATTGCATTAGGGGGTGTGAAACTGAAAAACCAAGAAACAAACGTTTTTATTTACGCAATGACTTCAATTATAATCGAATCCACGACTCTCTTATTTGTTATGTGATGGTACTATAAAAGAAAAACGAAGTGTCTTAACACTAGATTTAGATAGAACTCAGTAAAATATTTTAATCAATTCAAAAAGAAAGTCTTGATACATCAATTGGTTTCCAAGGAATTAATATATAAATTAAACAACGATATACAAATATAATATAGTCGTATTTACACATTTAAATTTTAGGAAACTTATTTAAATGCCTAGGTAGATGATTTAGTAGGTAGATGATCCAATTTCAAGATTATTACATATATATTGTCAATGAAACTCAAAAAGTAGTTTTGAGTTTGAAAATTGGTCGGTGCGTATGGAACTCCAGGTTCCCGCTCACTATCATACTACGAGTACGCGGGAAAAAGCGATTAGTCGTTCTTTTTATTTAATTTATATGTAAAATTTCACAACATACACATATATACTTTTAAAATTGAATCATTCATAATATACATATTATGACGAACTACAGGGACTAGTGTTGGTCACAATTGTTTTCCTCTACGGTAAACGTGCCTTCAATTATTAATGCCGATCGTTCCCGTTGTGTTATGTCTAGATTATGGAGTTGCTTCCACGCTACCCTCTCTTTAGGATTCCTAAGAATTCCTAAGAATTCTTTAGGATTCCTAAGAATGCTGGTCGCTGAAATATCTATAACTTCCTTTATTGTGACGAAATATCGAGTAGGCTCTAGGACTTTTTAGTCTACCTACTGCCCAACACAACCAGTTTATCAACGTTGTATTGCTAAAGCGTGAACCTGTTTTTTTATATCCAAAACTTAGATAACTTTAAAGTAATACAATTATTTACCTGCAAAGCTTATTTCACCAGCAACTACTTGCTTATTATAATGGAACATCAAATAGACGCCTGCCTCGTCTATACGACTCTATTTCCAATATGTATAAATAAGAAAACTCTAGAGAATATCTTATCGCGCAATATTACATTATAATATTATTATATATTCATTGCTACTTATAAAATCAATACAAACATATTGGGTCATTTTATTCATATTCGTAAAGAAATATTTATAACAGTAATATATAGCGCGGCGTTGAGTTCCGCTCATTCCACGTGGCGTTGTGGCATACCGTCTAAATGAAAAATGTGACGGTTATGATTTCGATTCCCATTCGGAGGAATTAATTATTTCATTTATTATTATAAGGAAATTAAATATTTATTTAAATTTCTTTTTTTATTTATTCGCTCTGGTATCGAGGCTAGGCGCGACGTTGAGTTCCGCCACTTACCACGCAGTGCGTCCTGAATTCCGCAAAATAAATTACTAAGACTATGTGCGGCGTTGAATTCCGTAAGCAGTGCCTGTCTACTACTCTGCTACTGCTCTCAAATAAAATTTAAAACTTTGATCAAATGCTATATACGCCTAATAATTTCACAATTACTGCAAATCTAATATATGGCTCGAGGAAATGTACCCAATTGGACATTCCAGCTCAGTTTGTTTATACCGCATAGTGTAGAATGAAGCAACCTTTAAACGAAAACGCTTGTATGTGTGTCAAGGAGGTCAGCTTTACGAGTACATGGGGCCTATAGGAAAAAATGTACTGACAAGACTTACATAATGTGAAATATATTTGAAAGTTGTTATGATAAGATTTGAAAGTAGCTAATAATAAAATTAATGAATGGTGGAACAGTGTTTGTCTATCGTGGATGTAAGTTCAATCTCCAGTCAAATGGAATGATTATATTTAAATTATTTTCATTTTCTCACCTTAGTGGGTGGGTAAAACAAAGCGTTGAGTTCCGCTCATGCAATGTCTCGAGAGTTTTCTAGCTTCATGCTGTATACCGCCACAGTAAGCAGAGGCAACCTGGAAACTTCATTTTTTGTTAAGATTTGGGTAATATTGACATTTGTATTCAATCTAATCGACTCCAATTTTCAATTTCGTTTCTTCATTTACATTTTTTGTTGATTAAGAATACAAAAAGAAGTATGAAAATCTATAATATACAAAATCTATACTCAAAAATGACATAATGTTTTAAATTTTTAAATATATTATTTCTTAGTTTGTCCTAAATAAAACTTCCAATAGCAGTAGTGAGCTTTCCCGATGTGAAAATAAACTGGTTAGAAATATACTGCTTTCTAGGTTTTCTTGTAACTCATGTATGACTCAGACATAAAGTCTTGCAGTTATTTATATTTTCATTATGAGGTGGATGATTCATACATTCAAGTAATAACTTGGTAATTAAAATTCTTATATATACATAAATTGTTTATCTTAACGCCATATCAAACGGTTACTAGTGGCGAGCTATAATCCTTTTTATCTTCGCACGTGACGCAGCCACATTTCTAATTATTGTATACAGAGTGGTGGAACTTAACGCCGGCAAAAATAATTGTTTTTCCAGAGTGAGAAACGAATCCACAGTCATTGGGCGTACTGTCATTCGTACCACTGGGCCAGGATATCCTCAAAAGATACTAAAAACATATAAAATATAATATTATTTTATATACTAATATCTTACTCTAGACTGGTCAGCGTGCCGTAACGCTCTAAGCGGCAATTATTTTGTTTATTTATCTGCGTTTGCACAAACTACATAACTTCTTAAATGTGGGTCACAACGTGGCATTACTAATAATGGATGTGACTTGAATCGACTCTTGTATATTTAAAAAAAATACTTTAATATTTCGCTTTTTTTTAGTTTAAACCTGTATTCCACGTATAGTCGGCAGAGGGAATATGGGAATCTAGTGTTGGGACACTCTGTTCTCATTAAGACTTTTCAAATAGTTGGGTGATGGTAGTCAACACGCACGAAAGACATAGCGTGAAGCAAAAAAAGGACTAATATATATAATGGTAGGTTTAATAGTCGTCGTGGTACAGGGGCACATAAGTGTGACTGTTACACGACGATTATGGGTTCAATCCCCACTCGGGGGAATTAATTATTATTTATTATTTTTTTCATTTCTTCACTCTGGTACAAACAAAAGCAAAAACCTGGCGTTGGATTCCTTAACACTAGGTTTCCTCTGCCTTCCCTGCTGTATGCGGAAAAAAATAACATTAGGCGCGTCCAGTTGACGTAACTCTAAGGACAAACATTTAGGATACCGTTGCGACCTTCAACGTAAACCGCGCGGTTACTCTTTTTACTACTGCCATATTGTATGTGTTTATTAAGTCACCTTTTGTTATAGCTTTTTTATATTTTCTTTTGTGATAGAATAGAGACTATTGTATATGTTGTTTCTTTAGTATTTTTTGCTTATTTATTTATAAAATACCATGAGTATAGACCACTTAGTAGTTTTTCTTGAGGCCGGACTCTAAAGGCGATTAGTGTGGGTTCTAAGTGGGAAGGTGTGAATCTGTTAAGCTTAATAAATTTTATATTTATATTGGTTAAAGATAAAAGAAACAGAAATTTAACCTGAAGATGCGAAGGTGTAAAATATTTTCACTATCTACTTGTTAATAGCTCTATCAATTTATACAGAAAGTTAAGATATACATAATCATACTTATATTTCATAGAATTTGAGCCCAAAATCTATTATAATCAATTATACTAATTACATTTATAACAATTATGTCTAAAGGATGAATAACTTATAATTAGAATAAAATTATTAATTTACCTTCATTACAACTGGCCATTGTTTCTTTTGCATCAAAGTATATATAATTTATTATTATTGTAGGGTTAAAATTAAGCACAATTTTTATGATTTTATCATTGATTTATATTGTTAGTCATAAAAATGCTATAAATCTGACAAATTCTCATTATAGTACTTTAAATAACTAATACTGTATTTAAAAATTGTGGCAATTAATACTTTTATCTACGATATTGAGCCCGTCGGTGCGCAGCGGCACAAGGGTTACAGTCACTCCCTTGACGCAATGTTTGTGGGCTCGATCCCCATTCGAGGAAGTGAAATATTTATTTACGTTTATATTTCCAATTCTTCGCTCTGGTGTCGAAACAAAACGCGGCGTTGAGTTCTGCCACTGAACACGCAATGCCTGCAGAATTCGGCAGGAAGTGGGGAATGGAGTATATTAACACTAGGTTCCCTCTGCCTACTCTGCCGTGTACGGGATACAGCGTGAAGCTGATTTTTTTTTTTTATCTACAATATTCAGGATGAGGAAGCTTAGAGCATTGCCTGAGAGTAGCGACCAAAGTTGCAAATTTAGCCACTGAAATTAATTTCCATTTTTTAAACAATATATAGGGAAAAAATAAAATAAGATTCGGTAAAAATTTATTTCATACGAGTTTTATTTTATTATATAAACGACTTAAGACTAGTTCGAATTATAATAACTTATTGATTGTAGACTGTTTGTGTAGTAGAGTCATACTATTTTTCATGAGAAATCCATTTTTATGTACATTCATATACATGTCTTTGGCATANAGCTTACTGGGTCCTTAATGAATTTTTCTGGGTCCTTAATGAAGCTGATTTATTTATTTTTTTTATCTACGATATTCAGGATGAGGAAGCTTAGAGTATTGCCTGAGAGTAGCGACCAAAGTTGCAAATTTAGCCATTGAAATCAATTTCCATTTTTTAAACAATATATAGGGAAAAAATAAAATAAGATCCGATAAAAAATTATTTCATACGAGTTTTATTTTATTATATAAACGACTTAAGACTAGTTCGAATTATAATAACTTATTGATTGTAGACTGTTTGTGTAGTAGAGTCATACTATTTTTCATGAGAAATCCATTTTTATGTACATTCATATACATGTCTTTGGCATATAAATATAGTTATATATGTAAAAGGACGGAAGCTCCCCTTATTTAAAATAGACGGCTGAAAAATGTTACTTTTAAATATAATAAAAACATCTTTACAAACTTGGATTACAACCAACATTTCATAGATATCCTCTAGAAATTTACAAGTAATTTCAATATATTTAGAATCTTTACTGTCAAAGATACTTTACATATGATTTAAAATTATTAAAAAATACAACGAAATTGCTATAAGATGGCACCTTGTTAATATATTAAGAAAATATTTGTGTCACGGCCCGCTTTTTCTTTTGAGTTTCGTAATTATTATGAAAGAAACACCCATACCATCGATAGACCTCTAAGTCGTTACGCAAGTGTGACGAAAACAAACACGACTCTACATTTAAATCGACATGCGCTTGCGCATTCCAATATATTGCTAATACATATATATGTTTATGTATGCAAATAAAAGTGTTTTATAAAATAAAAATATATACTTATAATATCTATTTATCTATATAAAATATATATTATTCTTTTATAGCATGCCTAATGTTAATACTTGGAAGTTCTGAGTTCCCACATAATTAAATATAAATTAATGAATGCTAATTACACATAAATGCACAATGTAATATAGTTATGATATATAATTATACTTTTTATAACAAGAAATATAACAGCATGATAATTATTTTAAAATATGACGTATAATTACATAAATAATATAAGATATCACATAATAATGATAGAAATGTTTAATAAAATATCAAATAAATTAAAAAAATGTTAATAAATTATAATTTTAAAACATAATATTCATACCTAAATAATAAATAGTAAACAGGTTCTATAATAAAGTACTCATCCATCGTAACAGAAATGTCAAAGTTGAAAAATAACAAAGTTTTCAACATTTGTTAAGGTTGCATAAATAGTACTAAATTAGAGACACATAGCTAAGCGAGTCGAGGTCGAATTTTTCTCATAACTAACAATACTATCCCCTACATACGAGTCTACATACTTAACTACTACTACTCAAGCTTGAAATTATTAATATATTAAATTACTATAATAAAATAATAGTAAAATAATATATAATAATTCTAAAAAGAAGTAAATACAAAATATTATCAGAGCATTGCACTTTTTGTGAAGTTTTTCTAACAATTAACAAAAACTTCAATAAGCACTTGGTATAATAAAATCTTATATTCTTCTATTTAGCCTATATTAGAACCGGCGTCGTAAAAAACCTACACATTGATTTCATTGTTAACTCTATAAGTATGTAGAGTCGAGATGTCCATGGCGGTATCTACCATTAGCTGCCATTCTTAGTCTTGCGTAATCATCCATGTATTACAAATATTACTATACACTCGTGGTGGGGCGTCGAGGTCGTACAATTGACTTACTCAGGTAATGATTCATAGAGTTAAGAAGGAAATTAAACTCACGAGGCGTCAAATTAAAGAACTCTGACCTGGGTGTATCTTTAATAATTTTAAAGGCAGGCCAATATGAAATTAATATTATTTGTACGTGTACTTTGAACTAAATTCGAGAGTTTTACGTTAATTTTCTTTATATGAATACTGTGAACGTTATTATGCCATCTTTTTCATTAAATCTTATCAATAAAATATCTTATCTTAAAATATAATAAAATTTAAATATATTCTCTGAAATTTTTAAAAAATATCAAATATATATTATATGAAATAAAAAAGAATTTGAATAACATACTATATAAACTCTACATCTCTATGTTGGTCTCTACCAATTACCGTAAAAATGACACGAGAAATGGTAACAATATTCAGGTAGTACTGGAAATACCAAGAAGGAATAAAAATTCATTTTCCTTACTTAAGGAAATGAACTTTATTCAACAGCTTAAAGTATGAAAAGTTATCGAGAGTCGCCTTAGGCGATCGATTCGGCAGAAATATCGGCTTACATACCAACCTACGAGTATACACTAACTTAAACGCGTATACGTATTTATGTGCAATACAAAATCGGTGGTAAAATTTGGCTAAAAGTAAAGCACCAAGTAAAAATATTGTGATACAGTCCATTCTTGATAAAATAAAATAACTATAAAGACGCCAGGAATGCTAATAATACATACATAAGTTTTTCCTATAAAGTAATTATGCGGCGTCTTATTACGTCCATAGTGTGTGACGTCATTTTTAATACACAAAATAATTAACATCTAACAAAAGCCATTAAAATGCTGCTTTAAAATACGATGTAAATAAAAAAATATAATTTATATGGCTCACGTTTTGGGCTTAACAATATATAAAGAGATTCTCACCTAAATTATTGAACCGTGGAATCGACCACTCACAATACCAAGCGAACTATTCAAACATTGTGAAATCAGGCAACACTAGTTCACGTTACCTTTAGTTCAAATTAGCACTCGGTCTCTCCCTCCTTTCTCTCTGTGATGTAATGCTCTACTTCCTGTAACGATTTGAAGAGTTTCCAAGCAAGTATGACTCCTGTTATCTCCACAATAGATATAAGTAGCGATGCACCAGCAACAGATGAGCTTATAATCTTAGTGTAAACAGCTGCCACTTTAGCACACCCCAAACGTTCATTAGCCTCCTTATCAGTGAATTCACAAGTAGCTCGGTAATAGCTATCCAAACAACATGTCAAAGGCAAATCATTTCTCCAGCTTCTATAATCACGAGCGTCATTAGCACCACAGCATCTCAATTTCCTTTCAATCCTTCCAAATGCCTTGAAGACGTCAGGGTTAGACTGTGAGTTGTAGTATCCATCATAAACTGTATCCTTGATGAACTTGTCAGTATGTTCACCATCAACGAAAACAAAGATCAAAGTAGCCGCAATCGCTTGTCCCAAGACAATCAAAATCATGAAAATCCCGTACATTCCCAACAGTCCCCTGCTTTCCTTGTTCGTGCCGCACCATCCACAGAAGGCGACAATCATAACGAACAATCCCAATAGTATGAAGAGCCATGGCACCACTTGCGGCCAATACACTCTGTAGTCCAACAAATAATGGTTGCTATTTCTAAGTGAAACAAACTCGGATAATTGCACGAAGAACCATATTCCAGTGGCGGCGGTGACGAGACCGAACACTGCGTAAATAACATTCACTACGTAAAGCACTCCCTTGAATAAATCTTCTTTCGCCATCTTTATGCGTTCAGCGTGTTCGAAGGTTGGCAGTGTAATGAGAAGCGTTGCAACTTCGCGAAGCCTTTTATAAACTCGTGCGCAGCTTGTCGCGGTCTTTTAGGTAACATTTAGATGTCACGATACGATAACGACATTTGTTGAGTGCGAGTGACTAAGATTTGATTAAGATTTCCTTTTCTAATGTCTTTTGAATATAGTCATAATGTAAATTGACTTACTTTTGCAGCATATAGATTATACTGCTTGACTAATGGCTTGCGTAAGCAATGTATACGTACATATAAACATGCGTGTTTGTTTAACGTTTAGGTATTATATTGAAATGTAATTCCAATATACTAACTTATATTTAGTTGTATTATAATTATGTTGATTAATAATTTCTTAAATTGTTAGTATAACAATGAATATAGAAGATCTTCTTTTACACAATATTTGATATTTATAATTTAAGCACTTTAATTTAGTCTTCATTCCCAATATATAAATGTGAATATATAATTTATTAAATGTTAGAAATTGAAAAATAAAATAAATGTATTATAAAGAAAATATTGACTCTATTTTCTCAATTTTTTTATTGAACCAAAGTCAGCTTCACGCTGTATATAATAATACAACCTCTCAAACCTTACACATTATCGCATCGTATCCGTCCCCCGCAATATAAAAATCACCGTATAATATAAAACTACTATACGTGATTTAACTAACATGTTACCGGTTATCGATGACATAGTTTGTTCTACACTTTGCTGATGACATGAAGTTACGCAAAGTTATTTGGCATTCCGCCTTGATTTTTACTTTCATTCAGTTTCATCCAATTGGACCGAAAATTGCCACAAATGTTTATTACTAATGGAGTCATAATCACCTGTCTAATTTATTTTTGCTACAATTATATAAATAGTTTTCATTTACTTAATTGCAATGTAAGTAAATATTATATAACTTATTTTGCTTATTTCTCACGTTTCTGCATTTTCTTGGAATGACAAAATTAATGTAGCATATAACATTATACTTGGTTATTTACTTAGAAAAATAGAAAAATCTGTAAACGTTTTAGTCAAACTTCGTTTGAATAAGTTTAAAATGATTATATTAAAAAATATATTTTATAGAAATTTTTGAATTTTCTATTTCACTGTCCGTATACTAATGATATAAATAATTCATATCAACTTAATTGAAACTTTTGTTTTAACAAATTTACGTGACGATATCCATCTCACAAATCGTCTTTGTTTTTCATAATTTCACTTAAGAAATCTTTAAAAGACAAGCACGGTCATATTTCATCTTATCAGAGCATTTTAATGTTATTAATTCATTTACAGTACAATAAAACGCAATATTTGCATAAATAGATATGTATAAAATTTGAAAATGTAGAGTTGCAAATAATTGTAATAGTACGTGATCAAATCACGTATGGTTATTACACAAGGCCAATATGCACACGTAATATATTTTCCTACTCTATAAAGATAATTTAAAAATCCATATTTCTATTAAACTACAATAATTACTGCTATTATTCAACTGATTGATGCTATATTTAGTCGTTAAAATATAATTAAAGATTTTGTAATCTTGCTATGAACTATTCGAATCAATTAAATTAATGACCGTACAATTAACTACCTTAGACTCTACAAAAATAACTGAAAAAATAAAACCATGTTTTACAAAAATATTTATTTTAAAGCTTATAATAGCTTTCGAAAATGCAAATAATATGTACACATAAGACATTTTGGTTGCAAAAAGGTACAGTCTGTTCTCATATAACAAACAAACACACAGTGCACTTATAAATAAATATTTACAATACAATTCTTAATCAAGACTATATTAGCTATTTTGTGAGAAAAAGTTAAAAAACATATTTTAATTTCATATTATTTTATATGCTCATAGAAAAATAAGAAATTAAGAAAACTTTGACTATTAAACTTTAATATTAAAAGACATACGCATTATCCTCACAAGCTAACCAAAATTATGTCACTTTTGTAAAATTCCACTATGTGACAAACATACTGTATTTTTTTAATGAATTTATATATGAATATATAACTTCATAAAAAAAATACAGTACTTAAACAAGATATTATAACAAACATTTGTACTAATAAATAAAACTTATATATTATTTGTTCATAATCATTATCAAATGAATCCTACTCGTAAACCTAAGCTGTATAACATAGCAAATTAGTGTAACTTAAATAATACATTAAAAATAACTTAGAATAACAAAATATATCATTCTCTCTCAGTCATATAAGCTAACTTTGGGTTGGAAAGGGACGAAACATAATAAGCTACGCTCTATTTGCGTGTCGATAACTTATCAAATACATCATAGAAGTTACTGCTAAGTTTCCAGTACGTAAATAACTTCATAAATTTCAATTTTTGCGTGAAATTTACAAAAAATATACATACGTCTTTAAAATAAAACTTATAAAATAACACAGTTTTAAAGAACCACACATACATGTCTTTTACAAATGAAATTTATCTATGTAGAGTAAATATACCCAAAACAAATTAAAAAAAAACATTCACGCAATAGCATTATTAAAAAAAACCCTTTTATAATTATTTATACGTGCAAGGGGTAATTTTAGATGTGTATCATTTAACCCCTTATAATGTGAGTCACGTAGTGGCAGTGGTACATCCTGTTGCCATTTCTAATGCTGGCCTTTGATTGAGTCTTTGTTCGGTATGAAGAAACTTTAATACTTTTACTGGGAATTTTGAACTTTATTTTATCATTGGCTGGAGAATACTATATAATATATAATACAAAATATATATAATACAAAAAATCGCGGCATTGAGTTTAACAAGCAATCTCTCGAATTCAAACGGAAAGTAGAGAACGTAATGTCTATTTTGCTATAAGAGAAAAGCGTGAAGCTGCTTGTTCAAAACATATTTTTTTACTTAACACTTAAAAAGACTAGCTACCTTACTTAAAAACTATTTAAATTATACTATTATATACTTATTGAAAATCCAGTCACAAAACTTTCGACGTTTCTAAGAAAACTTTTAAATCTTGCCACTTTCAATTAATTTCTACGAAATTTTGTTATACAATATAAATTATAGGTTAATAAGTTAATATATATGTGGTCAGTTTAATCATAAGCGAGGATATTACTCACCCAATGGAGGACTGAGATGTGAGTCACTTGTAATTATTTATTTCATTTGTTCAATTTATTAATTTATAATCACCTTTGTGTGGTTAAGTTACGAGATATTAATATGTTGCTGGAAACCTTAAAGAGTCATCGTATCTTAGTTAAAAAATGATTGTACTTTTATGATTTTTAGGCATCATCCATAATTTTCTTCGAGGCCATTCGTGAAGCAGAGGGGCGACTTTAAACGTGACAGGTTGAGGGTTCGATTTCCACTCGAGGAAATGAAATATTTTATATATTGCATGTATTAAACCATCAGATCTTTACTTTACTCCTTTCCTTTTATATGTATAATTTTTGTTTAGTGATAGACCCTGATAAGCTCTTTGTTTAACCACATTGAGGACACGCCCTTCTTCTAAAATAAATGCTTTATTATTGGGACTTCAGCCCACGTGGTCTAAAACTAAATATATAAGCTATGTTGACGTTATTTACCTTAATACTAACTTAATATAATATTTTTGGACGGATTATTTATTTTCCACCAGGTGCTCTATCTATATAAACTAAATAACCTTACTGCTGTCATTAATATATATATAATACTGTGCACGTGTGGTATATGTTTTCACATATAATAAAAATATTGTTTAAAAATACTAATAATAATATGAAATAATAATATAAATATAATATTCTAAAGTTTTCCGAACAAAGTCTCAATCAAGCTGGCAATATGTCGTAAGCTATGTAGAGTTCTAAAAACGTTTCTCTCACACAAACATTTTCGCACTTCTTCGAATGTAAATTTCAACAATAAATATGAGATTTAGCTAGTATCGCTAAGTTGAAGTTAAATTTCTTTCTCTACGGAGAATGAAACAACTCCATATCCTTAACCTACTTTGAATAAAGGAGATTCGTGTTTGTGATAAAAGCACTATTATAAACATAAAATATTGGTTGTTTGTATACAAAAATAATGTTTCATCAAAAATATATGAGCGTAGTGTTCGCATCAAAAGTAAATATTGGCCTTTTCTATAGTAAGTGGGTCATGGGTTCAACAACATAGCGGAGGCTACGACAGGTTTTATGTTATACAACCATCTATACCGCGCATTGAAATACTCATTCTACAACTACTATTTAAAAAAAAAACATAATTTATAAATAATTTAAATTTAAATCTAGCATTCAATGGACTCTCCGCACCTCTTAAGGTGACCTTAGTCAAACACAAAAACACTTACGTCATCTCTACAATAGTACCTTCTTGCTCTCGGATTCGTTTTGGGGTGGTGGGCGACTTCTCTTCTCTAACGCTTTGGACAACATGACGGCGTATGCAATCGCAATCAAGCCAATTATCGCCGTGAATATCGCCGCGCTAGATAAAACAATGATTGCAATACGTGCATATTGCGCAGCAACTGTCGAGCAGCCGTGTCTCTCATTAGCTAGTTTGTTTGTGAACTCACAGTCGATCGCGTAAGGCTCCAACCATCCATGGTAGTACACGTCGCAGCAGGAAACCGGAAATTCCGATTTCCAATTTTTATAATCACGGGGACTGTCCGCTCCACAGCAGTGCAACTTCCGCTCGATAACTCCAAAAGATTCCGCAACTTCCGTATCCGCTTTCGCTTGGAAATACACGTCCCATACCGTGTCTTTGACGAAATCGTCAGTCGATTTGCTATTGGCAAAAACTAGAGCCACTATGCCCGCCGCTATCAGGCACACGATCACTACGGATAGCACTATTACGTACGCGGTCAGAAGCGATCGACTTTTCCTTTTAGCACTTGCGAAACCACAGGAAGTTACACCGATAACGAATAACGCGACGATGAAGAACATCCAGGGAACAGCTTGGGGCCAGTACACCGTGTAGTCCAGGAGGTAGTGGTTGCTGTTCCTCAGGCTGGTGAACTGGTACACTTGGGTGAAGAACCATATCGAGGCTGATGCTATGGCAAGTCCAAATATAAATTGGATTGCGTTTAAAATGTGTAAAGCGACACGATAAACACCGCCGGCCATTTTGCGTTTTGCGCGTGCGTCGTCTCTAGCGTTTGTGAATTGAATGGCGTGTGCAGGGCGCGCCGTGTTTATAAAAGTTAACTTCCTAGCTGATTCATGAGGATCACTGACGCCATTCCGTTCATATCATCTTGTTATTGTCCTTGCCGTGACGAAATATTACAAGCATCGGGATAATAGCCTTGGCTAGTACTAGAGCATGGATGACAAAGCGATGTATAGGGAAATAGTATGCACTAGTCCATTCATGAATACTTCTTAGCAAGTTCATTATTTTATATGTTTTTACTATTTTCTAACAAATGTTTTGGTAATTACTTTTATATTGTTTTGGATAAAGAAAACTTCGATATCGTTGTTACGTAATAGCTATAAATGTACCTATGTATTTGTGTATAAGTTATACTACCATACTATATAACCCTTGTGGATAATAGATAAAACAAGTAAAATCTTTTACTTACAAAATATTCGTAGTAATATTTTCTTACAATTTAATTATTTCTAATTTTAAACAAACTATTAATACACATGTAAAATTTACTAGCATATCAATCAAAAACATGTAAAATTCCACATCTTTGCTTGTTTTTTTCTTATTGACGAAAATCCTAGATTATATATGTCACTACATATATAACTAGATTCGATACAGATCACGATCATCAGATTTTTGTATCATTTTGTATCATGTTATCATCGATACGATCATCAGATTTTTTTAATCACATATAGACTTTTAAATTTAATCTTAAATTCAAAATATTTTACAAAAAAGAAAATTTAAAAAAAAATATTAAAATTAATTCAACATTCATTATCCTTTTTCAAACTCAATGTAAAAGTTGAAATGATTTAAAATTTTAGTAACGTTATTCAAAATTATGACTCCTTTGTAAGTAAATAATGCAATTCATTATTATTGTTTATACACCTTTGTTTGGCCGTCATAGTTTATGCAATTTTAAACATAAATTATGTAGAGTTCCAAATAATTATGTGTAAGATTTGAAGCCGTCGCGTCGTGGTGCAGTAAAACAATATCGATATTAAACCCCTATAAGAAAAAGAGGGTTTTTTGAGATTTTTCTCTTCATTTACATTGACTCTACATCAGTAAAAAAATTAGAACATTGGACTGGACTGGACTGAATATTATTTTTAGGGAAAATGAAAAATAAATTTCAATATAAATAAAGTCTACTTCAAAAATCCAATCCACAATCACGCCATACAGTCTTGGCTTATGAAATATTAAAATATATACTATAAGTATTACTTAGCCTACGGTTCAAAAAGACTAATATCAAAGTCTTTATCAAAAAAATTGTGCCAAATTTTTAACGGGAAAATTAAGGGTTTACCCCCTTATGTGTAACGTCAATGGATATACCTACATAATTCAGCGGTCGTAGAAGAGGAAAATAAATATGACAATAAACAATAGACATGTCACATATCAGGTCAGGTATTCTGGAGGTATTATTATATATACATTTTATTAACTTTGTTCAGGAAAATTAAAATTTACTAACATAATAAATTTCGTTTACTTCTGTTAATTTCGGCGGAACTCAACGCTGCGCTTTTCTTCGTAGCAGAGCGAGAAAATTCAATTATTAAATATTTCATTTTCTCAAGTGGGAATCGATCTCACAACCTATCGCATTTATAATCGCACAGGTCTCGACGGGCTTGCTAATATTTTTACTTTATATTTTATTATTCTTTTTCAGGGTCCCGTATCTCAAAAGGAAAAATGGAACCCTTATAGAACCATTTTGTTGAAAGTTAGTTAAGATGGTAACATCTTTAAAATCACTGTCATTAGAAGTCCATATTTGGTATTAACGCTTCATCACAAGTGTTAATTATATGACAAAGTGTTAAAAAAATATTTAATATATTCATCAAATGATCTCATACAGAATAGACATACATTGAAAACTCATTTGAAAACTATTTAAATTATTTTATCATCATTGTATAAACTTATTCCTTACTTCTAGTATAAAAAGCCATTGGTGACGCAGTGGCACAAAGTGTGACTGAAAATCAACTGGATATGGGTTCGAACCCACTCAAAAAAATGAAATATTTATTTAAATTTATATTCCTCTCTGGCGAGACAAGGAACGAGGAAATGAGTTCCGCACTTAGCACACAACGCCTCGAACGGAGTGTCTCGACACTAATTTCTCGTTAAAAAATTGTATCAAGACTCCTCACAAGCTGAACATAACTTCCGTAACAAATACTTTGTCCAGAAATGAACCTTCTTACAAGAGGCTATATAATCTACTTACCTTAAAACTTCCTTACTATGACATAATATTTTGTTTACTACAAATTACAACTAAATATTCCACTACAATATTCATTCATAACTCGTTTTAATAATAAAATCATATCAAAACACACCTTATTTCCTTAACATTAAGTGTAAAATCATTTCCTAGTAAAATTTCAACGTACTACTATGAATCACTAGAATTCATGGTATAAAGTGTGTTATACGGAGAACGCTTTTGGTATCTTTAATTAATAAAGTCATATATTTCCGTATAATTTAAGATAGATCTTCTTATATGATTCATTTAATAAGTATCTAGTTGAATGATCTGTCAATGTGGAATTACAAATTGCCGTCGTAGCTCAGCGGTAGAGCGTCTAACACTGAAAGTGACGTTTGTGAGTTCGGTCCTGACTCGTAGGAATTATTATTTTCATTTCTTATAATTATTTAATTTTTATTTAATTATTTAATTCTTATAATTAATTATTTTCATTTCTTCGCTCTGGTCACAAGAGCGCGGCGTTGAGTTCCGCCACTCAATTCGCATTATCTCGAAAATTGAGAGGCGAGTGGCTATTGTACGCGGGATACAGCGTGAAACGTGCTAATTTTTTTTAAAATGAATCAATTCCAGAAAATAATTGTCATATTATATATGAATTAATTGATTTTTAACTGTTAAGGCCAGTAACAATCTTAGCACAATTTATATTATATACTAACAACATTTTATTATATACAAAATACATAGGTTTTTATTATACGTATACGTACCAACCGTACTGTGCAGAGAAAATTGTTTTTTTTGGTATATTTAAATGTCCACGCCTTGTGCTAGTTTTTTAATTAGTGTTTTTGTGATAAGTATTGATTGATGGGGAAAAGTATAATAAATTAAATTTAGTCGTTCCCAGGAATGCTAATTGACCATCACGTTTACATTTTTACACTGCTCCTTTGAAGAAGCTTCTTTCTCTAAATATATTTTTGATTCTTTAAATCACGCTTTATGCGAATTCGAGACATTACACGAAACTCAACGCCGCGCTTTGTAATTCCTCAGAACAGAAAACCAACTTGACATCCAACCATTGAGTTGAACTCCTTTTGTAAATAACAGTAAATAGTTATAAACACAAAGGACATTGGAACCTTGTAAGTAAGTGGATGATCGTCGTTCAATCAATTTCAAGGCTATCTACATTACAACTGTTACTTGCGAGTCGATTTTCATTTAGCTCTCGATGTATTTATACCCATAGTTATATATTTATTCTCAATTGATTTTGTTTCCGGATTAAGAATTGTTTTGTTTTTGTTATTTAAAATTTTATTTTTAACTTTTTCCGTTTCCGGTTGTCACACAGTTAACATCGTCACAGAGTGCTTATACTAAATAAATAAAAAAAACATTACTAGTACCGTTTATAGTGCCAAAATATCCGCGATCTACAAAAGTGAATACACAGGCATACGTAGAGTGTATTGTGGACGCCAGCGATTTCGTGAATAAAGCATAATAATTAAATCACAATTTGAATTGACATTAGTTACTGCTTGTGAGGCCAGCCGGGTAAACAATACTACCATATAAATGAGACAGATCTACTTGTCAAGTACGTCAAAACTCAAACCATAAACAATAACTACATTACGGAAATCAAAAAGGGTACGGCACCATGGACGCTATTTTCGCCCTCAGAACTTGGATGGCATACAGGGAAAAAAGCAGAGCTCTGCATGTGGCCTTTTTAGATCTGCAGAAGGCCTTTGACTGTGTGCCTCGTCAGTGTATCTGGTGGGCATTGCGATCCAAAGGGATCCCTGAGGCCTATATTGAGATTATAAGAGATATGTACCACGATTCCGCTCCTATGGTTAAGACTGCTGTTGGCGACACTAGACCCTTCCCGATTACAGTGGGGGTTCACCAGGGCTCGGCTCTTAGTCCGTTCTTGTTCAATGTAGTGCTCGATACTGTCTCGGCTCACATCCAGGACCAGCCTCCATGGCTGATGATGTATGCCGACGACATAGCACTCATTGCCGAGAACCGACTGACGCTGGAGCGTAAAGTGAACCTCTGGAAGGGTACGCTTGAGAACGGCGGCCTTAAACTAAATGTGTCGAAGACAGAGTACATGGCCTGCGGGAACCGGGACTCGAGCACCATCCTTATAGGTCCTGAACCAGCCGTTAAGTCGGAGAAGTTCAGGTACCTTGGATCCGTTATGCACGAGTCTGGAGGCATCGACCACGATGTCCATGGCCGGATAAGCGCTGCCTGGGCCAAATGGCGGGAGGTCACTGGTGTGGTCTGCGACCGCAGAATACCGCCCAAGCTCAAGGGGCTGATATACAAGAGCATCGTCCGACCGGTTCTTTTATACGGCAGCGAATGTTGGCCAGCACTATCTCGGCACACTCAGGAGCTTCACGTCACGGAAATGAAGATGCTGAGGTGGATGTGCGGCGTAACGCGGTCTGACCGCATACGCAACACATTCATTCGAGGTAGTCTTGGGGTCCGTGACGTAGCGGATAAGCTCCAAGAGCGCCGCTTGAGATGGTTTGGCCACGTTACGCGCCGGCCTAAGAACTATGTCGGACGCAAGTGCCTTGCTATACCAGTTCTTGGGGCGCGAACTCCCGGACGCCCGAGGAAGCGCTGGTTGGATGTCGTGATGTAGGACATGAGAGCCAATGGTCTATCCACCGAGGACGCAAAAGACCGTGCAAAGTGGAGTAGTTTGAGTAGGAGGGCAGACCCCGGCAATAGCCGCGATTAATGCCAAGAGGAAGAAGAGGAAAGCAAAAAGGGTGACCATATATTCATATTTATATATTATACTTATATATATAAAAAAAATAAAAAAGAAACAAGATATAATTCATAACAATTATGACTCAATAGAAAGTCAAGTCAAGTCAATTAAAACCTCCAACCGAATAACAAATACCTCAATAAGAAATAAAACGAAATTGGAGAATGTTACTTACCTTATTAGAAGACACAAATGGAGATGGACCGACCACACTATGCGTGGAGCCGAAAAATGGAGCAAAGCAATGAACGAGTGGTATCCTAGGAACCAGAAGAAGAAACGCGGTAGACAGTTTAAAAGATGGGAGGACGAAATAAAAGCCACTGCGGGTCTATTATGGTCTAAAACCGCCTAAGACGGGAAAGAATGGAAAAAATTGGAAGAGGCCTTTGTCAAATTAGGACAAACAGATTAATCTACCCAAGCAATAAAAAAAAAGTGTATCTTTGACTGTAATTTATGTTTAATCTGAATAAAGGCCTTTATTATTATTATTATTATGTACTAATAAAATTGTACATTGTTGTATTTTAGTTAGTTAGTTTTGATTGGTCAGTAAATATTTTAAATTAATCCTTAGGTATTTTTTATGTAATTTTAGAACATTTTAATTTTATTTATTTTTTAAATTCATTATCACTTATTTTAGAAAACTCAGTGCTATTAAGTTAAAATTAAAAATTTAAGTTATCTGAAACTATAATTTTTACTAACCCTTTGTCTTTGTCTTCAAGTCAATTTCTTTGTCTTCTAAAAGAAATATAGTTGTATACCAATATTAATTCAAAGCCGCCGTAGAGCTGTTTGACAACATTTGACTGTAAACGGCACGAATGAGAATTCGATTTCCACTCAAGGGAACTTTATAATTTTATAATTTCCCTGCTCTGCCAGACAAAGCGCCACGTTAAGTTCCGCCAATATCTCGGAAAACAACCGGAAAGTAGAGAACGGAGTGTCTTATCACTATTATTTCTAGACAATGCACAAGCAGCTGGCATTTCTAGCTTCCTTTCTTAATCAGTACCTATATACTTTTATAAATCCATAATATTCCTTTATATCAATTGAATAGCATTGTTAGACCATATAGAAGACAATTGTATGACACGACAAGAATGTATTAGACCTTAGTTGTGAATGGTTCCTTATTCCCTTTTGGTTGTATGAATCATACATGTTTTTAAAAAATCCGTTTTTTTGCTCATTTATGCAAACCTTGTAGAATATAGGAAGATTGGTTGTAATGCATGTAAAATAATAAATATACATTTATTTTAATTTCGCTTTGTTTCCGATGTTTTTTTGGAATCAAATAAAAACTATAATTATTTAAAATACTGTGTCAGCTACAATTTATCTAACACCGTTCCGTTAAGCACGTTCTAAATGCCCTAGGTGACGCCGACCGCAGAATCATTGTTTTACATGAAAATAATTAACGTAATGTAGTAACCTACCGATTGTTTTCTATGATGCACAAAATATTCAGAAAAAAAAACAATACAAACCAATAGTTCCTGAGATTTAAGCGCGTTAAGCCATACAAACCAAATAAGCTCTTCCGCTTCATAATAATAGTTCTATCAGTTAGTTACTAGTTAGAATGCATCTTACAGAACTTGGTTGTTAAAATATATACATACATCGCCAATGCAACCGCGATGATTATGAATTCGATATCCACTCGGGGAACTTATTGTATTCCAATTATTTTTAATTAAGTTTCATAACCCAGCGGCGGTGCGTGAAGAATATAGTATCTCAACAATAAGTTCTCTCTATCTATTCTGCAATATGCGAGATGCAGCATGAAATTTAAAATAACGTTTATAAGCGTACTTGGCTTACTTTATCACAATATTATTTGTATTTCAAAAATTCACAGTTTTTATACAATTAAAATAGAAAAATTTTCAACAAAAAAGATACTTTTAAATTTAAACGAGACCTAGGTAGTTTTTTATTACGAGTATATTAAACTACCGTGCGTTCGTTAGTTACTGTGCATTTATATAATTAATGCGTAGGGGAGGGTTAGCCCTGAGGGGCAACACGCAAGCTTTATCTTTTTTACTAATCGAACAATATGTACCTATATTAAATTCTACCAATTTTTAAATAAATGGAAATTGAAATTTTATTTACAATATTTAAAATGTTCAACAGAGATAAAGTAATTAATTGTAATATTATAATAATGTTAACATTAATAAACACTGTAAATAATATCCCATCATCGCCCTTTGCGGACTAATTTCTTTCTGGTAGCAGAGAAGACAGGATTTAAGTCACTCCGTTCCCATTAAGACTTCCGTTTTCCATTATCCACCTAAGAGACATTTTCGATCGAAAAGGAGTCGAAATCACAACTGTCGCTGCAGTCAAAACCACTAAGCCACGACGGTAACAAATATATAAAGCTAAAATTTTAAAAAGTATATATTATGGCATCGCAACACGCACCTGCATCGTTCTTCCATTAATAACTTTAATACACTTTGCTGGCTATAAGCCATACCACTCGACGACACGATATTATGTTAAAAAAAAATTACCCATGGAGTTTTTGTATTACATATTTTATGAAAAACAAAAACTCCATGGGAGTTCTTCTTCATTCAAAGTGGGAGTAAAAACAAATTTATAAAAGTAAACGAAACAAAGATACTTATAAAAAAGTTTTAGTTTTCGAAATATACATATTTGAATATTTATTTTACCTTTTGCCAAAAATGTTGCGCCCCCGGGTGGGCTCGAACCACCAATCTTTCGGTTAACAGCCGAACGCGCTAACCATTGCGCCACGGAGGCACTTCCTTATTATATATATATAAACTCATACGTTACTGAGAGACGGACAGACAACGCATAGCCGGAGCTACGCGGCGTAGAACGCTGACATTTGTCATATCCCTTGGGGAGTGTACAGAAACTGTAAGAGAGTATATCCCGAAATTACTACCGAAACGGGATGACTATGATTTTTTAAAAAAAGTGGCCATGAGTTTCTTTGCCGGTATCTTCACATGAGCTCAACCATTTGAACGGGCTTTTTCAAGTCAAAATTGCACATTTTTTTTTGGTTATTTTGTTTTGCATTTTTTTCTACTTTTATGACATGTCCAAGTAAATGTTAAGCATTTTTATGGAATAAAGATATTTTGACTTTGACTTTGACTTGACTTTACGTTTTGTAAAGGATTGATTTTTTTCGTTTCCGTAGTAATTACGGGATATACTCTCTTAGAAAGAAAACTGAATTAAAAAAAAATACGGTTGGTGGGAATCCAATATTATATACCTATCAAAAGCCAAATTTCTATGTCTACTGACTTAACGATAGAGTTTCGAACAAAAATTAAAACAGATATATTCTATCTTCACTCACTCCACAAAATGTATAAAAATGTAATGAATCCGTACATTTGCATAAAACTACTAAACTAAGTCAAGAAAATCCCACTGAAACCCATTACCCATTATCCACGGAATGAAATTAAAACTTTTTTTCCTGTCGCAAGACAAAGTAAGTCTATTACCTAACTAATATAACTAAATCGCAACTTCGGGCGCAATGGTGAACGGTGTCGTCGTAATTCCAACTTTTATTATACAAAATTTCATATAACTTTTATATGAATTATACATTTTTAGTTTGCTCTGCATTAAAATATTATATAAAAAATATTTTATGTCAGTGAAATTAGATGAGACCATTTTGATTTAGTGGAATAACTTAAACTAACTATATATATAAACTAACTATATGTTTTAAGCTTTATTCTCATTCAGTCAAGAATAGTTATATCCCCGCTTTGGCAGATGATGGAAGCTTGACTCCCGTCATGAAACATGTATTACAATGTTTTCAATTCAGGTGGCAAGTGAGAACGGAGTTTCAGTTAAGCTCTCTCTGAGTCTATATGCAGGATAAAGCGTAAATCTAGAAAATAATACTAAAACCGTCAATCCTAACAAATCTTAGACTCAAACTTTATCCCACAAATAGCAAATAAGTAGAAGGAACCTGGGGACCTGAGAACCTAGTGTTAGGACGCTCCGTTCCCATTAAATCATTTCCGTTCCCACTTTCCCCTAAACTCTAGAGTCATCGTGTGTGACATTTAGTTTTGACAAGGGAAGGAAATTAAAGTATTAAAATATTTCATTTTCTCGAATATGAATCAAACCTACAATCTGTCGAGTTCTCAGTGGCACACGTGTGCCCCTACGCGACGACTGTACTGAAAAATTTAGTTAAATAGTAGCTTGATGAAGGACTCCATCCCACATCCTATAAATTACACTAAACTTATCAGAAGTCAGCACATGTATACTCCATGTTTCTTTACTTGCCTCTAACAAATAATAGGTACTTATTATAAAACAATATAAAATAGCTGAAAGATAACAATAGGAGTTGACGCACATAAAAACTTAACAAACGACGGATATTAAGTATTTTTCCTTTTCAAGCGGTCAGCAGGTGTCATCGGCACTGATATACCTCTAAGTTTTTATTTACCTTTTAAAAAATTATGGTCGTCGTAGCACAGGACGCAAGCGTGCGACTGTAAATGCGACGATTGTGGGATCGATTTCAACTTCAGGGAAAAAGTATTTAATTATTTGGCGACAAAACGCGGGGTTGAGTTCCGCATTATTGAAATATCTCAAAAATTCTATCCATCATCACTCTCGTGGTGAGTAGAGTACAAAAGAAACAAAAATTTACAAAAGAAACAATAATTTTCAAAAAAAATTTTTTAAATGTTTTTGTTTTTGTGAATAAGAACACATTCAGAAAAATTACGTATTTAAAAATATATAAAAAAATACAATGGCGGGAATTGAATATTATTATAGGTACAACAGAAAAGTCAATTGAAACAATTTTTAAAGTAACTTACATTGACTCGATAGAAAAAATCGCAATGACTCATTATAATAACGTGGGAAGTTTGAGTCACGATACTTCTATGAATCTTGAAGTATAGATGCTTAGAGTAAACATCTTGTTTTTCTTTATAAGTACCTTAACGTTTAAAGACTGACTTCTAAGACAGTGGTTATGGGCTTGTTCCTTATTCATATAATGTGTGTCTTTATAAGATTATAATACAACGAAGACGAGTACGAACGAGGGAACCTTGTGTTAACAAGAACTCTGTTCCCCACGCACCTCCCAATTTTCAAAATATTGCATGTTGAGTTACTTAACTTAACGCCGCGCCTACTAGGCTAAGCTGCAATATTAAGAATATACACTGTGTATTAGCGCCTGTTGCAACAGTTTTGTCATACTACTTATGTAAGTTGGCTATAGCGGTACAGATATTATATCAAAGGTATAAGTGCGTCATTACTCTATGTAACTCATCCTATAAAATAATAATGTAATTGTCTATTTTTTTATGTAAATTCTAAGGAAAATCATAATGAGAAATCATTTAAATATTAATATACTGTAAGGACATTGAATTTTTTTGAGAAGGATAATAGAATGACAGAAATGAAGAATAAAATGTATTAAAACTAGTTCTTCTTTGCTTACTCTACTATATTCTTATTGAATTTTATTGTCATTTTTTTATACTAGATACTTTATGGTTTCACTCTCTATCCCTACGAGATAGCCAAAGAAAACAAATCATCAAGCTCTACGGTCACCGCATATCTCTTTCACCTGGTCTACTGTCATCAACCAGTATTTACATGCATACATATTTATAGACTCTTTTATATTAGCAACCACACTAAGTTAAGTGTAGTTCAGTTGGAGTAAATTACGTACGTGATTTCTAGGTTGCCTCTGCTTACCCAAAAAAAGCTAAAAATATAATAGATATTAAGAAAGCTAAATCAGTCGCAGTTCGTTTTAAGTCAACTCTACCACATTATATTTATACAAATTGTATATTGGCAATAATGATCACCTTGAACTGAAAATATTAGAATAGTTTAATAGTGTCAACGACTTAGACTATTACTTTTTGTATTTGACATTTAAATTAAAAAGATTAACGCTAATTCTGTTCCCATTATTTTCATGACAATAGAATATTAATTTATATAACAACAAAAAATCTCTATTTTAGTATAATAAATTAATAATACAAAAAACTACACACACTGCAGTGGTAGAAGAGTATGTTATCTCTCCTATCAGAGGGCTGTTAGAGGGACAAACAGAATAAGGTGTTCAATTCCGCTACTTTACATGAATTATATGTAAAATGTGCGAAAAGCGGAGACTCTGTTCATAACATTTCACCATTGGTTTTCTCTACTTACCCTGCTACATATGGGAAACTTATAATACTGAAATATACTTTCGCCTCATCCACTGTCATCAACCTGCACTACATGCCCTCCGGGGATCCTCATGCTGCTTACGTGAGCTTCCTTCGGTATCATCGATACTGTGTTTCGAAGGTCAACCGAGATCTCTCTTGCTTCATAACGGAAACTTAACAGACAACGTAATAACAAAAGCTTTAATGTTATTAATATTAATATCTATCAATTGAACACCTGTCGTCGAATATAACGTTATCGAGCCTCTTACTTTTATTGTTCAAATAATACGGAGTGAGTCACGAACGATGGAGAAAAAATGGAAGTGTCATACAAATTTTATGGTATATTATCCTATATAAAGACCATGACGAATTATTTGTATGACTAATACAAATATGTATGTGATTGGATTAATTTAATTAAAGTTTCTGTTACGTCACAGTTACGGAGAATTTTATAATTTATTGAATATTTTTAGAGAAGGCGTTTATGTAAGTAAGTACAAACAGGTCCAACTTGTTAAGTGAATTATTTCAATATTAATTCCGATTGATTCCTCAAATTCTGTGTAATTAAGTTAAATTAATATAAGTATTAACAAGATAAAAAATCAGAAACACTGTACAATAAAGTTGGTACAACTAAAATCTCACTCAGAAAAATGTTTATATATATTTTTTTCTATTAATCAAAGTCAAAAAATAATTTAACCTTTTCTTTTTTTTATTCAGCATGCACTATGTGGAAAATACCGATTCCGAAACCTTAATATTGCATATCATTTTCAGCCCCCGCGAGATCTCAAGATGAATAGTCTTGACAGACGGACAATACTCGTACAGTAATCCTGGAAGGGTTCGGTACCTAAAGAAGGTAAAATAGAATTACTTTTTTTAGGTACACAACCCTAAAATGAAGTGGTACAACACTAAAATAATGATGAAAATGATAAAAAAAAGTATATACAAAAATATTTCCAGACACACTATATCAAGGCAACAATTGAAAACGCTCGTGGTCGAAATATCAACGTAATGATTAATACTATGGAGTGATTCACTAAAGGGAAACTTTGTTACTGAACCTACTTTTTCCATATATACACGTTTCACGTACGAGCTAATATGTATGTATGTGAAGGTACTTTCGGCATTATATGGCTTAGAAATCATTCATTATTTGTTTATATTTTTACTAATATTATACTTCGATACTTTAAATGATTTTAATGCGTAAAATTCTAAGACGCAGGGGAAATATTATGTGAATTAATTCATCTATACTATTATTTTAAAGTTCAAGAGTTTATTTGATTGATCGCGATAAGCTCAGGAACTACTAGTTCGCATGATATTACGTTAATAGTTTCAATGTGAAGAAGCCATTAAGGCGTAACTTACTGTAAGCATGACAGCTGGGTTCAATCTCTTCCCTCTTCCCCGAGTAAGAATGATTATATTGTATTTTAACTTTATCTGAAGCGCAATGGTCAGAGAGAAAAAAACACTGAAAGCTACCTCCCTAACTACACTCAACGTACATTTCACTTGGTCCACTTTCATCCCTCCTTAAATATATTACGTAAGCTTCCTCCAGTATCATCGATACTGTTTTCATAAATGTTCCTCCTGGCTCTTTTACTAAATCTTACCTTATACATCTTTTTTAACCATTCTTCTTCATTCTCGCTGTTGTTCTTCGTTCTCCATAATTTAGCTGCTTAAAATATTTTTTTATATTTACGTTGATACATAAGAATATTAAAGTAATTCTGTCGAATCATACAATGACACACGGTTAGAGCGTGAGAAAAGCAAAACAAAGAGCTTATAATTGTATGTTACATACATTGTAGACATACATATATAATTCCAGATAGCGGCCGAGTGTCTCATTATATTTTAACGGTACTACTTTTTATTTTAAGACATGTCCTCAAATTTATAGATACAGTTTAAATTTAGCAATTTGAATAATCTTTTTAAAGCAAAAAGTAGAAGGCTAATTTTTATTTGAAATTTCACATGCAAATCTTTGGACATATTGCAAGTAAATAACTGTTTTTAAATATGGCTTTTGACTTTCAATATTATTTGTATATTAAGAAACTAAGTAAACAGTAAGTAGTACAAAATGATTGTAATTCATTAGGATCGAACCTAAAATCGCCTCGTTTTCACTCCAACGCTGTAAATGATTCGTGCTATGTGCTTATAAGTCTATTTTCATAGCTTTATCTCTACATAAAGTCATTATAAGTAAAATAATCAAATGAATTGACTAGCAATATACACAGTTTAAGTATAGGAAGCACTTAACTCAATTAAAAACACTCTAATCTGAACCCCACAGACGGGAGGACGGGGTTCTAATCTGGAGGATTTATGATGATTTATTGTACGTACGCTGTCCTCGCTGCGCAATCACAATGGGTGGTTTTGACAGAAATTTAGGAGAATTTGGAATTTTTTGTTTATTATTGTATTTTTTCATATTTGAAATTAACGTCAACCTAATTTAAGATTATATAGTTGAAATTTAATATTTTTCTTTAATTATGACAATACAAGGAAAATTATTACTGCTTACCGCGTGGATAAAAACATTTTTGTACTGCTAACTGTACTAAAACTGGCGTCTTTTCTTTTAAAGCAAGCCTGAGTAAATCGCCTTATGATGTAGGGGCAAAAGACATGCAATTGTAAACACGACAAGCTGTGGTTTCGATTCCCACTTGAGGAAATGGAATATTTAATATTTACATTCACTCGAGAATTCGGCGAAATGCGGGAAACGGAAAAGGGCGAAAAGTGTAGAACGGATTGTGTTAACACTCGGTTCTCTCAGTCTGCTGTACCTAAGCAAACCTTTGTAGAGCATTATACTTTTCATATATGTATATATAAAATTATTATAATTATGTAGAACACACGCTTATCGCACCGACAAAATAAATATTTTGATAATTACTATAATATATTATCCTTATCACATTGCGATAAAGATTATCGAATAAATGATACATATTTCTCATTTAAACAATTTTATATTGTAACCTAATTGTAAACATTAAAAATGGCATAAGTTTCAAATGTTTATTTTATTAAATAAAATATATACAAATTATTATTTAAATATTATATAAGCTTTTTTGCTTAAAAGAGAATTATATTCAAATATACGAGTGGTAATTTACTGTTAAAACATACAGGAAGTAAAAACGGGGAATTAGCAAAAAGAGATTCCGCCCCCGGGTGGGCCACCAACCTTTCGGTTAACAGCCGAACGCGCTAACCATTGCGCCACGGAGGCACTTCCTTTATATCTGGAATGAGGATACAACCAACATTGAAGTAGTCCCATAATACTCTGTTCCAAAGGCAAAAGAAAATAATATTTACAGTGCTACTTAATAAATACAAAAAAATAGCTATAACCTTTTACTTTAATCGTTTTTAGATAAAAAGATATAAAGGATAATTAGTTTTCACGATTCAATAATAGCAGATAGTACAAATTTTGAGACAGTGTTAAGTGGTGGATTTCTTAAACAATGTGTGAGTATGACGGGAACTAAAGTTATAATTGAAAAATACTAGATTAGTATTAATATACATTAAATACTAGATAGTAGTAAAATACTAGAATACAAGTTTTTTTTTGGTGTTGAGAAAAGTCGGAATGAACGCTATGTTCAAATTTCAAATCAGTGAAAGATTTTCATATATCATAATATAGCAGTATCTTTTAGTGTTGGACTATAATGGAGTATTTTAGTAATTCTAATTGTAGTAATTTGACCTCTTATGTCAAATTTGTACGACGAAAAGGTCATCAATTTTTCCTGGAGATTTTTTATATACTAGACTTGTACTGTATACTAACACTATATTTTCCTTTAAAATTATTTGATATACCAAATTACTAATCCTATCCTAAAATTAATTATAAGTTTATTTTTTAACATATTCTCGTGTAATTTTACAGAATATGCACATTTTGTAAATAACTTAATCACATAGCACATCATACAATTGGTTTCGTTTTTAAATATTTTGTAAACGTGGAGTAAACGAGTAGATGGAACCAAGTGTGAGGATACTCCGTTTCTCCGTTCTCTACTGAATTTTAGAGACATTGCGGGTTAAGTTGTGGAATAAGCGCCGCACTTATTAACGGGTCGATTAAATGAAACTAATTCATTTACCAAGTGGAAATCGAATCCGTCACATACATACGTTTACACGGTATTATATAGTTTTACTCAACATTCGATATATTGTAGTCCTTATACAGCAGTGTCAGTGCTCTCGTGGGAACTGACACGCTTCTACAGTGTGTAAGAGAAATGCAAATGTTATTTATTGATTATAGGAATTGTTCGATAACTTGAAGGATAATAATATGTATTTTAAACATATATTTTTAAAATATTTTGAAAATATTTTTAGTTATTTTTCGTAAAAAAGGTATATAATTTAATTTAAAAGAAGTATGGTATTTTTATATAAGACGCTTATACCCATTTAACTTTGATTTTTGACTTTCAACCTTACATTCCATATTTAGCAGGGTAGGCAGGGCGTTGCGAATTGCCTGGCTGAACGAAACGCCTCAGTCGTTCTTCTAAATGGGTATCGAACCCACCTACATTTAATTTATGTTCATGTTTCTATGGGCTCTAGTAGACGAAACACGGCGTTGACTTACGCCAGCCAACATATGAAATCGAAATGAAACTTTAAACAATAAATAATTTAATTTTCCAGGGCGTCTCCTCATCTTAGTAACTCCAATACTAGCTCTACGTATGATAGAGCCACCACCACCGGTAGTAACGAATCGAAGCACCCCGAGAGAAGGATGGCTCGATGTAAGACTGAACCAGTTTGACGCATCTAACACTGAAACTTTTAAAATGGTATTATATTAATTATTAATAATTAATTTAACTTGCGTATTAATTGCTTTACTTTTATTTAATTTTTTGGATGTGAGCACATACTACTAAAGACCATTTTTTCCAAATATGGTATACCTACAATTTTTAAAGCTATTTAGAAAAAATGTAAATATACGACTATAAAAATTACTAATATTATCAATTATAAGTTAATTAATGCTACACTAACAATCAATAGCACGCGATTTTAATTACTTTTAGACGCCACAATGGCGGTATTAGACTATACTAAGTTTGTTATCACGCAATATCTTTTTATGAGCGGGAAACTAAGAATGAAATTAATAGATATATGTATTTTTGTTATACTAAAATAATACACTTAATATAAGTGTTCGATAGATATCCAAAGCGTCAGATATTATACTGTAGTTATATGTTACATACTATTTATCTTAACAAATATATTAATTACTTTTTAAGACTTTTTTTTAAACTTTTTTTAAAACTTTCATGAGGCTTTGCGTGTTGAGTGGCGGATCTCAACGCTTTTTTACTCCATTAATACACCGAGGAATTAAAAAGATTGTGTATAGAGGGAATTGAACCCATATCCATTGCATTTACAGCCAGACGCTAACTAGTAACTATATTATTCTTTATATTCCAGAGATATTACTTCAACAATGAATTCACAGTTTCACCTCACATAGTAATTTTCGTTGGCGGAGAATGGTCTATATCGCCTGGTTGGACGTCACAAGGTCTCGCGTACGAACTGGCGCGGAGGGCGGGAGCGGGCCTGTTCTATACCGAGCACAGATATTATGGACTGAGTAGACCGACTAAGTAAGATTTTTTAAATTTATTTTTAATTATATTTTATTTTATATTGCAATAGGCAATGTCGAAAAATAATGTTTTGTTATTTTGTAGTTGTCGCCTACCTATCCTAAACTATCAATTTATATTATCAGAAAATGATAAAAAAACTTTGTTAAACTGAAAAATATGACAGGCTGAAAAATGTAATAAGTTAAGAAAAAGCGCGGGATTTATATGCAATGCTTCCAGAATTTTGCGGAAAGTGAAGAAGAGAATTCAACTGTCTTAATGGAAACGGAGTGTTTTAACACTAGATCCCAAGCTTACCTGTGAAGCTAAAAAAATTCTTATCCGATTTTTCAATAACGAGTAACGACTTAATATGCATACAAGCATTTAATTCTTATAAGCATTTATCTGACTAAAAAAACATAAATTTTCTATCAAACAAAGGCTGGATAAACTATCAGTATCCTTATACAAAGGTACAAATTATAATAACAACTAGAGGTGAATTAAGTTCTCGTAACAACACGACCGTCAGGCCTCACTCCTCTCGAACAAACTTAATTACTTTAACTTTTTAAATAAATATTTTTTTAATAACCTCTTCTTAATGAAGTTGAACTCCGCAATGTTAGCTTGAACTTTAATTATTGGATTTTTGGGCTAGAATTATTTGAGGACAGTTGAATACGAACAAAATTAAATGCAAGAATTAAATCGTAATAGTTAAATTAAAATAGTTTTGGCCATCATAAGTCCTTTTGAATGGTCAAGTTCTATAGAAATGTCAGTATCGTCAGTCATACAGGAAGCTACCAACCCGCTCGGATATCAGTTATAGGTTCAATATTTGTATTTTCAGGCACCCAGCTTCAAGAATTAAAATTCTATTCATATTCTCCATAAAATTAAAATTCTATTCTAATTTTCATAGAAAATAAGCCATTACCCAAGTTTTGTCAGCTTTTAAACGTATTATTCCGTCAAAGTTCACGGGCACTTATACATATATGACGCAGTAATTATAGTAATAAATATAGTTTTCCAACTCCCGCGAACTCGGGCGCTTCGCATATAATATGATACTATCAAAACTTTATAATGCATAACCATTTGGATACTTAGAACTATTACGATCACAAGTACTTATCTATGCTTACCTATGCTTCTATACTAAAGCCGAAGGTTCTAGGTTCTAGGCTTGTTAAAAAAGATCACGGCAATAGGGTAGAAATGAGTCAGAAATAGAGTAGTATCAAATCTTGGACACAGGACTAATGTGCAAAAATGAGTACTAGCATAGTCATAAAAAAATTCTAATTTTAACTATGTTTTGTTATATGTTTACTTTTTTGCTGGGGAGTCGAGTGTTAAGCTTTCCTAGTATAATAGAGTTACACTCTATAGCAAAGTACATGAATCGCTTAGAAAATTAAAAATTATAATAATTTTGCAGTAAATTAGGAAATTAGTCTTGCCGTTTCAGTAGTAATTGCTGAAAACAGTTGATATCGGCACAGAGAGTTTCACTAACAAGAGCGTGCGTTGTCATTATTTACACCGTGATTATTTTTAGTAACATTAGATATATATTTAGCAATTGTCGAGGAAAAAAGCTAAATAACATAGCAGCTATATAATCCACTTTCCGCTTAATAAGTCAACGTCATTATATTTTATCTTAGACAATAGGGAAAGAAGAGACATTTTTATTTCAAAATATATTTTGCTGGGATTTTTTTTTATTCACATCCAACTCTTAAGCTCCCATATCTTACTAACTGTACCACTGGTTTCACTTATTAAATATACCAAGACAAAGAATAAATACCATTGTATAATATAAAATAATACTTTAGTCTCTAGGCATCATAACATAAAATATATTCCCATTAGGATACCATGAAAACAATCTACCTCGTGGGACGTTTCGTCTCACGAAACACTCATAGGATTTGAGATAGGAAGCGTCTGTAGCAATGAAATGAATAATTTAATTAGATAAGCAGTAATTGTAATGAAATGAACGCAATGGTTAAGGATCCGATTCCCACTAAGCGTAAAACTACTTTTAACCTATCTATCATTTAAAAGGTCCTTTTCCACACATTCATTTTACACTTTCGTTGGTTTAAACTTTTATTATTATCCTTGAAATAATTCTTTTTTTCAATAAATAGTAATAAAAAAATAAAAATCTGCCTCAACCAAGAACTGAACTTACAACCACGTACACCTACAAACATCGACATAAAAGATACACAACCAGGCACAACGGTGTGACACAACCCAATAATCTCCAGTATTTGTGTAATTACGAGAAGCTTGCGAGGCTTCGTCCGCACTATCTACTTGTTAGAGACCAGTGTACGTTGTTGTAGTCATTGTATACAAAATTAACCGACAAATGCAGTTCAAAGTTAGTAGAATAATGTGAAATTTCTATACTAATATTATGAAGCTGGAGAGTTTGTTTGGTTGAACGCGCTAATCTCAGGAACTAATGGTTCGAATTGAAAAAACATGTTTGTGTTAAATTATATATCAAATAGCCCATTTATATGAAAAAGCCTTTGGGGCTATAACATATTAAGTTAAGGTTTCGATAAAACCCACTGTACCTGCGGTCAGTTTTACCTGGGTCATGATTGTGGCATGTGTCATACATAACTTTCAACTATTTCTATTTAGCCAAGCGGGTCAGTCGGCAGAGAAAAGCTAGTCTTTACACACATACATTAACTTTTGCTTACGGCTTCGCCTTTCTCACTAAATGTGAACGAAGACGAGACAAACTATTTCCTCGCTCTGGTATCAAGACAAACTGCAAGACAAACAGCGTTGAGTTCCACCACCCACTAGGTACGCAATTTATTAAAAATTGTGTAATGCGTGGGGAACGAAGCGCCCCCCTGCTATATAAATCGTACAGCTAAAAAATTACAAAAAGATATTTTCTTCTGTGTCTTTATATTTTTGTAAAGCTATACCTTATACTATTTTTGTCTAAAACAGTATGTACATTTTAAACGACTAGGATATAATTGATGAAGAATTTCGACTTCCACTATACCAAAATCTCTATACATTTCAAAGCATTAAACTCAAAAATACCTAACATATGCTTATCAATACCATATTTCACCTTTCAAAGCAACATTAACTAAAACCAATACAAAATTGGCAACAGTATTTCCCGATATGACGTCACTTGACGTTGGCCTAGCGCCAGCAGCCATTATAGCGACCATTACTGTTAATGATGTGACGGGGACTAATGCATTGGCACCTCCGACCCCCCGACTATGTTTATGCTAGATAGAGTATTGACTTATCGTTTGTTTTGTAAAGATATGACGGTGCTGTTGAACTTGGCTCTTTTTACATTTTTATTTCTAAGGATAAATTCTCTTGCTGAATATATATTTAGATATTTTAAGTAAACAACTATTTAGTGATATTAAATGCATTTCAGGCTATAGTGACGAAGGGAAGTAACGTAAAAAAGTGAGAATAGTGAGAAAGTGAGAATAGTGAAAAGTGAGATAGAGTAAATCATTGAATATGTTATAGACTCTCAAACGCCACAGTTGTAACGAAGTGCATAAATCCATTAAAGTTTGATAAAGTATTCTTTCATCTTAAAAGTAATGCGAAAGTACGATAACAGAGCAATAGTGTAGACTGTAGATAATACGATGATCGTATAAAATAGAATTTAAACATGAAAATATTATATACTACGAAATAATTGATTAAAAAAAACTTTTAACTTTAGTAAGACAAGAATGACGGTTACTAAAATATTTGTAACAAATTAAAATTGTATATGTACATATAATTCTAGTTTAGAAAAAAGATATCATAAAAATATTAATAGTCTTTACTAATTTACGAATCCTCGCTGTAACAAGACAAAGTGCGGCGTTGAGTTCCGCATTCAATACGCAAAATCTCGAAAATTGCCGAAAAATGTTAAACGGAGTGACTTAATGTTAAGTTCCCTCTGCTGTATTCTCTTACACAGAATACAGCGTGAAACTAAATATATATATTATACATATTAAATCCCCAGTGAAGTCAGCATCTCAGTGGGTTGTTCCGTACATATAGGATTTCCTAATCTGTAGCGAGTTCAGTAATTTCGTTCATAATCTCAATTACTCTTAACTAGATGTGAAGTGAGCAGTCTGAGCGTCAAGTACAATTGATGATAGGGCTGTTAGTTATGATGAAATTCGTTATTTTTTTTTGTATCAATTAAAAATAGTAATTTGGCTTAAAAAGTATGGTACTTTTCATTTTGAACATAAAAAATTGGTGGTATTTAAATACAATAGATTTTAAAAGCTGAGATATAAAACTTATTTACTTATATTATTTATTTATTTCTAAACTGCTTATATGAGGGTAAGTAGAGACAAAGCAAGCAAAGCCCCGCGTTGAATCCCTCCACTCAACACGCAAAGCATTCAGGATACGGCAGAATATCTGGAAAGGAAGTATCTTTATGAGAAGAGAGTCTCAACACTAGGTTCCCTGATTACCTCTGCCACCCTGTCATGTGCAGGATATAACGTGAAGCTAAAAATCAATATATACGAGTATATGAATAAAATCTGTCAAGTGGCATCCCTACCGCGTCACAGGTTAATTGCCGATTGTCCAAATGACCCGCGGTCAACAGATGACACAAGCCTCGAACAATGCTTTGTAACTGCATTCTCTAAGGAAATGAATATTTGTTAAACGTGACATATAACGTTACTTTCAAAAGTGAGTTTAAATAACCCTAGAAAATTAAGCAATGTTGATGAAAGTTTTTAAAACAATCAAATACTCTGTAAATAATAAGAGAGAAATAAATAAAAAGAAATAATCAAAAAATAATCATCTTCCCGAGTAGAAATCGAACCCACAGCCATTGCATTTACAGTCAAACATTGTCTCTCAGCTAGATAGCTTTAATAGATAATAGCTAACTAACTTTAAAAAATTGGATTGTTACCAAAAGAGCGGACTCCTGCAGATTTGAATGTTGAAAGTTTTCCAAATCCTTCTTATTAATATGGAAATTTTTGTCCGAACGCAGTCGTTTGCTTAACAAAGTTAAATTATAAAAAGAAACTTACTTTACCTGTATAAGTAACTTGCCTTACCTGTGTAACTAACTACCTTTATATTTATCTTTTATATGTAATATTATTTTTACTTTCGTGTGCATAAAAAAACTAAAGTTATTAAAAAGTAGTAAAAACGATCTCCTTTTTAAAATGTTATTCCACACTAAGAAAAGAAAAATACTTATTAAGAAAACGTATAAAAATTGACCCTGCGCCTTTGGACAAAAGCGATTAATATGATGAAATATAATAGCTTCTAGTCTTCCGTCGTCTTCTATTTTTTAATAAAAGGATTAGCAAAACAAAAAACCCTCTTACAGTTCCTAAGATTAACGCGTTAAACCATACAAACCCTTCATATTTATCATATTTAATATGTTTTCTAAAAATAAAAACTTTTATTAACAAATTTATGTTTACAATTCCGCAGTGACACGAACTCATCAGACCTACGGTATTTGAACGTGGACCAGGCTCTGGGAGACCTCGCGCAGTTCATACAACACGTCCAAAGCGATGACTTTGAAAATGGCAGATTTAAGTACGTATTTTCAGCAATTCTGTTTTATTTTCTTAACGCTTCATCCATATTCCCATAGATAATGTTTTAGGTACATTATTTAATTCTTAAAATGGGCAAAAGTTTGAAAAAGCTTACCGCCCCCGGGTGGGCTCGAACCACCAATCTTTCGGTTAACAGCCGAACGCGCTAGCCATTGCGCCACGGAGGCACTGCTACCTAATATTTGAAAAAGAAAGCTCCTCAACTTTTACTCTATTAAACTTTTAAAAGAATAATGTTATATTAAAGCGAAGATACTCAGTTGTATCTTCATAAATTCAGGGCTAGCGACGGTTGTAGATTCAATTCCCACTCAAGGAAATGGGTTATTTTAATTTTATCTCTAGATCTTTTCCTTTTTCCCTATTTTTTCACAAGAGAAACACGCAATTTTCTGAAAGATGAGTAAAAAGTAGGGAACGGAGTGTGCTAAGAGACCTAGTCCCTCTCCCTACCAACCCTACTAGAGGTATCTTTATAAATTCATGCAGAATAAAGAAAAAAATATATTGTTATTTATCGATCAGTTGTGTATTTATATTTTCGCTTTTACCTCAAAAACCGATATCGGTGCACTTCCACAGAAACACCCCACAATACTTTCCAAAGAGATAAATTGCAAAGTAAACTTTAGCAAGGTTTGAAAGATCTAAAGATTTGGTCCCGTTCCAACTATAAATATTGCGATTTCACCTTTTCTCTACCATTTTACCCTTGATTTTTGCGAAAACCAGAACTTAAATAACAAAAGCGCTAACTTTGTGTACGTATCCGCTTGTCAGTTTAAATGTCAGTCTGTTTGTCAGTTTGTCCGGTGGACACAACGTTAGGACATTTCAGTCGAGGTGTTTATTTGTCGAGGGACGTAAGAATAAGATTTTTAATAATAGGAACTTGATTTTCGTTTTGTCAAAAAATAATCAAGTTAGATTATTTTTTGGCTTTACACTGTATCTCACATATGCACAAACAGGGTAAGCAGCGGGAACCTTGTGTCAAGACGCTACCTTCCTCATTTTCCGTCCAATTTCAATGAAATTATCTGTTGATTGGCGGATTTCAATGCCGTGGTTTGTCTTATTAGTAGAGATAGGATATAAAAATAATTAAATACCTCGAATGGGAATCGAACTCACAATCAAAAGCAATTTGCAGTCAGAAAATGTTGTGCAAATGTGGTGTGGTTTGCTCTTGATACTAGGGAATAAACGTATCAATATATTTTGTTTTTATTGTTTTTTTTTCCTTTTATTTTAGAGACGGTAACGTAGCTCTGGTGGGTTGTTCCTACGCGGGCAGTATGGCGACGTGGATGAGACTAGCCTACCCTCATCTCATCAGTGCTGTTTTCTCCGATAGCGGCCCTTTGCATGCTCAAGAAGACTTTCCTGGTAAGTTATTATTAACATAGATTTTTATTTGTTTTTATTTTCTTATTTCATTTCCACTTTCTGGTGGGTAAAACGCGGCGTTGATTTCTCTCATATAAGATCACAATATCGTGAAAACTTAGTGCGTGAAGAACGCAATGTTTTAGGACTAGGTTCCCCCAGCCTACCCTCCTGTGTGCAGGATACAGCGTAGAGATAACAAGATTATAATAATTTCAATTGAAAAATATATGAAAAATTAAAACTACGCAAAGTATCTATATATAAGATAATTGCTTGGTGAATAGCGAAACTCGTCGCCTGTCTTTGCCGTGTTATTAGAGCGAAAAAATTAAAATTAATAAATAATAATTAATTTTACCTTCTCCTCTAATATTTCACCATAGTTAGATAAAAAAAGTCCCTTAAAATTAAATCGTTATCACAATACGTGCTATAGTATAGTAGTTTCAGGCATAACTTAATAAACATTTTAATAGTTGGACAACAGCCCGGAGCACTTGCACAGTGCGAATGCGAATAAACCATAGAATGATAAAAGAATTCCGTCATATCGCTTAACCGGCTTTGTATTTTAAATATTCCACTTTTAGCTGACAATTTTCAAACAAAAAATACATTTTTCAGTTTTTTACGTACATTTGTGTTTTTTTTTAAAAAGCGGGCATCGTGGCACAGTAATCTATGTTTGCACAGTAATTAGTGTTTCTATAAATCGGCTGTGGATTCGATTTCTACACCAGAAAATCTATTATTATTTTCATTTCATCGCTCTGGTAATAAGACAATTCGCGGCGCTAAGTTCCTCTACTCAACACCCGATGGACGGAGTGTCTTAACACTAAGTTGTAGCTGTCTTCCCTACTTTATATCGGATACACCGTGAAGCTTAAAAGATATGTGTGATGAAGGTGGATATTTCTATAGATTAATCTGAATCAATCAATCAAACCAGCCTTTTCGGGTTCACTGCTGGACATAGGCCTCTCCCAGGGTGCACCAAAGCTCCCAATCCTCCGCCTTCCGTATCCAGTCGAAGCCAGCAACCTTCTTCAGGTCGTCGGTCCATCGAGCGGAAGGGCGCCCTACGCTAAGCTTCTCCACTCGAGGACTCCACTCGAGGACTCAACTGCTCCATCGGCCATCGGTCCTTCGACAGATGTGTCCAGCCCATTGCCATTTCAACGTACTAATTCTGCGAGCGATTAAATTTATCTACGAGTATATAAATGCTTTTGTATGTCGATTTCGACGATTTTATCGCTTGACTTCCAGCAAAAATATTTTGGACGTCGATTTTTGTTTTATTTTATTTCATTTCATATACGTCCCGAGGAATGTGGCCAAATTTATTTACAGTTTCAATTTTTCAGCGCCGGCGTAATCGAGGAATGCCTTTATTACAAAAAATACACGTTTTCATCCAAAAAATATTTGCCAATAAAATGTTAAAGAATTTTTTTAATCACTTTTTAATATATATTTTTTTATCACTTTATAAGAAATATGTTTAATTTTCCGAAATTAGACCAACTTATTATCACAGATCTTATCTTTACGGTAATAAAAATTTTTCAAGTTAATTTAATACCGATGATATAAATTCTATACCAGGTTCATAATTTTTCAATTATAATAAAATATTAACCCAATCGTGGGGCACAGGGGCACAAGCTTACGACTTAAAAAGCTGCAGGTCGATTCGATTTCGATTTCCGCTCGAGAAAATGAAACATTTAATATTTTTATTTCCCCAACTCAATGTTATACGCCTTATGATATAGCGTGAAGCTACAAAGAATATAATATTATTTTACGTTATTTTAGTAACTATCATAATTTTATTTCCAATATTTTGCAGAGTACGTCGAAGTGATAGCAAAAGCTATAAGGGGACAAGGCGGCGAGGCTTGCTTATCATCTATTGAGAGAGGAGTGCAAAGTATTGTAGAGATATTGGACACTCCGGCGGGGGCGCAAAGGATATCGCAGCTTTTTAAGTTAGTAACACTCTATAATGTTTTTTTTAGCTTCACGCTGTACCACCCATGGAGCAGTAGGTAGAGAGTGTTGAGACACTCCGTTCTCTACGACGAATTTTCGAGACATTGCGTGTCAAATGGCCGAACTCAACAATGCGCCTTGTTACTAGAGCGAGGAAATAAAAGTAATTTAATTTCCTCTGAGTGGAAATCGAACCCACAACGTCATTTGTTAAAAATTAATACATAAACAACATTATTATATTATATTTACTCCTACACATAGCAGGATAGCCAGAGGAAACCTGGAATCCAAGTGTTAAGACACTCTGTTCCCCACTTTTCGAATCGAATCCGTAAACTGTCACGTCTTAAACAGACGCATGCTTATACCCCTGCACTAGGACGGCCTTGTCTCCTTTATATACTAAATGTAAAACGTTTTTTAATTTCACAGTTTTGAACAGCTGTACATTTTTGTTATTTTTGTTCCTCGGTGTGTGAAAAAAACGTTAAAACAAAAAAAAATGTAAAAATACTTTTACCGAATATTTTTCAATCTGCATACTGCATGTGAAATATCTAAATCCTGAGTAAATCATATTATCTACATTTATACATATTTATAGAACGTAAATACTTTTTTTTTCATTTATTTATTTTATTTAAGTTTTGCGCAAATTTCCGCATAGGTATAGCAGGGTAGGCAGAGGAAACCTATGTATGTACCTTCCAATTTTCGAGATATTGCGATTTATCTTCTAATCGGAGTGAGAAATTAAAAAGAATTAATTCCCGAATGGAAATCGAATCCCTAAACGTAGCTTTTTATATTTTAAAATATTAGCATTAGTAAATATTAGTAATATCTCAAGTCCATAATATAAAATTCCTATATTAACAATTATAATTCCTATATTAACAATTAATACTGAGTAATCATAATATAGTAAGTAAGTTATAATTAAAAATATATTTTATATTTCAGCACCTGTTCTCTACTCCAAGCGTCATCCCCATTAGACAGGGCTACCTTCTTCTGGTACGGAATAACTGAAACTTTCGCGTATTTAGTGCAGTATGCGTCACCGGGTGACATCCCTGCAGCTTGCGGTGCCATAACCAATACTACACAAGGTATAACTGCTACTAGAAAATAAATATTTTAATTATAATAGAGGTCTTGTAAACGCGAAAGTTTCTGGGTTCGATTTCTTCTCGAGGCCTTACAACACGCAAAGCCTCCAGAATCCGGTGGAATGTGGGGAACGGACGTTTCTTATGGAAACGGAGCGTCCCAGCTATGTGCAGCGTAAGGCTAAAAATACAAAGAATATCGGGCTGTTCTATTTAGAATTGGTTACAAAATAAATATTATTAAAATGTTTATTGAAAATATACCAAATTGTTAATAGCAAAAAAAAATGTTCTCCCCGGCGGGGAATCGAACCCCGGTCTCCCGCGTGACAGGCGGGGATACTTACCACTATACTACCGAGGATTATGTGTGTTCAGGCGAATTTCTTATACGTAACTTCATTTATACATTCATTCAAATATAAGATAACAATAATAATAATAATCATCATCATCATCATCATCAGCCTGTCCTCGTCCACTGCTGGACATAGGCCTCTCCAATGGCACGCCACTGAGCTCGATCTTCAGCTCTTCGCATCCAGCCGTTGCCCGCCACTTTGCGAATATCGTCACCCCATCTAGCTGGAGGACGACCTACATTACGTTTGCCGAGGCGTGGTCTCCACTCTAGAACACGCTTACCCCAACGGTCATCGGTTCTGCGGCAAATGTGACCAGCCCATTGCCCATTACAATAATAATAGCGATATGAAATAGATGTTCGCCTTTTGGCTTTGTTCAAATATAAAAAAAACCTAATGCAAATCTACATATGTATTATTTTAGTGTTTTTAGCTTTGAGCTGTTTCCCTCACATAATAACGAGAACCTAGTGTTAAAACACTCCGTTCTCAAAGCTCACTCTACCCGCTTAAAAAGTAAAATACACACGTGAAAACATCCCTTCATACATAAAATGACTAAAATAACATTCAAAATAACAACACTTTTTATGTTTTCTTGCAGATAATTCCCTAGAACGTCTAGCCGCGTGGGTGAGCGCTCACCCGTGGACTCAACCCTGCATCGAATCCCGGTACTCCGAGCAAGTTAGGATTCATACCAATGTTAGCTACGACGCTCCGGGAACCACCAGTAAGTGATTCTGGTAGATTTTTTATTAATATATAGATATATAATCTATCCCATCAGAAATGTAAACGTGATATGATAGCCAAGTTAAATGTTAAGTAATATGTGAATAAATGAATAAATGGATGAACATCAGCACGGACTTCATTCATTTTATAGGTCAAGGAGAATATGGAAAATGAAAAAAATTATTACCATAACAATAAGCTAACTTTCGATTTCATTTGTTTTAAATGCGTGTCACGCCGCGCCACGTGACACCGCTATCGGATGAATAATACAAAGTCTGGGCATTCGTCAAAAATACCTTGAATATATTTCGTGCCTCTAAGGCTGGCGTTATAATTAAGTAGACGTAAAAGATGAGTAGAGAGGGTCTTAAGTTCAAATCCTTTTGTATATGTGTCTAGAAGTTATCATAAATACGAGAGGGTGTGAACGTGTGTTCATATATTATATAGATGAAGGATCACATGTATAGATTTTCACATACAACTTAAGAGACCCACCCGCGGCTTCGCCCGCTTAAACTTGCCGTTATATTATTACTAAATTATATAAAATCTTTCCGTAAATTGTAGCCTATGCTATATAATACTTACTGAAGTTCCATCTGAATATGTTCTGTTGTATTTTTCATTAAAGTGGAACGAACATCTGACAAACTAAATCATTTATAATATTAGTGGAATGAATATACTTTTTAATAATGTCTAGTGCGCCTGTGGACGTATCAAACGTGTGTCGAGTACGGCTGGTACCAGACTACCACCGGAAGCAAGCACCCCTTCTTAAATACTGTGCCATTGGGGTATTTCCATCAAATGTGCAAAGACTTCTTTGGAATTGAGTAAGATACTTTATTATTATTAGATCTGAAAAATGTTAGAAGCTTGAAATTTAATTTAGTTTAATAAATTTAATTGTAATTAATCAAGATCCATGCTACTTAAATAGTTGGATTTAAATATATTTTTATGTTTTATTAAACTTTTTTTATATTTTTTTGTAATTTCTTAATGCATAATATATCATAATAATAAACATTTTGAGTATTAGTTTTAATATAAGAAAAGACAATACAAATATATTCTTTTTGAATTATATCAAGTTTCAGTTTTCCTAGTATAATAGAGTCACACTCTATAGCAAAGTACATGAATCGCTTAGAAAATTAAAAATTATAATAATTTTGCAGTATATTAGGATTCATTTAAAGTGTCATTTAAAAAACATACTTATTACATATTGAAAAGTATAGACTAATTATTCTCTTATAGCTTCACTGAATCCCGCCTCCGTTCCGGCATAGCTCGTACAAATAACTTGTTCGCTGGTCTCAACCATATCCCCGACCACGTGATCTCGGTGGTTGGTACCCACGATCCGTGGTCACCTATGGGACCTGATACCTCTCATGGGGGTCGCTTGGCCCCAGTATACGTTGTCGATGGGATCTCACATTGTAGAGCTATAAGGTATTTTTTTAAGTTACTTTCGTTATTTGAAATGTCTTAAAAATATAAAAAATATTTTTTATTTCATCCTTATTTATCTTTACTGGACATTTTTTTAGCTTAGTGTTAAAACACTCCACTCCGTAATTTCAGTGCATTTTTAGAGACATTGCGTGATGAGTGGCTGATCTTAACAGTATTCTTTCGTAGAGCGAGAAAATTAAAATAAGCTCAATGTAATGTTTTCCCCGGATCGAACACACAACTTTCACATTTAAATTGAGACAGTTCTACAACAAAAACGACTTAAAACTAAGAGACCTTTGCTACTCAGCATAAAAATATAAATGTATGTACATGTATGATATGGCCATAGTAAGGCAATGGAGTGGAGTTCCATACCAGTTATCCCTAATAATGTTAATATTTTTATGCGCCATTGAGTTTTGCCATCGAACATGTTCACTCCTATTACCCTGCTATATACTCAATAAAAGCATTTATTTTTAAAGTTTGCATTTTTACTAAGTTTCTTATCTCCATTCAGGCCAACTGGTACCAACGAAACGGAACAGCTGGAAGCGACGAAGTCCGAAGTTCTCTTCCATATGAACAGCTGGTTGACCGGCGAAAGAATACTCTCGGGCGCGAACACTGCAGTATTGACTCCAATACTTGCACTGGCAGCTTTATGCGTTGCTTTGTGGAATTAACATGTGTAAATAATAATATGTAAATGAGAAACATATTTTTTTATTTTGTTCTTTCATTTCAATGCAGTGGCATAGCGTGTGTGCCACAGTGACGGGTTCAATTCCCAGTCGGGGGAATTAATTATTTTTATTTCCTCGCTCCGATAAGAATACAAAGCGGGCGTTGAGTTCCGCCACTCCACATTCGACTCTCAGTTACACTCAGTCTCGACACTTGAGCGGAATGTGGTATGTGGGAAAAAACGCATGGCTACATTTTTCGTGTTCTGTAAACTGTACCCAAAGGGGACCCTATTACTAAGACTGCGCTGTAATTCACTGATGTATTTCTGTTGCTGTTAGTTATAACAACAAATACTAAAAAACAGAATAAATAAATATTTAAAGGGCCTCCAATATAACAATAAAACATCTCGTATGTCTGTTTATAACGGTATTTATTTACTTCTACATGTTACAATTTTGCGAAGCGAATCATTAGCGAAGGATCTGTGTTAGGGGGTACGAAGAAACGAACGTACATACGAATATAATATACTATAATATAAAAAAACATCACAAAACTAATTTCCACTTTGTATTATTAAATAACACGTAGCTTAGACGTATAGAGTAATAATAATCGAACAAAAACGAAACAAAAATCGATTTTTTTGTACAAAAAAATGATATATTGTAGAAAATGCCAACAATTCTTCATACCCCATACATTTTATATAAAAAATTACGATTATAAAATATAATTTATTTTAATAGATTTTTCTATTTATTCGAGATATACATAAATATCAAAAATTACCTAGATTCCGACGTAAATAGATAAAAAGGAGTTATTTGGTTAAACACTAACATACAAAATATATTTTAAACGATTACAAAGTACGGGTTTTTTTAATAGTTTTTTGGTCAAAAAATAAATAGTTTAACTATTTATTCGGATAATTGATTTGATGAATCAATTGTTGTTTCTTTAAATATACATAAAAAAAATGAAAAAGGCCTAACCGCAGACATTCTGTGTTTTAATATATCATGATTACATTATTGTATATTAAATATAACAATCATAACAATATTTCGAAAAAAAAATTTCAAAATTAAGACTTCCAAAATTGATGTGTATGATTTATTTATTTTTTCTAAGATATATTGGCTCTTTCTATATTCTTAAGGTGTTTATAATATATTATTTACAAAAGGTATATTGTGTTTAATAATCATTTTAGGTGAAAAATTTATGCAATTGAAATTAAAAATTCAGGTCATTAATGAAATAACAAACGTTAAATATATATATTTTCTATTGTTTCCACAAAAACAAGTTACATGCAAATTTGAACTGAAAAAATATATGGAACCAAATTTCACTCTTAAAATTATAGCACAAACAAAAAACATTTCAACATAACCAAACAGAACTTTTTCCGGTTAATTCAATAATCGTAAAAAATTAAACAATTAATTGTTTTCAGGATCAAAAAATTGATTCTTTATATAAAATAATTGGTTCCATAGTTCAATTAATTTGATAAAACATAAAATTAATAAATATCTCACATCACAGTCCGTCTCTATGAAGACGGCGGCGTATGACAAGTACGAGTTTTTCAAAATCTGTTAAGATGTAATACAAATATTTTTATATAGAGTAAACTAGAATATGATTATGTAATGATAACGAATGATCAATTAAAAAAAAACAAATATAAATTATTAACTTTAGATTATTAAACTTTGGTTATAATACGTTTGATGGTTCTGTAATTAATTTACGGTAAATAATATTGATAAATTGAGAACTGACACTCACATATATAGGCACACTTGAAAATAAAAAAAAAAAGTTTTTTTTTTTCATAAAATACAAAAATCTATGTTACATTTTAAATCCTTACCAAGCATTTCAGTTACAAACACTATTTAAGAAATATTCCTGTGTTCATATTATTTAGTTTGTTACTTAATTTTTAGCAAAATATTATTTATAATTTACGTTAAAAAAGCAATAAGTATTAAAGTACTAATATATATAATGTGTTTATATTTTAAATACATTTAAAATTTCAAAGTAGTGAATAGCTATATAGTTTACTCTATATAAATAAATGTATTTAAGCAGTGTTCTGTATGTACGTACATATTATTTGCCAATTACTTTTGTACTAAGACCGTCTGAAGCAAAAAAAACGTTTAATATTTTATGTTAGAGGTCCGGTGCGCGATTGAGAATTTTTTTATTACGTTTTTGCGGAAAAAATGTAACAAATAAAAGTTACTATAATACCGATCAATAGTTTTTTTTCTATGAATGGTCGAAAACAAAATGATGTTTTCTTTTTTATTTACTATATATTTCGAAATATAAAAAAAAACCAAATAAAAGAAAGAGCCCATCCTTTACACAACATTAACAACATTATAATCAAATAATCAATATATACATTAAGAAGTGAAAAAAACTGTATATTCAAACGGAAAATTGACAATTTGAACGTAACATAATTATCTAAGCTAAACTGAAACGACGCTATAATGGCATTCACTAATACTACTTTTACATCCACGGGTTTATGTACAGACTAACCTAATACATTTATATATGTATGTATGTGTATTTTGAAAATCTCAGAAACAAAAAAACGGCTACCCATCTAATTGTTTCCGTACTGAGTGCTGCTTTACTATATTTGTATAAACAATTAATATGGCATCGGCAAAGGTACTTAAGATGATCATACAATAATATATTACGTATGTATGTTTGTACAAAAGTTTTGAAATTTCCGAAAAGAACCAGAATCACCACCATTTTAATTAAATATTGTCAAAATAATACTCTATAACAAATTGTATGAGGACAGACATTATTTACAAACTCACTAAAGTTATATATATATTTATGCATATGTATAATATATAATAATTATGTAAAATGTATAAACGGATACATTTTCTATACAAAAAAAGAAAAACGCTTAATGGAATTATACTTAAATTAGAATTAGACACAAAAAAAATTAATACTAATCAGGAAGGTAACAACATGAAGAGCAAAAAACCTAAACCGATTTCGATGAAACTTATAAATAAAAAAATATTACTCTTAAAGAAAAATCCCGGTTATGGCATGATATATACACAAACAGACTGACAGTATTAACTATATTATTTAAATCAATTAAATTGATTCACATAGTCATGTCAGAAAAATGCTGGACCGATTTTAGTGAGAGTTTCCGTTAAGTTAGTTAAAATCGATGGTATTTGACGTAAATTAACGTAGGGCTTTTTATAACTTAAATACTAGGGCTTTGGGGAATCAACCCCCGTTGCTCGGTTGGTCCTGAAATAAATAAAAAAAAAACATTAATACTTATCTATATAAAAATATTAATAATCATTACAATAATTACTTGAGACCCTCATGTCGCAGTAGGCCACAGCGACTGACTCTAAACGATAGATATGGGCTCGATGCCCATGAAGGGTAAATGATTATATTTATATTATTTTCATTGTTCTGCTTCTGCGAGACTACAGTGCGGCTCAAAGCTAAATTCAGCCATTCAATATTCACGATGGTATTGGTTCGATCCTCACTCGGAGGGATAAGCATTGATTTTATTTCACCATTCTTGTACAAAACAAAGCTCTGCGTGGAATTCCGCCACTCGACGTGAAATATCACATAAATTGACCGGTGCGTGGGGAATGAAGTGCTTAGACACTACGTTATCTCTGCCTACCCCTTTATATACGGGATACAGCGTGAAGTTAAAAAAAAAACAAAATATTACAATACCTGTATCGATTGGTCAACGCCTTTTGGACAAATCTCTTCTGTAACTCCGTAATCTATAATAGACAAAATATTGACATTACACACATGTTTTTACCATTATTAGTAAGTAAGTGTAATATATAACTGAGCTTCACTGCGCCCGCTCTAACTTATTGTTATATTATAGCCCTATTGCACAAATTAATTACATAAATTGTAGCTCATGTGTTATTCTGATATGTAAGCAATATTACAGAAAAGTTTCATCCAAATCCATTCACTAATTTTCAAATGAAAGTGTAACAAGCATCCAATCATACGAACATCCACGTTTATAATATTAGTAGGATAGTTTAGTAACTATTGATTTATTAGAATGTGTAGTCACATTCTACATACTCGTAGGTATATTTAAAATCAAATAATATATTAATAGCATAAAAGCGTAACTCACCAGCACGAGCACGGCGTTCAGCGCGGTCTGCCCGGTCACGCGCGGCGCTAAGCTCCGCACGCAGCGTTCGGCGCTCGTGATGGGCGCGCGGGAGAGCCGCGAGCGCACCGCTTAACGCCGCGTGAAGAGAGCCTGCGAGAGGTGCAAGGCGGGTTGCGAGCGCCGCGCCGTTTGCAGAGTTTAAATCCGAATAGTCAGATGTATCTCTTTCGATTATATGAGCTTCTGTGGAATAATCATTATGTTGTGACAATACTGTACAAAAGAATAACAAGAATACTAAATTCACACATTTACGAGAATTTGCGTAAAGGGAGACATAAAAAATATTCATTATTGAAAACTGAAATGAGTCCACTGACACCATGTTGAGTGGCGTAACTTAATGACGCGCTTTGTATCATCAGTTGTTACAAGAAATAGAAATCTATTTTCCCGATTGAGAATCGAACCCACAACCATCGACGGCAATATCCAAAGATCACTTATAACTCACCTAAGGGCATTTCCGTAGCTCCATTTTGCGTATAATCTGGTAACATTTCAAAAGATGTTTCAGTGTCAGTTATAACATCAACCATGGCTACACTAGTGTCTAATATTCTCGATTCATTTGTAGACAAATCTGACGATTTGTCTAGATTTTCTTGGTCTGGAAATTTTGAGAAAAAAAATTGCCATATAAATAATTTTGTCACTTTATATCTGATGGAATCTTGTGTTATTACACCTTGTTCCCCACGCGATATACAACTATCGTGATATTGTGTGTTAAGTGTGTTGTGGGAACTTATCGCCGCGATTTGCTGACCAGAGCGAGAAAACGAAAGCATTCCCCCCAAATTGAAATATTTAGTTGCTCGCTATGATAACAAGAGAAAACGCGACATTGAATTCCACCATATAAAACGCAATGTGTTAAAAAATCTCAGTAGTAAATTGCCTCTGCCTGACCTGTTTTATGTGTGGGATAAATCGTAAAGTAGAAGAGAGAACTAATGCAAATTAAATAAAAATTATATATTAAATTTTAAAAAACACAGTCGATTTGATAACCTCCTTTTCTTATAGAAGTCAGTTAATGAAAACAAAACAATAACATACATATACAGTTCTTGAAATATAATTGTAGTTTTTTAGCTTCACGCTGTACCCTACACATAGCATGGTAATCAAAGAGAACCTGGGAGCCTAGTGTTGACACACTATTCCCATTAAGACACTTCATTAACAACAATCATAGATACATATATATAATCTCACCGTGATTATTATCACATCGTCGTCGACAGCCGTCGCAGCGCCCGGAGCGCGCGGCGATGGCGGCCGCCTCGCTCACTGACATTGCGGCGCTTAACGCCTCCGTTAGCTGATTGGCTGGGATAGAAAAATAACAGTAATAAATTAAATGTATTAACTATATAGAACATACTTTTTTTGAGACAAGTGAGTTAGCGACCATACTGCGGCTTCTCCCTCTTTATTTTATTGTAATATTATCGCCAGATTACACAAAATATTCAAAGAAATTGTAACCTATGTGTTGTTCTGATATGTAAGCTATTTTACTTTTACATGTTTCATCTTAATCAGTTCAGTAGTTTTTGTGTGAAAGTGAAGCAAACATCTATCCTCACAAACTAACACAATTATAATATTTGGGATTAAGTATTTGTAAGATTTTTTTTTATATAAACGCATTTATGAACTGCATGTAATAATTGAATATTAAATAAATCTAAAATGTTATTATGTATCCTTACTTAAAAACAGTAAACATAACGGATTTTAAGTTACGGTACACACAAATTAATATTCAATTTAAAATAAACTCAAATATCAATATATAAATGTCTAACTCGCACATAAATTCTAATCTAGAAACCTCTATAATATACGCGATTAACTCTAAAATAATAACATACCTTGCGCTTGCGCAGCGAGTAATAATTGATGCAAATCTGGCGCTTCAGTTTCACGCGATGTGTTTAGTTCACCGCAAATGTCTGAAAATTAGTACAAAATATATAATACAATATTTCCATAACTATATATAACTAGACTGTTTCAGTTCATCGTGTCGACTATAAACACGCCGGTTGTGGGTCGGGATTAATAAAATATATTTTTTATTTTCCTAGCTGGTAACAAGACAAAGCGTGACAAAGCGTGACTCTCAACAGACAATGTCTTGACAATTCGATGAAAAGTGGGAAGTGGGCTTGCACTGCCTACCCCACTATATTATATATACATCGTGAACCAAAAAAAGAACAAAAAATACATTCAAACAAATAACTCACCAACTTGCCCCATGACGTCAGCGACGGCGAGCTCGGCCACGTGCGCATAGTTGTGCGCCGGCACGCCCAGCAGCTCCGCCACCACCGCGCTCTTGGCGAGCAGCGCGCGCGATATCGCCGCGTCCAGGCGACGAAGACGCTCTGAGAATATAACAATATATTACATTTTCTTCATTTTTTAAATATTATATTTAAAGATATTTTTAACCTATTTGAATATAGCGATCGCTTTGAAAACACAAAATAAACAATAAATTTTAATAAATTTTAACAAATTTTACATTAGCGCCTATGTTTTGTCTGTAAACCAAATTATTGTGGGTTCATTTACTTGCCCTAACAAAATAAAACTAGAAGTCAATTTTCTGTCTTTAGTGGGGATCGAACCCATAACCACCGCATTTACAGTCATATATCTTTAACGAAAAGTAAGTAAGTAAAGTAAGTTAACGAATAAGTCACCTCCTATGCTTATAACCGGTTAAAAACTATATTTTCATTAAGATGTGACCGCCTAGGTAATATAACCGGTTATCAGAATTTCAGCAATAACCAAAAAATCATTACTACTCAAACATATAAGGTAAAAATCACACTATAGTGCCGGTCACGGTTTTGGCTCCCAAAACATCAAACCCCTATCACACCAGCAACCCCACTAACTAGTTGTTTCAGAACTCACCGTGATGAGACAGCACCCGCCTGGCGGTGTGAACGGGGTCGGCGCGCACGGTAACGGCGCCCTGCAACGCGGGCGGGGGGCTGCCACTGTGCGTACTTATGCGGCCCACAGCTGGAGTCTGCGGCGATCTGGAAAATTTTATGTAATTTAGGTCAGTTCCAGATTCCAGGCAAAGAAAGTCATCAAAGAAACAATTGTAAAATTGCAAAAAGTAAGAAAACAATTGTAAAATTGCAAAAAGGAAGAAACTGTTTTAACGTCGGTTAATATAATCTCACAAAATTATAATCGAGTGCAGAATGTTAACATTTTGTTAAATTTGTGCATAAAAACTTTAAATAAATAAAATAAATATGTATATCACACACTACCCTATGTTAAGAAATATCCATTTTCGTATATAGTGACATTACACGTTGCCATGGCAACGTGAACTGTACGCGTCAAATATTTCTCTAGTAATATATAAATAACTAAATTCTGTACAAAAAACTTACTTTTCATCATCCGCATCCTTCTCTCCCGAAGCCCTCTCTTCCTTATCTTCCTTCTCTTTTTCCACTTCTTTCTCGTTCTCTTCCCTTTCAGCAGAAACCCTGTCTCGCTCCCTTTCATTTGAAATCCTATCTCTATCTCGCTCGCTTTCGTTAGATATCCTGTCTCTATCTCGCTCTCTCTCGCCAGTGTCAGCCGGAGCGCTGGACGTTGATTTCTCTGAGGCATCTGATGGGTTTCTCGATACGTTTACGGCTGGAATTTTTTTATAATTTATTGGTTATTTTTTTTAATATAAAACATGAATATCAATCAATCTTAAATTGATAGTAGGTATACCTGATCATTATTCGACAAATTTTAAGTTTATTATTTGAGTGGATATAGGGCATGTTGCTATTACTATTTTTTAATTTTGCTATATTATATATAATATAGCAAAATACTAAGTAAAAACGATTTAATACTAAGTAAAAACGATTTATCCCAAAAAAAGAACAAAAGGAACTAAGCAAAACTATCTTTTACAACAATAGGAATTGTATATACTTACTAGCAGTATCATCAGCTGAGCGAGCATGCGCGTGCGCAGCTACAGGTCGCGCTTCAGCCAAACGGGCTTCCTGGATGTGTTTCACCCAACTGTTTATACACAACAGACATTCATGTTACAAATTCGTTTACACAAGCTACAAGCTTTGTATTCCTTTTTACGAAAGTTGAACGGACGTTGGAGTATGTACTTTGACACAGTTATAGTTTGTAAAGATTAGAAGTGCCAAAAGCATTTTATTAAAATAATACAAAAAAAACACATTAATCAATGGAATAAATATAACACTACAATATGTTTATACATTTTTGTATAAAATTAAAGTGACATACACGGTGCTATAGAAATGAGTTTCGTTAATTCAATTCGAGAAATTGGAGAGACAGGTATAATATACAGAGAATAGTTTGTCCGCTTCAACCAGCTAATCTTGGGATAAATCCTGGGATCTTAAATAAACAAAATAGAATAATAACTTTATTATTTAGAAAATAAAGTAACAAAAATATTTTATAATAACTCACTTGGCATACTCTGCGGCCGTGTTGGCTGAGAGCTCGTGCATTTGTATACTGTTTATGTTCATTAGGAAGAATGTATTTCTTACTGCTGCGTTCGGACGAAACAGAACCTTATCCCTGTGAGGTGAGGTTTAAAAATGAATGTACATATTTATACACAATATATATATATATACGTTATTCTGGAATAAGTTTTAGAATTGAAATAAATTTTAACTTTATATTGCTATATAAAAATACGGTATATAATTGAATATCTTATCGGCTTAATTCATATAATACTATTCATATGTTTATAATTAAACCAAATTCAAAAGTTACAGATCTATTTTCATCTATTTTCACTAATAAATATTTTCTTACCATTTAATAATAGGTGTGATATAGCTATTATGTCCGGTTTGCGGCAACGGTCGTAGTATAAACTTTTCTCCCTCACGTTGCAGTAAAACGAGACTGTCTTCTAACATAAGCGCCTGAGGATGAAAATATTTGTAAGTTAGTGCAGGTTAATTTATTTTGATCTCAACTAATGCAATAATATCATAATGACAAAACATTTTGATATTATGATATTCTTGGACATATATAAAATTTGAGAAATAAAAAAAATATATATAATATAATTTCCGCGCCAACTTTGTGAAATTTTATCTCAAATAAATTCAACCTACTATCCCTTAACTTACCAAAACACGTATTTTCTTAGTATCAGTCCGTAAAGCTAATTCTCCCTCTAATCTCAACGTGTGTGTTGTCAAATCCAATTTACGTAGTTCTTCGAAGTCTGTCCCACACTTCTCTGGTAACGTACGCACTTCTATTTTGTCTTGAATTGTACATAATCTAAAAAGAAAAGAGAAAAATTAAAACATATGAAAAAATATATATTCTTATGTCTTTTTACGCGCGTCAGCTGTGACTTGGATTTCCACTAAGGAGATTGAATTATTTTCATTTCCTCGCTCTGGTTAGAAGAAAAAGCGGAGCGTTAGGTTCCTCCATTCATCGCGCAATGTATCGAAAACTGGCTAAACAAATAGAGAAGAATGTCTTAACACGAAGTACCATATACCTACCCGGCTATATAAAAACATCCTCCGCTATTTCGCTATTTCAATCCACGATGAATTATGTATACGAAAGAGCTGGTACACAATTAACTTATAAATTCAGAAATGACATACCTATGATAATTCTCCTGAGTTCGTATCGCTGTATCAACACTGTGCAGTACATCCTTCGCTACTGACAATGCCTTCTTTAGTTGACAAATATCATCTGCACTATCGCAATCTTCGCCATCTTCGCTTGTCGTTTTGAGAATACTTTCTAGAAGAAGCTGATATTTTGTTAACCTGAAAAATATGGAAAAAAGTTAGTATTATTGAATTCTAAATATTAAAATTAAAAGTGTTATTACTATAGGATTAATGAATTCATTAAAAACAATATTTTTTCAAATAAATCCAGCATAAGTATTAGTAGTATTGGGATTACTCTTTTTTTTTGCAGAAAACCAACACTTAGCCTCATCGAAGTGGCATTTTTTAAAATTAAATAGCAACAAATAAATATTTTCTCTCTATTACCTCTGCCATACACAAGCTAGCAAATCCCTCAGCTGTAATCTTCCACATCTGGGCAGTTGTTCTCTACCAGCTAGAAACTGATGCAATTCCTTGTTTTTTCTACGCCTTTCTCTTAAAGAGTCTAACGCCATACGCTGTCCACTGCAGAACTTCGATAGACATGGCGCGTAACCGGATTCTCCGAGCTGTAAAGGTTAATTATACATTGTTTATATCATTCAGTTACTGAAACATATTATGTCAGTTTCAAGCTTTTACACGCGTAACAGTGCTGACAGTGGCGAACTGAGTATAAAAACACACCGTTTCTCATCTAATCGCGTCATGCTGTATCGCAGGGTAGTCAGAAAGAACGGAGCGCCAAACGCTACGGTCTTTGCATACCTCTTTCGCCTCGAAAGTTGCTCCAGTATCTATGATACTGTGTTTTCGAAGGTCAATCGAGGTCTCCCCTCTTACTATCCTTACCGCTTTCCGTTTCTCATCAACCGCAAATATTCAAAGACACTGTATGCTGTTTGAGAGTGGATTACGAATCTAATCGCTTTTATCCGGCAGCGCTTCTTTTAAATAAGAAAAAAATACTCATTACCGTGTTCAACATAGCATCAGCTACTTGTCGTATCTGAACCACATGGCTGACCGCTTCATTTCTCACTTGTCTTAACTCCGAGTACAATTTAGTATGCCTTTCTCTAACTCCCGGCAAATTCGGGAAAAGGGCTCGAAGCTCCTCTGGAGGAAGTAAGGCAGGTTGCCTTTCGAGGGGTTTTAGGAAATCCACACCTAGGACTTTGAGCCAACGCACGTGCGATCCTTCTGAGACTATTAGTTCTGAAATGAAATAAATATTTTAAGTATTTCGTCCTGACATTTAAGGTAAAAAGACTGGAAAGGTGTATTTTAAAACTACTTTGCATCATAACAAGTAGCAAATCAAATAAACTTTAGGGTAACAAAATTTACATTTATGTAAACAAAGCTCACATCAGTCAACATATTCTTTAATAAATTATAGCATAAGAAGCACTTTTGAATAGTCAAGTTACATAGAAATGTCAGTAGTGTCAGTCCCACAAGAAACTGTGGTAGCTTCAATGAAAAATAAATAAATTTAAGGTGTTTTAATATATATTTTTCAGAACACTTACCGTGTATAACCTCCTGGCGTTTGCGTATGCGTGCCGACAGTATGATCGTGTCGCGTATGTGTTGTGGTAGGCTGTCCGACCACTGCGCGGCCAACGGATCCTCCTCCTCAGACCAATCTGATTGAGATCCTGAAAGGAGAGTTTATGAACCTTAATAACTGAAAACACTGTTTAAAGTGGCATACACATTATTATCGTTAGGTACTTTTTAATTCTATATCTCTCTTGTTATTCGCATATTTTAAATACATAGACTAATATTACCCGAAAAATGATTGACAGATTTAAACAGTTACTTTCGACAGAATCATCAGTTTAAGATTCATAGTACAGTAAGGTAATGTGGAACTAACCACTTCGGTACTATTACACTAGCTTTATAATATAGACGTCACAAGCTGGCATAACAAAGTCAAAGCGTGACTTTGAGAAGTACTAAGATAAAAATTAAAAAATGTTATAAACTAAAATAAAAAAATAACAATTAATACAAAATAGCACACACCTTGGTGATCAGCGGCGACAGTGGTACTCTCGTTACTTCTAGACGACAAGCTCGAGCTGCTCGAGCTGCCTGAAGGCGCGGTCGGCGTACCTTCCAAGTCACTGTAAGTAAAAATATAAAACTGTTCGTACAAATTGTTTAGAAAATAATCAAAGTAATCTATAAAATTACTTAAACATTTAATAAATTGTATACTATTACGTATCTCGTACTCGTCCTTAAAAGAGTTTAAGACATCAAATTTAAAAACTACTTAATACTGACTACTTAAATTTTATTAATTGTTTAAAAAAACTTTTGCTGAATTTTATTATTGTAATAAGGTACACCTTATATGTTATGAATATTTCTTAAGTACACTTAAGAAATATTCATTCGTATAAACCAATGTAAGTAATCTATTCAAATTAAATCAAATACACGGAGCTGACCCTAGAGTAGTCATTTCAATACGAGATAAACATTTTACTTTGGTCCTACGAGCCGAGAAAATTCGAAGAAATTTCGATACAACTCAAGACATTTTCAATAAGTGACAGAACTGATATTAATTTCAAACATATATTTTAAGTCCTCCCCAAATAAAGGCATATCCTAATTACATCACAATACATCATTATCGGACAACGCAGGCATGGCCGTAACATACAATCATAAACTACTCAAAGGTCGGAGGAAACGCAATCCACAACATGCGGAGGAAGTTATAAAACGGTAAAACTGGCGGCGTTATTAAAGTACACATCGTGTGTACTATTGTAGGCGCGATTAACGACGAACAAGTGTTTCATGTTCGAATCGTTTGAAACATTTGCATTTGGGGCCAAGAATGAGAGGTTTAATAGAAAATACATTTTAATTATTAGATTAGGGGCCCGTCGTGGCACATCGAGACAGCATCAAGCTTTAATTGCGACAGAAGTTTCTGTACGTAACTCTTTCAGCAATGTTATTCTATAAGCAAGTAAGCTCCCAATTCTTCCAATGGTTTTTTAACATATATCTTTTGAAATACAAATAATACGAAAATATTCATAACAAATGCAAGAAAAAAGGTGAAATTTCCAACAATCATTGATAGACAGTGAGCACCACCAACGTACGTCGTTCTAAGAAAGTCCCCAGACCCCAGGTGAGGCAAATAAGTAATAAACGTTTTTAATTAAGTCGGGCGCTTCCACTAATGGAGTGGGAGAATATTGCACAACTCTAAGGCTAGGTTAATGGAACGTTTACTTGAAATAACTGCTGTGACATTGGAGTGTATAATGTAGATTATATTAAAAAATATTCCACGCTCATATATATTTATTTTTTTGTACATTTGTGTCGCATAATGTAGATGATATAAAGATCGTAGCAGATATCACAACAAGACAAAGCGATGCGTTGAGTGGAGTACATTGACACTAGGTTCCCAAATAAAGATTTCGCATTTGAAGCTGCTTCTTTTCATTAATATGAATGATAAATCAACTGACAAAAAACGTTAGTTCTAATAACGAAATCTTATATATTTTTAAGAAGCATAATTGTTTGTATAATTAAGACAAGCCGACTTTGACTGACACACACACAATCTGTGACAACTAAAGTCAAACAGCTTCAACCAAATTATTTGGTATAAGAAGACTTGTAAAAACAAACTTTCAGAACATAAAAATTATTCATAATTTTGACTCACTAAAGCAGAAAGCCAAATAATATATTGGCTTAAATGGGGATAGAACCCACAAATAAAGCGTTTACAATCAGTTGCTGTCCCACTGCACCACGACGGCCGGTTACTGAAGTATTACAGTACATTTAAATATCATATTTATATATGCATTTATTTTTGTTAGTTTGTTATAACAAAAATGTGTAGTTAGTGCGAGATAAAGCAATTTATCATAATTGACGGCCGAGTTATGTCCACGATAACACACATCCGACGATGGTCGTGACAGTTGACGCTTTTTAAATATAACAAAAGGGATAAAACAAAGGAAGACGGGATATAATTTAAAATTCGATGCGGATGACTCAAATACGCCCTGGATTTGATAAAAATGTTATTTAAAAAAACAGGAAAAATCCGTTTACCAGGCAACGCCCAATTTTCGAGTCACCAGTTGCTGAGTGGCGGAATTCAACGCAAAGCTGTTTGCTAGTAATGAGAAACAATCCCAAAAACTGCACAATAAATTTTATAAAAATCACCCAAAATTAACTCTTTTTTAATCCATTTTATTATACCTTTCAGACATAGTCCTTCTGGCAAGGACGCCCACAGTGGGCGGCTGTCTGCCGGCCGGCAGCGACACATTGCGGGAAACGCGAGGCGGCGCGGGAGTTGTCATGGTTTACACTTCCACTTTACACTTTGCACTTAACACTTGTGTATTTGTACACTTAACTCATATTTATGTTTATTTGATTATGAATTACACGTTTAAGAAATCATAACAGGGAATAGAGTACTAGACCTTAAAAATTATCGTTGGTTTCATCAGTGTCTCAATTGTTTAATTTTAAATTGGTGTAATATAGATTTTGATCCTAATCTTTGTCTTTTAATTTTTTTATGCTATTAAATATCGATACAGGTAAGAGTATATAATGATTTTTAACCATAAAAGTAATTTGCGTAAAACCACGTAGTTCTAATCAAAATTAAAAAAAAATCTATAGCTCATTTGGTGCAACAATGTCGTAGTTACACTTAAAAATACAGATAAAATAATATAATAAAAATTTGTCGAATGCAACATATTAAAAAAAAATACAAATACGTCATTGTAGCACCAAATGAGCGATAGAGTAAATAGTACTAAATAAATTACTCCGGCCAACTAACAATTTATTAACACATGTTCAATCTCAATTCTTTTGCGAACATGTAAAACATATAAATACAGTAGGATCGACGAGTTATGGCCGCCCTGAAGTAAGGTTTTACGAACTTTTATGCATTGTCAAAAGTGGGAATAAATCCTAAAATCAAATCTGCGCAACCAGCTAACTTCAGGACGACCACGACCACCTCGTCGACCGTACTATATGTATCTACACACATAAACACGCAAAATTTACGACATTACGTGCGTCCCGCTGCACTGCGACCGTAACTGGACGCGCGGTTTATTGACGCTAAATCATTTCAGCTCGTTTAATATTTCAGTTGATATATTTGAAAAGCCCGCATGGCACAGCAAAAAAGTCGAGATTAGTTTAGGTTCGAATTGAATTGTTAAAGAATAAAACAAGAACTAAATGAAAATATATATATGTATCTAATTGTAATTCAATGTAAAAGAACAATAGACACACAGATACAGTTAGTAAATTAAAATAAATTGATTTTCTTTATCGATTTTTTGGTAGCTTTATTTAATAAAATTGGACTTAAAATCTGGCGAACTTATCAGCCTGACTAAGGTCTATAACCTAACAATGTCAATGGACAATTTGAAACTACTACTAGAATGAAATTAATTTTTTAACGGAATTTTACGAAATCAAAAAGAAATACATCACTACATCTTTCCAGATGAGAAAAAAAACACTAAATCATATAATAAATGAGAAGTCACCTAATAAATATTTAGTACCCATTTCCACCCTCATTCTTCACAAACTGGGTGGCTGTTGAATCACATTGAAACCTAAATGACTATTGTATCGTTACTTGTATAGTTAAATATTTATAAGTTTTCTTTTAACATCGTCACGCTAAATTAGCACGTCAGTTTTAAAATATTTATTTTCTTCTATAAGTATTATAAATGATTTTTGTTTTACATTGCTTAACTAGGATTAAATAAACACGAAAATTTATAATACCTAAACAAGGTAATAAAAATAATCCTCAGCTTATAGTGAATATTGAATCCACTACCATCGGTTACATTCGATGAAATGTAGAGTAAATTAAAATAAATTGAGTTTCTCACCAAACTCTATCCACTACAAACGATATTATAGTTAAATAGATAGCATTAAATAAAAATTTAGTAACTTTAAAACTCTCTGCACCTTCGCACATAAACAGGTACATATATCAAAACTGCGTCACGTTAGCGTTAACTAGTACTCAGAATCGATATTTTGGTATAATTATAATTAACATACTGTTATGTTAATTGTCATCACTTTACGACACGCCAGGTAGCTATATTAGCATGTATATATAAGGAATCAACGAAGTAAACTACCAATCTACCTGTTCTACTTTATATGGACTACATAAATAATGTATGAGAGTAAGTAATTTCATTGCAGAGATACGTGTATACAAACAAATACTCATATGATTGTTTATCACCATAAATCATTCTAAAGGGAAATAAGCCATTAAACTCTAGGTTAGGCTAGGAAAGATCATATGTCTTATCGAGACAACAGACAACGTATCCCGCAAATAGCAGGGTAGGCGGAGAAACCTCCTTATGCACCATACAGATTTCATTTATCCCTATTTATAATACTTATATCTACCACGCAGTGGGACTAAAATAGCAGGTACTGTTAAGAAAACAATGCGTTATAACAACACATATTCATATCTAAGTATTTTATTGAAAGGAAAACTCGAAAAATATGTAAGTCATTCTTTTCTTTAAAACGGCGAAAAAGAGAGTTAACATCGAATTTTCCTCTCCCTGGCCCTGCTCCCAACCGCGCAAAATGAAAGGAAAAAATCTAATCACACATAATTTCCTTCCACAATTTCCTCTTACAAATATTGCATACAAACATCATAGATTCGAAGCACCTATGTAAATTTTTTTAAAAACTATATCACACTATGCATAGAAAACTCACGTAACGTAAACTCGTGTAACGTCCAAATTTTTATACGTTTTCTAAAAATATCATAGACCCAGTTACGATTTCGTATAAAATATTTAATTAAATCCACCTACGTATGTACCTATACATATCGGAAAACAGAGTGTTAACACTAGTCGCTCTCTGCCTATCCTGCTGAAAACGGAGAAAAAATATATTTACCATTTTTTTATATAATTTAAAATCTATATCAGAAGCAATATTCTAAGAAAAACAATGATACATTATAGAGTTACATTAGTATAAGCAAAATAACAACGTGGGATGGAAACAACGCAATATCTATAGAAAACTCCGCAAATCTGACTGACACACAAAATAACAAGATTAGTTTATCCAGTTCTATTACAATACTAATAATATTGAACTTATATATTTATTTTCGGAACTCAACGCAGTAATTATTATAATAAATAGTTTTCGAACTACTGTAGTATAATTTGTGTAATTTGTCATATATTTCCAATACAAACAAATTCATTTATCAGTAAAATATATTCCTGAAATCATCTAACTAGCGCTGCAAGTGCACAAGATAAAGCACAATTACTCATACAGTGGCGTTACGTTATCCGCTTTGGAACACTAAAAATAAAACCTATTTACATGCTAAAACTTATGAACATATCGAAATATAATACAAATATATAAAACTATGTATATAAAACTCTTACTTTACACACTGCCGGAACAAACCGGCGTAAAACGCTGAAATTTAACATCTAGGTTTTAGAAATCACTGGAAAGAGCCCCGGAATTTTATTTTTTTCCAACGTAAACGAAATTGCGAGCTGCCATTCATATTTTTATAATTTTCAACTTAAACTAAGGCAATCTAGGCTGAAAGTTCATATAAAATTTCGACACTCTATTTTTTATATTTTTCGATATTTCACATGCGTTTCTTAATAAAAATAAATAGTTTTATAATATTAATAGCAAACGTAACTCATTATTTTTATTACAGGCTCACAATGTTACAGTGATAATCTCTATAAATATGTACATAAAGAGATAAAAATGAGTAGCTTCACTAGATATATCTACAATAATTATGTTTTATGTTCAATTTCAACATGACTCATAAAATATAATAAACAAAATTATATAATTTATTCCAATCTGGATTTACTGCGATCTATTATTTTGGAATCTTAAAAAAAGAAAAATACCATTAAATCGTTACAGAAATAAGAGTTCGAATCCACGTAATTGTTTTTAAGCAAAAATCTACGTTTATTTTTAAGTTTTTTAAAACGTTTTTCTATTATTAGTATGTAATAACACTAAAAATGATAAGAAATAATCATCATCATATTTATCATCGCCCATACTCAATAAGAAGATAAAATTATTCTAATATTCACAAACCACAGTAAGTCCCATTAAAAAACGATTAGTAAATTTCAACAAAACTTATACATTTTATAAACTATAATTGCACTAATACTCAAAACGACTTTTCGATAAGACGTCTTTACTGGAGCGCGTTTACGAAACAACTGAGTATCGGATATAGGTAGCGCCCCTGAACCACCCCAAGTCGTAGCCTTATCGAGCAAATTGTACTATTATGACCTATTAGACATTGAAAATGATTAAGAAAGGTATAGTCGTGGGTTCAAACCTTAGAATGACAATATATATATATATATATATTTCGAAATTTTATATTATAATTGATAGACTTAGAGTGTTCTTTAAACTCACTAATCTAAAGACATTGGGAGCACAGTATGACATATTATAACACAATCATAAAAGAACTGGAAAATAATACTAAACGCCCGGGTTGTTTGACAAGCAAGGCGGACTAACTTGACGACGATTTCTTTATAGCTAATAATTTAAGTAATAAGCAATTGTGCAAATGCGATTGGGACCCAAAACTAATAAATAATAATCGCTAATGAAGACATCATTCAAGTAGGTGTAGGTATATAATATACCAATTGATATGTTATAACAATTTCCATATTGAAAAAACATTACAACAAACACAAGGACGAATTAATAAGATAAATATGTACATCTATTTACATAGATATAGGTTACTGAGTGACTGACTGACAACGCACAGACTAAGCTACTAGACTTAGACAGTTGAAATTTAGCTTCTAAATAGGTAAGGGAGTGTAGGGGAGCACTAAGAGAGGATATCTGAAAATTCATACGAAAACGAAAAAACGTATACAGACGAAAAAAAACAAATTACAAATATATAATAATAAAAAGAAGCCATTACGTTTGCAAATCAAAATATTTATCCCCAGTGAAATCTTTATCGGTTAAAATTAAAAAGCTTTGTGGCTTTTCATCAATCAGCGACGGAATAGAAAAGCCAAGGTCCCTTATATATAGTATATACCTATATTTATCTATTCATGTATTGGGAATTTTCTTTTAACGTTTACGCAACGTATTATAAAATGATTGTTTACAAGAAATATGTATGGTGAAGAATATTTGCCTTCTATGTTTTACAATATTTGCTTAGTTTGCTATTGTATTATATTTTCGGTTACTTATTGTTTTTTTATTAAAGCAAACTGAGAGGTAAGACACTATTCTGATTGATTAGTGTTTGATCCTTATTCGGGAAAAAAATACATTTTAATTACTTCCCTCACTTCGCGTGGTTCGTCTTTGACGTTCGTAATTCGTCCAGTAAACAAACATGTCTCGGAAATTTTTCAGAAAGTATCGTACATGGTGTATTTAGTGTAAGTTCCTTTTGTCTTTCCTGTTACTAGTTTTAATATCACTGTCGATCTATAGAGAAAAGAATGAACGAAAATAAAAACATTAACAACATAAACACTTCGATGAACGAAATTATAAACGTGTTCTGCAAGACAGTTTTTTAAAGAAACTGCGCACCAAACTTGTTTTCAATTTTTTCTAAATTTTCATATGTTTAATACCTTAATGAAGCTAAAATAAACAAGTATCTTTCATCATCAAAGAAACAGGACGTAAGAAAAATAAATAGGTACATTATACAAAGTATTGCCAAATCAGAAGTCTATGATATTGTTGCCAAGCAAAGCTAAGTACACAACTAATTGGTAAATTATGGGTCGCTTTGGCAACAATGCCAAACGCGGCGTTAAGTTCCGCGAATTGGCACGCAATGACTTGCAAAACCCTGCTATATGCGGGATATAGCGAGAAACTGAAAAAAAATCATTACGTACTTATACATTCACGTACATTTACGTACATTACACACGTGCCATTCTGTCTAAATATACGCAAGTACCACGTACGGAAATTAAGAGTTACGAAGTCATTATAGGTAATAAATGAAGTTGCTCTCAGAGTTCATATGTACCTGAAATACACTGAGCTAATCTAAATCGATCCTAGAGCTATCTCTTCCTGTGAACATTACTTATGGAACCACAGATCGGTGATGCTTAATTGCATTTTAAGTCTATTAATATTGTAAAATATTTCGTAATAGACGAACTGATCAGTCTCAGTCAGTCAAAAAATCGCTTGATACCAAAATGAATTATGAATACCATTGTTATTATAAATCCTTAGTTTAAATAAATTGAAAAGACTTTTCCTTACTTTAGTGTAGAATTACAGTTAAAATATTTAATAACCAGAAATATCTGTTGGCAAATGACCTTTCCTTGTAAAAAAAATGTATAACGAAAATTTGTAGATAAACATTAGATTCTCTCGACCTTCTCCGTTTTATGCGACATACATGTAAAACTAAAAATATTACATATAATATATAATTAATACAAAATTTCTAAATTTGAAATTTAGAATATTCACTAACTCTTAGAAATTAAGCAAAACGAATCCGTAATCCAATTTGACATCGCATTCAATAATAACAGCCATTGTGAACAGAGACAAATTGAAAGGGACAAGTGGGAGTCGCTGAAAGGACTCTCTAAAGTCAAACAACTTTACTTCTGAAAAACTGTCAAGTCATGAAATGTAGAGAATAAAAAATATATTTCTTTTTTGGCATTAAACCTTTTTTACTTTATTATAGAGTGTATATATATTTCTTGGGACATCAATTGAAAATGAAATTAAATTTTACTAAAAAAGTATAACGTAACTATTCGTTTTTGAATTTCGTCTCGAAAAACAGTCTCTGGGGTATTTACTTTTGATGAAATAAACAAACAGCAAAACGGTAGCAAACAGCAGGTTAGGCAGAAAGAACTTATTCAAACACTCCATGCCCCATTCCGCCCAATTTGCGAAATATTATGTTGACTTTAACTATCACAGGAGAAAGTAAAGCTTATTACACTGTTCAAAAATATTTAGAGGATAAGCATGTATGGAATTAATGTCTATTGAACGTAATGCAGGATAGCTGCCAGCTAATGTTTATAGATTGTACCATTAATTTTGAAAAGAGCAACTGTTGAGTTTCTTGCCGGCTCTTCTCAGCAGAACTGCCTTCCGAACCGGTGATAGCTTTTTGTTCATATGTTCATTCGACGATTCAAAAGTGCTTATATTAACTTTATTTGAATAAAGAATATTTTGAAATTGAATTTTTTATTTGAATTTGAATTTTGTTATTATAATAATTTAAATGTGGATGGAACAACACCTAATGCACCAACAAGTTTTAAATAAATATATAAATACAAGTTTTATATACGAGTACTATTATTAATAGAACGATTTTATTTACTTTGTACCACGCGCAAGATCAAAAAGCGACCCTAACCTCTAAAGAGTTACTCGTGTACAAAATTCGCAAAGTTTAAACTTCCACAAGCCCTTCAGTTGCAAACATTTAGCTGTTTACTAAAAAAGTAATTTCACATATTGTTAGAATTAATAACACAATTTAAAAATTATAATACCAATTTAGAATTGTATAAACCTGGAATAGGTCTTCAACCTCATCCAAAAACATATTTTATTAAAGTTTATTATATTTAAAAAATACATTTTCTAGTTTCTTAAGTAAATATAATGTAATCTAGTTATTATATTATATAATTTACAGTGCAGCGTAACCTTATAAGCCATAAATTAAATAAAAAAATCAAATTAAAATTAATTATGATAAACTTTTTTTAAATTTTCGACGAAAAGGCGTCAGTAGTTTATATTGATGTAGCAACCACGTTGACAGCCAAGGCAAGCAAATAAATGAAATATCATCCGCACAATGTTAAGCAACCTTGAAAAATTGAAAATACTCTAAGGTTAAGAAATCAATAAAAATCTGGGCAATACAGTACTGGGCTATATCGATATTAAAATATCGTATCTATATCTTATTTGGATGGATGGTATTTATGACAGTTGGCAGGCGTCGAGTTTAACCGATCATATTAGTTTAAGTTCCACAAATTCGATAGTTATTAAAAGACGATTATACATATAATATGCAGAGATTTATTGCCAAACAAGACTTCCGGAGGAAAATTTTGTAACTTTTGAAACTTCGGTAATACTAGAGAGAGATTTAAAAATTGCAAATGTAAGTTTACTATTTAACCGATTATTATGAAGTTTTGTACATACATTTTATATTTATAAGATTATATAGTTAGGGATATAGAATATTCTTAAAAAGGTAAGTAGGGCCACGAGATAAGAGCTAGTTTAGAGTTTTAGTTAAGAGAAACTTTGGACTTTTCATAAATTTTAATAGATTGGCAATTGACAAAATTATATATTGACAATTTTAACAAAAAGTAAAAACTTGTTTTGGTTTATAACAAAACTTATGTATGATGTTTGGCCGAGCAGCTAGCCTAGCTAGCTACTAGTTCTTTAATTAACAATTATGCATAAATAAAACTCACTCACAATTTAGTATCTAGCAATTACCACCGAAACGAGAAAAATATATAGTCCATGCAGTAAAGTTGCGGACTACAATTAATAAATGTATAAAGGCTGAAGAAAAACATAAACTACTTCCTATTCAAATCATCCAAAACAATAATCATACAGTAGCTAGGCTTCATTTCTTAAGCAAATGTCTACGATACATACATACAGTTTATACATTTGTATAAACACGGCGCACCTTGCGTGACGTGAGCCTGTGCGCCATTAAGAGCCAGAGACGTATTGACTAGAACGTGATGTTTCATTGCTGGCGATACGTTTTATAGCTTGGACGCTATTAGAGAAAGTAAATTGCTTGATTCTGCTTTAAAATTGTCTTTTTATTGCTTAATGTATTTTTAATATCTTTTACTAATATTGTCTATCTATTATGGTATGTTATCTTTTATATTATATCTCGTACGAGTATATAGTCGGGTAGGTAGAGAAAATTTAATGTTAAGATATTCCGTTCTCCGTGACCAAAGACCTTTGTCTCATTATCAAAGCGAGAATAGGAAAATAAAGATATGATTACGAATTAAAATGTAGGTAAGTAGCAAAGAAAGTATTTTATTGTACCAAACCTAACCTATAAATGTAGGAAGGAAACTCTCCAACCCAAACCTCCTCATAAGCTATAAAACAACTTTAACGTCTACGACTATGTACCGAGTATGTGTACATACGCTAGTAGGTACACAGCGTCTGCAAATACGACACTCCTGAAGCTACGATATAGTCTATATAGGATTCGCTTAGGTTTATAAGAGTTAGACCTATAAACATACATACATATATATTATATACATACCAATATATTTATTGATATATTTATGTAATATGTTTTTTTTTTACTTCACAGTACATTCCAGATTCACTACTTCCACCCACTTCCGTATTTAAAAAGCAAGAACAATACCTGAAACAGCGTTCAGCTCCGCCACTCAACGTGCCATATGCCTTTATTTAAAATAATAGCTATATATAGTCTATATCTAGCATTTACCAATACGACACCAGACTATGAACAACCTTACTCCTATACTACTACTTGATAGAGGTTACCATCGTCTATTACATAACACAGTTAATTAATCAAATTGAAATACATTAATATGTAAAATATATCTGTAAAATATTTTGCATTTGCAATAAAATAATCAATATGAGTAATTGATTTTGTAAATATCAAATACTTTAGGTTTTCGAGCTTAGCACATTTTTTAATAGAAAGTACCTAGTTGACCTTCTAAATAATTATAATCAAATAAAACTAAAAATATACGTAGTTACAAAGGTGGTTTGGATAAGTCAGAAAATGAGTGACTAGAGTATGGTAAAAAAGATTTATGCAGCAAGAGTCAGAGGTTAGAGAAGCAGGGGGAGACCTCGGTTGACTTTCGAAAATAGTATCGTTGATACTAAGGGAAGGTCGCGTCAATAGCGTGAGCACCCCCCGAAGGGCATATATGTAATGAAGAGCTCTGACCAGGACGCTAGAGATAAAACGTAAAGCTAAGAATAATTGTGTACAATATTTTCCGTAAAATAGTCTTTCTAAGTATTTAAAAGGTAAAGTAAAAGACCTTACAAAACTTGAATCACAAAACTTTTACATGATTTCATATACCTAAGAACGTCCTAAGCCCTTCGAGTAAAAGATTAAGGCGGTTGGTTATGCAACAGCTAACCGCCCTTTTGAGGCTTCACTTGAAACTAAAAATCAATCAATTTCGATTTAGATAGGTTTCCTTCCCCACGGGGAACTTGTACTTTGTGTACTTGCAAAATGATAGAGACGTCGAAAAATATTATTTTCTGAAGTTAATTTTTAATTTCATATTTTTTTACTCTTATACAATTGAGATCTTCGTGTGGAAAAGCGTATGGCTTAAATAGCAAACACAAAACAAAACAAAAAACAAAAAATCCAGTGAAGCGTTAACACTCGTAGATTCATTGAAAGTCCCGAACACTACATAAGATGTATGTATGTTGGCACGAGACAACGACGGATGGTGACAGCGTGTTAGAAGATTGGTATTTCCCGTAAAAAAATATTTACATACTGATCTTCACCCGCAGTTTTGTCTACGTGGACTTAAGATTTATTAAGAAATATACCGTTTGTTCCCGTTTCAGTCATGAAATCCGTTAATTCCTTTTTTAGTTCTCCCTTGTTTAATTTTATTATTTTTCCCGTTTCCGTAGGTATTTCGATAAAATCTCTTTTAGTGATCCTCTATGCTCCCTAGCCTACCTATATGGCAAACTCCAACATTCCAGGTTTAGTAGTTTCGCCTGTGTGTCAGTCACTCAATAACGGAAGAGTTTTATATATTTTTACTAAACATATTTCGCAAAATTCTTAATATACTTGAATGACTAATATAGTGAAGATGAATTCAACAAATTTTGTATTCCGGAAACATAATTCTAGGTCACATGTTGGTAATTATTCAACGAGACATTTGAAAAGTTAAAAATAACGAAATATGCTTGAGATTTTATATACAGTCGATAGATAAAACATCCTTGCCTTAAGCACGACAAAAAAAATTGATTGCATTGTATTTCTTTTTTTAGTTTCAGGGTTTATCTTTTTCGTGGTAGCCGAAGAGAATGGACAAGTTGCCTTACTTCAATTTCAACTTACAGCTGACTAAACTAGAAGTCAACTATAAGCGCGACGATTGTGGGTTCGATTTCACATCGGTATAATGAACTAGGACAACTAAACAGTAAATATTACATACTAATTGCGCCTCAACTTGACATATTAAAAAAAACATATTCACAAAAAAAAATGAATCCTTCGTGACCTTTTGTTATATTAGATTCTTGACAATAAGGTGGAATAAAAGTAAGATTTCGACATTCGACCGAGTTCGCCGTCGGAAATAGGCCGGCAGTGGGTCATGGGCGGGCGGGCGGCAAATATCTATGAATCATATAACGCGCGATGAAAACTGGAATCACTTTTATTTATGTCTTCCTTACTGCCACGTTAAAGTTTATATGATAGCTCGATACATTTGATCACTTTTTAATATAAATACGCAACGTAAGAACATCATTTTAAAATATTATACTTTTTTGGTCTTATAATAAAATTGGTACACGCTGAGCAGGCGGGGAGAACCTAGTGTTAACACACTCTATTACTGCTATCAATTTTTGAAACATTGCGTATTGAATGGCAGAGCTCACCTTATAAAGATGAGCTGTCAATTTGTTGTTTTAGATATATTAAAATTTTTATAATTAAATTTCTTATGATAAACTCACAATCAACGTCATACAAATTAAAATGATAGCATCTTACAAATACGTACAACAATTTCGTCTGACAAAAAAATCCATCCTGGTTTCAGGATTTAAAAATTCTGTTAAATTGTGGGCGTTGAGTATACAAATTTCAAATAATAGATACAAATTAGCTGTCAATCAAAACCAAGGGCATCAGGCAGACAGCTTTCAGCAAAATCCGCGCGTTTCAGAAACACTCGAACAGCGATAGCTTATCTAATAAATATATGCACTTAAGCGCTGGACGCTAATAGATTTAGTTGCTATGACACTTATCATTTTAGAAAAATATTTGAAAATTTACTATATATAAGTTATAAAGCAAAAAATCCTCTAAAAAAACTGAGGAGGCAGTAGACATATTTAAAACAATAAAAACTAAAATAATTAATTTACACCAGATTGAACTTACGACTATCGCATTAGTATATTATATATAAGTAATCAAATACAAACGCCACCGTGTTTATGATATATTATTACAGAATTTTACTTAGAGAGGAAATATAAGAGAACACTACGGAATGTCTTCTCAAAATAGCTACGAGTACGAGAAAAGCACGGGTTTTTCTATTTTACTTCTTATGTTCAATGGAAACCTGCAGGCGCCTACTAGTTTGTCATATAATAGTCAGCATAGTTCATTAGACTGAAGTATTTTGTTTCATTTGCAAAGTTTTAATGACTAAGACTTGAGTAGAACTAGAGACATCCTTAAGGTACAATTATATCAAATTTAATAAATACTCAACCTTATTACAATTTATGGCGTATAAAATGAAAAGTAATTGAAATTAATTATCTACATGTAAATTATGTTGTTAGAAGAATGGATAGAGACAAGTCATTTTGTTTCCCTTTCCGCATATTAAGAAACAGAGCCAGAGCCAAGAGATAATTAAAAACATTCCGTTCATTGATAAAGCGGTTTTAAAATGTCTTCACAATATTATGAAAAACCGAAAATTTCTTTATTATTGTCATTAATAACATTAATTTTATATTCTAATTTAGCAAAGAAGATATAATGATTTAAATTTTTCCGCTCTTTAAAGTCAAAAGTGAAAAATGGTACACGAAATCGAGGACGGTAAGCGAAAAACGTAGTGTCCCAAGAGTAGATATTATGATGTGCGCCCTATTATATACGAGATTAAGCGTGAAGCAGTAGGTATATTAAAAACTATCACGAAGTCAGTAACAAATATGAAATACATTAATAAATACTACAAATACCCGATCATATTGAACATACGTCCTACGCTGAAATAAACTACCAAAACCACACAACTCAACACATAGGAAAGTCTAGTTTTATATCAAAAAAGTTTCCACGATTCGGCAATAAAGCAGCGTTCCAGTACATTTGTTTATAGAGGGCCATATTCAATGCGTGTTTACTTCACGTTTTATAACGTGCGTTATTTTTATATGAGGTAATTTTGGTTTGCGAATTTTCATTTTGATTGTTTTAAATAAGCTTATATTTGAATTTATTTTTTATATATATATTTTTTTTTTTTGTTTTCGCGGGTTTTTTTCGTGTCACAAAACTCCGTTTCGCATTTTCCTTCGAGTGGTGGACTTGATTGCCACGCTTTGTCAACCGAAGTGGAGAAATGAAAATACTTTATATATACAATTCACATAACACACCCCTATTTATTATTATCAACTCGACAAAAATCAGTTTTTTTACTACGAGGGCACTTGGGACTCTAGTATTAAGTTAGTTGCGGAACTAAAATGTCGCGTTTTGCTTCGTTACCAGAGCAAGAAAATGAAAATAGTGGGAAAAAAAATACCTCCGGTGGGAGTCGAAACTAGAATCTTCGTTTTAACAGTCGCAAGCTTGTGCCTATGTTAGCACGTCGTGCGTTCTCAATATTTATTAAATTAATTACAATTCACGTCTCACCAGAATATTTAGTAAAATACTTTAGTAACATATTCTATGTTGAAATACTTATTACTTATTACTATGTTGAAATTGTTATTAGAAAATTTACGCCTAAATAACTTTGCAAATATCAACCACAGGCTGAACAATGTTTATAGTGAAACATCTTAACCGTGATAAAGTATGCCCCCGCGCTTTGGTTGAAATTATGAACAATATTAAGGGTTCGAGTAAATGAGTCTCAATAATAACAATTAATTTTAAAAATAAAAAATTAGAATTTAAGTTATTTTTAATATAAGCTGCAAAATGCGTCTCTAATTTAATCTATTGCCACCATGATGTCTTTTAACCTGCGGCGTTGAGTTAACGAAAACTGGAGATTGATACTTCGCTCAAGTATAATATATCTTATCCTCTGTCCTACTATTTATTATAACAGAAACTCGAATGTCATCAACGGAAATATAGTGATCCTTACAAACTAAACCGGCATTTACGTTAATTCGATCAATTTTGGAGTTTTTTTTTTCATATATTAAAATACACTAAAGACATAAATTAGCAAAAGCTCCTAAATAAAGCAACACGTAGCGTAACATAGTAATATATCTCCGTTACGCCAACGTAACTTAAGTCCGCAATAAATATTGTAACGGCGGTGCGAGTGACACCCGATAGGTAGTTACGTCAGGTGGAAGACGCGATTTGTTTTCGCAATTTTTTATACGAGTAAGAATAAGAAGAGATATTCTACATACTGGGGTTGCGTAAAAGCTAAATTCGCTTTAAGAACCTACGTAGCACGCTACTTTGTTGTCAAAATTACTTTCAGACATGATTTTTGATATGTTAAAAATATAAATTCTGCATTTTGGGAAGTATGTTGGTTACTTTTGTATATATCATAAGTATTTTATGTGTTTGCTTAGTATTATTATTATTTTTTAGTTTGTACATAACGTTATTCCACCCTTCTATTTTTATATTTTAAGTCCTTTGCTGTTATCAAAGGTTGCCTGTAAGAAATTGCTTGAAGCAATTTCTTACAGGCAACCTTTGCATACTTGTTTCTTTTTTTATTTCTTTTCTGTACTATTAGTATTATTCTTTTTCTTTTATTTGTATATTTATTGTATACAAATAAAAGAAAAAGAATACTAAGTATAAACTAAACTAAACTATGTTGGGATGAGTAATATTCATCTATTTATGACTTTACGTGCACTTTTCCTATCTACACTAATAAACCTTTTACATTTCAAAATACACCCAAGCTGAATTTGTATTGATAATCATCGTCCAGTTAAACATACTATGTATCCAAGACAATATACCGTTTAAACAATAAACACATAATTAAAAAAAAAACAAACTGCAATGACGATATCGGCCATCAGTATTCGTGTAAACATACTGTGAGCTAAATTAAGAATGATGCCAGCACAATACGTAATGGATTGATATAATTTGCAATATATTTCTGTTCTACAGCGCTGACGGTTCATTGTCGTAGAATGCGGAATAATCAATTTGTACTGAATTTGCTAATAATTTATTTTACTAATTTTGATGGGATATAACAAATTAAATTAGCATTTCTTGGATTCGCACGGTATACATATCTAGCTACATAAAAATGTATAAGTAATGTAAAAAAAATAAAAATGTATAATTAATATTATAATTATTTTTACTTTTATACGACAGTTATACGAAAAATCTTTGAATCGCGGAATAGAGATATGTCGGAATGAAATTTAGGCCAATCACGAAAATATCCTTCACGCTATATCCTGTATATACGAGGGTGGGCAAAGCGACCCACCCCACTGAGCATATTTAATAATTCATCACCCCGTACAGGAATCAAACCCACAACCGTCGCGTCCACAGTCACGGCGCCACGTGAATGAGCAATACAGATACCTGTAAAACATCGCTCCTCTAAAATTGAACACAATGTGATGTAGAAAGCTCGCAACGTGCAAGCTTTGGCAAGGCTCCAGGCGCTTTACGGGAACCGCGTCAGAATGCAACGTATTTAAGTGCAATATCACTTTTATTTTTTACTCTACCATTAGCTCGTATATAATATATACTACTATAGAATTAAATACATTATTTCGTCTTCGCCACACAAAAATTTACCTCTTAAAAATTCACGGGAAAGTAGAGAACGGAGTGTCTATACACTAGATTCGCTCGATCTACCCTGGTATAAGCGTGACGCTAAAATATACCTATTGTAATTAAACTACACTGTAATATATTCGTTATGCATAGTACAAAAACTGTTCGAAAATATGTATGAATAGCGATTTCCTATTTATAATTTAGACTATACAGAATTTAATTACCAATATCTTTGCCACAGACACGGCGCCGTAATATTTTTGTTTATTGGTAAGGAGCCATACTACAGATACAAATTCAATACTTTTTTTATATAAAAACATATGTAAATATGTATTTTCTCATCAATTACTACCTACACCTAGTCATAAATTACGACATACGTTTGATCTTATATCGGGCAACATTTGAAATTGATTAATTGAAACTTCTCATAGCATTCTAATGCGAATACCTGAAATATTTACGATGCATTTGTTTTTTTCTCTGTAATGTCATATTTTTGTAAAATGATGTAGGCGGGTGGATGTATTCTTTCATTTTCACTTGTATGACCTGATTATAAAAATGTGAAGAGTAGAGAGGACTAATGTAGACAGTACTTCATGTAACATATCCATTAAATATAAATGTTCAAAATTAATTTATTATTCTTAATAACAACTAAATTTAATTATAACTAATTTTTAATTACAAATAAACTATACTAATATATATAAGTCAACACGCATAACTAGCCAATAATTCCACACATTTATCCCAATAATTATGGCATAACTGTTACCGCCAACACCATAGAATCCCCATGTAGAGTACGGACGACGAGTTGTGGCTGCCTTGAATTAGGTTTTCTGATTCTGCATTGCTCATTACCATTCTGGAAGTAAATAATAAAAAGTAAAACAAATTCCTAAATCAAATCCGTGAAGCCATCCACAGCTTACGTTAGGGCAGCCACGACTCGTGGATCGTATTGTACTAGCGTAACTCTGCAGTTCCCCCTCTCGTATCAAGGGGGTAGGGAGTTCAACCCCCACGGGATGCGGAAACCATGTCTGGGGTGTCAGTTAAAGCAACATTTAGTTCCACAGCGGACCGTAACATTGTTTTCTTTGTTAAACTTCGTAGACACGTTGCAATGGTGCATTGAAATCGAGTGGTTTGGCAAGCTCTTGATTGAAAGCTTTTGAACGTTAGATATTTTTGATGGGTTATCTGCCTCTAATATAAAAAAGATAATATAGTGTTCTGTCTTTCCCACAAACATGGATTGAACTCTCTCAAATTATATAATAAAAGAAAAAAAATGCTACTTTAAATTTTGCGAAACTAACTCCATTAGGTTTAAAAAATATAAACAATTTGAACGTAAACATTCGTCCTTCTTGTGTTTAAAAAAATAAAAATACAAAAAAAACCTAAAAGTCAACGTATTACATTTCAATATTACCTACTATCCGAATATGTATTTACAAAAACATATCCGAATATGTATTTTCAATTCATGTAGTAATAATCGAATCTAAACTACATAATTCATCTACAACTCCACTGCGCCATATAGCACAAATCTATATAATATACCTATCTTGTTTCATATTGTTATCTTTCTTTACGTGTAAATATCTACATGTTTATGTTTTCAATGCTCAGAAGCTCACGATCGTCCATTGTTTGAGGGAGATTGTTCATGCACATTGTTGGTGGAAGGTGTCAGACCGTCAGTGGTAATGTATGTATGAGCAGATTATATTAATTTATATCTTTATAAAAATTAATTATTTTCCAAAAAAAAGAACAATCAGTGAAAAATCACTCTATAATTTTAATTTGACCGCCTATTTGTATATTTTAGCACATACATCTTATACTATCTCTGTTATTAATTATATAAGCCATGGAGACACCGTCTGACCGCAAAACGCAACGGTTATTAGTTCAATTCCCAAGAGCAGCCTACCCTACCTACCCTGTTATATGAGTGCAGTTTCATATATCACTGTTATTATAAGACGAGCCAAATATTTTCAGAATCAACGACACGATTCAAATTACGAAAACAAAAACTAACTTATGTGAGATTAAGAACTTAATACACAACAATATTTTTATGTATTAAAGTATCTTATTTTTAAACTATTTGTTCTATAAGACAAATAAAACACTGATAAAACCATTTAAAAAAATAATAATTTAATCACAATTTACTCTAATACCAATCTAAAGATCAAAATCTTCTGCATACAAGTATATCATGTATTAATTATAAAAACCATACCTGCTCACACTGAACAAATAATCAACCAAAAATATTTAAAATCAAATAAAAGAAACAATTACTAAAATTTACTTAAAACACGAAGAAACAACAACAGAAAATAAAAAAGTCACTAAAATTTCGGAGATATATCGATACAAAGATTTCAGCCTGTGGACGTCAACCAGGCTGTAGCGCGTCTGAAACTAAACTGAAATACGAAACACTGTCTCATTGTGAGCGGCCAAAGCGACCAGACCTTTCAGTTTCATACGATAAGGCTATTTCTGGAGCTCATTTTACACCGGCTTATAGTAAAACCTTGCATTGACCGCGGTCGTCGTTACGGTAAAGCTCTAAGTAATTTGGATGGACGTTTTCAAAATTTCAAGAAATAACAACGCCAAATCAACCTTGTTTTAAAACAACAAGGTTGATATTAACCTGACAGAAATGTGCCTTATATTTAGAGCGATGCCAGAGATCCCTACAAATTGGTACACAAATAAGGCACAAGAATGCAATTATAGGTTTTCGATATTTTCACGTAAGATGAACTCTAATAACTTAAATATATGATTTAAATTTGTGTAACATAATTAACGAAACGTAATAAAGTGACAAATAAAAAAACCTTTATTTATATCTCAATAAAGTTTATTTTAAAAATATATCAGAAGCTCAGGTTTCACTTAAAATTGTGCGATATTGTATTTTATGGTGAAAGAGATAAGATTGAACTTTCTTTAAAACGATATAAGTCCTTCTAAAGTCTAGTCTCTTTGGAATTAATTTCGATCATAATGTGAATAGGAGAAATTAGCTAAACTTAGTGCATCTATTTCAAGGATGTATATAAAAAATACATAATATAATTTAATATACAAAGTAACATCTCTGCCTGTGTCTGTTGAGACACAGACACAGGCTTTACGTGGTATAACGCTGAGCGGAAGTATTATAAACCGGAAACGAACGTAATACCTACATAAATACATGTCAAAAACTTATTTGTACACTATTTATCATACAAATACTGCCATATATTTAATTTTTTATAGATTTTTGAACCAATTAAAAAGTAAAAGATACATTTTTTCGTTAATCCATTAAGATCTTGTAAGAGTTTAAATGATATAAATTTCCGGATTTTCCCTAAATGTTACAAAAATGTATATTTTGTGTACAAAATGGACATGAGTAATTAAGTGTACATAAATATAATATTTAGGACTAAACCAGTAAAACCTAACTTCGTAACATAAACAAAACTTTATGCATGACCTACGGATAACCATTTGAAACCTACACGTAAGCAACCAAATACTATTCAAGCTATAAAAAAATATACCAATTTTGTCCAAAATTTCCCTACAAAACAAAAACAAAAATTAATAAAAACAATAACTCACTGGTTAGGATGCGCTGTCAACCGGTTGGGGTCAGATGCGTTACGGTGTTTCCCTCGTCTGGGCGCGTCACGCTCGCGACAGCTCTCCGCTCTGTTCACGCCGCGCGCACCGCTCTTCCAACTAATGGAGAAAAAATATATATTATAAGTAATAGTTGAGAAACGTCGTGACGCTTAAAAACAAAAAGAGAACACAGAAAAATATTTTAATATGTTGAGTTACAAAGTGGAGAAGGGAGAGATTTGACACTAGATGTTTATCTTTATCTACTCTGCTGCACAAAAAATGCATAAAAAATGTTAAGATTATTAGGTTTAGGTTTAGGTTAGATATTCGTCATAAAAAGGAAACGAACCTCTAGCAATCCAAGTCAATAGCAATTATATTTATTTTGTTATGAAATAATATAACAATTATTGTCTCTTTTGTTTATCGTTATAATGTCACAACTCGCAACATACATGATATTTTAACGTTAAGAAACAAATTACTTCCACATTAACAATATCATAAGCGCCATCTAGGATCTAGTAGCAAAACTTATTATTTAACACAATTGACGACTTACCTAAAAAAATATGCACTATCGTACAACATTTGAATTATTTCGCAAAAAAATAAAAAGATAATCAAAAATCCTTTAATAAATGAACAGAAACATTTCCTGAATGGTTTTATTGGGCCATCTATTGGCGGGTAGACGAAAAATTCAACGCCATCTCTCTTCCTAGAAGGTTTAATGTTAAGTAACATAGAGGGCTCTAGCAGTAGCTTTTTATTCCACTACTATTAGCTAGCAGTTAATCTAGGCATTATGTGTGAAAGGTAAGATTTAATATGACCATTTAATTTATAGAAATAAAGAGTATCAACAAAACATCTCATATATTATTTTTTTGAATAACATAATTTACCCTCATTCAAAATATATTTAAAAACATTAACTGAAAGCATTAATTGACTATTAATTTAGCATCTAAACGTCATATTGTTTTAACCGCCTAATTTAAAACTAGATATATTTAAAAAAATAAACATACCTCTGTTCCTTTTCAGGCTCCCTGAGAGTGTTATCGCTATTATCGACATCTACGTCTGGGGCCGAATGTTCTTCTGTAGAACCCTCTCTCCTCGATTCTCCTGGAAAAAAAGGAAAAACATATTGTTTACTATAATTTTATTTTTTATCTCATTGTAAAACCTTCTATTTTTCATATCGTTTCGTAAAATGTTTATAAAATAGTTTAAAGTTTCTTATTTGTATATGATAGACTAATCGTCGCTCGCAATTTTGTTTTATTTTACGTAAAATGTAAGATCCATTTATTTTTGTTGCTTCTATGGTAACTTTGAATCTGTTATAGTGCTCTCTAACAAAATTTAAAGCCAAAATTTAACCTTCTAAGTAAAATAGTTTCTTTTGAGCGTTGTCACTCAGTATTTGTATATATACATATTATATAAATAAAATTGAATAATTAGAACTGAAATTTAAAAATAATAATTATAACTGCTATAATATATGATATATTAGTCAATGCTACTAATATTAGCGGAAATACACCAGCGTGTCTGCATGACGCACTGACCACACCGCCTCATCCTGTTAAAGGATAACCGAGTGACCGAGTGGGTGACGGATACTAATTTACCTATAAAATGTTTTAAATTCATTGTTCTTTTTGAGAAACAAAAAAGAAAAAATATACAGAAAATATAACTATTATTTCGTTAATATACTGGGGGTTCTATTCTCATTCGAGTGAAAGTTCTTATAGTTTGTTTTCGAGCTTCACGCTGTATCCTACATGTAACGCAGTGTTAAGACTTTATAAATGTTATATCTATTTCCAAATAATTTGAGGCGGCTATCTTTTCCTTTGATAAAATATTTTGAAAAGTATCTAATTAAAAATAAATATATTATATCCAACAGAAGTAATAAGCTAATTATTATAAAAAAAACGACAGACAATTAATTTATGTAAATTCAATGTAGATGAATAGCAAACGAAGTTTCTAAGAAGTACTTCTTAAGCAAAAGATATCCGTGCAATTTTCCCATAGGTTTCTCATAGTTCTATTGTTTATTACGTTGTGTACTCATTTACGATGTTCATGTTACATCCCTTGTGAAAAGTCTAGTAGGTACTTAGGTCATGTTGTTTTCAATAGATCAGCTACTTATGAGATGAGACCCTCTAGGCGCAGTGGTACAGGCAACAGTCAGTATAATTTGTTTTTTATTAGTTTTATTTTTTATGCCTACCGTGGTGCTACGCTAAACGCTACGGTCTCTATACACCTCTTTCGCCTCGTCTATCAAAAACCTCGTCATACAAATGGCAAGTTTGTTATTTCATCACTCATACACAAAATAAATGTTATCGACACTAGAAGGGATTATTGACTTAGTAATTATTCTTGCTGCCCACTCTGCTACATACCTACAGTAAAAAAGTGATAACAAAAATCTAGATTTCTAGTACTTTCTTAGGCGCCTATAAAATATAAATATTATTCTAATAGCGATGTAAGTAATACGTAGTTGTGCGTGTAATTGAAACTGCGCACGAGTGAGATCATCGCTTCATACTATGTTCATTAAAGCCGATAACGAACTCTTGCGAAATACACCCTATCTATACTTATATCATAAAGCTGAAGACGAGCTGGTTGATCGCGCCAATCTCAGGAACTGTTGGTACATCGTTTTTATCCCGGATATTCCATATATTGAAGAAGGCTATATAACATTCCGTTATTTGTGTCAACGTAACACACACACACGTTGCACCTACGGTGAGAGTTCCCTCGGGCTCTCGAAAATGTGTGTGAGAGCAAAGCCGCAGGTGCAAGCTAGTTTTATATAGTAAGGTCGAAACTATTAGACAATTTTTAACGCCAATTTTCATCGCAAGCTAAACCATATAAGTGATATCGAAAATTAGTTTACGTGCAATTTTGGAGATATATAAAAGTTAATCAAGATATACGAATATACAAATATTTTATATGTTCTTGCTATCCAATACATAAGTTACATATTTGAAGATTGTCGATATATACAAGCATACCTACACCAAAAAAACTTAAATATCGTAATTCTAAGGTACATTCCAAACTGTAGCAATCTGATCGTTTTACAAATATCCAAGACATTATTGTCTTTACAATACATACGTATGAGAAGCGTAAATAAATATATATAGGTACTTAAAATAGCAATCTTGCATATTGGCCACAATAAATTTATTTGCAATTTTAAGTTATACATCAGAAATAAAAATATTTATATACATATCAGAGATGCGTCTAAATGTGAACGAAACATAACTTTTAGAAAATATAACTTAGGGATTATTTAATATTATATAGATGTATATATAAAACGTTAATTAACGTCTATGAGTTCGGCTGATGTAACATATTCATTTATGTTATATTGGTGGCGCCATTATAAGTATAAGGGAGAAGTATACAATTTCACAAACGTAAAAAGTGAATGAAACCCGACCCGCTAGCGCACCGTAACAGCTTGCGCTTACCTACTGCTTTTTGTACAGTAGTTATAAATAAACTTAATTAATACGAGCTTCCGAGAAAGAAAAGCTGTCGCAATCGATCACTCGTTCGAAATGTCACCTCGCTGACGCTTTGCCGACCTGCGCGTTATGTTTCTATGTATTTGATATATTTTTTTTAAAAAAAGCGCTTACGAAAAGACTCTTATTTGATAATTGTGTTTTCAATTTCTCAACATTACGTAGAGTGTAAATAACTGAGTGTGTTAACTCTAAAGTCTTTCCGTATACTGTGCAAAATGCGATAGATTCGTGAAAATATTAAGAAAGGATTGTATAGTCCTCAACATTGATACGAGAAACCAAAATATTCTGATTGTTAATAAAATGTACTTATTAGAAAACACCACCTAAGTTATCATGTTTTCTATAAAAAAATCTCAATATTTCTATTTAACATGCACTAGCAACTAACCTATATATTACATAAGATAAGCAAATATATTAAAAAAAAATGGTTGCATAAACAAATTAGTATAATGTTTCGATCTAAAAGCTCGCAGTTTTCCTGAAGTGCTTGTAAATATAATAAAATTCAATAGAATTGTAACAATGTAATGTGTCGACCTGATTTGCTTGACCTGAATATATAACAGCTTAGCGTGCCTGCCCGTTTGTTTACTAGAGACTGTGTTGTAAACTGTTGATGCGAGTTAGTGCATATAGTTATTAAATTAGACCTAATTGTAAAATAAGTTCGGTGTATATTTAATAATTGCAAAGAATTGTTAAAGTTTTAAGTTATTGTTATACTATAACCAAATTATACAAATCCATTACATAATTTGTAGCCTATGTGTTACTCTGATGTATAAACTATATAAATGTAAAGTTTCATGAAAAATTGTTCAGTAGTGTTTACATAAACATGGAATAAACATTGATCACACAAAATTTCGCATTTATTGGAATTTGTTATTTAATTTCATTGTGTCTATTTTTCATATTGTGGCGAGTACAGGAGGCACAGGGGTGAGCTCTGTTATGATTTTCGACGATTTTCTTCGAAATCACCGCGTACTGTACGTTACTAGACCCTTTCTATGTTTTTATATTCACATATACATCTGTGACTTTAATTTTCACGATTTATTATAACTTAAGTAACCAAAGTAACGATTTCTAATAGAAAATATAGAAATGATAAATAGACGCCAATATATTGTCAACCCATATATTTGATATACTACCATCAGTCACCGGTCGAGTATGAGCACGTCGGTACCGGGAACTCATAAGTATGCAAAACAGAACAATGGTACTGCGCGTGCGCATACAACGAGAATGTGCGCTGATCGATCGATAGATGTATTTCATAGATTGAAATTTAGTATAGGCTACTATAGATTTAAATATAGTTTTGGTTTTTGATATTTTTTTGCCAGTTTCTCGGTTGATAAATTTTCGAGACATTGTGTGTTGAGTGGCGGAGTACTATGTCGCGTTAAATCTTGTAAATACAGCGAGGAAATATAAGTGATTAATTACCTCGAGTGTCTATCGAACCCACAACCGCCGTGCTTATAATCAGACACTGTACATCTTATTATATTATTCTAACTCATCATCACTAGCTATTACAGCGACATAAGATTTTTCATCATCATCATCTTCCTGGTGTGATTTTCAATCATTATACGAAAAACCTATGTTTGAAACTATCTTCGAAATAACATTATGTTTCTAAGATAACTAAAAAAAAGCACTTATACTATTACACCTCATTTCAGCGCACGCGATTCGAAACGAAAGTAATGATAGATTTTATAATTTTTGATGCAACTCCTCAAAAATGATCGTCATAACAAAGTAAGCAAAAAGCTTTGAGCTCCCCTTACGCCGACACCTTGCGTGTCACTGACCGCCGGCGGCGACGTCACTGTGACTCATCGGGGGCAAATTTGACAAAAAACCGAGGTTTCGCTGATAATTCAATAAAACTGGATACTGGGTACTGAGAAACGATTAAGGTAAAAAATATTATAAGAGATGTGCAAAATTTGTTAGTACAATATTTAGTAAATTTATAAATAATTTATTGTAAAATACTTATTTCAAATGCTAATGCTCTATAGTTTGATATTATTATTATTTTACGTTCTGCCTCATGTATTATGTAACAGGCGCTGCATACCTCAATCCACTGACATCCACCGGCACATATACTCGTATACTTCTCGGGGATTCCTTATGCTGTTTGCGTGACCTTCTTCCAGATCCATCGATCTTCGAAGGTCAGCAGAATTCTCTATTTGACTTTAATTTAATCACAGCCTATAATAGTTATCTATCCAATTTAGTGTATATAAAAAAATAATGAACAGTATTCCTCGGCTGAGGTTTACTGAGGGTAACAGAGTGCATGGAAGGGCTTTACCCTAAGCTATTATAAATTTATTAGGGTTCCGCATTTAAGTAAATGAAACGATAGCACAGACAATTAAATGTCAATGGAACAAACACCAGTCTCACTGATCATTTGTTTATGAGGAAATTATAATTAACAATTAAATAATTTTGTCAAAAATTTGCTCTACTCTGACCGAAACGGATAACTCCTCTTTACTTGTTTTACTACGAGCGTCCGACTGTAAACATAAAATGCATTGTAGTTTCTGACGCCAATAAATACAGATTTCATTGCAACCTTGCATAAATCGCATAAACGAGGCATAATCGGCCTTTAAATTGTAAATTTATTGGAAATTCTTATATTTATACATTGAGTTGAATAAACTCATATCGAGATTTACAAAGTGCTCTCTTTAAGTTAATCTCACCAAATCTTACGTATTAAGGATATACCTTGTATTGTTCGTTTTATAGGAATATCATTTAGCGCCTGCTGTATCACATAGTAAGGTTAGCAGGGAGTGTTAAAACACTTTCCCCAGGCTACGCCGAATCGTCGTCGTGTGTTGATTAGAGGAACGAACGAGGACGATGGAACTCAAACGGAAGATTGTAAAGATAATATAAACCATAAAAATATTAATTAATTAACACAGAATAATTTAAAAAACCTAAATAAAAAAAATGTCAACAAGTACGACAATTACGGAAGTACGTCATGCCGCAGCGTAATTGCAACTGAGTATGGTGCTGTCGCAATACGCGACGGATGCGAGTTCGATTCCCACTTAACATGAAAATGTCTCTATAATTTGGCGGTTAGTCAAGCACGGAGTGTCATAACACTAGGTACCTCCTGACCACCCCCTGCCATATGCTGGCTACATAATCAACATAATCTCATCTACTAATGTAAAAACAACATAACACAGAGACAATGCGTGAGTCAACAAGGGTAAGCTATTAATACCCGTTTCCCGTTGACGTGCGCGTGCGCATATCAATGTATGTGAAATGTTCGCTTCCGTTTTTTCTTCGTATCTTTTTGGTTGATGTCACCGTTGATTGACATATTAAGGTAAGCTATATAATTGGATGGTTTTTGTAAAGTAGAAATCTGGTGACAGGTCCCTTAATTATTTACTTCCTAATCAGATTATTACTATTTTATTATTACTATTCAGTATCGTGAAAGATTTTTTTTTATATAGAATTTGTTAAACTATTTTTTATAAACGAGAATGATAAATACCTACTTGCAGGAAATTAAATTAATGATCTTTAATTTTACTATATCGCATATATGTATATATAAACCTATTATATAAATGTCACAAGGTAGACAATAAATCAAAACAACCTAGTGTCATTTGACAACCACTGGGTGTACCTATACACTAATTTCGATATTCAAAAACATCTGTAAAAGTGACCAGTCCTGTGAATCTGCATTTTTAATGACCTTAATTCAGGGCATTGTAGCGCATGGGCACCATGTTTGACCGTAAGGGCTATTGGGGGTTCGATTCCCATTTGGTGGAATTATTTACATTTCTCCGCTTTGCTAACCAGACAAAGGATAGATTTCGTTGAGGTCAACAACTCAATGTAAAAAAAAGTATAAAAAAGAGAGAGTCCCGGCCTCTACAGAGTGAATATAAAAAAAGTAAATTTCCAATCGGTATGTCCTTATCGTAATCTTTTAATTTTTTACCAAATCAAACGACAGTGAAGAATGTTATATATTCCTATCATCATATAAAAATATCCAACATTCACTTTCATAAAATTGACATACAAACAGACTTAAATGACAAATCTATAACGAAAGTGGCTGGTATACTAACATACATGTAGTTAGTTATGTACCAAATACGATTGAATGCGATCAAAGGCTGGGCAATTCAAATATTATTTACGACTAGCGACCCGCTCGCGGCATCGCCCGCACGAACTACACGATTATTTTTGCTAATCTGAATTTCTTTCGAAGCATACGAAAGCATTAAAATTTTAAAGACAAATTCTTTGTGAAAACTAAAGTTTATAAAAAAGTTAACAACAACAAAAGAAACAGTTATTTATAGTTATTTTGTCGACCAAAAATCTCGAACATTATAAAACATTTTTGTATGTGAACCGATTAAATAAAACCTACAATAAATGTTAAGAGAAGAATACAGAATTTAATAATAAAAATTGTTTTTCAATCGGTTAAGCCGGTTAAGGGTTAAGTGACACAAGCTCACAGATGAAAAGACAAAAAGAAATAAAAACCATTCTATTGGTTTTTATTATATTTATAAATGCCCTCGATAGTTTTTCAATCTTTATCCTTCATCTTTCTTTGTAAGCTTCCATGTACAGACAGCGACCAGATACACTTTTATTATATGTATGTATAAATTTCGAAGACCAACCTTTCAATTTAATTGGTTTTTAAATCGATCAATTATGCGACTTTAGGATTTTTATGTATAATTAATTTTAATATTACTAATTAACTCAAAATAATCTAATCGAGTTTGGTAAGTTTCTTTACAAATATTTAAGAAATTATCCCAATAAAAGTAGTGTTAACAAATTTTATTTGGAACAAATTAAAATATAAATAAACAAAAGATATGCCTTCAAATAACCATATAAAACTATGTGCTTACAAAAAAACTAGATAAACTGCATAAATAAATTTCGAATTGCCTAGAGAGCGATATATGCAAAGATAATCTTTATACATAAAACTAAGCTACCAAGAGACTGACACAACGCACAGACGTAACTACTGTAGTTCGAGTGTTGAAATTGGGCATGAAGGTAGGTCAGAGAGCACTAGAAGATGATTTCTTGAAATTTCTACGAGGAAAAAATGGGATGGGCGATTAATATAATATATTATTTATAAGATTTCAAAGCATTGATTTCTGCACAATAAACATCACCGTCACCTTCAAGTTTTTGTTTAATATGAATTTGACAAGTAACGAGATAAAATTATTTCTATTCGTATTACTCTACATCTAAAACATATCGATACTATATAAAACAATACACCTATTACGTAAATGCCTTAGATACACTACCCATGCGACCCGCAAGGCCGGGGGTGTCGCCCTGGTAATGCGCTGCCAGTGACCCCTTGTCACTGACGCGATAACAAATAACTATTCTATTTTCAGAAAAGATCATTATAAATCAAGAGAAACGGAATATTTATTTATTTATATGATTTCGTCGATATGTGGCATAAAAAGAAAGCAGCTCTCATTTCTCCACATATTCTAATATATATTGTGTACACCTCTTGAGGTATTTGAACCAACGACTATAAGAACAGATTTCTAGTAAATTAAGGCAGTTTACATAGGATTTATTCCTCATTTAAAGTCATTTCATTACCAATAAAGTAAATTGTAAAAAAAATATTCAACCAGTTTCCATAAATTTGTTTGACAAGTTTCCAAGTTAGTGAAATAACCGTAAATACAATAAATAAACGGACAATGCCGAGACCCGCCGGCCTCTTGACCGCTGCTGGAATGTACCATACCATGATGTGTGTATGTCCATACATACATAAAACTCATAAACAAAAGTTCCATACAAGCTTTCAAAGCATGTATAAATGCTCATACGAGTTTACTTAACAAATTGCAATCACATAAATCCTTTAATACTTAGAGTTTAGAGCTTAAAATAGCTTAGCTTTCAAAAGCTTTTGTCGCCAGCACATACTCGAGCAGGTCACGGACAGAATAGCAATGAATGGTGAAACTGTTGCATCAATGAATAGTTAATTGATCGCGCTAGTTGAAATTGTAGTGACTTTTGATCTTTGTCGCTGTGCGATCTGCAACTAATTGCTTGTCGTGTCGCCCACCCATATTAGATATCTATTTTTATTCGTTGTTTTTACGAGTTTGTAGAACTTTATAAAACGCGTGGAATTTGAGTCAATTATAATTAAATACGGTCATACGGCAAATGTCGATTGGGGCAGTAATGGTTTCATAGATATCTATATACATTGAAATGGAATTTACTATATCACACTTATTACTTTATAAATCAAAAATATTTAAATACCTATATGAACACACCGCACCACTAAGCTACTATACCTTACCTGATGACTGACACAACTGACAAAGTAAGCCAAATTCATGTTGCAAATCTCGTATAATAAAATACCTATAGGTACAAACAATATCGAGACCAATCGTTACGCTTCGGTATTTAATAGTGCGTGGCAGACGTTTATTTATTTTATATAGCCCCATATGTATGATTTCACGGTCAAAGAATTTCGATGTTTTAATTGCGAACGCCATTTTAGTGCCGCGATAGCTACGCTCCTCGTGATTTTCGCTTTAACGATCGTTGCGATTTACCGTACCGTTGCGTTATTAAAGTTGATATCTTAAATGTTTTTTTTTAAAAAAAGCAATTAAAAATTTACTAGAGTAAAATATAGTAAATATACTTTGGTTAATAACAGAAATAATCCAAAATATAATAAATTTGAAGCACGGCGTCTGATTCTAAAGGCGGTTGGAGGATCGATTACCACTCGAGGAGTTCAATTATTTTCATTTCTTGTTGTGGCAACAAGATAAAGCCCGGCGTTGAGTTACGCTATTCAACACGCAATTTCTCGATACTTGGACGGAAAGTGTGCAACGAAGTGTCCTAGATAATAAAAACAATATACAAAAAATGTCATAACAACAGACTATTTTTAAGTATTTTTTTAATACAAATCGCCTTCAATCGCTACCGAATTAAAAAAGAAATAAAAAGAACAGTTCAAAATTAGTGCATTCAAATTACTTTTAAGATAAGACGATATAATACAGAAAATTAATTAAGTACTTAACGTATGAAACAATATGATATGTACGTTTGTGTCAGAGTTGTACGTACGACGGTGTGAATGTATAAATTATAATACATTAAAGAGATACATAATCGAGAAAATTGTTTTACATCGAACGATTGGATAATGCACACTTATTTACGTTTCATAGTTCCAAAGCGAGTAAATTGAAGCAATATTCATAAACTACTAAATAAGTTTTTATGATGACAAAATATTTTGTACTGAGTATAGTCCATTTATAAAGGAAAGTAGGAGAGGTTCCGAGGTTCCTTCCGTCTACCCTGATATGTTGCACACACTTTTAGTTACTTCCTTTGCACTACGGGAGCAAAGCCGCAGGTGAAAACTATTATAATAATAAATAGACAAAAGTCAACAGACCGAGTGACTGAGTGGATTTAGCGGTAGCAAAAAGTGTACCGTTACACGGTCTGAAGCGAATTAGCGACGAAATTAAATTAAACATTTGAATAAGCGATCCATCATATTATTTGAAATATAAAATGACATAAATAATATTATATATGCATATATGTATTTAGATTTGAGAGTATTTTAGAAATTCTTAATAGTTAATTTTAGATACAATTCCAGCACGCTTGTGAAGAATCTCACAGTATATACATTCGATGATGTCTATAACTCGTTCGATTAACTCTTGATTTTTTCGGATTAGTTAGATATAAAGGGGAGAAAGGAGGGAACATAATATTTAGTTTTGTTTTCCCCATCTTTCGTGATATATTTTGTTTAGTTTAGAAAAACAAAGAAACAAAGCGAAGAGTCCAAGAAATCCGTTCAATAACGCACGTAATTCCATACATTATCTTATAATTATAACAATACATATATATAGATATTCAGGAAATTGTTTTCATTATCCATACAAATACAATAATAAGAAATAAATAACACCGTCTCATTCCTTACTAATACGTAAGGTTTATTGAGACAGTGTTGTATGGAACACTCACGTATGCTTTGTATACATGCATATACATTTATACATAAATAAGTATGTTCATAAATGACTGATGAATTTGAACAACAGGGCTGACAATTTGCCAATATGTAAAAAATAAGTCAGGTGCCCGTCCGCGCGTTAAGAGGGCTAAATAAGTAATTATAAATATCTTTAATTATTAATTACATTATAAACTTCTTTCATTAATAATTACTCCGTAAACTGCATGGGATATATACCAAAATACAAAAGATATACGCATTTATAATATTCACACTCGTACTTTACTAACCTACCAACTATAAAAGATGCTAAAAACATATAATTATTATTTAATTTGTTTATTTATCTGTTTGTTCTTTTTTTTATGTTAGACATATAATAAAAATATATTTCCTTTTAATACTACTATTCAAAACAAGTAACAAATGAATAAACGTGAAACTAAATCGACAGCTAATTTATGAAAGGTACTGCATATATAGTGAATAAAATGAGAAAACTTAGAATCGTGACTATTGAATATCTGATATGTTAAGCAAGTCAAATAATGTACTTATGTTTAATACTAATTTGTGCATTTACATTACACACATAAAAAAAAACAAAAATCAAATCAGCTTCACGCTGTATCACCACAGCAGCAGGTAGGCAGGGGAAACCTAGTGTAAAGACACTCCGTTCTTCACTTTCCGCCGAATGCTATAATTCATTTATTTTATCAGTAACAAGGTAGATTCATTTTACAAGTGCATAGTTTTAAAACATTTATATTCGCCACTTTCGTGGGAAATTAATGTGAAAGTAATTCAAAAATCAAGAGGAAATATATAGATAGATAAATAAAAAATAGCATCCTGAACTTCTCCTACATATAAACTATAAGTGTGCCAAATTTCATACTCCTTCCTTCAATCCTCCTCTCAATTTTCGTAAGAAGGCTTGCTTCACGAAAAAGGTTGTTTTACGTATTAATGTGATATAATATAGAAATTTTAGTACGATAATTCAGCTGAAGATATCGAAAACGTAATATATAAATGATCAAAAAATTACACCTCACCTAAACTAACTGACCTTGTACACACAAAACGCATAATTAAATTTAAATCTACATCCGAGCCTCTCAGTACAAAGAGATCAATCAATAGTCTACAAATCTCAAATACTAAAGCTATGGAGCGGCTTTGACCCGGCAGCCCTGGCGAGGCAAGGCGAGCGACACTGTGAGGTCAGCGTTTGATAAATAACGCCGCCGCGACGGTTCCAGACCGATTAATGTATGGCTTTTGTGTGCCAATAATACCGGAAATGTCAACTTTAATACCACATAGTTGAGTGGAGGTAACGGGTTTAGTTCTCGTTTGGTGCTAATAAAGATACATGTTATTAAGAGCTGTATAAATTATAAGCGTGGAATCATTTGACTTAAATTGTACGAGTATCTAATAACTGCTTGTTAATTTAACAGACAGATATCTATGAATCTATACTTTTCTTGTTAAGATAAACATTATTTATACTGAAGTACTACTACTACTACTACTGTTAAATAACTTAACAGGGACACATTTTACATAAAAAAGATATCACCTTAACCAATTAAAAAACTGTTAATATTTTCGATTTGTGTAAGGAAGTAATCTAATTAAGTGATCTTACAGAAGTCTACGACTTCCAGATTATTTTAATTACTCAACGGAAACAGTACCTGCTGGTGTACCTACTAGTAAATAAAGAAACCAATAATAAAACAAATAAATATAATTTGAAAATGGATTTCAAAATATCAATTAACTTAATATCCTAAATTAAATTACATGATTACTTACCTCTGGAACCGCTGAATAGCCACGAATTCTGCTTGGTGGAATTCTGATTCCAATTTTTCTTCTTTACCAAAGGACTTGGTTCTACGATGCTGGTTTGACGACTTCTTCCAGCGAGCGGTGTCTTCACACTCTTCTTTTTACCCTTCTTCAGTGTACCACTATGAGATTTTCTAAGAGTATTAACTTTAACAGATTGACTTTTTCCACGCACTTTACTCTTACTTCTAGAAGTCTGTCGACTTAGTCTGCGTCTATGCTCGCCGATCACTTTAGGCGGAGGCATGTCCTCATCAGTATCAGTTTCAACAGGAGGCCTACTTTGGCAAATAGCCGTATGCCTTTTTTCTTCTTCTAAAAAGGATTTCGTAAAGTTAAGTATCTCGTCAGTATTAACTATACCGTCTACAACTTCGACTACAGCTTCAACAGCTTTCATAGAAGTTGGAGTTTTCTTTCTTCTCAGAAAATTAAGGGCGCTGACAGAAGATCCTTTACTGGTTTTACGTTTTGGTTGTTCCGCAGTACTACTTTTTCTGCTCTCATTTGCTTTATCTTCTTTACTAGTCTTTCTCAGTTGATCCAGTTTAATACTGGAGCCATGAATAGAATCTTTGTCTTCTTCACTCCAGAGGCTCTCTCTAGACTTTTTTTTATCTGAATTTTTATCAACATCTTTCTTTGTGTGGTCGAACCACTCATCACCCAAGCTTTTAACGATTTCTATGGGGTTTGACAGAGACATAGTTTTTCTGTGACCTTTTTTCGTTCTGGCTTCACTCTCTTCATCAGTTATTGCCAGTTTTAGAGATTCTTTGCTGATTGTGGGTGTTTTACTTAGTCTGGGCAATGCGTCGTCGCTCGCAGAGATCGCGTCGCTGTGACAGTCTGCTGACTCGTACAAAGACTCGTCGCTTTCATCACGCCGCTCTACGGATTATTTTACATTGTATAACAGCGTATCAAGTGTTAAGATTTCCTTGCCGTATCATATTTTATGGTAAAATATATATTTTATTTGTTTTAAGCACATATCGCTATTAAAAATGATATCATCGTGACTAAGATATAATAAGCTTATTACAAGTATTAATTAAGTACTAGTAATTAAATAAAAAAAGGAACGTTAATAATTATGGCATTTAGTTGCGTTATAAGAAAAATCGAATGAAAAGGCGACAAAAAATAAGAAGCATTCAATCAAAGCTGATTAATATATGACAGTATTTATAGTCATGACAATATCCAATAAATAGTTAATTTTAAATTCTCTGCCATGGCAAATATGACAATTGTGGATTTGTTATATCTAATATATAAATACTTTTTAACTATAATGTAACTATATTTGTTACATATTGTTTTAATACAGCGTTGAATTATGTCAAACGTTACTAATGATGAACTTCTTTTATTCTGTATAAATAAAATACTATCGCAAACACATAATGTTTTTTTTAATGCAACTATAAAATCCACCATATAATATTTATTAGCTTAAACTAAACTAGGTATCTCCATACAATAAGTATTAACAGTTAACGTCAAATATGGCGTAACAAAACTTTCTATGAAACAAAAGAACAAGATTCGCGACGGGAATGTAAAGTTATGTAAATAATGATTGTTACCAAAAAAAAAACCGTAACGCGAAAGTATTTTCACTTAAATCTGCATTTTATAACAAACTCTTCAACATTGCCTTCGTTAGATTACATCATTCGAGGCCACCGTGATGACTGCAATGCATAGCCATTTATTGGTCCTAGCTCGGATAACACAATTATTTACATTTCCTCGCTCTGGCAAAACAAATAACGGCGTTGAGTTCCGCCACTCAGTATTTAATGTCTGAAATTTAGGCAGAAAACGGACACAATATTATGTAGGTATCTTTACCTATATTATGCGAAATAAATCATGAAGCTAAATCAATTCGAACAGTAATTACAAATTGAGGGAACGAAATGTTTTTACACTAGATTCCCAGGTTTCCTCTGAATACCCTGAGGCATGAAGCTAAAACAATCAGACTCAAAAATGTATTAGCTTCAGACGACACGTCTAATATTGTCTTATCACATGTCATAAAAATTACTTACAGCGATAAAGTAAAGTAAAACAATATATCATGTTTAAAAATATTTTTTTGACATTTAAATATAGAGATATAGATTTTTTTATAGTAAAATTATGAGAACTTAAAATTAGTTCTTTTACTACACTAACAAACTCGGAACTAATAAATTTTCCAGTTTTTTATTTTTATACCTTCATGGTGGATCCCGCAAATAGCAGCGTAGGAATCTGGGAACCTAGTGTTAAGACACTCCGTTCCCATTAAGACACATTAGTTATCCACTTTGCACTGAATTCTAAAAGCATTGCTTAATGAGTAGCGAAGTGTTTTTCTATTACATTATACATCACTCCTTCTACTTAGGGCTACTTAAGAGACTTTGGGGGTTATAGATGTAAGAGAGTTCAACGCCGCATTTCCTTTAAAAAGATTGAAGACTGACTATGTATGTCGTCCCTGTGGGCATCGAACTCAGGGCCATCGCGTGTACAATCAAACGATTAAGAGGAATAATTTCGTAGCTTAAAACAGTGTTCGCTATTGGAGGGGCCAATTTCGAATTAGGTTAATGAAATTGATAGTAAAAAATAGAATACTATCGATTAAAAGGCTATTTATTCCTAGTAGTACTACGTAAAGTAAAATTAACAGCACACAATATAAATTGTACCACGAATCATACATTACAGTCTGATTGTAGACGCGATGGTCGTGTATTCGATTCCCAATCGGGCGAATGAAGTATTTCCTCGTCCTGGTAACAAGACTAAGTTCCGCTGAGTTCCACCACCCAACACGCAAAGTCTTCCAGTAAAGGGAAATAAATATAATAATGGGCATCATCGCGTTTACACCTATCTATGTAAATATTATTTTTATCAGTTATCTAGTAAGAATGTATCGTTAGTGTAAACATAATAACATGATAAGCTTTTATAACTTAATGTAAGTGTGAAGCTTTTGAACGTAGCTTTAATGATGCACTCACTGGTGACTAGAGCCTTAAAAATTCTTTTATTTCTTTGAAAATGTACCAAAAAGCTTCTACGAGTGTTACTTAATGGGAAATAATTTAGTATAATTATTATTATTAGTAATGTTACGATAAGGAAGAAAGTCATTTTCTTTTGTTTATTTTATAATTAAAAGTGTATTGGTGTTATTTGTTGTGTAGGTGCGATTTAAATCTGTGTGTTGTAGTAATGGGTTCAATTTCTAAAATTATTTTGAGTTCCTCTATTTAACACGAAATATATTTGTTTTAGTGGAAAGAATAGAACAGAGAAATTTCACTTGATAATAAAAAAAAAGAGGGTTAGAGCTAATGAATAGTGGATGAGTCGTCAATTTACTACCTTGGTGAGTAGCTTGTCAAGCCTCTTACAACTTTAATGGTGCTAATATTACATTATTCTTAATTATTATTCTTTTATCTGGTATTAATCCCGGTTTTTGTTGCCAGGGCATTTTAACGTTTGTCCAACAATAAATAATTATTTAATTATTTTTTATATATATTATAATATACAGATAATTAATTGAGCGAAAATTATCAATTTAAATGTTTAAAAGTGTAATATTTAGTATGAAAAAGCATATCAATCTTTATAATACTTAAAAATAGAGTCCGACCTCGTTACTGACCCGGTGACACTCGTTGAAGATTAATTTTAAATATTGCATGATATCATACAATTATGTGCAGATTATTATTTATGTAAGCCTATAATCTATATTTCTTTAAATGATTATCTAAGAAAAAAATTAAAACTTATCATAATTTAAAAATAAATTTATAATGAAAATAGCGATATGTGCTTTATACTTAAAGTACTACGGAAATTGCTTATGCTGGACAAAAATATATTTGTTCACTCGTATTCTAGCTTAAATACAAACTATATGACAAATAGCAAGGAAATTGAACACTCAACGCTTAATCTCTATACGCATACATACCAAGTGACACTTTCATATCGAGTATATCAGAATATCTCCGTCTCTCCTTGTCACTGTCCGCCGAGGTCTCCCTTTCACTCGACTCTCTCGTCGGCTTTAGGAGACTAGGCTTCTTTCTTCTCAGTTTGTTAACAACTCCGTTATCAATCTTATCAACTTTTTCTGGGACCTTTGGGTCCCGTTTAAACCACATCATACCGACCATAGGTTCTTTGTCCTTTCAATTGAAGACACAACGGTTGAACCGTTGATACGTTGACAGATCACACCACGTCCATTGATCTATAATGCGTTGAACACACTATATACACATCACAAAACACTAATATATTTAAATGTATTTATGTTAGTCATGTTTCTAGTTGTACTATCACTAGTATTGCTTTTGGCAACTCGTATAGTAATCTGAAAATGTATATTTTTCTTAAAGTGACACTGTTGGCAGCTTCGTATTGGACTCATTTATAGTACAAAAGTGATTCTTAATAATATTCAAATAAGATTTTATTTAATTTGTCAATACAGATGTATTGGATAGGTGATATATACGTTAGCAATGAGGCGCATGATGATAAATATTCTATTTTAAAACACGCATTGTCGCCTTGTTCGTACTCGGTCTAAATATACTTCGCGACTAATTATATCTAAGGAGAATAAATGAGTTAATTTAGTGTCTACTTCAATTGTTATATGACTCTTGTGAAAAGTTATTCGTTAAAATATTATTTTTTTATGCGCGTTGAGGGGTGGAACTCAACGCCACATACATGTTTTACTAGCAAAGACATGAAAAAACTTCCCCAGAGTGGGCATCGAGCCCACAGACATCACGTTCACAATTATAAACTCTCTTAGATGTCATTTTAATGTTAATAATAACATTTGAATACAATTAGAAATATATATACATTATAATTAAATACATTTCAAAACAAATAAAATCTATCAACATTATAGTTCAACTTAAAATTCAACTTAGAATGCACCTATGCATGTCTAAAATATACGACAAAAACCTACTATAATAAGTACATTTAAATGCAAAATGCATCTTTAACACATTACCAATATTTAGCAATGGACAATTGGCACGTCGATCGATCAAGTGAACCGGAAATAAAGATGGCCGATACGCATCTTTAAATTTCCGGTAATAAAGTAAATAGAAGGGAGGCTTCAATTTACACGTACTACCTGCGATAGGTACTTTTAAAAAAATAAATCTATTTCACACTGTATCCCGCACATGGCAATGTAGATGCCTACATTGCCATCTAATCCTCCAATCTAATCATCCAGGAATCTAATGTTAGGACACGCCTTTCCCCACTTTTTTTACACATAACCAGTCGTTGCGCGTGAAGCGTTTCCGGTTTTAAGTCCCTTCGACTTCAAGTTTTAATGTAATTTACATTATAATTCAAATTATTTACATTGTAATGCCGACATTTTAAATATTTGTTATGACAAGTGTATCGGAAATGGCATAAGTCAATTATTACATTTTTCATTCTAAAAGAGCAACTATCAAACTGTAAAAAATAATTAAATATTAATCAGAATTTTAAAATAAATATATTTGTAATGTCAAGTTATAACTAGATGCACCTTAAAATTGAAGAAAAATACAATACTTCCATCGTATCTTCATCATTATATTTAAATGTGAAGATGAAGCAATAATAAAAGAACAATTGGGACATACATATGTATACAAGCACGTGCAACCACGGTCAGGACGCGAGTGGGAGTAGGAAACCCTTTACTTCCGGAGAGGATAAACGTACAGTAAACTGACATGGATAGTTTCACAATTGGCCTACTAAATACAGTTTGCTCAAAAGACAAATTTATTCATAAATCTGCAAAACACTGTATTTTTATACGTACTGTATTTTTTTACTTTAAGTATACTTCCCATATTTTGAGTTAAAAATAAGTAATATTCCCTTAATAAATAATTTAAGCAGGGCTTAGTAAACTTATGCATTAAAAATCAAAATTTAAAATCGACGTGTATGTCCCAAAACAAGAAAATAAAACAGTTTAATACCGAAACATTCATTACCGTTTTGCCTTAATGTATTCGATTCTAGAGCTATCACATATATTTTCAAAACTCGACGATTGTGGACTTGTTTGTGAATTGTTTTAGTTTCCACGCTTCGGTATGCGCGGCATATGACAATGCGCGGCGTTAAGTTCCGCCCTTTAACACACTATGTATTTTAACATCAGTTTCTCTCTATCCTGCTATGTGGGAAAAGGCGTGAAGTGCTTATTAAACTCTAAAGTAAAAAAAAGCCCGATAAGAAAATTCCACGAAAATAATACATTATTTTTCCATATCAAAAATCTATGTCGAAAATATATGATATGCATTAACCCAAATCGATCTCACGCGTCGTGCTAAAATCCGAATATTGGAAGAAACTAGGTTAACATTTTATTATAACTTATAACTAACATAAAAAGTAAATGTAAACACAGTAGTTAATTCGATAGCGTCATATGTTGAACAGGATGATTTTAGGTTTGGAGAGAGTATTATTGACTTCAAAAGAACTTAAACTATGTCAATTAATTCTATAGGTGATAGACAAATATTGCAAGAAATGTGACAAAAAATCTCTTAAACAAAACCAAGAATATAATAAAGAATTATAAGAATCTACTATATAACAGTAAAGTAAAATGATAACGATGGAATAGAGACCAGGTAAAGGTAGGCGAAGCCGAGTGTTAAGACACCCCGATTCCCAAGCCCAATTATCGAAATATTACATGAATCATTTATTTGAGCCATATTGTAAGTGATAGAGAAAGTCTAAACAAAAAGGCAGTGATTGGAGAGAAAATAGACACAACACTAAATTCTGACATGATAAAATCATCCGTAAAGATAAACATGGAAACAAAAATATACTTTATACGCTAGACATATATGCTTGTTATTTATGACTTAGGTATAGGGAAAATATTCTTAATAAGGATATTACTTGACCTTCGTGACTAACAATGCCTATTGCATCAAAGGTCACTAGTTCGATATCCGAGCAAGGTAGAGCCAAATTCAATAACTTATCAAGCATTTACAATTCAAAAGTTTTTTTTCCGGTCTAGTGTTGACAGGCGGAACTAAGCGCAGAGCTTTTTCTACCTGAGCTAAGAAAAACAAAAATTAAAATTACTATTTCTAAAGGATACAGGCTCGACTACAGGACCTATCATTTCATACGTTTTATAAAAATATAATTTAAACATACTTTATACGTCCAAAATATATGCATATAAATAATGCAAAATTTCAATACTTTGGAATGTTTTAATAATTGCTTTATTATTTTAGATGAAGAAGAAAAGATTCAGATTCATTTATTTACCATCACTTAAATTCTGACAACATTTATTATATCAAAAACGAGTTTCTACAAACATCATAAGGAAAACGGACAATCAAAAGTAGTATATATACACCGAGGTCAACACCCAAGTGCGGCAAAATGCATCAAAACATTAATTTTAAAACGTAAATATGATGCCGGATGAATTTATAAAACCACGTCGCAGGCACTCCGGCGCCCTGACTTTATTAAAGAGGAAAAAAACATTAATCGCTTTCAAAAGAGGGTGGCTGTAATAGGCAGGGGTTGGAGACCTTCGTTTTCTATTTAATTATATAGATATAAACTAGTACGTCGTATTTAGAACTTATTACGTCTGTATAATTACCAATAATTATGTGTTTAATAATTTACATTGGAAGCGAATTTATATTTAAATATTATGAATCAATATAGTGTAGTGGGGGACGGAGTGTCTTAACACTGGGTTCCCTCTGGCTACCCTACTGTGTGATATATTATTATATAAGGTATCTATGTTATATGATTACTGTAAATTAGGGAAGGAATACTCAAGAAACTTATAACGAGGTTAAAAATTATAAAAAGTATAACCATATAAGTGTCACTTCGAGGCGTGTCAATTGTCATGTAAATATGTGAGAACAGTAAAAGTTTATTTTTGTAATAAAATCTGACCTCTGCTTTTGTTGTATGCTACCCACTTTTATTACATTAAATATTTTGTGATAAAAAGGTCAAGATAAATAATATTCATTTTTTAATTTTACATTGTATTTCAAACATATAAGAGTAGGCCTGCCACCGCAATTTGCTTCGTTACCAGAGTAGGAATCGAACCCACTACCGTCGCTTTCACAATGGCACGTTAACGTCTGTGCATCAGGACTCCCTCAGTATATAAAAATTCATTATTTATTACCTCGATGGTGAGAAATGAAATCATTATTTCAAAGTCAATAATGACATCATATATTGTAAGAAGGTATTTAGCGGTTTGCAATAATATATCAATTTGTGAAACGATGACAATACTAAAGAATTATTATAGTAATTAATAAACTTCCGTGATGCATATGGGGTACTAATTAACTATACACAAGTCGTGGGTTCGATCCCAAGTCAAGAAAAAGCAAATTGTAATTAAGAAAATCTGTTAGTGGCGGAACTCAACGCCGCGGCTTCCTACCAGACCGGTTTTATGAAAACAATTTTAATATAAGCAGCCTTACTAGTGGAGATCCTAGCTCACAACCATCGCGAAGCGACGACTAGTTTCGTCCAATATATTATTACTAAATAATTACTTTATACATTTATGTAATTTTTTCATAAATATATGAACATGTCAGTATTGGCGGAAGCGCGTCCGGACAGATATCAGAAAACGTGAGTATTTGATACAAATCAAATTTATTCTACATAACAGATAATTACATAAAATACTTGTAATTGGATAAAATACGTGTTAAATCAGAATTAAACAAAGATAATTAATAAATTATTAACGTACAATTTCTAAATGAAATCAAATAATTTCGATGATAAATTGGTGCAGATTGATATTTTCTTACCGGAATGTTCAATGAATTAAACGACAATTGTTTATCTTTTGTCTTGAGGGTTAAAATACATCTAGTCTAATTTTGGTGACTTCTTATAGATTTTGGTAATCAAATCTTTAGTATCCCGATATAAACCGGTAAGAAAAAAATAAAAGAACAAATAACCAAAGTGCTTTAACCAACACGAAAAGACTACCTAATAACATTTCTAACAAGTAACACGATCCACAATAAAAAAAACCAATCAGAATCAACGACGTCAATAGCCATAATAAATGTTCGAAGAACCTAACATTTAAGATTGGTTACATCTGTGTGTACTACAGTGAGAAGTCTAAACCCCCTTTGGTGTCTATTTCAGAACGTATAATTATAATTTCATGTGAGTTTCCTGTAGGGATGTTTGGGGCAGGATGCGTTTCCGCGTCAATATGGGACGACAACCGGCTGTTTCAGGACCATTGTCGTTTATAGGTTGTATTTATTGTTGACTTTTCATCTTTATAAGGAATATGAATATATTCACATTTTATGCATTATATTAAAGCGCGACGGTGAGTTCCGCCATTCAATATGCAATGTTTCAAACTTCAGCTGAAAGTGGGGAACGGAGTCTCTTAACATTTACATATAGTCTACCAGATATGCGGGAAACAGCGTAAAATTAAAAGATATTAAAAATATCATCTGAAAACTCTTGAATTTAGGATTTGTCAAGAGATCAATCCAGCAAAGGCATAATCACGGACATTGTTTCATGGATAGTATTTAGCATTAAAACCCTGGGAGGATGCCATTGCTGCTAAGTAACGTATATAATACGTGTAGGTACATCTAAGAAAAGGTAGTTAAGTGTAGTTTCAAATTTCAAAAAGGGATAGCATTAATTAGGGGGAACCTAATTAGACAAGCCTAAACTAAGATACGGATACCAAGTAGCGTCATTTATAAACCATATAACATATCACAGTATTTTAAAAGAAGAAAAGCTAAAAAAAAAGCTTTTTCCATATAAAGTTACTTGAGTAACTTGAGTAACTATATAAATAAGTAATTGTTGTCTGCAATTTTGTGTACGTAACTTATAATGTTTCAGTCAGGAATCTTTCAATTGTAAACCTATTAGATCATTTATATTTCAACACTAAGTATTTCCAAATGCAGGTGAACCTGGCGGAACTCCAAGTGTGAAATCATCTAAAACTGCCTGTACAGTGTCTGTGAAGTACCTACTGGAAAACGGAAAATACATAAACTGTCAATATTTTCCATCCTATATACGTCTTTGAATTAGTTTATGAATAAGATAGTTTTCACTCAAATTCACCCCATAAAGTATTATATCACTGTTGGGACAACAGTTAATACTTATAACTTTTACAGTTTCTTACTATGAAGCTCTAATTTTTATTCTAGGCTTATTTTTTCTTTTTATATCTGTTACTACTTTTAGAGGATATAAATCGACTACTTCATGTATATCTTCACTGTACAGTGTCTGTGAAGTACCTACTGGAAACCGGAAAATACATACGAGTAAACTGTCAATATTTTCTATCCTATATACATACGTCTTTGAATTAGTTTATGAATAAGATAGTTTTTACTCAAATTCACCCCATAAAGTATTATATCACTGTCGGGACAACAGTTAATACTTATAACTTTTACAGTTTCTTACTATAAAGCTCTAATTTTTATTCTAGGCTTATTTTTTCTTTTTATATCTGTTACTACTTTTAGAGGATATAAATCGACTACTTCATGTATATCTTCAATATATAGGTTTAAACTTCCAAATCATATACAACATAATATGTAAACACAGCGCGAGAGGTACTAACGGCGACGTCGAACACCAACATCCCGCCGAAACGTGACAAAATGCAGATTCAGACGCTATTTCTGTGAATTGTGCAGGGGACAATCGATACATGGTGGCGAGTGAGCGATATACTATAAATAACTACGTAATATAGTGGAAGGTTAATTATAAGCGATACGAGACGCTATCTGGAGAACTTGTTATTGATTTATCATTATTTAAATCTATACTTGTATGGTTGGTTGAAATATTGATATTTGATCGTTGATCGATATATAAACAGAAAAGTAATCTTTAAGTATCCAAGCAACATACGTGTATATTTTAAACTTACAGTAAGCAATAACATCGTAATTGTATGATTTCATAAATTATGTCATAAAGATGAATAATAATAGAAATACTTTATATAAGTCATTATATATGTAAAATAACTCATTTTATTTCTAATAAAAAAACCTAGGTTTATGAATAAGCCGTATAAATAATAATATCCATCTGTTTTATGAAACTGTAACATTTAACATCTAAATAAACATAGGACAAATATCACATCAATATCAAATATTTAATTAAAAAGTTTTTTTGTGATTTGTTCAAATATAAAAATAATAAAACAATAGCAAAAAATAACCTTAGTCATCATACCAGTAGCCGTTCAGTAGATTAGTAGATTAGAAATTTCTTAAGAGGACGAAGAAAGACGACCAGAGGTAAAGATTTACCCAATGAAGAAGAAGAAGAAAACCCCTAATTTTTCACTTTAGGTTGGTCTTACATAATGAACAGCTATAGATATATTACATAAATGATTTAAATATACAAAAATATTTGCGCATCTTCAATCGAATAGAACTATCAAGTCTAATGAACTAACAAACACCACATGGCCAGTACGCGGCCTTGTACGCACTCGAAACAACATTTGTCTAATTTGCACCTTAAGTCTTAAATAATAAGAAGCAGGATACGATTGTGTAACGATTATAGACTAGGGAAAATAGAATTAAATCGAACCAAATAGACCTCTAATAGTATTTAAATTGACAGTACGTTTGTATACTGTCAGATGAAAAGGTTTATGTTTGTGGTCCTTCGAGCAGGACGCGTTACATAATTATTGTAAGTAAACAAATAATATAGTCCCTACATTTTAATTTCTACGTTATTGTGATTCAATTGTAAATAACCTGATTTAACACGTCCCAGTGCCATTTCGGGGATATATTAAAAAAAATAAGTTGTCTTGATATTGGGACAAAGTACCTACGGATTCAACAAAACTGGAAAATGCAAGGACTTACCTAAAAATAAAGAGGTAAGGTGAAAACTATTTCACCCCACATTCGCCAACGCCAGTTAATATAAAGTGCAGTAAAACAAACATTGTTATATTTTATTAAATAAAATAAATATAATTATATATTGTTTGTTATTACAAACAATATATAATTATTTTCTTTTATAGAAAAAAAAACTAGAACAGTAAGAAAAAAGTGACGACTGACAAATGTGAATATCAACCAGACGTGAAATATCATCATATAGCATATGGCTATAAAAGTGCGTTTTTATTTAGGAAGTTGATAGTTTCCCGCTGGGAACAGGTGGCTTGAGAAGGGAGGCAGATAATTAAGTTAATTTTTGCCCTATTTTTATTACATTAACTGTTATCAATTATTCCTGAATATCCATACCTATATTATAAATTCGAAAGTAACTCTGTCCGTCTGTCTTTTACGCAATCAGGGCCAAATTAATTGTGATAAAATAGAGATACTTGAGGGTCTCGGGATGAACATAGGATACTTTTTTTCTCATATTTGTAATATTTTTGATATATACCAAATTAATAAGTATTTTAATATATTAAAATACTTATTAATTTGAAGTGCAATTTATTCCGCCATTTTAAAAACAACCGTCGCTATGCGACCGTTGCTAAGCAACGATTTGCAAAGCTTGTTGTCAGAAAACGTCACCCAAAATGAGCTTGCTTAACGCATCTCTCTATTGAAAACGGAAAATAATTTGATAAATATATTTAAAAAAATCATATAGTTCAAGCGGACGTAGCTGCGTTCGGTTCCACTAATCTTGAAATATATCCACATTTTTAACGAAATACTACCGAAAGAAAACAATTGATATATCATAAAAGCCTAATAAAGCTCGTTGATAAATTCTATAAGAAATTAATCAAATCTTCTTGTCTGCTCTTCTATCTCCTAAGGGGGAAAGCATGAAGCTGCATAGGTTTCATTGCTAGGTAAAACTAATTAAAAGTTTCTATTCAATCACAGATGCATGAAATTAATGAATATAAACAAAATAAATACACCTCACCTCATATATACATTTCTGTAGCGTTTTGTTCCAAGAAACATAACGTAATGCTTATTCAAAACGAGTAAAATACCCACAAGTACTAAAAAAAATATATTTTCAAAGCTATTCTAACCACATCAGGCTTATTGAAAAAAAAAATATAATACACTATACGTAATATAAGAAAACGATCTCATTGTCTAAAGTTAAAAGCTTTCAGCGGAGGCGCGTCATGTGGGGGAACACAAAAATAATGAGGTCAACGGTTACCGCTCGCGAAACACGTGTACGACACTCGTAGGCTATTACTTAATGTATGTAAAACAATATAACGTTCTCCCCTAAAAGCACTAAAATATTTTTTTACTATAATTTTATTTTTTCCAGCTTCACACCGTATTCCACATGTAGCAGTGTAGAAAGAGGGAACCTATTGATAAGGCTAAATCTCTAAAATATTTAATAATTGCAAATAATCATTATACGATAAACAGAGAGAAGTGATTGTCAATATCCACTTTTCTAGCGTCCGAACCAAAAATCCAAAATTACTAGCCAAAACATGATTATTCTTTAACTAAACAGATACCTAACCCCACGAGTAAGATACGAACCCAGGGTTATAGTATTTATTAAAACCTTTCTATATTATGCCTGCGTCGTTCATAAAATCACTACCGCTCTTATTATAGATGTCGCCAGTGACAAAGTGCTACGTATTGAATAAAAAGTCGCATCCTATAAATGAAATAACGATATTTCATTGCACAAGGTCGCAAGTGTTATCCACAAGTGTTATCGTACAGGATAAATTAATTTTGACTTTGAAATTAATATTAACAATAATGTAAAGGAAAATTTCGTGAAATATTGACAATATGTTGACTAGCAAAATAAACCTACTACAAAATTTATCACCAGTTTTATTAGTTTCACTCTTTATCAAGTACATAACATAGTAGGCAGAGGGAATCTGCAATCTTAGTGTTAGAAACTCTGTTGCTTGAGACATTGGTTGTTGAGTGGCGGAGCCCAACGTCGTGACTATTAGTTATTTGTATATAACTACGCGGGCGAAGTCATAAGTAAAAGGACTATTAACAGACGGAAAGATCTATTATGCCACGAAAAAATCCTTCTTTCAGAAACAACAGACTAACATCAGAAAACACAATTGATTACGGATGTTGATAGTACGTAGGTACATCGTACATACAGGCCAGACAATTCGCCTCCCACGTAGCGACTGTACAGAACTGTTGAGTGAATCGACAGATATTTTGAGACGAGCAAGTTTAATTATTACGAGACGCGATCAAAATGGTTTAAAATTGTCAAATTCCTCGAAGAAATTCGCCTATATATTATAGAAAGTTGTCGAATTAAATAATGTATTTTTCTCAAAAAAACTTCTAAGCTTGTACTTTATGTAACAATTTCAACGTGTTATTTCAATCTTTGGAAATAATAAAACTTTTCCTAAAACGTATACGTAAACGTAACGTACTTAACGTACCGGAATTTGAACCTGCACCCCTTAAGAAAAACCAAGACAAAAAGAATATCACAAAACACTTCACTTTCTTAAAAAACAATATAATGGTTCCTCTATTTCTAAATGATATCGCTTAAAGGATATAACTACGGTTACATACGTATTACAGAAATAGTTTCAATTAAGACGCCAAAACGCCTACCTTTATTGAGGAACCTAGGAGATACTCTAGTACCTAGACAATACGTCGTCTAGACAGCAAATTAGTTTAAGTCTACGGCTGGGGAAGACTACACTCACTAACTTTAATACTACCAAGGTACCAACTCGGTGGAATGTTTAATTTACATTACATAAAACTTAAAATATTTTTAGAAAAAATATTTTTTCTCTCATTTGTATAGTGTTGTAAACTCAATGTAGTTATGTTCTACTAGAAAAAAATAAAAATATAGGAAAGTAAGAAGAAAATATAAAGAAAAAAAATAATAATATCTAAAAATATTAAACTAAACTTAAGTACGTTAAAACGTGAATATCTTGAAAAGTGTATTACAGACATTCAAGTTATTTAATATATTGCTAGGAGACAATCGTCATATTTAAAATTAAATAAGTAAACAACTTATATAGACGAATATTCTACAAATGTGAACAATTTATAATTCTTGTAACATAATGAATGAGTCAGAGCAGCTGTTTAGAAACAGTGAAGGTTGAATGCTGCGTGATGAAGATGACACTTTAATATATTATTTGAACAATAATTAATAATAGTACAGGCATATAATTTTTATTTGGCAATACCAGATTTCCAAAAAGTAAACCTAACTTAGTGGTCATTTAAGATACTATGTTAAACATAAATCAAAGATGTTGTGAAAGGCGGAAACAATTGTTAAGTTTAACAAGAACATCGATGAGAATCGAACCTACATTTATTACGTGTAAGACATAAACATAAACCACGACGACGTACAATATTACATATGAATTTTAAAAACACGAAAATATCCAGATATTGCTGGTCAGACGACGATCAATATGACACTGCGGCATCGAAGCTGCGACCTCCGTCACAGTTGGCAGTCCCTGTCCGCCTGTCCCCTGTGCCACACGAAGGTCGACATTTTATAATTTTTATTAATGACTATTACATTTATGTAAAATTTTATTGTTTTTATAACAAAAAAAACCTTGAGGGCGTAACGTAACGTTTCGAGGGAATCTAAATTAATTTCATTTGCTAGCTCTATCAAAACTAAGGGCGGCGTTGAGTTCAGCCTTACATCACAAGCTGTCTCGAACCCTAACGGACAGCGGAATGTCTGGATACTAAGGTCATTTTGTCCACTCTGTTACGCGTTATATATACCCTCAGGCAAAATGTATCCTACATTTGTTAACAGTTGAAGTATAATAAATATTAATATAATATCCTTATTTTAGATTATAATCAAAAATTCATTTCCGTTTGCTTTGAAGTATGTCCCATAGCGGGTTATGGAATTAGCTTAGCCGCGTCCGTCGTCGTCGCCCGCATGATCTCATCAGATGACACATCGCACACATTTAGACATTTTGCATTTGAATTCTGTTCTTATGAAGTATAATAATTCTTAAATACATTAAAATTAAATTATAAAATAATACAAATTACAAAAGAATAATTAAGAATGTTAATTGACATCTTTACTTATAGGAAATATAAATTACAATATTCTCATCTATTATTATAATACCTACCCGCAATTACTAATATTATAAAGTTAAAGAATTTCTTAGATTGAACGTGCTAATACCATGAAGTACTGATTCGTATTGAAATAATATTCTCGTGGTCGATAGTCTTTTTGTCGAAGAATGCTATAAGCCATAGATATTACATCCCGTTAATAGTTTCTATATGACTTATAACATCTAAGGTAAAGCCAGGGCTGCTTAGTATGTGTAATACACAATTCTTAGCTATTTGACTGGCCACGCGGGTGTCACAGAAAATCATCGTTACGTCAATTTCTGATATAACGAGCCTACATCTCAATCTTATGAAAAAAAATTAAAAGAACATTAAAAATTAAAAAAAAGTGTGTAAAAATAGCGAAAATCACACGATCTTATTAAGTAAAACTTGTAGGTATTACCTACTTATTAATTCAACACGCAATGCCTCTAGAATTCAGCATAAATAAGGAACGAAAGTGTCCCAATGAGAACGGAGTGTCTCAACACTATGTTTCCCGGTTCCCTCCGACTACCCCGCTGTGTGCGGGATACATCATGAAGAATAATAAAAACCTGGTATCATTGGCATACATATAAGGCTTAATGTATTACATAATATGGTTTTCACTTTAACATTGACCATGTACTACGGTAATCGAACTCGTAACCTTCGACAGTCGACGTTATCAACACTATGACATAAATAGACTAATAGTATGTAAATAACTCGACTAATTTTAAACAATTGTTATATATTTTTTACAATTGCAATAAGTTTTACATTTTATCTAAATTAATTCTACATCAAAATCAGTTGAACAAAACAAGGAAACGTTTATGGTAATTTTGTTGGAATACCGGTTTAAACATTGTTTTCTTTATTTTTTATTTGATTAAGTACGTTAAATATAAGTATTTTACGTAACTATTTAAGACAATTAAAAATATAAGACAATCCGTTCTCCACGCAAGACATTGACTCGTTCGACATTGACGCGTCCAAGACATTGCATGTCGATTAGAACTCAAAGTCGATTTAATACTACTACATATATTCAATCTTCGCGATTCAAAAATACAAACAAGGGGTGTATTAAAATCAAGACCGATTAAAAAGAAAGTTGCCGCGATAACAAGTGAGTGATTAGTCACTTAAGCTGTCCGAAGAGAATGCATCAGGTGATAATGTACCGTTACGGGTCCTTACTAGTGCACCTCTAGTCAATTGTCTATAGAATTTTTAACATAATAAATAAAACTATAATATTTAATGAACAAAGTTTTCTTTTAAAATGAAAATACTATCATCGCAGTATCGACAGTGTGGCGTTGTGTTTCGCCAATCAACAAGGATTTTTTTCATCCCTCTAAAACAATTATTGAAGTGACTTATGAACAAATCGGTCGGTAAACAAGTGGGTTGCAGTGGGCCGTTGATTTCCACCACTCAACACGAAATATATCAATAATTCAACGAAAAACGGTGAGCGGAGTGTTTAAACCCAATTCCCTTTACCTATCCTACGTTGTGGGAGAAAAACTTTAAGTAGTTTTTCTATAAAAAATATATAATATGTATATAAGTATGTACGACGTAGGTACAATAATAACTATTTACAAAAACAATTAAAGCTTTTACATCTAATACTAAATGGCAAAAAATTTAAAAAGATAAACACAAAGCATTACGAGACCAATTCATTATAAGATTAAAAGCATAAAAAGATACAACAATAAATAATATCAGACCGCAATTAAATCGATTTAAAAACTCGATTATACGCCATCGAGCTTTTTGGCTCGAACTTTCATAATATAAAAACACTGTTTACAATATATTGATTTATTGAGAACGAGTACCAATCGATACATCCATGCAATCCAAACATACGAGATGGGATAGTTTTCAAAATATTTTGATTTAAAATCATTTTTCACGTCCAAATATTTTGATTTTATTTAGATTGGAGTTCCGGAGAGGGCATAAAACTCGTGTGAAATTCTCACGGAAAAGTAAAAATGTTTTTCTTTTCGAAACTTCAAACAAGCGTGTTGAATATTTAAACAAAATTAATATAACTAAAAATAAATAAACCATATTTATTTATATCATGTCCCTGGTAGACGAAACACGGCGTTGAATTCCGCCACTCCACACGAAAATTGGGGAGCAGATTGTTTAAACATTAACCTCCTACTGTCTATCCTAATAAAAATATAGAAAAGTAAAACTATTATTTTTATATCTATATAAAAAAACCATTCAATCATACAAACATCTACGTGAAAACCTAAAATATAAAAAAGTAGGCCACAAAATCCTAAGCACTGCAACAAAATCAAAATCAAACGACCACAAGGCAATAAACGTAGAACAAACAGACAGAATAACAAAATTCTTTTCACATTAGATCTATACAAAAATATCAGTTGTAAGAAGCGGGCAGTTAAAAGTGTTAAAACTACGCAAAGAGAATTAAACATTCGGCAACGTTAATGTACACAAGACAATGAGATCACGACGCAGGCCCAACGTCACGTTGTCCAATAAACTGGCATATCTAAAGCCATTGTTATTCTTCGCACGTATTACAAATACAAATTACTTATACCAACTTCGTGTGGCGTATAGATTTGGGTATTACAGAGAATTAAGTGACAAGTTTCTCTGTTTTTCTTTTATTGTAAATATACCGAAGCGTAAAACACAAGGAAGAAACGATTATATAACTACTATCACATGCAATCACCACAATATAATCAAAAAATACGATTTATTGCAAAATTTACGTAATCCAAGACGAAATATAGATAAAATTCGTAACTTTCGAAGGTCACAGCGACAAGGAAGTCGTATGCCAAAAACATTAAAATTCACACAAACAGTATAAAACCTGACAACGAATGGCATCACATCAAAAGGATTTTGAATATTTTACGCTCACATTTAGACCGCTGACTTAAACCACATAAGAGTGTAGTAAAAATTAAATTTAAAAATGCTATCATAACATGAAAAAACCATCTTGTTATCTGTAAAATTTTAAATAGCACTAGAACTGAATATAGAATCACCATAATGCCTATCTAATAATCTTTTTTTTAAGAACTTTGTACTAAAATACACTCCGTTCAGGGTACGCCGAACTTTTGTCGTTTTACCAGAGCGAGAAAATACGAAAATTTCATTAATTCATTCGAATCCATGACATCCTCACTTTTATTTCATTACACTAAAAGACTACGTAATTATCATTATTTTATATGATACTATATTATTGTAATTAATTTCTATGTAACTTCATAGATATAAGCTATACTTTCGATTACTATTCTGTCTATATCAAAACAACCATTGGTACATAAATTAAAATATAAATGACACTGAACTCTGCTATCTATAGAGAAAGCCCAAAAAATAAATATTTCTTTAATTCAAATTATTCGGAAGAAAAAAATTCTGTGTAACAATAAGCCATATTGTTTGACTAAAAATGGTATTGGTTTTTTTTTGACAATTATATTAAGTACATTCGAATAATCATTTAGAATCCTTGTCTTATACAACACGCATTAATAAAATATCTACTAAGAAATCATCTTATTTACTTTATAGAATACATAATAATTTAAGTTACGAAATATCAAATGGATTTTTTAAAAAAATCACATCAGATTTTAATTGAGCACAAATTGTACAAATTTGTTATTTATTCTTAACTATTACATAGACATAAAAGACCAGAATTAAAGTATGAACACAATTCAGTACGTATTTTAATATAATTTCAACAATTTAATGATTCTTCGAAATCATTTCTCGATACATTCATTGGAATAGCCCACAGTCGTCTCGTGACCAATATTATATTATATGCAAAGAAAAAACTTTTTATTTAACGAATGGTTAAATTGTTCGTTATCTCCCCGGGTTTTGCGAACAATACAAGTTGAACGGTGTAAGTCTTTAACCTGTCCAAATATGATTAGATCAATTAGATCAATCAGATTCCATCGTGATCTATAGATCGAGAGATCGAGTTAGGCATGATTAAATGCTGATATCATTATGCAGAGACATCAGTTAGCGGTAAATTGGCATTTTACTTTAGTTGAAAATACAAGTTTACAGGAAATATGATAAGATATCACATTAAATGCATTTTTTAACGTCACTCTGTATCCCACACATAACAGGCTAGGCAGAGGAAACCTGGGAACCTAATATTAAGACACTTCCGTTTCCGCAAAATATCCGGAAACATTGTGTGTTGAGTGTCGGAACTTAACGCCGCGCTTTGCGTCGTTACCAGAGAGAAGAAAATGAAATAGATAGATAGATACAATTATTTAAATAATTACAATAGAATTAATGTAAAATATGGGAATTGTTTCTTTGTTTATTGATAGATATACAGTTAAAACCTATACATACAATAACTTTTCTGTCTGTCTTAGCATTGTATATAGGGCAAAAGGCTTTTAGAATTATTTGGGGGCTTTAAATACAAAAAAATAAGAGTAAAATCATCACCTACATATATACACAGACATACATACATACATACATCATATATCATAAACTATACAAAGCATAGAATTTGCGTAACTCTTCTTCAACCACCAAGGAGGGTAAACGCAATTGTATAATCATGTAAATGAGGTGTAAAATGTAAAATGTAAATGAGTGTTATGTCTAAATACTAATACATCAGGTAGTCGGGTCGAGTTGCCTGACGAGATATCGTTTGTTTTTTGCATACAGCGTAACAAAATAAAAGAAATCATCTATACCGATTTTATCTAATGACCTTGATGATTTTGCTTTAATTAAATTATAAATGTTTTATTTGATTTGAGTTTTGAGATGGATGACGTAAGGTTATATCGTAATATAAATATTTAGCTTAATAATAGTATAAATGATTACTAATATTATAGTATTGATTTATAAATAAAACGGTAATTGTTAAAAATAATCGAGTATACCAGGGCGACAAAGGATAACTTAAGGCAAGCCTTAAACGTACGAACCGTACTGAATTCCGTGAACAAACGGTTTCCGGGGAACAAAAGGACATCCGTATACAAAACTGCCAAATACATCACATCACTATCACTGGCACATCACTTTTCCATGGTTGACCACTCACTCATTAAAAAAACCCTACTAAAGCACTTCAAACTTTTATTAATATTTAAATCATTAAACGTTTACACGTCCGTCCAATAGCAATGACTGTGTAAGACTGACCGAATGACGATGAGATATAAACAAGTGTGAGTGAAACGACAACACTGCACCTGTGCACTTAAAATTGAATGGTTTGTTAGAGTGAGACAGATATAAAACATGACAAACATTAGAACGAGACGTAGATATGTAGGCTTGAGCCATGGAAATTATTAAAAAGCTATAAATAACAGTTTTCTATTAAATAATTTTCAACTATAAAATAGTTGTGTTTTAAGTTCAAATTCAACCATACAAGAAGTTTGTTTGAGCTTTTAGTGTCTGAACAGGAAAGTTTATTGTCAGGGTCAACATATGGCGAAAAGTACGTCTGCGGCCAAATTCCATGACCGAAGAACAATATACCAGTTAATATTAATGCGATTATGATGAATATATTTTAAAAATACCTTGTTAAAAATAGAAACAATGGTATTTCTTGAAGCATCATTCTAACACTTTTCGCTTATTATAGAGAAAATAAAAAAAATCACTACGAATTTTGCTGTCAAATGAAAATTATATTTTTATTGACATTATTGGGTCACTCAGCAGTCATTAGTAACAGTTATACATTTCAAATAATTTCTTACATAAATTATTTATATTTTTATCGATATATATAACATTACTAAATTAAAACCTTAACTAAATAAAATAAATTCAATTAGCATTTATTGTATTTATCTCACCCGTAAGACAAAAAGTGGGAGTTTCAAAAAAGAGTCGACTAATATTCATACAAAATACTAAAAGATCTTTCAGGAAACTTTACAATAAATCGTGAAACCCCCTTATCGTACACTTAAAGTGAAATTTATATCAATGTTTACCTGATCGTCGGCAAAAAGTTGAATATTGATTTTTCATATAGACATTAATTCTAAAAATTAACACAAAATTTCATGGAACAGTATAATACCGGGAATATAATTTTAAACACAACATTCTGGCTACTAAAGTCAAATATAAGGAAATTTGAATGAATTTCAAATATACTCGTATACGATTTAATGAAATGAATTTCAAATATATACGGTTTAATGAAATGAATTTTTAAATATATACGATTTAATGAAATGAATTTCAAATATATACGATAATAAATGAGTTGAGTTGACAAAATGTTTTTTCAACCTTCTTATCCCTACCATATGCGATGACGGGGTCAATGAAGGCAGAGACAATCTTGAGTTTAAATACCCTCTACTTCCCTTCAGCTTTATAATATTAGTATAGTTAATAAGTAATTAGGTTATAAAAGTGTGTACTCTGTATAATTTGCAATATTGTTAAATGGTTAGAAATTGAACAATCATTCTCTGAATAGGAATGGAACCCACAACCACCATACATCACTAAAATACTTTGCCATGACTCCTGAAATCGCGTCACCTCTATCTTTAAGTATTTGAACTTGTTAGCACCTCCGCCGACAGCTTTCCGCGGCGTTTGATAGCGAGTTAACAGAACGCTGAAGTAAATAAACACTTTCGTATACTGTAGCGAAGGTATTTTTTGTGTTATTGAGAAGTAATTCATAATAAATTCGTATATATTTTTTATTAGTATATAATTGCAAGCAATGGTTAAAGGACCAATTCTTAGTAACAGGAAGCGGAAAATATAAATACAATATACTCATTTCTTCGCTTAATCAATCATCATTCATAATTGCAAGTCACAAATTATTTAGTAAATATCCGTTTAAGATTTGGGGGATTTTCCATGCAATGTTTACAAAACAAGAGACGACGCCTTCTCAAAACGACGAGAAACTGAGAAATACTGACAGAAGTAAATTTCTTAAATAAATTCTAAAAAAAGTATATACGGTGTTCTATGAAACTTGGAATGATGTAATATTTTTTTCTTTTTGAACGTAGCAGATTAGGACGCACGGAACGTAGATTTCACAAATTTAAAATGCAATAAAAACGAAATAAATAATATGTCGTATTTTAATTGCTAGTAAGCTGGCTAGTAAGCCATAACACCTTCTACATAGGTACTTATTTTGCCAAGGCCAACTATTACATATTTCAATATTTTTTTACAGCAAACTAACACAATTATTTCAAAGTCATCCAAATTTTTTGAGTAACTTTAATGGACATTGTTCGTCCACAATGCTTACTTAGCAATATTCCATTTAAAAAGTAATAAGTTAAAAACGGTCTACTCTTAGTTAAAAGAGTTTTTAAGCTTTAAAATATAGACTCAATTATCTATATATATAAAAGGACTTGTCCTCAGTGACTGAGGTAAGACGCACGCACAGCCGTAACCGCTGTGCGTAGAAACTTCAAATTTGGACAGATGTTTACTTTCGTAATCTGGACATCCACTAAGAAGGAATTTTGAAAATTTTTTACCCCAAATGGGTGAAATATGGGTTGAAAGTTTGTATGGAAAAGAAAATTAAATCGACACCAATTTTTATAAAATTTGAAATTCAGACTCTTAAAAATTTTTTTATTGAACACGTGTTTCACGGTTTTTTTGAATTTACCCCCTAAGGGTGCCAATAAGAGGTTGAGAGTATGTATGGAAAAATCTTTAAATCGCCATCGATTTTTATAAAATTTGAAACTTAGACTCTTAAAAATATTTCATTAAATACATGTTTCGTGGTTTATTTTAATTCATGGCGTAGGGGTGCAAATAAGGGGTTGAAAGTTAGTATGGAAAAATCTTTAAATCGCCACCGATTTTTATAAAATTAGAAACTTAGACTCTTAAAAATATATCATTGAACACACGTTTCGTGGTTTATTAGAATTCACCCCTAAGCAATAAGCAGGCGAAACTGCGCGCGTCCGCTAGTCAGAAATATATAAAATAATAATGAGGAAAATAAGAGTAAACACTTCTAAATCTGTATAGGTGGTGGTTCTATTGACGTCATCGTTATACAGGGAATCCGACTAACTTGGAGAAACTATGAGCAACGCCGAGATATTGTATGGACACCTACGTAATTGTTTATAATTATGAAGGCCTGAAAAAGCTCTTTCGCCATTCGCGAAGTACCGGTGCTAAAAAATATTTTTTATTTTATCTTTAGCTAGTGTTCCGATTATATACACTATAATATATAATAACTATAAATGTATATAAAAAAAGAAAATTCTGATTTAGGCTAAGGAGTTGGTACTGTATGCCGTAATACCAGTCTCCTAGTAAGGCAAAAGCGGCATCCACAAAGTTTGTCCATACTAACTATATAGCAAACATATATTAAGATAACTTTTATTTGTTAAACTGTAATTTATTATAATCACACTTAATTTGTATTACTTTTTATTATATCAACTTATTTGCAATTACTGCAGTCAGTGGGTTCCTACAAATCGAAATTAGATATATAGACAACCCAAGATCGTCTGCCTTGGCGCCGGAATACAAGGAGGGCCGACCCCAAATAAACGGAAAAGACACGGAAGAAGAAGAAATAGTTTCCTAGAAATAGATTGCAATAAACTTCATAATAATATATTAAATATAGGCCATAATATTGTTGAGTGAATTAGAAAAATCTAATCTTTAAGAATGGGTAGTACTTTTAATAGTTTTATTTGATCGATATTACAAATTAAATTTCGCTTTCCCAAATCACCGTATACAGTACTAGTAGTACAAACCAGATAAAAAGAAATGCAAATTAAACACAAAGTATTTAAACGCGTAAGTCAATTTACAGATCGCCGGCAGGTAGAAGGTGGTGTAAAAGGGCCACGTGCTACAGCACACGTAACCATCTTAGCTTAATAGCTCTTATTCAATAAGACAAGTCTCATATCTAGATTGTGTAAGGTTCTGTTGTTAATTCAAAAAATTATAACCAANAAACTTTCGCTAAATAAATTGTCAATAATTATTATATGGACTTGTTTAATATCATCAATTTGGTTTTAAAGTGAAATTATAATAACTTTTTTTAACTTCACGCTGTATCCCGCATATCTATGTACATTAAGTGTAGGTAGAGAAAGCCTAAGACATTTTATTCTCCACGTATCGTCGAATTTTCGAGACATTGCATGTAGAGTGGCGGAACGCCGCACTTTCTTACAAAAACAATAAAACGCAAAAAATATATATTTTGCCCGTCAGACGCTATGCCGATGCGCCACGATTGCCTCTAATAACTTTCATATGCAATATAAAGATGTCCATATATAATAAAGTGCAGCAATGCATTTTGCTATCACTATCTCAATGGGTGATACGTGGGAAAGCATAGAATAGAATAGGTACAAAGATGTATGACGCGAGACCATAATACATGCATAAGACAAAATAACAAATATTTACTATTTGTGGATTTTATGGTAAACCAAGATGTGCAGTTCTACATGTTGTATATTGTGTGTTTTTGTAGCTTCACGCTGTATCCCGCACCTAGAAATGTAGGGCAGAGGCCTATGTACCCAGCTTTCACTCTGTTGCCATTCAGCCACTTCGGTTCCTCATTTTCTGGAAGTATTGCGGATTAGTAAAAACGCCGAAAAATGCATACAATTTAACGTATACAAACAAATTATTTTACAGCTTAATAAAATGTTAGAGATGACAGTAAAATTTATTATAGAAAACCCTTGAGATTTACGAGTATTTAGTGTCACGGCCGCTGCTGTAGAGGTCGCAGAGTCAACTCCTGTTCGCGACAAATGTTTATATTCGAGATGCCAACGTATATTTTATATATTTATTAATTTTCACACTTATTTATTCGAGTTATTTCTTTGTACTTGTTATAATACCTTATATTCCACGAGTGTCGTGCTCAGATTAATTCATGCCAAGGCATCAGCTATCTGCTATCTCTCTAATGAGCTATTGAGGACGTTTCTGTTCAATTGGAAGCCAATTGCAATGTCGAGACACTTAGAGCGTAACAACTGATAGTTGCGTTTTATTTACACTAAATCTTAAGATTTTATGATAAGGTATTATGAAATCTGAAGATGTTATTTTCTATAAAAATTAAAAACATCGTTGAAAAGCTGAGTTTATCTAAAAACCCACATGGCTAAGACAGATATTTAGTCAATTCAAAAAAACGTAATGAAATATAAAAAAAACGTAATAAAAACTACATATAGATAATTATCTTAAGTATTTAATTTACTTTTTAATTATTTATAATATATTTAATAACATGCTCTCGGTAAGTTCACCAACAATTTACCACTGATATTAGAGATAATATCATATTAGTGATAATATATTAGAGATAATATCAATTGTAGTGCGAATCCACCAAAAGAATGTGTATAAAAAGCAATCACTCAGATTCATTGCTTTATGAATGTTGAGTTGAGAGTGGTAAGAGAGGCAGCGGGAAATCTCGGTTGAATTTTCAAGAAAACTGTATCAATGATACTGGAAGGTCACGTATGCCAATTGCTGACAGTAGACGAGATGAAGGAGATATGCGGAGGCCGTAGAATTTGGCGCTACGTTCTGACTGCACTCTCAAAGATAAAGAGGTAAGTTAAAAAAACTTCTTATAAAAAAAACAAAGCAAACTATAACATATAACAGAGACACAAAGGTCACCGAGTGAGGAAGAACATCTAAGCCAATTAGAAACGCACCTTTTACGTTGATATAATAGCATTACCGTGCGTTCGCAATCTTAGCGCAGCGAGTTGCAACACGCCGTCACCCTCATGTAGACGCACTTAGTATGTAATGTTTTTGTTCTTATACGTCTTGTATTACGTAAATGTGGACTAATTATTAAATCGATAACATTTCTTTATGGTTGGTACTACTTGGTATGTCGTAACTTACAAGTGTTGTCTTATATTAGACTAGCTTCTATACAGACTATTCAAACCATAAATATTTTTTTTAATTCAGGCCAGTAGTTCCTGTGATTAGCACGTTCAATGAAAACTTCAAAATCTTTGGATTCTAATATTAGTGTCGAGTAGATTCAGTAATAAAATTAAGGGTTTATATTATCTTGATGGAAGCTCATTCAAAAAGTATAAATTTTCTAAAGTTAATGAACACTTCTTATATTTAAACAACATCACGTAGGATTAATACAACACAAAAAATAACTCCTTGTTAGCCTAGTACTTTACGTTTAATCAAAATTAACGAAGATATTGTTTGTAAGTTCGATTTCCATTCAAGACAAATATTTAATAGTGAACGGGATTTATCGTCAATCTTGTAAAATTTGGTTTGTCAATTTCAAAATTTCGAACGAAAATCATTGTAATTTATTTAATAACCAATTTTCTTGCATATTTGGTTAGAAATTGACAGTTTACAGTAGGTACCTACATACGTATTTAAAATTAGACATTTCTCTAAATACCTCTATATGTCTAAATATTGTATATCAGTATTGGCTACTGAATAAAACCTAGCTATCTATACACAATATCACAGCGCATATAATCAATAATTCCAGGTCCTCAACCAACCAACAATGCGAGCGAATTAGTCATATAAACAGTCTAGTCTAACAAAACAATAAGAGAACAATACTGGGACGGACAATGACGGTATGAGGAAAACAACAAAATGATGTCACGGACTCCTTTCGATGGTTTATATTAATATAAATTCAAATTTTAATATATAATCTTATATTTTAAATATAACCAAATTTTCCATCGTGTCGGTCAGTTCCGAAAAAATACTTATTTTACAGTACGTTATATCCTACCATTTTTACTTAAACAAACAAAAAATGTCACCATTCCTAATATTTACAGACTGATTGACGTAATAATTAAACGTTTTTCATCAAGTTTTTCTAAATAAGAATAGATAATTGCTTCCCTTAAGTAATATAAGGGAATGTCATTAACATTGTAGACGTAAGTTAATTATTTTGTAGCGAATAACATGAATATACTGGCTATTGTAATTACGTTGGTGGCGCAGTGGCATATGTATTCAAGTTTTTTTCTTCCTGATTAGGCACATATGTGGTCAAAAGTTTGCGGCAGTTAATACATTAAGATACCGTAAACTTCGATGGTTTTCAAGAGGCGCGGGTTCGAGTAAATATCGTATCGTACGCGAAAAGGATAAATAACTGAATATATTTTGAATTGTGATGAAACAAGCAATATGCTAAAAAAATAATGAGAGCTTCAATAGTAATTATTAAATTGACATAAAATCGTAATTGTTTTATATAAATTTATACAAATTTAATGTGAGTTAAAGGCTAATTTATATGTCTGGGTGCGAACTATAAGTCTTGAAAAATCTGTCCAAGCTCTGCACTGCGAATAAAGGAATGAAATTACTACAATTATTAATAATTTAAATCTTACATAGTATACACATATCAGAACATTAAAACCGCTAGAAACAGGAAATATAATAAATTATCATACAAGTACACACACTAGTATACAAATATCACAAGCTGTAATATATCAAAATTAAATAGCAGTTGCGTACAAGGTTTCATCTTCATATTAACTACGTTAAACAAATTAATTTCAAATCGCCCAAAGGTTAAACAAATTTAGAAGATTCAGATGTTTCCTTAGATTAGCCAATGTAAATATTGGTCACAAAGTAGGTAACCTTGTGAGTTTAGTAATACAATGCAAAGACGATTAATTACATTGAAGTTCAATTCAAATTCAAAATATTATTATTTATTCGAATAGACTTCTACAAGCTCTTTTGAATCGTCGAACGAACAGGTCGCCACCGCCGGCTTCGAAGACAGTTCCGGCTGAGGAGAGCCGGCATGAAATTCGACAGATGCTCTTTTCAAAATAGGGGTTACAATTTTATCGCTTAATACAATAATATAACCTGCATGAAATTCAAATTATCTTCATTAAAAACTTTTTTAAAAGCTTTTATTTAACTTGCAATCTATGTATGTGGGTTCGGGTGAAATCTTTGAGCTCAATTTTGAAGTAGATATCTTCAACCGATTGAGCTGAAATTTTGCATACACGTTTAGTTTGGATGACAATGCACGATAAAATAGTATAACGTCATTCTTAATCCAATATGGCAGACCATCCAAAGTAACAGAATAGTTATTTTTGATGCATTTGTACATTATGGGTACCAAATGAAAGGGTTTCTTGAGAGCAACTTGGAAAATGATGAGACGTCATTCTAAATCCAATATGGGGCCCCATCTAAGGTAACGGAATAGTAATTATTTTTGCAATTCTCCAATATGGATATCAAATGAAACGGTTCGTTGGGAGCAACTCGAAAAATATTGTAACGTCATTCTAAATCCAATATGGCAGACCATCCGAGATAGCCGAATAGTTATTTGTAGTGTCCTTCTACAATATCGATATCTATTGAAAGGGCTCGTTGAGAGTAACTTGAAAATTGTGACTTTTTCTAAATCCAATATGGCGGGACATCTAAGATGGCGGAATAGTTATAGTAATCTCCAGACTGGGAATCGAACCCACAACCATCGCGTTTCCAAATGACCTCTGTATAAGCAAGTTTACAAAATATTCAAATAATATGAACTAATCTAGTAGACACGGTATACAGCCTGTAGCTTAAAAGATATATGTACTTGTCAATACATGTAGTCATCATCAAAAAGCTTCCTCTCCTATCTAAAAAATCATCGAACAAATGTTTCCCACTAATAGGGTAGGCAATCATTAATTGTAGTGTGATATTTCTGGTGTTTATGGGACCGTGGCGTCGGTGTAATGTTTATTTTTACCATTCGTGCCAATGTCTTCACGTGCCTCACTCACTGCTATGGTCGTTTTGTTATAGATTGTCATGTAGTAGGAGGGGCTTGTTACGTGGGTCTCAATTTAATCTTACATATTTTGAATAGTAGACAAGTAGAAGTTAATAAAATATCTATATACCTTGTCCATCTAGACTCGGACTTACCTGATGATTTAATTTTTTCCTGCCTAGGATGGTAGGCAAAGGGAACCTAGTGTTATGATACTCCTCCGTTCTCATGCACAAGCTAGGAAATTAAAATACCTCCTTCACACGAGTGGCAATTGAACCCACAGTCGTTGTTGGTCAACAACCTCATACAATATTTTCAAAATAAGCACTAAAATTATGAAAAGAAAGATAAGTTTTTGTATAGTATCAGAATAAATAGTATTATTTACATTTACACAAAATTTTAACCTTCATGACAAATAATTACATACATAAGTACCTACCTATGTATAAGCAAAAAACAAAATTCTTGATAAAATATACACCTTTCATAAAAATAACTTACGCAAATTTAAACATATTTTTTTTTCACTATTTTTAACTTCACGTTGTATCCCGCACGTAGCAAGACATGTTCCCTATCTAATGATAAAATGCTGCACTCATATAAAGTGGCGGAACTCAACGCCGCAGTTAGGTTTGTTAACACTGTTTTTACACTACCATCATTTCACGTACATAGACACCTTAATACAAAAAAAACAGTTACAGACGCCAACAGACATCTACAGTAACATAACCAAGCAAAAGCGTCACGCATCACATATCAAATATTAAAGGAAAAATGTTCAACGTTTCTCATGTCCCACATTCCATAAATAATTCAACGCTATATAAATCATGGTGTAACCGGGATTCGAAGCCGGGACCGGCGACGGACGGACAGCGGCGCGACCCGGTCAACTATTTACAACTGATTTATTTGTTATCTGCTGTATATTTAGTGGGTATTAAATGTTTGACGATTGAAATCAATTACCAACAGGATCGCTCAAGAGCGCTTGCCGGAAGAAACACACGCGACTATAAAATGTGTCTGAAACGGTGAATCATTCTATGCGAAAATAAATTATTTTAAGTAGATGTTGATCCACTCGTTTTTCCTCTTCAGGTACTCTCTCTTAGTTGAAGTAAGTTAACTTAATATCAGATAGAAAAATCTTTTTAAATATAAAGTGTGAGTGTATAAACAGGAATATATAATTTTTAGGAATAATAGCCGGGATTAATGCCAGGAAGAAGAAGAAGAAGAAGGAGTGTATAAACAGGAATCGAACTTATAATCATAACTGTCTGAACGAATGAAACTTTATCCCGCATAACAGATTAGGCACAAGGCAATTTGTTTTCTAATTTAACGCCCAATTTTCGAGACATTAAGTGTTAAATGAACGCCGCAATTAGTCTACCTAAGCAGATAAATGAAAATTAAATCTAAATGTAATATCTCCCGATAGGGGATCGAAACCATAATCGCGTTTACAGCCAGACGCTCTTCCACTGCACCACGCCGGCCTCAAAAATCGTGACAATCATAATTTTATAAGAATACTTAATACGTTATGCACTGACGTCAATTACAATGTTCACCCAAAAAACTCATACGCTTGTATAAATATGGTTATAATCTTGATACGTTTTATGAGAATTTAAATACAGAAACTTTAAACAAAGCCATCTTAATACGGCTATCAGCGATTGCTCGAGCTTTACGAGGCCGTGTGCGAACTTTATGAGAAAAGTAAAAATAAGTGGAGGAAATTAATCATTTATTATTATATGTCTTAATCTTTCAATGTATAACAGACTTATATTGATAATAATATTTATATTAAAAAACATTTCAGAATTTAGCGAAAGAACGTAAAGGTTGTGGGTCCGAGATCCCTACTCGGAGGAACGAAATACTATTTTTCACTAATTTTTTTTTAACAATAATTAACCATAATTATACGTTGTTATTGCGCTACTCTTACAATACTGAAAATAAGCCTAAAGCCCCAAAAAGTAAAAAAAATATTAAATAATTTTATTGTATTATAATTATTCCTTTAATATATATTTAAATTATTTTATTACATATAGACATTAGACTATTTTAAATTCCTTCAACCTTTAAAAAACAATTAATATTAATAACAAATCTATAAATAATTTTAACAGTCATACAACAATTAACATTAAAATAATAATAATATAATAAGAAAAAAACATCAATCACACTGAGAACAATTCGCGATAACCAACTGGCGGCGCGCCAACAAACGCAACTCGTAACTGATTTCGTAATAACAAACAAATTACTTTGATATTTCCATGAATGAATTTAGATGGAAAGAAAAATGATATACATATTTAACATATCGCGGTTTCCTGCTGCGTACGAAAATAGAGAACAAAGAGTGCGGAAGATGTTACAAATACAATAATTGCATTCTTGCGTTTCGTTTCAAAAATACGTAAATTTAAAATCTTACATTGTAAATGATTCAAAAATTATGACAAATTACATAAATTGTAAAAGATTTGGAAATAAATTGCAGTAAATTCATTTAATTTCAATCACAATATAGTAAATTTAAATAAATTAAATCAAATCAGTTTCACGCTGTATCACGCACACAGCAGGATAGGCAGAGGGTACCTAGTTTTAAGACACTCTGTTCCCCACTTTCCACCGAATTCTGTAGGTCAATACCTGTTGAGTGGCGGAAATCAACGCCGCCCTTCCCGGTACACCAGAGCGAAGAAATGGAAATATAAATTTTACATAAATTTCATTTCCTCGAGTAGGGATTGAACCCACACACCACAATCAAAATCTCATATTAATTGACTCAGTGTCACATATTCAAGTGTTAAATTCAATCAAGTATTAACTTAAAGAAAATAAATATCAGTAAAAAAAATACTTAAAACAGCCTATAGACACACGTATACCATAAAAACTGGGAACAGCTGACAGCTATCACAAAGTCAAATCTCGTCTCGTGACCGCGGCAGGTGCATAACTGCATACTGCATTGAACACTTACTTAATACTAAATAATGAGATTTAAATATGTTTAAAGTAACTGCTACTAATAAAATATTTTTGAAAAAAATATTAAATTTTTCATTTTGTCTGTATGTTTTTTACACACTTTATTTGTACAAACTAATTTAAAACTTAACTGTCATGTAATATTTTAATTAGTTTTATAATTATATAAATCTTACACAAACCCGTTTTTAAATGTAATTTTTTTTCCAATACAAATGTACCTTATAAATAAATTTCACCTATAATTACCGAGTAAATAAGAAAAGAACGGAACGACATTCCTCAATATATAAAACGCGACATAAACGCGCCAATTAACGAGTCGTATGTTTTCCAAAAACAGTATGCAGTAGGAAACAGGTGCGAACGTATAAAGATAAAATTGACTAAACCTCGGCAGATGGCGGGATTGCCATCTGCGGGGTATCTGCCATTATGCCTACATATCGATACGTTAATACTTTTTTTTCTCGATTCTCTGCCTTTAAAAGAACAACTATTGGGTTTCTTGTTGACTCTTCATAAGAGAACCAATGGTAACTTAGAGAATAAAAGACAATAGTGAACACTTCCCTCATATGAGTGTCTTGAGGCAGAGGGTCTTAAGTCACACCGTTCCCTACTTTCAAACGAATATTTTGAGACAGTGGCGGAACTCAACTCCGATCCGTCTATCAGAGCAGGAAAATAAAAATAAAAATTAGCATTCCCCCGAATGCGGTACGAACCCACCATCCTTACGCTTAGTCTAACGCTACCGCTGTATTTGACGAATAATAATATATTGTATTAAATGATCATACAAAAGCGCATATAAAAACACAATTAAATTTTAAATATTTTAATAATAGTTATTTTCTTATTTTTTTTTTCGTTCTTTTAAAACAATGAAACACGGCCTAACAAGGTGAGTCGGTAATTTAGTGCTGTACGGGTACAGTGAACTCGTTTGGCGATACTTTATTTATAAGTCGACCGACATCTCGCTATTGCCCATGGTTGACTTGTATTTCTTTGACAGTTGTCATGGGTTCAATGTTGGAGTACATAAGATTATTTTCTAAACTATTTATTTCATTTTATTTTAAATGTAGAATAACGAGAAAAAGAGTGTATGTCACATGTCTATATTTAATAGCAATTAAATATAGACATGTGACATACACTCCTTCCTTCTGCCCCTATTGCTATATGCGGATTACAGCGTGATAGTTTCACGCTTAAAAAGAAACTTTTTTCTCTCATTTAGTTGCATATCTACAGAGAAATCAATCACTACTATTATAATGTACCTAAGTATATAACTTCTATTTTTTCTTCCTCAATCCATACCTTCCATACCTATATTATAAATTCGAAAGTAACTCTGTCTGCCTGTCTGTCTTTTACGCAATCAGGGCCAAACCGCTACTTTAATTGTGATAAAATACTCATATAGAGATATTTGAGGGTCTCGGGATGAACATAGGATACTTTTTTTCTCATATTTGTAAAATTTTCGATATATACCAATATATTAAAATACTTATTAATTTGACAGGCAATTTATTCCGCCATGTTAATAACAACAGTTGCTAAGCAACGATTTGCAAAGTTTGTTGTTAGAATGCGTCGCCCAAAATGAGCTTGCTTAACGTATCTCTCTATTGAAAACTGAAAATAATTTCATAATTATATTTAATAAATATTCGTATAGTACACGACTCGGGTCCACTAGTATTAATATAAACAAACACTTTCTAGACCAATAATTAGTACTGCAAGTGTGAACGCTACGGTAACGTATACTAATGAGCAGCTGCCCTTTGTGCAAAGGTTTTGAGAACTTATAAAGTTGCACAATATTGTTACTTTCAACTCTATATTTCACAAAAATGATTTAACGCTTTAGTAATGTGATATTTTAATAACTGTAGGTCCACGGGTATAAGTATCCTATAGGTATACAAAATCATAAATGGTCGTACTTTAGATCGCGTTGACTGAGAAGATTGTTTTTTTTTAAATTTCAGCTTGAAACCTCCACGCAATCTCGAGATAAATGGTCTTAACAGACGAACAACAAAGTGATCCTATAAGAGTTTTGTTTCAAATTTTTGAGGTGCGATGCTGGATGTATGACCTAATTGAATAAAAGGGTTATTCTGTTATTATACCAGATATATAAAATTAAAATAATATTTCGCAAAGGTAATTTTTTATCTAGTATATTAGTATATAACAGATATTTTACAACGCTAACTGGACAAACATTATAAAAAATATTAACTGCCCTACTAGTGTTAGTCCTAGCCTAGGTCTAGTAGTCTAGGTATCTAATACTAACAAAGGTCACCACTTTCCCGCGTCACAACTCATACGCATTGCGCAGGTGTACTGAAATAATCATTATGTATGGAAATTAGAAACAGTATGTCGTTCATTATGTATATTATTTATGTTTACTTAACCTTCCGGCATGATGGCTAATAATGAGGTCCTAGGTTTCATTATTATATTTTATTTTTATGAATGTATGAAAGAACGTTTAAAACGATCATTGTGACTAGATTTAAAAGTAATTTAATCAAATTATATATCGGTGTTAAAAATTGTTTGCTTTAAGCCTAGATGCAGATAAAATAAAGTGCCTTTTCAAGAGCAGAATAAATTGCCATGTCGTCCGGGTGCAATTTAAATTTAAAATAATATTTTACTTTATATTAATCTGTATAATTAAATTAGTATTATACATAACACTCCTTTAACCGTAAACAAGATAACAAAAGCTAACTTTGAAGTTATACACATAGCGCCAGCTGTGAGCGTCTTTGATATATTTAGATCAATCAACGCCATCTAGCGTTGAATAGATGCATCATTTAATTTACAACTACTAATTTTGTATTAGTGTCGACATACAATTGTAGATGTCTATAGCGTACATTTAGTTAAAAAAAATGTATTAGCCGTTTAACAATAAATTTAGAAGTAAATAGGAAATAATTTTATTCTACTTAAGAATGTACTATGATTTCAGTGTATAATAAAAACTTACTATGTTATATTAACTTTCTATGATAATTGAAGTCATAAAATGAAGGCACTTACCTGAAAGAAAACAAAAGAAATATTAACATTCGGAACATATATATTTTAACATTAATATATATCAATAAAAATAACATGTCCATTCATTCAAAAGACTGTAGAGTGTAAATAACAATTCATTCAAGTAAGAGAGTAAATAACAATTCAGTAGGAGGCTTTATTTTAGCTAGAAGCAATATGTAAATAAATATAATTTATAATTTGGATTAAAATATATGCTTTTCACATTTCCACAAAGATTTTGTTATAGGGTTTCATCAAGTAAATAAATAAATGTATCGTCTTCATTTTTTTATTATTACATTAATTTCTTTAAAACAAAGTATTCAAATGAAAAAACGCTTTTATCCCTTCCAACTGAAGGAAAAAACAATATAATAAATCAATTAATAAACATACCTAAATAAACTGTACACCGAAACCGGTAACGAGAGTTCATACTTGTCATCAAAAATAACATTACAGACTTCGCTATTCACATATTACTTAACTTTCTTGTTCAACATAAATTCTACCAAAAACTACGTAAAATAAGATTATTTTAATGAAATCCTGGAAAAAATCTTTAAAAAATTCAATCTCTTATCTTAAAAAACTACCTGTTCATCACAGCACTTTTCAAACAACTGAACAGTTGAATCAAAAGGACAATAGACGATAAAACAAAAGACTTCAACATAATAGACTAGAATTAAAGTCCAGATAGAGAGACTGAGATATGATATAACATGTTGGTTGGTACAGTCAGGACGTTTGCTTCTGTTAGCTTAGAGATGACAGATTGGGTTTGGGACTGCGATCTTTCATAGAGAAATTCCGTGAGATACGGTTTATGATCTAGATTTCAGAAATTGCAATATGAAATTGGAATTTATCTGTCAAATTGAATTAGTAGTAGAAGAGGTAGATTTATTTTCTATTTGTCAAAGTAATTTGACATATACATGAAATGAATATTTAAATTATTATTCTAGTGTATGAATACCTAGTAAAAAGACAAATCGCGACGTAAAAATTCTACGAAAAGTGGAGAAGGTAGTAGACTACGTACCTCTACTCCTGTCAACCCTGCGATATACAGAATAGGCTAAAAATAGTAAAATCCGTGTCATCAATGCACATAAGACTGTTGGTATATATATATTATGTCAATCGTCCACACGAGGCCAAGCTGACAAAAGCTTTAATTAATGCGTCGGTCCACTGGACAGAGAACGCCATTCAGCACAATTAACGAGGAAATCTATTGAATTTGCGTTGATTTTTAATCTTCATGTTTCCACTGAGGTGGATAAATGACGAATGTCAAATATTACTGCTGTTCTAATAATATGTTTTTTTATTGTTCAGTTTTTTAAATATTTTCTTAAATTTCTGCTAGATAGTAGCTATTCTCTGTGTATATGGACTATACGAAACTCATCAGTTCTGTTTGTGAACTTTGTAAGTACTATTTAATTTATTTTTCTTCCGTGTTACTTAAAACAGAACAAGTTTAGTCCGATCTATTCAATATGTCATATCCATCAATGGACGAGAAATGGAGAACGTAGTCACTACTTTCCAGCTCTTCCTATACCGTAAAAGGCGACAGATGTGCAATAATATAATATTACTTTTCACTTTAACCAAAATACAATATCCTTAGCAATTATATGTTTAAATAAACATCACTATAGTATTACTTTCAATTAAAATATTTATAAATGCATGCATTAGCAGCAGTATCGCGGTACACATTCTTCCTGTTGCACAGGGCCGGATTATTGTAATTATTAGATGTTAAGAAAAAAAAACAATTGCGTATTTATACAATTGATATAAAATCTTTTTTATTTTAACTTATGACACAAACATGGGGACGCATCTTTTATTGGCATTTATATTTCTTTCTTCTATTTTTTCCTACATGGTAGAGTCAACCAGACGAGTAAAGTGATGTTGTGTCGAGCCTAGTTAAAGATTGTTTGATATGAGTCTAAACTCCAAGGAAATATATTTTCAATACGAGTCCTTTACCTAAATGGGTAGTATATACAATATACATATATAGGTCATGACCGGGCCACGTCTTTGGCCCCAAGGGGGGTTGGATTCAAAATTGATCAGATCAAGTGAGGAGAATGACTTACACTAACTTACTACTTTACTACCGTACAATTTTCTACAATAAAAAATAAAATAAAAAAGAAGCTTAAAATCCACATCTGCGTAAAAGCAACGTACTGCAGTCCATCGCTCGCACTCCATATATAACGGCGTTTCTACGTAAAGAAGAAATAACGAACGGGTGTTTACGTTTACATCATTTCCTTATACAAATGTACGTACAATCTAGGCTTTTAAAACCAACACGCTAATGATATTTGAAAGTGTTACGATCAACACTGATTAAATCGGTTAAGCAATGTTTTCTTAAATATCAGATCTTATTTTTATCTTCAATCTCTATACTTAACGGGGAAGTCATAGAGAACAGAGCGCCTAACGCTACGGTCACTGGATGTCTTCACACTTACCATCTTCTTACATTCACCATTGACCATTAATGTAAAAATGTATTTTAATGGTAATGCCACAATATATAAAGAAATAATATAACAGTCACAGCACAAAGTAAATAGTTTATTAGGTTACTAAATCTAGCAATTCTCTAAGAGATGGCGAGTCTCAGGCCAAAATCCTGTCACATGGCTACAAAGAACGTAGGCGTTCAATTACCACTGAACGGTGGGTATTACTGATGAATTTATAATATGGTTAGCATATCCTCAAATATTTATCATGTTTATGTGATGTTTGCGAGTAATTACAACAGATTCGAACATAATTGACGTAAAGTATCTTCCGTATTGAGGTATTTTCATTATTGTAAACTTAATATTTCTACAAAAAATTATGGTTTACGATTCATACATACTTTAAGGTAGGCAAAGGGAACTTAGCGTGAAAACACTCCGCAATTCCAGAAATTGATATTATTGATTGTTTTGTGAAATGCATATTTAGCATCTTAACAAAAATATGATATATAAGATTATTGATAAATCCTAACCCAAAATATCAATTATAATAAAAAATATATACCACAATATAATTCACGAGCTAATAATAAAACCATCTTTAATTAAAATCAGTGATTGACCTTTAACAGCTGAACAGTTAGACAGCACTAGACCTAAAATAACCTTCCAGTACACCCTCGGTACGAGAGGGCGCCTACGCAGGGCGGCGCCCACGATATTGAATTGTGCCACACAAAGCGGAAGCTAACAAATTGTCGATATACGAGGTAGGTAGGTTATCTATTTACGTCTAAGTGTGATTTGTTGTATCTTAAATAATTTTTAACGTTTATATTTTATGAGTACTGATAATTTATATGTAAGTCGCAATTCGTGTACCAGACCGGGGAGTTGAAAATAATTTAATTATTCCCCCGAGTGAGAATAGTACCAACAATAGTTGCGTTTACAGTCAGACGCTATCACACCACGGGTACCACGACCCATTTCACGGACCCATTCAACGAGTTTCACCATTTCAAACAAACAGTAAACACTCTGTTTTATTATTTATTTTTTAAACAAAAATATATCCAAGTAGGTTTAAATAGACTTTAATATACGTACATGTATAAATTTAGTTTGATACTAACATTGCCTATATTAAAAAGGTCAAGAGTTCGTTTAATTTAATAGAAATATTATATTCATCTGTTCTTTTTACAAATAATTTCTTTATAATCTTTATCGTGTTACTGAAAACAAATATAGACTTTTCTATTAAGCTCAGTTGCGAAAGGCACTCATAAATTTTATTGGAAATTATTGCCCTCTTCAAGTGAAGATAAGTAGGAATTTGACGTAATGATACCTTTTAATTTGTTTGTTATAGAGATTAAGGTATTTATACATTTGGTGATGTTTTCAAGTATTCTTCTCGACTTTTACTATCATAACATAAGAAATATAATATTTGAAATATAACTTTAGTAAAAGTAAAATAATATTTTTTTCACACGCTGCCATGCAAGCGCCATTCAAGTATAATAACTAGCTACAATAATATAGCTTGCAAACAGCGGAACTCAACTCCAAGCTTTGTCAATCAGACCTCAGACAGACATCAGATATCACGGTCTAGTAATAAAAATATAATTAATTCTACCTATACCCAAAACATACGGCATGTTAGAAATGCATGCACTAGATCAAACAAACAGTGGCTATAAATCGAAAGCGTCTATTTAGTTAACGCGGCAATAAACAAGGCGCTTCACGTATTGTTGCCAAATTCATTAAAATCGGCGTGCCTCAGAGCAGCGTGTTTGTGTTGCGTGAAATTATCTCTTACTTCAGCTTTATACCAACTACTAACTATTGATTTATAACTAATACCATTAGAATGTAGTGGAAAATATGGATAATGGGACCTTTAGATGTCCCGAATTTGTAATTTTGAACTTCATATAATATGTATAATAATTTAGTAATTTAAGAATAGATTATACTTAGATTGGACATTTGCTAAGATTCTAAAGACATAAAATCCCTTAATCAAAATTACCAAATAACCAAATAACTTAAACTTACATATAATACAAAGCAACATACAAAAACGCGAGATCGACTCATTTTTAGAAACCCGACTCGGGTTTTCAAAATCCGGGATAAACCGGTTAAAGTTTCATTAGTAAAATCAAATATCACAGTTTCGATTCCCGACTGAGACAAACACTATAATAACCACCTGTTTGCAATTTATCAGATGTGAGACTTCTCAACAGTCTCTTGATGCTGCGACGCCGGCGCACGCCGCAGGTCTCCTCACCGCTCATACCGCCATTGTCACTTCACTTACCTACACTTTACACTTGTAGGTACACTGTAACACTTTTCACTAGGTTTTTGTTATATGTTTGATATATTGGATGTAAATTTGATGCTGTTTTGTTGTAACTAACAGTAATTTCAGCTTATTCTTGAGAAATATGGCAAATTGACAGCAATGTTATTAAAATATAATCTGTCAGTCTTAACACTAGATTCTCTCTGTATACCCACCTCACTTTATGTTTGATAAAGGGTGAAGCTAAAAAGTGGCTAAAAAATATACTAGACATGCATATCTTGTTACCAGAGCGATGTAAGGAAAATAATTCACTACCGCTAGTGAGAATCGAATCCGCAATCATCACGTTTATTTGTAGACGCTGTGCCACTGCGCCACGATGGCAAAAAAACAACATTAAAATTCCATGAACTCTTTAAAACAACGCTACTCTACTAAATTATCTGTCAGTTAGACGTGATTACGTGACGTTAGGGTTATGCAAATATCAATCACGGGGGATTTCGTAGATTAACTGATATTTAAGCTAAAATATACTTTAATTATAGAATTATACAGCCACTAATACAATGTATATACCCCATATGTTCTCGTACATTTAAACCCATATTAGTTGCAATGTTGGGGCCAATATTCTTAATCGATACAAATGTCATTGTCACGTGTTTTATAGCATGAAAAGGGCATGTATATATGCCTTTTTCCCAAAGCAGAGAAGGCAGAAGAAGAAGGAAGAGATCGAAGTGTCACTTCTCCATTATCTGTTCTTCCTCCGGTGTTTGACTCAAAACTTCTTAATTATATATGCTCATTAAAAATATAAATATAAAGGTTATAAATAATAAGTTACATTTTGAATACTAAAACAAAAGATCATATCATTTAATGACGTAGCAGAATTGATTCATTAATCATAACACCCAAGTACTCACTGTAAACAACTAATGACAAAATCAATAATGCATATTATTATGAGTACGCACTTACAACCATCAAAGGACTAAATGGACTAGAAACCCCAATGACACGGGTTGTAAGTTGTAAGCGTTTATATTCGCAGCTTTGGTTGTGAAGAGTCACTAATTTTTTTTTATTATAATACTATGGCACTAAAGACACTTGGTCTGCACCGTTTTTTAATGACTAATAAAACGGTTAAACAAATAATAATAATTTTAAAAAAAGTAAGTCTTACAAATATTGTTATTAAACTCGACTTTTGAGTTATTAGTAGACAAATTATGTATTGTTTTGTTTTATCCACGCACTTTATTGGTCATTTACCTGAAACTTATAATGTGTAGGTTGAATCTCTTGAATGTGTATTTTATTATAGCTTCACGCTTTATCCCTACCAGGGTAGTCAGAGAAAACGGTGAGCAAAATGCTACGGTCTCTGCATACCTCTTTCGCCTCATCCACTGTTGCATACTGTACGTTATTAAAAAATACAATTCCCTTTTAAATATTACTGACGATTGTATATTTATTACGAAATATCAATAAAGTGATTTTGGGAACCTTGTCCTATCGCGAAAAACACGATGCAAAAACATACTTTAATTGCTTTCATATGTTTTCTTTCTTTTGATTTAGTGCTACAACTATTAAACATTACGTTTATGGCATTATCGCCTTTAACATTGAAAAAGGCAGTACTAAAATTGTATGAACAAATACTTTTATAAACTGTACCACCTGTGAGTTTCACGATATTCAATTATAGCCTTTACGTATGAAACATAGGGTGTATTTTTCAATGTATTGAACGGCTAGTGTATATCGTTAGAGCCCTTTGATCTCTAGATAGCGTGCCACTGTCACTCACGCAGATAGGTTATTGTTAGAACTGACCAGGGATTTCCTATGTGAAGAAAAAATTGTATTTTTCTTTAATTTTATAATACTTTGAAATGCTATTAATAATTAGGTACTATTAGGTATTATGAGATAATATAAGAAATATATGTACAAAATATAACATACCTATCTATATTGGAATCCGCTTCAGAATCCCTATAGCGACTCTATGCCATAGCTACACATTCTGATCCCGTTATATTACCATTAAAATATTACAATATTTTGCTATATATATTACAATATTTTAATCGTTACCATAAAGGATTTTTTTTTTCAAAAACAGTTTATAAAAAAGTTGTAAAATTACACATTTTATATCATTCATTATACTTTAAACAATACCTAATTATATTTTAAACGACAGGTAAATATCCGTTAGATAAGACATACCCCCGAGAGGACTCAAGAGTTACTGATAACATTTAGGTCCTGAAAGAGGCATCGATAATTACGCCAAATTAAGCGTGAAGAGAGTACACGCGTAAGTGACTTTTTTGTTATAAAATATAGGTCAGATAACATTTTATATGTACCTAATAAGCAGAAAATATAGCTCTTTTTAGATCATAATTGACAATAACAGCTTTTGTTATTTAGTTGAGAAGCACAATAAATAACTAAATAGTTAATTAGTTATTTCTAATCTGTTATATCTTGCATACAGCAGGATGCACTTTATTGACATTTCGTAGTCACTTGATCTACACGGCTATATGCGTACCTAGTCCTGGGCTTAGCATACTCCGTCCCTCACTTTCCACTAAATTGTTTGTAATGGGCGGAACTTAACACCACGCTGTCTTGTTACCAGAGTGAGGTAATGAAAATAATCCATTCTTCCGAATCGAAATTATAAACAGACGCTCAGCCTCACAATAGAAGTAGTATAGGACGTAGAGGTAAATTAGAAATTCTTAAAATATAATCTTTACGATAATATCGACTACATACATTTTTCCCGAAAATGATGAAAAATATATAGACATGTTTTCAATTATTACTACGAGACCTCCGTGTCAACGTCCAAAAAGTATCTATTGTTCTATCCAATGTAACGTTCTCGTAGCACTGACAGGCGGCGTAGCACTTAGAATATTTTATATAAAAGCCGATTTTACCTACGACGTAGCCGCGGTTCTAAATGTCTGTGTTAAAAATTTTTTCGTTACAGATTGGAAAAAGAGAAAATATGAAGTCATTATTCTTTTACTTTTCTTCTATATAAAGCTGTGTGTACTACACAGTTGCGAAATACAATATTTAACACCTACTTATAGAAAATCAATAGAACGGGAATTCAAGAAACGTCCCACTAAATTAACATCGTTATCGCCTACAAAGAAATAGTACCCAATAAACTATTATCCCCATACAAAAGGTAAGGAGAAGCCAGCAAGGCGTGATTATCTACGACCATTGTTGTATACTGAGGCGTGAATGTTGGAAGCCGGGGGAAAAGGGCCTTTCACTTTCGTAATAGACCTGAGAATGTGATGACATTCATTCTTCATAAATAACTTCTGACATAAAGCGAAATATTCTTAATTTACAACTATCATCCGTCCGTCTTGTGGGATCAATGTCCACTCGCGGAATGCAGTGTGGAATGAATTATTTTCATTTCCTTGCTCTGGTAACGAAGCAAATTGCATTGAGTTCCTCCACTCAACACGCAACACCTCCATAATTTAGCGGGAAGTGGGGAACGTAGGTGTCTATATATTAGGTGGCGCAGTTTCCTCTGCCTATCCTGCCGCATATATCGGCATACAGCGTGAAGCAAAAAAAAGTTGATCTAATCAGACACGTTTATAATTCATAATTAGGAAAACTAAGCCTTATCAAAAAACTTTATTAAGCTTTATAAATAAACTGAAATAATTATTGCAATGGAATAAGAGATTATATAAACAATTGTCTAGAACGGAAACAGAACGACTGTAATTCCCTGAGCTACACGCTGTATCCCGCATTCAGCAAAACAGGTAAAAATCAAGACAGTAATTAATTGCAAGAATTTAATTTCTTACCAATCACAAAAATAAAAGGAAAAGTATAAAATATCACCGTTAATATTTCGAACAAGCAAGTAACATAAATTCACTAACTAGACTGATCCACTTACAGTACCATTAAACGCTCATAAATTTCACGACGATTTTATGACACGAACGAACATAAAGATGACAATGACAGTAAAATATATATATATATTTATAGCACAGATTTCCAATGAATAGGGTGGAATTGTACAAGTGCTAGTTGTAATTCAGAATGTATTATACTGAATGGTAAATGTTCTTATTATATGTTTTTCTTATCTTTACTTCTTGAAATTGTGATATAGAACGTACTCGGGGCGTTTTTATAACACAATAACAAAAAAAAACATGAACATAACTGCAGCCATTTCATCGATTGTTGAGTTTAGTACAATTTATATTGCATATATACAAATGTTTGTTTTTATTTTCTAAGAGGCAGAAAGAAATGAAATCCTCCTCCACTCCTTGAGTGGGAATCGAACACACAATCTGCAGCGTCTACACCCAAACGCCCCCAGCTACAGCTGGCCTCAAATATATGTACATATAAACAAATACGATATACGACTGACATACATATAAAATATTCATAAAATAAAAGTTCATAGAGCTTGCAGCAGCACGAACACTGTCAAAGTCAAAGAGATGTAAGCTGTAAAAACGTATGAGAAGTAAAACTTTATACTGCTCGTTACGGTTACGACGAGACGGAGCAATCCCTAACCCAGCTCCATGCCAATTGTAATTTTTTTTAAGTCCAATAGCTTTGTATCTTTAAAATGAAGCGGAACGTGGGAAACAGAGTGTCTTAACACTAAGGCTCTCTCTGCCTACTCACCTATAAGCGGGAAACAGCGTAAACTATTAAAAATTAGACAAAATACTAATTCGCTAGCATTCACCAACTATTACCGGTACCGCTACAAAGGCCTGAGAATGTGAATCTAACACCAGATGGCTGGCGTAGCTCCAAGCAATCAGATGTTATTCGCGCGATATTTTATTATAGGTACATCAACGACTTCGCTAAAGGCACCACCGACGCTATTGCTAATCGTAAAACTAGTCTCCATATGGAACTAAAAATAATATACGCCAGATACACAATAACGTAGCTATGTTACGAACATATCCTGTTTACGTGTACATAGTAATGTACAGCGTGTTTTAGTTTGCGCATTGGGAAAACATTCCAACTATTGCTTGGATGAACTGGTTTATTCTTATACTACTACTACTACTACTATATATATTTTAACTTTATTTTAGGACTATATAAAATATATTTTAACTTTATCTTATTATTAAATTAAATTCTTGAGCCTTTAAGGGGGTAAATCGGTTTAGATCGATCAAAAAATATTTTTTAGCGTATAAATCGTATGTACGTAACTACTCAAGAATATGTGAAAAGTATGTCATTATTATGTTTAATAAATATTTTATGTTCATATAACACTATAAACTATAGAGACATAAGTAAAATATGGAACACTTCTTAATTAATCGCACAACAAATTTTAAATCTTTCTTTAAAAAAGTTCAGTTACGTCATTTTGCATTAAATCTGTGATACACAGTAAGAAACACACTGTGTATTTGCCACTCTACTTTTATAGACTCCCCCTAAAAGAATTTGGACGTAAAACGGGCATTAAATATGCAATATAAATAAAAATAGTAACAACAACATATATCTATATCAAAATTTAAATTTCATTTAACCATAAAACCATCGCGTTTTAAACAACCGTTAACATCTATGTCACATTTAATGAAAAAATATTTTTGTAGCATATGTAAAAACACAATTAATTTTTAAAGCAAATTATTTTTAAAATGAGGAAAATTATAAGAAAAGGGCTACGAATAAAAAAACTTTTTGTATAAGCATATAGTGTGTTCATGATTGTAATCTTTGTATTTTTCATAAAAGTTCATTACAACACAAATAGGGGCTAGGTTTCATATCTATACTATCCAACTTATATATTATAAATGTAAAAGTTTGTGAAGATGAATGTTTGTCCGCTTTAACGCAAGAACCATTAAACGGATTTTGAAAAAACTTTACGGTAATATAGCGAATACATTTGGAGGAATAGCAAATAGACTAAAATTTATGTAAAAAAGTTGTATAATTTGTCTATAATATAATAATAAGTTTAAATAGGCAAAGCCGTAGCTAATTGTAGCATCAGTTCATCACTGGCTGAATCCTTCTTAATTTAAATTTCTTTTCAAAATGTCTAGCTATATTCACTAAATATTTTTAATTTTCAGTTATATTACGATTATAGTTTCGTTTACATCCTCCGAATATATAAAAAGTGCATTATTTAACTGGTAAAGCACCTGTTTTTTTTGTAATTTTAAATTGATTTTGTAATTTTTAATTTTTAATTGTTTGAAAACAAAATATTATTAATATTTTATCAATTAAATTCACAAACAGCCAGGTCATACATAATCATCAACACTGTGTGCTCTTTTGAAGTCTCGAAATAAATGCGTTCAAAATGGAATGCTTGTAAGGAAACAGATCGATATCATTTATCAGTACTGGCGCGAGTCCAGGCGGTGAAGGTCAGCTTACTTATGTGCAATCAACTACTAAATATATTTATGTTAAAATGCATAAGGATTCTATGTATATAAAATTACAAACCAACGATATGTAGCAGGTGAATAACAAGTCAATAAACTATTATTACTATAAGAATATGAAATTCAGGGTTAACTTATCTTAATAATATTAGTAGGTACAACCAATTTAAATTCGTTTATTTGTTTTATTAAAATCTTATATAATTCTACGTTTTTTTTGCTGCTTCGCTGGAATTTCGAGTAAAATAACTAAGAGATATGACAAATTTTAAGTGCCTAAAGTAATTCTGACCGCATATGCAATGGGTCACATTGAAATAATATGGCCTATAGATTTATTCGATAAATGGAATACACAATAAAAATTAAACACCATAAGAACCATAAGTTTTTGAGATTAACATGTTCAACCAAACAAACTTTTCAGATCAATTATTATGGCTTATAAGCCATCACGTATGTAGCTAAATATAAACTCTACAAGATAATCCAAAGCCATGTACTATGACATCACCGTACCTACTGGCTTAGCTGCGTACAAAGCTTAGTCTAGCACTATATCCGAGCAATCAAGTAACACTAATAGTGTGGGCAATCATCAGGTCATCTACTCTGGGATTCCCTTTGTGACAGTAGTAGTTACATAATATGTAGGGGAGAGCGGGGCTAAATGTTACCGAGGTAAGTTGTTCCGATGGAAATAATTTCGCGGAGAAGTGATAGGAATATTTACTAAACATATAGTGAAATGCAATGTGATAGCGCACCCATGGCCACCATATTGAACAATCCAGTAGCACTTGAAACCAATGGAATAGCACACGGGTGTCGTGGGTGCACGAATGTAAATATTTTCTGATTTGATATTTTTGGTCTGTCTCACAAATTTTTACGATTAGCCTCGAGTATGTTAGTGTTTTTTTTTACATATATTATCTACTATTTCGGAATACTATTTGTAAATTATTTATGTTTCCTAATCTTATTTATATTTAATTTTGTTTGTTGTGTTTTTGGGGCTAAATGTTCCCTTTTTTTGGAGCATGTTGTGACCTCGGAAAAACTTTTGCCAATTCATTTGTACCAATAATGGTATGTAAATATTGTAATTTTTCATACTAAAAAATATTGTAATTTAGTAACATGCGGACTTATGCTCGAAAATCAACTCGAGGTTATGTGTCATATGAGTTGATGCAAAAAGCAGCGGATATAGTTTTCAAAGATTGCAGGAATAAGATACAAACTATGACCAAAGAATTACGTACATATTGAGCGCGAAAAGCAAAAGCTATAAAATCTTTGTTTATTGTTTTGGATTAACAAAATCAAAATTATTTTTATTTTACGTAAAATTATCGTTTTCGTCAACTTTTTAGTTCGTTGTTTTTCGGTTCGTTTTTTTTTTTGTTCAAAATTAATTCTTTTTACGGTTTAAGTGATAGAGTGACGACGGTTGTTAAAGAAGTATCCTTTTAAGGTTACTTACCTTAAAAGGATACTTCTTAAACGAGTGATGGTTGTGGTGGTAGTTGTTAACGACTGGCATCTGTTGTGATATGTAAAACTTGACTCAATTAGGTATTATTTTTGTGGAAACTAACATTTTGGTATATTGGCCAGACAATACATAAAAAATATTCGGGCGAATTGGGAACCTCTCCCTTTTTTAAGTCGGTTGAAAATGAAAATATCTTTTTTGAGGTTGGTTGAAATTCAACGATGGGGAATCTTACTTCTGACAATAATTTTAACAAAGTTTTCCCTTGTAACTATTCCAGTATAATTAAAATTTACCAAAATAAAAACAAATTTTCTCAATTTTCACCGGATTTTATAATCGGAACCTAACCAAACTTTCATCAAACTATCCTTGAAGTCATATTGAGTTATTCGTCCATTTGCCGCACACATACCAATACAAATTTAATACTTATGTGATTTGGTGGGGTAAGTTGTTACTTTCCGACTTCAGTCATAAAAAAATCATAATAAAAAAGTCTTATAAAGAATACCCCCAATTACTGTTTTAATTGCAAGTATAGATATGTAAGTTGAATTTGATTATATTGTATAAATACTGAAATCAAGTATTCGTAGCCATATTTGAGGTTAAAAAAAATCGGAATTTTGGCCCCGCTCTCCCCTACATACATTTATAATTTACAATAATTTTTATTTACATTCTGTTCATGCCCTTAAATTTCAAAAACTTAAAATTAGTAAGTAAGATGTATGTTTTTTAAGCTAAGAAGACAATACATATTAAGATACATTTTATTTGAATACTCAGACGGTATCCAAAGAACGTAAGTTCAAATCCTGCTATATAGAGGAAACTTAGTGTTAAGATTGTCTATATTCCATTTTCCGCTCAGTTTTCGATATATTGTGTGTTAAGTGGCGGAACTTCATGGATTTTACCTATACCCGTATCAAAAATGAAACATAAAAGGCATTTACTTTCATAAACGTTCCAATACATTTATAACTGCATCGGCTCGACGAGTGAATCGATTTTAATCCCCGTTCAAGTGACACTCGGCCGTCCATTGAAAGCCATTGCACTATCGCAGCTACCGTGTATGCGTGAGGATAACAGATTTTAATTGTATAAAAAATTAAAAACACTTAATTGGACTGGACACAGTAACTGTTATACTATCGCGAATTTTTAATGTAGCATAAAATATATAATTAATAGCCAATATCTATGTTGATTCGTACAATTACAAATATATGACAATTTTCCAATTGAAACAGGAACGTGTCAAAGCCTGTCTAACTGCATACCGCGGTTTGCAGTGGAGTCCTATGGGGAAGCTCGCCATGTATCATGATTATTGTAAATTCGTCTAGACTACCTGGCTCCGCGTGTGTATAGGCTGATAGCACACAAGTTAAGTATCAATTTATTATATCCTTGAAGCTTTAAGATTACTTAATCACATTATAGATTAAAAATCATGTAATTTAAGAAATAATGGAAATTTATTAATATAAAAGTAATATTTCTGCGGACCAGGGACCTTATTCATGGAATAACGTCGTATACATCTAAAAAATAAAATATTTAACTAGCTAACGATGTGCCGCTAATTACTTCGAAATTTTTACATTGTGTTTAAATGTCAAAGATATCCTACGAATTATTTTTAATGCCTCGCTTACCAATGCGCGGCGTTGAGTCCCGCCACGCAACATGCAATATTTCGATACAAGTTTCACGAAAAGTGGTGAACAGTGTTTCAAAACAAGTTTCTCCCTACCCCTAACTATGCTACCAAATCAAGGGTGCAGTGTGAACTAATGAAAAAATAAAACACCCTGAGGACCTCATTTGAACAAACATTTTTATACGAAGAATAAAAAATTCCTTGCAATTTTAATTATCATAGTAATAGATATAACAGTTTAATATAAAGTTAAGCCACATCAGTGTGTACAGACCCCGGTAAACAATAGACGCCGGTGCTAGCCGGTATGTACACACGACGCGTTACCGGCGAGCTTCCGATTCATTGATTTGGAAACATTTATTAAGCAAATAAAGCCGCGATAGTTGATTGAAAATGTATACGTTGCTTGTTTACTCTCTATAAAGACTATTATCAATTTATTTATTAATAAATATTTTTTTCAGCTTTCAGTTGTAAAACAACCCAGTGTTAAGACACTCCGTTCCCCATTTTCAAAACATTGCCTGTTCAGTAACGGAAATTTCCAACTCTCATTTTCTTCTAATCTTTGTTTTGTACAGAACCGACGAAATGAAAGTAAGTAATTAGTGTTCACACCAAGTGGAATTTTGTCACAATAATATTTTGCGGGAGATTTACAATGAAAATTTAGAGATGCGTCATTCCTATCTCGAGTAATAATAGATTAGAATACCATACAAGCTGTAAAGTTATAATTATTTCTTTAATATACATAAGTGAAACTCTACCCTTATGTACCTACAGTAGCAAGCACTACGAGAGGTGAGCGCAAATGAAGAGACAGTCAAAGACTGGTATACCACAGGTATAATACAACAATGGTATATTATAATATAGTTTAGAACCATTTACAATGTGTAAATTATGTCTGTAATAATAAAATAGTTAGCACCCGCGTATTTAAACGGTATCCGCTTGTCATTTTCATTAACTTGATACGTCAACTCAAATATTATAAAGCAGCTTAAAAATATCCAACTTCAAAAAAAAAAGCTTTAGAAAATCTTGTTTGACATTTCTTTTCGAGTCGTTAAGACTATTTCTATTAATTTTCTACATCCTGTCTTAGAAAGAAAACCTAATATACATTATTTTTTTAAATCACCTCAAATGTGCCACTAACCAATATGAGTGAAGAAACTCAAAGCCGTTTTCAGTGTAAACAGACTGGAGGAACATATCTCCTAAAACCAACGTTGCTAGAAAATTTATTACGCAGCAGTTATAATAATGTTATTTGAGTACGACGGTTGTTAAAATGTCAGCAACTTTGTATTTTTATATGATTGAAGTAAAATATTGTTAATTCATTGTTAAAAACTACCCAGAAAAAAACAATATTTTACTTTAATTAATTTCGGTTTAGACTGTCCTATGTTTTTATTTTTTTATTTATCGCTTTTCATTTTTAATAATACCTATATATTATATAAAAATTATAAATCATTTCTTTAAAGTCAATATTATCCTTGTATAACTAGTCGCCATCCCTATCTTTGTTGTGCGCAGACTTTAAGATGTAATTTCCTAGAAATAATTTTTTTACAATTCGAGAAATTTTCTTTTAGTGCGTTGTGTTTGTGTTCGTCGTCCTTAACAAATTGCATTTTATTTTTCAATGATTATTTTTATATATTTTTTTTTTAAATCACTTTTTAAGTAGTTAAAATTGTGCTTTAATTTGAAATGGTGACCAAAAGACACTCTGTATAGATAATGATTATGTTAACTTAACAAATTACTGTTAACTTTCATTCAATGAGTCAAAAGGGGAACCCTGCCTGACTCAGTTGGCATCCGTCCACAGTCACTCTCATGTATTTATGTAGTTTCAGTTTCATGCCCTTAGGTCGGATACTGTCAGATTGGTCATTCTTCAATTGGTCATTGATGCTTTGCAAATGTCACCTTGAAATGATCATTTTATTATTAATAATATCCGTTAGGAGGTATTATGTCTCGAAAATGAGGCGAAAAGTAGAGAACCGAATCTTAACCCTAATCTCTCCCTCCTATACGATATACTGCTCACATATATTACATATATTACATATATATATATATATATAGCCGTAACCGCTGATGATAGAAACGTGAAATTTAGACAGATGTTTACTTTCCTTTACTAAATTTTAAGTAAAATAGGGGTTGAAAGTTTGTATGGAAAAAAAATTAAATCTGCACTGATTTTAATAAAATTGTAAATTCAGACTCTTTAAAATATTTGATTGAACACGTATTTCACGGTTTTTTAGAATTTACCCCCTAAAAGTGCCAAGGGGTTGAAAGTTCGTATGGAAAAATATTTAAATCGCCACCGATTTTTATAAAATTTGAAATTTAGACCTTTCAAAATATATCATTGAACACATGTTTCGTGGTTTATATTAATTAATTCCCTAGGGGTGTAAATATGGAGTTGAAAGTTTGTATGGAAAAATCTTTAAATTGCCACCGATTTTTATAAAAATTTAAATACAGGCACATGAAAATATTTCCTTGAACATGTGTTTCGTGGTTTCTTAGAATTCATCCCTAAGGGTGCAAATAAGCAGGCGAAGCTGCGCGCGCCCACTAGCTATATATAAAATTCATGTCATTCATGATATTATAACGGCAGGCATTTTTTTATTAAAGCAAGAAAGACCTAAATTTACTTTAAGTATGATTTTCCTATTTAATTACTATGCAGTACGTACGATATCACTGAAAGCATCGTGGCTCTGTTAGACTGATTCTGACTGGATGTGATTGTTATCTTTTCGAATCCGGGCGTAATATCTACATTTATAACATAGATACTCGCTTAGTCAAATAAATAGCTATGTTAGATAACATCACACACTTCGCACACATCGCACTTTCGGAAAATGGGAAACTAAGAAATATTATATGGGTATTACAGAAGAAGAATGAATGAAAGATGAATGATATGGCGATCTCTTGGTAGAATATGCTGAGTGTATGCCGAGTGAAATGATTGACCATCTAAACTGGCTGAATCGAACCCGCAATGAAGAGTTACACAGAATGACAGGTCACGAATACTAGCGAAGATGTCACGGTGAGAATGAAAAAGTATGTCCTCAGTTTCTGGTTCCCTCTGGCTACCCCGCTAGAAAAAAGGGTAAAACTAAAAAAAGAAACACGAAAAACTAAAAAAAGAAATATACAAGATAATTTGAATATGCCAACAATAGTGACAGATTTGTCGAAAAATTACCCAAATATCTAAAATCCGTAAAATATATAAAATTAGTTTATATATTTTTATATTATTTTAAAACTTATTCAAACAAAACGACATCATACTCAATAATCATCAAAAGCACCCACATACAATATACAAATAAAACATAAATAACTAAACCAGGTTACGACCTTTCATAACGATTAATAAAGCAATAAATCAAAAAAAAGTGTGCTCCCGAAACACAATCTATAAAGGAGCACAAGTTGTATCATTCAAGTGCAAGCAATGCTATAACAGTCGTCGTAAACAATTAAGAGTGAGCGTCGGTCGTCGCTTTAAATAGCGGTGTTTGTGGATCGATGTCCGACCGGAACTCGCGTCTATTACCGGCCCACTGCGCTGTGCTGGGCTGATCTACTGTACAAGTAATGTCCACAAAAACAATAGTGTAGCTTATCGTTCATTTGATGCTACGACGACGTATTTGCACTTTTTAAAATATTGCAGAAGAAGACGCAATCAGAATTTTTTTTTTAAATAATTTGATTTTAAAAAGAATCTACCGTTTTTTATGAAGTGTCTTAGTAAATAAAGAAGAAATCAGATAAAAGAAATTAGAATTAGAATCAAATAAAATATGCTAATAAGATCTGTTTCTTTTACACATAGTATTATTATGTAATAAGCCAAGTATTAAATTATCAAGCAATAAGCTAAGTTACAAGTATCCTGAAGGCCTAAATTTTTGATAAAAAAAAGCAAACCAAGGCAATTGGATGGCCACTCTCCAAACGCTCAAAAATTAAAACTACATGAAAAAACAATTAAGATATAAATTATATATAACTCCCGCTCTGACCGTACAACGAAGTAGCGACACGTGGCTATATTTATTTGCATTGAACATCCCAGTCCACTACACCTAGCCGATGTAGCCCTATTCATTAACCTATGTGTACTTAGCTATATGTATATGTATGTTTTGAAGTGATAGACAGTAATTATATTATACAATTATATTGCGGCTAATAATGAGATACAAATAATAAGGTTTCTTTAAATTTAAATACAAGTGCTATGGTTCGATTCGTTCTAAAGTATAGCATTCGAATCTATTATCTAGGTTGTTTTATAACCCTCAATGCGAAAGTAAAATAAACGAAAATCCTTCAATTTAAAAGTAAAAATATATAATAATATAGAGGGGTCAGTAGCGTGCTCTCTTCACTCAATGTTATGACACGAACAATATCCACATTCCGTCCAATCCATACCTATATTATAAATTCGAAAGTAACTCTGTCTGTCTGTCTGTCTGTCTTTTACGCAATTAGGGCCAAACCGCTAATTTAATTGTGATAAAATACTCATATAGAGATACTTGAGGGTCTCGGGATGAACATAGGATACTTTTTTTTCTCATATTTGTAATATTTTCGATATATACCAATATATTAAAATACTTATTAATTTGACATGCAATTTATTCCGCCATGTTTATAACAACCGCCGTTGCTAAGCAACGATTTGCAAAGTTTGTTGTTAGAAAACGTCACCCAAAATAAGTTTGCTTAACGCATACATGGCGCGCGCCGACTCAACCTTATGAGACACAAAAACAATATTCTCCAAAAATATTGTCCCTTAAATATTGTTTAAAAAAGTCCGCGTTGATATATACTATAGATATAGATTTGTATACATTAACAAAAATTATATGATTTCTATAATTTGATATTCATCCTTATGAAAATAAATATAATAGTCACTTTTAGCATTTCATCTAGATGGAAATTATAGTTTACTGTATAATAATTTAATAAATAATTAAGGAGATGTCAGTGATTCGGAATGACCTAGCCTACGAGTGGTAGGAATAGTATGACTTTGATGGTTTTGTAAATTTTTATACATTTTATTTAATTATTTGCTGCTTATTACTAATACTACTTATTAATTTATCTCAGTTCGGTTATCTATACCGATGTTATACACTTAAAATATCGTAATTTTAATCATTTGGGATTTTATTTAATATTGTTCGCAAAAAATATTAATAATTTAATATAGAAAAATGATTTAGTACGCGCGCACGGCAAACGTTAGGTACTTTTTCTAATATTAAGAATTTCCTTTAGTTACTTTTAATTCTTTTGTTTGTTCATTTCGGTTACTCAGATATTTTATCTAATAATAAATCTCCACTTATTATTATTTTTTAACTTATTTTAATTATTTAGGCTTATATTTTCTTACAAATTCTATTGAAAACCGAAAATAATTTCATAAAAATATTTAATAAATAATCGTATAGTGCAAGCGGGCGTAGCTGCGTCCGGGCCCACTAGTTTTCTATATATTGGGTATTGAGTGGCGGAATTCTACGCCGCGTATTTTCTAACAGTGCGATGAAATAAACATTATAATTAAATATGACCATTAATTTAAAATTAAATATGACCCGTGTGAGGATCGATTCCACAACCATTGCATTTACAGTCAGACACTGGTCCACTGGGCCACGGTGACATAATATTACATACATTAGTAAGGCAACAAACACAAAACTAGCAATACAAAGGAGGCGCGGAAGTTTGTAAATAGAAACACACACATAATGTGCGCAAGCGCAACGCGACAACGCCGGGGAATGCGCGCGAGTTATTTTAGAGATTATAATGACGTTTGTCAAGAGCTTAGAGATCATTTTGACGGTCAGTGCATCATGAATTGCAGAGTATTAAAAGTACATGTAATTTTATTACTGTACTAGTCGTCGCCAGGACATTTGTTTATGTGGATTTTCGGAGGTAAAATGGTAAATGCCGTTTTTCCTTTTCTCGTAAAAGATCCGAAACATTATTTAGTTTTATTTAGTATTAGTTATGAAACGAAAAAAAATTTCTAAGACAAATAGTTTCGTATGTGAGTCGAACATAGAATTAATTATAAGAACTACTCACTCCCTATTCATAAAAAAAATTGAGTGACATATCTTTTACTTCTCCTTATAAAATTCCAAAAATAAAGACAAATAAGCAAAAAATGCTCCGCCTCTTACAAAAAGATAAAGAAAAACGATAACTCATCATTACACTCAAAGAAAAATAAAGTAAATAGATATAAAAACAAAAAAGAAACAAGAAAATCTCATCTGGATATACATTAAGCAAAAATATAAACAGAATAATGTATAAGTGAACGTCTTCAATCATCAAAGGCCATGAAAGGTTGACATTTTTCATAGAAGTGAGTTATGCGAGGTGTGCCCGGAGTCGGGACACAGTCTGTTCTATACTGAATATAAAGTCCTTTTTTTCTCTTTAAATTATGTCATTATGTAAATTTATAATTTATGAATTGTAAGTTAAAAAAAATGTTTAGATCTTATAGTATATTCCTAGTTCTGCCATTCTATACGCAAAATGTCTCTCAAATTGGTTGGGTAGGTTTCCTCTATCTACCCTGCTATGAAAAACAAGCGTGACGCTCTTTTATTAAATATAATTTAATAAAGGCACAGTAAAAAAATATAATAAATTAGTAAAAATCTTAAAAGCCTCAATAGAATATTTGAGATTTTTCGTAAAAACAGTAATTTGCAGAACGTCGGAGCCCCTTTGTAATAGCAAATATTTATTGTTCCCGGCGGAGCGAGCCTCTAGGGGTCGGCAAGGGATCACTTTATAGCCACCGATGAATGTAGCGCCAAGTTATTTACTTGTTTTACCTTAACACTAATAATAATAAGGAGGAAAATAGGCGGTTTTCATTATGAAAGCAAAAACAGATCTCAATTAACGAGAACTTACGTAACCACGAGTTAACGAGAACTTACGTAAGTAAAAATAAGTATGAAATAAGAGTTTTTCTTAATTTTTTGAATAAAACCGAAAAGTGTTTGTTTTTCTCCAAAATTTTTAAGTATTCATTAGAAAGACAAAGCTACGTCCAATTCACTTTTTTAATCGAAAATTACGGAAATTTAAATAATTACTTAAGCACGTGCCTCTTACACTACTAAGTATAAAGAGTTAATTGTATAACAATAAGCATATTTAATAAAACCACACCAAACATAGGCACGTGTAGGAAGTATGAAATTCACACAGCTGTCAACCCTAATAGCGTGGAAGCTGTCAGAAGGCACTATAGCGATTGGTATAGGGGCATGCGACCATAGACTTGACCTCGAATGTGGTCGCTAACTATACAGAACGAGGAATTCCTTAATACAATGTATATATTATATTATATAAGGGAATTCCTCGTTCTACATACAGTCGATCTCATAGATATAGATATAAGATGTAGCTTTAGGGTAGGGTACGCACAGATGACCTGGTATTAAGACACTCCCCTCGAACCGCCCAACTTTCAAGATATTGTGTATTAAGTGGCAGAACTTGTCATCAGAACAAAAAAAATCTCGAAAGCAAGTAGAACCAAAAAACGTCGCGTTTATGGCCAAAGTTCATAATTTAATTATTGTTCCAGTATTAGAACTACTTCAACAATAATTTGTATCACCGGGACTATAACGAAAAGCAAATTCTGGCAACGATGCCGAGCTGCATCTCAAATAATCCCAAGGCGCCTCGAATACTTTAAAAGCTTCGTTTTGGACCAAATGATAAACCTTTTAAACTTAATGAATTAAATTAGGATTGTTGTACGAATTGGGTCGAACAATTTGAAGTTAAATGTAGTCGTACATTTTCGAGTGGGAATCGAAGTTACAGCCATTGCTTCACATCTGTTTTATTAAAAATATATAAAAAAAAAAAATAATAAATAATTTTTATATCTTTCAATATCTATGGTATGAACATTGAGGGATTTGTGGACCTGGCAGTTGTCAATTCTGGTTTATAGAGCAAAATATATGTAATTTTTGTTTTTTTTTAAATATGTAAGTATTAGTTAGAAATACAAACTCTATGTGCAATTCACTTATTATATATCAAAATATCTTATTTAACGACAAGCAATCAACTCTAAAATCAGTGAGAAACAGAGCAGTAGGGCGTTATCGCTGGGATGTCGGTATCGCATCCTGTCGATATGTCTGTTCACTGACATTTCTCCTGAATACTCTAAGTACAAAGCATACGAAGGTCGGTTTGCTGTTTAGTTCATATTATTATGTAATTTGAATGTAGTTCTTGGTAAAATTGTCAATAGTTACTTGCTTATACATAAATACTTGTAGATCACGTGATCGCCTATATAGTTCAATAAGGTAAGAAAAAATCTATAGAGTTACATCAACAACGTAACATGCAATGATTTAGAATGAGCAGAGAGAATGTCGAAGATAAAAATCACTAAAATCATATATCTATGAAGTCTTTATTTGGTTGAACGCTCATACCTCAGAAAATACAGGTTCGAATTAAAAATTTATTTTCGTATTTGATTGAAATATTAACTAAGAAATATTATAGAAGAATATAACATCTTGTTAATAATTTCGATGCAGTCCACTCGAGTGTCATAAGCAACAAATACTTTTTCCTGTTTTACCACGCGGGACAAACAGATAGAAGCTAGTACGAGGTTAACGAAATCTTATACAAAATATACAATATACGTCCAACTTTGAAACGATCAACGTCAGGCACTAACCCCGGGTACCCTCCTTATCAAATCACCCACGCAATGGCACCGCACAAACACCGCGGAAGAAAGACAACTTACTAAGTTAAAAGTTTGCTATATGGCCATTAAGTGTTAAACTTGAAAACACCGAAATATATCTCTATATATCTTTATATTATATCTTCATCAAATTTTTGTTTGAGTTTAAATTATTATCGTTACTTTTATTATCTGTGTTTAACAATTAAATTACAGCAATTAACAATAAATAAATTGACATAAATATGAACAAAAACAAAAATTGTAACTCCTTAGCAGACCTAACGTAAGCCTCCAATATTTTACATAATGTCATGCTCATTATTTTTGATATTAAAAGTAAATATTTGGAAACGCTATTCTTATGGACTTAAGAGAGGGTGCGCCCTACCAACGCAAGCTTTGGAGCGTTCCATCACTCTTGTACAGTACCTAACTACAAAAGTTATAAATACATTTATATATATGTATTTACTGGGGTTGCCCCAAAGATTGGTACCAACTTTGTCTCAATTGTAATATGTAGGAGGGTCGTTTCTTTTGTCGATATGTCTTGTGATACGGCTGGCATAGGTTTTCTTTACAAAAAATGTATTGCTCTGCTGTTAAGGTATTTTTTAAGCAATTTTTATTCTACTCCTTTCTGCTTTGCCACGTTCCGCGTTCTAAAAAAAGCTCCAAAAAAAATTTACAAGAAGTGATTTCTGACAACATATTTTCAGATTCTACAACAGAACAAATAAAAACTAACATTTACAACGTCTCGTAAACTATTTCCACTGAAGCGGGAGATTGTAAAGCGATTAAAATTATAATTAGAGTAGTGGTCGTGTGACTAAGTCGGTGTACGTGGGACCCTCGCGGCGTACGTGATCTCATACGTACAGAGCCAGTAAAACGCCTATATAATAACTAAAAGTTTTTTAAAAATAAAAAATTGCGTTTATATGTTATATAATCGTTTTAGTTAGATAAGGCTCGAAACCATAATATCTCAACACTGGGTTCTGCCTGCTTCGCTGAAGGCCTAAGCCTAAGTGCTACAAATTAGCGAGTATAAGAAAAGTGTATGATATATTTTAGTTTTATTTTCAAAGGTTTTTTAATTAATAACCTATGAATTTAAATATAAGCTTTCGTTGCAACACGCAATAAGTTTATTTCGTTTGCTAGTTCATCGGTTTCTATATAGTATAGATACAGTCGGTCGGTCTCGGTCAGTCAGACTATTAACTAATTTAATAAAGTTGTTTTATTACTAACGCCTTGGGAATGAAATTCTGTCTTTGGTTAATTTTAAAAGTGCCATTGTCAAAGATAAATAAGTTTCAATCAGTAAAAAAGAAAGTTTTGTAATAAGTCCTATGCATTTCACACAACTCAAGCTCAACAAGCTCGCGAACGTGAATGTGTCATGTAATAATAAGCGTTCAGTCAAAACAAAATATAAAGAGCAAATCACTTGTGTGGCGCTAACATATCGGTCTCGTATCACAATTGATTCAAACGAACCAATTGCTCTTATACCATATATTGACTTGTTGGGACGATGATTTGTTACAACCTTAGTTAAATAGATATGTTACGTATGTAATAGTCTTAAAGGGTCACTTTTAGTTATCTTATAATGCAGAAAGTTATAGAGCTTTAAATTTTATCCGAATTTCTACAATTTTCCCCTATAGTTACGATTGTATTATACAAAATCAACGGGGAAATTACTGAGCTATTTTTGAAATAATACTTTAAAAATATGAAATAACTCTTCAAAAATGTTAGGAAATTATTGTTTAAAGTATTCCATTCTACCGAATCTCAATAACAATAGATAATCCAAAGTCTAGAGCTAGAACAACGTTTGCCACAAATATTAATTAAAAGACAAAAAAAATCAATTAATGAATATCAAAAACATAATATGTATTAAAGGAATTTCAAGCATTCAGTTCATTCGTAACTATCTTCGACCGTGACCCACACTCGTGGGATGCGACAAAATGTCAAATATTATATCGAAGACTGTGATAACACAAGTTCGCACAATCACTTAACATTGACCTTGTGCTTGTGTTAACTAACTTTCGAGTTGTCGGGCTAATTGTAACTTTCTCTTACTAACGGAAATGAAAAACATTAATATGTTCATAGATACATTGATTAGTATGTTTTAGTTTCACGCTGTAACCCGCATAGGGTAGACAATTTGAGAACCTGGGCTACACACACCAAGAAAGGTACCTTTCTCATGCGTAAAGTGAGTGTTGCGAGACGGAACTCAACGTCGTATCGTTTGTATTGTGAAGTAAAAACGATAATATTGATCACTCTTCCGAATGGGAGTCGAACCCACAATGCTGGACAGACGCTAAACTACTGATAATTACTTCTAGATTTTGAATTGCGTGTTTGTAACAAATCACATAAAAGCTCATTTAAAGGTTCATTATGACATAGGAAGTTTGGATATTTTTGAATATTGCCTTTAACATTATGATGTCACTATATGTAGTAATTACCATATTTCTCAAAAAAAATCGTTTATAAAAAAAATCTTAAATATCTTTGATAACAAACAAACAGCCATCAAAGATCTTGTAAAAAGCGCACTCATAATTTTTCCCTTACGTCAATCACACCAAACAAACCTTACGTAGTTTCCGATTTTTATCACTACGCTTAACATTAACGCCACTTACACTTATTACAAACAAACACTACCAACCCAAAACTTTAAAAAAAAACACTAAAAGCTCAACCACTGCAACGATTTTAATTACAATTTTCGCAAAAAAAACTAAAAATAATTGAAAAATATCTGATGGTTTCGCAAATATGGTAATATTATTATCAAATTTAACTCGTAAACTGTTATATTATCGAACACGTCCACCCCGCACGAGCTTTCGTCCGCCACTCGCCTCTGAAACTTCTACCTACTGAAACTGAAGTTTACGCTACGCTTTGTGTTTGGGAGCGTTCTTAATGAAAACGAGCGAGCTTTGTGAGCATCGAGGGCATAAATGTTTAAATTTGCTTAGTATTTCGTTTAGAGTTTTTACTTGGCTATCGAAAATCGATATGCAAATATGTATGAATACAATTTATCAAGTAGGTACCAGATACCTGTATAGTATAGTATTTTCAATATTACAAATGATTTGAAGGTAGAAGATAAAAAATCTCGTGTTATTATAATATATTAATTTGTATGTACATAATTAATTAACAAAAACAATGAGATTGTTGAGGCGTCGCTACGGTAGGTGGTCGATTCCTACTCTGGGTTTTTAATTATTTTCATTACCTTGCTTTGGCAAAAAAACTATGCGCGACAAATTTGGTAGAAATTGGCGGTGGGGGACACGCATTGTCTTGACACTAAATCTCCTCTCTGTCTACTGTCTACGAGAAATTACAAATTGCAATGTTAAAAACCTACCGCCTTGCAATATGCAATGTACTAATGAGCGGAAAGCAGACAAAAACAAGCCCCTACATTATTTCCATCCACTGAGCGTTTAAAGGTTAAAAATATAATTAGTTTCTATTCATTTCAAGAATATTCCTTTTTATTCCGTCCTGAAAGTAATGTTTTTGCGTCCATTTGAAAGGAATCTTAATAATTATTTTTAAAAGAGTCCTTCAAATATTAATGAAACTATCTCTATGACTCATCGTCGTCTTTGTTAGTATCGTTGAGTTTTTAAATTATTTTTTGAAGAATAATTCTAAAATAAAAATTTAAAATGTTAGTTTGCTAATCTTTGAAGTTAGGAAAAGTTGGAAGATAAAACATTCGTTATAAAGGTAACTAATAAATAATCTCGGTTAATTAATAAAAAAAACATGGAATAATTTTAATAGTGGTGTAAACGACATGTTTGTGGTTCGTGTTCAATTACCAATCGTAGAAGTGAACCATGTTCATTTACTCAATCTGGTAACTAGACAAAACGCGGCGTTGAGTTACGCCACTGCCAAAAAGGCAATATCTTAAGAACCCGTTATTGTAATTATTCTTGTCCCTACCCTTATTTCATATGATTTTCATAAAAAATATTTTGTGTGGGTGTAATGAAATTGGTCATTGTTACTAATAGTCAATTTGTGATAATGTTTATAAAAAAATATTGGATATTTTTATTAAAAAAATATATCATTAATTTAAAAGGCTTTATCACCGCTATTAGTTCAACAAAATTGACAAACCAAAAGTATATAAGTTATATCCAATTTTAACTTTATTATAAAGTAATTAAAAGCAAACTTTAAGACCTGGGTACAATTTAGTAACATATAATTTCAGTTACCTTGAATATAAGAAAAAGGAACAAAAGTAATCGAATCCAAGTATAACGTAATGACTCGACCGACATTCCTTACTACTGAACTAGCTTCGCTACTACGAAAAACTATAAACCTATTTACGTTTGCTTTTTATCATTATGGATATTTATTTGTAATGTTGGTACAAATTTTATATGTTTTATTGATGTTAATGCAAGATATATCTATAATATAGTAGTAACTTCCTATTACTACGTGAAATATACACAAATAGTATATTTGTACATATTTGAAGTACAAGGGTACGTGCTACGTCGAATAAACATTAGTAAGTTGTAATAAGCGTATAAGAATTTCGATGCAGCTTGATTAGTGCTCAGAGCGCTTGGGCTGTTAACAACAAGCGTGGGTTCGAGGTCCACTTAAACTAATTATAAAGTATTTTTTAATCCAGAAATGTTAAATAGTATATAAAATAAGCTTTCTCAAACTGCCGTCTATTTTGCCGGAGAACCTCAACCCCCAAAACAGATATCAATTGAAACATTAGTGTGTAGGATTTGAATCCACAATCACTGCATTGTAGTAGGCGGTTTAGGTTGGCCGCTATCCAAGCACGCCGCATAGGTGGAATACCATATATCCCATTTACACTAGTTAATAAAATAAATATAGGAAGTTGCTCCGTTTAACTCGGATTATTTCAATTTCTAATTTGTAATCGTATGCTGAGTCGCATCGCAAGGGCACAAGCGTGTGATTTTAAACGCGACAGGGTGTAGGTTCAATTCCCACTCGAGACAATAATATAAATACTTTATATTTCTATTTCTTCGCTTTGGTTTCGAGGCAATGCGCGACATTGAGTTGAAATAAAAATATTAAATATTCATTACTTCGAGTGAAATCAAACCCACGACCACAAACAATAAGGAATGGTAATAGGTATGAAATAATGCTTCAAAGTTCGTTACAGTAAAGTATTTACGTAAACAAATACACTTGTTTTTGTTTTATTAAAAACAACCAAGTAGTTATGATTTTACAGGCATACAAATTTCAAATACCGCTAAAAGTCCCGCGGTCGGCGGTGACGCCACTGGTCTTACAACTCGCTAGTCGCCTGTGATAGTTAGGAGATCTCGCGCAGTACTTTGTTTGTTTGTTACTTGCCTGTGCTAAAGTGTCAATCTAATTAATTTAAATGGATTCGAAAAAGGGCAATCGGATAACCTACGCGTAATAGATGGATTTATGGTTGCCGATTATTTATCGAATAATAGTGATTTCATCGCCGCAGTAATGCAAGGAGTAAAAATGAGAAGATAAGTTTTTTGTCTAACTAGTAATATTATGTCAATTTGGGTGTAAATAATAACTATTTTATGTTATTTTATTTGAAATTATTTATTTAAAATTGTAATGTAACCTAATCTAACTAGTTTTATATTGTAGGTAACGCTATTTGCGTTAAAAGTACCAAACCTTTTACTCAAGCTCAAAGTAGTAAGATTGTTTTATAAGTGAAAATAATATTATAATAATATAAATAAATACATGCAGTAAGTTGAGCATGCACAATTTTTTTTTAATGTACATTTTTAATATTTTTATATATGTATATCTGAATAATATTTCTATTGTGATTATTGTAGATCGGCAAGAGAGAGTTATGGTCATGATGCTATTGCGTACGTATAAGTTAAAAGAGTATGTTACGTATGTATTGCCAAATGTAGATTACAGCAGAACACCGCGCACGTATTAAACCATATTATTGCAGTTTAGAATGCAATGAAAAGAACCAATAAGTTTATACGTAATCTGCGAAGATTGTGCCGCCAGCAGAGGTGATTGTAAACATACCATGGCATTTATAATGGGCTACATCGTCGAAGCGACGAGTCTTCAACAACTGCAACCAAGTCTTCTTTCTCTTGGCATTAATTCCGGCGTATCCGCTACGTCATGGACCCTAAGACTACCTCGAATGAATGTGTTACGTATGCGTCAGGCCGCGTTACGCCGACCATTCACCTCAGCATCTTCATTTCCGTGACGTGAAGCTCCTCAGCGTGCCGAGATAGTGCTGGCCAACATACGCTGACGTATAATAGAACCGTATAAAAGTAACCTCCCAGCATTTGGCCCAGGCAGCGCTTATCCAGCTATGGATATCGTGAACGATGCCTCCAGACTCATGCATAACGGATCCAAGGGACTTGAGACTTTTTCAACTTAACGGCTGGCTCAGGGCCTATAAGGATAGTGCTCGAGTCCGGGCTCCCTCAGGCTATGTATTCGGTCTTCGACACATTTTGTTTAAGACCGCCGTTCTCAAGCGCACCATTCTAGAGGTTCACTTTACGCTCCAGCATCAGTTGGTTCTCTTCAATGAGTGCCATGTCATCGGCATACATCATCAACCATGGAGGCAGGAGCAGCGCACCTGGATGTGAGCCGTGACAGTGCGCTTGGTGAACCCCCTACTGTGATCTAAAGGGTTTGGTGTCGCCAACAGCAGTCTTAACCACCGCGAATCCCAAAGCCGGATCGTGGTACATATCTCAGATAATCTCAATATAGGCCTCAGGGACCCCTTTGGATCGCAATGCCCTCCAAATACAATGACGAGGCACACAGTTAAAGGCCTTCTGCAAATCTAAAAAGGCCGCAAATCTAATGCAGAGCTCTCCTATTTTTCCTTTTTCCTGTATGCCTCCATCAAAGTTCTGAGTAGTCTGTCCATTAAAGTACTTATTAAGTTTGTGGTAACGCCCAAGCCAAACCAAGTGTTATTGGAAAAAAATCAAGCCTTCTGGTATCGATACTACAATGAAAATAATCAAAGCTAAAGTTTTTGGTACAACACGCCATGAAACCGAGCAGGATAGAACTGATTTTTTGACAAAGTAATATCAAAACTTCAATATCTTAAAATACAATGCTCGCTATTACATTATGTATGTAAAAAAAAAGATTTTAAAAATATACCTATATATTATTTATTAAACGAAACTAAATTCGTAGTGAAACGCCAGCTACAGAAGAGCGCGAACTGCGTGTGAACGAAGACGAACTGAGCGAGCTAGTTCTGTCAGACCAGTGACGTCACGCGGGTCGGTTACGGCTCGATGGAATCTCGCGCCGCGCGCTTACTTTAAACGACAATATCTCAAAAACTAATAGACGTATCAAAATAATTCTTTCACACATATTTTTTGTTTTTAAAAGACAATACGATGAGCTAGAATTTAAATTTAGTGATTATTCTCCATTGTTGCAATAAGTGTACGTGTTATAGTGTTCGTGGAAAATGAAATATTATGTGAACTACAAGTGTATCTCTGGGGTGTCCTTACAATATCTAAACGTAAACGTACAGCGAATTATATTTTTAATTATATCACTTACAATTAATTTCAAACAAGTTTATTAAGATACTAACATTTACAAGCTAACTCCTGTTTCCCTTAAATTCCCGAGGGTCAAGGTAAATTGGCCAAGGAAAGTAAGATGTAGTACAACTGGATGAGTCCCAAGTCGGTGTCACTCATATTATTAGAACAATGGTGTAGTTAAAGCTCTTGTATAGCGCTATAATGAAATTATTATTTCAATGAAATATAATAATACTTTTCGTTTTCTTTCTTTTTCTTTATATACAAAACAAGTAGTATAAGATAAATATATATTTTAATATATACATCAGTAACGTATTTCACTTTTTGAAATATTATACAGTACATGCAATCAAAATTTTTAAATAGGTTTTTTCGCATATACTGACGTATTTTCCTTAAAAAAAAAACAAAGCTTAATTACGTCATTGATTCACCAAAAGAGTGAATTATTTGCAATAAATGTATTAGAGATTACAACCCACAACCCCCAAAAATATTAGCAACAAATAACAACTGGACAACAAGCCGAGACGTCACTCATATACTGTCACGTCGTTAACAAAAGACAAATGTGAGACGCGTGCCAACAAAAATAACAATGTTATGTAAACATTTTAATATGTCGTGTTTCTTATTCGCAAGTCGCGAGCTACGGCGGTGACTCATTCTGTCTCAGAACACTAAGTCACTACGGTAGTGACAGCTGATCGTTATAAATGTTCTTTGGTGTGAGAGTTGTATTTTAAATAGATGCACGACTTATTGGTTGTTTGTTGGTATTTTGTTAATATTCCATGTCATATTGTATAAGACGCCTTCCTACCCGTGATATTAGCATAGGCAGAGAGATTTAGAGTTAACACATTCTGTTTTACGCTTACATTTATGTTCTAAGAACATCGATGAGTCACTTCGCAAGTAATGTTAAGTAGATATATAGTAGTATATATATATATAGTTAAGTTTTCTCTCTTTAATCTATACTTATAATAAAATCGTGAGAGCCAAAAGCCAAAAAACCCAAAAAAAAAATTTTTTTTATTTTCTCTCTGCCTATCCTGCTATGCGGGAAAAATGTTAAGGACCTACCTTAATGTCTGTATTTCTATATAAACACACTTAAAGTATTTACACTTAGGTATTAGTTCATTCTCTAATTTACAGTGTCTGCCAATTACGTTGAGAGACAACCTATAATTTTTGGAGAGAAGATTTTTATTTTTACGTTTAGCTGTAACTCGCATGTAGACAGAGAGAACCGAATTCAAGCATTGCGTGTTGAGTGAATGTCAACGTCACGTTTTGTGTCGCCGCCAGAGCGAGGAAATGAAAATATTGAATATTTCACGCCCCCAAGTGAGAATCGAACCGCCGACAGTCGCATTTACAGTCACACGCTTTTACCACTGCGCCACGACGGCCTTTATTCTCTTTTCTCTTGACAAGAAATTTGAGACTTACATATATGGCATGGTCTACCAGACCTAACCAAATTCGAAATAGTAGTTACTTATTTTAAAATCTGATCCATGTATAATTGCGAAGTTTCCAATGACTAACAGAATTACAATGGTGAAATTGAGCATTTGATTCTTATTTTTTTGCATATTTACTACGGCTTTCAAGTCGTCCGAATAAAAAAACGTCCCTAAAGGAAAACTACATGGCGCTGTGGTGAGTTAGATCGCGCTATCGTTATGTTCATTTCGAATGTGTAATTTGGCAAAACACCTGCAATGTAAACTACCACACTTCAGTGTTATTTATAGCTCTCAATGAGCAATTTTTAAAATGCATACTCTTGTGGTATGTATGTATACTGTATAAAGACATCATGTCCCGGACATGTTCAAAAGGAAAAAAATGGGATCTTTATTGGATCACTTTTTGGAATCTGAAATCAATATCCGATATTCAGGTTTACAGTTCAGTTATGGGGCACAGAAATATAGCTTCTAATACACGGTACCACCCTATGCAATCAAAAGATATAACCATGTATACATCGCATCTGCTCCTTATTGTACGAAATTCACCGCGTAATCAAAATTTATAATGTACTTCCCGTGAGAAAAAATTATGAGAAGTAAAAAATTATTACTTTATTTCATATCTACTAAATAAGTGTAGGTATATGCCCGGAAACTTATGTTTGTCAACTTTATTCGCCGCATCATCAAGACCTCAGGTATTTCCAAAGCACAATCCTGAAATAGGTACAGAACCCTCTGTGAGCGAATTCGGTTAGTGCTTGGTCGGTTTATTCTTAAATACACTTGAAACAATCATTTGTATATTTCAAGCGGGCGAAGCCGCACGGGCCCGTTTGTAGGAAATATTTACGTAATTAAAACGTTACACATATCTATTTCTAGATCTTTTGTTTACATTTTATGGTTTTTCTTACTAAATATATTGAAACTGTTTCTTTAATGACGTAAAATTCTACTTATTTCAATCTCTTAGAAAAATACATTTAATATAAGATACGACTCGTGCAAACAATTTTTAAAACAATGCAGCTAAGCGTAGAACAGAATACAAAAAATCTGAATTATAAGTTTACAGATATAAACGCAAAAAAATACTAAAACTTTATTCATTTTCTTGATTAATTTATCAATTTGAAGAAAACTTTTATTTGAGAAAAGTTTAAGTCAAATAGAAGTAAACAGTTAGTATACAGTTTATTGTATTTGTAGACTCATAACAAAAAAAGGTAGAGCAGAACATTATTAATATAAAATCTTTTGTCAGTTATTCGCCGTTTCCATTTAGACACTTTCGTCTCCCACTTTCCGCCGAATTCTGGAGCACCTCACCATACTTATCACTGTACCAGAGCGAAGAAATTAAAATAACACCTTGTCAGTCGCACGCTTGTGCCCTTCCACCACGATTGGCCTCAAAAAAATACAAATTTATATTATAAATTCCAGACAAAATGAGCAAAAGTATAACTGTAAATGCGACTGGTTGTGGGTTCGATCCCTTCTCGGGGAAATGAGTGTGAGAATGAATGAGTAGAGATTGAATTCGGAGTATCTTTACAATAAGTTCCCTCTGCCTACCCTTCTATGTGCGGGATACAACGAGCTGATTTGATTTTTTAGCAATATTAAACCTGCCGTATCCTGTAATGATATTAATATATTCGCGTCAAGTCACCCTTCGGATACGGAATTCGTAGCAACGCGACAGATAGGCATAATAATTTATCGATATTGATACTTTTGCTTTCCTTTAGTTTTTACGAATCTATGAAGTTTTTTATTACAATTCGTGATACGAAATTTAGTTTAGTAATTAATAGGAACCGTTATGTTATAATATAATTTAACAACAATATATTTCATTTAAGAAAGATTATATATTGTCTAATTATACGTAAAGAACGAGAAGAAACAGTTAAAAAAATTATAACAGAATAACATATAATACTACATATACAAACTAAATAGCACAATAACGTATATGAAATAAAAAAATGAGGATGCCCTTTAGCAAATAAGTTAATCAGTGACATTTGTTTGATGTGGTATCACGTACCTACGTCATATAAAAATATATAGGTATCTACAGGTATTCAAATGAATATTTATATCTAGATTTTGTATATTTATATCTAGATTTTTTTATTTATTTATAGTGTTACTGTATAAAGCTAATGCCAATGTGTAGCCTTTGGATATATTATAATATAAAAGTCCGACAATAATAAATCTTAATAAAACATCTTAATAAATACAAAACATTTTTAAATCTTATTCACGTACTTAGAATTAGATAAATGATAAAATCTCATCTCATAAAAAGGAACTCTTCATAATGGACAAATTATCTAGTGAAAAGCAATTAGCGGGTTATCGTATATCAATATATCATTGTTCCTGCAAATCCAAAAATGTAACAAAATTTTATTATCTTCCTTTCTGTCTCCGACACACACATATACACCGGCACCTACACGCACACGCACATAAACGCACATATAAAAACACGAAATATAAAAACAATAACTTACCCAATACAGTAGGCGAGAGCGTGACATCCCACGGCGATTCGTCTTCAATTTTTCGAAAGCTGCGTTCAACTGAAAATTAATTACATATTTTGGTTATCTTTATAAAAATGAGAATTATTTTTTATTTTTTTTTTAAATTAGTAATACAAACACTTTTAAATCGTCAAGTTACATAAAAGGGCCCTTGAAGCCTACGCTAGTTTCAGGGACGGCCTTAAAATTCACTGTATTGCTTTGGTATTTAAGGTTAACTATAAAGAATTGACTTTTCATAAAACGAGTTATTTCCTTTACATATCTCAAATACAAAAGATAACATGTTTGGAAAATACCAAATAACTTTATCCTGACAAATAATTTTTACGACGTTTATCTAACTCCGTATATTGTAATATCACAGGAGTTAAATAAACGTGACAATTATGCTAGTAGTGTTGTATGTACTTTAAATACATCAAAGTTATTAAGTATACCTATATTTAAACTTATAATAAAATCATAACTGATCGGTGTATATATATGAAATATAAATCAGAAAACATATTATTGGTGCCATTTATTGATGTAAACAAACTTGTTTGTCTATTAGTCAGAGTATTTGTTAACGCTAATTTCACTGTTTTACTTATAATTAAATAGTACTTACGGTTCAGAAACTGTGCGGTGCCCGATGTCTTCCTATTTTTCTTGTCATTTGAATCTTGACCTGTTGATTATATAAAATTTATTATATTATAAAAATTATCAAAAGAAAATACTTAAAAAAATAAAAATTAAATATTATATAAATTTTATAGTAAATAAAAAATATTATTTATAACAGTATACTATACTATAAATTTTAATTAAAATCAAATTGTCTCGCACCTGGCGGCGCGTGCGCGTGCATGCGCTCCATGAAGCGAGAGATGCGGTTGTGCGTCGCGTCGGCGTCGTGGATGCAGCAGCCCTCGTCGACGCGGCGCGCGCAGGCGCGGTGCACGCGCAGGCGGCAGTGCGCGCACACGTAGGCCTGCGGCGCCACGCCCGCAATCACCTGCGCGCACTGGTGGCAGTGCGCGAGTGAAGTCAGCGCCGCGGCCTGCAGCAGGTGCCCGCGCACTACAAACTAAACATGGAATATAAGTACTTTAAGCTGAATTCGCATATAAACGAGTAGAGAGTATAGAGTGAGAATCGAACCCAAAACGACGATAATAACCTAAATACATAATACAAATCAATAACAACTCACAGGTTGCGGATGTTGCTTTGTCAGTTGTTTCAACCGCTGCTTGTACAGCTTGTCACGTTGCAAGAACGAGCCCCGCGACCCTCCCACCGCGGCAGCTACCGACGCCGGCCTGGGAATTTTAAAACAAAAATATTTAAAATATTAACCTTTTAAAATGTTACACACTTACGAACGTATGAGACTTAGCGGTGCAACAGCTTGGACGGTTTTCTAAAGGCGCGGGTTCAAAAAATTTTATTTGTAAAATTTATATATAATAATTTTTGAATGAAATTAAAGATATGACAGAAGCATTATTACCAGAAATAAAAAACAAAATATATTCTCAATAAAGATTTTTAGTATATGTCGGATTTAAGGGGGCGTAATAGATATTAAAAATAAACAAGTAGAACCTCCGACCATGTCCTGGCCTTTGGTTCTACTCGAAATACTAAATTAAATAAATAGGTAAATCTAAAACAAATAAATAAACCAAACAATAACTGGAAACATAGTAAATTACAAGGAAAATAATAACAACATTATCTTATTCTTTAAATGATGGCTTGGAGCAGTGCCTGGGACTTGTGACCCCAGGAGTAGGCTTAAGGGATCCCTTTCCGATATATCAACACTCGCCTTTCACTGCTCCAGTCCAGTATAATTACAAATAGGTCTTAACAACATTAATAATTAAAATAGTCGAGGTTAACCAGCGGTGGAGCACGTGTAGTGCTCCGAGCCGTGGCAGAGCCTCGACTGAGTAACAATGACGTTGACAACGGTGACGAGGCCAAAGTGGCGCCACCGGAAACTGACAAATACAAAACCATCAATTCAATATTTACAGCATTTTATTAACTCTAAATGTTATTTCTAATTTTACTCCTTAAAACATCTTTTGTAATTAATTAACTAATTATGAATTTATTCTCAATATTTAAGTAAATTATCACCCACGCCGACATATAAAAATTCAAAAAAATTATAAAAGCTCACAATGTATATAAATAAATATAAAAACAACACGTATTAAAATATAATTCCCCCGTCAATGTTATCACAGTCAACGAATACTAACCTGTTATAATTAAATTACAAAAAAAATTTTATAATTATAACATATTATACATGCTCTTTATAAATAATCTAAAATATTAAAATATGAAGTGATAATAAAGTAACATAATATAATTAAAATCATAAAAAAGCAATATGCGCACTTCGTGACGCAGCATGCACATGTCCTCGCCCTGATCACGAGGCAAAGCGCAGCGTTGAGTTTCGCCACTCTTTCTCTCTCTGCCTAGCTAGCTATGTGCAGGGTACGACGTGAAACTTATTGGTAGAAGTTCAATAAGTTCAAGAAGTTAAGAAATAACTTCAAAAATTAAACGAAATATGAAATTAATCATATTAGTAGAAGTTGCTTGTATCATTTTGTCAACTAGAACAACGCCTCTGTAAACGGCTGAACACAAAGATACACACATAATCCTAAAATAAACATAATCTTACTTAGTTTTCTTCTTTTTACTCTTAGGCGATTGCCACCACTTTCGCCTGATCTCCTTAGCGTTCTCTTCGCTTATATCTTCCAAAATATTCACCATTATCTTTATATTTATACTAATACTATAAAGATAAGACGTTCGTTTGGTTGTACGTGCTAATCTCAGGAACTGGTGGTTCGAATTAAAAAAGTATTTTTGTGTCGTTTAGTCCTTTCTTCAAGGAAGGTAAGGGAATTATAGAGAACCAGCGGTCAGAGTTCCCGGCTCCCACACTTAGCACGTGTCATACATAACTTACATTTAAAATAATATGAATATAAATTCAACTTTTATTTATAAGAGGAAATTTAATGTCATATTAAAACAATTACAGGAAATCCCACGTCAATGTACAAGTATAGAAATGATAATATTCTACGTAAAATTAACACAATTTTTAACATAACATACATAAAATTAACACAATTTTGAACTAAAAATACGAAAATATCGGGAGGCTGTGTAAAATATACCAAAACAGTGTTCTTAATGAAACCGCACTTTAAAAAATCCAAAATGCTTGTCACTTATAACAACAAAATAAGACATAATATAGACACCAATGTCACTTATCAACCAACATTTGTAAAAATAACACTACTATTTTAAAACATTACAGAAACTACTAAAAATGTATACAATAACAATAAAATATAATGTATATTATAACACGAACGTAACACTAACTGACAAGACTCGCCCGAACGTTGACTAACATATGTCAATAATTTTATATTTACCCGCAAACAGATCATTACAACTATAAATAAATAAAACTAACATTTTCCGGTTGGGAATTAATATGAATATGGAATATATTACATTTTAGTAATAAATTCGATGAACGACTAATTTAATTATTACCGAGTAAGGCATTCTTTGAAAAACTCAAAATATACTCGTAATTTGACGTCTACAAAACTCGAAATACTAAAATTAAAATAAATATTTATATAGTAAATATATCACGTAAGAATTTTTCAAAGTAAAAACGCCCTTTTTACTTTAAATTAAAGATTATTTTTACTATTTAAAAATTGTTATCAATTCGTGTGATATGATAAGCGCACCCATTGACAAACGCTAAACAAGTTCTATGGTATAGTTGAAACTTGGTGAGAAAACGGCACTCGTACGAGAAAACGGTAATATATCAATACATATTCTAAGAGTACCTAAGGGGGTTCAAATAAACAAACGGGAAAATTTGTAAGATGAGAACAATGTTACTTAATTTGGTAGTTTTTTTGTTTAATGGAAACAAAATACCGCCCATTACAGTAATTACTAAATTAAGATTGGATATCTTTTGAAGACTTTCCTTTCGAGAAAAAAATAAGGAATGCATGTAAGGATATAGATACCCTAACCTAGCACAACGAACATCACCTGCAATCCAAGCACATGGCGGCGGCGGTGAGCGCCGCGAGCAGTGTTGCGTGCGCGTCTGGTGAGGCGGCGTTGGCGCAGCACGCGGCGCCCGCGCCTGCGCCCGCACTCGCAAGGGCGCTGAGGCGTTGGCACATGAGGCGCTCTACCACTGTTCGCTCCTAGAGGAGAAAGAGTTATATTAGTTGTGTAGCTTGGGTATGTAAGTTGAATTGTTTTGAGGTCAGATGGTTGTGAAGTTATTCCCATTTGGGGGAATTAGTTTTATTTCTTCGCTTTGGGAATAAGACAAAGTGTGGTGTTGGGTTCCGCCAACGTTCAACGTGAGACAAATGTCTCAGAAAGTTTTCTGAATATTGTAAGTTTTTTAAGTTTGTTGATTTTATGTAGTAAAATAGGCAGACTACTGCTATGTAAAGTAATTGATGCCATCTAACTAACTACCCTCGCATGGTTCTATCAAACACTGTCTAATAACATCAGTATTGTATAATCATTAGATTAAAATAATAATACTATTTGACACTATTTTAATGAAAATTTTACCTAAGCATAATAATAAATTCTAAATCGATGCTAAAAACAAATTATAAGTATCTAAAAACTACTCAAAGAATAATCCTATCTGCTTACATCTCATAAATATATGTGATATTTTTTTCGTTCACGCTGAATCCCGCAAATTGTAGAGTAGGCAGAGAGAATCTATTATTATGACACTCCAATTGCCACTGTCCTTCGAACTTTCGAGGGATGAGGCATTGTCAAAGTTAAATAATCACTCGACACGTAAAAGCCCAAAAAAATTACAAAAAATCGAAAACGGATTGTCCTAACACAAGATTCCCTATACCCACCATACTACAAAGGGAATACAACAAAAACGTATCACTTCCTATCAACAATCCGTCCAATACCTGATCCTTATCCTGCATACACCTCAGCAGCACCGCATCATCCGGCGCATACAAGGCCGACAGCCCGACTTGCCTCTTCACCTGAAACTCGCTCAGTTGCTTTGCAAGCTCGTCCTTTGCGTGTCTCCGAGCTTTGCGGAACACGTTGCGGAGGAGTTCTTCTTTATCGTGTTCTGTTTGTATCAATATTTAATTTCGATATGAAGAAATGATAGAAAATACATATGAAAAAAAAAACCATTTTAGTGCAATAACAACACAAGAAATCAATTGTCATTTATTTATCTATTTCAGTTGCAAAAAAAGCATTTACTTTTTAAATTCTTGTTATTTATTTTGCTCAAACATTATATTTGCGAAAAAAAATAACGAGATTGATTGTGACGTAAAAAAAAGAATTACTTTTAAAATAATGAAATACGTTACAATAATAACTCACCATTAACCAGTACATGTTCAATCTCGTTAGCCATATTCTCATCCACGCCGTTCAAATGTAAAATCTAGAGAAAATAAAAAGTAGATAATAAAATATGTTGTGAATATATTGTGAAAATTAATTTATTTTTAACATTTTAATTCAGAAAATCATTGAATCAGATTTCCTTGAACTTGGGGTTTTATGAGAGTAAAAACATCCACATAAGCGTAACACAATAAACAACACGAACAGCAGTCAACTTATTTATTAATAGCACATATAATACATATTGTAAATATATAAGAATAAGTATACATACAGCATCAGGCATCAAAAAGGTGGACTGTATTTCATAGGCCCACCGTCGCAACGTGTGCGGCGCAGCGCCCGTTGCACTACGATACGCATCTGTTAACACTAGTACAAGACTGGCACACGCACACCTGGGTAAAAAAATAGTTAAGTAAGTAAGTAAAGTAAATACTATTTTTTCTTTTTTGGTTTCACGGTGTATCCCGCATTTAAAAGGGTAGATAGAGGGAAATAAGTGTGAAGACACTTCGTTCCACGAACGGAATAATTTTCGAGACATTGCGTGTTAAACTTTATTTATATTTACTAACGGGTAAATGAAAATAATATAAATATAATAATTTTCCAGAGTGGGGCTCTAAAACACAGCCATCACGTTATTTATATAATTGAGTTAAATAAAATCTGTCTGTCTGTATAATATATATTTGTGTTTACTTATAATAAAAAAAATATAACACAGTTCTGTTAAATCATCATAAATTATTTCCTTTTCAATACTAAAAATAATGTCTAAAAGTAGTACTCATACAAAAAATATTAATTGATAATATAAGAACACATATTTATAATAAATACCTCCTTTCTCCCAACAACCAATTGATCAGTACCGCCATTCTCGCCTTAGACTCTCTTACTGAACGAAGATTTGAGAATAATCCAGAATGTGTTGAACTATCCTGTAACAACAAATGCACAAAAATTTAGTAAAATAAGTTATTTATTATTGTTTTGTAGCAATTTTGTTGAAGATATAAAAAAAACCTATTAATAAAACAATCAAACTGTCCAATAACTTATAAGATTATAAAACACTAGCTTTTGAACAGCGGTTTCGCCCGCGTGATCACATGAAAATAACCATTTGTTGGGTATCACATACGACTATCCAAAGCAAAAAAAAACAATTCCAACCACTAATTGCTGAGATTAGTGTATTCAACTAAACAAACTCTTTAGTTTTGTAATATTAGTACAAATTGGAGCGTGATCCAATACTAGTCAACAAAAGCAAAGGGCTTTCTAAGCAGTAGGGAAACATTTCAGATACAAATGTACTTAAATGCTTACCGAAGGTGGGTCATCTTCCTCCATAGATATTATGGCTCTTTGTGAGTCTATACACGGCTGAAAACAAAATAATAATGTCATATTTTGTAATACCATTTTAGACAGCACAGTTTTAAAATCGTAAATAGAATCATATCTTTGCACAAATGTAAAACCGATATAGTAGAATTATTTGTCTTATTTAGATTAAACCAAAACCAAAACATTTTTATCATTAGTTTAATTGATTATACATTGTTTTGCGATAATCGACTTTATATAATAATATTTAAAGATGAAAAATAAATAAAAGTAAATCACCTGTGCATTTTGATTATTCGTATGCAAATGCGCCGGATGCGGGTTCAAATACGGCGGCGGCGGTGTTCCTGGAGGTGGAGTTCCTCGCATCCATGTTTCTTTTTCCGATGGTATAATACCGCTTGCTGATGCTGAAAAAAAAAGAAATATGTCTGTATGTATGTATGTATGAATATATAAAAAAAAAAAAGAATATATTAAAAAAATATATTTTATATTAATAATAAATAATATATTATTTTACTTTTTATTCAAGAATTGCCATACAAAACCAAAAATATAAAAGCAATAAATAAAAAAATACTCACTTCTAGGCAAATCATGGTCTAAATGTTCCGGAGATGACTGACTGCGTACGTGTAGTATGGGGACCGCATTTCTGTTGTCCGTCTGTATGCCATTCTAATTGTGTATCATAATATTAAATTATATTATGTGATTATAAATATATTAAGTTATATATAAAATTATAATACATTAATTGATGTTCAAAAAATTAAGTATGTAAATTTTGAATAAAATTATTTGAGTTTGACTTATATAATCCAGTTAGAAATACAGTACGCGATGATTGTCATATCAAATCATATTAGAGTTAAGAATAATAAAGATTGATAGTTTATAAACACCTAGCTATGTATATAATACTTGGTGTCAATACGAATTTGAATATCCATATTCGTCTACCATACCATACGAAATATGGCTCAAAAAAAATTATTATTGATTCCATAATATGAGTTATAACATATTTAACTATATTTCCTATTGATCGCAAGTAAAATTATATTATTTTAGCTTACTTAAATAGCAAACGCCACAATTACTTCACAATCCATTATAAAAATCTGTTAGTTACAAAAACATAGAGTTAACTCTTCAACAATTACATTTAAAAGCGAAAAATTGACGCACAGAACGAAGTCTTAACATTAATATACAATAAATAAAGATTAAAACAAAAAATATACCTCAGGATAAATAAATTAATATTAAAGATTTTTTTCTAAAGCAGGTGACTCAATTATCTACTAATAACAAATAGTAAAATTATAATCAAAAAGCTACATCAATAGCTTGAATATAAAATGAATGATGAATGGTGTAAAAACATTTTTTTTTTCTATATAGAAATTAAAAATAACTAAAATTCTAAAATAGCTTTGTGAAATAAAAAAACACCCTCACCAAAGAAAAAATATATTGAACGGGATCAAATAATTCATGGAATATGAATAATTTATGTTCAAATATTAAGTAACGAAATTTGGACCTCCCCAAAGTAAGGTCTTATAAGTATTATGAATTAGTGAACGCGGTGTTTGTTCGGACGAAAAATCAGCAGAATCTTCGGAGACAACAGGCATTATATATAATAATTAATTGATTTTTATTTAATAATATATGACTTTTAGGTAAATATGCTGAGTTACATTTAGATATCGGGACTAAATGTACGGAAAACGCTACATGAGGAGCAAGGAAGTTTCAAAAACCTGTAGTTCCTTTAGAACCTATCCAATCTGTTCAATTAAAGAAAAACATTTAATACTTTTATATTTACTAAATATTTTTACTTCATTAATACGCTAGGGAAAATGAACCCACGACTTTATTGAGCAAAAACTACAAAAAACTAAACTATTTGATCCCGATAAGTAATATCTTACCTGTAAGGGCGGCGGGGGAACATTCACAAGAGGATAACTCATTTGCAATGCTATGGAATTCGGTTGAGGACCTTCTTCTTCTAACGAATGAGAAGATTTCAGAAACTTGTCTTCCGGCATCGATTGGTGCATTGGGTTTGGTTTCTTATATTTAATTTGAGGACTTGGGTTCATTGGGCTCATTGGGTTCAATGGGTTCAATGGGCTCACTGGACTCATTGTATTCCGTTTCGGTCGTTCAGTCGAACGTGGTGGTAACGGCGGCGGCGTGTTGTCCAAACAAGTAGTCGGGATACGATTCCTTGAACTCAGCATTTGTTTTAGATTGTGTGTTTCATCTGAATTTTGCCGAACTAAAGGAGTGTCTTGTTTTTGTCTTGCTTGCCGTAAGTTTCTTAAGCTCTGTCCTGTTAAATTGCTTAAGGATCTAGGTAAGCCACTCAGAAATCCCATATTAACGTTTTTTTCTGGATCTTTCCGTGACAGTTTTGGTGTTGTCGGTGTCGTTGGGGTCACTGGTTCCGGCTAAAATTGTGTTTTTATATCAAATAATGGAGATCTAAACTACCGTAAAATAGAAGATATAATTTTTGGACCAATGAAAATAAGTATTCATTTCTTTAATTTAAAATTTTAAATCTCCATCACTTATTGTAAACCAAAAAAGAATTAAATAAAAAAAATAATATGGCAAATAAATACAGCACACCGAGTTACAAGGAGGCGAAAATATATTTTATTATTATCTTTCTTTCTTATCTGTGTATACATATTTAATGTTTCCAATAGTTTTTCTACAAGATTATAAAAAAACGTTTATTATACATAAATATCTAAGAAATGACATCACAATTCACATAAATGACGAACATTAAACATGCATAAAAGCAGACAAAATGACAAAATCATTAAAAACCTTAGAAAACCCATTAATAAGTTAGTCAAAATCATTATAGCACATGTAATTTAAATACCTATACAATTTATTTTCGCCTTTTCTATTACAATTCAGTAAAAAAACTTGTCATTTTTCTTCTGAATCATTAAAGGTAAACAAACAAAAAAACATAAAAATGATGAATTGACGAATGATCAAAATAATGTGAACTGGCTGCAACCGAGGCACAATTAGTTGTGTTCTCTAAACACGCTCTCTGCATAGTGTTGAATGAGTTTAGCTTCTAATTGCTCTTTACTTTTGTAATATATGCGTATTGTTTGTTTATAATTTTAATGTACAAATCTTTATAAATAAACGTTAACGGAAATAAATAAATAACTTTATATAAGATTATAAAATAAATAACAAGGGAATTCTTATCAGCTTGCATATATTCTTATATATTATCCTTCACAATATAAATAACAACTTAAAATTCAAAAACTACTGAAATTAATCTATAGAGATAACAATTTCCACACAATCAGTACGCATATACTACAAAAATACTATAATACAACTACAATACATGACGTAGTCGCACCTACTACAAATAGTACTGGCGAAGTACTTCTAGTAGTAATAGTAGAAGTAAATACCTGTCCCGCAGTAATATTGTCAATTTCGTGTTGTAATAGCGCACAGCGCTGTTCCGCGGCGTCTAGTTGCGCTTGTTTACGCACGTCTGGCACTTTGAGAAGCTCATCTGAAAATAATGAAGTTAAAAATATTAACTTCTAATGATACCATATAATAAATTGTATGGCATCAATGTTTAACACGCCTGCGACCGTTGTGACGACGGTTGTGGGTTTGATTCCGAATGAGGGTGTATATTTTTTTATATTTTCCTTTTTTTTCTGGTAAAGAAGCAAAGCGCCGGGTTAAATATTTTTTTGTAAATACTTCACATCCTGAGAGTGAAGATGAAAAAAAAAACAAAACATCAATCTCTTACTCCGTAGATCTCTCATATACTTCTGTTCCTTCTCCAACATGAGACGCATCGTGTGCACTTTTGACACTTCTAGCTGACGAAGCTTCTCTTGCTGCAAAATAATAAAAAGTTGCATATAAATATTTCAGTATGCATTAAAATTTAACCAATAACTCCAATATTCACATGGAACATGTAGCCAACAGAGCGGAAAACCGGCAAATGTGAACAATTACTATTACGATTCTGCAACGAACAATTAAAGGTTAATTACATTTAAAATAAACAATTTAGGTGTTCCTGTACCAATATATGAGGGATATGTACATTGTAAATATAATACAATAATTATATGACGTGTGGAAAAATACCGTGCTCGTAAGTTACGAACAAATAATATAAAATTTATATATGGTTAACTCCGCGATCGTGCTCAGACGTAAATTATTTTTTTTTACGTTAATATTCCATATATTAGTACCAATTTTTATTATCCTAATACCACTTAATTGTTAAAAAATATAAATGAGTTAAAGCATTTTAATATTACAGTATAAAAACTGTTACCAATAACTTATTACCCATTGTCATTCATCAGAAGGCACATGACAGTCATAAACAATAATAAATCTAATTTTAATTAATATTATACTATATTATAAAGAGATACTTACATTGACAGGCACCGGCGCCGTGATGGGTGTTTTGTGCCTGGATAAATTCTGTTGTACTGTTAACACGGTGGAAGGATTTGCTGCAACACACGGATAAACCAACATAAATATATATAAAGAAATAATATACATGGTTTTAATATATTACACCACATAAATATTTTATAACCATTTTTTTTCTAAGCGACAGTACGAAACGGCCTATTTCCTTAATCTATATAAATAAAACCGAAACGTCACTCACTCATCACGAAATCTCAGAACCTACCAAAGCTAGGAGTTTCAAATTTTGCACAGAGGTTATTTATAGGACGTAGGTGCTCGCTAAGGGAATTTCCAATATTCGACTCCTAAGAGGTTGTTTTCGGGGTTAATAGTTTGTATGAAACTTCGCTACTACAAGTGCTACAAGTCGGAAATTTTGCACAGGGGTACTTTTTAGGTGCTAATTAAGATGTGATCTTGCTAAATTTAACCCCTAAATGTGTGTGTGCTATTGGGGTCAATAGTTTATATGAAATTTTGTTATTACATGTGCCAGGAGTCTCAAATTTAGCATGGGCGTTACTGATAAGAAGCTGTGCTTATTAAGATGGGAATTTACAATATTCAACTTCTAAGGGGTTGATTTTAAAGTTGATAATTTGTACGAAACTTCGTTAATACAAATGCTAGGAGTCTCAAATTTTGTATGGACGTTATTTATAGGACTTTATAGGACCCGTCTTAGTGATCACTTGATCACTTGATCAATATTCGACCCCTAAGGAACTGTTATTGGAGTTGATAATTGTATGAATAGTTGTTACTACACGTGTTAGGAGTCTTGAAGTTTGCATTAGCGTTGTTTGTATGCTCTCTAAGACGGGTATTTCGATATCCAAAATCAACCACTAAGGGGCTGATTTTGGGGTTGGTAATGAATATCAAATTTCGTTATTCTAAGTAATAGGTGCATGGGCTAAGACGAGTATTTCCGGTATTCGACCACTAAAGGGTTGTTTTGCAGTTGATAGTTTATATGAAACTGCAAGTGCTAGCAGTTTACAATTGTGCATGTGTGTTAAGGTGGAATTTTACTAATTTTAATCTGAGAGGATGTAGCTTTGGGGTACATAGTGTATGTTAATCTTCGTTACTACAAGTAGCGGAGGCCGTCGTGGCGCAGGGGCATCATAATACGCGACGGTTATTGTGGCCCTGCGCCACGACGGGGGGACGCCAGCGTTTCGAGAATATTATTTATTAATATGTTTTTTATCCCAAGAAAAAAGCCCAGTACTGCCATTTAACGCGTAATGCCTCGAAAAATTCAGCGGAGAGTGGGGAACGGAGTGTGTAAACACTATGTTCCCTCTGCCTACCGTCTGTGTGATCTTAAATAATAATGTAGGTCGCATTTTTTTAAACCATTAAAAATTATACGTTTATAAGAATAACGCTAATATGGTACCAAAGTTACGTAATTCAATATATTGAATAAATAATCGTGTAGTTCAAGCGGGCGAAGGCGCTAGTATTGGAATATAGGTAAAAAAATATTAATATAAAGCATATACAACACCATCCTGCCATAGTTTGGCATATATACCTATGTCACTAATATAACACATCAAAAATGCGTTCCTAGCACCGTAACAACACATCAGCTTGACAACATATAATATAAGACAGCAAGAGGACCGTTGTATCCTAGGCTATTGAATATAATTAGGAATGTCATTGTTTACCATGAGATAACTCACTAGCTGACATTGTTTATTTCTTTATACCAAACCCCACGCGTCACGCATCAATAAACAAATGTGTATCAAATCAATTTACAAGAACTGATGAAAACATAGCTTATCATAAAGTATGCAAAAAATATATAGAATTTCCATCTAACAACAGTTATTAGTACCAAATAATTATTTACCTACACATAACAGAGAACTTGTATATTTAAGCCTGAAAGTGAATTCTCATAAAAGAAACAGCATAAAACTTTCCGCACCTCGTATCATATGTACAACTTGCTGATGAGTGTGATGATGTACTGGCACGGAGTCAACTTTGAGGATACGGTCACCAGCTCGCAGACCGGCGCGCCACGCGGCACCGTGCTCTTTGACTGACTGCACGTATACTGGGTTGTCACCTGGAATATTAATATATACATATATTTTTTTGGACAACAGTGAAACAGTACAATAATGATAAACAATAAGTCAAAATATTTACCGCCTAAAGTTGTGATACACTTATGAAAAAATTATAAAAGATTAACTATTGAGTTTCTCATTGTCTCTTCTCAATAGTACCTTCCGAGAGTAAGTTGAATAAACAATATTTTAACTATAATTTTTGATTAAATTGTATTCCAAATATAGATCAATATTTAAAAAATATGGACACACATTTACAAAATAATAATTATAATCTTTAGATAATTTCTCTCTTAAAAATATTAAGTTATATTTTTGATGCTCAGATTTTAACACATTATAGAAAAAAAAAGTATTAAAATCTGAGTATCAATAATAAAACTTAATATTTCAATTTAAGGCACAATGAAAAAATACCATTTTTTCTGACACTAAAGAACAGACACAACTTATGAACTTATCCACTAACATCTCGCTGAAATATATTCGGATATAATATTTTAACAACCAAAGTCTTTGAAATTATGAAATGATCACATAAAAATATGCCATATATCTATGTAATTTTTGTTTTTTAAAATGCATGGTATGTGGCGTATTGAAATCTCAATAAGAAAAGTAGCAATTAGAAATGTAATGCGAGCAGCTTTCCCGGGTTGGTATTACGATATAAATATTACGTATATTGTCATATTATATTTGTTAAAAATTCTCGCGACTCGTAAACTCGTGTCAAATGCAGGAGAATTCAGGGAAATCCTGTCTCTAAAATATACAAGGCTTTATTCCTCGCAGACCAAATGAAGAAAAAATATTTTTTATGCAAAAAAATCTATGAGCTATGAGCAATTTTTGAACCACTGGCGGGTGGGTATATGTATAAAGAGGTTGATACCAGTGGAGGAGGCGAAAGAAATATGTTGAGACCGTGGCGTTTGGCCCTCCGTACTCCCCGTCAGGAATACTGCGTGAAGCTAAGTTAAAATCTCCGAGTTACAATCGAATTGACCACCAACACTAATGAGCAAACTAAAAATAACCTGATAAATGTCTAGACAGTTCCAGCCATGTAATGCATTATCAGTCACCAACTAAAATGATAAAAAACCAGATTAAAGATTAAAATAAATCTTCAGAATATAGACAAATCAAAGTTTAATCAGAACCGGATCAGCCCATTTACCACCGGTACCGGTAAGAATTCAAAAGCACTCATTAAATACGCCCCCGCAACTAATTCTTTCGCAAATATGTAAATAGTACTACCTAATGTTAGCGCAAAGGCGCACGGATCTCGGTAATTTAGCTTCTTATAAGGTGGTTATTGCGTTAATAAAAGTGTAAGTGTAGTAGTCTATTTGTATTTATGTTATTTTGGAATGACGAAGTAAAGTAAAACTTTGGAATGAGTTGCCAGTGGAAGTGAGACGGTCCCAATCGGTTGGGATATTTAAGCGGCGTCTTAAGCAGCACTATCTCAAATTAAATTCGTAAACTGACATTTCTACTTAATCCATTTATTTATTTGTATCTATATACGTATATTGGGTGTATCTAAGTATGTATGTACGCATGGATGTATATATTTATGTATTTCTATGTATGCATGTATGTATATATTTGTATGTATGTATGTTGTGTATTTAACCGTATATGTATGTTTATATAATAAATAACGTATTTATATTTGATAGTATCATATTTATTATTACTTTTTTGCACCTCTTCGCTATCTTTTATATATTAAGTCCTTTCAAATGGTTGCCTGTAAGAAATCGCTTTTAGTGATAAGGCCGCCATTGCACTTTGTATTGTCTTTCTGTAATTACTGTTACTCTTCTGATTCTTTGTTTATTTTAGTGCAATAAAGTATTATTATTATTATTATTATTATTATTATTATTATAAAGCTTTGGGAAAAAGTTTTGAATATATTCAATTAACTTTTTAATATTATTAGACAAGATTTACTTACTATTCAAATCCAGATTAAAATAATGATAATAATGCTAATTTTTAAACGCTGTGAACGAATACTCGGAAAGATAATGCTTATTAGTAACTACCAAAGATCTTGCCGACTCTTCAGAGCAGAACTGTCTTCCGAGCCGGTAGTAAATTAAATAATGTTACGTATGAATAGATATTACCTGAGACCTTCATCCCGTAGCCGTGTTCGTCCCGCACAACGGTGACGGTGAGCAGGTCCTCGCCGCCCGGCGACCCCTCGCCTACCGCCCCGCCCAGCATCACCTGCAAACAAAGATATTACTTTTTATAATAAAGTTAAATAATATGTCAATTCACGCAGTAAGACTCTATAGGTACAAACTCGATTGATCGACGACATAATGTTAGTTTACAAATAGAATCACAAATGCTCTAGTATACTATGAACTAGATATGAAGAACGTTCAATTAGGCACGAAGCATTATGAGAATGATGTAACAAATACTAATTCAGTTATCTAGGTCCCTAGGCCAGACGTCGGCTAGTATTTCAAGAATTACGCTTGCATCCAGACTGGAGCTTTCTTGACATGATGCTTATGAGATTTACTATAGAAACATACGAATATATGAGGAAAAAAATAAAAAATGCAGAAGGTTCGTATTTTGAAACCGCTTTCAAGTCTGCGGTCTTTCTATAGATACCGTTTTCATTCATAAATTAAATATCTATGAATGAAAATGTCATCTCAAGATAGATCTCTGACTTGAGAGTGATTTACAAATATCAACCTAAAATTACGTGGTGATTATTGTTTTCAACTATGTACATAGAGTAGGTACTTAAAATTATACGTCATAAAATTGAGTCGGTCGTGGCGATGATTATGAGTTCGGTTCCCATATGGAGAATTAATGATGGTGAGATGATGAGAATGAATGGGTGAAAATAGAAACGGAGTGTCGCAACATAAGGTTCATTTGCTCTACCCCAGTCGTGCCACTAGAAATAGCATTAAGATGAGGAAATAAAACGAAAAAGGTATAATACAAAGAACATTATTATAAATATTATTTGTTAAACTGGAATTCCATATCACAACTTTGAAATTCACTAAAATACTTAACCAATGCGCCACAAGTTTATCGTGAAACTGCAGCAAATAGCAATATTCAAAAAATGAAGGAAAACAACAAAAATGACCTACATATTAGATTATTATACAAAAACAATTCGCGTACAAGAACAATGCAAGTGATATGGCGACCATTTATATTCTAATCCAACTTTCACGGTGGTTCGTCAGTAACATAATGTATGCGAATTACGTACACCAATTTTCTCCATAGCAATATCCGTATGCATTAAGAGTGAAAATTACAGTAAATGATAAATCACTTTTCTAATTACTTATACAACAGTATAATAGTGTACAGTGTTCATGTAAAATAATGTAATACTTTTAAGATAGCTTTACACGTACGAGAGTATGTGGACGAAGAACAATAAAAAAAAATCATTTTTTTCACCTAGTATACTGATAAACATTATAACATACATAACGTTGTATCAGTTTTCAATGTTTGCGCGATGGCATGTTAAATGGCGGAACTAAACGCTGCATTTGTCTCTTGTTACCAGAGTTAAAAAATGACATTAAATCATTCCCCCGAGAGAGAATTCACCATTTACAGTCTCGATGTTGATGGTGTTATGTTCAAGTAACAAATTAAATATAAATTAGGTAATATTCTTATGGTTTAAAAGCAATAATTATACCATGGATTTATTCACAGTTAAATATAAAAAGACCGTAATATACATTTGTATAATATATATAATATACACACTATAATTTAGTTTGTTCTATAAAAGACGTACGCAGGCATTATACGATGCAAGTCGCTCGTAATAAGACCACCTGTTTTGGGCAACTTCCTGTTTATACAAAACGTCTTTTTAAGTCGTTTTACTGTCGTTTTTTTACTATTTCGAAGGTAAAATGGTGAATCTGACCAAATCTATAGTTTTAATTCAACTTCAATCATAAGATAAATGGTGATATAATTAAAAAATATTTGATCTCGGATATAAATCTAGCTGACAAACAACCAATATAAACAAATAAATATGCCATTACTTTAATAATATTATAAAAAAGATAAATTAGATAATGAATTTAAATAAAATACAAAAAAAGTCTATTTTGTGTTCTTATACAACAGTTTTGGTTAGAGGAGTTACATGAGATTTAACATTAAAGTGACGGCGGCTACGTCGATGGCACACGAAACTATTATAGCTTTAAACAGACGTGCTGCCATCAAGCAAATAGTCATATAATTTACATAATAAATTACAGTTTAAGTATTCGAGAGTACCGAGTCAAAGAGATATATATATATATATATATATATATCTCTTTATATATATATGTGTATGTATATATATATATATATATCCACGTACACATATATATATATATATATGTGTGTACGTGGGAAGTAAAAACAAGTAATAAAATTAACTAAGGTTACAATACAACCAATTATGAAACACTAAGTACAAACAGTAATAAAACATAAGAATTATATTACGTTATTAATATAGATACAATGCCTCAAAAATTAGGCTGAAAGTCGGGAACGGAGAGTCTTAACACTAGGTTCCCTCTGCCTTTACCCTTATATATGGAACACAGTGTGTGAAGCTAAAGAAAAAAAGAAAAAAAAATGACTAGACGAAACCTTTTATTTATAAATATTAAGTTTTACTACGCACTATCTCTGCACCAGCAGTCGAGTCGTAGCAACTAAAAGATTACCGGTGCGTTACAACGATACCCACGTAAATATTTACGACAGTGGCTTGAGTGATAGTAAAAACGAAGTAGGTACTATGCTTTAGTAGTTTGATCCATTGAATTATCTGTAATGGATTTTTGTACGATTGGCAAATGGTCATTGAATATATTATGAAATAAAGATTAAAGGAAAATGTTATAGCTTTTGACGTCACTTTTTTTTCAAATAATAATTTTAATATCGTTTTAAAGTACGTTTTTTTTATATTCAGACGAAGAATCAACGAAACTTCTTTAATGACAAATCACTTTCAACCTTATATTTTTACGTCTTTATAGGGTGAGGGGCCAACACAAATTGATTTTTTTACTGATATTTATCTGATTTTTGGTTGTATATTTATCAGGCGAGATATAAAACCATAACCATCGCGTAGAGTCAAGTATAATTGCAACTTCGCTATTCCGTCTGTACTATAATTAAAAAAGTAAGTAGAATTCTACGTATAACAATTACGTAGGTTAATGAAAACGCATAAGGAAAAAGAAGGCAGAAAAATCATGAAACATAAAACAGACTATTTCTAGTAGGTATACTAAAAATAATGATATATTAGGTAATACTAATTCTGAATTTAAAATATTCTAGGTTACAATTAGAACGTGGATCACAACAAAATCAGTACACCCATTTCTAGTTTTCAATTAGAAGAGGAGACAAACGTATAGACAATATAGCACATACCCGCAAGTAATGCATGAGATTGGAAAACACTATAAATATAAATACATAAATAAATGTTACGTATCAATTGCAGCTGAGTAACTCGCAAACAATATATCAACCAGTAAGCCTAATTTTACTCCAGGGCTCTTAATCTATTTAACCAAACTACAGAAAATGTTGAGCGCCAAAATGTATTAATTATTCTTATAAAAGATAGACGGAGGCGAGACGGCCAGCGTCACGTCAATCACAAACATCGAAAATATTTCTAATGGTCCAAATAACGTACATTTCATAACATATACACTGTATAATAATGACATAATATTGGCAATATAAACGTCAACGCTACAGAAGATCGCTTGGAAACCTTGGACCGTGTTAAAAGTGTGAAATCAGCGCGTTTCTTTTACAATATTACACGAGTAACTCATATATATATGTTAAATTTGAATGTCACGTGACGCGAAGCAATATTCTTAATACCTAATTATTACAGAAACTTATGGTTTATTGTTCATAAATTTATTTTGCTGTAAAATTACGTTCACGTTTACAATATTGATGATCAATTACGTTGGAAGAGTTTACAGACCAACAAATCATCTATTTCATACATTCGCTTTCCCATTTAAACTTGTTCTCGTAAAAAATAATCTAACAACTAAGTAGTACTTATAATATCTAATCAATGTCAAAGAAAATCCGAAGCTAGCACCTACTATAGAGGAAAAATAAATTAAGTTTAAAAATCTTAAAATTATAAATATTATATACATATATCTCTACATACTAAGTATAAACTAACAGTCGCTCCCGTATCAACCCGCAATGCGGCTCCATCGATTCACACCAGCACGGTGCAGACATACATATTACTAAACGCAAACTTTTCTATTGGAGAACAAAAGCCCGTCTGGAGTCATTGTACTTTGCAAACACACCGCTACTGGTAGGCAAGCAATAAACATAATAAATTTCTTTGTTCATATAAAAATGAGAAAATATGCTGTATGCTATCGACCAACATTTCGAAAAATCTTTTTTTTTCTGACACTGAAATTGACCAAACACTGTATTATCTATACAAAGAACCGGTGCCGGCATTAACCTGATGATCAAAAAAAAATACAAAATTAAAAATCCTAAGATTAAAATATGGCATCTTTAAATAGAATATTATATATGTGGTTAAACAAATAGACTGCCTACAGTAATAACAAACCTTCGCATGCTATCAGTGATAATGAATTTATCTAAAACGTTGGGTAAGTCATGAGACGTTGGTCCGTGCCAAGGTAAACAAAACATTCGGAAGCTGTCACTCTGTCTTTGCGTATTTCATATTTTTACTATGTCATATTATTTTTTCTGAAACTATAAATAATACTTGAGATCACGGGACTGTAAGCGCGATGGTTTTGGGTTAGACTCCCTATTATTTTCACTTCCCCAGTCTGGCAGGATAAAGCGCAGCTTTGAGTTCCAACATTGAACACGCAATATCAATAATAATAAAATAATTTAAAGTAAAAATAATCAGTTCAGTTTAGCTCTTGAAGGGTAAATAAATACATAGCATTAGAAACTATTCTAAAGCTATGTATTTAAGATATCGCAACTTACTATTTTTTATTTACTTATAGCTTCACGCTGCATCCTGCATAAAGTATGTATGTGGCAGAGGAAACCTACTTTTAAGACACTCCGTTTAATACATTCCGCCCGATTATTGAGTTGAGTGGAGGTGCCACGGTTTGTCTTCTATAGTCATCATTTCTATATTCATTCCTTCGAGCGGGAATCGAACCCAGAACCGTTTCGTTTACAAATAGATACGTTGCCGCTGCACCACGGCCTCTACATACTACATATGCCAAGGGTAGTTACTTATAGTTTGTCATCACGTAGTGTCCACCTCCAGACGCTGAGTTATCGCTGGTCTATTTCAGAATCTAGGGAAGCATGTTATATACTCTTATTAAATATTTGCTGCATAGCGTATTTGTTGTATTAGTAATTTGCATATTTAGGGTCATATTAAAATTTATAATATAGTCAATTTAAGGTAAATGTGATTAAAAGGTTAAAGTTAAATTATTTTATTCAAAATCATTGAGTTGTATATTTATAACGACACTTTCAAGAGACTTTAATATAACAATTTGAATAGAGAGGCCAGTCGTGGCACTGGGACACAACTATGCGACAGGTAATGAAAAGTATAGAACCTTTAAGATTATTTACACTTAAACGAATAAAATTAAATATAGTCTAAATTATAGAACTTTATTTAGGTGATCGTCAAAATATTGAACAATTTATAAAATCTAACTGGATTATATAAATTCAATGTACCTTATATATTACAACTGTGTAATATCCACAATAGTCATAGGTTGATATCTAACAAAAGGGGTTATAAAAAGCGGTGATCTTGTTTTTAACCTGTTTGTGGGCAGTGAACAAGAAATAAAACGTTTTATGCACGATACGCTCTGTCTAATTTATACAAAGGAAAGATTCCTTTGCCAAATTATCATAGTTTGTAATCTATGGGTAATGAAGTTCAGTAGGTACAAATTTTAGCACAAATGCTAACATAAAAAATATAGGCATTGTGGCCTATATGGTTTGATTCCTACTAGAGATTTAAATTAAAATAAAACACAGTGCGGCGTTGAGTTCGCTACTCAACACGTAATGTATTACATTCAGACAGAAAGAGGAGAATGGAGTGTCTTAACACTAGATTCCCTCCACCTGCCTTAATATGCAGCATAACCTACGAAGCAGGAAAGAAAATTTAGCTATATTAAAATTCTCACATTAAACTACAAATATTTACAACTGACAATACCCTTAAATTTCCCTTGTCAACAAATACAACAAAATCAACAACTACTACTACATACAACTAGAGTACTATACAACAAGTTACGAGTCCTCGGTGACATTAGATCATACTCGTACACTGAACGACGGCCACGACTGACACAATACAGGTTTATGAGTTATCATATTGATAAATTTCCTTGTAACACTTACATATAACGTAATTTATTTACATATACATAAGTTATAAGCAAGCCATACATTTTGGTTTGCGTTTGAATCTTTGTAAAGAAATGAAAAGTTTATGATTAAAAATTGTGTTTATCTTTAAGTATCACATTTGTTAGGTGGGTAGAGGAAAGCTACATATATCACATCTCTACACAGTTTACTGAGTGATACATCGACACCGAATTTAGTATAATGAAACTAAAGAAAAATCTTAATTTTAACACGCTCGGAACACCATAAACTAAGAACTTTGTTGTATTTTTGAAATAAACAATAATGATAAAATTATCTTTCATCGACTTTATTAGCGGCGCAAGGCACAAGCGTGCCTTGTGCAATTGTAAGTCCGTCAGATTGTTGATTCCCACTCGAGGAAATTAAATATTTAATACTATTGTAGCTTAGCGCGGTAACGAGGAGTTCCGCCACTCAACACGCTATGCCTCCAGAATCCGGTGTAAAGTAGGGAATGGAAGTTTCTTAATTGGAATGGTAACTTGATAAATAAAGAACGAAACCTCTGCTAAGCAGCTCTGTATTGTTTCCCTGCTATGCGAGAAAAACAGTTTTCCTGCGTCAAAGGTGTCAATCTTTATATAAATAAGTAACATACCAAATGATGACGAAAAATTTAATAACTAATTAATTTAATTATTTTATTAATTGTTGCAATTAATTATTTTATTAATTATATTAAATTAATTATTGCACAAACTTATGACGGATATTGTGCACTAAACACAGACACACACACAGGTACCTTGCAGATATTTAGACAGATCAAGTTAAACAAGCTCTATCGACAGGACGGTGAACATGTTACTACACCTATATATGGTGTTAACCAATTTAGTAAGATTATTGAGTAATGGTCGAATTATCATACCTAAGTGCTATTTACTTAGAGTGAAGGTAAGCTATAATATAGTTATATCATCGTAAATACTGGCAACTTTGTTTAATAAGTGATAAACTTGCTGTATGCAAAAATGCTCATATAATAAATAAATTTCTAATTAATTTTAAAATATTAAAATTTTATGAAAACTTATACTGCAAAATAGCATATTTTAATGCAATGATATCTGACTACATTTTTAGATAAACTCTAAACAACAATTTTTTTTGGCTTAGTTTGTTGAAAATGTATTATTTTCAAATGATAATCATAAAAAAAACCCTAGATTAATTTTGTACCACCATACTTTTAATCTATAGTTACCAGACTGAAAAAAATATATGTAACAAGAGAGGTAAAAAAAAACCATCCACAATAAAGGCTAGACAGACCGAGCGATATATAATGTAACAATGGGTCCGGCTGGCAGCAGTGGCAGCGTGCAAGTAGTTTGGCAGAGAGCTGCGCGTGCGCGACACGCTCCAGACGACGGATCTAATTATTTTCAGAGGCAAGGGAATGCTTTAAATTATACAATATTATGTGTTGGAAGGTATAAAAATATTAGCTTAGTATAAAATATTTGAGACTTGTATGTGATTACTAGTGGCCTTCGTAATATGGAAATTCCATCTTTCGATAAATTATATCCTTCAGTAGACCCCTACTGTTACCAGGACCCCCTTGATATTGCCAATATATGGGTCCGCCTTGTTTCGACTGTACTTTGTTGTTGTTTCTGCCACACACACGGAGTAACGGAAATGTTTAATTATATATAAACCAATTATTTGTACAGATAATGTTAACATCTAAATTATAAAATTTACTTGATATAACAAATTGCTATTTACTGATATAATTACGAGTATTAGCATTTTGTATGTATGTTTAAAACTAATTTATATCTTTCATTATATTTTAAACATTTTTTTATTGACATTATATATATAAACATAACAACATTAACTAAAAAAACAATAACAATCAATCTATAAAGAGAAAGTAAGTAACAGGGTATTCAAATGTATTGAACGAGCAATTAGGTCATCACTTATCTGATAACACCCGCGATGCATACTGATGCATTTATGTATAGGCGTCTGACGACAAATTACTACTATTGAATCCAAATAAGGTTAAGCTGAAATATCGACGCTATCTGTTCACGTAGTTCGTGTAATAAATGAGTGGGTCGGTGGCATATGAAACATTTGATACGTATAAATGAGGCGAAATGGATATATTATATTGCGGATTTTACTGCATGTCATTGAGTCGCAATGAGAAATAGTAGAACGAGTCAATAACTTTATTAAGTGTATATACTTAATTTTGTACTGAAAGCAACGTCTTTGAAGTTATATATTATAACAACTAACATAGTATATATTATAGTAGTATTCTATGCATACAATATATTTTATATAAATAAAAAATATGGCAATTGGGAAGTGCCTAGCTCATACATGAGGATTGTGAACCCTGTTCTCAGTAAGACGAATGTTTGAGTGAATGCAAATATTGCTCATTTGGTGCAGTAATGACGTAATTACAAAAAAACTTAACTATGTCAAAATATGCGAAAAGACTATTATACGAACTTGGACAGCGGTCTCTGCAATATTTCAGTGCATATAATTCACTGCTTTATCAAATGAGCAAAATATTATCTTTACACCGATTCCTTTAGACTTAATTCAGCAAGAATATTTCTGAAATTAAATGAAAGAGAAAAATAAATTATAAAATTGATCAATCTCCACACAATATATAATTAAACATTTAAGGACAATAACTGAAAAGACGTTTTTATGAAGTCCCTTAACGAAGTGCTTCCTGCCAAATTTGGTTTGCCAGCTGTCCCAAATATAGGTTACGATCTTTTTGCCCTCACAGAATAATACATTGAGTGCACTTAATGGCAGTAATTATAAAACGGCGAGACAGCCCGACGCCCGAGCACTCGAGTTAAATATAAAAGATACTATAGATTACGTGTCTTTGTACACGATGCTTCTGTGAATACCAATTCGAAGAACGGCGTTGTTTTAATATAGTGAGAACGGTATGATTCTACTAAATGAAATCATCTGATGAAGCCAGAGAAAACGAGACGCCAAACGCTACGGTAATATAGTCTTTCCGCAGAATATATTGAAATAGTAATTTTTATAAAGTGTGTAATTAAGTCATTATTGTGCCAAATTTGTATTCACACAAACTGACTGACTAAGAACAGGGACTCACAACCATCACGTACAAGCTACGCACTCCCAATTGTCGCATATTCGTAACATTATCGTAAAATAAAAATACCGCAGGAGGTAAAACTGATAACAAACTCATTTTATCTAAATACGGTAATGAAATAGAATATTAAGGCTGTCGTGACGTGGTGACAGCCTGTGACTGAACGCGGCAGTTAGACGTAGACGGGTGGCGGAACTCAGCGCCGAGCTTTGCCTCGTTACCAGAGCGGGGGGAATAGAGAATATTAAATATCCAAGAATTTTTTACATTTTAAATTATTTTCATAACCAGCTCTGGTACAGAGAGACAAAAAACATTGCCTAAGCAATAATTTCTACACATTTAGAATGTAGACCGCTGCTTTGCGGGAAAAAGCGAAATGCTGAAAGAAAATTGAAGTATAGAGTACAATTAATCTACCACTACGTAGTACTTACTCCGCAAATTACGCGGATTTACTTAAAGGAACTTTGCTACAGATATACATACCTACATACGAGTATATCCATAATACAATATGACTCACAATCACAGCTTAGTGCTTACTAAAACTAGCGCACTACACGATCCCACAGTGAGGCCAGGGCTGCCATCTGAATATAAATTTCCTTTTAAACGTTTATTATTTAGCCACAATGTAAACAGGTTAGAGACATTTATGGATACAGGATGTATTTATTATTTGACTGTGAACGCGATGATTGTTGCTTTGATTCCCAGTCGGGGAATAACTTGTTTTCATTTGAATTCCGCTTCTCAACTTGCAATATCGAAAATGCGTGAAGATGAAGATTCCGATTGTAAAAAATAAGCAAATTCCTAGCATATTTGGAGCTAGGTAATGTGAACGGGTCATGATATTCATTATAAATATCTGAAGAAATATTTAACCTATTTAATACAGTGTGTAGTTCCAAAAACGATGTCAGAATAATAATTGATCGAGAAAGTGTGTGAAAGAGTGATAAATGGTTCCCTTAAGTATCCGTGTTAATGTACGTACAGTATGCATATCGGTCATATAGAGTACTTATCGATCGAAGCCAAAGTGGTCTATCTTACAATAATACTTTTTTAACTACACGCTGTTTCCGCACGTAAGAGGATAGGCTAAAAATGGAATTTTTGTTCCGTGTAAAGACAGTACCATTGTTCACTATCCGCCTAATTCTGAAACCATTCATTCAATGCAATAAAATATCATTGCAGCTCACATTTTGCTAAATTTGAAGAAGAAACTTCATCATATATTGTATTATTGCAATATTAGTTTTCTGTCTATTTAAAAATACGTATAAATTTCAAAGAGTAAGACTAAGCTTTGTGAGTGTGACATATCCTTTCTTATGGTCGTAATTAATCATCTAATCCTAATAAAGTATATAATAAAAAGAAAGAAAGAAATAATATGATAAATAAAAGAAAGAAATAATATGATAATACTTTTTACCACACTACTTACAATAACTGTAGGTACGTTGGGACGGAAGGATTACACAAAATTCTACAGAAATGACGGATTTTTTACATTTTATTTACATAAGTACATACAACAAAAATAAAAAAATAGTATAGGCCTCTTTGACTATTGCACCCTACCGCTTTAAGTTAAATGCCGCGAGGATCAATAACCCCACTATTGTTGAATAACACGCAAATATTTGCAGTGTTACGAAGACGTTTACGCTTAATGACATTCCTTATTAAATTGGAAGTATCTCCTTTTAGATATCGAAGGTGAACTTTAAGGCTTAAAGCTTATTTTCAGGGTTCCGTATCTCAAAAAATAACAATCGAACTCTTTATATCATAAAACTGAGTAAAACTAACATGTAAATATGGCCAAGCCCTAACAGCAGATAATTATAATACGCTTCTAAGAATCAATATATTCACTATCACTTGTATGAGTCACACATCCCGCGGGACCCTTAAAATTTAAAACAAACCGGCGAAGAAATACTTTAGAGATTCATCATTGTAGTGGAATTTGAGGCTGTAGTTTATTTTGTTGTCGAGAACTGGACATATGAGATACATTATGGTAGAAATTATGTTTTTAAAGCAATTATCTTGAAGCCGTCATGACACAGCGTCTGACAGAAAATCTGGCGGTTGTGAGTTCGATTCCCACTAGGGTGAATGAATTGCGTATTTTAATTTTCTGTGAAGAATTATTTATTTTCATTGTCTCTAAAATTGGATGCTGCGATGGAAACGGAGTGTAAGACACTACATTCACTGCTATATGAGGAATAAACGATCCATCATACTCTTTTTCATATGAGACATCAAGTTGTGTCAATTTGTTAACATAAAGTAATATTTGAATTTGAACTACAATATTAATTAAGTAGTGTTCTGAATCATCAAAACGAAAGGTGAATTTAATATCACATCTCTCCTTATTAATCTTTATTTCCTTTTTTTTTTAAGTTAAATATATCAATGTATGCGGAAGACTATTTGTATAATTTTTTATTGCGTCTCTTGCAATTTATCAAAATGTGCAAATACGCGATTGTCGCACCAAATGACCAAAATTTACTTGATGTTTATACTTTTCATATGAACAATATTTCGAAGTGAATTTGAACCTATGCCCATCTCCTGTAAGCCGACCCTAATTGGTAAAGGACAGTCTCGGGACACATAAAGAAACATATTAAAAGAAATTCAACGAAAACCGTTTTTCGAAAGTTGATAATCCCCATAAAATAAATAAACGAATTATTCTTTAGGTTATTCGAACTGAGGTCAGAGTGGTCTGCATTTTTGAAGGATAAGTAAGCTGTAATATATGAAAGTTTTAATGAAGCTTATATTAAAATTTGTGTTCAAACATCCTGTTTGGGTTGATTTCTGTTGATGTTAAGTGTTTATTGAAATCATTATCAAAAATAAGAAAGACACTTCATTGTTGCATATAATAAAATATATTATACTAACTAAAACTAAAGGCATGGGTATAATTAACTAAACAAAATACTAAAATAAATAAATACTTGTTTCATTACGCCCTTTTTTCGAACTTTATATAATGAATAATTGCATTTATTAATAAACAATTACAACAATTCAAATCAAATACTAAATCCAATACAACAGACATCAGTTACGCAAATCAAGATAAATCCGCAACCATTTTAAAACAACAACAACAAAAGCAACAAGTGCATAATATAAATTTCGTAAACTAGAAAGACTAACCTTGACAGAATTACTGTGCGGTGCATAAACGAAATCAATTTGCATTAGTAGAACGTTTAAAGGCTGAAACTGTTGAAACATTACCGCGGGCCGCCATTACCATGATTTACAAACGACACGGTGCTTGAAGCTAAATATCAATAGCTGAACGCGGGAATATATTATAGCGGATATGTTACTCTTATCGTTGGTTTATCGCCATTTGTATGATATCATCGGGAGAGTCATCGGTGTTGTCATTTAACAAAAAAAATTGTCGTAATATCTATTCATTCTATGTTTTAATTCAGCATTTTAACGAATCATCAGTTAACTTCAAAGTAGTTCTTCATTGGCGGTGCTTCGAACGTGCCATAGAGTACTATTCACTTCGCCAATGTCACGTTGTATGTACACAAAAGAATTCAATTAGTAAAAAAGAGATAATTTAATAAATAGAAGAAATGCACGTCAAAAAGCCGACCGTGTCGTACGAATATTATGTCACGCTAACCCATCCGGGTTAGATAGAGAGAGATAGAGCATTGGACCTATCACACCGTCCCTTACTTCCGCTGATTTTAAAGCGAAGCGGGAAATGTTTGATGTTTCTTAAAACTGTTTTGCGTTATAATTTTAATAATAAATTAATTATCTGTTAATTGTAACAGATTGATTGAATTGATAATATTGATACGATTAGATTTTTTGCTACGTTTCGTTTTTATAAGTTTTCTATACTTAAAAGTATTAAAATTTTAGTACACCTTCTTGAATCCAATAACTTACAAAACAATAGTCTATACATACATTTATTTAAAACGAAAAAGTTATAACTTACATTAAAATCAAACAATGTATAATAAGAGAGGTAGTAAAAACCGCAACAGTCGATGCATAATTTCAAGTAAAAACTATAATAAAGATAAGAGAATGACAATAAAAATAGGTAACAAAGAAAATTATCCTGTCATTATTCAAGAAATATCCATACAAAAACATCAATTAGCGTATAGTACATACAATATCGTATATTTATTATGGACATTAAACATAATTTTCCACTTTTAATTAGCATCAACAGCGAACGGCACTACAAAGCTGTAGGAATTAAACAAATAATCGCGATAACCCCGAAAGTACAGAAGATACCGACAGCAGTGACTCATCACTCATTTAATGTGGACGATGTCAATGTATTGGAGTTTCTTAATCTTTGTATATGTATATCCTTCATTTTGCGGATCACAACACCACCTTTATATAAGCAGATCGAGAAAATATTTGTTATATGTAAAAATGATTATCAAATATGGATTAGAAGCAAGTTTGGCTTGTCCACAAGGTGTCATATACATATACAAGGAATTCCCTTTCTTTTAAGTGATCTAAAAATACATAGATACAGTGTTAAGTAAATAGATTACAGCTATTTATTAATATTATCATTATCTGTGAATATAAAAGTATGAGGTTATAAGTGATTTTTACACTGTTACGCTACGATGGCTTTAAATTCAATTGGAAATAATAAATATTTATTTCGCATTATTTCTACCTATTATTAAATTCTCCCGTTACTGAATTACTGACAAGAAAAATCACAAACAAAACTATAAAACGGTAAGATGATATTTGACAAGTTGTAAGGAAGTACTAAGAGATGATATCGCGAAATTCCTACGAGAACGAGATAAACAACGACAATTTTCCATTTTACATCTTCAAGTCCAATCAATCAACAACAAAAACAACAACAAAAAGTGACTTATACAATAATACACTATCACGCTACGACTGCGAATTTCATATAAAATAAGTAATAACTATGAAATACTTGTTGCTATACATATATAGTTGTTATATACCTATTTTACATATAAATCACAAGGCCACCATATATCAGCATTTCGTTCACAAAGAGCGGTGCAATACGCGTAATATAATCGTTGTAACCTCAACTAGTACTCCGCAGTCACAGGTTATGAAAACAGCGTTTGTTTACTTGCTGTTAGCAATGTTACTGCGTTTCTAGTTCGTTGGATAATTGATTTAATGATCGTTCGCAGGGTCGCTGGCATTACGTACTGCCTACCTTATAGGGCTGGCTGCTTCTTACATCACTTAGTCAAAAAAAATCTCAATATTAAAATAATTTCTGTTTAAAAAACTGTATGTATTAACTTTCCATTTCTGCCATGTAAGGTATTAAAAAATAATTTAAGTCACCTTTTCATTTTTAAGGAATCGAGCACCTTAATATTAGGTTCCCTCTGCCTACCCTTCTATATATGGAATAGAATCCATGGATCTAAAGAAAAAAAAAACAATTTCTGTTGGATCAACGACAAATTTTAGAGTTGTCCACAACACATAAAAGTTTATGTAAAATTTAAATATTAAATTACTAATTAAATCACTTTCCTTCATCATTGCAGCGTTTGATCTTTGACACGTAGAAAAATGCACCTCGTATATAGATGATCAATGATAGCAGTCCCACTATATACATATAGGTAAATGTAAATTATTAGGTATTTAATTTTAATTTAATCCAGTAAACGCTATCCTATTTTTGCTTATCACGTCGCCCTCGTGGGGCAGCGACCTGACTGTTAACGCAACAGTTGTAGATTCGATATTCAGTCAGGATAATTTTCATTTACTCCCTATACACGGGACATACCGGCAGCTAAAATTTAGCTAAAGTTAAGAAAATATTTATTAATGTATTCAGTTCCATACAAAAAAAATATCTTCTTACTTCTTTATATTACCGCTTATACAATCTAATATTACTTTCTGTCCCTTAGTTAATGCTAAAACGATGATTCTAAACCTATTCACACTCTATTAATTATTGTAACAGATATGGATGACGAGAACACAGGAACGAGGGGTTGGAATGACGAGAATAGTGCATAATTCTATAATGAGACTTAATATAACGGTAAGAAAATAATATAAAAATATATTTCTTAACAACTATTAGTAAGCCTTTTACAAATAAAATGTAAAAATAGCATAATAATAAAATAAATAAATCAGCTTCACACTGTATCCCACACAAAGCAGGGTAGGCAGAGGGAATGTAGTGTTAAGACACTCCGTTCCCCACTTTCAGCCGAATTCTGGAGACATTGGGTATTGAGTTGGCGGAACTCAACGCTACTTTTGCCCCGACACCAGAGCGAAGAAATGAAAATATAAATTTAAATAAATATTTCATTTATCAAATGAGGATTGAACCAACAACCAAACGATTTACAGTCGCACTACTGTGCCCCTGCGCAACGACTGGCCTCAACATAATAATGACATATAATATTCAAGTGGAATAGCAATTTTGGGCGAAAAACGAAACAACTATGAAGTATACAGTATTAGTCAATATGTTTTAGAAAGTACCTAATCACAACATAAAAAAGCGACAATTTTTATAATTTAGATTTAGAACAAAGTAAAGCGAAAAACCTTGACATTCAAACACTCACTTGAATATTAAAAAGTTTTAGCGTCATCTAAAGATTACGTAAAGGTTGTATCTTTTATTTTTTATGCATTCCTAGAAAAAGAATATCTTACTTCAATTACCGCGCAATGTCTAGAAAAACAATAAGCTATTTCTGAGATATAGCAAAGTAGGCAGAGGGAATCTAGTGTTAAGATACTCCGTTAACCCCACACTGTTCAATTTTCGAGACATTGCTAGTTGCTAGTTAGCGCTAAACTCAACGCCGTGCGTTGTCTTCCTCTTGTCTTGACACTAAAGACAAAAACTGAAAATAATTCATTCTCCCGAGTAGGATTCGTACACACAACTGTCGCGTTTATATTGTAGTTAGAATTATATATAAATTTTTGATATCACTGAACGAAATTCCCTGACCACAGTCAACATTTTGATTGTTAAATAAGGACACGGACGTAGAGGACATAACGCTGATCTCCCAGAACTGATATCTTTATTATCGTATGTCAGGAAATACATAATAAAATCACCGTCCCCTACTTTCCACCATATGTTCGAGATATTGCATGTAAATTGACAGAAGTCAACACACTTTGACGAAAACACTTGACACAAAAATAAAACTTATTTCAATATTTTTATTTCATCTAATTTAGTTATAACATACAATTATACGTCATAACCTACATAATAACCTATTTTTGCTGAAAAACATATATACTAATTTCCCACATCTCACCACCTTTACACATTTAGATCCTTTTAGCTTGTAAAAATAATTCGCAAGACAAAAATATCATCAAAGTAGAGTGTCAGTGGGAAGATAGTTATACCTAATTCTAAATCAAAACATACTTTTTAATAGTGTTTCGTGTAACGACCGAAATACTTCAAATATTATGTTTTTGAGAATGAGAAATGTGCATTTATTCTTTTATAACATTTCAAAAGAGATTATCGATGTCGTCACAGCAAACGAACGTCACAGTAAATAGGACGCTTAGATGTATGTTCAAGATATTATTCTTCGTATAGATATATATGGATATCTAAATAAAATCTTATAAAGTACTAGTGGACCCAAACGCGGCTACGCCCGCTTGAACTATACCTACGAATATTTATGAAATTATTTTCTGTTTTCAATAGAGGGATGCTTAAGCAAGCTCATTTTGGGTGACGTTTTCTAACAACAAACTCTGCAAATCGTTGCTTAACAATGGCGGTTGTTATAAACATGGCGGAATAAATTCCATGTCAAATTTATAAGTATTTTAATATATTGGTATATTTCAAAAATATTACATATATGAGAAAAAAAAGTATCCTATGTTCATCCCGAGACCCTCAAGTATCTCTATATGAGTATTTTATCACAATTAAATTAGCGGTTTGACCCTGATTGCGTAAAAGACAGACAGACAGACAGACAGACAGACAGACAGACAGACAGAGTTACTTCCGAATTTATATTATAGGTATGGATTACGTACTTTGTGGTGAGGGTTGTTGGTTCGATTCGCACTGCAAATTAACTATTTCCATATCCTCATACTAGTAACGAGCTCTTGCAATTTGCAACTTATCGCGCAATGTCTTGTAAATGGAGCGGGAAATGGAGGAAAAGTGTATTTACTATAGTTCTTTCTGCCTACCCTGCAATATTGTTTGCAGTATTTTTTTTATTGCACAGCAGGATTAATAAAGAGATCCTAGTGTTAAGACATTCCGTTCCGTTAACGCACTGTTCCGTTATCTATTTATATACCATTAACGTTATTAAAAGTAGTTGAAGATCGTTAATTCATATTAAAAATGTCAGTATCGTCGGCCCTACCGGAAGCTACCAATGCACCGGCTCGAAAGGCATTTCTGCCGGGAACAGCAGGCAAAAAATTCAACTTTTTAAAAATAAAAATTTACCATATGTTTATAACAATCATCAGCTTCCCATGTGAGTTTCAACAGTATTTATTTGCAGACTTTAACATCGTTAAAGTATTGTTTAATTTAATAATATATTTACTTTTGTAATATATATATTTTCGATTATTTAAATAAAGGAGGCAGAAATAATATAACTAGTTCTAAAACAGTTCGTTCTCAATGTTACATACTATTATAGACCTACTCAATAAAACATTGAATTTTCATTTATTTTTTATAAATATATTTTCATAACAAAGGCATTTTAAAAAAATCTTAGCTATTTTATATACCTACGTTTGTTACCTCATTGTATCAACAACTGTTTCTTCTAGACTAAATGGAAAATAAATGGAATAAAAGGTCCTATTGTTTTAGCCTATTTTCCTGTCCTTGAAATGTAACGTTTTTATGCCAATAGACGAGAAAAACGCTTATTAAACACCAAGTTACAGTGATATGATGTACATATTCCTTTTAATTTATTAAGTAAATGCCTTCCTGCAGGGCAGGAATATAAATACAATATCCAATAAAAAACACATATTTAATAGTATCTTACAACTGGCATACAGACTAAGGCATGTAAAGTTAATTACAATCAATTATCTGCATCCTAAGTGTCTTCATAAAACAATACCATTTAACAATTTAAATAAAAATTAAAGGGCGTCGTAATAAAATCTACCTTACTATTTACTCTACCTTAGCGTTAAATTCTACAACGTGCCAGTTCATTAAATTACGACAAACAAAAAAATAATTTCTGTTAATAAAATCTAGTAGATTTTGGGTAATAAATTGCATTGAAAAGTTATAAAAAGGTATGGACCACGTTTCTCTAGATTTCTTGTCTATTGTTATAAGCTATAGATTCTATTATTATTTTTTTATCTAAATATATTTATATTATTATATTTTCTATATTTATAACCATAGATAATTATAAGACAACCTGTCCGCGACGCCGCGCACAGACGTCTGCACGCGGCGTCAATTAACACAGCAGCAGGCGTCGACCTACTCTCGTTATTTATATACGAATAACTACTGAATAGTATCACAGTGTAAAAACACGTGAATTATAAATATTATTCGGTGCATAGTGACGTAATTTCCGTTACAGCTGAGACCGTTAACCGTTCGTATTTACAATGTTCAATATTTGTTTTAGACGCAAGCCCTTTTTGCTCATAATCTTTGTGTATCTTCTGTCTTGTTATTTTCCGTTCATTAACGGAACTTGGGTACGGAAAACAAAATTAGATTATTATTATTACAAAATTTATTATATTATTATTACATTTATTACAAAATTAGATGAGAGATTAGGGGTCCCGTCTATATACAAAATTATATAATCTCTAGCTTTTTCGAAACAACTTCTCTCTAATTTTACATGTAAGATGACGATGCATGAGCTAATTTGAGATTAACACTTGATGGTCGTGAATCAGAAGTCTACTTAACGTGACATTGCCGAAGTGACATGTACTCAAATGGTACGCTCGGAACGCCATAATCAAAGAACCATACCATACCAGAAGTCTACTTGGATTAGAAATATTTAATTTCGTGGAGAAATTATCTATTTGCAATTTTAGTCTTGAAATCAGTATATGTTATATATATAGTATATGACATATTCGTCTCTGGGTGAACAGTGGAGGGCGAAGTCTCACTTTATAGCTTCCCGCATAAAGGTATGTAGCAGGGTAGATAGAGACAACGCACCGCCCAATTGTAGAGACATCGCAGGTTGAGTGGCGAAACTTTACGATGCACTTTATCGTGTTACTGAGCTGGAATAATGACAATGTACAGTCTGAATACGTTATTTCTGGATTTCATATTGTTAATGTTATAAAAAGTTTCATTACTTCGCCGTTTTCGTCCTTGACAATAACAAAAATTCAATCAATATTAGGATATAAAACGGACTTTTCACACTTACAAAATGAATGTGCGAAACCGGTGAGATAAAGTTACAAAACATATGTCTAACTGAACCTTTATAGATTAACGGTACAAGGTTACGACTACTGAGTTATTAAATGTATTTTATTAACTTATTCTTTTGGTCATTTTGTTTAGTTATTATCCCTAAAAAGATATTCATATCTTCATTCTTAAGAATATAGTACGTATATAGCAGATTCGTATATTTAAACAAACGACTACTCCCTCGAACGGGAATCCGACTCAGAGACTGTGCCACTGCGCCCGACGGCCTCAGCATCTCATTATAAATCTAGTAATTCCAAAAGACTTAAGCATTATGTTTTAAAAGGTAAAAAATGAATAATAAACCAAATTATAATGAAGCCATATTTAAGGAATGCATCTAGATCGATTTTAGTGAATATTTCAAAGGCTTCTGTGGCAAAAACGTCGTCCGCATTACGTAACACACATGTTATATTGTAATAGGTGAAGTCAGAAGTATGCAATCTTCGAGTCACCTTGGATCGTTTACTTGTTTGTATGATACAGTAGTCTTAATATTTATAATACGTCATACTAAGTAAATAGTTATTTAGTTGTAAATCAAAAGATTTTTTTAGATTGAATGTTGTCCTATATGTTACTGTATTTTTTTAGTATTTCTCGAATATTGATTACTTCGCTAGACTTGCTTACAGAATGTGAAGACTCTACAATAATATCTGTAAAGAAACTTTCCACTAAAAATAGAAAACGAAATTTCAAAGTAATATTTTGGTGCAATGGTAAACAGTAAATTTTCTTCATTAATTAATTTAATTAATTAGTTTTGTACAATATTTTTCATCCACACAGTAAAATCTACAGAGAAAGAGAGAGAGCGAGAATACTGCAGAACCGACCCTTTTTTTTCATTGTTTAAAGGAAAGGTAACTGACACATACAAGAATGTAGATAAAAAAGGCTAGAGAGATAATTGTACAAAACAGGCGATATTTATCTAACACAGTTATCGGCGGCCTTGTCGCGTGCCCCTTTACTTCTTGCAGCAACACACATTGATATACGACACAAATTGTGTTTTGTCACAATTCTTGTGATGCGGTGGGACCGTTATACCGACACAGTAGGTCGCGAGTTCGAATAGTTATGTGTACCTAGTTAGCTTCACGCTATAGCAGGGTAGGCAGAGGGAACCTAGTATTAAGACACATTGTTCCCCACAAAATTTTGGAAGCCTCGTTGCCAGAGCGAGTTATTTATTAAGTATTTAATTTCCTCAAATGGGAATCGAACCCACAACCTCTCGTTTACAGTCGCACGCTTGTGTGTGCACTGCACCATGACCGGCTTCAACTGCTATGTAAAGGTAAAGGTAATTTTACTTGTATATAAAATGTCTACTGAATGTCCTAGCTTAGTAAACGGTAAACCGTTTCCTTATTAGTTATATTAATAAGTAACTCAAATTATCCCACGGGAATCACATGACAGAGTGACATATTATACTATCACATATTACGTGCGTGCCAAATTTCATTAAGATTCGTTGTGCCGCTTAGTCAAAGGAAGTTGAAAAAAATAAATAACTAAGTTTTATTTTATAACAAATGAAAATACAATAAACTATACAAAATTATAAAATATATAAAAGCTATAGGTAAGAAATTAAAAAGGAAATTAATGAATTGTATACAAGATATATTTGTCCAACGACCAACAATCAGAAAACAATTGTATCCCAGCCTTCACCCTACACTTAAGTATTACTAAGAAGCAAGGTAAAATAATATCTAATTCATAATTTTGTCCCATATTAAAATTATAATAAATGTGGCATCCGGTCCATGGTCAGATTGCAATCAAATTTAAATGGAAACATTGTGAAAGGTTACCGCTTTCAAAAAGATGCAAGAATTATGCAAATCAGTGTATAATTAGTATTGAAGAAATTATGGAACAAAAGTTGTTATAAATGTGAGGTAATAATGCTTTCCATTTTACACCAGATAAAGAAACAAAAGTTATGTGCTGTATAAAAAAATATGATGAATATAAACGAAATAGGAAATTAAATATTTTTATTTCCTTACTCTGGCACCTAGATGAAGCGTGGCAATGTCTTCCGCAACTCATAGCAATTTCCCGAAAATCAGGCAGATCAGATCAAGCAAAAGAAGAAGAAGAGCTAGGAGAAATATAAAATTAGGTTCCCTCTGTTTATTCTGTTTAATAAATGCTGGGTCAGAAAGTAAACGAGAATCTTGACATCATGTTTTTCTAATTAAAAAATAATTGTACCTATACTTTAAACTATTCAATAATAAACTAAAAGAAACCATACTCATATAAGAAAGACTTCATACAAAAAATGTCCAAGACACAAACTAACAACACAAAAAATATAATTACAGTTATTAGCAGTAGTATAAAAGATCCTTTAAAAGCAATTTATAATTTGATCATTCTAGAACTATGTCACACAAGAACCTGCACGTTTTAGATTTTCTAACTGGCAATACGTCTTCGGGCTAATTGGATTAACGTATTCTAAGAAATATAGGTTACCTAACGCTGCTTTCTAGGAATACCACTGTGAGAGGCTTGCACGTAACTTAGTCTCTATGCATGTTTTCTAATATATTATAACTTAATAATCTATTGTTCGATTACTAAAATGTTTGATTTATACGATTAGGGGGTGAAGTGAATGTATTGATTTATTCTTTCCTACATTAATTTAAACGTAAAATACAATATTCAACAGAAGTTACTTTGTTTTATTTGGCAGAGGGATCATAGTGTTAAGGCACTCCATCCCCCTTTCGTCCAACGCCTCAAAATTAAAAACGGGGAAATTACTTTATTCTCATAACAAAATGTAACTCCAAAGACGCCAGTTGTCAAATGCTTTTACTGCAATCTTAAGAGAATCCAGGACAGTATGTGTGATGCAAAATTATGACGTAGTTTAGTTTCATATAATAATCGCATCAACTAACAGGCAAATGTGACCTTAAACCAGTCGCGTCATTAGGACCCGCTTAAATAAATGATCTCCGACCAGCCGACGGATAATATCTCAAATAGGCAGAAAGTGGAGAACGACGATTAACTATAACAATAATAATATGTTTTTATAAGTTTAATGTACGACAAAGTATAATACGGCGTTAAACTCCGCCACTCCGAACGCAAAATATCATGAATTTGGGTGAAATGTAGAGAATGGAGCCCCTTAACACTATGCTACTTATGCCTGCCTACCTTTCAAACGAAAAAAACTGATTTTTTTATAAATATAAAAGAACACATTTTTATCTAACATATTAATTTGAAATACGATGACGAATTACTTAAATATTACAAGGTAAACTACTTATATTTATAATTTTCTTATCTAAATCTGAAACTAACTCATACAACTTATAATTGTATAATTACATACTGTGTTAATATCTTAATGATTAAAGGAATTGCAGAATTGGTAAAATAACAACATGCATGAAATTAGAATTATTACTATATAAAAAAATTCTTCCGTTGCCGAATGACTGACAGACAAGTCACAGACAGAACTCTTGGACTTAAAAAAATTGAAATTTAATAAACACCGACAGATAGGGGAGCAAAAACAAAATGAGGATTTCTAGAAAATTCTGGGAGAACTTATAAAATAATCATGAGAAATAAACGCCGCTCTGAGTCTGTTCTATATCGTTCAAATGACAAAATGAGACATTCAGTTGACGGTAAACTTTTATCTAAGACTGTGTTACTAGATTTTGTTAGATATTAAAGAAATCAAATAAAATTTATAGCGTAAAATTTTGGGCACGTTTGCCATCACATGGGCAAGAAAACATTCATAAAGGTCATTTTTACTTTAATTAAGTGTTAAAGGATTTATTTGTTAAATAAATTCGCAGGCTGCTCTTAAACATTTAAACTATACAATTAAATTAAGATTGACGTATAATTAATACAGTAAGCATTTTCTATGAGTATTTCGATTGGGCACGTTTTTCACTAGTTACAAGTTGAACATTTAAAAAAATCACATAGCAACCTATGAGTGTCTCAATAATAGCGCGCGTGACTAAGTATACATATAAGAACCGTAAAGTTTTGCTCCAGCTACCAGCACCAAAGTAATATGGCGTAGTTTTTCTGGGTATTTAAGAGTTTTACATAAATGCAGCTTCAAATACATGTACGCGATCAATACAAGATGCTTTTATTTTTTATTATTTATGCAGCACACTAATAGCAGGAGTAGAAGATGGAACTTACGAACAAGTAAGTTACCCCACCTTCCGTCTCAATTTGAGACGTGTATTGAATGGAGAAACTTAACGACGCTTTTTATATTAGCAGAAAAAGGAAATGAAAAAAAAAGTGCATGTGAGAATCAAGTCCACAACTATCGTTTTTACAGTCAGCCTTGTCCCACTGCGACACGATGGAGTCAAAATATTTTATACATTATTTATTTATACAGGAGCCAGCCGTAGCGCAGGGGCTCAGCCATGCGACTGTAAGCGCTCCAGGCTGTGGGTTCTATTCAAACTCAAGAAAATGAAATATTATTTCCTGGCATTGGTCCACTCCACTCCACTCAACAAGTAACATAAATTTATAAAATAGGCAGCAAATAGAGACCGGAAGCTAAGATGTCTAAGCTTACATAAAATACAGCAGCCATTCTTTCAAATTTAAAATTAAGTAATAATATAAATTACTCTTAGAAACAAACACTTTTTATATCCTATATCATTTTACCATTATTAGATAATTATGAAGAAATTAAATAGAGCGTAAAAATGAGAGCGGCATGCAAATAATCCTTTTATGTAATTATATTTCAGTTACAGCATAGCGTATCTATATCGAACTACTTATAAGGCCGTTGCACTGAACAGTGGTAACTCATCAACTCAGCTATTCACGTACAAATGGTAGAGACATGAAATAAGCAAATTAAATACTGTTATGTTTACTAAATAATACAAATCTTGATATGATATAAACAAACATAAACAAACGAGGTGTACTGGTTTCGGTTGCAGTAACAATTTTTCTATACAAATTATATTTATTAAATATCATTTTAAAATAAAATACAAATAGGTACCTTACATTATTTTTACTATTCACCAATGAGTGGTAAGATTACTATATAAGTTGTCAACTTATATAAAATATTGTACTTGGGTAGGATAGGTCACTTTAGGCTTCAGAGACCTCATATCTATCTACGACATGAGAGCCTTATCTTGTTTACAAGTTATTTTTTCATATAAATATCAGTCGGTTTCTTTATCGAGTTTAGTGACATAGGTATCAGTTTAATTTATTTACTGTTTTTTTAGCTTCACGCTTTATGCCGCATAATGCAGGCTGGACAGAAAGTACCGTTTGTCATAACACTCCATTCTCCGCTTTCCGTTTCAATTCGATTGTAACATACAATGTTCTATAATTAATATAAATATTTAATGTAATGCTAATCTCTAAGAAAAAATGTAATGTTCAAATACATTTTTTTTATAAATCTCACAATTTTTAATTAAAATTCCTCTCCTCATGCGAAAACCAAAATTGTACACGCAAAATTGTAATTGTAGCACAAAACACGCCGATAGCCCATCAATGTCTTTCGAGTTCTGCGAAATCGATCGACGAGGTCGTTTACCTCAGCTTTGCTATGACACTTGTTCACTCAAGTCCAAAAATTATTTTGATCCTCATTTATTTAATGATTTGTATTGAGGCCGTCATGGTGCAGCGACACAAGCATGCGATTATAAACGCGACAGTTTGTGGGTTCGATTCCCAATTGAGGAAATGTCATATTTTATGTTTTCATTACCTCCGCTCTGGTATAAAGGCAAAACGCTGCGAGTTCTACCTCTCAACACTAAATACCGTGAGGTTTTAGCGGAAAGTGACGGAGTGTCTTAACATTAGGTTCTGTCGGCCTACTCTGCTAGCTAGATGCGCGATATATCGTGAAGCTAAAAAATATATTTTACTTGTATTCTCATATCTTATTTAACGCGGAACTCTCTAAATTCATAAACTCAGATAAATTCATTTAACTAAACTACCTATTCTATGTAAGTGTTTAAAAATGAGATAAAATATTTTTAATTATATTTTACAAATAAGTAAAGTCAGTCGTAATAACCAGCTTCTCTTAAAAGTAATTACGATTTATTTATTTTACTGTCACATCATTATTAAGTACATGCGAAAATAAATAATAACCATTTCTCCATAAGTAAACTATTTCATAACTAGCATAACAAAAAAGAAATGTTAAAAATGAACTGCACCTTTGTAGTGCACTTGGTGTCACATCGTTTCTATGTACTAATAACATTGTTATAGATTCAAAGTAATAAGTCTAGAAAATAAAATCCATTCCGCCGGGCAGCTGCGCCTGAACAAATATCAGCGGTATTTAGAGCCAAGCGGATACCTATCCACATTACGGTAGCGTTGTCAATTAAAACGACCTTACTACTTGCGTTAATAGCTACATAGTTAGTTTCTGGGTAGTTACAATCTAGGCAAAATTTTAACTACTATAATAAGGAAGTTATTAGGAAAATGTAGTCAGGGTTTTAATTTTTTACATAAATAATATGTTATCTATTTTTTTAATTGATAAATTTTATTATCTATTACAAAAAAATATTTCCCACTATATTCCGCGTTTAGCGGGATTGGCACAGAGAACTCAATGTTGAAATTCTTCGTCACTCGATCGAAAATGACCACATTCACGCGACTGAGAATCAAACCCAGAACGTATGCTGCAAGCGTTTACTGTCAGACGCTGCGTCACAACATAATGACAAGTCACTTCATTATAGATATTGATTCTAAGATAAGCTAAATCTCGTTAACCATGATAAAATATCTGCAGCTCCAACGAATGTGGGATTGTCAAGTCTGTATCGAACATTTGCTTATATGTAATAACTAGTGGACGCGTGCAGCTTCGCTTGCTTATTTAGGGGTGAATTCTAATAAACCACGAAACATGTGTTCAATGAAATATTTTTAAGAGTCTATATTTCAAATTTAGAAAAGTGGCGTTTTAAAGCTTTTTCCATACAAACTTTCAACCCCTCATTTGCACCTTTAGGGGAAGAATTTTAGAAAACGATGAAACACGTGTTCAATTAAATACTATTAAAAATTTAAATTTCAAATTTTATAAAAATCGATGCCGATTTAATTTTTTTTCCATACAAACTTTCAACCCCTATTTCACCCCTTTAGGGTTAAAATTTTTCAAAATCCCTTCTTAGTGGATGTCCAGATTANATTTTAAGATTTATCTATAAAAACTTTCAACCCCTTATTTGCACCCTTAGGGGAAAAATTCTAGAAAACGATGAAACACGTGTTCAATCAAATACTTTAAAAAATCTAAATTTCAAATGTTATAAAAATCAGTGCCGATTTAAATTTTTCTCCATATAATCTTTCAACACCTATTTCACCCCTTTAGGGTTACAATTTTTCAAAATCCCTTCTTAGTGGATGTCCAGATTATGAAAGTAAACATCTGTCCAAATTTCATGTTTCTACCATCAGCGGTTACGGCTGTGCGTGCGTCTTACCTCAGTCAGTGAGGACAAGTCCTTTTATATATTAATAATTATGTTTCAAATCTGAAGTGAATTCAGACCGCGTAAGATAAGTACCCGCCAATCAATAGATAAGTGGAGTGAATTGTCACCTAGATTTCAACTTAAGTTTTATTAGAGGCTTGTTACCAAGGAAATAATTGAGAGATCGTCAAAGTACTTGTTCTAAATTGATATTTTTTTTATAATCAATTAGTACGAAAACATCGGTCGTAAAAAAAACCAATGACACGGGATGTACCAACTAATAATATTTTTTTCTGATTTACATTATATTTAGATGATAATTCCACACTTACAAAGAGAAATAGATTTATTTAGAAAACATTTAAAATTCCCACTACGTTCAAATGCTTAAATACTATTTCTGTAAAAAAAGAGTATTTTAATCTACCTTTTATAATGGTTAATAACTTTGCTAAAGTTCCGCCACTCATTATTTACGCTACCTCTTATTATTTCTTAGAAGTATTATGTAAGGAGGCAGTAATTTACTCTATTTAACAAACAATAAACGTGATAATTCCATTAAATACAAGTTGAAGCACAATAGAAAAGTTTTAGTTTTAAATTTTTCTATTACATCGAAATAAAAGCAACTATAAAGTTTTCCGCCGGCTTGTCTCATTAAAAGTGAATATTTTGACGATTTGCAAGTTGCTTAGTTACTGACATTTATATATTAATTTCATCATAGTAAATAATTAATGAATAATTATCGACTTGTAACTATCCACAATAACTACTTACATTGAAAATTCAAAATGAATTGTTATTACACTTTAAAATAACCCAACGATTTATTTAAACACATTTACATATTACATTTATATATTACTAAAAAAAAAACTATAACACTAAAAGATTCCATTAAATCAACAAAAGTAACAATATTACATAAAGAACACGTTTCACGTTACAGATATGATGGATATTGGCGACGGGAGCGCGACCGGTTTGTTGTCTCAATACCAAGCTTTACGTATACTCGTATCATTATAAGAATAAGGTAATTTACCGTTGCGTTCGCTCGCTGGTAGCTGAGGAGAGCTCGTTGCAAATTTTTCATCGCGAAAATGACAAATATCCAGTGCTTTTACGATTTCATCATTTTATGTTTTCGTAGAAAAAAAGGTTCCTTCTCGTAGAAAAAAATATTATCAATGGATTTGGTTAGAAGCTTCATTGAGTTCCACCACTCAAAACGTAATGAATCGAAAATTTGGCTAAAAGTGGGGGAACGGAGTACTGGACAATAGCTTCCATCTGTCTACTCTGCCATATGCTGAAAAAATATTTTTATATTTTGTCATTATGGTTTCGAAGATAGTCAAGCCACAGTTTAAATTCTGGCTATAGGTAATATACTTAAGTTGTGATGATGGCGAAGTTGCTTGATTACCTTCATCACCCAAGCCATGATTTTTTTCTATACATTTTCATCTGTAAGAATTTGGTTTTCTAAACGTTTTACAGATGATTAGTGTCATCATATTTAAAAATTTGGTCAAGTTATAAAACAAAAAGAAATTAAAATGTGTCATCCTAAACTTAAACACACGATCCATGTTTTATATACTTGAAATTTAATAATATTTATTTTACTACTATAATGGTGGTCTCTGTTGGTCATTTCCATTTTAATTTATAAGATCAAAAGGAAATCCATTGACAAACAAGCTCTAAATGTCGTTTAATAATATAAAGTAAATTTATTCGATACTTACTCCTTAGTAAACTAAAAGATAATAAATAACACAAAGTGCAGTAAAACACAATATAATATTTGTTTATAATTATTATATTACTTGGAACTCCAAATATTGCACAAGTTATGGCGGGTGAGGTAAACGAATAAACAACAGTGCATTTATATTATGATTTGCCACATAAGCTTTCTGTTACACCGAAACTATAAAATAAATCTATAATATATCTAAATAGGTAAATTAGCATTGCAGCTTCACGCTGTATCCTTCTTAAAGTAAGATAGGCAGAAGGAACTGAGTGTTATGACACTCCGTTCACTCCGTGCCGCGCTTTGATACTAGAACAAGGAATTAAACGACAATACATTACCCCCAGTGGAGATTGAACCCACCAAGATCCTATTTAAAAAGCGTGTGGTGCCACTGCGCCACGACCGCCTAACAAATAATAGTAAAGCGTAATAAAGATTTAACAACGTCGACGTTAATATTTTACTGTGTACTATATAAAGTAATAAACCATGTCTCCGGCAGCTAAGTATTCTAACGACGGAACTTTAGAGCTGCGAATAGTCGTAGCTGTAAAAGTTCGCGGAGTTAAGCGACATGCGATGTATCGTGCCGGAGCGGTATGATGATAAGCGTTGTGTGCAAAGTTTGAAAACTTTGATAAAACAGCGTTTTGTTAAACACACATTTTCCTAACAGACGTATCAGTAAGAGTTTAAATGTTGGTTAGTACTGTTTATTTCGGGTGAAAGTTAAGCTTTTTTTATAGAAGATTTAAATTAGATTTGTTTGTAACAATATAAAGAATTGTTATCAGGAACTACCATTTTAGTATACAATTATAAAAATACAGTGCATACAAAAACATCAAAAATCAATTAATTACACAGGCAGCTGAATATAGAAGCGCAAAAAAAATCAATTTCAGTTCCATCCCAAAAAAAAACGCGACACACTGAAATCGTTAAAATCGACCCTGAACAAATTGAGGAATCCCGAACGATCCGAGACAATTATATTAGAGACAGATAATAAATAATTTTAGTGTTGGACAGTGGCCAAAGTAACGCCACAGCTTTCGTTATCATCACCGCTAAATCAGGAGCTAGACGCGTTCCAAAACTACTAAGTTGGAACTTACTACGGTCGGAGCCCGCCTGGATGTGTCCCAAAAGTCACACCATGAAATTAAATCACGTTTATATACGACGGTGACTGCGGCTTCAATGACAAATTCTTCGCACATTAACATTGCTGTCATCGTATAATTGGTTTAGTTTTAAAAATAAAATTATAAAAAAACATGTTATCAAGACTATTTTAAAAATGTTAGGATGCTTTCACATAGACTCTATAATATTACGTTTTTTCATAATGCATTATAGTAACTGCTATAGCACAAAAAAAATCATTGATCAGCGAGCGAAGCGAACCCTAGTGAATCTTACAATACCAACCTTCAAAAATTAAATCCAAAATAGACAAATTCAAAGCAGTACGGTGTGATAGTCACCCAGCAATAATAAAGCGTATTGGTCTCGCAGGCCGCCAGCAGTAAACCGCGTCTCGTACGATAACGGCGCCAACTACAAAGACTCGCGTTAAATTTAACTGCAAGATGAATCGATCGCTTTGAATTGCTTTTGCGTTTGCATTTCATTTTGTTTCGCTTGTTTGTCTTACTTGGGTTTTAGGCGATGGCCAAAACTGAGGCGAACAATAACATTGGTGTTTCAATTAACGGACGGACGGATTGGCGTAATTGGCGATTAATTCTGAGCAAATTTACGTTATGAGAGCAAATTAGATAAATAAGATTTTGATGCTTCACGCTCTATCCCGCTCTTTTGAATTAATTTTTGTTAAAGATTTAGATGGTTATAAATTATAAAATAACTAACCTTCACCCGCGGCTACGCCTCCATAGTCAAATTAAATTAAATAGGAGTTGTATTCGATACCACCGTGTGCACGTTCTATCTAAGATCAAGGTAAAAAAGATATATACAGGTGTCCCAGGAGTCAACGATAAAACGAAAACAGGTGTTAGACCAAGTCGTGACAGTTATGAGAAAAATATTTAAAAAAATCTTTGTCGTGTATTTTTCATATTATATTGCGCCATAAATGCGCCAACTTTTAAGGTTACTTGCAAAAACAGTATAGTACATTTTTTTTACAGTACGGTCGGTTAAAGTTGGGTGTAGTAATTATTTTGAATTTAATGTTTGGCAAAAACACCACATTTTATTGAAAACTGATGCAGGTATGTTTAAAATTTGAACTGTAATTCACATAAGGGTTACTCATGATTACATTGCAGAGAAAAAATGAAGAAAGAGTAATATTTGTAGTCTCAGGACCTTTAAAATAATCACAAGGTGTCGGTTTTTCCGATATTTTTTAAAATCAATATAATTGTATATATATATATATATATATATATATACAGGGTGTCCCACCAGTATAACCTATGTATATATATATATATATATATACATAGGTTATACTTTACCCTTGCTCGACAATTAGGCTATCTAATACAAAAATAATGTTTCAATTCGAAGCAGTGGTTTTGAAGATTATTGCGTTTGACAAAACACATTTTTCAGTTTTATAATAATATCATGGAAGCATATAATAGATCATAATGGAACAATATTTTTGTATATTTCAGTTTTACATATTACATCAATTTCTATAAGCGTAATGTCAAACTATTCACATTCGTGACACGAGTGTAAATAATAGGTTGTAATTAACTTTTAAAAAGTAAAGCGGATGTCATGTATTAAAAAAATATCTACTGTTATTTATATCGTAGGTATTTATTTTTAGTGCACACAGTACTATACTACATAAAGTTTATCTGGCACAGTTGAATAGTTAAATTATGTCTTTCGAACAAAATTATTGTAGTAATAATCGTCTCTAGCCAACACTACGTATTATTATATTCCGTATTAAAATAATATAAAGAAATCGAGTTGTAAATTTAAAAAAAAACCATTATGTATTTATCAATTAACAGCAATTACAAAACTCTTGAACATGCCAGATTGAAATAATAAAAATATTAATAAATAACAATTCATTCGTGGGGATCGAACCAACAGCCGTCGTTTTTTAGTCACACACCTGTGTCACACACCTCCACAAATACTTATTATAATCGGTAAATATAACAAGTTAACAATATGATAACACAGCGACAGTACAAACATTTGTAACACCCCAGCGATTACCGACATGGCGAAGGCAACAAAAGGGCCAATGGCCATTAGCACTTATTAAGAACACAATGTAAGCAGTGTGGGGTATCCGATTACTGACGTGCCACCGTCCGCCGCCTCACTGAGGTCATACTCAAATACATGCTTTCCATCATAAGTCTCATATAACCATATCATGTATACGACTATAGTATAGTCTAATCTGTTGAAAGTATTACTTACTTTAACAGTGATTTGTTAGTAATATCACCGCTGAGAAATATAAATGTGTATATTTTTCAATAAAACAAATAGCAGCATTTTTCTCCAGGCCAGTCGTGGCTCAGGGGCATAAAAACTGTAAAACCAACTGGTTCTGGGTTCGATCCCCCCTCGACAAGAAATATTTATTTAATTTTATATTTCCATTTCTTCGCTCTGGTGTCGATGCAAAGCGCGGCGTTGAGTTCTGCCAAACAACACGAAATGCCGCCAGAATTCGGGGAATGTAGTGCCGTAACACTAAGTTATCTCTGCCTACCCTGCTATGTGTGGGATACAGCGTGAAACTGATTTATTTAATTTTATTTATTTATTTCATTTTTCTCAAAAACGTTTACAAACAAACATCGAGTAGTCTGCAACTTTATTTAAAAACCTAAAAGGAAATAACTAAAGTTGTGTACGTCATAAGCAAGTATAGTGGGAATTGTCAAAACAATTAACGTGAGATCTTCCCTAGATAAATGGACTATCCAACACTACGGTATCCAAAAATATTTTGAACCAGTACTTTCTGATATTAGCGCGTTTAACTAAAAGTATATAGGTAGTATTAATAGATATACATATATAATCTTGAATACTTAAATCTCAAGTATAAAGCACTCACGTACAAACCGAGAGCCTTAACCTTAAAGTATACTATTACAGTTGCCTTTCAAGAACATGCCTCACCACAAACTATATACAAGAACCTATAGAGTAATTAAGATTATTATATTCATTTTTTTCTATATTTCTTTTTAATTCCAGTTTCACGCTGTTATACTAAATATAGACGGGTAGTTAGAAGGAGCCTAGTTATAAAGACACTTTATTCCCCATCCCCAGTTTTCAAGACATATTAAGCGTCAAATCTCACCGCCGAGCTTTGTCTTGTTAGCAGAGAGAGGAATTAAAAATATTTTTTTCTTGGAGTGCTAATCGAACAAACAACCATTACGTTTACAAGGCAATGTGCCGCTGCACCGCGACAGTCTCAGTAGATGGCAGTAATTAAGAGAATAACGTAACTTATACGTTAAGTAGGCATATCATTTCATATTTCACGCTATACTAGTCCAGTAACACGTTCCTATTGAATAAAATGCAATGATTTGGATACGAAACTTATTTGAAGGGCTGTATGTTATGTATACTAATAAAATATTCTTTTTGAAGGGATGATTTTAGTTATTCCAACTTTGCAATTAGTAAAAAATATAATTTTTAATTTATGACGTTTTTATTTACGTTCACCTAGTAAATTATAACGGTAATTATAAAAATATCTATATTTTAGTCTTACTGCAGCTGTACGCATATATTACATACGCAATAGTTTATAGCTTAATTTCGATTTTGTAAATTATTCTTATTATTTTTATACAAACGACAGTCATGTCTCTAGACAAACTCGAAGAAGTGATCGTAATGTTTTCTTCTGCACAAATTTACAAAACTTAAGAAAGAGTATAAAGCGCTTTATCAGCACTACTGATCTTATTTCATATTTTTTAGTCCCTCGTCGTCTTTTTACCATAATAACAATAAAATATCACAAAAAGCTTGAACAAAACTAAATTTTAACTCCAAAATCTCATAGATTAACCAATTGTAAGCCTTTTAATCAAAGTTAACTAAAGTACCAACAAGTAAGCAACGTCTGCGAGCCGTGAAGGGCATCACGGAAGCGGTCGCCGCGGCGCGCAGAGCGCTAACTAGACGATTATACCGTTTCACACGACATATTGTACAAAGTACAAACGAGGGCTTTTGTCCGCGCGCGTTATATGATAGCAATGTGAGAGAAAAATTATAGGCAACCATGATATACACTATAATTTTTTGTCGATTTTTCACGCTGTATCTCACATAGCACGATAATCAGAGAGAACCTGGGAACCTAGTGTTAAGACACTCCATTCTCTATTCAGACACTTCCGTTTGTCACCATTCGCAAAATTAGCGTGTTGAGTAGCGTAACTTATGCCGCACTTTGCCTCAATATTTAATTTATAACATCAGGATAGGTAGAGGAAACCTACTGTTAAGACACTCTGTTCCCCACTTTCCACCGAATTTTTCAAGAAATTGCATATTGAGCAACGCCAGGAAACTTTCTATTTTGACATGTCTGTTTATTTAGTAAAGATTCCTAATATGGTTATAAAATAATAATAAAAAATCTTAGATAAAATCTGATTTAGACAATCAATTTTTTTGCATGGCATTTTATCTTTTTACTGGAGCAAAAAGATGAAAACATTCATTCCCCCAAAAGCATGTCGAAACCATTACATTTACAGTTGGACTGCTGTGCCACCATGCCATGCCAGCCTAAAATATAAATTAAATAGCAATATTTGTTTTGAACCTAATTATATCTCATTAACTCTTTGATCAACTACTTAATTTAGATCAATTAAGAATGTTAACGTGCTATGGAGCGAGCTATGCTCGGAGTCTCTTTGAAAGATAAAATCAGAAATTAGGTTATCCGGAAAAGAACCGGAGTTACCGCCATTGGTTGCAGTATTAGTATTAGTAAATTGAAATGGCAATGGGCTGGACACATCTGTCGAAGGACCGATGACCGTTGGAGCAGACGAGTCCTTGAGTGGAGACCGCGGATCGGCAAGCGTATAGTAGGGTGCCATCCAGCTCGAAAGACCGACAACCTGAAGAAGACTGTCCTGAACCTGGCTTCAACTGGATGCGGAAGGCGGAGGATCGGGAGCTTTGGCGCACCCTGGGAGAGGCCTATGTCCAGCAGTGGACCCGAAAAGGCTGATTTTATATATTATATAAGAAGGTATAATTAAAAAGCAGGCATTAAAAGCAAGCAGGCAAGCATTAAAAACACATTTTCAAATAAATAGTAACCAGTTTTTGCATTACTTTTGTCAGCTTTACAGAATAAACTGCTTATGAAAAGATAGGAAAAAAAAGCTTAGTCAAGATACTCCATTATCCGCATACTATCAGAATTAATTATGTTGAGTCAGGATTGAGCAAATAAGAATTGCATTAACTTATCTGTTTCACTACTAAACAAGGGCCTTGCATGATAATGGTTTATGTATAAATAATACAAATAAGCAAGTAAGAGAAAAATTTAAAAATAATGTTTTTAAATTTGTTTTTAAATTTTTATTTTTAATAAGCTAAATTAACTAAATCCTGATACTTAAGTATGAAATTCATTATTTTTAACTGTAATATTGTTTGATTTAAAGCTTGTTTGTGATAATAGGTATTTACTGATAACATGGCTGGTTAGATTAGACAGTCTGTCCCATTCATTTAATAAAAGTTGTAATTGAAACTTATTGGCTCGCTTGCCACCTCTTTGCCACTCAAGTCATATACTGACCTAATCTACATACATGCTTTGATAAACGTAACAATAAAACTAATTATTTGGGCCTCAACATATTATTAGACTATCGGTCGCCAGTATTGTCAAATAGTCATCTCAAGTGTAAACAATACCTAATGTTTTCTAAAATAAGTAAAAATGATGTCACCATAAGCGCTTGAGCGGCGGCCTACGCGCCTTACGGCAGTCAATCTAAGGGGGCGGCCTCCAATTGCCTGTGGATGACCTCTGACCCGACACTACTCTATGAATCTAGTATTTCGTAATAGGTCACCATCAAAACAATAATCCGCGGCACACTTTCCATCGCCGTGGTCCGTAGGGAGTGACACAACTTCATATAATCTGCTATACTTTCTCGCTTGCACTCATGACGAAAACATTAAAATGTACGAGACAAAAAAATCTGTCAAAACTTTTGAAACTATTTACACGCATCAAAAGTAGCTGTTGCTAAGGAAAATATTGTATTAGAATCTGGAAGTAACTTAGAAGCTAAGTACTAACCGTAACCAAGTAAACATAAATCCAAAACAGACAGCAAACTGACGGTCACCGTGAAAACAACACAAAACACACTTTACAAAACTTTACTTTTATTTAGGTGTTATCACAATGTTAGCACAGTGAAGAACAAACATACACTAGCACGGGGCACCTCAAGAGCAACACTTGCATAAAAAAGTTTATTTACAATTATTTTTCACTTTAAAAAACAATGCGTATTTCACGGGACGTCTGTCGTACTCCAACGAGTTTCAGCCATTTTGCTTATTGTTGACTGAACGTCATAGACACACAACTTTTTTCTAATTACTTACAGATTATACGTACATTCAATACATACAGATTATAAAGAGCGCTACTGAACATAAAATTTGCAAAACTATATACAGTAATTTGTATTGAGGTCAGTCGTGGCGTAGGTGCACAAGTGTCACACAGGTTTCGTCACCACTCGAAGAAGGAAAAATGTAATATTTTCATTATTTCGCTTTGGTGTCGAAGCAAAACAGACTAATAAGTTCTGCCACTCAACGCTTTCAGAATGAACAGACATGAATGAAATTTCTAAACACTAGGTTTCTTCGCCTACCCTGCTTCATGCGGGATACAGCGTAAAGCTGATTTTTTTATGTCATGTACGGAATACACATTTTGGTTGACATATACATATAAATTATGAATTATATTTTTATATAATCAAGATTTTAGTGTTTATTGACCTAAAGAAATTAATGAACCTTCAGTCTGTGTTATTGACAATCAGTATAATGATTAATAATTGTCAGAAGTAACAAACTTGAAATTATAGTACATTTAAGTTTAAATACAAGACATTATATAATTTACAGTTTTAACAAGAATGGCAAATTTAGTTTTCATACTATTGATAATTGTAGTAAGCATATTTATTTTATGACATTATTTATACATTAACTTGTTATATTTAATAATTTTGTCCACATATTCAGGTCTTTTCGGGTATAACATATGCTACTGATAGCTTAATAGATGATGAATATCATGAAACGTCTACCGAAAGTAAGTTCTTAAATTACTGTTGTATATAGTCAATAATTTTCACATAATATCGTTGAATTGAATAAAAATACAAAAATATTGTTTTAGATACGGCACCACAATTTCCGCTAAACTTCGACCAGGTTCTCACAGATGCTGGCAATATATTTTACAAATTTATTGATACAATTACATCCAAAAAACGTCTCTTAGGTCTTGATTCTAGATGGTATTGGTAATAAATTATGCGTGATCTTTGACCATTGGACTTTTTATGCTTCATACATAAAAAGTCATATCTTTGAAAATCTAGTAATAAATAATTTTACAAATATGTCTAATCATAATTATAACTTCCTAGTTCCTACCTCAGTTGAGTAAATGTGTTCTGTGTTCCTAGTTCCTACCTAGTTCGATCAAGTAAATGTGTTCTTTGAGTTCGATATATTTGTTTTTACACTGGCAGCTCAGTTTTAATTTTATTTAACTACTTTCACATAAATCAAGAAATTTACTTTGTCAAATTGTTTTGTCTTTTAAAGTATTAAAAACACATAAAATTACCCTTTATTAGTAATAAATTTGTCATAAATAAAAATAAAACTTAAACGGCACTCAAATTAAGACTTCACTGTTTGACATAAAATGGCGCTTGTTTGCTAATTTCCCTTCGAATTCTTGAACGAAAAGTTTGGAAAGCGCGCGGATTTTAGATTAAACGTTTTTGAATCGAGTATACAATAATATTTTCAATTATCAATTAAATATGGAGGATGATACGAATCTTAATGTAATTGTGGCAAATATTTTAAATGAAAAAAGCCACAGCCATTGTAGGTTATGTTTAAAATATATCAAAGAACAATATGTTCGCTTTGATGATCCTGTCTCGTTAGACCCATCTAGCGGTATTTTTCATCCTTTATCTAATATTTTGGAGAAATTATTTGGTGAAAATGTAAGTATTTGTAATAAAGTATAATAATTATTTAATTTTAAATGTACTATAACAACTTTTTTCGTCAGGTCTCTGAGGATATCACTGGCGTCGAAGCTGTGTGTACAGAATGCACAAATACTGCACTTGTTTCACTTCGTTTTATAGAAAAATGTAAAAACTCGACCGATATTTTAAATCAAGTGTTTGAAAACTTATCCAATACTTTAGATGCAGATATTGAAATTGAAGACAAAAATAAATCATTATACATGGTGATTGATGACCTCCAGTCGAGAATACTCTATGTTGATAAACCACAAAAGAGGCACAAACATAATATAGTTAAAAAACCATATGAGTGTATCTTGTGTGATGACTGTTTTGAGAATTTTATTGATTTAAAAGTGCACAATTTAGGAGTTCATGGAAGTTTAACTTGTGACAAATGTATGGAAACATTTATTAACGAAGAGGATTTGATGTCTCATGAGAGTTATACCCATAAATATAAATGTTCTGATTGTCCCCAATATAGAAGTTCTGAGGAAGCTTTAAAAGACCACCATAATCGAGAACACAATATATATGTATGTAAAGAATGTGGTAAGCCTTGCCAGGGGTTGGATAAATTGCAAATACATGAAGAAAAGCACAAATCAAAGAGTGAATGCCCTAAATGTGGTAAACGTTACACTACTAAGGAATTTTATGAAAAACATGTAAATTTATGTCTAAACAACTTAATTGATCCGCATCCCATAAGGAGTTCCCTGGACAAGTTGTATTCCTGTGAGAAGTGTGAAAAAGCCTATAGCACCCCAGGGGGATTGAGAGTGCACATTAGATTTGTTCACGGCAATGCTAAACCACATGTTTGTAATGAATGTGGTAAAAAATTTACTGCTCCAAGTTATCTTAAAGTGCACATGATAAAGCACACTGGGGAGAAAAACTTTAAATGTCACATATGTAACAGCAGATTTGTTTCTAAAGAAGCTCTGTTATATCATACTAGACGTCACACTGGGGAAAAGCCTTATAGTTGCAAAATCTGTAGTGAAAGATTTGTTAATGCATCAGCTAGAGCTGAACATATTAAATTCAAACATGTCGGGCCTACACTTATGTGTGAGATTTGTTCTCGAAAATTTGTTACAACTCATTTCCTGAAACAACATATTAGTAGACATCATGATCCAAGCAGTAAATTATATTACGGTAGGAACATGATACCTCCAAATCTTCCTGTAGAACAAAATATGAGAAGGTTCATTATTAAAACAGAAAATTGATGTTTAATTATGTGATGTGTGTAGGTTTAAACTCTTTTCGGTGAAATCATTTCTTCATCCCTGTAATAATCAAAATGTCGTTATTCAGTTCCAGTCCTCAAATGGAGGTGTGCAGAAAACATATCTTAACACTAGTTCTCTCTGCCTACTCTGGTCTATGTGGCATAATGGATACATCATGAAATAAAATTTAAAAATTAAGTTAATTTGAATTATAAAATTATATGCCTTATTTCTTATATAAATAATAAAAAAGTTTTAAATCAATTTTTTAGCTGATAATTTTAATGCAAGTAGGTATTAGTAAAAAAAGCATGAAAAAATTGATATATTTTATTTTGTTAAAATAAAATAATGTTTATACAGAGAAATATGGAAATTTTATTTGAACTTAATTATATAATAATTATTTCTTAATTATATATTAAGTATTACTAGTTCATAGTACAGTGGAACAATGTCTAACTGAAAATATGATAGGTGTAAGTTTGATACATTTTTGAATAATTGTATTGAAATTATTTTCATTTCATTTTTGTAAAAAATCATGGCATTGAATTCTGTCACTGCACTGAACATTCAATGTCTCGAAAATTATTTGAATTGTTTTTAAACTCCGTTCATAGGGAACCATGTTTACACTTCAAATATGAATCACAAAATAAGTGCTAAGTATACAGGTGTGGTTGTCGGACTCGTTTCGGAAAATAGTGATCAGTCTCAGTTATATACAATTTGCTACTCGGATTAAAATGTCTTTTAATGTGACTTCTCAATTGGAACTGTGTTAGGAACCTCATTTCACAAAGGCTACATACTTTATCTGGTCCTATGTGTTTCCTACGTTTATGTTCCATTCTTCTAGAAGATGATAGAAAGCTTTCATTGCACTGATCACAAGGATATGGTTTTTCACCAGTGTGTAATCTTATATGATATGTAAGTGCTGCTTGACTTACAAACTGCCCACCGCATTGTTCACAATGAAAATTTTTTTCTTTAGTGTGAGTAACTATGTGATTCTTAAGTCTACTTATTGCATCAAATTTCTTATTACACCATTTGCAAGTTAACACTTTTTTAGAAAAGCCATGGTCTATTCGTAAATGTGAGACGAGACCATTTTTACTAGTATAACATTTATTGCAGATATCACATATGTATTTCTGTTTAATGTTATCTTTCTTGCCACAACATTTTAAATGTAATTTGTATGTGTGTTGAGATGAAAATTTCTTATTGCAATTCTGACATGTGCCAGCTCCATGTTTGTCTAGGTGGACTCGTAATTCTAGTTTTGAAGGGAAATCTATTTTACAGAACTTGCATGTGGCTGGTGTATGATGTATCTTCCAGTGCATTTTCATTATTCTCTGAGTACCAAATCTTTTTGAACAATTTAGACATTGGACTGTTTTAGGATAATGCACTCTTTCCATATGTTCTTCTAGTTGAGTTGGTGTTAGAAACACTTTAAGACACTTAGTACAGGGGTTGGGGGACCTATTATGAAGTTTTTCATGCTTTACCAAGTATTCATAGCAACTAAATGATTTATTGCATTCATTGCATTGAAAATCCTTAATTAGTTTTTGTTCTTGAATGTATTTACGACAACAGTTCATAAAGTCTTTTAGAACTTCATTTTTTTTTGGCTTTTCTGATAATTTTTTACCACTTGGTAATAATATATTATCAATTTTGTTGACCATTACATATCCAGTTTGATGTTTACTTTTTATGCAATCTGAATAGGACAGTGAATTGGTTAAAATATTAATAGAGTTATTCCATTTTTCAACTGCATATTGTCTAAGTTTCAGGAATATGTAAGCATTAATGGTCAGAACTTCGCAGTTCTCACATAAAATATTAGGCAATAACGGTTCCTTTTGTACCTGCAAAATAATAAAACATATTACGAAAATATAACACAATGTAACATTTTATGAAACAATACAAATAATATAAAATTCATACATTTAAATCTTCTAACATGGAATTATATGAAACAGACTTAATATGGTAATAGGGTACTTGTATTTCGATCTGTTCTTCCAAGTTAGTTTTCTTACTAGCAAAACGTAAACATAACCTACAAATAGTTTTACAATGCGATTGACCACACAAAAATTTATAACTCGATAAAGTTACCAAATCCTCTTTTTTACGATCAATTTTTCCCATTATTGTATCTCTAATTGTAAATTATTGCTTCTTATACCAACATAAAAAACACATAATAATTATCTATAAATATTATGTTAAACAAAGTTTGACATTGAATTAACTTAGTTTTGACATTTGTATTTTAAATTGTCATTAAGGGTTGTAAATTAAATAAAGTTACATGACAATATAATACTTTACAATAATAAAGAAACAATATTGATAAATACTATTAAAATAATATTTTAGTTATATAATTAATTAAAAACATAGACGTATTACACTGAATGTTTTTGTCTGGTGACTAAAGTAACTATGAAACTTGTCAATTTCAACCGATCTCTCAAATTCACTCGTCGCGTCGATCTGTGGCGCCAATCCACAAATGAACTCATTTTAGTCATCGATATAAAAAAAATTTATAAGAAAAAATCATTAGTAAAGTCTGTTTATTTTGTTTACATTTTATTCTAACGACGCTGTAAAAGTGTTCTAAAGTAAGTATACACTTGTAGTTAATTAAACTAGAAATTTATTTATTTATTTCGTATATTATACATTTATAGATGCTTATTTATATTTATACAAAATTATTTAAATATAGTATTGAACTCATAATAAGTATTTTAATATAAATATCATCATTGATATCTTCGTAATTGGAATGTACTGTCGTTTGATTGATGCAATTTACCATAGAATAACAAGTAGAAGTAAATGTAGCATAATTTCAGATGGGAGTGGAAACACCAATCGTCTTGTGTGGATCCAACCTGAAGGAACGACATCGACATCTTAATAATATGGTCACGCATGCATTTGAAACGGGAATTCCTATCGAAGATATTATTAAATTGCCCGAGTTCTCACCCATTGATCGAGTATTTAAAATAGATCTAGCTTCTAAATATAAACATGTAGACTTTGTTTTGCAGAACCTAAAAGGTGATTGTATGCTTTACGTAAGCAGATGTTTAAAATGTTTATGGCTTTTAAATCCGGAATATAAAAACATAATCAGTCCTCCGTATCTTGAAAGTTCCCTATATCCTGAAATGATTCTGCCAGCCAAAAACAAAATTAAAAACTGGTTGTACTTAAATTTAAAAGATAAACAAACATGTCAAGAGTTTTACAATTATTACAAACCTAATTTCGATTATGCTATTAAATTTTTTTGGCATTGCTCTAATGGATTTATTCTTAGTGAGTTCCCACACATTATAGACAAATTGAAGTCTAGGCAATTAAAAATTGTTTTTGAGGCGTGTCCTGAAGCGTGCAAATTATATTTTGAAATGTTACCTAATAATAATGCAGCGCTCACTAGATACATTAACGACGAGCAAAACTATTTTAAAAATATAAAATATCTCTTAAAATCGAATACTAATGTATATTTGGATATAGTGGAAAAATATTTTAACAAAAATATATCTAAACCCTTTAATTCTATTACAACGCAATTTATACTAAAAAAATGTAAAAGTAGGATATTTGCTAAAATTGAACTTTACGTATTTTGTCTTCTCCATATGAAAACTTTAGCCGACACTTTAAATAGTGACGAAGCAAAGCAACTCGTTTTACAATTGGCCAGAGCTTCGTATCTTGAATATTGGTTTTCCTATAAAGCAGTGGAACCACTTATAAAGCGCGTAAATGTACAGGAAAGAGCTCAATTTAAAAAACAAGTGTTTATAGACAAATCGATAGACAATAAAGTTAAAGAATGGCCTTACGAAATACCAGAGCCTCTCAAACTTGAAGTTGTAGAAGAAAATGATTTACTTTTAGATGCAGATCCTCAATCATCATTTGCCTCTTTCAGACAGTGTAATAAGCGTAAAATTCGTAAGAAATGTGCAAAATATGCATGTGACGTAGTTTCAACCGGAAAATCACCTTTAGATCTCTTGTTCAATCGTTACCGTTTCGTTGGATTCGAACGTACCTTTGTTGAATTAAAAACAAAGTTACTAACTGAAAGTACCATACAAGGAAGGCTTAATATAATGTTGGTACTTGTTAGTAAAAGCGGAGGTGTTCCAGAACAATTAGAAAAGTTATTAAATTTTCTAGTTAAGAAACACATAAATGAGCCCACAACATTTCGAATAGCGGTCATTAGATCATTTGTCAACAGGCAATGTATTTGGCGCCTCCATGACAAATCTTGGGATCTTCTCATGCAGTTTGGTAGAGGCCTAGGTCTTGATGATATGACAGCAGAACAATTTTGTCGAGAAGGAGTTCACGCAGTTATAATACGGCACCTATTAACTAATACTCCTGTTCCTCAATATTTACTGACAGCATTTTTAAATGAACATTCGATTTTTATAGAATATAAATTAAGCAAAGCCGAAAAAGTTATAATTGCTAAAAATTTACCTCCGCTTTTCATACCTTCAAACCCTGACGCTTTCATAAAAGCCTTAACAGAATACAAGATGTGTCTTGATGATTTTCCTGAAGTAAAGGATATACTTGTCAATCTAGCTCGGGAAGACACCAATTTACTTGAGCTTCTGTTCAACAATAGAATGCTTCGCCGGGAGCTCTTCCGCGAAACATTTGCCATTGGACAAACTGAAGAGGCGTACATAAATGTCCTTCGACACGATGTATCGCCGTTAAATTTTGGAAAATCGTTTATTTCGTTAATTAAGGAAAAAGATAGAGTATTATATTATGATAAATTTTTGCGCCTTTTACACTTGTATTTTGGCGAGGCTGGTGGTCTAGCAGACATGCATAAGATATGTCTAGAGGAACAGATAAAAAGCGATATGACGCCAATATTTGTAAGACCTCTTTGCATTCTATCTTCTGATAAACTTGTATTGTCCAGTATTTTAGAGTTAAAAAGTAAGAATATAAGTGCATCGAGTGATAAATTGCAAAGACGAGTGGCAGCGGCATTCAGGGCAAATGCTCAAAAGACTTATCCACCTCTGAATATAGATGAGCTTAACTGGCGCTGTCTTGGAGCTAAAGCAGTTGCCAATAATATATTAATTTGTAGACAAAAAGATCGTCAAATATATTTGACGAAATTATTAGAGTGGCCACATGCTGCGAAGATTTCATTTCGTTTAGCTTACGGAACGAAATATGCGGTAGATACTTTTTTAAAAATTTGTTCGTTTCGACCAGTAGCGTCTCTCAAAATAGCTCTATCGAAATTTATTAACGATAAAGATATCTTGCCCAGTGTGTGGACTGCTGTCAAATCTATAATTGAAAATATAGATTTATCTAAGAAACCAAAATTATTAAAGAAAATAAACTACCCGCCATCTATACCTAGTTCTATAGAAACGGATTATCGAATTGTAATGTTCAAAATTTGTCGCAAGTTTGATAAAGATCTGGCACAGCACCATTTAAATGAATTGAAACCACTTCTTCTTAAAGTGGATAAAACCTTTATTTATGAAATAGCCATTGAATTTATAAAAGACCAACTCACTCCAGAAAAATGTACGGAAAAACTTGATAATTGTGAATGTGAGTACGTATTTGTTATTAGCAAAATTTTGCTTCTAAGTGAAACCGAAGAAATACAAAAGTATGCGATTGATAATGTTTGCGTCCCATTCTTTGATGCTCTATATTCATTTGTGAAAACTAATGGTGAAAATAACATAACACGAATGTATCTAAAAGGATTTATATTTGCTTTAAAATTTACAAAAGCATTTTTGAGTGACGATTATGTGAATCCATTCCCAGTGTTCGAGTCGATTCTCAAAAAGTTACGCCAAATTTGGCCAACTCAGGAATACTTCAGCAAATATGTTGAAATTCATTTAACTATGCTGTATTACAAGACTTTAAAACAGACTTTGAAGATAGACCCTGATATATTCAATGATACTAAAAAGACCAAAGAATGTATAAAAATCGTGGGGGCGCTATTTGGAAAATATATAGGGTTTGAAATTAAACAACTAGTGTCTACATATTTTGAATCTATCACAGATCTGTACAAGGTAGTTTTAAAAATTTATTTAGACGATTATTTTGTATTTCATCATCGGTATGATAACCGAGGTTTGTTTATAACGTTTGTTATTAAAGGTATGTTAGAAGCAAAAAACACAGAAGCTACAGTTTTAGCAGAGTTTTTATTTGTAAATTATCATGATTCAATTGAAAAAAAGTTTTCTGAAGAAATATTGAAGATTTTAGAAGAATCGAACGATATTCAAGTTAAGTACTTGTTATATTCAGATGTTTATCCTGCGATTAATACGATTGACGTGTAACGTTGATTTTAAAATCTGTTATTTTTTTGTGTTGTTAAAAATATATCATGCCATTCACGCCGCACTCTTTCTACCAATCGCTTAAACTACAAGTATGTTATATTTCGGAATAATTACGTATGGAGTGCACACACATTATGTTAAGTTAAAATTAAATTTACATTTTTAAAGAATTTATACAAAAAATGTGAACCTAATTGGGATATTTTTTTTATATGACAAAGGAGTACGAAGTATATTTTCTAGCCTATGATAATCATCCTCATTTATGTAAAAATATTTATTCTATATAAACGCACTTAATCGGTGCATCAAAACAATTGTGTCAACATACCTTTTAACAGGAATCGAGTCTAATTTTGTATCATAAACATAGAATCACACCAACAGATAAATAATTGTTTTAGGCGGTTACTTTGGCTTTCATTGGCTTTTTATTGATTCTTTTTTTTTGTTTTAAGCATCTACCACATGTATATGCTTAATTAACAAGTTCGATTAATTATTATACATTTAATTATAATTAAATAAAGGCTTATGTAGTACATTATGCAGCTTTAAAATAAAAAAATAATATGAACTATGGAAGACGAAAACAAAATGTTCTAAGAAATAATAAATTTGTAAAATAGTTTTGTGCTAATTATTTTAAAAATATATTATTCTTGCTCGTTAATGATATTCTTATTTATTAGGTTAAATAATATTTGTGACTAAAAAAAATAAATAAAATCTATAACTTTGCAACATATTGTTTTATTTTAGCCCAAAAAAATCATCAAAAATCTTAAATGATTTTTATTTTATTTCAAAATTTACTTTAGACTATAATAATAGCAACTACAGTACCTACCACATATAATTTTAATAATTTATGTCGTTAAAAATCTTCATTTATTTATAGAAAACTAAAAAATGTAACATATCACCTTCCTTTCACACATGCAATTAAATAATTATGAAACAGCGATTATACTACATACTAGTAATCCGTAAAGATTTATAAGATATTGGTTTTTATTGGACAAGTTCTTAAGAATAAAATATTTTATAGTTCCAAGCTGTTTCTCTCCTCTACACCTCTACAGCAGAGTAAAAATAGGTTTAAAACATCTACTCTCCACGGACCGCTAAATTTCAAAGATATTTCGTAGTTTCGAGTGGCAAAACTCAACGTAACTCTTCGTCGTTGTCGAAGCGAGTAGTAATCAAACTTACGACTGTCGTACAAACAGAACCTGTGTCGCTGCGCCACGGTAATCTCTAGTGTAGTTAGTTATACTACCTTTTAAAGATATATGAAAAATTGCTGTTTGTAGATGTTAATATAAATAATAAACAACAATTTGTGCAACATTTTATTATAAATATAACTTAGATCGAGTTAAATATCAACAATAATACATGTAAGTATACTCCGACTCTACTCACTACTTCATTTCTCCTTATTTAAGGCTTCTATGAATTCTTCTAATCGTTCTTGCACTTGTCTGACGCGTTCTGTAATAAGCAAAAAAAAGTAAAAGTCAAACAAAATAAGTAATGTTGTTAATGCGCCTATAGGACTGTCGATCGGTTTAGTGATTACATCGCTTCGACGGTAAAAAAGATGTTTGGGTTCAGACTTTAAATTTATTATACATAAATTTAAAATTTACGTTATATTTAAAAACATTATCTGTAGTCTTTATTCATATATAATATATACATATTGTCACGTCAAAAGTGAGCCCTAAATATGCTGTAATTTATATAGTATACATTTCATTTAGTATACTAAAATATGTACAGATATCTATACTTACTAAGTTCTTCCGCAAGTTCTACTCTTCTACCGGATAAAAGTTTCTTCTTTAGTTCAGGATCAGCTGCCATCTGCAAAAAATAGTATTAAAATTGAAAAGTAAAGACCACAAATATAGACATAATGGGAATTTATAGTATTTTTTTTTTTGTGTTAAGACATTTCGTCAGAATGTTAGATATTGCGTGTTGAGTGATAGGGTACGCATACACATATATCGTAATGTTTATTATAGTAATAAAGAAAATAATCGAATTTGTAGAAGTAGAAATTCCTGTAGTAGTGAGACTGTAGTATTATTGAGTATAGTTACCTCGTCTAAGACGTCCCGCAGGGCGCGGTCGAGGCGCGCCGCCTCCCTGTTGGCTATCTGCTGTCGCAGCGCGTTGGCGGAGGCGCGCAGGGCCGCTTGTATGCGCCAGAACATTACCACTTCGCAACACTCCTTCTAGATATAGTGACAAATTATTATTATATTTATAGGATATAACTAAAAACAACGTTGAAGTCTTAGCGTGAAGTTCGGTAGTAATAACACGTTTTTTTAAATATTTAAATTGTACAAAAAATAATATGGAAATAAATAGGACTGATTGAATGTCATAAAAAATGCCATTAGCCATTTCATAGAAGAAAAGCATCATAATAAAATGTAATAACGTAATAATAATTAATTAAACATTGGTTTTATGTAAATAAATTTTAAAAGTAAAAACAACTTTTTAAAGTTTAAAACAATTTAAAAAATGTGCCAGTTGAAATCTTGTAACCAACAAAAATTACAAAAAATCCATAAGTATTCTAAAATTATAAAAATGTATGCAATACTATGTAGATATGATATATGTTTATACCTCGGCTCCACTCTGGCTATATAAATAAAAGCTCTTCTTACAGTCTCGGGCGCGAGCCTGAGCACCTTGCAGGAAGTTTCTGACAGAAATATTACATTTTATGTGTTAATAATATAATTTTTATATGAAATAATATAAATTTTATATGAAATGAAGAATATTTTTAGAAAACGTAGACTATTTTACCGTAGCGGTACTCAAGTCTGCCTCTCGGAAATATTTTCTCTTGGATGATAACTTTTAAACTGCGTCTCGTCCCGCTACGTTAAAATTGTTATACAATTTCAATATTATATTTCTAGCTTTAGTGTGAAATATCACTTTAAAAAGTCAATTATGTAATAGTTATAAATGACACTTGTCTAATATATTAAAAAAAACATTTACTTATATTATAATTAGGGACTGAATAACGAAATCTATTAACAAACATGCCCTTGCCCAAAACAACAGATAAAAATCAACAAAGAAACAAACAAACATTTAAATTAAAAAGACTAGATACCCAAAAATCACAATGAATAAAAAAAACACTTACTTAAGGTAAACAGGTCGCCACGTTTCTCGTATATATTCGTTGTCGACTTCGACTCCGCGACGACGTAAATTGTCACGAACTGCTATTACCTATTAATAAAAAAATATATATTTTTTAATAATTTTGTGTGTAGAAATATCTGTGGCGTCGCCCAGCAGTAGCGCGATGCCGGGCCCCGTGTGTCAGCAGAGACGCGCGGGGCGAGCGGGGCGAGAACCTGCTCCGAGTCGGCCGTCGCACGCGCACTTCGTCCCGAGGCCATTCCAACTAGACCTGCGTTCCTCATCCGCTTTGCTATTGCGTATTATAGTCTCAAAATCCTCATCCATCTCATTTAAATGTACTGATTACTTTGCTCACAACTATTAACGATATACCTATACTTATAGTGTGTCACTTCGACACCCCCTCCAGGAAGCTAACAAAACCTACTCATATTTAATAATAATAATAATACCAAAATTTTTAAATTTGAAAAAAAAAAAAGTTTGGCTCTAAGAACCCTATTTTCATATATCAAGTATATATAAGGACTCCATTATCCCCTACTCTATTTATTTAATATAATGTATTTAGTTAATATTTTTATTTCCCTTTTACCAATGTAACAAGGTAAAGTGCGGAATTGAGTTCCATCACTTAATACGCAATGCTTAAAAATTCGGCGGAAAGTGGGGAACGGACTGGGTTCACTCTGCTTGCGTATTTTTCTCAATTATTCACATCTTTGCTGTTCTTCCGAAAAGTTGAAACCAAAAAGTTGAGAAAAATATACACACATAAATAATGATATCAGCCTACCTCATCATAAGCCAAATTAGGTCTACCAGTGCCTAAAGTCTCTAGCTCTCGTCGTACAGCATCACGCCTTTGTTGTTCCTCTGAGGAGTTGGTCCAGCGCAGCCAGCGTTCACGGAACCCTGGACCTGAGGCGAGAAGAAGGAAGTAAATATATAAAACAAATATTAATCATCGTTCTCCTCTAGATTTCGTTATCAATAATACAATCGAGTGCAAATTCAATTGCAATTTGTTTCTGCGTTGTGTGTATACGAGTGTGTATGTATATAAAAGTGTGTGTACCGATATTTTGAAGAGAATAATGATAACCAGTAATTATAAGTAAAGATCACCCTACAGAGATGCTAACAACATAAACAAGTTGTAACAAGCGTATAAGAAACGTAGAAACTGACTGAGACTGTAAGGCTTAGCGGTCAGAGTGGTTGGACGGTCCCCAAGAGGCGCGAGCTCAAAACCCGCGTACGTTCAAATTTTTATACATTTTCGGAAAAATATTTCTTATGATATTTTTTTAAAGTGATTTAACATAGTCAATTTATATATACAACAATATTTAATAGAAAAACGTATTTTTTTATCACTTATAATTGTTTAATGATTGCTGCTCTTTTATAAATGAATGATATTTATAAAAGAGCAAAGGAAAATGCAGGATATATTATGCGATTCATAAAATTCAAAAACTTCAACATGTAAAAAACGCATACGTTGTCAAAGTTTTACTCAAATATTATTATATTATACTCAAATATCCTTACCTATATATACATGTATGTATATGTGAATAAAAAATGTCACTATTAAAATTGTATTTAAATATAGTCTGAAAAATGTGCACCCGCACGGTGACATGTGTGGACATACCAGTGAGTTCCCTGAGCTCCGCATCGACTTCCTTCATCTGGTCGCCGGTGGCCTGGTCCATAAGCGCGACTGCAGCGTCCCACTCCGAGCGCGACCGCACGCAGCGGTCCTGCAGCGCGTTCAGCTGCAGCACGCGCAGCACCTGCATGTGCACATGTACATGCGTTTTTTTAGGACAATCCTGAACGTGTGATGTAAATTATTTTTTTTCTAAATTAGTGCCTATTGTTCCTCACGTGGCGAAAGTCTCGTCAATTGTAAACCTTTTTTGTCTCGTAAGTTCAAATGAGGAGTTAATTATTATTTAGTATCATTTAAAATTTAATTTTATTATTAGGATGGTTGTGAGTTGGATCTCCGCTCAGGAAGATTGGCTACTACTGGTAAACTAGATATCTGCCAAAATGCTCTTAGCATAGACTTAACACTAGGTTTCCTCGCCTAATTTACGCGGGATAGAGCATCAAGTTAAAAAAAAATCCTAAGCCTATACTTACATCTTTAGCCCGATCTTCCCATTGGTGTCTATTTAGGGCCTCCTCCACCGCCGCCCTTTTCACAGGTTCATATATTGGATCCGAATCCGTTGCTCTTGATAATAGTTCTTCAAATTCTTCCTTCAGAGCCTGCCTTCCAGCCTCTATGGATAGTTGGGCTAATTCATTTTCAGCCCATTCACGAAGCTTTATGTCTACTGCTGTGTTGAATTTATCTGGAAATTGTTTTTATTTTATATTTTTTTTGTGTGTAATTCGACAAATATGTATTGTATTTTTTTTTAAATAATTAATAGTTGTATATGTCACCGTTATATTATAAACTTCATTATATTACAGTCTCTCCAATTTAAGACAAAGGAACTCAATTAGTAATGTCTTACCAGACTGGGATAATAATATTAGATTAACAATACAGACAGAAGTGTTATAATGTAAACTATACAATTGTGAAAATGCTAATTTAATATGGATTAAAAAATGTTTATACGTTAATTTCTTACATTACATGGGAGTGGTTATTTTAAAGTTAATCATTCTAGAAGTAAAGAAAGATATCTTAAAATAAAAAGAAATTCAAATATCATTTTTTTTTTTTTTTTTTTTCGAGCATGTGGATAATGCTGTTAGCCTTATTGGCTTTTACAGCGACACCGGTTGGGTAGGGAAGAGGGTACTCTGTCCCTGAAGAAATGCAAGCACTAAGTGGCTGCCTGTGAGGATGTCGACGACTGTAAGGGCGCCCCCTGCGGGACTCGAACCTCGGCTTGCGGCCGTCGAGCGGGCCGAGGTCAAATATCATAAAAAATAGAGATGTTAGCAAAAAATAAAATTAAAAACTAATTTTAATTTAAAAAGTAAAACAATCTACCAACTATCAATATATTAATAAAGAAGTCCGTCTTCTTTCATTTCTTAAATTATGAACATCATTTTATTTACAGGTAATTTATATCAAAAATAGTTTATTCACTAAAAAACACTATACACTATTATATTCTTTACACTCAAAAGCAGCTAAAGTACACAGATTACAATATATGAAATAATATTTATACAACTACAGATAGTTAATAATTTCCCCATAGATACAAAATGAATTAGAATTCTTACTATAATCTAAATCGTATGGTTCTTTTATGCTCATAGTGCAACTTCCTTTTTGCTTATATTTCACTTGATATGGTACTGGAACAACTATAGAGTAATTGAATTATAATTGAAAATTATTAGTAAGAGTTTTATTATTCATTTACTATCCTAGACATTATAAGGTTACATTTATTTTTTATATATTAATATTTTATTTTTTTAATGAAAGAAATCAAGAGATAAGTTGAAATTGTCTTCAAATGTAATGTAATTATTTTTTTTAAGTACATACTTTTATGACATTTGTTGATGGATAATGTATTGTAGTGTGAAAAATATAGTTGCCATTGAAAGAGGGTAAAACAAATAGGAGGTGAACTCACTTCCTATATTAAGCATTGGAGTGTATTATAGGTGAGTTTATAGTTTGTGTGTTGTGGGCAAGTGTGTATGTATCTTTATATGTAATCATTACTTGCTAGTATCTCTCATAACTGAAACTGGCAAAACAGTTCCTGATTCTTCAATTCCTGAGTCTATATTTATGTATGAAAGTGTATATAATAGTGAGCGTTGTACTACTCACCAGCATCTCTAACAACAGCAGCGGGCAAGTATACTCCATGAAGCACGCGCTGCGCGGCAGCCGCCCACAGCGAGGCGGAAAGGCGCTGCTCCCATATCGCGGCCGGAACTGCCGATAGCTCCGCGGACTGGTCGAGCAGCGAGGCGCGGGCGCGCTCAAATAACTCGTCGCGGTCTAGTTCACGTTGTCTGGAGGAAGGACAGCACAAAAATATTTTTTAATTCGAAAAAGTAGTTCCCGAGATTAGCGTGTTTATTTAAATAAACTCTTTAGGTTTATCATATTAGTATAGACCTATTTTATACTTACCTAGTGAAAGTATTCTTCCACTCAGTCTCTAAATTGAACCTCATAGCCTTAAACGCATCAGCCTGTTGCTCCACTGAGTCGCGCACCATACGCCAAAAACAATCAGCTACGCCTAGAGCTAAGTTACGCGTCGTGACCTGCGCTGCGGATACTAATCCCGCCCTATGGAAGGAAAGGAATATTTTAGTATTTTTGTTTTGGATATTTTAATTTATTGGTATTAAGTAATTGAAGAAAGAAGAAATATTTCATATATAAAATATTTTAGTATTATATTATTATAAATTTAAATAATTCCTATGATAGTGATAGTATTTACAATAATATGATATAATATTCTTTATAATTCTAAATTACAACATTATCAATCAAATACTTGTAAGAACAATTTGATTTATCATTTAATATAATTATATAAAATAAAATTTTACATCAACAGAAAAATGTACAAAAAATACTAAAAAACTTACTTAAATAGTTTAGAAGTGCTGAAGAACCGTTCTTCATACTCCCTTATACTTTGTATGGAATCGTCTTTCCTACTACGACCCGTTACTACTGCGTAATAACCGAGAGCTTTCATTGGGAATAACTTGCCTTCTAGAATACGACGTATCTGGGGAATTTTTGATTGTAAACTATATTATGCTGGAAGTGTGGCTTCAATTTTTACATTTATTTTTTAATCAAAAGATACAGTACCCGATTAGGATTAGCAAGATTTTCTTCAGCGAGGTCCACCTTAGTGAGGACAAATATGGTCCTCTTGCCTTGAGGGTCACAGGACGCTACTAAATCTGTTACATTACTCCTTTCCGCGTCTACTGAGCCGTCCTGTAATATTATATAGGGATATTAATAAATAATAAGTAATTTCAATTTGCACAATATGATATTATGATCGTGCAAAGTGGAGTAGGTTGAGTAGGAAGGCAGACCCTGGTAATAGCCGGGATTAATGCCAGGAAGAAGAAGAAGATATTATGAGTTTTGTTCCATTTATTCAATTGTAGTTGATTTTTGTATGAATAATTTTTATTTTATATATTTTTTCTTTTTTTTTTCGGTGATTAATTTACAATCAGTTCTTTACTTTTAGCAAATGTGTTGTATGCTGTTGGCTTTTAAAGGTGTGACTCCAATAAGCCATCTACCTTATAGTATTCTCGTTTTTTACTTGTTTTTTTTTTAAAGTATATCATTTCTTTTTAATCTTTTAGCATAACTTCGCGTTATAAGGACAGATGCAAGATCATTAGGATGCCTTCCCAGTCGGTCTCGATATTTACTGTTGTGTTTTATTATTTAATACGCGACAGTATCCATCTTGAGGTTTTCATGGATTTCCTTGTTGGTAACAAACCACGGTACATGGCTGATTGTTCGCAGTATGGAGTTTTGTATCCTCTGAAATATCGTGATATTGGATTTACAAGCACTTCCCCAGAGTTGTATCCCATAGAGCCAAATAGGCTTCAGTACAACATTGTATATAAGAAGCTTATTGTCCAGGCTCAGTTTGCTGTTACGCCCTAGTATCCAATGGAGGTTTTTATATCGGATATTAAGTTCACACCTCTTTGTTTCAACGTGATTCCTCCATGTCAGGCGACGATCGTGATGAGTATGAATAAATAAATGTATGAATAAATAGATAAAATAATCTATAACGTGTTAGACTTTTATTCAGAAAAATTGTCTATTTTTTTTCATAGTTTATCAAGGCAAAGCACAATATTAGAATCTAATAAAACTCATAATATCATTTCAACACTTAACTTGACTTTAAACTACTCCAAATATAATTAAAAAAACCTACACATACCTGTATACACAATATAATCGCATTCGGATTGTCCATATACTGTTTAGTTATATCAGCTATAGCCTGCCTGGTATCGGGCGCCATGTCGGTGGTCTGCGTCGCTATGACCCCGGGCAGGTCCACCAGCACCATGCGAGGCAAGCCGGGGCCTCGAACCGACATCGCTATTACTGAAGACGAGACTGTGCGACCGCCACGGACACTGTTACGCATGCGGAGTTCTACTTCCCTGTAATTGACAGATATATTGGTTAATGATACATATTTTTTCACAGTGTGCCCCAGTGTGACAAAATGTTCCCTATAGTACCTCAAGATGTAAAGTTATACGATATGAACAATTTATTGTAAGCATTTTGAAGGACGCTACACACAATTGCGCAATCGAAGTTCTACTTCACTATAATCAACAGAAAGGTAATTTAGGGACCTATAATTTGTCACAATATGCCCTAAACTATGACACAATATGACCCATAACAATGGGAAAAGTAAAACTATTGGATATAAAGCGACATTGTATTGTAATAACTTGAAAGAGGGTGTATAAGCTCCGTATATACTAAAGTCCAGAGGGTGGTCTTACTAGTTACCTGTCCGATAACTTGCATTTCCGGCCACTACGGGTATGCGACCCCGGATTACTCTAGCTACTACTGTTGCATTCCTATTTCTTGTAACAGTAGTATCCTCCATTACCCTTATCCTTATTCCCTTCATCACCTCCTATAGCGGACGCCTACCGCTAAGACCGACAGGCGATCCCGGCTTGTCACTTAGCTAAGCATATTCAAATCTTAGATTTGCATCAAAGGCTCTAATTGATGCTTAGGGACGTTTTTACCTTTCCCCGATTGTAACGATCTCCGTTCCACCGGAACCAGGAGGGTAGAAATGAGAGTGCATCTGTGTTTTGCGCGTTCACTGACGATACTAACATTTCGTGCACTTTAATATCTCCTGCGCAATTTGATTTGGCTCTAACACTTGACTCTGATTTTATAGTCCTACGGCGACGGATAAACGTAGAGAGGTCTGGTCGTGATGCCTACTAGGCTTTGTCTGATGTCTGCACGTGGGCGGCCTATGGAAGATGGTTGCTTTCCACTGCACTGGGTTAACAGTGTAATTCGGCAGCTCCTAAGGTGACGGAGCAGCCCTATTAAGGGAGGCCCTGCTTCCCCCAATCCGGGGAAGGGACTAGAAAAGGTGTCCTAAAAAAGGCTTAACCCTCCATACTTAGAGATAGTAACCGCGGCAATCTCTGCATCATCCTAAACGTGGTCGAAAACATCATAAAAATATAAACATCCAAAAAACTCGAAACATGATCTTTGCGGCGTGGAATGTGCGCACCCTATTGGATAATGCAGCAAATATGTGTCCTCCTCGGAAAACAGCACTTGTATCCCGAGAGCTTGGACGTCACAATGTCGATATTGCTGCTCTCAGTGAAACACATCTAGCTGACGAGGGAGAGAAAGTGGAGCGTCGGGGTGGCTATACTTTTTTCTGGAAAGGTACTCCGTCGTTTGAACCTAGAAGATCTGGTGTCGGATTTGCTGTCAAAAATTGTATCGCGTCCAAGCTGGAGGAAACTCCGATTCATATCTCAGATCGTGTCACCACCCTGCGCCTACATCTGGACAATGACAATTATATGAATATTATTAGTGTATATGCGCCGACAATGGACAAGGATGATGTAATTAAGGCTAAGTTTTACGAAGAGGTCACGCATGTTCTCTTTAGAATACCTCCGAGAGAACAAATCCTCTTAATGGGCGACTTTAATGCGCGAGTTGGACGTGAGTATGAAGCTTGGCAAATATGAACAGCAATGGATTACTTCTTTTGTCCATGTGCACTCAAATTAATCTGGCCATAACCAACACCATGTTTAGACCACCTGGATGCATCCGAAGTATTGGAGACGCCTAAGGGAATGGAAAGAAAAATGCATGCGCCTGCTGATTGCATTGATATGCGGTGCCCAAGACATGTTGCAATCAATAATAAGTCCTAAATTCCTAACCTCGCTACAATAAGGAACCGGCACTCCTGAGTAACGTATTGCAGGCACAGAATCCCAGTTAATTTTATGTCTCAGTCTATTACTGCCTATGATAATACTCTGAGATTTCTTTAGATTAATAAGTAGGCCAAAAGATTCGGCCCAAGTTCGAATCGCATCAAGGTCACTATTTAAACTGGCGATAGCTTCAGGCAATCCATCTAAGTTACTATGACGGTAAAGTTGCAAGTCATCTGCATACAGATGGAAAGGGGAAGTAATGACTCTGGAAATATTGTTAATAAAGACAGAGAAGAGAAGAGAAGAGGAGAAAGAACACCGCCTTGGGGTACGCCAGCAGTGAGATCAAGCAATGTTGATGTGATATCGTTGTAGCTTTAACACATTGCCGGCGGCCGAAGAGGGAAGAACGAAACCAGCATTTAGCTGCAGATGAAATATTGACTGCTCGAAGTGTGCCAAGAAGTATGTCGAAGTCCACAGAGTTGAAAGCACTGCTGAAATCTAACAACACCAAAACAGTGAGCTTGGCGTTGTCCATAGCACACCGAATGTCCCCCGTTATATTCAACAGTGCACCAACTGTGTTGTGAAGAGGACGAAAACCGGACTGGAAAGGACACAGTAGATTATTGGCGGATAGAAAGGAGTAAAATTGGTTTTTGGCTAAAGATTCAAGAACTTTAGATAGAATAGGGAGGATGGAAATGGGGCGGTAATCAGCAACATTGGATGGATTGGATATTTTGGGTAATGGAATGACATAGGCACTCTTCCACAGTGAAGGAAAGACATTACTTGACAGTGAAAAGTTAATAATGTGGGTGACCACTGGTGCAATGCTTTCCAACACCGGAAGAATCATCTCAAGGCTGAGATTGTCAGTTCCAAAGGCTTTGGTGGAAATGGAGTGGACATACTTCTTGACATCGTCCTCCGACACAGCCTTAAAAGTAAAAGGAATGGAGTCTGGTAGGACGAGACGTGACAACAGTGATAATGTTTCCGACTTTATTATGGGACTTATATTAATTGGTGGGGTTGTAAAAAAGGAATTGAGAGTGTGAAGGTCCACTGAGACTTGACGAGTTTATGTATATATTATTTTAATAATAATAATATATATTATTAAATAAATATAAAAAAAGAAAAATGAAATACAGTTGCAATATTTTGAAACATTGTCGGAATTTAAATTAATTGTTCTCATCAAATATAATTTTATATCATTTATAAATGTATAATTGTATATATGCATGTATCTATTTTGTCAGTGTCATATTTCATTTGTTAGTATAAGTATTTTGTTTATTTTTTTCTTTTACTGTTAATTGCATTGTGCTCTCCCCGCTGTTTTGATAGATATCCACTTCCACTGGTTAGCTGGAAGAGATTTCTTTTAGAAATAAATCCACCCTTCTCAACTATTTTTTCATTTTATATTAGTGTATGTTTGTTTTATGCAATAAAGAATATATATATAAGTTTATGAGAATAGTCCGTCTCCTGCATGATGGCATGCGATGCTGTGTCAAGGTGCAGAGTGAAAACTCTGGGTGTTTTTCGGTAAGCTGCGACGTTAAACAGGGTTGCGTGCTTGCACCAACTCTATTTGTAATGTACTTTGCAATTGTAGTGATGTGGATGCCTTGCAAACTTTATCTGAAGGAATTCGTATTCACTATCGTACTGATGGTGGTGGTATCTTTAATATAGCTAGACTTAAAGCTCGAACCAAAGTATCTTATACAACTATCATCGAAATAGTATATGCAAACGACTTGTGTTTTGTGGCAGATTCCCCAATGGGTCTTTAGAGGCTTATAACAGCTCCTGCTGAATCGTCCCACAAATTTGGCCTTAAGATCAGTGTGAAGAAAACTGAAGTGATGACATTCGACACACTGAATTGTGGCCCAGTTCAAATGAGACTCGGCGATGGCCAACTAAAGCAGGTAGATCATATCAAGTATCTAGGCAGCACCATTACATCTAAGTGCCTCCTGGATGGCGACATAAATAGTAGAATCGGAGCAGCAGCTGCAGCCTTTGGCAGACTTCGCATTAAGGTGTTCCGATCGCATGATAATAGGCTTTCCACAAAAGTAGTCATATACAGAGCAGTCGTACTGCCATCACTTTTATACGCTTCTGAAATATGACCTCTCTACCGCAAACATATCGCTGCATGGAGAGATTCCATCTCAAATGCCTACGCGAAATAATGAATTCACTGGTGGGATCGTATTCGAAACGCGGAAGTTTTATTACGTGCTAAGGTCGATGGAATAGCTTACCTAATGAGGGGTCAGTTGCGTTGGGCTGGCCATATCTCTCGGATGTCTGACCAAAGAGTCGTGAAATGCATCTTTTATTCCGAACTCCAAGATGGCAAGCGAAAGCAGGGCGGTCAGCTGCTGCGATACAAAGATGTGCTTAAGCGCCACATGAGGAGATGTGACCTGGATCCAAATAAATGGGAGACTATGCCTGCGGATCGGCCGCACTGGAAACGTATGGTTGGAGTTCAGAATTTGAGAAGAAGCGAAGAGACGAGCATAATGTTAAACGCCATGAGCTCAAGGCCCGTACACCTGAGGTAATATATTACAACTATGTCGGTGGAATGCTGACATGCAGCGTATGTGGCCGCAATTTTTCGGCAAAGATCGGCTATGTCAGTCACTTAAGAGCACACCAGCGAGGCTCTTGCCAGTCAGATGTCAGTCGCCGTGGCCGAAAACGGTCAGGATAGATTTTTATTATACTAAAGCACATTCAGAGTTTGACTTTTCTATACATAATGTGAAAAATGGTTAGTGACCTATAGTTTGTTGCAATATGCCCTATATTATGACACAATAAGCCGATCCCAGAACATCACAACCCACACATATCATTCCAAGTTGTTTTTGCTACACAATTAATATAAATTATAACAATAATAAAAAAAACACTAATGTCTAAAATATAAAATTTATATATACACAAGACGTACTTGCGTAAATCCGCTAAGTCCGATTCTTTATTGAGATCAAACTCCCTCGATGAATCCCTGAACTGTGCCACGTGATATGGACCTTCTGACAGTGTTACTTTGACTGGAGCTCTGAAATATTATAAGTATATAACTATTATTATTTTAGTTTAAGTATTGGATAAATTGAAAGCAACCAAGTAGATATTTATAATTTAAATATATTTGGTTTTTTTGGGGGTACAAATTTTAAAAGATAAATGAACTTTAGCACTAGGTTCTGTTCACTTATCTGTAATATTGTTATATATCAATGAATTAAACTAACATATTTTTATAACTCATAAATAGTCGTGGCCCAATAGGCTAGCGTCCGATGGTAAATGCGATGATTGTAGATTTGATCCCAATAATAATAAAATATCATTATATGTAATTGTATACATTTGTATTCTATACCAATAACCTTTTGTCCGCTCTGGCAAGAGAAAGCGCGCGGTTGTGTTCCGCATAGTCTCAAACTCAGGGTAAGTAGTGCCTCAACCCACCTGGTGCACATTTCTCCGGCGCCCCTGGGGAAGATCCTGGCCTGAGCGATCATTTCCAGCACGGATGTCTTGCCGGCGGACTGGTCGCCCACTACCACCACGCGCGGCAGCCGGCCCGCCTCGCCCGACTCCCACCCGGACAGCTCGTCCAGCACCGCCGAATACATGTCTATGAGGGAGCGCTAGAAACGCAAACATATAAAAACATACGTAAATGTGTACTACCTCAAATGTTTATACTTAAAATATTGACAACTACATATTATATACAAAATATAATATGTAGTAATTTAGATGTTTTAATTATGATCGATAAATATCAATGCCATATGCATATACAGCAGGGTATATAATTATTAACGCCAAAAAACTTCATCATTCATCTCTTACCTTCATTTTCTTAGCGGATGGCTGTCTCCCCTGCCTCAACAGCATATTCTGTTGCCGCAACTCTCTGTTCTCCTGTTCGAGGCGTTGTAGCTCTCTTTGATATCGCGCTTGGAGTGATAAGACCTCTTCTTGTAGTGCGTGGACCCGTTTTTCTTTAAAAGAAGGGAACTTGAATAATACATTTATGTTTTTTCATTGAATTTTTTTCTTTTACAATATTCTGACAATCATATTACAGTCGTTTATAAATTATTAAATTGGACTTCAATGTTGTACGCGTGTAATGTAACACCGTGTAATTTTTGTAACATAAAATTTGCTCCGAAACAACGTTTAGAAAACAACTTTTTACGTTTAATATTATCGAAAATTTTGATATTGGATTTTGAGATTGGATTGGATTTGGATTCGGATTTGATTTTGAGATTGGATTCATAAAGCAGTACGAAATTTTTGTCTACATTGCAAGAAACAAGAAATGCATAAAAAGTTTAGCCTCCACTTAAAATTAGTTTTAATTTTCAGATTATTACTGAATCTAAATTCTAAAATAACTCATAAGATGGTTGTAATATAACTCAAAATATTAAATCTGCTAATTTACAATTTAAGAAATTCCGCGTGTTTCCGATGTAGACAACAATAAATAAATGCACTTTAAATCACTTACGTTAATTATTAAATGTCACAACAGAAAGATACGAATAAAAGCTTTTTCATTGCTCTAAGAGTCACTTCCAATAGTCGATTGTAATATAAGAATTAAGAATGTAATTTAATATGTAGACATAAAAAAATGTTATGTAAAATAATACTGTAATTGAAAACTTTATGATGTTATGCATTTATCTAACAAAGACCTTTATAAATCGATGTATCACAGTGTCAGACAACATCTGACTGTAAATGTGGGCGGTTGTAGGTTCGATCTCCACAAGGGGGAACTATTTCATATAAATTATTTTCATTTTTCCGCTCTGATAGACATAACGTGGCGTTAAGTTTCGCTATTAAATTGGGCGGTGCGTGGGCGATGCAGTGTTTTAACACTAGGAGATCTATAGCAACCATGCTATAAGCGGGATATAGCGTGAAACGAAAAAATATTATATAATTTTGGAAAAAATATGATTTAGTACCGTAAGCCGCACTTTCTTCAGCGGCAGATCGTCCTGACGGCATCGGTTGAGGTTTACTTTGCAAATTGTTCACTATTTTTGGGGCTGGCTCTATAATAGATATAATGTTAAGGTGTATAAGTAATTTGTTTTGATTTTAAAATAAGTAAAAGTTATTTTAATGAATATTTGCTGTATTAGTTAGGTTAAACTTGAAACATTAAACTGCACTAATATCATTATCTATATCTTTTTTTATTTTAAAATGTACATTAATATAAATTATATATAATTCTCTATGGTAGGTGCATAATTTAAATATATACACTAAAACTATCCATACTAAAAAAACAAATGACTTTCAAATAATAAGTAAAGTAGCCCTAAAATTATCAAACAACACAAAACAAAACATGTAAAAATAACATAACACTTGTAATGTTATATGATTATTTTTACAGTCTGTGTAGGAGGAGTATTGTGTAAAAGTTTACACAAACTCAACTCAAATAGACCATCCAAACTCAAATAGCACAAAACAACTCGAAAACTCAAGCCCACCTACCTATTCGAGCAGCATTGGCATTAGTTGCAGCAGCAGCCACAGCATCTTCATATCTCTGGGCAATCCACTCTTTGAGTTCAGCAGCTCGATTCAAGCCAGCCTCTCGGAGACGAGGATCTGAGATTTCCAGCATCATTGGTACACCTAAAGTGTGTTTAGTTTTCATTCTCCATATGGAGATTGTACATAAGGCCAAAAATTCGTGTTAAATCCTTCCTACTTATATTATAAATGTGAAAGTTTGTTATGGAAGAAAGTATGTTCTACTTTCATGCAAAAACTACTGAACAGATTTCATTGACATTTTTTAGTAATACAGTTTATACTATATCATAACACAAAGGTGACAATTTATGTAAACATTGTATCAAAAAAATGGTATAAAATACTATATTTACTTTAATTTTACTCATTTACATTTATAACTTCTAAATTAATGTTATAGTTATAAATTAAAAATGTATTTTACAGTGAATTAAAACTTTACATAAATTTATATGAATTACACATAATATTACTCTCTAGTTTTGACATAAGAAAAATACAGAATTAAAATGTAACACATGTATTTTGAGAAAAATACACACACATGGTAAACTAGTGAGAATAAACATAATGAACAATAGATAAATATATTTATGGAAATTATTAAAATAATTTAAAACAACAAAAAAATCTAAATCTACTGAAGAAACAACAATTTTGCAATACACAAAAAATATTAAAACTAGGTACTTTACTTCCTTACTTATAATGTATTTACTTACCAATTTGCAGTTGGTCTCCAATTTTGTCTTTAGCATTGATCAAGGTGGTGGTAAATTTATCCCATTGTTCATTATCCGGTAGTAGTTCATTCAGCCAACCCATGTCTGGGAGGCCATCTTTCCATTCTGTGTATTTCTTAAATAAATAGTGGGAATATAATTAGAAGATTTTATTTTTTTGTGTTTTTTAAATAAGTGGTAAAATAATTAAAAATATATAATTTCCCATGCACATAAATATTTTTTGTGTTAAGTAGAGAAATTGAACACTGCATTTTATTTTCATTCAAGAGTAAGCAAATGAAAATAGTTTATTTACCTGGGGAGAATTGAGCCCTTATTTATTTCCACATTTTTTTGTTATTATCATATAGTTCACATTTTTTGTCCAGTGTTTTGATCAAATAATAAGACTTTATGGTCCAAAAAAGACCTATTTTGTTAACATTTTTATTTATTTGCATTGCCATTAAAAATGACAAATATTATAAAATTTAATAATAGACAACTATTGGCTATAGTAAAAGATTTTATTAACGAAATGTTTTATCGTATATGAACAAAATATTGACTCAAATACCTTATTCAATGTCATACCGCCACCGACTGCTCCTCCAAGCAACAAATATCTTATTTTCAGTACTCCTCTGACAGCTCTTGCTACTAACATTCCATATTTTCTTCTCGGTATATGACTAGGATTGATTGGCTTATGGAATAATAAGCTACGACCACTGTATATAGAGAAAGCTACCGCTCGTTTGTCTATGCATGAATATGAAGGTTTTTTGAGAGATGACCTGAAACATAAAATTTTATTATATTGAGATAATATGAATATGTTATATTATAGAAGTAAACAATTTTATTATAATTATTTCTTTATTTACTACATTTTTTAGAAAGTCAATGTCAAATAAGTAACTTAAGTGTGTTTGTTTTTATTACCTCATATGATGGTTTAATATTCTCGACATTGTGTTAATCACTTTCAATGTTTATATTTAAGGCTAAACAATATCGATATATTTCTTAAAACATAATACTAATATTTTACTAACAAGATCATAACCTATGCCGGTCTTAAAGAATAATCACAATTGTATAAGAACTAAATATTGTAAATCACTAAATAATCGAAGTATATATATTACACAATCAGTTTCTAAATCATTGTAGATCACTTCATATTTTGAAAATTTGACAAACTACTGTCTGACTGCAAGGGCAATTTTCATTTTACCAATTTCAATTTGACGTTCCATTTTAGGCTATGGTGTTTCATTTTTAAAAAATTCAAAGGACTAAATTATTCGAAAATTTGTGCTGTAGAATATGACTGACAATTATTTAATTTATCATATTTTATTTAAACAATCACTATGATAATACATGTTTGTAATATTATTCAATCATAAAAATAAATTAATATGCACTATGTACGTTTTTCAATGTGGCAGCACAATTTGATGCAATGTCAAAAATGGTCTGATATTCGCTTTTCGCTGCAGTGTTTGATAAATTTACGTAAAAAGAAATCGCTTGTAAAGTGTACTTCGTGACTGTGTGTGACAACATAAATATATTGTGACCTTACGATAGTTCTGTGTTAAGTGATAACAGAGTTGTTTGTTAAATCAAGAAATGACCTTTATAATTTGATGACATCTCTTCGGATTTTCGCTTTGTGAGTATTCTAAGTTATCGTGGTGGTCCATGTCAAGGTTGGGCGGTGTTTATTCATTATTAATTAATGGAGCGGTGAGGTTTTCGACCAGGAAACGATGATATCACAGACAGTTCTTTGATCTTTAAATTACACTATGGTAAAAATATCTGCATATTGCCGTATAGGGCTTCGTTAGTGTTATTTTTAGCTCGTAAACTACGTAAATGTTAAGTGTATTTGCTTTACGTGTGCTTACAAGGAAACTTTATAGAGTATAGTGGCTTGCTTAAACAATTAAGCCTATATTGGTCTTAGTATTGATTGTTGGTTCCTTCCAAGGTTGTAGCTTGCACCTTCCGTTTACAAGACTTATATATTTCTAAAGTAACATGCCTTTTTAAATAATTCATTTTGTAAATATTTTTGTATATAACTTTATAGTAGTTTGTTAAATTTTAAAATAATATATTAATATTGTGATTGTTTACTTTATTTATTAAAATAAAGTAAGCAATCTTAAATTCAAATGGGTTAAGATTAATTTCACACAATTTCTACAAAATAAGAAATTGAGTCAGTTTACAGGTTTAACTCTGCTTTTGATGAACTATATACACTGTTACCTTTGGAATGCCAAAAGTCCTTCATTATAAATAAAAATAACAGGAAATAAATAATTATGTTATGATATTTTTGTCACAAAGGTCAAAATATTTTATATTCTATATCAAGTGTGATGTTATGAATTATCCCTAAATTGTAAAAAATATAACATTAAAGGTAAAATAAATAAATTATATATTTTAACACGTTGAGCGCCATGTCAGCCATTGGTGGCTAACGCTCTTCCTCCTCGTAACAGGATAAAATTACATATATTCTAGGCCGTTTTCTAGCAACAATAATTTCACTGCTGCTGTTGCTTTCACACTCTCCGACTGACATTTTGACGCTCAGGGCTAAAGAAAATTTTTGGTTGAACGGAGCCAAGAACTGTAATGAACTGATTGTCGCAAAGCGAACACTGGTTACGGATACATTTCGATAAAATCTTATCTAGCAGGTCAAACGATAAAGAAAACAAAACAGACTTGGTGCGTAATGTGTTCAATGAATGCCTATAGGAATCACGTTCCAAACGTAAACTACCTTCTACTACTATAGGAAACACCAGCTCCTGCAGTACCAGCGCTTCGAAGCGGCGCGGGTGGCTCGAATGGGATTGCTGTAGAAATACGGGTGGCGCTCAACATGTTAATTAAAGTGATATTCCACATTAAAATAAAAATGCACATATTAAGGAAAAATATAAATGTTAAAATATTTAATTAATACCTCTACTCTACTCTTACTCTACTCTTATCTTGAAAATCTTTGTGTAGAGGACATTTGTAGAGATCATCCAACAGAGAAGAAAACAACCCAAATAAGTTATAAGCACACATATAAGAGTTATGATGAAGCTTAATTAGATTGTGTATGGCTTAATAATCAGAGTGCTTGAACAGTAAATGAGAAATGTGTGATTGAATACCACTAAAATAAAATTTTCAGATGTTTTTTTAAATATTATATAACTGGTGTAACATTTATGTGCACAACCCCAGTGCAAAGCCGGAAGCCAAGGTTCGAGCCCCGCGGGGGGGTGCCCTTGCATTGTTGATACCCCTACAGGCAGCTACACAGTGCCTGCATATTTCCAGGGACAGAGTACCCTCTTCCCTCCCCTCCCTGTGTCGCTGTAAAAGCCAATAGAGCTAACAGCATTAACCTCAAGACCAAAATAAAAAAATATATGTGCACAATAAAATCTACACATACATATTCCACCCTGCAATGTGTTGAATTTGGGCAAATTGGGGTATGGAATGTTTTGACACTAAGCCCTCCATGTTTACTATGCTGTATGTGGCATACAGTGTAAGGCTAAAAAACTGTAGTATCAACAATTCATACAGCTTACTTGTTATTTTTTACTTAATGTCGGAAGTATTTTATACTATGACTCACAACTAACCTCATATGACCTCCATGTTTTTATATTTAAATTTGTTTTTATGCATGTATAATTGTATAATGTAAATGCCATTTTGCTCTATCTTGTAACAATACCTTGAAATCTTAGTAAAAGGTGATCTGTGCATGCTATATGTGAATATTATTTTTGAGTGCTAAAATTCTACACTATTTATAGTGTAGTAATAATTAAATTATATAATAATTAAGTCTTCTTCAAATATTAGAAATTAGATAAAAAGGTAAATTTCCTGTTGATAGAATGTTGAACAAATACAAACACATGAGCATCTTGTAAGGATATGGAAATAATTCACATTCATAGTGAGACACACTTCCACTGCAAAGTGGAACTGTTTCTGACTATGGGGCCTGATAATGTGGTCTAATATGATATTTTATTTTTTTTACATTAAAGAATATATTTTATTATTAGCTAAACAAAACATAGAATTGAAAGTCTTATCCTTATTTAATTATTCAAAATTAAAATGTCCTGAATCATTTTGTGTAAACATAAAAAAAAATATCTTGTCATCATGTAAGTCTCATTTTCACTCATTAGAATGTTTGAACCAAACATACTTTTTGACTTTGTAATATTGGTAAAGATTATTTCCATTTCGTGGTGTAGGTTGCGGTGTAAGTGAAAGAAAATCCAATGTAAGGTTTTGCATCGGCCAATGTCTCTAAATTAATGAAAGTCATAAAACAGACAGTGCTACAATAATTATTCCAATAAACTCTCCTTGATAACCTGTCTCAAGTACTTCAAAAGTAAAGTGATGATACAAAATCATCTTACCACATCTAATTTGATATTTTAAATGTTAATTTGATTGAAATGCAGCTTTGTATACTTCGTAATAAAGTTCAAATTAAATTAACACATTTAGTATGAAGTCATCAGGATGGTAAGAACTAAGAATGTTTCAAGTGGGTGTAGGAATGCAGTGGAGGTAAAAACTTAGCTATGAATTATAATATTTGATTATATGACCTATTTGGCCCTTTAATGTTTAAGGTAGAAATTACTATAAAACAATATGAAGTATTTTATGATAATTATAACAAACTAACTGAGGTAAGCATAATGATAGAAATGTATATTTTTAAATTTTGATAATATGATATGGAAAGGGACTATCTAATCTAATTTCTAGCTTCACACCGTTTAAGAGGGTAATCAGAGAAAACAGAGTGCCAAACCCTACAAGAAGGAAATTTACAGTTAAACAACACCGTTTGACCATCACAGTTGATAAGGTTCCATTCCCATTTAAAGCAGTAAATGATTTTTATTTCTCTGCTCTGCTCGGACCAGGTGCGGTGTTAAGTTCCCTGACCTCTACATAATAACAAACCCATAACAAATATGGCTAGAAGAGAGGCCTTTGAGCGATGGAGTGTCTTTGCTCTATATTCTTTCTGCTTACCAGGCTGTATGAAGAATATAGTGTTCCTTTAATTATCTCATTTAAAATTTAATATCATTATGTAGTTTATCAAATTAGATTTTGATGCATACATGGTCTTTATGTAAACAGGATAAATAAACCTAACCTTGCTAACATATTTATAATAATAAATATTATTATCAATATTCAATATACTGTATGAGCATGCATGATGTCATGTAAAAAATATAATTTTATTGATTATTCTTTATGTTGCGTTATGTATGTAAATATGACTATATGCATGTAAATGCAATACTTTAGAAAATGTAATATTTTTATGTATTACTTAATTCTTTTTCATGTACATTGCATGACAAAATGCGACATTTTATATTGCCACTTAATGTGTAATACATCGAATCCGGAAAGAAAACGGAGAAAGGATTTACCTGATAAAGCGTGATACAAAAAAAGGTCTTCCTTAGAAAAAAAATGCATATGTTTCAGAATTAGACATATAAAAAAAAAACTTAAAAGCATTTGACTACAATTAGATAACATTCTTCAAGCATTTACTAAAATGAAAAATATATTTAAGATTATTTCATAAAAGTTAATTACTTTTAGATCATTAAAGTAAATTTAACATTTTGATGGCTATATAACGAATTTAATAATTAATATTAGTAAAATCCATAAAATTCCCCATATCATGATACAGGAGATGAGTAAAAATGTTTTACGTTATCAGTTAGCTTCCGTCGCGGAAGCGAGGACAGTGCGCCGGCGCATGTGTAACATCCATAAATAACATTATAACTATCAATTTCATTTAAGTTGTTTATATTTTTTTAAAATATAAAAATATTTCAATGCAAATAAAGTAAGTGCGTTACATTAAATTATTTTATATCCATTATATATATATTTTTTAAATACGCATTTTTGGTAACGGAATCCAACTGCTGCATAGTTTCCAGAAGATCTGTGTAAATGCGTGAAGAGCCCCGTCCTCGCACCGTTCGGATGTTTCTAGAAGGCCTGACTGTATAGTGAAATATAAGACAACCTGGAGCTCGATGTTTCGCTATTACTAAAATAAACTGTTTTCTCACTATATTCATGAGATCTACGAATAAAGAATATTCAATATAAATAATCATCTGTATATCGCTTATTTATATTAAACCTACTATTCCCGTTGTGTCACTAAGTTAGGGAACAGTTTTATGTTTTGTAGATAAGATGTTATTAGCATGATAATCGTCAATATATCAGTCGAGGCGCAGGAAAACAGACGTGCGACTGTGAATGCGACAGGTTGTTAGTTCGATTCTCGCTCGACGAAATTAAATAGGTAATATTTTTTTTTGTTAAATTTCCTCCTTCTGGTACCGAGGCAAAGCGCGGCATAAGTTCCGCTACTCAACGCGCAAATCTCCACAATGTGGTGGGAAACGGAAGTGTTTTTATGGGAATGGAGTGTCTTAGCACTAGTTTTAGGTCCAATCTGCCTATCCTGTTATGTGCGGGATACAGCGTGATAATTAAATAATAATAGTAATCTTCAATTATTGCATATGTATATAAAGTTGTCGTGTAGGTCGATCCATAGTATGTTCCGTTACTATCGTCCAAAAGTGTAAATGTTAATCCATTATCGAGGCCGTATATTATATGTTAATACATTATATTTGCATTTACCTTTATTACGAGCCGTGAGCCATGAGGTGATGTGTGTTCGTTGAACTTTTAATATCACTATTTTATTTTATCCGCCAGTCGTGCCGCAGAGGCACAAACCGGTGACCGTAAACGCGACTGATTGTGGGTTCGATCCCTACTCGAGGAAATGAATGATTTGCTTAAATTGTTATTTTCATCTCTTCGCTCTGGTGGTGAGGGGTGTGATGCCTGGGGAATGGAGTGTCTTAGGACAACTGGGCTCCCTTTGTTTATACTGCTGTATACGGATTTTTTATATTATTAAGGCCCGTATTTGTAAACTGCTCTCAACTTTAAGATCGATCTGGAGATGCCGTTTTTATTCATAATTTATAATCTATGAATGCTTCGTGGCGTAGTGCCACAAGTGACAGTGACCCTGCCATGTGCGGGATAAGTTAAAAAAAAGTTACGTTTTCGGGTCTTTCGATACTAGTTGGTGAAAACGCGAATGCTTTTTAGTCAAGTACTTCTCAATTTGGCAGCATTTTCAAGATACCTAGAGGCGACATTTATGACGTGCGGTGAATTAAATATGCTTTGAAAATAAAACTTTTACTAATAGTAAGAAAAGTTTCGCAAATAAAACCGCAAAGAGAAGCCATTGAATTATACAGAATTATATCAAAGGCCTTTATTGTGTGCAACAGTGAGTGGTTGCACTTCTTTAAAAAGCAATTTAAATGTGTCAACGTATGCCGAACGCTTATTGCATTTTTTAAAGGAAATTTGTACGTTATTTTATTTAAAATACGTAATTCATTTAAAATTGGAACGTCTCTAGGAAACCGTCCAAGCTCTCTGTCCACTAAGCCATACGTTCTAGTTATTTTTTCTCAGTCTAATCTACATTTAAAAATATTAGAAATATGTACATTATGCCTGTCGTTTTGCGTGCGCTCTTTACACGGAGCTAACAGAAAGCCTCTCATTATACTATGAAAAATTAAATAAAAACTTAAAATACAAGCCCTTTTTATATTCGACCATATAAAATTTGAATTGTAAATTTTACTTATAGATTGTTTATAAAATGTTTTATATCCTGCCACACCCTAATCATTTCAAAGATTTTTGCTTAACGAAACAAAAATTAAAACAAAATCAATAAAATGACTTAAATTAATTTAAATTAATAATAGTTAAAACAAAATTAATTAATTTTTTTATTAATTATATATTTTTATTTAATTGAACATTAATGATTTAATTGATTGGCATTGTATAATTGTCATACATATGTTTCCGAGATCACGCATAGTTATTAGAAACTAGTGTTATGTAAAAACATTAATTTCATAACATAGTTATTATGTTGTGAAATGAGATAACTATAGTATTATAAATTATACCTCTATACGAAATATTATACAGCTGAAGTGTTTGTTGGCTTAACGCGCTAATCCCAGGAACTAAGAGGTTCCTTTTTAAGTACTCGTATTGTGTTGGATAGTCCAGCACATTAGGAAGGCTGTAGGCTGTGGGCAGGCTGTTAATAATTTTGATGTAAATTTTATTCACGGTCAAAGCTACGTCGGGCACTTGCAATATAATTCTTAGATATTACTTATTCCTATTTCACTGCAGGAGCAAAGTCGTAGATAAAAGCTAGTAATATTACATGAATAGAAGATTTCTATAAAATATTCTTTTGAGGACTTGAAAATACGATTTTTTTATAACTTTTCCGCATAAATCACATTCGTTATTCATGCGGCGTCCAATGGAAGACGTCCGGGTCATTAAAAAACCTATAACTTTGAATTTGCACTAACTTTACTAGTTAGTTTAACTGTGTTAACTTTGGCGTGTGTCCTACGGTCTACGCTATTATGAGAAACTTGTCAATTCTTAAATTTACTCTTTATTATGATAATAATTATTTAAATACTTTTAATGTTGAACATTTATTTATTTTACGAATTATTGCAGCATCCGTTAACTTGTTTCCTTTAAACTAGACAAATGGACTACAAGAAAGCCATAAAATATAATAATTATCTGCATTTAATATAATTCTTATGAGGCTCACACTGTATGTACTCGCATTGAAGGGTGGATATTTTCGAGACATTGCGTGCTGGGTAGCCGATCTCGATGCCTCGCTTTTTTTGTTACTAGAGCGAGGAAATTAAATGAAAATATTTTAACGAGTGAGAATCGAACCTTAAACCGTCAGAAAACGAAAACTAGAGTGACTTGTCACTTTCATAAAATTGGATATGCAATAAACAATTTACGACATTCAATTAGCTGATTGTAGACCAATGGCACAGTGCGCGTATGATGCGACGGCTGTGGGTTCCATTCCTATGCGATAGAGCTCGCGTTCATAACAGGAACATAGCGCGAACTTGAGTTCCGTTATACAAAATATAATATGTCGAAAATTTTGCTAGGAGATGGGGAATGGTGACAGAATCGTAACTCTTAACACAAAAAAATACTACTAAAATTATGCAATTTCTATGAAACAATAGGAAATTAAAATGGATAGCCTTTGTATCTAAAGATATAGAGATAAATATTTCTTTTCACTGAAATGCTTTTGAATCCAGAAGCCTTTTAGTTTTTACTTGAGTATTTCTAAAGAGCGATCTTGAATCAACCTTTTTTGTTGCTTTTTAAGATACTAAAAAGTCACTACTGGCTTTCTTGGCAGGTTGTCTTGTTTTGGCATAAAAAACGTTAGTTTTTTTAATATTATTTTGAATATGCTTTTTCTCTACTTGGATTTATAGGTTTTAATCTCGTAGTTTGGTTAAAGAAATTGTCAAGGAAAATATAATAAGATAAGAAAGATAAAACCATTTCCACTCAAGCTTTGACCGTTCTACCTTCAATGTCTCGAAAATAGGTGTGTGGGGAAAATGGTCTAAGTTATTAACAATTATATGTTCCACCTAACCTGCCGACCTATGTCTGAACTGCAGGATGCAGCGTGTCTATAAAAAATATATAATGATTTGATTTAAAACCTATTAAACTAAGTCAAATAAGAATTAAAACCATTTGTGTAAAAGCAATCGAATTTGTCACTATCTTAGCTATCCATGTACTTCTATTGTATTACAAAGTCACGAGAAACTGGAAGTTTTTTAAAACATAATTGATACAGCGTTAATAGCTGGCCGTGACCGTGTAGTGTCAGTATTTAGCGCCGCGGCTACCTCAAGGGGCTGTTGACCTGAAAAGTAAATAAAATTGTACTTCAATTGAAATGAGTGCTTTTGAAATAGTGCTTCATACTATTTTTTATAAACCTATTTTTTGTTTAAAAGTGAAAAAGGTAAAATCAAGTCGTTCTATAAAAACTGTCCAAACGTCGCAACTATTTTTTGTCTTTGTCATGTTACATTGCTATTACTTAAAGATTATACTACATCTTAATCATCACCTTACATTGAGATATAAAAGATAGTATTTTTATATGTAACGAGTTATACAGGAAACTTTTGTGAACTATAAAACGTATCTCGTTTTTAATTTTGAAAAATCCTTTCCTAATACCACCCTACACTCCCCAAGGGACTGCATGTCCAATTTCAGCTTTCCGTGATGCGTTGTTTTATCTGTGGGTTGCTTGTTGGTCTCGCTGAGTAATTGAAGAGTTTAATTTAAAGTATGTGTTTGTATTTAATGATAGTTGATTTGATGCCGTTACCGTTACTGTACTGATATGGCGGTCGAAGTCGTCGTTGCTCAGTGGCACTGCGTCGAACTGTAAACACTATGCTTGTGGGTTCAATGGGGAATCATTATATTTAATTTATTTTCTTCTCTTTGCCTTTGTAGGCAAAGGGCGTTGGCGAATTTCGCCACTGAATACAGGAGTCTCAGAAAGTGGAGCCTCTGCGTACCCTGCTATGGGAGAAAAAACATACGTTGCAGCTGCTGCAGCTTTTAATAAAGCTAAGCTTATAAAGCTAGATTTTTCCACGAGTGTGAATTGAACTTTCTCATTCTACCAAATACATGGTGCAATGCTAATATCTATCTTAATTTACTCATTGGGTGTGGTTCCAACCCCCGCCCCCATAGATTATCACAAAAAGCCACCTTTATAGTTTAGTTATGGTTTCCATTGTATTGGAGTATTGATTCTGTTTATTTGGACTTGATATATTTAGACGCCGGTAAGATTAGACGAACTAAGTACATGTAAAGTCTGTTAAGTGCTGTATGCTATTGACCTTTTAGTTTATTGTTTTCTTTGTTTTATTGTGTATTTTCTTGATCAATTATATAGCAGAGTAGACAGATAAAATTTAGTGTTAAGACACTCTGTTTTCTACTTTCTGCTCTATTACAGTCCTTTGCGTGTTGAGCGGCGGCACTCAACGCCGCGTTTGTTTTTGTCCTCTTACCAGAGTCAACGAATGTCAGTTGTTAGGTCAACGGGAAGTACAACTTACAAAAGTTAACAAGCTCGGGACTGTAAACCTGAATATTATATTAAGATATCTATTAATTTCAGCTTGATACCTCAATGCGATCTCGAGATAAACTTGGATGATGATAGTTTTGACAGACGGACTGACGGATCCCATGAGGGTTCCGTTTTTTTTCATTTGAAGTACGAAACCTTAAAAATCACTGTGGCGTATTTCCTAACGTCTGTAATGAAATCATGAAAACAGGACGAGGGTTGAGTGCTACATAGTTAACTTACGAGTATAGGATGTATGTCTGTATCCTCCCCTTGCTCATAAAACTAACAGTATTTATACTTAAGTGAGAAGATGAGGTGCAAAATGCTGTCACCCAATATGCAATTATTGAAAGTGCATAGAAATTGCGTTTATGAGTGTTGTGTGAGCATTAAGTTCGCTGCCTTTTTTTAAGTTAAAATTTAAAAGGATAAAAAGATAAAAGGCATGTCTCTTAGAATGCAACAGTTTAGAGTTTGAATCTGGAGAAATTATTATATTTCAAAGAGAAATTATCTTTGCCAACTTCATTAAAAAGCTTCAAATAAATTAACAATATTTAATTTCTTTATTTATTTTGCAGTGAACAGCAATGGCGTCGGTGTGGAAACGCCTGCAGCGCGTCAACAAGCGCGCCGCAAAGTTTCAGTACACTGCGTCCTACCATCGCATTGACGTCGACCTAACGCCCAAATGGTAATGTTTTATTATTACTTCGTGCTATATTATACTAGATAGTTTAAAGATAGCTTACATTTAAGTGTTTGGCCTGTCTAGATTATTTTTTTTAAATTAATAGTATGTATAAATACTTTAAAAAATTTAAAGTATTTAATTACAAAGGCGAAGAATTTGGCTTTGTTCCACCAATGGTGAACCATTTAGGGCTATGTTTATATAAATAAAAATATGGTTCTTAGGAGTGATTAGACAAAACGCGACGTTAAATTTCGCCACCCAACTCAGAATGTCTCCAAAACGAACAAAATGTATTGAATAAAGCCATTTAAAAAAGACCATTTTTGGACAGTAGAATATTGATTTTATACTTTCGATTGGACCAAACGCTATAAAGGATAGTAGGATCGATCTCGATGCTATAAATAAGCTCTACGTGCGGAACTTCGACACTGGCGCGGCTATTTACTACCTTTTGTTTTTTGGAAAAAAAACCTATTATTTGTTGATACGAATTTTTACGTTAGTGATGACGAAAGCAGAGAAAGTATAATGTAAAATATCTCCGCTCTACTTTCTGATCTTTCTGATCTGAAGTGGTAACAAATATAATATTTTTCTCACTCACACTAGAAATATCTGAATTATAATATATTACCGTCGGGTTACAGTATGACAACATTTAACTATAAACGCAACGGTTGCGTATTTGATCCCCAATCGGAGAAATAAATTATGTATTTATTTTAATTTTTTTTAATAATCGTATCATATGTAAGACAAAAGTTGAGTTTCACCACTCAACAGAGATATTGTATCTCTAATTTGGGTAGAATGAGGAGAACAGAAGTGATAAACATATTTTTATTTATATGAGGAATAGCGTAAAGCTGATACAGTACCTATATGTATTTTTCTGTCTGATTGAGTATTTGAAACCACGACCATCGTCTACTTGGTTACAACTGTATCACTATAGTGTAAATTATATTAATAAACACAACAAGTATTATTTATAGACAATAAATCATAACTGTCATTGACATACATAAATTAATTATTATAATAGATTCCATAGTAGTCGCACTAATCGCGTTAAATATTATTAGCATTCATTTTATATTTAAATGTAAGCTATTTAACGATTAAAGTAATTCCTTTATTAGAAGGTAGTCAGTTTCACGCTCTATCCCTTATTTAGCAGGAGAGGTAGAGAAATGGTTCTGCTTTCCGTCCAAATTCAAGGCAATGCGTGTTGCATAGTAGGTACTCGATGTGTCTTGTTACTTGAAATAGAAAGAAGTGAAAATAAGTAATTCCCGTGAGTAGAAATCGAACTCACAAATATCACGTTTACAGTGAGAGTCTTATTTTTATTTCTTTTACATAATCTGAGTTTTGCGGAACTCAATTACTCAACGCCGTGCTTTTAAGTAGACTGGACAAATTATTCATGTTTTCTATATAATTAGCAATTGCAATGAGAAATTTACACCTAATACTACTGCAGGTATCTAGTAGTAAGTGACATTAATTTTCGTTTAGTGAGAATAAATCTAACACCTAAACCTGCCTTGGGTCTCTTAATGAAAAATTACTATGTCTAGACATGCTGATTATAACATTTATTGTATTGCTTATATTTATTTGACGATTTTATTTGTTTATTCTTTATTTTGTATGACAATAATTAAAATATAGAATATTCTTTTATTTTTATATTTATGTTATATTAATGAGGCCGTCGTGGCCAAGAGGCATAAGGGTGTGACTGTAACGCGGCGGTTTTGGGTTCGATCCCCAAGTCGAGGAAATGAAATATTTATTTTTTCATTTCTTCGCTCTGGTTACGAGGCAAAGCGCGGCGTTGAGTTCCGCCACTCAAAACGCAATGCATAAACTAATAGTATTGCTTAATGCTGAAATTTCCCTTATTTCAGGAAACCAAACAAGTTAAGCATAGTATGGACTCGACGGTCGCGACGCGTCGTCACAGAGCCCCTCGAGTGGGAGCCGTCCCTCAAGGACCCTTTGAAGTGAGTTGACTTGAATATTTTATATTAGGTGAATTTTTTTTTAGTATGGGACATGTTTTTAAAATACGTTTCGATTTTACAGTGATAGTGCATAAAATGTGCACTATCATTGTAAAATCAAAATTTGTATTGGGGTAAATTTTGTATTACGGTAATATTATAAAAAATGAACTCTAAATAAACGAATACTTAACAAAAATACTTACCTATATGTATACAAGATATATACTCAAACTCCATTTCCTCTTTTTATTGCAGAGGTTCCGTTATATTCACGGTGCCGGAAAACCAAACGGTAGCGGTGACGCTATTCCGCAACCCCCGCACCAATGAGCTCGAGGACAAGGATTGGACCTTCGTTTTGGAGGACGTAAGTTGTCCTTATGACGTCAGATATTGTCATATCTTCTTACTAATGGTTAGGGAGGGAAGCAGCAAACTCGGGAGTTACTCGAGCGTCATTGAGACCTATTGAGTTGCGAAGCTTAGATGATAACAAGAAAAAAATGTCATATAAAAAATTTCGTATGACCGATGGGTTGAGGGGCTATAGATTTTCAAAAATGTAAGAAAAAACTATTCCATGGACATACTCGAGCGCGTCAGATATTGATATAATCAATTGCCTACGTCTTCTCAAACATGAAAATATGTTAATCTGACAGTTTCCTTGGTGGAGGTGGTCGTACATGAGAGTTAAAAATGACTAAAAGAAAATATTGTCAAGCGCGTCAGATTTTCTAAGCGGGTGTTAAGTGAACCTAAAAAAAGCGTTTATGTAATAATCTGCCGATTTAGATGTGACGCAAGCTCGTAATCGTTGTTTGAAACGGTCATTTTTTTAAAAAAAAACGTCATTTTGAAATACTCGAGCGCGTCAGATTAAGATATATATGGTTCATCTTCATGCCCTAGCCCTTCGTGATATCTCAAAATCAGAGTATTATCTGAAGGAACTTGCTTAATCTGACAATTATTAATATTTTTTTAAACCAATACAATGAACAAGTCAGCATTACGTTGCATCCCGCACACAGCAGGGTAGGCAGAGGGAACCTAAGGTTAAGACACTGTTCCCCACTTTCTGACAAATTTTGAAGTCATTGAGTGATGAGTAGCAGCAGCAGAAGAAATGGAAATGTACATTTAAATATTTCATCGCCTAGAGTGGAGATTGAACCCGCAACCAGTTGGTTTTACAGTCAGTTTTTTTATTCATTAAACGTAATGTAACTACCTTACCACTACTTACCATACCTTAATCTGATGCGCTCGAATGACTCCAGAAAGTCCCCTCTTCGCCGCCCCTACTATAATATAAATGTGAATAATTGTAAGGATGAATGTTTGTTCCCCTTTCATGTAAAAACTAACTAACTTCTCAAACTTTGCGTAAATTTTTAACTAGTCTAGTCAAGTCAGATCAAAAGAAATATTAGGGTTTTGTAACATTACAATATTTTTTTTTTTCATTATGTCAATTTTCTATTTGACCGACAACTTTTTAATCTACTGTTTAATTACCACAACACTTAATTACTACCTATGTATATTAAACTAGCTTCCCTAGTGCCAATTTGAACATTTTAAATGAAACATGAATGTTATTACCGATTATGCTCATATATCCGTGTTAAATGCCACTTGAGGTCAAGTTTGATTGATTTTTTTAATGAACTACCTGTTATATTGTTATTTTGAACATTTTTTAAATAAAATATAAAATTATAATCGATCACATGTCTGCATCAACTGCTAAGGTCAAGTTAAATTATTGTTTTGCGTTTCAGATTGTTAATAAACTGTATTATATATAGAAGAATCGTGGTTCGTTCGTATACCTATTTGGTTATTCACTAGTCCTCGTATGCTTTCGCTGATTCGACAGTGATTGTAAAAGCCTATTTGAATAGAAACTATTATGATTTTGATCTATACATACAAAAACACAATACAGGTCTCGTACACGGGTAAACGTCGTAAGCTAGCGTCATGCAGCGTTAACCTACGTCGGCACGCGTCGCTGGCGCCTGCGCAGCGCGCACTGCAGCTGCAGCTGGAGCCCACCTCGCGCAAGCTGCGCGGTGCCAAGCTGCAGCTCACTCTACACTGCGTGCTACTGAGGGAGGGGCAGGCTACGTGAGTTGTATTACCTTTTTAAAATGTTATTACACACTTAGAAAATATCATTAGTTTTTTTTAGATAAACATAGATGTAAAAACCTTCTTCTTGAATCTTACTTTTATTTGTTTATAATTAATAGGGATGAAGACATGCAGTCTTTAGCCTCCTTATTATCTGTCAACAATAACTCCGATATAGCAGTTTTAGAGGACCTTGATGAAGATGACTACACGTTGTCCGATAGTTCGACGCGACAGGTCAGTCGATCTGAAATAGGACTTATATTATGAAATATTTATTAATTATATAATATATCTAAATTGCATCTTACTTATTAAAAATATAGAATAACTGAAAACAAAATGAGAAATAAAAGTCTTAATTATATTTTAACTACTTAGACTACTTAAGTAGAATTTATCGCAATATTATATTTTAAATTGATTAATTCTACAATTATTAAATGTAAACTTAACAACAATTCCATTACAGATGTTAGATCTCAGGCAGCAAATGGAAGAGATGACACAAAGTCTCACAAACAGTGACATAGCGGCCACCCCAAATAGTGTACAAAGTCTCAATTTTGATAACTCGCAAACCCCCACTGCCCCTATGACTCCTGAGTCCACAACTCCTACAACTCCTACAAATGCAATCAAAAACATAGAGCATGATCTAAAAATCAACGATTTGACCATAACTTCAAGAACAAGACCGGAATACTTAACAAATTTGACGAAATTAGCAATGAAATCGGAAACCCCGAAGTTTACATCGACTCCGAAGATTGTTCCAGAAAAAGTAGAAGATAAAGTTGATAATTTGAAAGGAGTAATATTCAAGCCAAAGACTATTGCTAAAAGGAACCTTAAGCCCTTAGAATTAAAGACTAATTTAAATAATATAAGTTTGGACACAAATGATAATGAAAAGGAGGATAATGATAAGACGCCAGTAGCTGATGTGGAAAAGTTACTGCCAGTGAAACCTTTGGATAAAGATAAAACACCGGTTAGTCCTTTTTAACGATTTTTTTTAATTTGTGCAAATTATTAATAATTATTTATTCTTTTTAATTATATATTACATAATTTTTGATTTTATTTTCTTCAAGTATTACCTATAACTTGTTTTCATGGAAATAAAATTCAATATAGTTGGTCCTTCGAGCCACTCATTAAATATCTTTTTTTCCTCTTAACAAGGTACAAGATCTTCTAGAATGGTGTAGTATGGTGACAGCGGAGTACCCTTCGTGTAGAGTTACAGATCTTTCGTCTAGTTTTCGATCTGGTTTGGCCTTTTGTGCTATAATACATCACTATCGACCTGATCTTATGTACGTATATTTTATAAAATATTTTATTTACGCTATTTATATGTATTCTAAATGGAACTCCCTAACGCATATTTAGGCTTATACTTATTAACTTTCTTTTTAAAAACCATACGTTTCGAACACTGTACAGCATTTCCAACTGGCGTGGGAAACAGAGTATCTTAACAATAGATTCCATTTGCTTATCCATTATAAGTAGGATACATCATGAAGCTACAAAGAAAACATATTTCTAAAACTTCTTTAGTCTCTTTTTACATTATTTCAGCGATAATTGTGTATATTTTCTCACATTTCGCAGTGATTTCTCCGGCCTACAAGCGGAAGCACACGAGAGTAACGTGCGCACCGCGCTAGAGGCGAGCGCTCGTCTCGGCATCGCGCAGGTGTTGACCGCGGCCGACGTTTGTAGGGTCGCTGTACCGGATAAGCTTGCTGTGAGTAAAAATATAAACTATATGTTTCATTTTAATTTCATTAAATATTAATAAAATATTGTTATATGTTTTCAGATAATGACATACTTATTTCAACTGAGAGCGTACTTCACTGGTAATGAGCTTCAAGTGGAACAACTCGGTAAACAATAATTATAATGACTAATATACTAACATATTCATTTATTGACAAACTATTATTAATTATATAATATAATTAATGAGACAGTATTTGATGACTGTAAACATGTGGGTTAGATTTCTATTCGGTGGAGTGATTATATTTAAATAGTTCTAATTTCCTGACTAGCAGACCAAGCCTGGCATTCGCTCATTATCTTAATAACTAGGCGGCTTGCTTTGACAAAACACTGTCTTAGTACTAGATTCCCCCTTCTAAATCCCCCTCTAAAAGAGTAAAAATAATTATATTAATCATGTATTATATTCTCAGGTAACGACGAAACAGAGTCTTCTTACTTAGTAGGAAGACACGATACCGACGAATCATTACCCGCTGAACTGTTTAGTCGAGAAGTTAGTGCGCGACGGTCGAGGAACCGACCGATGTTAGTATTTCTACATATATGCTATGCTATATGACATTTTAAATTAAATTCATTATCGGATTAATTGGCGAGCTTATCCCCAAATTCCAAGACCTAAACAGACTCATGTAATGCAATCTCAATGTAATAGAAAATAGAAAGAAATACGTAAAATTGATAAGAATATATTTTTAAAAATAATATAAAGTTGACCTTATAATGAAAAAAAAATAAAACCATCCTACACATCCACATATCCCAAGGCTCAATAGCCTTACATCAATCCCAAGATATGTTTTAAAATAAATTCTGCATATAAAGAAAATTCCTCCCATTAATTTTACAATTTTTAATTGGGGTATAATAAATAAACATCTTAAATCTTTAATTTTTTATTTCCCGCAGATCCCAGGGCTCAATAGATTCACGTCAATCTCAAGATAGATCTCAAGACAAATCCCAAGATAAATCCCCAGAAAAAGAAAAATCTCCACCAATAAGGGAAGTGAGAGATATGCTACTATCTTCAAAAAGCATTTTGGGTAAAATGTTATCACCAAAGGAGGAGAAACCGAGTGCTAAATGGTTTACTGATGTTAAGACTGAGGTTTGTATTTTGAGTATTTTTTTATATAACAAAAAGATGCTAAGACACTCCGTTTTCCTCTTGATCAATTTTTAAATCATTGCATGTTGAATAATAAAGCTTAAGTCCGTACATGGTCTGCCGGAGAGGCGAAACGAACATAATTTAGACAATCATTCTCTCAATTGTTTCGACAGATTAATGTTGTACCTTTTTTGGTGTACAATAAATAAAAAGTATTTCACTTTATATTCAAGCAATAAAATTTTCAAGAAAATCAATGTTCATAAAACAATGTTGAAAATTAAATTGAATGAGTTTCAAGCTGAAGCTGAAGCAAAAATGATGCAATGTAGTAGCGGAACTCTATGCCACTGGTTACCAGAGCGTTAAGTTGCATTTTAATATTAAAATAGTAAAAGTAAATTTGTGTTTTGTTCTTCTTGTAGCCATTCCCAGCTCGACCAGAGAAACTGATGACTCGCAAGGAACTGACTGATCCATTCGGATCTGATGATGAAGAAGAGCCTGCTAATAATATGAAAGAAATTGGAAATGGAGTTGGTTAGAATTAAACTTTTTTTGCCTCTAGAATTCTTTTTGATTATAGTGCGGTGCATGCATTCCGCACATAGCAGGGATTATAAATTTTTAAGGTTCGGGTGTGAATGAATAAGTCTTTCTTATAGTATATAAGCGTATATTTTCACTTCACAATAGGTTCACAAAATTACAATAAATAGAAGGAGAGAGTCAAGAGCACTGTACACATAGGTTAAGATAGAGAAAGAATAGACGCAGGCGGATGTATAAGAAGCGTAGATAGAAATATAGAAATTAGGTTAATACGTGGCAACATTAAGAATAGCGTGGCACAAAGGGTCAAGCAACACAGGCTTCGCGTCGGACGGTGAGCCTGTGACTGGTAGCGCGGTCCGGAGCGAATGTGTCGCTAGGCGCCAGCTGAGGTGAGGGGCGCGAGGGAGGCGGGCACGGCTACTTGCCGGGCGACGCTGCGTTCGCGCATCCTCGTATTATCATATATATTTTAATATGTGTTTTGTGTAGTGTATTTTATATATGTATATATAAGTATATATTTAATTTAATTTATAATGTGGGTTGCCCACAAATTTAAATATTCTTTTAATTTCCGTGAGTGGGGATCGAACCTTGTGGGTTTAACCACGTATTGACATATTTTTTCAAATATTGCAGGAGATACAATAGAAGTTTGTAAATAGTCTTTTCGTATATATCGACGTATTTAATTAGATTTTTGTAATGATTTTAGGGATACATTTTCTACTTGTATTTTTTTTATTTACAGTGAAACCTGAACCAAAACCAGTTATTCAACCTGCTACCGCCGATCCCTTAAACGTCATAGACACAACAAATTCCAATGAGAAACAAAAAGCTGTTGAACTGCCAAAACCTACGCCGGTAAGTACATAATTTATTTATATTAGTGTGGCTTTTGTTACGTTTTTAGTGGATTTTAGTTGGTTTTTTTAGTTAATTAGTTTTTGAGTGATTTAGGAAAGTAAACATACTAAATGTTTTTTTTTCTTTAAAAAGTTTTATAAAAAGTAATAATGCTCTAATGTTTACTGAATTGTTTTTAGAAATTGTAGTCTGTGTCATAAGTCATTTATTCATTTACACAAACATTTACATACAGGCATATACATATTCAACAACATACTTCCATATAAATTGACAGTTATAAACTTTTTAAATTATAATTTTACTTAAAAATGTCGAATTAAATATTAATTTCACTGCCTAATATAATTATAATAAATTTTCATAAAAATCTAATATATAAATAATTTCTTTCCATACGCTTCATATGTGTGTGCGCTTCGCTGTTTGGAATTAAAACAATTGGGCGCTTTAAAACAAAATGGCGTCGTTTAAACCAAAATGATTTCATAAAAATGTCATTTTCCATCAAAATGGCCTCGTGAATCAAAATGGCATGCTTTAAAACAAAACGGCGTCACAAACAAAATGCTGTCATAAAAAAATACGCTAAAAATAAAACGGCGTTATAATACAAAATGGCGTCTAAATACAAAATGATGCCAAAAAACAAAATGGTGTGCTTTTCCGCTTAATCGAACCTCAGCAACTATTGTCACGTCACGACGAATTAAAAGAGAGAGCGAGACAGCTGCTCGAAGCGACAAAACGCGAAGCGAAAGAAAAGGACAAAAAATGTGAAAACGATATAATGAACGGATTGAATGATATCGGAAGTCCTAAAAAGGTATTGTTTTGTGGTATTTTTGTGATTTTTGTGATATATATATACATATTTTAATTGTTAATATTTACTTATTCCACACTTAGGGAAAAAAAACGTATACAGGAACGGTATAAAAATTTCAAAGTAGTGTTGAAATTCTTGTTAATCGTCCAAGCGCTCTGACCAATTAGCCATACGTTCGCGTCATGCTACATCGAAATTCTTATACTTTTATTATTTTTTGTTGTTGCTAAGTTTTTTCATAGTTGTTTTCGGTGATTAGATGTTTTTTTTGTATAATTATATTTTTATATTTATTTTTTTTAATACATACAGTGTGTTCTAAATGGCTAATTCTGAAACGAGTCTCTGTAGACATATTGAACACTCAGAATAAACATCACAAAATATAATTGGTGTTATGTTACTTGAGGCGCAGGGCAACAAGCGTGCAACTGTAAACAAAATGGTTGTGGCGTTCTGTTCCTCCACTCCACAAGAAATGCCTCCAGAATTCGGCGAAGAGTGGGGAACAGAAGTGTCTTAATAGGAACGAAATATTTTAACACTATTCCCATCCCAGGTTTCCTCTGCCTTCCTTATTATTGTCAGGATACTACATAAAGCTATAAAAAATGGTTTTCGTGTCCAATAGGTCTACAATGAAGTAATATTAGGATTATTGATTCATTCTTGTAATGAAAATGTCACAATGACACTCTGTATGTATTAGCGCTTGTCACTTATTTTGTGATAGGTTTTGATATATACAGTATATTGTATTAAGTCTCAAGTATAGACTTGATTTGTTTACTTATTTTATAATTATAATAATAATAATAGAAATCACGCAGAATATATAATATCTTCTTATTTTTTATACACGGTTTGGTTAGTTTCTATAAACTAAAATATTTTAATTTTTCTTATGCAGGCAATAACTGAAGAAGAGAGACAAGCGATGTTAAGAGAAAGAGCGAGAAAGTTAATAGCAGATGCTAGAGCGGGCATCGTCAGGTAAACAATATTTTACATATAATTATATGGTTGTATAGCTTTCAATTAAATAGTTAATTAATATTATATATTTTTATTTTATAGTTTAGTATAGAAGAGAATGTTGGTCAATAGTTATTAGTAGCAGATGATTTGTTCACTGTAACCATGAAAATGTACTCTAAAAATATTTAGTTAATTTGTATATTTTCTTTTCTATATATAATATGCATTTGTATATTTTCTTTTCAGTCCGACATCTCCATTGTCTCCATCTCGCACCAGAGGGACTTTAGAAATTATTAGTAAACAATCAGTGATGGAAGAATTTGCTGCAGGTAATAATAAATAATAATAAACCTTCTAGTACAAGGCAAACGCGGCGTTGAATTCCGCTTCTTAACACGGAATACATCAAGAATTCGGCGGAAATTGTGAAACAAAGAGAGTATCTTAGAAAAGAAATTGTCTTAATATTAGGTTCCCATATTCCCTCTGCCTACCCTGTTAAGTGCGGAATACATCGTCAAGCTAAGTCATTTGATGCTTTCGTGTCGCTGTGGAACAATCATGATATCCCCGTTCTCAGTGCAGCGTTGGATTCCGTCTCGAATTCTTACTGCATGCAGAATAGAGTGCCCTAACGCTATATTACTCTCGCAAAGTAGGCCTTCGCGGGATATAATGTAAACAATACAATGTACAATGTACATGCAATAATGTTTCGTTTACTTTTTAAGGAGAAAATATACTATAAACATTTTTTTTGTTATAAACCTGTTTATTTAACTAAAAACTTATATTATTTAACTAAAATCTTAAATATCTTAATATTTGAATTTAATATTTCTTGTAATAACAGCAGGTGGTGTCGAGCAGTTAGAAGGTCTAATATCTAGACCTGAATCGATACCATCCAGTCCTGGTTCCAGGAAAAGTGCACCCAGCCCGGATAGATCAGGTCAGTTTAAGGGAAGTCATTTTTTCATATATAACTTTAATGATAGCAGATTCATGACTAATTGTTGTAGCATTAACATATAATATACAGTAAGGTCAACAAGTCGTGGCCCCTAAGAAGTTAACTGTAGCTGTTCATATTAGAATATTTCTTACTTTTTAAAATTTACTTCCCGAGTGTACAATGCGCACGAAAGTTTAAGGTAATCACGATTCGTTGAATGTACTGTAAGAAGAAACAGATTTTTTAATTCATGAAACACTTTTTTTTCACTATCGTTTTATGTACAGTTTATAGTGTTAAAAATAAAAATACATGTTTTAATATTTTTTAAATGGCTGATATCTTCGGGGCTAACCTTGATCGCAAGTACAATTGGTTTCATCAAATTAATTAATATGATATTATATAGTCTGTAGTTTATATCGATAGATTCAGATGTTTGTTGATTTATAATGTTGATACGAGCTTATTATATGTTTGTATTACCCATTTTGTTATGTCATTTGTGAATAAATATAATAACTTTATAAATCATATTTAACAATATGCTCAGAGGTGCCCAGTGCAGAGAGCAGGTCGCGCAGCCGCAGTCCCGCCTCCCCACACGCACTAGACAACCTGCTTGATGATGACCAGGTACCAAATATATAGTATAGATAAATAATATATGCAAATATATATAGTCTCCTTAGTAAATGGATAGTCCGTTAGTCAGTGAGTGCAAAAAATATCAATAAGAACCAAAACTTTCTCTCTCACATCTTTGGTATTTTCGTCTACTGTGGCTAACAAAGCGACGTTATTTAACTTAAACCAATCAACCAAAATGTCAAGTTTAACTTGATTTAATTGGTTATAATAATAAAACACTTTATTGAATGTTTACAATTGAATAATACATTTGAATATATACATCACACCCATAAGATCAATGTGCAATGGTGGCCTTATCGGTAAGAGCACTCACAGGCAATATTTATGATCTTACTGTCGCAAAACTGTTTAAATATTATTTTATATACTTTACTTCTACTTATATAGCAGGGTAAACAGTGGAAAATAATTAATTTCCTCGGATCAGACCCACAACCTGGCGCGTTTTACAGTCACACGGTTGTGCCCCTGTACTTTAATCTTGTACATAATATGTTCTATTAAATTATTATCTTTATATACTATGTATTTTTTCTTCTCAGGAGCGTGAAACAGGTTCATACATAGCGAGTGAACTTGAAGCGTTAGAAAAAGAACAAAGTGCTATCGACGAAAAAGCTGCGGCCTTGGAGAAACAACTGCGTAGAGTTATCGATGCGGCTGATAATACTGAGGTAAGAACGAGATACAACGTTCGTATGTGTGAAAAAGAGATAGATATTTGTTGGAAAGACGTATAGTTAACTATGCTGTTGATTAATACTGAAGAGAGGGCGAGGTGTGTGGGTATGTGAGTGAGGAAAAGATAGATATATGAAGACGTAGAGACATGGATGTGGCTGATAATAAGAGATGAGAGTGAGATGGAGATATAGTCTGCCTGGGAGAGAAAAAGATAAAAGATAAAAAGAGAAAAAAAGATAAAAATATTTTAGAACTGAGTGAGATAGAGGCATTGAGACAGTATGTACATGAGAATAGTATATAGGGATAGATATATATAGAGTAGGTATATGTATATGAAAGAAATGGATAAATATCGACGAAATAGCTGCGGCCTTGGAGAAAAATATATAGTTTTTTACATTTTTTGTTATATTTTCGTATTTTCTATGTTCGTTGCAAAATTTTTTATACATTTGTTTTTATACAATACATTGTCATTTACATTGTCTTTTAAACAAAATTTCTTTAAATATACAAAATAATATGTTTCAGATAAAATGGCGTTATGTAATAATACCTTGTATACGAATTCCACGTAACAATATGGTATTCTAAAATGTTCTCTTTTTTACACAGGATGCTTTTAATTATCGTTACAATTAGTTTTTTATGAATTTTAGTAGGTAATATACAGTAGTTCATAAATTATTAATTATTACTTAAAGTAAAACCTTTTTATTAGAATATTGTTGTAGTAAGTATTGAATAGTTATTAATAAGTAGTTTTATTAACTTGTATTGTAGAATAAATTTAACTACGGACAAATGTTATTTAACTTTTGAAATGTTTTTTTTTCTAGGAGGAGAATCGTCTAATGTCCCAGTGGTTTAATTTAGTTAATAAAAAACATGCGCTTTTACGACGTCAAATGCAACTTAATATATTGTAAGTACATATTTGTTTTTATATATCCCGCACATAGTAGGGTAAATAGAGGAACCTAGTGTTAAGGCAGTCTGGCGAATTCTTGAATTATTACGTGTTGAGTGGCGTTGAACGCCGCGTTTTGCCTTATTACATATGAAATATGAAGTATATCTTTTCTCCGAGTGGAATTAAGGCGCCACGAAAGCCTTAATTTACTTACATTAATATAATTTTTGACGTACGTTAATGAATTTGGTCGAAAAGAGACAATTGAGAGTGTCTTCACACCAAGCACGGCTTCGCTAGCTAAATTTCAAATTTTATGAAAATCGGTGGCGATTTGAAGATTTTTCCATACAAACTTTCAACCCCTTATTTGCACCCTTAGGGATAGAACTCTAGAAAACTATGAAACATGTGTTCAATTAAATACTTTTAAGAGTCTGAATTTCAAATTTCATAAAAAATTGTTGCCGATTTAAAAAAATCCATACAAACTTTCAACCCCTTATTTGCGCCCTTAGGAGGTGAATTCTAGAAAAGGATGAAACACGTGTTCAATTAAATACTTTTAAAAACCTAAATCTCAAATTTTATAAAAATCCGTGCCGATTTAAATTTATTTACATACAAACTTTCAACCCCTATTTCACCCCTTTAGGGTTAAATTTTTTTAAAATCCCTTCTTAGTGGATGTCCAGGTTACGAAAGTAAACATCTGTCCACATTTCACGTTCATACCATCAGCGGTTACGGCTGTGCGTGCGTCCTACCTCAGTCAATGAGCATTTTTTTTTTTATCGGTTATGAGGTTAATGCTGTTAGCCCTATTGGCCTTTACAGCGACACCGGGTGGGTAGGGCAGAGGGTACTCTGGCCCTGGAAATATGCAGGCACTGTGTGGCTGCCTGTGGGGAGTGCCGACGACGCAAGGGCGCCCCCTGCGGGGCTCGAACCTCGGCTTGCGGTCGTCGAGCGGACTGGGAGTTTCCCTATTCTAAGCAAAGCCAGCCGCGACACAGAAGCCGCGACTGGGGGATAAAATTAGACTAATCTAAGGGAGCTAACGGTCCCTAACCGCTGGACCCGACGGCGCCGTGACGCCGCCGGGCCGTGAGATAAGCTATACTACGTCGTCGGTTACGGCGACGACGGTGTGTGTGTCGTGCGTGTGTAGTGTTTTTCCTACCTACGTACGGGGCGTTTGCTACGGTAATGGCGTCGTCGGGGTCTAATAGGACGCTACGCGGGCGTCTACGAATCGCGTGAGGCGTGTAATTACACGCCTCAGTGACGAGGGGATTCGCGTGCGAGCCTGCGCGCATAAAGTAGCGCTTCGCTAAGCGTTTGAATCAATGAGAACAAGTCCTTTTATATATAAAGATAAAATGTTTTTTTCTTTTGTATAGAGAACAAGAAGAAGACCTAAGTCGTAGATGTGAACTATTAGCAAGAGAGCTACGTCTCTCACTCGGAGTGGAGGAATGGAGAAAGACACCCGGCCAGAAGAGAAGAGAGAGATTACTGCTACAGGTTGGTTTGTATAGTTGTCTCTTTCTTTTTGCGTCTTTTGGATAGGGATGGCGATATTCATTTATATTTGATATGTTAGCTAAGACGTTTCTTTTAAATATTTGTATTGCAAGCTTAACTCTTATTATATTTTGTATTTAATTAATGTTAAGCGTGATTGTAAGTTTAGCTGAAGTTGAATTAATCTTATGCCCTTGCTCAACGACTAGTCTCAAATAATGCCGAATCAAATTTAATCATCTTCACGCTGTATCCCGCACACACCAGAGAAGGTAGAGAGAACGTCGTGTATAGACACTCCGTTCCCCACTTTCCCCTGAATTCTATACGCATTAGTGGCGTATCTTAGCGCTACGCTTTGCCTCAACACGAGCGAAGAAATGAAAATATACATTTAAATAACTATTTATTTTCCTCGAGTGAGGATAAAACCCACAACCAGTCGATTTTGCAGCACACTTTGTGCCCCTGCGCCACTATTGACTTAAATAATTATAAATATTCTTTAAAAATTGAATCTTGCTACTCTTCCATAGATCGGTTTTCATAATAGAATAAAAATATTCTCTTTTTAAATTTAGGAATTATTGTCAGCGGTGAACGAGAGAGACAGACTCGTTCAAGAAATGGATGAACAGGAAAAAGCGTAAGTATTTTTTTATTTGATAACTGATGATAACACTACAGACTTTTTATTAAACTACATAGTGTATTTTTTCAAAGAGTCTTAATACAAAATTAAATGTTTTATATATTTCTGTCAACAGCATAGCAGACGACGACGAAATCCAGCGTAACTTATCAAACGTTGAGATACAAAGAAAAAATAATTGTATTTTACAATAGTCTAAACAATTTTTCACAACGTAACGCTTAATTAAAATGTAGCTTAATTTAAATTATTGCGCGTAATCGAACTGCATACAACCTCTTTGTAACGATGTTGATGTCCATTAGTTATTAAATTAATATATTTTTAATATTTATTATGTTGTCGCTACATTTGTATAGTGCTGTCTCGCTCTTACATATTGGAGTTGCACAGTATATATTTCTATCTTACGGGTTTCGCAGTGTTGAGAGTCAGCGAAATAACTTTGATTTCAAGTAAAATGGCATTTGGCATTTTACTATGGTTTATTTATCAAAGGCGAACAGTTAGATGTAAACCCAACCACACCTATATTATTATAAAATGATACAAATGATATATCTGTAGGATATAGGGTTATCAAAAAAATTATAATAAAAGATATAACATTTAATCTTACAAAAATATGTTGTTTGTAAATATACCTACACTTATTTGTGTACAATCTGCTACATCGATGCAAAGAGTAAACTATATTGTAGATATTTGAGCGCAACTCCCAAGTGTACGACGACCATGGATACAGAAACAGGGATTACTTTCTAGATTTTGTCTAAGGCTTTGTTTTGATTTTAACGGATAAATTGCGTGTATTTCGAATTATATATTTTGGAAACCCGACGTTTCGAATATTTTTCAGTAGTTCGTGTTGGTAGACTGAGATGCCGACTGTTAGTTGACTGAATTAAAATGTATAAAAATCGAAAGTCTTATTATTTGTCTAAAGTACTTTTAAGGAATAAAAAATATTTAATATATGATTTACAATTTACCTATTATCTCTACCTTTACATGTTTCTTAATAAGAATGACTACAGAAAATTATGTTTGGAGGAAAGCTATGCAATCTAAAAATATGTATATTATTTTCAACACTTGTGAAGAGCGAGATAGCAATATCATATATTGCTATTACATAAATGTGAGCGAGACAACAATATTACATTTTTAAATGGACTTAATAAATAATTTGTATTTTTTAACATTTCAACGGCCTTACTGTTGTAAGACAGAATACTCAATACAAAAATCCTATAATAAAAATAAGTATTTAATAACTTTAAATAGTTAAATGTTAGTTAAAATAACTAATTTTATGGATCTATCACTCATATACAATCAGAATGGGACTACACTTGATTTTATTTCCTATTTAAACTATTTTTTTTTAGTTTAAAAAACGTGTAGAACTCAAATTCTTGTTTTTTAAATTTGTTCTAATCGCCAAAGAATTTTTTCTTCGTTCTTCAAATGGGCGGTTTTATAGTTTATTATATTTGTATATTAATAATCAATGAAATATATATTTTACCTCTTTTTAAGAATTGATTGACAAATTATTTTTTAATGTTGTTAAGGTGACTTTTTATATTTTTGAGGTGTATATTTCGCTCATTTGGTATATAACATATGAAGTTTTTTTAAACATGCAAAAGACGCTTTTCAAATTTGTAAGTAGTCTTTCGGCATACATTAATATATTTAACTAAAAAATATATATAATTACGTCATTGCTTAACCAAACGAGCGATATAATTTATGAATACTTTGTTTAATATTTTAATATGATAAACTATAAAACTTAAATTTAAATCCATCTAAAGGTGATATTCGAGTACAATGCCATAGTTTAATTTTTTTGTACAAAAAGTATTTTTTTACTTAGAGCGAAAAAAAATGTAAATAATAGTCATGATTTAGTTTTAATTATATTTATTTATTGTGGCTATGTTAGGATATTCTCTTGCCTTAATGGTGTTTTTTATTCAAAAAATAAAATAATTATTTTTAGTTTTTTTTTATTTCACAATTTAAAAATTAATAATTTTGTTTACTTTTTTCGACAGTTAATTTTTTTTTAATACATTTCGATTCATAGACTTTTTGTGACCGAAATAATAAAAACATTAATACAATTTGTGTATTATATTTTAAATTGTATTTTTTTAATTTCTTAGTTAGACTTATAAAGTGTGTAGTCGTGACACATTAGCAGATAATCAAAAAATATATTTTATTCAAGCTCTTTTTTTTTCAAATTAAAATTAAAAATAAAATAATATCTATTTTTTATATGCGTCATATATAATTGATCCATAATTTGGCATAATAGACTAATTTTTAAGTTTCTATCTCAATTTTTTTTAATTTTCATTGTTTTTTCCCAACATTTATCATTCTGTTATTTTGAATATAGTTTGAAAGAAGGTATTAGATCAGGTGCTAAAGAACGTAATTATGTGCAATTTTTTTTGCTTAAACCTTTTAAAAATGTTGCCGTTGATATTTTTTAAATAAATGTATTTTTTATATTGTCATATTGTTTTTAATATTTAAATGTCAAAATCTCGTTAAAAAGTTATCTTTATTACAATTTTTTTTCATTAAAATGTTTGGCTTTACAAGACTTAGATTAATAAATGACAGAAAAGCCTGTGTAATATCGATTTAAATTGTGCAAATAAAATTTACACTGCAATATATGCAAAATAATATTTTTTGCTTTCGAGTAGCTGTATTTTTTTTGGACGTATATATGACATCTAAATCGACATTGTAACGCTTAAACAATTTAAAATAATCATAAACTGAAGCTTCATACTAAATAACTTTGCTTCTATTTAAGTAAATGAATGTGAAAATATACAATATATAAATTTTGTATAAAATGATTTGTCTGATCACTACACTACGATCGACGAGTTGTGGCCGCCTTTAGATAATCTGAACTTTTGTGCATTATTCACTTACGCTCAGGAGTAAAATTTTGGAAAACACTTAATATTAAAACTAAAGTTACATGGCTGAGTGCCGTGTAGGTAACTTTAGGGAGACCACGACTTGTCAGTAGTACTAAATAAATTGTTTTTAAAATTTTTGGATCTCAGTTAAAATTTTCCAGTTAAAAATGTGCTATAGTTAGGATTTAAGGTTTATTCATCAAATAAATAGAATATAGCAATGTATTATTTATTTTTTTATTTGTAGAAGAAATTACATGATATGTATTCATTCACTTAAAGTGTTAGGATTTTCAATGTTCGACTTTATTTATGAGCATTTAAATTTTTAAATATAATAGACTAACAACTTATTTTTAAAAGAACAGTTTATTTTAGTAAATGTGTTTACGAGTTTTTCATAATAGAAACAAAAAATAGTATGAAATGAAGGAAAAAATAGTCAATTGCGGAAAGCGATTGCTACTTAATTAAATTGCTATATATTAAAGAAACTCATTTTAGATTTATTATTTAGATTTATTTATTCATACCAGTGTGTGGATTATTCCAAGTTTCTTTTATTTTTATTAATAGTAGTATGTATAATTTATTATATAATTGAGATCATCGTAGGCCAGCGGCACAGTGTCTAATTGTAAACGCGATGGTTGTGCGTGCGATTCCTTTATGGGGGAATGAAATCTTTTATTTTTGCGATCTAAAAACGAGACAATTTGCAGCGTTGAGTTTCACAACTTAACATGAAATGCGTCGATATTTGTGCGGTGTGAGGGAATCCAAGAATCCTAACACCTAGGTCCCTTCGTCCCAAAAAAATCTTTCTCTTATATTCTCTCTTTATGTCGAATATTGAAAATTCTATCAGCTAAGTAGTTATCACATTTAGGACAGTATCGCATGGTTGTCTATACTCACCGTATTATTATACTGCTATTAATAATGAACTATTGTAACATGAATAATGAAATAAAGTGACATTTTAAACATATGCGGTGTTTTTATTTTAAAAGCTTGTATTTAACTTGCAATATATGTATGTGGGCTCCGGTGGAATCTTTGAGCTCAATTTGGAAGTAGATATCTTCAACCGATTGAGCTGAAATTTTGTATTGTATTATTATTTTTGTATTGTATTTGTATTAACCGATTGAAATTTTGTATACAGTTTAGTTTGGATGACAATGCACGATAAAATATGTGACGTCAATCTACATCTAATATGGCGGACCATACAAGATGGAATTGTTATTTTTAATGTGCTTCTACAATATGGGTATCAAATGAAAGCAACTCGAAAATTCGCGTTAATAAATATTTAATTAAAATGAAACTTTAAAAATTTAAACTCAGCAGATTTTACATAATTAAATCAATGCTAGTTTAGTTACACAGGTAAATTTTATTTTCTCCTTTTCAGAGCGTTTAAATAAAAGCTTTTTCTAAAAATTATTTTTCGCTTTTAATTTATTGTATTTTTATGTTAGAGCAGGTGTACTTTGATATATGTTGTTATTAATTAATTAGTGGAATAGCAGGGTAGGCAGAGAGAGTAGTGTTAAGGCCTAGTGTTAAGGCGTCCAATTTCTATTAAACGAACTCGTTCCCTACTAAATCAAAAAATCAAATTATAATTATTTATGAGAAGAAAGAAGAAGTAGTGACGTCGCACGTTAGGCTTGATTTTACTTATGAACTGATCTTTTTACGTAGTTTTTTTAGGCTTCATTTTTTTGTTAATAAAAATTCTGTGACGGGACTTTGTCTGCCTATTTTATATAATTCCGCTTAAAAAATTGTACGACCAAAGCAGGTCACATGTGTAAAAGTTGATCCTATATCTTATAAAACAAAGTCGCTTTTCGTGTCTGTCTGAACTTTCTAACTCTTCTTCTTCTAAACCACCCAACGGATTTTGATGCGGTTTTCACCATTAGGTCGAGTATTTCTCAGGGAATGTTTATATATAGTTTATTATTTGTACATTCTTATGTAAGTTAACATAAATAAGATAAATGTGTATAAAGTCCTACCCGTTGATACACTTTCGCGCATGCGCTGCTTTAATGGTAAGTACTACATGAAAATAATGTACTGGAGTATTATTTCTCTTAATAAGATCTACAAAAAAGTCCGCGACAGCATATTCGTATCTTTTAAGGATAACGTGTAGTGATCATATTTCTGTCTAAAAAATAATAATTTCAATATATTTTTTAATGTGAGGGATATTTTTCCATAATGGTATTAATCTTTATCCTTTAAAATACTTTATTATTTTTTAACGTTAAACGAAGATACAATTTGCTTTTTACACTATTTCGAAGCTGCGAATAGTTTTAGAGAAATGCTCTCAGCATATAAATAAGTATATTAGTTACGTTGGCCATTTAATGTAGATCAAAACTGTCTTTTACTGTTTTTCATTTTAATAAGTACTTTAGAAGTTGTTACAATATCAAAAAATCCTTGCTGCGAAACGGCTCGCCACTCGCCATTCGTCCCTCCGCCCCCCGCGACGTTTTGCGTCCGCCGCGCCCGCCTACCTTACACGCATCGGTGGTTCAGTGGTAAAATGCTCGGCCGCCACACGGCCGGCCCAGGTTCGATTTCCGGCCGATGCATTCTATTTAATTTTCCTCACAGGCAGCCACATAGTGCTTGCTTTTCATCAGGGACAGAGTACCCTCTTCCCTACCCAACCGGTGTCGCTGTAAAAGCCGATAGTCAGAGAACCAAGGCCCTGATGTCGTTCGGAGNAGTAGCACAGATTTAAAATTACGGTACCTACTAAAAAATCCTTGCTGTGTAAAACAATTGGAAAATCCTTATTGAAACTACGAAAATGCGGGTTGAATTAGGGTTTAATTAATTTTCACATTATCTTAAGTGCTTTGCAAACATACATTATATGCATTATATAATCCAGTAGTTAAAGCGGGCGAAGCCGCAAAAGGGTCGCTAGTAAATAATAAAATGTTATTGGGTGTAAAATGTTTTATTGATTATATTATTTGTTGTTATAAGCAACTGTTTAAAATTGAGTATAAATTAAACTTAAAAATACAATAAAAGGCGTTTTAATAATTATTTAGACTACACTGGAAGAACCTTTAAAGAAGTTTTAAATTCACAATTTCGACAAAAATGGCATTACTTTATTTGGAATTTGATTTTTTTAGCTTTGATTTTTCCATGCTCATTGCGGATAAGCAGAGTGCACCAAATGTTAAGTCACTCCGACTCTAACTTACTATTATAATATTATTAACATTTTTAAAGTGCTATCTTCACGGTTTTAAGACGCAGGTTTAAATCCCCCTACGTTCAAGTTTCTATAAAGTAATATTGCTTAACTGTGTCGAGGCGTGGCGTCGAGTTCCGCCACTCAACACGCAATGCCTTAAGATTTCGGCGGAATATGGCGAGTGGAGCGGTTGTTTTCCAATGACAGAATAAACTCTGTATACATTTATAAGCTGTTTACTAGCAGTTCTCAATCTATTTCACTGTTTATTTCCCTTTAATTTTTTGAAAAGAAAATAAGACCATTTTTGCTATTTCCATAAAATAAGACCATTTTTGCTTTAAACAAATTTAAACGTTCCACAATAAATTAAAACCTCCAATATCATGAAAATATCTGTCTGTAAGTTGTATTAACGTTTGGGTCATACAACATTATACAACCTGATTTGAACGCACTACCTACACGTTAGTTCCATTACAAGTTACAGTATAAAACATACGAGGGCTTAAGTATTAATTATCATTAGTATAATAAACGTGGTAATATACAAAATGTTATAATATATATAGTAGTATTAAGTGATACTGTAGTAATATATAGTTTCTACATAGGTTTTGGTCAAATGACCTTTTCTAACTAAATGTACATTTGAAATACCTTTTCTGCTATTTGTTGTAGAATTTCAATTAAGTTTTTATTTTACAGATTTTTTTGTTTAATTTCACTCTGATTTTTCGCATTAAGCAGAGTAGACAGAGGAAACATAGTGTTATAACACTCCGTTTACCGCTATTTCCTACGTGTATTGTGAGGAGAGAAAATACTATATTTCAATGTATTGGCTATTGTATAATATTATAGAAATATCTCTACGCTAAAAAAAGGATTTAATGGTGCGTAATTAAATGTGAATTATATTTTTTAATAAGATTAAATCTTATCTCAAAATTTTATTTTTATTTAAAAAAATATAAAGCTAAATTCATAGTGTTGTTAATGTTATATTAATTATATAATGTTTTTTTATACAATGTTTCAAAGGTTATTGTTTTTTTTTATATTTCCTTCATAATTTGAAGGTTGCTATTTTATTGAGATTTTCAGATGTACATTTAGATTTATAAAAACAACAAACAATAGTATCTTACTTTATAAAAGCACTTGGGGCTTAATTTGATTATGGCAACACTATTATCTAAACAAGTCACGTTCACTTTTTACATTATTATTATGTACCTACGTGTTTATTTTTTAATACAATGTTAATGCACCCTCAAAAGTAAATTTGGTTTTTTGGCAGTATATTTTGCTAAAAATAGTAGTAATTTATACATCAAATTAAAGTACAAGTATACATTTTCCAAAGGACACTTTACATTTTTCTATGTATAGTGTTGCCATAAACTACTCTACAGTACTACATTTATAAAAGGACCAAAGACCCAATGGAAAACTTTTCATGGAAGTAAACCACAGTGTCGTTCGAAAATTTCTGACCAGCAGAATTTTACAGCTTAATTTTAAAATTATCTTTCATTTTGATATCTAATTTTATTAATACTTCAAAAAATACTGTACAATAACAGGACAATGTAGTTTTTAAAAAAGTTTACTGAAGCTTACTAATAGTCTAATGCTTATAATTTTTCATCCTAATCGTTTTTTTATTTTTCATTCCAAGCTTATGTCAAATACAGATAATATATTTTACCATTTACAATATATTTAAAATTGTTCCAATATTTTTGTGATTAAAACGTTAATATTTACTTAAGTAGATATCATTTCGTAAGTCTTATCTTTTATTTGTTACGTTTTTCTCTTAAATGTTGTTATATACATACATATAAATATATTTATAAACAATCAGTAAGTTATTGTTACGCGCGCGTATGATTATTCGAGGTGACAGGAGGTGCTTCCTCTTCCTCTGCCGCCGCCTCAGCCTTCAGTTTCGCGTATTTGCCTGTAAAATATTAAATGAAAATGAATTTGTTGTTTACAGTTATTAAATACAGTTATTAAAATAGCCTACTATAGCGTAAGCTATTTTTTTTCAAAAGAATAAAAATAAAGTAAGTGCTAAAAAGTGCCAAATTTCCAATCATTTTAATGTTATTTTCAGGTAGAGATAAATTAATTTTTACTTTCTGTACAAGCACAGATAATAATCGTCGTAATATAGTCGTTATTCATGATAAAAGACGGGGTAACATTAAAATATTTTAAATACTAACTATTCCTACTCAATCCTGGAAAAATCCACCTTGCTATGAATTTACTTTGCTTGATATGGGACATCCAAAAATATAAAATGGAATAAGATAATTAAGTTATACTTACGTGATGTCTTAACCATAATAACGCCCCACCAAATGGACCAGCCCCACCCCACAAGACAGAAGAGGACCGTGAACAGCTGCCCGGCACCCACGAGGAGATTGATTATGAAAGAACCTGAAATTAATAATTGTAAAATTATACAAATTTAAATATTTACCATATTATACATTACTTTTAGAAACCGTTTAAAAATTTCAATGAGAATAAATTTAATTAATAAAAGTACTAAAATTTACTTCGTCAAATTTGTGACATCTTATCTTGTTCTGTTTTGTACATACTTCTTTTTCCTGAGTGGAATTACCCACAACCTCCCACTGGTTGGTTGGTTGGATCTTAATTCATATTCTTACGCGGAATTTGAATACTAGGAAAATTTAGATCATTATGTTAATACTAGCAGTAGCGTCTTAACACTCGATTCCCAAGTTCCCTCTATCTATTCTGCTGTATGCGGAATACAGCGTGAAGCTAAAAATTAAAAAAAAGTCTTCTTTACCTATCCGATGTTTAGCTCCATCGTGCACACCAAATCGGGGGATTCCGAAGCATAGACAAAACATACCGCTGAAGATCGTCCCTAAAAGAGAAGTAAAATTTCTTATTTAGCTAATTTTAATACAAGAAATCATAACTTTAAATTAAATTAAATTTAGACGTAAATTAAATTAAATATAGAAGTACGTCTGTCACACCAAATGACTAAGATTTTCCTCACCAAGTCCCGGAACAACAATGTTACACAGCAGACAGAAGTACGCTAAAGCCGCTGGCAACACCGGGATGGCGCCGCGCATCACACTCGTGTGCTCAATCAGAGATGGATCTAGCTTTTTACGAGTGTCCTGGAAAAAAAAGTCAAAGTCAAGTTTGTTCCCGAGTCAAAAATTCAGAAAGCTTAGCTTTATGTCGCAACAATGAAAAAAGAATAGCTTTCAGAGTATTTCTAATAACTTACAATACATTATTTATATGAATTAAAGTCTAAATACCTTGTCGCTAACTACTATAGTTATATTACGTTTCTGAACGTTTGTCAAAACAATTTTTGGGGTCTGCATCTCCAAAGTTTTAATATAAACTTTATATAAATAAGACCACGCAAGACCTCGCACGTGTTTATCGATGAAATGCACTAAGAATACTAAAAGAAAATAAACTGGAAATAGCAAATCATGTGCATTGTGGGTATCGATTTTTTTCTATTATCCCTTGAGTACAAAGACTTTTATTGTTATAAAAAGTTTTGATATTTATAGCAAGTAACCGTTACGTTAGTTACGTTAGAGCCAATACATTAATTGAGACGTTACAGCTCCTGTGCTCACTTCACGTACTGTACTCGGCACATTTCTGGTTAGGCACATTTCAGGGAACCTTACGTCCCCTCAATAAAATATTTCCCTTTCCCATTTTTTGACGAATTCTAGGGGCATTGCGTGTTGAGTGGTGGGACTAAAAGCCGCACTTGGCCTCGTTACTAAAGTGTAATGAAAATATTTAATATTTGATTTCCCCGAATTGGAATCGAAATCACAACCTTCTCTATTATAGTTGGACGCTGTGTCACAACGCCGTATATAAATTACGTTCAATAATTTACTTTATTTTTAAATATCACTTAATGTTAAAGATATTACTATGTTTACAGAATAAACTTAATGCCCCCTATATTAGTAAACGAATCCACAGCTATCGTATCTATAGTTTATTGATATCCTTTAAAGCTCGGTTTGTTTGATGCCTTAGTTTGTAATATATTTAAAGGACCGTAAACACCTCTTATAGAATTGCTTTATTGTATTTTTTACAGAGAGAATTAAAAGGTATATTTCTAATGAGACGTTTCAGATATAATCCTGGAAAAGGTCAATTTATCACGCGAACAATTAATTTATTAGCTTTTTTATGTTACTATAATGCAATCTAATATATAACATTATATTTTAAGTGTATAAGAAACGCAAAAATATGTTTTTTTAGCTTTTGCCCACATAAAGAAGCACAGGCAGAACTTTTTTCATTGAGTAGGAAAACATATATGAGTATAAATTAATTAACATACTGATAGCAAGTCAGGCAAAGAGAACCTGAGAATTTAGTGATAAGACACTTCGTTCCTACTAAACACATTCGTTCTCCACTTTCGGCCGAAAAAAAAAGATATTAAAGTCCCACATTGGGCGCCAAATTATATATACAAAATGACACTATCATCAATTCTTAGATTTCTAAGAAGAATGACTAATATGTAACTTAGTTGTATTATTCACATAGTAAAAGTACATATTATAAATTATTATTAGCGATTAAGTAAATAATAATTTGAATCACATTTCGTTTGAGTCACGTGTCGCGTGCCAGCGCCGAGGATATTGCGGGTCACTTGTAAAGTACCGCAGGTGTTTAGTAACGTCGGCAACTATGTTATATAAAATTATTTTTTATTTTAGCTTCAGATCGTATTCCTCATACAGCAGGGTAGGTAGAGGGAACCTAATATTGAGTAGCTTTGCCTGGTTGACGAAGAAATAATTCATTATTCCTCATTCGAGTAGGAGTCGATCCGAAAACCGTTACCCCGCATCTCCCGAATAACTGAATGTAGAGCTTATTCCATACTATTCACAATATTTTTTGTTGAGCGGAAAATTGAAGAAATTATCTTCCTTCTCGAAATATAAAGTATTTAAATATATCCGGCATGATTTTTTTAACCAAAAAATATAAAATTAAATAGCATTAGCATGTAAATAACCCAAAAAAAAAAATATTTTTGTGCACACAGTGTGATTTCGACACGCAATGGTAGGGTATTTTTCATTTCAAGGCTCTTGAATCCTGACGTCACAAGTACCTAAGTTTTGTTTTTCTTCGGAACTAATATTAAGTGTAATCAAGTCTTATTTTGTGGAATTACATATTATTATAATATCAACCATATATATAAACCAAATATGAATCTCCTAACTCTACCTGTTGTCCAACAAGTCAGATGATAATGAAAAAAATATATAGAAATTACCCACGAATTGAATAAAATCTAATATTATATTACACTATTTATTTCCCTTTATATAAATTTATAAACCATTTATCATCGAAATTTTGTATATAATCACAACTTTAAAACAAATTGTACAGATTCAGAGGACAAAAGCACTTCGTCTGGAAGTCAAGTATCAATTTACATAATATATTTTACTTTTAACTCACCTCAGGTGGTAAAGTAGGAGAGAGACTCTTATTCTTTGAAAATAGGCTAGTTCGTCTGCTCGACGACTGCTCCGACTGCCGCCGACACGCTCCGCGGATCCAGCGGCCAAAGCGATTGTTACAACAGCTGATGAGAGGAGATAAGAATTTTATCTTTTATGGTCAGATATATAAGACAATACAAAATATTTCTTGTATTATGTGTATAACACGCATATGTAAAACTAAAACTAAAATTTCCTATATTTTTCAGAAAGATATCTTATATTGTATATATCGTATAATATTTACCTTTGTAAGTATGAAAACAGCGTTGCCTAGCTTTTACAAAAAAATATTAAATCACGTAGAGTTATTTGGTCTTTATTAATTATGATTATTATTTGAATCACTCAATGATTCCTTGGTGTGAATTGTAATCATTCGTCACTTGTTCTTTTGTAATATACACAGATTCCATATTAAGTAATAACTCTAACTAAATAAACATTTTTACTTTATTAACACAGCTTAAAATAAAAATATATAAAAGACACCTATTACAAGACCAGTTACTCAAAGCAACTTACGTAGTAGGCGCCTGATCACTCAATATACTGTCCCGCCTTTCAATCTCCTTCTTCTTCCCACAGCATCCGGTCTCCTTCACTATGTCTTCGCTCATCACTGGTGGTGAAGCTTCAACATGATGAGGAGGTTCTATATCAGCCACTTTGCGTTTGCGACAACATGCGCATAACACGTCTCGGAGCTTAAGTTTACGTTTCGTTTCAGTTTCGAATTCTATTGTTGTTCCCTGATGAAAAAAACGATATTCTGTTAAAAAAATGTATAAGGGTACCGTCAGCATGAGTTCGATTTTCACTCGGATAAATGAAATATTTTTATTTTCTCGCTTCGGTAACAAGACACGGCGTTGAGTTTCGCCACACAACACGCAACAGTTTATAAAATGGGCGGAACATGGAGAACGGTGTGTCTTAAGACTAGGCTACCCTACTATATACGTGAAACAGCGTGAAGCTGAAAAAAAAATATTTCAGTTTTTATCCAACGAAACTGGGAAAGTATATTTTTAATTAACTAAATTTTTAATTAAAATGCACAACAGCGGAGTCCGTATCACACATAAACATATATAATCACATATATACATAATACATTATTTACTAAATTACAGTATTCTAGCGCCATATTATTTGTACGAAACTTTCACTAGGACTTCCTCTTCATACGTTGTCATCATGTTATAGCTATACCTGGTCATAATATACAAATTATACAAATTAAAAGAAAAACTAAATAAATACTGTTTACTTACTTTCCCCGCAGCGATTTCAATATCTTCTTCCGGAATTTTCTTTTTAAAGCAATTCATTTTGTGCCACAATTTTTTCTTTTCTACTGAGTCCGTAACTACATTTTCCTCTCTTTCTTTCCTATCTTCTTCTTCATCTGGTGACTTGGTGCAACAAGGACAACATTTTGCCTTGCATTTGCTCATTAATCGTGAACATATATTTTGCTTAGGACTTTCGACGGTTTCAATAGGTTCGACAGGAGGACTTTGGCTCTTGGATTTCTGATCGCGATTACTTCTTGGTGGTGGTTTTGGCGTAGTACTCGTGCTTTGGGGAAACCTGGGGAAATTTTTATAAAATAAATTTATTTTGAGAATGGAAAAAACTAATATTTAATTTGCATTAGCAGAAAAGTCTACTGCAATTATAGATAATCTTAATCTATAACAGTAATAATGTGAAATTCTTAAACCGATGAAATGCAAAAACTTGTAAATTAATACAGTATTGGAAAAATACTACAAAAAAATATTAAATAAAAAGAAATATTCCGATAGATGAATATACAAATTTACCCGTCATCGTCGTAACGCTTTGGAAGTAATTCATTAGGCAATATGTACACCGTCCTGTTATGTATCATTTTTAATTCCACTTTTATTTATTATAACTTAATGTAGGACCTATAGTTTCACTCAATTTGTTCATTATATATCATTACTTTATCTGTTTTTACTAAGCACTGGCTGTATATCGCAACGTCTTTGTAAACATCTCAACTGTCAAAATATTTGCAAACAGATAAAAAAATTGATTCAAACGTCACTGTCAAAGTTTCGCGCCAATTCGTAAACGACGAATGGCTAAGGCGGCCGAGGTCAGAGTGAACTAATTCTTGAAGGGTCGCCTCGTTACGGCGTTATGCGATATGGACGCAAGAAATTGTTGAAAAGTTCACGTTCCACGAAATATAGGGTTAGTTAGTTGTTTTATATGTATATACTAGCGGACTATTTTTCCATACAAACTTTCAACCCCTTATTTGTACCCTTAGGGGGTGAATTCTAGAAAACCATGAAACACATGTTCAATTAAATATTTTTAAGAGTCTAAATATTAAATTTTATAAAAATCGGTGGCGATTTAAGAATTTTTCCATACAAACTTTCAACCCTTTATTTGCACCCTTAGAGGGAGAATTCTAGAAAACGATGAAACACGTGTTCAATTAAATACGTTAAAAATCTAAATTTCAAATTTTATAAAAATCGGTGCCGATTTTTTTTTTCCATACAAACTTTGAACCCCTATTTTACCCCTTTAGGGTTAAAATCTTTCAAAATCCCTTCTTAGTGGATGTCCAGATTATGAAAGTAAACATCTGTCCAAATTTCATGTTTCTACCATCAGCGGTTACGGCTGTGCGTACGTCTTACCTCAGTCAGTGAGGACAAGTCCTTTTATATATATAGATTATAAATATATTTCTTATATTTCGATAAATAGTTAAAGTCAATATAATGACAGCTTCAACTTTTGGTAATAGAGTGGACAAAGGGATTTTAGTATATTTTATTTGCATATTTAGACATTCCGTTCTCCATTTTCCGCCAAATTTTCTATATATTGCGTTCCGAGTAGCTCTATATATAGGTAGCATTATACAAAAAACACAAATTTTAGTCCAGCTACCTTCAAAATATTACTTACAATTAACATTTTTTTATATGAAATGCAATTTAAGGATATTTATCATGTTTTGATATTTAAAAGGATACAAAAAATAAATGTTTGTACTAAATTTGCGTTTAAAATTGAACCAAATATTTATATTTACAATTCACGCTTGTCCAATCTGTAGTATATAAGCATTTCTGTAACACTTATAAAATGCTATATACTTCTAATTTTACTTTTGTTGTTGCGTAACTAATGACAAATGAGGTTAGTTATTTTTAATTATTATTTAATTTAGACATTACTACAATAGATTGTAAAGAATTATCAAATATGGGCGCCGTAGCACAAGGAAGCAAGAGTGAGATACAGGAAACAGAAAACAGGGAGATCACGGTTGACCTTCAAGAACATAGTAGTATCGATGATATTGGAGGAAGCATGAGCGGGAGGCAGGGGCGGACTAACCCCCTCGGAGGCCCGGGGCGGTGTCGTTGAATGAGGCCCCCCAGTGTAAAAAAAATTTTATATATCACATTTTTTTTCATGTTTAAATTAGTGTGTATGCTTATTTAGTTTACATTTGGTAATCAATGTTTGAGTATGACTTGCATACACATAGAAAAATAAAATACTAAATATCAAAAGTACTTGTAGTAGAATTTAGCAAAAAAAAATCCTCGTGTCCTCGAGACAAAAAGACGAATTGGGATAACAAAAGAAGCTATGATCCGTCTAAATAACGTATGGAAGAAAAGAGGAATTCGTATCGAAACCAAAACAAGAATGGTACGAGCACTGATATTCCCTGAATGATCTGAAGCTTCCATCATAAGCTTAGTTCCAATATAGATAACAATTTATCATCATGAGCTAGTTCACACGCTATAGTAATATTAGTTCCGCGTATAAAATAAAATAGACTAAGATCCCAGGACAAAATACGCTATACTTCTTCTTCTTCTTCTTGGCATTAATCCCTGCTATTTCCAGGGTCTGCCTTCCTACTCAACCTACTCCATTTTGCACAGTCTCAAGTGCCTCGATGGTGAGTCCATTGGCTCTCATGTCCTGCATCACAACATCCAACCAGCGCTTCCTTCGGTGTTCTATAGGTCTCACTCCAGGGGCTGATATAGCATGGCACTTGCATCCGCGTAACGTGGCCAAACTATCTCAGGCGATGCTCTTGGAGTTTATCCGCTACGTCACGGACTCCAAGACTACCTCGAATGAATGTGTTACGAGTGCGGTCATACCGTGTTACACTGTACATCCACCTTAGTATCTTCATTTCCGGGACGTGAAGCTCCTGAACGTGTTGAGATAGTGCTGGCCAGCATTCACTGCCGTATAAAATAACAGATATGCTCTTGTATATCAGCCGTCACCTCTGCTAGGAAGTCAGTCTGCATCGGTTCATTCGGCTACCACCACTTGATCCGAGGCTTACGTTTCTCGGCTACTTTTTTCTTCGGGGTGACGTTAAAAGTCCAGAAGAAGACGATGTTGGGCCATCAGGCTTTCGCCCGGAATTACTTTACAGTTAGTTACTGTGCCCATATGACACCGTCTGGTCAATAAGTAGTCAATTTGAGTTGAGTGGGACCCAATTTATACGTAATAAGGTGCTGAGGGTTCTTTTGGAAGAACGTATTCGCAACGGCCAGATCAGACGCGATATACATTCTCAGAATATTTTCTCCCTTTATATTACGAAGACCGTATTTAAAAACCCCCGTGAACACGTTCATAGGGCTCAGCAGCCTTACTGCCCGTGAGCATTCAACTCTTCCCCAACAAAAAACAATCATCTCGGTAGACGGTATAACAAGTAGAACCTCTTCATTCTGCTTTCAGAATGACTCTTTTTCGGACAAGCTACAGCTGGCCTGCGGCGCATAGACACTAATTTAGTTTGTAGTTACGCCTTCAATCAGCACCCTTTTACGCATCAAGCTTCACCATCAACTTCAAGAAGTCAGTTCTGAAGCTCTTCAGAAAGAACTACTGCCACACCGTTTTTACCTGAGGGTGACTATAAGCCGGTAACCCTGTCCATTATTGCGGGACTTATTGCCCTTCCAGCAAGCTTCCTGTAGGAAAGCACAGTGGACTTCTGAAGTCTTATAAGTACATATGCGAGTTCTCTGCGTCGTCCGATTAGAGAGCCAATATTCCACGTTGCAAAACGGAGTTTCTGCCTGGGTACTAGCGTTTTAAGCAGTGTTCGTACTTGACACGTTGTTGCTTTCCATATTAGCGGCGGATGGCGGTTTTTAAATGGAGCAACTGCCATTTGACTTCCAAAACCACTTTAAAAAAGTACGCTATAATTTTACATATATTATTTATGGACTATTTGAAGAGGATGATTGAGCCATCAGATCGGTTTAGTACTTATAAGGGGTTATAAGCACTAAACCGATCTGATGGCTCAATCATCCTCCCAGACACAGAAGTACCTTTGTTTTGCACTAGTGAGTACGCAAACTTTTATAATATGACGTCGGTCTGGAGGCCCTAGGAACTTGAAGTAAATAACTACGAAACTGGAACCACATGCAAAGTAAAAGGTTTACATTAGAAAGATAAAAGTAATTTTAATTAATATAATGTAAACTACCGGTACAGGCTGCACTAACCCTTGTACTTATCTGTTTATTGGAGGCCCCCTCCAACCTCAAACTTCCTTTTAAGTAGATACTATGCGTTTTTCAAAGGCTTGTTTAGGATTTGATCAAGGGAATTTGCATCATTTGGAGGCCCCCCAGGACCCGAGGCCCGGGGCGGACCGCCCCCCCCCCCTTAGTCCGCCACTGGCGGGAGGGCATGTATGTGCGTGTGGATAAACTGGACGAAAGGAAAGAGGTATGCAGACCTACCATAGCGTTTGGCGCTCAGATTGAACTTTCTATCCTGCGAGAGATAAAACGTGAAGCCGAAAAAACATCATACCACTATACCGGCATGATGGGTGAAAAATGGCGAATGGTACGTATCACTACCATATCTTTAGTTCTAAAACCCCAATAATTTATCTATTTTTCAATTATTTAAGTTGACCTCAAAACAAAATCTAGCACCTACAAAATGAGGTTAAAGTAAATTATTTAATTAACTTAAGTTATTCTTTTAAACGCTATAATATTACGACTATAGTAGGTATGTATAATATATAAGGGTTGGCGAAATTAATCACAGGAAAATACGCAACGGAAATTACATATATTGGTTGAGTACTTCGGGGTATTAGTTTATACTACTAGTATCGATACTTGAAGGACATTTTTGGACTATTTTGGGCTTTTTTATTCTATGTGACGTTGACGAAATACGTCATGCTTAACGCTATTGTAATATTCGATTGTCACTGAATAGACTAAACTTTGGGACTGACTGAAGTTTTGTTTGAGATTGTTAAATATATCCGGCCCATCCCATTTTTGCGTAGTGGTGGTATTTTTTGTTAAATATTTTTTCACCTTATATTTAGCAGGCATATAGCTGGGTAGGCAAAGGGAACCTGGAAAACCTTCCTGGAAAAACTTCCCGTCGAATTCTTGACGCACACGCGTTTCGAGTCGGAAAGTCTGGTCACCAGAGCGAGGAAAGGTACGGTGTGTTATATCGAAATGTCTAACGCGGTATTGAAAACATCCTCGGCAAATGGACTATCTGTCACAATTTAAAAAAATCATCCATTTGTGTCACTCTATAGCTTTATAATATTAATAAAGATATACTATACGAAAATATCGTCTTATTTAACTTGAAGCAAACAACCCTAGCACCGGAGTATGCTAATAACAGCGGTCACGCCACTCGCTCGATACTGACCCTCGTAACCCCTAAATTTTCCACCCCTATTCCTATATAAAATAAGGACTATTATATGACTTAATTTTGAAAATTTTGGACGAAAAACAAAATATAAACAAGGCTGTCATTTTTTATTTTCTGACCTTACATAGATAGTGACTGATAAGTAAAGCAATATTTTTTATTTTTTTTAGCTTCACGCTGTATCCCGCATGTAGCAGGGGGGGGGGGAGGTGTTAAGACACTCCACTCCCTACTTTCCACAGAATTCTGGAGGTATTGCGTGGCATTTGTAAGTAAAATGTTGCATCTGTCTTCCTTTCTCAGCTAGCCAACCTCATCCTTCGCGGTAAACCGTTGCCTTCCTTAGACTTACTTCTACCATTCTCCATAATCCCTTGTCTTGTTTTTTATTTTTTTTAAAACCTTATATGAAAGTAACATTAATTATTTACGCAAGTATGATTAGAAAAAAATGTGTTTTAAGCACTTTAATAAAATTGAAAGATGTAAAGACGTCTTTACATTCGTTATTGGGAACGATTCTCATATTAATAAGAAAATGAAACTTTTGTAGAGTACTTTCTTTTAAATCACCTATTAACTCATCATTAACTTCAAAATCATATATAGTGGTAGCACTATCAAGTTGCGGTTTATGTTAATATAATTATAGTTTGCGCATGAATCAATTAATATACATTTTTTAGCCTTACCTACCTCATGCAAAGTAGTTATAGAGGATCTAATCAAGACACTCCGCTATCCCTTACATCCTTCGGCGTTGAGTGGCGGAACTCAAAGCTGCTGAATTGACCAAAGCCCTGTTTTGGTAAATACAAACCTGTTTTGGTAAGTTCAAGTAATTTCTAATATAATAATTCCTTCGATTGGCGATTGAATCCATAACTATCATCATGTCAGACAACTGACGCCACTGCGCCACGACGGCTCATACCAATATTTTGCGTTGCTACATTGGCTCTATAAAATTTAAAGTTAAAAACAAACATCAAAACACAAAATACTTGAAAGTGATCATGTGAAGGTTGGATTAAATACAGCCTAGTGAATAGAGATGTTTTCTATAATCCATCTATTTAAAAAATATTATTACTTTTTGAATGTGATAAGACACTCCGTTCTGTGTATTCAGTATATTTTATAGTTGGTGTTAGATGACAGACCCGAAACCGCAATTGTCACATACTCATATATACATACTCACTTTCATCATAAACTCGTACAATACAAATCAAAATTTCCCATCTTAGATCTATTACAGTTTCAGTGCAGCAATATAAAATCATGAAGCATGAAGTTCGCACGTACATTATAAAGGAATAATTTAAATAATCTTACTTTCATACAATACTATGGCCGCAGCACTTTTACCGACGCACGAGTGCAAGTGTGAACGAGGAAAGCGATCCCTTGTTGATTTCGATCGGTTTTCACCGTTTACACTGATAACGCTGCGGTCTGCATAAACATTATTATTACTTATGGTGTGGAAAGTAAATACGTAGTTTTATATAAGAAAATGTTAGAAATCTAAAAGAAATTATTAATAAATATAATATTTTGTTTATATTTAACTTCTTGAATATAAAAATTGTTAGAACAGAAGTACGTTTTGTTTTTAATTTTGACAGGAATATTAAAAATAATTGTATGTTTAATTAAATCATCGTATAAAAAAATAATCCATACCTATATTATAAATTCGAAAGTAACTCTGTCTGTCTGTTTGTCTGTCTGTTTATCTGTCATTTACGCAATCAGGGCCAAACGGCAAATTTAATTGTGATAAAATACTTATATAGAGACACATGAGGGTACCGCGATGAACATAGGATACTTTTTTTTCTTATATTTGTAATATTGTCGATATTTATTAGTATATTAAAATACTTATTAATTTGACATGCAATTTATTCCACCCTGTTTATAACAATATTTTATATAGCAATTATAGCAAATCGTTGCTAAGCAACGATTTGCAAAGTTTGTTGTTAGAAAACGTCACCCAAAATGAGTTTGCTTAACGAGTACATGGCGCGCCGACTCAACCTTCCAACCAAAACAATATTCTACAAAAATATTGTCCCTTAAATATTGTTTAAAAAGGTCCGCGTTGTTATATACTATAGATATAGATTTGTATACATTAACAAACATTAATGATTTCTATAATTTGATATTCATCCTTATGAAAATAAATATAATAGTCACTTTTAGTATTTTGTCTAGATTGAAAATATAGTTTACTGTATAACATTCTAATAAATAATTAAGGAGATGTCATTGATTCGAAATGATATAGCCTTCGGGCGACATAGTGTGACCGACGCGAACGGGCAGATGACTTTGATGGTTTTGTAAATTTTTATATATTTTCGAATTACTGTTAATTAATTAATCGCAGTTCTGTTGTCTATACCGATGTTATGCACTTTAAATATCGTAATTTTAATAATTTGGAATTTTATTTAATATTGTTCGCAAAAATTATTAATTATTTAATATAGAAAAATGTTTAGTACGCGCCCACGGCAAACTTTAGGTACTTTTTCTAATATTAAGAATTTCCTTTAGTTACTTTTACTTCTTTTGTTTGTTCATTTCGGTTACTTAGCAAAAATATCTGTTTTTCTAATAATAAATCTCCACTTATTATTCTTTTTTTACTTATTTTAATTATTTAGGCTTATATTTTCTTACAAATTCTATTGAAAACCGAAAATAATTTCATAAATATATTTAATAAATAATCGTATAGTTCAAGCGGGCGTAGCCGCGTCCGGGCCCACTAGTATGTAAGATAAGTTTGAATCTACATTGTTTTGTGTAGCGTTAAGAGTTGTGGCCATTGAATTTCGATAAGACTTGATGTTAAATAATTAACCGCATTAAATAAGCTGAAAAATATTGAAAATATTAAGTTTTTTTCACTTACCCGCCATTGCTATGCGATTTGTCTGAAGCGCTGCCTTTTGCAGATTTACTTTGTAATGTGATTTTGTCTACACCAGGCGTCGACAGGTTTGAACTCTGCACTTCCACCTCCGGTCCACCTTGTACTAATGACTCATTGATCTTTTCAATAATTTCAGCTTTCGCTATCATTTTCTTTTCACTAACAACTGTTACTATAGGTTCTATAGTTTTATCGATATCAGCTATAGGTTTTTGAATCTCCATAGGCGTTTCTATTGGAGTCATTATACTATCTACTATTTTGGTAGCTTCAGACCGTATTTGTAAATTCATATCTTGTCCTTTTTTATTAATTCCTTCTTTACTTTCTTCTATCTTATCAATTACTTCTGTCTCAATTTGTTTTTCCGTCATTTTTAATTTCTCGATGACGTTTTTTGGTGTATCCTTTGCTTTGGCTGTAGCCAAAATATTTTCTGTTGAAATTTCTGGCTCCTTTAAAATGCTATCTATTTTTTGTTTAACTTTTTCTACTTGTGGATTGTTATATGGAGGCTGTAAAAGTTTTAATCTGACATTATCTTCACTGAAAATATTTCTTTCGTGAGTTTTTGGCTTTACTGGTTTCTTTTCTTCTTCTGTAGATTTCGATTCTTTTTCATCATCTTTGCCTAATAATGAATCTTTTGAACTTAATCTTTCAAAAATACCTTTCTCTCTTGCTTTTTCTAAAGCAGTTGGTAATTGGTTGGTAACTGTAGCTACTACTTCTAAAGGTTGCGACGTAATTGCCGCTGTAGTCATAGAGACGACATTCTTTTTTGTTAAGATAACAAGTTCTCCAGTATCATTTTTGGTTTTATCATACTGGGTCTCATTATCCTGTCTTAGGAGTTCGTCACCGACATTGGCATCTACTTTATTTTCTTCTTCTTTTGCTTGCTTTTTATTAACGTTTAAATTGTTTGCGACATCATCTTTTTTGGTCGTAGTCTTTTCTCCATTTGTCTTTTTAGACGCTACTTCGTTGATTTTTGATGTAGATTTAGATTTTTCAGTGATATCTTTTTTACTGAGTTGTCTGCTTAAAGGAGGTTTCTCATTCAAATTCTTCGTGCTAGGAGTTCTACTTAAATTTTTAACACTATTTGTTCTACTTACAGGTTTTTTATTTTCTATTTTATTTGACACGGGAGGTTTTTGAGTATTTGTTGTTTTCATTGTAGGTTTGGAAATACCATTGATACCTTTAGTTACTGGTTTTGTAGCAAGTTTACGTTTCTCAGGACTAGGATCTCTGCTAGTAGTTCTGCTGGGCTGTCTAGAATTTAATCTAGATGTAGCAGTTGCATTGACTGTTGTTTTTGTTGCTTTTCTGGCAGCTGTGGATGGTTTAGTAGTTGTTTTCAAAGATCCAGCCTTGTGATCTTCAACAGGACTTTTATTCGGCGTGCCAACTATAGGAGATAGTCTTTTGGGATTTATAGATTTATTTGAAGGCGGTGGTCCAGTTTTTCCAGGTGATATAGGAGGTTTACCTTTTATATGTTGCGGAGAAACGCTTAGGTGCTGAGAACTCTGAGTAACTCTTTTATCGTGAACTTGACTCCCTATTCTTATAGTTTCATGAATACTACTTGTGCTATTTGAGATAAACCTTTGACTACGGCCTAGATTTCTCTCATTTGATTGTCTTGAATTAGTTCTCGTTGGAGAAACAGAATTTTGGCGTTTAGGAATTTTGGAATGTTTTGGGGATCCATTGTTTGATTCGGGTTGTGATCTTGATACAGATCTTAGCCGGGATCGATGTGCTACAGGCCTGGCCACACCATCATCTTTATTTAAATATTCAGAACTACCAGGCATGTTTCGATGATGTAAAATTGCTGAAGGGGAGTTCGATCGTGATCTGAAGTTAACTTTACCTGGTGAGTTACTGCGAGAATTAGTTCTAGAATTGACAGCACTTTTAAGTTCTCCTTTATTATCTAATATTCCCATTTCTTTTAACAAAGCTATTTCTTCCTCTTGTTTCTTTTTTTCTGCTTCAGCTTCATTCTTTTCTCGATTAAGTTCGCTTAGTTCTCTTATTTCTTCCATATTTTCTTTAAGGAAATCTCTAGGTGGTCTATGTACAGGGCCAGGCGGCGGCAAAGTCACAGCTTGCGCCATTTTGTCAATTCGAGTAAGTGAACTTGTTCTTTTATACGGTGGTGAGTTTGATCTTGAGTTGGCAGCTGAGGTTTTTGGAGTGTTATGTCGTGAGGTTTCTTCTCGGAAGCCACGACCTAAAGGTAAAATAAAATATACATTAAACACTGCATGTTTTATGAATAAAAAAAAAATGGCTATGTTCAATATCATATTATATATTTTGAATATTTAGATTGTAAATGATATACGAGTATATACGAGTATATCATATTTTGCTAAGGTGATGGCGAAAATAATTTTGTGAAACTAATACGGCTAAGCCTAACATAACTAACTACGTTTTCCTAGAGGCGCGGGTTCGAGACGTCCTATGTTGTGTAGTGTGTTTCTAATATATTTATTGTTCTTTTTTTTTCTTTTTATTTACTAATATATTTTTTTCACGCTGTACCCGATATAGCGAAGTAGACAGAGAGAACCTGGAAACCTAGTGATAAGACAGTTCGTTCTCTTTAAAGCACTTCCATTCCCCACTTTCCATCAAATACTGAAGAAAAAAATACTAAAAATCTAAAATATTATTACAAACCTTTAAAAGGTGATACCCTCCCAGGTCGTATCTCCACGGGTAGAGATCGAGGGCTGGTGGGGCGGGAGGTAGTGGGTTCGGCGATAATCGCAAACGATGTCTCACGTTTTTTCTTAGATGTTGATATAGTTCTGAAAAAAATAATAATCTTAAAATCGATTTTTCTAGAACTATTTACTACATAGCTCAGACAAGCTTTTGTTGCAAATATGTATATATGTTTAAAGCTTTTATTTAACTTGCAATGTATATATGTGGGTTCGGGTGCAATCTTGATCTTCAGGTGAGCTCAATTTTGAAGTAGATATCTTCAACCGATTGAGCTGAAATTTTGTATATACGTTTAGTTTAGATGACAATGCACGATAAAATATGACGCCATTCTAAATCTAATATGGCGGACCAAGCAAGACGGCGGAATAATTATTTTTAATGTACTTCTACAATATGGGTACCAAATAAAAGGGCTTGTTGAGAGCAACTCGAAAAATAATGTGATGTCATTCTAAATCCAATATGGAGGAAATCGAAGATAGCCGAGTATCTATTTAGTCTACTTCTACAATATAGATAATAATGAAATGGGTCGTTGACCGTAACGCGAAAAATAATGTGACGTTTTTCTAAATCCAATATGGCGGAACATCTGAGATGGCGGAATATTTATTATTTATGCACTTCTGCAATATGGGTATCAAATAAAAGATCTTGCCGAGAACAATTAGAAAAATAATGTGACATCACTTGAAATCATATACATATCATGAATATTATAACACTATTCAAGTTTTTTGTGCTTTCATGTAATGAAATGTATGTTCATACGATTGGGCTGAAATTTTATATACACGTTTGGTATGAATGACAATGCACGATAAAGTTTGTGACTTCATTCTAAATACAATATGGCGGACCATACAAGATAGTTGAATAGTTATATTTAATGCACTTCTGCAATATGGATATCAAATGAAAGGGCTCGTTGAGAGCAATTCGAAAAATAATGTAACTCCATTCTAAGCCCAATATGGCGGACCATCAAAGATAGCCGAATAGTTAATTTTAGTCTACTTCTATAATATGGATATCTATTGAAAGGGCTCGTTAAGAGTAACTCGAAAAATGTGACGTTTTTCTAAATCCAATATGGCGGAACATTTAAGGTGGTGGAATAATATATTAATTATTTATGCATATCTGCAATACGGTTATCAAATGAAAGGGCTTACCGAGAATAATTATAAAAATAATATGATATCTAGTGCGAGAAACCTAGCCAGTGGTAACTAAAATGTAAAAAATAAATTAAAATCAAAAAATCATTTTTAGAAAAAGCTTTTATTTAAACGCTCTAAAAAGGAAAAAATAAAATTTGTCTTTTAAATTTTAACTATTAACCTCATTGTACACAATTTATATGATTATAAAAGCTTGTCGCGTTAATAAATATTTAATTAAATTGAAACTTTAAAAATTTAAACACAACCTAGCCTTAAGACATTGCGTTCCCCGTACAAGCAAGAAGTTTGGATCTTCTTTTGTTTTTATACGCTAAGTCATAAGTGAATACACTAGTCGCTTTTTGACGATTACCGTTCGACATCAATTTACTCGCCAGCCTTGGAGAAACGCTATAATTTTTTTGCTTAAAAACTAAAGGAAGTATTTTTGTTTTATGGGAAATTTTGTTAATCGAGCACTATGTTGGTTGAAATAGTTTTTAAGAATTTTGTCTTATTCATAATGAGAGGCCATCTAGACGCAGCGGCACAACGTTTGTCTGAAAACACGAAGGTTGGGGGTTCTATTTTCTTGGGGTATTGAATTATAACAAATTCACTTGCTTTGGTCTTTCTGATCTTGGCTACCTATAAGCTTTGATTTCCTTCACTCAAACGTAATGTAACGTCTTGAAAATCTTACTTTTCATTTTAAAGGTCTCGTAGCTCAAAAGGCATAAACGGACCGTACTTTGTTATCCGTCTGACCGTCTGTCAAGACCATTTACATCTAGATTGCGTGGGTGTAATAAACTGAAATTAATATCAGATCTGAGTGCATGCTTAAGTCTGCAAGCTTAAGTTTGTCAGTATTATAAGTTTTACTTCCCGTTGACCTACATTCCTGAATTTGGTACGCAAGCCTCGCTGGGCGAGTGCGACTCGCACTTAACCGGTTTTTTAAATTATTATATCTTGAGAGTTTTAAATGTCTTATACTGAATGTAAGAAAAACCTACGCATAATTTAATACATGAAAGCTGCAAATGGTTGTGCACTTGTGATGTCTCGTTAAATATTCATTTCTGGTTAAATATCTTGAACTAACATGCGCATTTGACCCTACGAGAGACAGAACCTGTACTATAGAGACCAGATAACTAATAAAAATATTATAAATACATAAAATGTACATGAACATAGGCAAATCTTATTGAAAACTAGCCACCCCGCGCGGCTTCGCCCGCTTGAACTATACAAATATTTATTTACGTGTATTCAAGCAAAAAATGTTTTATTGTTTTATTATTATTATCTATATTGTTATGCATTAAATAGTATACCCTACATAGTACAGTAAGTAAAGAAACCATAATATCATGGCAATCATAGTGTACGCTTTCGCCTTGTATGCATCGTTGATCGTGTTCTTTTACGGAGTACGGTACAAGTCTTAGGTTTATACACTTGCTTATATTTTTGTTTTCCTTACCAGACCCAAATTTCCCGCACGTAGCAGGGTAGGCTGAGGGAACTTGCAACCTAGTGTTAAGAGACTGCGTTCTCATTAAAACTCTTCCGTTCTCTACTTGCAAAAAAAGAACTTCATTTTATCGATTGAGATTGAGACCATCGTACAGTATATACCTACATGATGGTCGTAAGTTCAATCACTGCTCGGGGGAATTAATTATTTTTATATACTTGTTGATGAGAAAAAGATCGAGAGATCGAAGAGAAGAAGTGCAGCGTAGAATCTTTCAAAAGTGAAAAATGGCATGTTTTTCTTCGGTCTACCCTGCTATATGCGGGATTCAGAGCAAAGCAAAATCAACAAAAAATACTCATAAAAAGTATTAGTAATTTTGTTTTTTTAATGTAGGGAACGGAAGTGCATTAATGAAAATGGAATGTGTTAACACTACTTTCCCAGATTACCTCTGCCTACAATGCTTTTTGCGGGATACAGAGTGAAGCTGAAAATACAAAAAATGTAAAAAAATCTGGTTCTCTTACACCATAGACCGAATACGTTCAACTCAGTAATTATCTAACTAGTATACAATTATTATTTGTAGAATCATGTTAAGAGTGTAATAAGATACTTGCATCCAGCTGCCACTGGATATGCAACCTGTTGATATAAAACGATTGCTCAGATAAGAATTATATTATTGTTATTAATATTAAAACACGAGATCGTGGCGCAGTGGTAAAAGCGTGTGTGTGTACGGTTCGAGGTTTCGATTCCTACTCGTATGAATGAAATATAATTAATATGTTTTTTTCTTTCTTTGCTCTGATAACAAGGCAAAAGCGCGGCGTTAAGCACTGCCACTCAACACGCAACACCTTGAAAATTTGGCCGAAAGTGGAGAAAGAACTGAGTGATTTTATTCTAGGTTCCATCTGCTTATCTTGCTATATGTGGTATACAGCCTGAAGTTGAAAAATAATTAAACGCATGTTTTGTATCACAAGAGGTGTAGGTCTCAAATTATTTTCTTCGAGAGGTTGATGACAGTGGATGAGGTGAAAGAAGTATGCAGCGACTGTACGTTCTGGCGCTCTGTTTTTTTGGCTACCCCGCTAGGGATAAAGCGGGAAGCTTACTAAGCGGCACTAACTAAAACTTCTTTGTGCTTTATCCCACAAACTGCAAAATAGGCACAGAAACCTTGCTCTGAGAATACCATTCGCCGTCTTTTGTTCCGCCAAAGCGGCGAAATGGAAATATTTTATTCCTTCAATTAGGAATCGAACTTACAATTACCACGTTTACGGTTACACACTTTACGATTTTTTAAACGGTGTTTTGTTTAAACGTAAACAAGAGGCGCGGTATGAGTCCGCTACTAAAAATTTGCATTTCCACATGAAGAAAAATCTTAAAAATTTATTAAAGTATCTAAGTCAATGTTTCTTCAAAAAATCCATAATAAACACTAAACTTCATTTTGTCTTTCGACATAGTAATTGCATGTGTTCTTAAGACACATTGCCTTATATGACCTTAATTGAGTAGATTAATGTTAGGCCTTTTAACAAATCTACTATCGCGTACTTTTTATGCGTCCAACACTTAAATACAGGTGTGAGGGCTAACTTAGCTCAAAATAAGGGGAATAAAAAATAGAGAGGGAAAAAAAATAGACAGTGTAAAAAGGTGGACGTACAGGAATTGAATGTATGGCTTAATTGATTAGAATACAAAAAATATATTAAACCATATACGAGTATATATATTGCCAAGTATACCCATTGCCTTATTACAATAAAAAAGAAGGAAAGAGAAATATAAAATAGTATATAGATATACTAAAACTTAGAATAGATATCAACATCAGTCTTAACTACATAATTACTAAGCCAGTGACAAGTGTAGATGGACCTCTATATATTGTTACATGCAATTCTGGCGTCGTGGGTGTCAATTGTGATGGTTCATGGGATGACTCGTTAACCTTGTCCCTAATTTCTATATGCCTACAATAAAATATAATCAATTCTACGTATATGTACAAGCTCTGATACACGATAGGCAGAGGGAACTCTGCCTATTGTGCTATGGGCGGGATACAGCGTGAAGCTAAAAACTATTACAATTTAATTTTTCAATATTGGATTTGAATGAACGATTTGAATTCGCTATCTATTTTAGATTTGGAAATGCTGTTAGAGTGTTTTTATCTCCTCGCTCAGGTTACTTCCGACACTCAACTTGCCTTTTGACTCTGCAGTGCGTGCGGAAGAGTGTTTTACACTAGTTCACCTCGGTCTTCTCTACATAGTGGAGAAATATTCAAATCCTGCCTACTCTGAAGTATGAAGAAAACGCGTTGAAATAACACATTACATTAGGTATGAATATTATAATTTATTGCATACAATTTCGAAAGGAACCTTCACAAATTTTGACACCTACACTCTGTTAGAGCAATAACAAAAGGAATAATTAATCTTCAGCATTTAAAATTAAGCAGTTTATAAATACTAAGATAATATTATGTTGGTTATGTGGAAAAAGGCAACCCAAGTATTTGGATTCTCTTAGAATTTATATATCAAGAGATTTAGATCTAAGCCTAGTGTAAGTAACAGGAAAAATATATTAGATTAATATTAGATAAAATAATAATACCTAAAACATAGTTAATTTTTTACAAATAAAGTGTACACACAGTGTGAATCTAATGTTGTAATGAAATCTCTAATAGTTTTTATTAGTTAAAATAAAAGGGTTTAATGGTCATTCATTCATTCATTAATCTGCTACGTTGCTAGAATGACGACTTGTGCCATAAACGTCTTATAGATTATTAACGAATTGACAACACAATACAATTTTATTGGTTTACTAAACACTGTATATTAATATTGTAAATTATTATACAATTGTATGTTTTTTTAATGACTAAGGTAAAATAACATTTTGTTGAGAAAAATAGGAAATATCTTTCATGATCTAATAGAAATTAAGATTACTGACTTTTTTTTATTTGGTTATATGATTTATTGAAATATTGGAAATGTAGAGCTGCAAATAAATAAGTAGTAAAACGTAGTTTTCTCTTATATTATACAAGATAACTTTGTTTTTCTATTTGTATTTTTGTTCTTTGGTTTATAATTCCCCGTTCTAATTTTTGCACTAAATTTGGACACATGCGTACTCCGTTTAACAAAATATAAACATAGAAATCGAACCTACAACCACGTAGGTTCCAAACAAATACACCATTAAAAAAATATTAATATAATTAAATAACAATTTTTTTCAAGAATACCGTCAAAAATCTACGAAATTACTGTACAAATACATAGCAAAAGAAGCGGACATTCCACGCTTTCTAGCCCCCAACTAATTATACGCGGCACTAAGCTAATAGCTCTCGTGTTTTACTAAATATATATATTTCTGTTATGCAACGTCTCTAGTATTATATTATATTGTAATTATATTTTGTAGACTAGCTTTCTGTTCGCGGTTTTACCAATTTTCCCCATGAGATGTTTTTTGCGGTAAAAATAGTCTATCTACAATTTACAAAAAACTGATTTTTCTTTACTAAGTAATAGTTTAAACTTCAATTTATCATCTATCTTCTTAGTGCTTCTTACAAATATTCATATTTAGAAAAAAATAAAGAAAATATATGAAGTTAATTAAATTTTTAGGTCATGGGGCGCAGGGGCACAAGCGTGCAAATTTATAGAGGCAAAAAAGGTTGTGGGTTCAATTCCCACTCGAGAAAACGAAATATTTAGGATTTAGTAAATATTTATTAGCTCTAATAACGAGGCAAGGCAAAGCGTTGAGTTCCGAAACTCAGCATGCAAACTGCAAAGCCTCCTGAATTCGACGGAAATCGGGGAAAAGTGTCTTAAGACTAGGTTTCCAGATTTTTCCATGTGCGATACAGTGTGTTCACCTATCATTTATTGCTGACATATAAATCATCAAAATATTTACAATTGCTTAAAGTTTTAGTTGTTACATTTTTGAAGTAATAAAAATGTGAAAATATTTTTTTTATCGTTACATAAAAATTAATACATAATTATTATTTCTCGTAATCGTAAAATTAAGAAATCAGCCAAATTTGCATACTTTGATGATTACAATTTATATATATTGCGTTAATATGTTGCACTTTGTGAAAGAGTAGGGTAGACAGTGGGAATTTAGTGTTGAGACACTCAGTTCTCTACTTTTTGCTCTCCGGCTTTAGTCTATCAGTGTGACAAAAAGATAATACAATAATTTCCCCGAATTGGGATGAGACCCACAACCCTCACTATGGCCCAATAATACATTTTTAGCATGTCCGTACAATCTTGTACGTCCAGTTCGATATAAAGGAATGTCGCAGGTGTCTTTAAGGTAATGTCAACGATATTCCCCGCATATGCAGTTTAAGAATTGTCCTTGTCACTATTTAAAGTAAAACTGGCTTTTTGTTATGGTTTTTTTTTATGTTGACATATATATCTCTCCGATATAACGACGTAAACAGAGGGATGATCGTAAATAATAATGGTATTTACTTATCCTCACACATTAACCCGCATATAACTGGATAGGCAGAAGGAACCTAGTGTCAAGACACTCCAATCTCCACGCGTCGCTCATGTGGTGGAACATATGAATGTAATAAGAATATTTCATTTCCGAGAGGGAGTCGAACTCACAACGTTTAGTCATACGCCGTCCCACTGCGGTACGATAGTCTTTTTGTGGAATGAATGAATACAATCTTAATTTTCTTTCTAACAATAAATGGTAAAATTTTAACTGTTTGGGAAACAAATGCTGAATATAATTTTTATTCTTTGTTAAGGAAATTGAAATAGAACTAAATATGTTGTAAAATCATTTACGCTTAAATTTAATTAAAATAATTTAATTTTCGCTACTACAGCTACAGATACACGATCGCTATAATAGTGAGAAAGTCATAAAGTTAAAAAAAAAACTCGAATGTTGGTAGTAGAGAGACAAGTTGATATACCGTCAGATAAATCACAGTAATTAGTAGAAAAATAAAACAATACAGAGATGAGATTATTTGAAATTTTGCGATGCATTTATAAAATTGTAAAATATTTTGTTACATCTAACAATTTTTATTTGGCTTAGCGTAGGCAGATTATGCCAGGGAACTTAATGTTAAGACACTCCGTTCCCATTAATAAGCTTCTGTTCTCTACTTTATAATAGGGAGGAAATAAAACTATTAAATATTTAATTGCTCCGTATGGGAATCAACCCTGAAACCGTCGCGCTTACAGTCGCACCCTTGTGCTATGACAGCCGCATAGACTCATAATTTTGTTAATATTATTGTATAAGTATCCGAAAACTGTTTGAAGATTAACAACTAATACCGGAATAGACGAAATATCCGAATGATTTACACTACATTCTAAAACATTCGTTCAAATTATAGCTTGTAATTAAAATTTATCAAAAGAAAACCGAGGCCGTCTACAAAATGAGATTACCCTATAATTACCTACACTTATATTGGGCAAGGCAAAATCTATTTACTTTAATTACATTTTTTCTTGTCAACAGTCATTATATTTTCTGTAAAAATTATAAGCGTCTTCACTCTATTTCCCGCATAACAGGGTAGGCAGAGGCGATTTAGTGTTAAGACACTCTGTTCCCCACGGGACGCCCAATTTTCATTCTCCAATGAAATTAATTCATTTTCTAAATGGAAATCGAACCCACATCCGTAGCGGCTGTAGTAAGATGCGGTGCCGGCGATGGTTCCCCCTATGCCTATTATGCTAGTGAAACCAGATTTTCAATAAAACGATACAAAATAAAATAAACAAATATTAAATTATTCCTACGTAAAAAATATATTACATAAAAAAAGTTAATCAAAAAATAACTTACGTGTATTATAATAAAACGTCAATCCAAAACGTAAATACCGTTCACTATTAATAATATTAAAAAAGTAACTAAAATTTCACGAAATTTAAAAAAAGACACTTCACTTAAATTTTTTTTTTTCACATTTTGTAAATAATACTTTTTTTTTGTTTAAATTTTAAAGTAATTGTGTGAAATGATCTAAGCGTGCAGTACGATAGAGCCTGTCGACTCGTCACTAGTGAGTGAGCGTAGTTAAGAAATATGATTACTTAGAAGGTCTTTGGTGGAACAATTGCAGGTTAATACCTATATGTGGGCTTAAGCCCACGTTGCCCAGTTGTGGGATTATAATATGCATTCTTTAGCTTCACGCAGTATCTCACATATAACAGGGTAGGTTCCCAAGTCCCGCCTGAGGCAGACATTAGCGCTATTAAGACACTTTGTTTCCTACTTTCCCTCGATTCCTTCAGGCATTGTGTATTGATTGGCGGAACTCAACGCCGAGGTTTTCTTCGTTACCAGAGTGTGATAAATGAAAATATTAAATGTTTCATATCCTCGCGCGGGAATCGAACACATAACATGTCGCGTTTATAATCGCACTCTTTACCCCTGCACCATAATTGGCCTCAGTATGTAATACGTACATAATGATTATAATGACTGGCTGTATGATAAATGAAAATAAATGTTCATAACAAGTTCGTTTTTCTAATATAAAAAAAAATAAATTTTATATGGTAAAATTTTGAGTTGGTGGACTATGAAATAACTATTAATTTTCACTTTGCGTTTCTTTTCCTTTATTTGTATTGAAAGTTTTCAATTCGTGCCAAATTTCACAACTGTAGGTCCACAGGAAGTAACCTATAGCTTTTGATTACGCGGTGGTTTTTCTTACTTGCTTCGACGTGCGATAGAATTAAATAATTGATATTAAATTGGCAATTGGCATTAAATTGTAATTGAAAATCGCCAACAAAGTGATCCTATAAGGGTTCCGTTATTAGCTTTTGAGGTACGTAACCCTAAAAAATCTCTTCCATTGTATAGGCAGAGAAGACTTAGTGACACATCACTGTATGTAATGTACAATATGTTCACTACGTTTCAACGCCAAAATAATCGCATGCAGTTAAATGTCTACAGAATTAGCCGTAAATTACCTATCAAAATGTGTCCGAAGCGAATCAACCGTGAGAATAATAACACTTGTAATGTTTTAATATATTAAGCTTAATATATTTTCGATAGAGGCCGCCGCGGCGCAGTGGCTCAAGGGTGTGACTGTAAGGCGAGGGTTTTGGCTCCGATTTCCACTCGAGGGAATGAATTATGGCTACTAATTTCTTCTCTGTATCCATATATGGGTACTCCCTGCCCATTTATAAAGACACTCCGTTACTTACTTCACTTAACGCTGTAACTTGTTTTGTTGAAGCTAGCTCGCACTCACTCACTTTTACCATCACGTTTACATTCAATTAAATCTATATTATCATAAATGGAAAATGGGGAGCAGAGTGTCTTAACTCTAACCTAACCTAACCTACCCTGCTACATGTGGAATACAGCGTGAGGCTGAAGTACATAAATAAATAACAGTACCTACATACTGGTACATATTATAAAATACTCAAAAAGGTCGTCCAACTCGTCTCAACCTACGTAGAGTCCTACATGGGTAATATTAACATGAATGAATCATTTGACGCCGTTTGTCGTTATTGCGTAATGGCAGTGTTGAAATGAGGTTTGCTAAACAATTGCCGGTTCAAATCGATAAGTACTTTATATCTTTATATTTTTGCCTTACAATTACGATAGTCGACGTATATCGTTGGTTGTCGATCCCATATACAATTTCTATGTAACGGAGTGTCTTAACACTCACGGTTGACACTGTCTACACTACTGTGTGCAGGGTATAGCGTCAAGCTAATAATGTTTTTTTATAAACTATTCTTATTTCCTTCCTACTCTTTTAGATAAAATACAGCGTTAAGCTGCGATATTTAACACGTAATGCCCCATAAATTGGGTGATACGGGAGGAATTTAGGTTCCCTATGGCTACCAAAGTGGAAGTTGACAATAATAATAAATAATAATTATTCCTTATTCAATAACCCTCGCGGTTAAATATGATAAGCGTGTCTATAGTTACAAAGTATAAATATCCTATTACTTACAGGGATTACCACATTTTACTGTCAATCAATTCTTTATAATTTGACAATAATACTTTGATTATTGCCATTGTCGAGTCTACTCGTATATATTGATATTAAGTCTCTTTGATGTATTGCTTAATTGAATCTGAAGGTTGCGAGTTCAAATCAATTCCAGAAAACATTTGTATATTTACTACTACCCAAATGCAATACTGGAACGTGGGGCGCGGAGTGTTTCAATTCTAGACTCTCCCTTCGATTAAGCAAAGCGCAGTTGTAAATAAATGAATAGTTTTGAAATCTAAAAGCACATTAATAAGACGAATGTAATTGCATATTGAAATGGATCAGTATCAAACTCACATCCACCGCAACTACAGCCAATTATACCCTCTTGATCAATTTAAGAAATAAAAAGAGTGATTTATCACTTATTTTTTTCTTCTAATTGCTGCAAGAACCATAAACGTACAATTTGTAAATCCCATTTATGTGTATCGAAGTAGATAATTATGTTTTGTAACTCGATGCGGTGCACAAAGATGTCAACCGGCACTGTGACACTCGGCTGCTTCGGGAAATTACTTTGAAAGTTATGTGTTTTATTAGAAATTTAAATTTAATACAATATTTTAATATAGATTTCACGCTCTTTCCCGCATAGCAGTGCAAACAGAGGGAACCTGGTGTTAAGTTATTCTGTTTCCATGCATCGCCTAATTTTAGAGACATTAAGTGTTGAACGGTAAGGTATTTACCACAACTAGAGTGAGGAGATGAAAATAATTAATGTATCCCAGCGGGAATTGAACCCACAATTATCGGGAACCATTGTATCATTGTACCACTGCGTTTCATTGGGTAAAATTTCATTGTAACGTCAACCAAAACCGTCAATGAAAACTCTGTATAACTATTTTCTTAAGTAATATTTGATCTTAAAACCAACGCGTTCACAAACATATCAACCACTGAACTATTATGGTGATACCATAATAGTGGACACCAGAAATCTACTTATAAAAGCAAAATACATCAATTATTACAATATTGTAGACGCCGTCTTGGTGCAGGGGCACAAGGGACACTGTTGTGCGATAGTCGTGGGTTCGATCCACACTGGGGTAATCAATTTATTAATATTTTTATTTCTTCGCTCTGGCACCAAGTCAAAAGCCTGGCCTTATATATTCCGCGGAAAGTGAGAGACGGAGTATTTTAACACTAGGTTCCCTCTACGTACCCTGATGCACGGGGAATAGCAGCGTGAAGCTGTTTTTTTTTAAATTACAATATTGTGTATTCGCTTTTAGTATCGCCACTCAAATTTCAATTACACGATCAACAAAGGAACATAATTTGCTCAGAGTTTCTTTTACGTAATACAATATGATATACAGAGCGTGAACATTTTTGGTAAAATTACAAAATTTGAGCACTTGTTAAATAGTTTTGAATGGTTTTGATTAAGTAAAACTGAACACCTCTATATAAAGTATTATTGCATAGTTCGATTCCTACTTAGAGGAATGATTAAATTTAAAATATTTTGTAATAATTATTATTACTTCTGGTCAGACAGTGTGGCTTTTAGTTCCGCCACTTAACAGCCAATGCCTAGGTTCTCATTGCTTTTGCTCCCGCAAATACGGAATATGTTACCGCATGAATTATTTTTTCAAAGAACTAATTATTTAAATTTCCTCGCATTGGTCACAAGACATGGAGCGGTGTTGAACTCCGCCACTGAAGACACAAAGTCTCGTAAATCGAGCGGAAAGTGGAGAACAGTGTGTCTTATCTCTAGGTTCCCTCAGCCAACTCTACTACATGCGAGATACAAGCATCACAAAAATGCTACAAAAATACATGAAAAAGGGCCTACAAAAAATCTACAAAAATAAATAGTTTTTCTATACATAACAAAAAATAAAACAAAAGTAAACAATTCTTTAACTAGTGTTTAACAACGTAACGTAACGTCCTGTGGTTAAAGATTTTTTTTTATATAATGACCTCAGCAAGATCGGATACGTTTGACTGAATGAATTGTTTTTCTTTTTATCATTTTATCGAACATTTTAATATTATAGGACAATTTTTTTAATAGCTTCACGCTATATCCCGAACAAAGGAAATGCAAGGCTTCCTCTGCTTACCCTTCTTCGATCTTAACACCAGGTTCCCAAAAATCTGAGAACTCCGTGCCCATTAATATCGTTCCCCACTTTTCACTGAATTCTTGAAGCATTGAGTGGCCGAACTCTCCGTCATGCTTCACTACCACAAGAAAATCAAAATAATTCATTTTCTAACCCATAACCTGTGGTAGACGCTGTGCCACTGCGCGACGACGTACTTTACAGTTTACCATTATTTCCTATTAAAAATAGTCACTACCACTAAACGTGATGGTCGAAGTACCTACTAGAGATTGAAAAGCAAGCCGCAAAGCAAGCTTCAAGTATAAATCCATAGGTAAGTAATTTAAAACATTAGATACAAAGAATTAGGTTAATTAACAGTTATACCACTGCATAGCACTTAAATAGGCGCCTAAAGAAATGTCGCGGTGCAGTGGAACACCGTGTGGCAGTACACGCGATGGTTAAAGGTTTGATGGTCTTTTTTTGTAGACAGAGAGGGAATCTGGAAACCTAGTGATAAGACACTTCGCTTCTTTTCGAGTTCGTTTTAATTTTCGAGTACCTGTTGAATTGAAACACTTTAAAGTGAATCTTTATTATAACAGATATTATAAACAAAACGACTAAGTATTTTTCGATGTAGGAAATAATAAAAGTAAAGGACATTTTTTCGTCGACACGCTTCAGTACATTAGTATAAATAGTATTATAATAATATTAATTATGTTTTAAGTAAAAAATAGGTTCGCCTTTATGATTTTAGAAGGTTTTTAACGAATAAAGAGTGAGGTCATAGGATAATTGTTTTGTTTTCTTGATAATATCATGGATGTTTTTAACATTTTTATAGCGATATTCCACACTTTAGGAAAGAAACATTTTTTTTGTAAACGTACAAAAATTTTTACGTAGCTGGATATGAACTCGTGCCTCTAAGAAACCGTTAACCCATTGGAGTTAAAATTTTAGTATGTAGCTATAAGTATTAGATACTTATACCTACATACAATACATGGAATGAGGAACGAAAGTGTCTTAATGGGAGGTTTTTTCATTATATCACATTAGATGTGACTTTTGTAACTTGTAGGTTCCAATCACATTCGTGTAATATTTATTATTTGCATGTTCCTTTAATTTGAGTGTATCCTAACACTGGTTTTGCTTTGACAATTGTAAGCGCTACGGTTCGGGGTTCAAATTCCACACGAATCAATGTATTATTTGCATTTGAATTCCGTAATTTCGTTTTGCAATGTCTCGGAAATTACCATAGGTTCCCTCTGCTTACCCCACTATATGTGATATATAGCGTTATTAATTTAGAGTCAGTGACATAATTTTTAAATTTGAATAAAATAAAATGGTACTTGTCTTAGTGGGCGGAGATCCTTATTTAGTGAGTGGCGGGCAACCTTTATAAGTTAATAATATTAGTAATTCACGTTTACCTTTAAAATTTATATAACATAATATCTGTTATTTTATAAAGTCCTCTTTGCACAATCGTGGAGTACCTGACTATTTACGAAGGTTTCGGGTTGGCTCCTTTTCGAAGGAACTATGTAAGTAATTATAAAGTAACGTAAAGTATGAGGTAAGGTATGAATGACTAAAACAATTTATAGTAAAAGTATTTAAATGTGGCAGTTGCCTGTTCGATATCCAGTTTGGGGAACGATTATTATTTATATTTTGTTTCCATGCTTAGCCGTATGGCTTATACACTGTAATATCTCTTGCTTGCTCTAAGAACAAAAAAATGAAACTAAAAAAACGTATTAGTCAATATAATCTACGCATACTGTTACGAACATTAGATAAAATAAACAAAATTTCTCTTTGTATCTAAAACAAATTTGAATTCGACTATCACCGGATATTCATCCAAGGTGATCTATCTAAAGGTCTCTTTTCAATGGTAATGATAATGAATGTGTCGCAAGGTTATCATTAAAAAGTACCTCTAATGATATCAGTTTTTTATTATTACCCATATAGGGGTAGACAATAAGATTTTTTTGTTTTATATTGTGTTTTTTTTTATATATATTTTTTTATAGGCTTGCGTTTGACAAGTCTGTTGAGCGTTTATGCGATCTACGGTGGTGCACGCTTGCCTAGTAAATACCTATTGACTCTGTTTTTGATGACCCTCATATTGTAAGTCGTAGGAAATACAGATGCCGGCAATGAATTCCAATCTCTCGCAGTGCGGATGAAAAATGTAGCCTCAAAGCGTTTCGTTCAAAGAGTAATATAAATATTCTTTATTTTTTTAACTTTCTATGTATTTTAGAGGTATTATCTAGTAAGAGGCAAGATTCAAGTTGCATTATCGAACTAGAAAATGTGTAAATTTTATTTCAAACAAACCAGAATCACGAGGAAGATTAAAAATCTAATTTTAAATATACTGAACCCACAGCTTCTATATATATTAATTTCCAAATTACGATACGAAGGCATTTTAATACGAAAATTTTTAACAAAATTACTATAATAAGAATATTTATCATCTCAAGATATCTAGTTTAATGCAATCCGCTGTATCATACACAGATTATGAGTTATGAGGCGTGAAGCTTATTTTACGGTGAATGCCTCATAGCACATACGTGCAAGTTTATGGGATAAGTTACTTAATATTTATATTTATAATATATATATTTTTAATAGAACACACGTACAACGTATAATTTAACGTTTTTGCTTTATTTTTTTCGACGCTTATAGTAAGTAAATTTGGGTGTGCTAAAAATACGGGATTGAAATCTTGTTATTTAAAATTTTTCGTTATAAGATGACTAATAAATTTTGTTTATCTTTTTCGAGACTGTTAGGAAACGAAACTAAAAATAAATACACAAAATCTAAAAGCCAAAATATTTCATACTCACGGCGACTTAGGCGCAGCTCTCACACTCCTACTCTCCGCCGACAACACTTTGAAAGCATCATCACTTTTAGTCACTATTTTCGCTGAACTTGGTGCACTTTTCACTTCAAAACTTTTAGCTAAATCCTTCACTATCCCCTTTGACTTAGACAAATCGTAATATCGATCTTGGGCGTGAATCAACTGAGTTACCGTAAACGAGTCTTTATTTAAATCGATTTTAGGACCGAATAAATCCTTTTCAATGTATCGATTATCCTCGATATTATCGATATCTTTGTTTTTGCTATCGAAGGTATCTATAGTAATGTCGAGAATAGGTTCGTTAGTTCGTCTCTCTGTGAACGCGTAAGGTGTATTGGCAAGTTCTTCTTCAAAACTATTGTACCGACTTCTGAACAGCGAGGTCTCCCCACCATCGTACTTGCCACCGAAGATGTCGTACTGTCCGAATCGCTTGTTGATAGTATCGAATTTTGGATCGGTTATTTTTTCCGTAGGACTGTGTGTGGGACTCATGTCGATGTGTAAGATGCCGTGCTCGTCCGTATATTTTAGTTTTAACGCCATTTTTCACATTTTTTCTTAATCTGTAACAAAATTATATATTTCTTTATTTTCTAAATGACGGTACTCAGTAAAATAAACAAACCGTTTTAGGTTTTTTCAAATAAATTCAACGTATAAAAATTTTAAAAATGCTCCGTCGTGGCGCAGCAGCACAGCGTCTATTAACGCGACGGTTGTAGATTCGATTCCCACTTGACTCCTTCTTGACTAAAAATGCTAGAAAGTAATATAACATACAACATATTTTAACACCAAAACAACATACAGATTAGTTATATATTAGTTATTTTTTTGCAAACTCATTGGACTGAGAATGAAGTTAAAACCGTGACGCCAAGGCTGCCAATGAAGCGCTATGACACCTGCGTATACTACTTCTGTATTTATTTATACATAGTTTTTGTATTCTTTTTCAAATATCACTTCATTTTCACAAATTATGGGAGTCATTCCGTTCCCCATTTTTCGATCTCTATTTCCACTTTCCGATCAATTTTAAGACATTGAAAGATAGATGGCGTTCACCACCGCGTTTAATATTACCAAAATAAGCGAAATTAAAATACAATTCTTCAAGTGGGAACTCACAACTATTACGTTTACAGCCAATCAACACCCCACTGTGCCCTCTTGAAATCCTTTTTGTAAATAATTATTTGACAAACGCAAATTTTGGCTGCCTTATATTATTAATTTAGAAGTCATATTTATATATTAGTGGTGACAGGTCGTTTCGCGATTGTTTCTTTATAGGGTCGCTAATTACACACAAATACCGTAAGCTTGTTCTAACAAGGCAAAGAAAATGTGCGGTATTAGTATACACGTTTAATATAATATACTGAAATTGTAAAAGCAAGGCAATCAAGATTTCAAATGTAGTAACTGTTATGTAAGTAACTTTCTTTTTGTTCCACGCTGTATCCTGCATATAGCAGGGTATGAATTGGAAACCTAGTGTTAAGGCACTCCGTTTACCACGTCCCGCCCAGTTTTCGAGCTTTTGGCTTGAGCTAAGTGGCTTTGGTCCAATTATGTAAATTTTTTAGGGAGAAGCAATGGAAAAGATATTTTACGTTTTCTAGTCCACGTATACGAAGTTGCAAGCATCGACTTGTTCTCTTATTATTTCGACGATATAGCTGTAAATAAATGCAATCTTATTAAGCCAGAAAAAAAACAACTAAAACGCTAAAAGTGCGACCCTAACTTTTCCCATTCCATAAGAATTCATATAAAACTTATTACACGAAGCTTTTCTACATAAAATATGAAATATGCAGATATTTTTTTCCATATTAAGAATAAATTATATTAAGCACGACTTCTTTGCATACAGTAGGTAAGTACTATAATGGAAAGTATTATAAAGATATTCTGTAGATTGACATACTTATTTCGTTGTCTAGCCCTAACTGCGAAAGTTCTGAGTTCATATTCGTAATTCATAATATTGACACAAGAAACTCAATTGTTCTTCTTCATCTTTTCTTCTTCGTTCAATGCAAAGGTCTATTGGTAGCGTTATGTGCATGACATTTAAAATGCACAAAATTTTGCATTTTTATTCTTTAAATAATTTTTGGACATATAAATTTCTTAAAAAATCCTAGCTAGTGGTATTTCTATGTTATTGAAAATCGAAAATATTTCTTACGGCATTCGTTAACAAAATATAATTTTTTTCAGCTTAACGCTATATTCCACATATCATATCAGCGTAGGCAAAAGGAACTTGAGAAGAGCTAGTATTAAGACACTCTATCATTAAAAAAATTAAAATTATATTTAAAAAACACAATCAATTTATATAAACTTTTAATTGTATATATCTGTTTATTAGTATAGAAAACTTGAGTAACGACTAGTTTTATATATCTTTAGAACAAAGTTTCTACATATAATTATTTTATATTAAAAATAGCGTCCAATTCTACCACCACGTTATAAAGTCTACCCTTCGTGTTATGTACGGTACTTATATGACGAAAAATTGCTTCTCTGAAGGAAACCTCGAGGACACTTGCTAAAGAAAATTGCTAAGAAGTTATACGTTAACATGTATTTGACTAATGACCCAGAAGCGGCCAAACACGTGTATACGGCATACGCTAAACGATAAATTATTTCAAACTGTACATTCGGCTTCGTACATATCTATAATTTTCTTCTATTTATATTTTCTACAAGCTTTATGTCTACGACACATAAGAGAACGGAGAGCCAAACGTTATGTACAATCACTTCATACCTCCTTGTCGCCCACGCCTTGTCCACATGACTCCTCGTACGCCTTGTCCACATGATTTTTACGTGACCTTCCTCTAGTACCATCGATACTGTGTTCTCGAAGGTTAATCAAGCCTACCTATGCCTCTCTTACACTCACTCTTGCTTCTTCTCTAGTTATATTTTCTCTGTTTCATAACATATCTTTATGAAAAATAAAATAACAAATACACACAATGTTTCTTTATACATATGGCTTCGATTATCGTCCTGTAAATATTTTAAGTATAAACATTGTGTTATTTCGTATTAAGACTCATATATATATATATATATATATATATATATATATATATATATATATATAAATAATATAGGCTACAATTTATATAATTTAGCTATATTAAGAAAATAAGTTTAAGCGAGCGAAGCAACGTTTGAGTCGTTAGTATTTAATATACATGTAAATGTGGTCAACTGTACTAACTACTGAAGGCTCTGGCGTCCTTGTACGAATAACTTTATCGCTCCATCCCTGATCTAAGCCAAGGCTAAGTTTGGTCAGTTATACGCTGGCGGCGGACATTCGTTATTTGGAAGGACATTTTTAGCTTTTATTTTGGGCTGGAAATAAATGGGGACTATGGAAATCGTAGCAATCGAAACTTTTTGTGGGTCATACGTTTGTTGTTATACAATAGGGTAGTTTTGTGTACTGGTGTAGTCTTAATGAGAAATTTTGAGAGTCTGAATGAGAAAGGAGTGCTATGTGAGGAATACAGCGTGAATCTAATAAAACATATTTATGAAATATAAAATTAAGTCGCGAGGCGCAAACTTAGCTTTGTATTTGTGTGAGTGATCACCAAAAGTAGAACCAGAAAAAATATCGTCAATAACAAAAATAAACATAAAATATATTAATTCTCCTAAACCCAACATGCATCTTCATCATTTTCATTCTCGTCTGTTGTGTTGGTTGTGCTTGTGTTAACAATGAAGAATTCTACGTTCTCTCGAACGTTGCGTCAAGGCTCCGTTCCGCGCTATTTTCGGGCTGTTTTTGAGATATTTAGTGTTGAGAGGCAGAGTTCAACGCCGCATTTTGTCTTGATACCAGAGCGAGGAAAAATAAATAATTCATTACACCGTGAACGAATTGAATCGACAACCGTCGTGTTTACAGTCGGGCTCAACTAAGTAATTTACTAACAAAATATACTTAAGTACCCAGTAGAAATATTAGGAGAATTACATATAATATGAAAAGGTTCTCAGAACGGTCATATAATGGTAAAACGCGAAGTTGTATTCAAGAAAGAAAAAAAATGGGCTTACATGAAGCCAACTTACGACTGGTATTTATGCAATCTCTTAAAGCTTCATAAGGTTAGCTTAAAGACAACATGTTAAAACCTACGTTTTCAGTTAAATATATTTGAATTATGAAACTGTAAAAAAAATTGAACCAACCTGGAAGGACAACCTTGAAATCGATGTATTTATGTATTTACCTAAGCGTCTGCATATCTCACCAGTAGGTTATGTATGTGTATGAATATATTAATTATTTTTTTGCACTTTCATGCTATCCCGCATGTAGCAGAGTAGCACTAGCTCAAGACATTTTGTCCCTCACACACCGCCCAAATTACAAGACATTGCGTGTTGAGTGAATGCACTCATCACGTTTTTTCTTGTGTGAGAAAATTGATAATAATTCACTCCTCTGAATGGGAATCGAACCCACGACCGTCGCTTACTGTCAGACACACTTAATATAAACAAGAATAATGTCACGGGACAACACACTAGCCTTATGATGTCATGTTCCAAAGCAATTACCGGTCGTATACAGTCAAACTAAAACTAAAACTGTATAAAATATTAATAGGTATATTTCTAATTTTGCGTTACGAAAACTACGAATGTAAGTTTAATGTGGCTTCATAATTACCCAAGTTAAAATAGATTGTCTTCAAATTGTTTTATAATTCATTGACATCACTGTGGTTCAGTAGGAACTTATGAGACGCGAGGGTTGCCCATTCAAATACGTTTTAGAGGAATATAATATATTAAGAATTAATATATTATAAGATTGTATTATAATCTCACATGGCACTCCTTGCCTCCCCCTTTCATGTGGGATAAATCATAGAAGTAAAAAGAAAAAATGTTATATATTTTATCTACGTGTTTATCCATTTATCTATTATATATAGTTATTTTCGAGATACTGAAACTTTTGTCCGTTTGTCAGTCGAACTAATATCCGGAAAAAACAGCGGAACTTCACTGGAAGACAGATGAGGTTGAGGAAGGACGTATAAACTTCTTTTAATTCCGTAATTTTCGCGGGATCGCGATTTACCCGGGGTTCGGGAAATAACCGCTTTTGTATTTCACAGACTTATTCCCGAGCTCATTGGACAGACTGATAGAATAACACGTCTTCTCAACAGTAATTGTAGTATTAACCTTTAAATTCATTTGCATACTTTGTTTTCAAAATATATATATTTTATAATTGCCTTCATTTGCAAAATTTATACAGTTATACGTCCTGTTATAAAGATTTATTAATAAATATTATTTTTTACAATTCGTAATAAATATTTAAATGTTATTAATTTGATACGAATGAGATGTTGTGTTTTTGTATTAGTGAATGTGCCATATGAATGAGCGACTGTATGGCATGAGCGAATGTAATTTCATACATTCTGAATGACTTTAACCGTATACGCTATACCTACGTACAAAAACGAATTAACCCCGAAGTGATCGTTTTAGCAAATTAAAACGCTACTAGTGGATGATATGCACTTTGCTTTATTGAAAGGTAATTAATCGTTTTGAAGGTACTACTTGTACGCGATATCGAGATATGGTCTCTTTAAACGTGATGATTATGGATTCGCATCCGACCCAGGGTAATGCTTATATTGAAATTATTTCATTTTCACGCTCTGATACACAAAGCTCAGCTTTGAGTTCAGCCATTGAATTCGCAATGTCTCGAAAGTTAGCAGAAAGAAGGCAACAGAATGTCTTAAAATTTTCCACTTTCTGTGCTATTGTGTAAAATGGATATTTGAGCCAGGACTTTAAAGCTAATTTGAAAAATATTTGTATTTATAATTGAATCACGCTGTAACGTGATCATATACATTTTATTTATTTATAACATTTTTACTCTAATTTATAAGCAGAAAATGGAAAATGGAAAACAGTGGAATATTGAATTTCCTAGCCTCCTCTTAGCAGTGCTTGCCGCAGAAAATTGTTATACAAACACAAACAAACTGTGGAAAATATGCTCAATTTAATGACAAAAATCGCATGATGATATTATTATCTTTATCTGTTATTTTCTACACAAAACATGTTCTAAAAAGTACTAAATCTACTTATAAGTTCTTTTACAGCGGAAACTCTTAATGTCATTAGGGTCATTAGGGTCTGACTGACCAGAATTCTGAATCATGTAGTAATGAGTCATAATACTTAAAAAGAGGTTTGAGGCCCGCGCTTATTAAACGTGGTAAGATCTGCTAACGCAAAAAGCTTAAGCTCGGCGTTAAGTTCCACTACTCAACACGCAATGCCTCAAGAATTCGGCGGAAAGCGGGGGAAGTGTCCTAACACTAGGTACCCAGATTCTCTCTACCTTCCCTGCTATGTGTGTTCACTGTGAAGCTAAAAAAGTTATGATATTTTATATTTTTGTTAACTAACGCTATTTTATTAACTCCTTGCTGTCTGTTTGCGTATAAACGGATTTATTAAACAATTTTTGAAATGTTAAATTGCGCTTTTAAATTGGGCAACCTATGACAACAAATTCACAGTATAAAAACAACACATACACAATAAAATCCAAAACGCACAGAAAACTTCACATTTTTCTCAAATCCAAGTTGCTTGCTTTGTCATTTCAATTTAATTTTAAAAATATGAAATACAAGCGGAATATTTATGACGTTTTTGGCGCGAAAATACGTTTTTAACGCCATTTTTAATTCGAAACGTCAAACATTACGTCAATTGTGCGAACAATTATTATAATTAAACACTAACGATTTCATTATTTTTCACTTCACCAAATTTTTTGTATTAGGAACATCATCTTTAGTTTATATTTTATAATTTTTAAGGTATTTTTGTTTATTTTTGTTTTGCACTTACTTTCTTTTCACTTTACTTTTACCTATTTTTAATGAAACAGAATAAAAAATATATATTAATAAAATAATAATTTTAATGTTACCATCATTGGCGTATAGCTTAATAACTTATACTAATTTAGTCGCTTGGCATTTCTTACATATCATTTCATTTTCTTAAATATTTTAGTATATTAAAAAAATATATACATATGTATATAGATCGTGGGAGTTATTTTATTTATTTGTGTAATAACTCCATAATATATATCATAGATTTTAAAAACACTACTCTTTCTCTTTAACCCACTCCACGTGCATAAATCACATTTAAATTACTGCTTTAAAAGAGATGTCACGAGACATAAAACACTTAAAAAACATATTTATTTTTTCTCATTTTTGTAAAACATGTCGTCGAAAATATTGTGAATCCAATTAAGGTAAATGTTTATTAAAAATATATATTGTTATTACGCTTCAATAAGCGATGGTCATATGGGAAAAAGTTGCGAAGTAGAGAAACATTAAATATTTTTTTAGCTCCATACCACACTTAGCAGTCTAGGTACAGGGAACCTTAGAACCTAGTGTTAAAACACTCCGTTTGTCTTAATGGACACTTCTGTTCCGATTTTCCACTGAACTCTGAGGCATTGTCTCTTAAGTGGCGAAAATGAAAATATAAATTATTTGATTTGCTAGAGTTTGAACGTTGAATTGAAACTTTCTTGTAACAGCAACAGTCGCACACTTGTGCCTCAAGTAGCGCGACTGGCTTGAAAGGTTCAATATGTTATGAACTTATGAGTATTACAACGTTTTGTAAAATATGTTTTTTTTAAATAAATATTTATAAAGTATTTGACTTTCACTTGAAGATGGCTAGGTAAAGATGCCTAGAAAACAGAAGAAATGTTGCAGCATTTTAGTATTATATTTAAAAGTGTAGAGCAAATGTAGTCTTTTAATAAAGAAGTGTCGTTTGAGTAAGTATTGTTTTTAAAATTATATTTTTATCTAATCTTGAGCATTCTAACGTGTTTTTTTATGTTAGTATAAATATTTTCTATATAATATTATGAACAAACAATATCCATAGATTATGATTATGGTGCAGATTATGAAAATAGTTGATTATCTCAGTATATTTTAAAATAGACACATTTGTGACAAAGATATTAATTTATACAAACCTATGACAACAAATTCACAGTATAAAAACAACACATACACAATAAAATCCAAAATGCACAGAACACTTCACATTTTTGTCAAATCCAAGTTGCTTGCTTTGTCATTTCAATTTAATTTTAAAAATATGAAATACAAGCGGAATATTTATGACCTTTTTGGCGCGAAAATACGTTTTTGACGCCATCTTTAATTCGAAACGTCAAACATTACGTCAATTGTGCGAAAAATTATTATAATTAAACACTAACGATTTCATTATTTATTACTTCATCAAATTTTTTGTATTAGAAACATCATCTTTAGTTTATTTTTTATAATTTTCAAGGTATTTTTGTTTATTTTTGTTTTGCACTTAGTTTCTAAGGCGACATGATTTGCGAGAAGCCTGTTCTACTACTGACCGTTGTATGAAGAAAGGGGGTGGCAGGGTGCGATTAATCGCTAGGGTGGAATAATTTAGAATTTTTAATTATGGCGAAGTGCGTTTTTTAGATTTGTCTTGCAACTAATAATTTGGGTATCTTTCTTAATTTCTTATTTTAAAAGAATATTTATCTATACATAATATGTAGTAAGTATAATAATTGATTATAACATGACATTTAAGTTATTATATGATTTTTTTAATCTTCAAGCATTTTTCAGCGAGCTTTAAAAGAAAACGGTACTTGCTTATTGTATTGTATGTTTATTTTCGTCTTTCGAAATTTTAACATAAGTCAGAAGTTATTTTAGGAAAAAGCAAATATTAATATACAGTGGGTAAAAAAAGGATTGCACACCTAATTTTTTTGAAGTTACACCTAGAAAAATACAGAATGACTTCAGTTAATTATTGTATTTAATAGCTTAATCTATATATATTTAGAATTGATTATGAAAAGTTCTTAGAAAATAGAAATAAATAAAAGAGATGGTAAAAACACCTTTTCTTAAAGTCAAATAAGTATTTGCATACCAATCATTCTCTTGATACAATGTTATTCCCGCGACATTTGGTCACTTTAGGTAAAATATGAACATAGTTTGTATACATGTGAACATCGGGAAACGTATTCTAATATCGAGAAATTTGTTTAGTGTTCAGAAAAAATCTTGAAGCCAACATGCCGAAAGAATTTGAACTGTCGTTATCGACGCGTGAAGTACTCCGTAATGAAGGTTGAAGTTATCGCCAAATCGGATCAAATTTAAAGTTAAATTACTCGACTGTGTAGTATATTATAAAAAAACGAGCAGAAATGGATAGTGCTTAAAATAAGGCAAGGTTCGTTCTTCCGAAGAAGCTTAGTACGAAAGAAAGGCGACAAATTGTAAAATCGGTACAAAATAAACCATTTACAAGCGCTCAAAGCTTATCCAATGACACCGCGTCAAGTACAGGTAAGGTTGTCTGTGCCCAAACTGTAAGAAACGTACTGGGTAACATTAGTCTTCGTAGCAGAACAGCGAACAAAAATTCTTTCATAAGTGAGGCCAATATAGCAAAAAGACTAACTTTCGCGAAAGAATACGTAAATACCCCTTTAGAATTTTGAAACAATTTTATTTTTTTCTGACGAATGCAAATTTTATCGGACAATTTTATGGATCGGACAGACAAACATTTGTGTGGCGCAAGCCAAATACTGAACTGCAGGCGAAACATGTGAATAGTACAGTCAATAACGGCGATGGTCATGTGATGGTTTGGGGCTGCATGGCAGCAAATGGTGTGGGAAACTTGGCTTTTACCGAAGGAATAATGAAAGCAGATTACGGTAAAGTGTTGAGCGATATTTTATCTTGCAGCGCATCAAAATTAGGCGTATGTGAGACATACTACTTTCAGTAGGACAATGGTCCTAAGTATACAGCTATGAAAACGTAAGAAATGGATGATGTACAATGTCCGTAGAATGCTGAAAACTCAACATCAACATAATTGAAAATTCATGGCATCCGCTGGATTAAAATTTGAGGAAAAGGAAATTTTTAAGTAAAATTATTTGAAGCGTGCTTTGGTGGAGAAATGGGCTCAAATATCGATTTAAGCAACGTCCAAATTATTAGAATCGATGCCAAGGAGATTGCAAGCCATTATTGATGCTAATGGAATGCACACAAAATATTAGGTGTCTTTTCTTTCATTAATTATTGATTTCTTTTAACAAAATACGTACAAGCCGGTTGGTGTGCAAATACTTATTTGACTTTAAAATATGTGTTTATACCGTCTCATTTTCTCATTTCTATTTTCTGAGAAATTTTATTAACCAATTCGAAATATATATAGATTAAGCTATTAAATACAATGATTAACTAAAAGCATTTTGTTTTTTTTGTAGATACAACTTCAAAAAATTAGGGTGTGATACTTTTAATGAAATACTTTTTTTACCCACTGTAAATATAAAAAAATCTTTGTTGCTAGATAAATCATTATGATGTACAATTATGATTATATTGAATAGTATATATTTATTGCGTACGATGTATTCCGCATATAACCGGGTAGGCAGAGGGAACATGGTACCTACTGATATGACACTCCATTCCCATTTCTTCGTTTCCCTGAATTCACAAGGCATTGCGTGATGAGTGATGGAAATCAACACCGCGTTTTCCCTCGTTAGCAGAGCGAGGAAATGAAAATCTATATATATAAAAGGACTTGTCCTCATTGACTGAGGTAAGACGCACGCACAGCCGTAACCGCTGATGGTAGAAACATGAAATTTGGACAGATGTTTACTTTCATAATCTGGACATCCACTAAGAAGGGATTTTGAAAAATTTTAACCCTAAAGGGGTAAAATAGGGGTTCAAAGTTTGTATGGAAAAAAATTTAAATCGGCACCGATTTTTATAAAATTTGAAATTTAGATTTTTAAAAGTATTTAATTGAACACGTGTTTCATCGTTTTCTAGAATTCTCCCTCTAAGGGTGCAAATAAAGGGTTGAAAGTTTGTATGGAAAAATTCTTAAATCGCCACCGATTTTTATAAAATTTAATATTTAGACTCTTAAAAATATTTAATTGAACATGTGTTTCATGGTTTTCTAGAATTCACCCCCTAAGGGTACAAATAAGGGGTTGAAAGTTTGTATGGAAAAATCTTTAAATCGCAACCGATTTTTATAAAATTTGAAATTTAGACTCTTAAAAATATTTAATCGAACACATGTTTCATGGGTTATTAGAAGCGAAGCCCCTTAATACGCAAGCGAAGCTGCGCGCGTCCGCTAGTATTAAATATTTCGTTCCCTCGAGTAGGCATCCACAGCCGTCGCGTCGCACGCTCGTGCCATGACGAGCCCTGTTTGACGAACGCAAGCCTAGGTTTGGTTTTGGTGTTCCTCTCAATCTCATCCTCCTCTCTCCAGACCTGCTATGTGCGGGATGGGCAGGAATGGAGCTTAAAAATTACAAAAAAAAAATAAAGTAAGTAGTCTTCATAAATAATTAAAAAGGACAAACAATATCTGAACCCATGACTATCAGAAGTAATTAGCAAATGTTATTTAACAACATGCTATAATAATCGTTATCTAATACATTAAGTGAGGGAAATTGGCTTCGTCTTTGACCTCTAATATGTAGGTCGAAAAAATAAAACGTGTTAGTATAAAATTTGTTAGGGAAAAATTGGTTCACTTTATATGAAAATTGGGAGAAACCTATAAAAACAGTAACAATATCGACTATTATTATCGATTATTAACGAATTACACTGGATAGTAGTCAGTTCAAATTCGAAAGAATATGTGTTTTTGATTATATCAGAAGTTAAAATACGCAATGATTTTAATTGGTTTCTTCTAATAACTGGCTAATACATATACCCATGAGGGAAACTAGTGCAGTACCTAGGCAATGTAAGCAGTAACTAACGACCCTCAATGTGCAGGCCTCCATCAAGGACCGAAGAACTGGTCAAGGTGATGAGACGCTGCTGGGAGTGGGAATGGCAGGACCGGTTGTCATGAAAATCCTGGATGACCTATTTCTACGGAATGATTTGTCATTTATTTCGTCTTTCCTATAAAAAGGGGAATTTATTATAGACTACATAACCTTCCTCGGTGCTATCAAAACCTCTGTATCTATCAGTCGTTCCAATAAAAAAGTCACTAGTAGTTTTTGAGATTGTCGAGTTCAACCAAACAAACTCTTTAGCTGTACGAGTATAATATTAGTATAGAAGTATAGATTTATTTTACATTTGTAATTTTTCTCATGTTTGCAATATCCAGGAAATTGTGACAACGCATCGTCCGCTATTTAAACGAGTCCTTTTCTTAAACCGTTGCTAACAGCTTCCTTATTAGACGATTAAACCTACAATTTTTTTAATGTATTTAGGTTGTATATACATTGCAATTACATATTTAAGAAGTAATTTTTAAACCTAATTTTTTACTTTTTTTAAATACTCTGCAGTTATGTAGTTTTTTGAAACAAGCAGGTGGGTAAGCATAACACAATTTTTATTAATTTATTCAATCTAGTTAAGACAAAATTTAAGGTAAATGCACGGCGTTGAGTCCCGCCGCTGGACATGTCTCGAAAATTCAGCGGAAGGTTGGAGACGAAGCGTTTTCACACTAGGTTCCCTCTACCTACTCTCTTTGCGGGATACACCGGTTAAGTGCGAGGCGGACTCCTCCACCGAGGCGTTAAGTGCGGGGTTCAGTGCAACGTTCCCAGGTTCCCCTGTATACCCTGCTATGTGCGGGATACAGCGTGGGGCTAAAAAACTGCTTTATAATACTGCTTTCTTTTTTTACCAACAGAAAACTAAATCTAATCTAAGATTTTCAGAAAGTAAGAATAATTTACCGTATAATACATGTGAAAGCTAGATGTCGCTTACTAATAGTTTACTTAGGTCATATGGGTGAAATATTTTGTGAAAAAAGTATTTATTAGATATAATTTAAAATCCAATGTATCCAAATACAAAATTACTTTACGTTACGTTTTTATATGTATATTTATTGCATACACATTTAATCATTATGAAATGTCTTTTTTAACAAAAGAAAAAATAGTATATGGTTTAGTAATAGAGGCCAATCGTGGCGTAGGCGCACAAGCCTGCGACTGTTAGCGCGACAGATTGTGGGTTTGAGTGCCACTCGAGTTAATGAAATGTGTCACATTTTAATCTTCACCCTCCTTTAACGAGGCAAAGCGCGGTGTTGACTTCCGCTATTCAACACGAAATATCTCCAGAATTTGAAGTGTCTTAATGGGAACGGAGTGTCTTAACAACAGAAAAAAAAATTAAAAAAGTTATTAAATAAAACACAATTAAATTTTAAAAGCTATATTAATGTATTGAAATTATGTTTCAGCGAGACGACTAACATATGAAACTGCATATGAAGTTATTTACTTAAAAACTTCTAATATTAATTATAAGGCCGATATATAATATATTACTATCACATTTTATAACTATTTTTATAGGGCGTGAATTCTTTCACCGAGTCCACGAAATGTTGACAGAATTTTAAATAAAAAAAGGATTTAATCTGACTGACATTATTTATATCAGTAGTTTACATTTTGTTTTGTCAAATAAATATTATCGTTAAATTTATAATTTGTTTGGTTTTAAGTTAACTACATTTAAATTAATGCCAACACTCCTATCATTTACATATTCAAATCCTAATTTAGCGAACATAATATTAATTGAAAAAATAAATTTGAACATAAAATAAATTAAATTAAAGGAAATGTACAAATATACACATTAATATACAAAATATTATTCATAATAATTAATATTCAATATATGAAAAATGAAAGTAGAGACTGGACTGTATTGAAAAAAGTAATTAGGTTGTTTTGAAATGTATAACATTAAAATTTGGGATAAATAATTTTGTATTCTGATACCTTAATTCGCAAAACAGCTGATTTCATTTGAGTGATGTTTACAAGGGACGCCAAAAACGTCACGTTATTTAATGCAGATCATCTATTAAAAGAGGGTATTTTTTCAGCTTCAAGCTGTTTTATATATTAAGTAGAGTAGGCAGAGGAAGCCTAATGTTAAGGAACTTAGCTCGCCGCTTACAAGCATGGAAGTCGAACCCAAAACCTGTCACGTTTAGTCACACGATAGTGCCCCTGCGCCAGAACTGACCTCAAAAGTATGTGATTGTCTTACATATACAGTTCAATATACTACCTATAAACGTATTTTATTTTCTAATAAGCATTCTGCGAAAAATATCACAAGATTTATGCCACAAGTAGCTAAGTAGCTGGTTTGCGAATGAAGTTATCGATTTACATTTTCATTTATATATATCTGTCTCTTTCCCACAATACGATTTTATATTTATAATAAATATTTTTTATTACTCTTTGAATGAATATTCAGATATGAATTGAAATTCATTATATTGTATTCAATCATTATATGTTTAATTTTTTATGCAAAAGCATTGACTATTAGAAAAAAAAAACAATTGTAGGAAATATTTATACTAAATTTAAATACTAAAGTTGGACATAAAGAATTTATTTTTACAATATAAATGTAATGCAAATAAACAATATATATTAACTATTCATACATACACAACATTGCAAACTACATATTATTACAAGATATTCACGTAAAAGTATGTTGAATTTTTATTTTATTTTACATTACATTTTTAGAAAATAACCTAAAAATTAAGGACTAAAACCACAAATACTTTCTAGATATTTAAAAAATATATCAACTAAATGCTATATTATCTGAAAGAATAGCTTTTTATTGCTTTATACATAGTTTTATATTTAAAAAAGAACAACCAAAAAAATGCACATTACATATTTAAAGATATATTTCAAAATGGCGCCGTCAGTATTCATTGTAAGATCATTAACAGTTTCTACTAATATTATATATCAATTTCTATTACAGAAAAAAACAAAAGACAATAAAAACTAGAGCTTACATAATTTGTGAGAAGAATTAGAAGAAGAATTAGAGAAGAACATTCTTTGCATAATTGATTTCACTTTTGATTACTGAAAAAAAAACAAGATAGAAAACGGAAAGAAAGCTTTCATTATAAGTTTAATTAATTACAAATTTCATTAAAACAATAAAATTAATTTACATTAATATATTACATTACATATTGTTCAAAAAATGCTTCAAAATGGCGCCTTCGTTATTCTTTGTATGGTTAATTTCGGTTTCCATTGACATTGTAATATCAACTTCTATTACAAAAAAAAAAGAAAACAAAAAGAAATGTTTGATTAATTTTCACATATTGTACATATCATGTTACATATCTTTCAAGACATGTTTCAAGATGGCGCCTTCATTATTCCTTGTTTGATTTATTCCAGTGTCCAATGTGTTTATTGATATTACTTTAGTTTCAGATTCTATAGATACTTGAGAGCTTGTTTCCATGTTATCCAAATTTTGAAATAATACATTATTGGAACTAGAAGATGGATTCCGTTTGTGGCCAACTTCGAAAACTGGGTGCGGCCCTGGAAAATAATACATACATTTTTTAGTTTCACACTGTATCCGTTTAGCTGTGGTATTTATTGATTAAGAATTATTTTGTGTTAAGTGGCGAAACTCATCACCCGCACTTTGCATTGATACTACAGCGAGGAAATGAAAATAATTCACTCTCTCGAATGAAAATGCAACCTAAAATAGTTGTGCTTACAGTCTCACGCTGTCTCTCCGCAGCTCCACGACGGTGTGTATACATTAATAATAGAACGTTTCCTCGAACTGACTACTAACACCGTGATGTCCGGGGTAACTGAGCCCCAGGTCTTATTGTTTTATTCTACTTACTAAACTGTAGTAGATTTTTTCTTGAGTTTGTTACCATTACCTTATTGCCCCACAATCCCATCATACCAAAAACACAGACTTAGACCTAGACCTAGGCTCTTTATTTTTTACTAGCTTACCTATCGTAGAACTTTTCCTCGAACTGGCGACCGACGCTCTACCACCCTGCAGCCCCATCATATCGGGCAACTGAGCCCTAGGTCTAGACTCATTTTGTAGGAATTTTACGAATTCTGCCGCTAAGCTATCACTTGCGCTGGTCGAACGTACTAGACCTAGTTTTTCACATTCTGTTTGATTGAAGTCTAGGACTGTTGAGAGTATTCTTAGGATTTGTGCTCTGGAACAGAAAAGAAAAATTGTTTTATAACTTACGGTTATTATATGTTTCCTTTGAAACGATTGAGAGAAGGGTATGAGCATTGAACATGATTGATTGTAGGCAATGATTAATAAGAGTCTAATTTTTACATTTTAATTTAAAAAACTCTTGTACAGTAATGAATCTTTAAGTTAATTTTACACAAAATGCGTCGTCGGTTTATCAAATGTCCTGCACATAGAAGGGTGCCGAACTAATCCAGTGTTAGGACATACCGGAGTCAATCGAAACCACAACCGTCGTTTACTGTCAGTTGCAGAGCTTTTGCTCCTCGTCTATTACTATTAAAAAATATAATTAATCTTTTCTCACCTATTATTATTACTCTGTCCAGCTGTCATAACGTAATTAATAACTAAGTTCTTGACCAAATTCTTATCAACTTTGTCCTGTTGATTTGATATCGCATTGAAATATCTTTCTTCTGCAGCCGCCACTGAAGTTTGAAGTGCTCGTACTAGTGATGGGAAGGGAAAAGTAATTATAAATAGTTTCTATATTTATTACATAAAAATAGAAAGTTGTCGCAAAAACATATTTTATTAATAAATCTCTTTTTCAGATATTTGTGACTATAAATTATAATTATTAAACTCTTTATCTTCACGTACTCAAATAATACACGAGAATTGTAATTAGTACCCACTATATTCTAATTATAATTTTTTCTCGTAAAATAGAGATCATAGACAATATATTTCACAACAATTTTCTAATTTAAAAAAAGAAAAAGAAAACATGATAGCTTTCAAAATTCAAAACATAAAAAAATAACATAACAGATTAATATAAAAACAAACCAATAGTATATCTACTCTCACCATGCGTATTGTAGCGACGATGCAAATGTCATCACGATCTCAAAGTATTATTCAGTCACTGGGTAGAGAACTGAAGACACTGACACCATGATATTAAAAAAAATAACTTTTTCTTAAAGACAAAATTAAAAAATCGGAGTTTTACTGCTGAAATATATGAACAAAGTCAAAATCTCATTTCAGTATAGATTTTGAATAAAGTTATATAGGAAATTTAAAAAAATAAATTTCGGCATTGGTTGAATTTGAATAAATTCAAAAGTGAAAGTGATCTTAGTTCTCATATCATTCTACCAGTACCTGAAGTAATACTCAGAGACAATGAGACGTTCTTCTTTGGAGATCTAGTCTTCTACTGGGGAGATTACAAAATTAAAAAGTATTGGAAAACATGATTTTCAAATAAAAAGCTATGATAATTAAGTCGTATACGATTATTTTATCTCTGTCTTAGTTAAAAAGTAATTATTTATTATCGTAATATCATGTTTTCAAATAGTATTAAACAAAAACAACAGATAAGTGCTATAAAAATGCAAGTGCAAAACAAATATTTAATAATGCAATTTGTATCAAAAAATTGAATTCATTTACTGTTACAATTATTTTGAAATTACTGATGCTTAACACAGAATAAAAATAAGCAAAAAATAACATTAAAATGGTGAAAAAAAAAGACGTCACGATGTGTTATACCTACTCCTCAATCAAACCCCATATGGTAATCTGAGTTGAACGCGACCGGCTGTCAAAACTAACAAGTGGCTGAACTGTCACTGTCAGCTTGACAGTTCGCGATGTCAAGAAGACTCACAGTTACCAAATGAGATTAGACCGAAGTCGGTGCAAGCTTGGCTCTTGACTTCTGAGAAAGCATTTTACATACATACAAATACGTGTAAATGAAACTTTATTTTTTATATGTAAAATACAATAATGAAATATTTCTGATTTATATGAAAATTTTAAATTATAAAACATGAATTTACTCTAATATGTTATGTATATACCAATGAACAAAATTTTTAAATTGATATTATTATACATAATAATTTATTTAATTTTGAGATTATTATATTTAAAAATATGAAAAAAAATAAAGATTCATAAAAATACTACACAATAACATCGATTCAATTCGATTTGATTTCTATAGAAATTCATTAAACACAACAAAAAAACAGAACAGACAAGACAGAACGAGACACACGTTTAAAGCAAACAAAATTATTGCGCAAACTTTTTATTATATCAATAGTGACGGTGAATAATAAAATAAATCGTAAATAAATTATTATTTATTATAAACGTATAAAATATATTTAAAAGTAAATAAAAGTCTTATTAAGACATTCAATGTATTTTTAATTATGAAATTATTAAATTAATAATTTAAATGCAAAATAATGCTTTTGAACAATTATTTGAATAATAATGTACATACCGTAATTAAGTATATTTTTTTGTTTTCGCTTTTATGTCGTATAGTGTCATGTATTTACGGTATTACGGGGTATGTAAAGAGAATCTAGTCTTAAATCTATCCTCCTCCTTGAATGGTGTAACCCAACGCCGAATCAATAAATAGTGAGATATATAAAAAAATTCACCAACACTACTTATATATTATACATTTACATACATATATTTAACAATTAACTTACGTGTGTCTGTTTGTTCGAAGTAATGCGACACACAACTTTATACCAACTGATAACCTGGGGGTGAACGACCCCAGAATTACCAGCTGATATTTAGTCTAATGTCGAATTTTCTAAATTTCATCCAAAAAATTGTATCATTTAATTAAATCTTATATTAAAAAAAAACAAAAATTAAGTACAAGCATTTTTAATATATCAAAACAAGTAAATCTAAATTATACAAAAAACTATTTTTTTCTACACTACATAGTTTTAAAACTACAAAGACTTTAAAAGGATAAATTTAAGTTATGACCATGAAAAAAACCTGACAAACGTTAATGCTGGCCGGCCGTCGTTGCACAGGGGCACAAGCATGCGACAATAAGGCGACGGTTGTGGTGCGATTAACAATTGGGGAAATTAATTATTCAATAGTTTCATTTCCTCGATCAGGTAACGAGGCAAAGTGCGGTGTTGAGTTCCGCCACTCAACACGCAATGACAACATAATTGTATACAAATAACAAAACTGTAACTAATCGCTGTCTGCACATGGAAGATATATGACAAAATTTACTATCCGGGACATTTAATGAAATAGAACAGTGGTATTGACAGTTTTTGTCTGTGTTGTTTCTTCACGCTAATCTCAGAAAAGGCTTAACCGGTTTAAAAGCAGTTTTCACTATTGTATTTTGGCAAACTTCTCTTAACATATAGTGTTTGTTATATTTCAATTTCTTTATAAATTACAACAAAATAAGTGTCTTATTGAATTGTTGAAACTTTAGCTATCAATGTATGTAATGTTAGCTATAAAAGGTACATATATTATTTTATTTCTTTACTTTTTTGTAACTTTTTGTTGAATTTTCGAGACAGTACGTACGTTGACGTATTGATTCGCGAAACTTAACGCCACTCAACTATACTTTATCCTTTTTAAGTAAACAAATTAAAGAAAATCAACACAAATTATTATCTACAGAGCTAAAATACTAAAAAGTTTACCTTGCTCCTTTAAATCGTTTATTTGCGCCGTCTTAGTTTCAACCTGGTCACCTAATCTTGTGGCGGCTTGTAGACCAGCTATTGAATCTTCTAATTTTCTATTTAGACGTGCAATTTCCTTTTGTAAATAAACATTTTGATTTTTAACATCCTCCATTTTGTTACGTATTTTCTCTGTGGCCGCGTGTATGTCTCTCTCTTTGTCTGTAATGGGTGAATCGGAAATTTCAAAATATAATTTTAGTTTATTTTATTTTAAAGTACCTACCCCTTTTTTATGAAAAGTTAAAAAAATATTTAATCGTTTCTTCTTATTTTTTGTAAACTTTCTATCCTGGTTTAATTTTTTATGAAATATTCGTGCTATAGTCAAAATAACCATAGACGAGAATTAACCAATAAATAGCAATAGAGAACTATTTTCAAAATACATACTACATTTTTTGTTTTAATAAACTTACAACTTCTTAACTTAAATTAATAACTAAACTAAAATAAATTATATGTAAGACCTATAAAATATAAAGCAAGAATTGCATACAAAATGCGAATTATTATTTAATAAATCCTTAATAATGTTACAACAGAAGAAGGATTTGTATTTGAATCAAAATTTCTTAGTAATATAATATTAGAATACATTAAACTTATTATAAATCATTGAGAATAATATTAAACAGGCTTTTTAGTTTTGGCATTTTTACTTTATTAAAACAAATATATTCTATTTAATAACCATAACTTACCCAATTGGAACTGTTCCAAAACAACTTGCAAATTAGTTAAAGCAGCCTCGCTCTTGCTTTTCGCGTCTTCAGCATCACTCAACCGCGTTTGTACTTCTTCCCTTTGCTTTTCTAATAACTTAATTTGATTTCTCAGTGTTTCCACTTCTTGATTTGCACGAATACTGTGGAATTGTACAAAAAAATTGATTATTAAATTATATTTAACAATCTCTAACAACGAGTACGAATGGTCAAGATTGTTTTGTCACAATTGCCCCAAGGCAGTGTCAGTATATCGAACAAGAATTCCAGAATTCCATCAATCATTTACCAAACCCATATTAGAAATTAGTATTTTTATGGATATTGCAACAATTGCACGGAAGTATCTAGATATTTTTTTATTTCAGATACTATCATCTATATATTCAAAAACTATTAACCTCACTAATATTAATTACTAACTTACCTATTACTTGTATAAACAGTGCTAGTCTGTTTTGCCCTTTCCTCTACTTGATGCAACCTCGCCTGACACTCAGTTAGCTTTTGTTCTGACGCCATTAGATCCTGTGTATAGTTATCTTCCATCTCCACCAAATGATGACGCAGCCTTTCTAATTCGCGAGAAGAATTTTGTTCCTGTTCTGACAACTGTGAAATAAGTATGTTTCTTCACTCTCACGCTAAGGAAATATCGCATTACCTCACTGGGAATCGAACCCTCAACGTCATGCGTTGACAGTCAGATGCTGTGCTGCTCATTGAATATTATTACTATTTCATTAAATATTATTTTATACAATATGAGTAAAAAAAAAACTAATTAAATATCGCTTAGCATTTACAAAAATATATAAAAGATTTTTTTTAACACTTGATTCATCTAACATATAAATTTATTTGCCTACAAATTTCTAACCAACCTGTACATTTTCTGCCGTCAATTTCTTTACAGTATCTAATTGTATCGTTAAATTCTTGTCTAAATCTTCACATTTCTTCGTTAGGTGCTTCACTGTTTCATTTGTATTGACTAAATCTGATTTCAATTTCTCATATTCATATATATTTTGATTTAAGCTCATGATTATTTCATCTTTTTCTTTAAGAGATAAAATAATAGATTCACAATTGGAACAATTTTCAGATTGGTTCTTTAAAAAGTTTTCCTTTTCATCTAATATTCTTTTGAATTCATTAGTTTGTTCTAACAAAACATGGTTCAGCCTTTGAATTTCATTATGGTATTGTATACTTTCGTTATGTTTCAAATTCACTAAATTAATTAACTCTGTTTTTTCTACATTTGTATTATTTATTGCAGTTTGTAATTCTGTACATGTATTCTCTAACATTGAAGTTTTATTCTTTAATTCAACAAACTCATTTAATTGTAAGTGCAGGTTACTTTTAGCCTCGTCTAAGCTTTTTTCTAGAATAAGTTTCTCGTCTAATAATTTTGCATATTCATCATTTGGCAGTGTTGTATTTTCTGATGATTTTATCTTGTCTGTCAATTCAACGATTGACTGGTTTAATTCCTTAATTTCTTTGTCCTTACTATCAAGTAATAGTTTGTTTTCATCGCAAGTTTTTTCTAAATCTTCAAGTTGGTTTGTAAGTTTAGAAATTTCTATATTTTTCGTATTGATTTCATTAGTAAGTCTATCTATTCGGTTCAAAGCTTCGTCTTTATCTCTGCTCAACTTCAATAACTCTTCTTGATTTTGATTACTATTGATATTGGTGTTGTTAAGTTGTTCTGTTACTTCTTGCAGAGAAGATTGCATTTCTTCTAATTTATCATTTTTATCTTGGACCATATTATCCAACATTTTAACAGCGTTTTTTAGTTTTATCATATCCGCTTTAGTTGTACATAAGGTAGTGTTTAAATTGTTGATGACGGAATCCTTTTCAGCAACGATAAGATTAACAAGTGTCTCAAATTCATCTTTTAAAACTCCAATTTTACTGGTGATAGCAGACATCGTTTCTTCAAGATGCCTCTTTTTATCAAAAAGTTCTTTATTTTCATCTTTGAAGGCCTGAAATTTAGAGTCATCCTCGTGAGCTTCATGATGATTAAATGTGTTATGTTCACTTGGTGACACTTGTGTACTCTTCAAATTAACGATGTCGTGGGTCAAAGCGTCTACTTTCTTTTTGATTATGGAATTTTCCTTAATAATATCATTTAATTTGGTGGCCATATGTTTTTTCACTTGTAAAACTTTTTCTGCATTTGTTGTACATGCGTTGAGAACTTCAGTCTCTTTAACTTTATCTCTGAGAATAATGATTTCTTTCTCAATATTTTTCTTTTCTTGAATAATATTTTCTAAGTTATTTTCTAAATCGCGTAATTTGTGGTCTAAGCATATATTGACTGATTTAGTTTCATTACGAGAATCTGTAATTTCTAAAATTTCCTGTTTTAGATCATCTACCTGTTTGGTAAGTAATACTTTATCATTTTCAAGTATATGAATATCAATCACTAGCTGTTCATTTTTAGAATTTGCGGAACTTAAACGTTTTTTTAAGTCATCAGTTTCGTCTATGGCCTTTTGAAGTTTATCATCAAAAGTAAAATTAGCAGTACTTTCCAGTTCTTTTACCGCTTCTGTTTGCGTCTTACATATCCTTAATTCATTAAGCATAGAGGTATATTTATTTTTCATATCTGTGAGACTTTCTTGTAACATTTTCTTTTCATTTTGAACTTCTGCAAGCTCTTTTTCTATTCTTTTTATTTCAGACTCAAAGGTTTTGTTAATTCTATTACAATCAGCAAGCTCTGTCTCTAATTTTACAAGATTATCTTCATGAGTTTCAATAATAGGTTCTAGCTTCGATGTGTTTTTTAATGTTGCTATTTCTGATATAAGAAAGTCGTTATTCTTTTTCATTTCTTCTAGTTCACGCTCCAGATGTTGTATGTCTGATGTGAGATATTCATTTTCAGTAGTTACATCTTCAATTTGAGCTTGTAAATTATTTACATTTACATTTTTCTCAGAAAGTTTTTGCTGTAACACATCAATATCATTTTTGAAAGCATTTATTGTTTTGAACACGCTTTCTAATTTATGCATTACAATATTATCAGGTCCAGAAGACATTTCCCCTACATAATCTATTGGTAAGTCAAAACTTACATAACGATTATAAAGTTGTGTTATTTTATCCGCTTTTAAAACTTTAGATTCTACGTTATTGTGGCTATCTGTGTCACGTTGAGCAAGCTGTCGTTTCAATTCTTTTATATCTCTTTTCAAAGTTTCTATTACACCTTTCGCATTATCATCAATATTTATTTCATCCAAATGTTCTTGGTTAGAGTCTCGTCTGTGTTTGAGTTCATGAATTTCTTTTAACAATTCCTCGTATTTTTCTCTCGGAATTAAATTCGATGCTTCTGTATATTTAGTTGCGATTTCTATGTCATGTTCTAATTTAGTAACTTGTTCTTGAAGTTTAAAAACTTCTTCATGTAATTCTTGATTTTCTTCTTGAAATTTCTCAGCATTTTCCCTTAACACACTATGTATCCTTTCCAAATTCAAATATTTTTGGTGCAATGTTTCAAAGTCAGATCGTGTTGCTTTGAAATTTTCTATTTCTTGATCTCTTTCACTAAGTTTTTGTAATAATAACTTTATTTCTGCAGAATACTCATCGTTGGAACTTTTTAACTCTTCATGTTCATTTTTAAGAACTTCAAAGTTTCTCTGTAACTCTTTCTTCAGCGTAAGAAGTTTTTCCATCGCAACCTGATGTTGATTATCCAAGTCATCTAAGCTACATGTCAAATTATTATTTTCTTCTCGAAGTCGATTGATTTCTTCATCATTATCTACTTTCTGGTCGAAGCTTTCTCTATCTCTTATGTTGGAAAGTTCATTTTGCAGAGCTTGTATTTGTAATTTGTATTGTTTTTCAACATCGTGGTCGATTTTCGACACCTGTGGTGGTGGATCCCAATACCACGTTGATTCTTCTTCCTTGACGCCATTTTTACGTGAGAGTCTCTGAAAAGAAGAAAACAAAAATAAATATCCAATATTGAAAGAAATAATACTTTGTAACGAAATAATAATCTGCATAATATATCAAATATTTTTTTTCCGAAATAACCTTCAGTCAATAAATTATTCAGTATCAAAAGGAGCACACGATGATAGCATAATATTAAGCATTAAAAAACTTCATAATTAGTCGATTTTTAATTGAAGTTTTAATTGTTTTTAGATACCATATAATATTTTAATTATTTTATGATAACTGAATCGTTTAATTATTATTATTTGGAAATAGATTTGAGTGTTCGGTATACAGACGGAAAGGCAAAAATGATCTATTGTTAAAACATTCCGTAGGTACTGCGTTTTGTGCCTGTGCAAGATACTGCCCGTTTAGTAACGGAACTCAACGGGGCACATTCAGCAGTTCAAGTGTAGGAAAATGTTGAAATATCTTGGGGATCGAACACTATTGCGAATGCCACGATCATTTACGCTGCATCCATCATAACATGGCAGGCTAAGGGAACCTAGTGTTAGAAGTGTTAGAACACGTTCCGTTTCCCACTTTCAGCTCACTTTTAGAGAATAGAATCACTCACCTAGAATGAAATACTCTTAACATCAATAAAAATTGAATGAACTTTTTATAGTAATAAGCGTTTAAGCAAACACGATAATATGTTATCTTCAGTTTATGGCATACTGACTCACGTAACAGACATACATACAATTAATATGCACGTTTTCTCTTTTTTATTTATTTCTTTCGATAACCGTTGAAGCTTTATGAGAATATTTAGTTTAAGTTTTACTAATTAACACTTTAAGCTTAGTGTTAAGATATTACCTCCTCCGCTTTCTGTTTGAATTAAAGACAGTTCAGTTCAGTTCAGTTCTTTATTTATGGCGCTTCGAGCGTGCCGGAATTAAAGATATTGTTTGCTGAGAGGCGGAACTCAACGCTACATTCTGTCTTGCAAAACTTTAACCTTATTGTTAAGCTTCGAATAGATCCAAATATAAGTTCTACAAGGTATATGAATATACCAGAAGATCAATAAAGAAACTCAATGTTTAAGTTAAAAAGTTCTTAAATGATATTGCATTGTGTTCTTTACAACAAAGTGTCTTACCACTAACTTCTCTGTCCTAAGACGGAATATTTCTGAAGATAGAAATTAAACAAAAAGAGAAACAATATAGACAAATACTTAATGCAATATGTGTCCTCAGCGAGTATAATTTCCTTAATCAAATTATGGCATCAGTAGATATTTATTGATATTTTAGACAAATCGCATACATTTTAGTATTAAACATTTTAGAAAAACCGATGGTTCGAACACTACGTAGTAAGTACTTGATCACGGCTAGACTGAGATTTTCAGTTTTCTACCACAAGGTATTTTGTAAAACACCTAGAAAAATATTTATGTACATATGAATATGAGAACATTTCCATATGTATTTACGTCAATCTTCGTAATAACAGAAAGTGCTAGTATATACGTAGGTGTATGTGAAGTATTTAAAATAGAGCTAATATATGCTTGTAGGTACAAAGATAAGAGACATATAGTTCAAACCGGTTTTTTTTTAAAGTTTCTGTGGCAAGTGACGCGGAACACAGATAAAGCCGGTGGTAACAAGTACGAAGTGTTTAACTATACTTGAAATTACACAGCAATAATACAATATATAAAATTAGGTACATTTTTTTAAAATCAACATGGCTAAGAATAAATTATTTAAAAATATTTTAAATTGTTGATTAAATAAACAGGAAAGAGCTTGAAGTAGTTAGGTATATTTTAACATTTCCCACAATTTATATCTGTATCCATTAAATATTTAGCGGATAAGGGAGTGTCCTATCACTAAGTTCTACCTGTTATATACGGGGGAGCTAAAATAATTTTGTTCGAGTAATTGAAAGCCACAGTGTTATAATAGATGTACTAGTTGTCTCTCTCAACTTGGAACTGGGAAATCTCATTGTGGAAATGGAAAAGGCCGTTTATTCCCGTTTCCATAGTAGTTTCCAAAAATCCTATCTTAGTGCTCTCGTGCACTCATTAACCTACCTACACGGAAAATTTTAACTCTTTAAATCAAATAGTTTTAGTAAATGTCTTCAATATCTCGCTACAAAGCGCGGTGTTGAGTTCTGTGAATCAGCACGGAAAGTGGAAAACGGAGCCTATCCTTTTCCTTACCCCCTACCTAAAATGTTTTCTTTTAAGTAACCTACGTTTGCGTATAGAACCGTTTACAACAGCAACACTTTTAAGTGCAGGAATTTCAAAGCTAACATAACGGTCACCGCAGGGGCATTAAGATACGTTATCTCTTATCTCTTATCATTGTCCGCACTGAGTAAACCGAGCTTAGGTGTAGCAATACTAAAGCTACGTTTCTATGTACTTGCTTGCTCTACAATTGTGGCGACAAGGTTATATGTTTAAATATTGTTTTAATAAATAACTTTTTCCATTTTCTGAGTTCCATGAAAAAAGTATAAGAAAGCATAAAGCCTTTAAAAAAATTATTGAAATTTTCAGAAATATTTTTATGTTAGGCATATTGTTTTGAATATTTTAGTCTCAATGTTTTTTTCTTTATTGCTTTAAGTATTTTAGTCATTTTAATTATAATTCATTTGTCTTATAGATTTTCAATAATAATTTGAAACTGTGGGGACAACAAATTCTTATTCCTCTCTGCCTACACTGCAGTTTGCGGGACAGCGTGAAGCTTATAAAAAACACTCCATTTTTGTTTTTTGCCTTATTAAGAAGCAAACTCTTTGCTAGGTCTAAGCAGACCAAATATACATTAGTATCGTTACCACATATTTCTAATCAGAACACGTTCAGCCAAAGAACTTTTAATATAAATAACCTCCCTAATATTATGAATATAATTTCTATATTTACAAGTTGGTAAAGTCAACACCTGGGTCTCTGCTCGGGTCATTTGCCCCACAAATCAGGAACCTAGCTTGATCTAGGCACTGTTAGGTGTTTTATAGGCCATTGTTGGAGCACGGAATGCCTTATTGTGGGTGCATGACTGGTTTACTTAGAAAACTAATACATTATGTGTTAGTTTATTACTAATTATAACTGAAGCACTAAACTAAACGGCCAAGTAATATGTAAATATGTATATAGGCTACATAATCTACTCTATTAGATTCCGTGTTTGATATGAAATTTTACAAATAAGACATCATTGCTAATATAATAATCTTTGCAATATTTCTGAATTTCAAGCTTTTTGCGGAAGAGACCTAGTAATACACAATTGACTAAGTAACTTCCTGCCAGTTCTCAATTTTGCATTTGGTATGGGCTCTATCCATATTAAAACCTACAAAAAATCCTATATAATACAAAACACCTAAAAATGTGTGTAAGTGCAATTCAATAAATTTTCGTTTCAAACTAAATATTGATTGTCTTAGCTCTATGTATACTTCAAATAAATTAATTACAGCATTAGTTACCAGTTATCCACAGATTCAATATTCACGTCAAAAATTCCATTCTCATTTGGACAGCAATCTATCCAAACTTCACGGTACTTCATAACGTTAGTAAGTCCAACCAAAGGTCTGTCTCGACAACAATGGTTTTAAAACAGTAACATTCTACGTTGCGTGTACGGGAGAACGACAGTTGCGCAAGCGCACTTCAATTATGGAAATTTGAAGAATCCACGGGAACCCGGTCAAGGCATTTCTTTAGCTGGCTTGTATTATTTCAAACGAGCTGCTAATGTTAGATTTAGTTGTATTTGTCATTTAATAGTGATAATTGGTCAATTTTCTAACACAAATGGCGTCAGCTTTAATATGGGGTAGGATGTGTGAATATATTACCTATTTGTTACTAGCGTGTTCAAGATTTTTGTAAATTCGCTACGTATTCATAGTTTATATTCTAACTCTTTTCCCGATAAACCCTGTTATCGGGAAAAGAGTTAGAAGATAAGACAGAGGAAATTTATTGTTAATATACTTCCTCTTCGACTAATTTTCATTTTCACTCACTTCATTTATAGATTATGATGCGACATCGCAAGATCCTCAAGATCAATCTCAATCAATCCCAATACAGCGCCTTAACAGTCCATTGTACCGCAATGGCGCCACAGAAAATTACATAATATAAAATATTAAAAATAATCCTATTACAGCTAAACTAACTAACCAATCCTATTACGGCGATCAATGTTTATTTTTGAAAGTAACCAAATAGAGTGGTAATTTTTAACTTTTAACTAACTTGACCTTAATTAAGTTGTTAGTTAGAAGAGGTTTTAACGCGAGTATTAAATTTAAACGTTTAACGACACTATAAAATGGACGTAAAGCATTTATTTCCATGACCTGTAAGCGGTGCAGTATGAAAAACTAATTAATTATTGAAATAAAGTGTTCACTTCTTATATGAAAACAAAATCTTTGCCTTTATTAGGATCTTGCTTAAGAAATGCAATTATAATATTTAATTTTTTAATGTCATTTGCATACTAAAGAAAGAAAAAAAATAGAAGACTGCATGGACGGTGTGCTATATTATTTTTAAATTCTACTAATTAAACCACAACATTTCTCTTCCCTACTTCAAAAACCAATATATATATCCGGAGAAAAAAATCAATAAAAAACAAACTCAACAAAACCTGAGTGATATCCCTGAAATGCCACGTCGAAGTCACTTGGAGGAGATGACAAAAACCAAATATAATTTTTTCCACCTTCATGTTTGCACCGTCACATTTAAAAACACGAGTCCCATACAAATCCGTATGAATCACCTAAGTGTTATTTAAGCTATTGACGTACATTGTTGGACTATCATGACTTATTATTACGCTCTGAAAATTGTATTACATTTATGTGTACACGGTTGGTTTCATCTGTCATTTCACTTTTCAATATAATATTTTTGTACTGTTACAACTATATTGTATAGACACTGATTATTCCACTGTCCACGAATCTGAAGCTACCGTTGAAACAGTTAAAGCTGTATCGAAATTATTAATTATTTTTTGGCAGATAGTTATAAATAAATTCACTTTTAATTTAAATTCTTTATAACCTTCATAATTATTGATCAAACCTAAATTCTAGATAATCTAACACCGAACCATAGCTATCGCTACAACACACTGGCAGCTAGGCGTCCAGTTTTCAAAACATAGGCTTTGTATTACCTAATGTTGAATGTTGTGACTAAATTAAGATGAAACTATTTAGAAGAATAATACTATTGTCTCATAATGTCGCAATTGAATGACATGCACTGACTATATAACTGTATAACATATGAATAAATGATTACTTGCATTATTATTTGGGCCTTGTAACTTGGCAATACCTGTTGAACAAGTAGGACGTCGATAGCGTTAAAATTTATGTTGGATATCTATTAAATAATAATTATGATTTTTCATTCTTCCCTGTTAAGATATTTATAGTTATACAATCCACGTGAGAGATCAAGTCCTTTTTGTTATAAAAATGATTCAAAGTAATCATTACATGATTTTCCTTCAACACTTAGTAGAAATCCAAAAAAAATTTACATTAGAAACTTATTTCATCCATGCTTCTTTTATTCCTTACTTTTTTTGTGATTTATATTCTTAAATTAAAAAGTAAGTTGAGGTAATAAAAGTTTTAACAATAAGATTTAGTAAGTGTATACAAGTGTAAAGGTGTCCCACAAGGATCCTTATTTCTAGCCCGGAATATATCTATTATATAACAATGAGCATGGATAGTCATTAAAGATAATCAAATAGAATCAATTTCACATGACTTAGCGTCCTTCGCGACTGCAACAGCGGAACGATTCGCGTGCAAGAGCAAACGTTTAAGTGAATTAAGCTATATTCATATCTGAATACAGTTCAATTTCAAATGATAATAGAACTATGACGATTTACATTATCATTCTAAATAAGGCTTTGCTGATATCGAAATAAAGTCGATATTCAATGAAAACCAGATACATATAGCAAATACTATTGTACTTCAAATGCAGTTGTGACAAAGGTCATTTTCATACGACGTGTTTTCTTAATGCAAGAAGAAATACTAAAAACTTCTAATGACACGTTCGGAGGTCTCTATACGACCGAATATCTAAGAGTCTAGTGTCGATTTAAGGGATTTTCAACCTTATTTATTAAAATTAAAGTTGAAAATTAAGTGGAATGTAATAAGATATGGATGTATGCAGATGATTTTACGCCCGGTCCATTCACAGTGCACGGGCCAATGTCACTTTGTCGGTATGTGATTGACGGTTACTCGTTCCTGGAGGCTGTATATGTTTTAACAATCGCCTACACTAGACAACGCTACATAAAGAATATTGTTTTTTTATGTTTCTCAATTTTTTCTCTGTGGTAATAATCCATTTGGCAAAATTTAATCATTATTGACAAACCTGCAGTAAAATTTAAAAAAAATGCACTTAAATACCTGCAACGATGATGATTAGTCATTTTAATTGCCATTTCAGAATCTGAGGAAAAGTTACAAAACGATTTTTAAAACCTAATTTATATTATTTTTTCGTATATTCTACGATTATTTCGAACGAACCGATTATTTATTATACATATTTTTTACTTTCTATATTTTTATTATCTCTATTGTTTTACAACTATAAGTATCTATAAATTAAAATAGCATTACTTTATAGTTTTTTGTAGTTACCAGTTGTGATTGTATTAACTTAATAATATATATTTAAAAATATTTCCACATCATTTTATAAAGAAAATCTCAATGTGTTTCTTGATTTTAATGTGTATGAAAAATTAAGTTTTTATCAAATCAATAATAACTATAGTTTAATTAAATATTACGAATGATTCATCAAAAATAATCAGTAAGTATTATTTGTACCGATATCAAATTCTAAGGTGATGACAATGAACAAACTACTACAAGCCCAAATCAGAGGTAGTAGGCAGAGGGAACCTTGTCTTAAAGACATTCCATTTCACACGCACTTTCACGCACAAATTTCCAGTAATTGGATATTAACTGGCGAAACACAACGCCGAACGTTGTTTTGTTACCAAAGGGAACTTGCGAATTCCAGATGAGGAATTCGAAACCACAATTGACACAGACACTATGCCGCCGTGCAACGTATTATATCGATATATAAATTAACTCTCTGTATCTGTCGTATGATAGGTTTATGACATTTTATATGACTAACAGATGTTGTTCATGTTTATGATTACAAAAGGTTAGTGAGGTTTGAAACATTATTTATATGATTAAAATTTTAAAGTACTTAGAGCTAAAACTGAATAACAGAAATCAACATACTTACTAAAAACTACTTGAATGATTTTTATTACTTCCAATAATGATTTATTTATTTTCCATTTCAACCTTATTTCCACAAAGAGCGGGAAAGGCACACGTCCAATTTGTTTACCAAAGCGGGGTAATGAAATAGCTCAATCATAATATTGATAAACGTCCATATTTAAAAAAGATACTTATTTGAAAAATAATATTATGTAATTTTTGAGTACAAGCTTACTTAACTATATTTGATAGTTATTGTTTTGGTTAATAAGAGAAGAGAGCCGAAGGTTTTTTTTAAAGATTCTTAAAAAACCTTAATTAAGTTTAATATTTCAAGTTTTAAATAAAACATCTTTACGCTCGCTTAAATGGAGAAAATAAATAAGGATTCATTCCCCCGAGTGGGAATCGAACTCATCGTCGCGTTTGTACCACGACGGAGAACCATATTAAAAGTTTTATATATTAAATAACTAAACAATATTTAATAGGCGCTTTGACAAAAATGACAATAGCTTAGCATAGCGTTACCCATCAGCAATACAGAAGTATCGTGCGTAACGGAAAGTCCACAAGTCGGTCATGGTGAAGCGTATTTTATGCTTCGAATTATGATCTGTGGCCTTGGTGCCACCATAAAAACGCCATAGATGCATTATGCACGTTTGTAATTTTGTTCAATTGATAGTTACATTATGTTTACGTGGCTCAGGTTAAAAATATTCTATATATATAGAATGATTGCAGATGCAAATTTTAGTTAGCCATTTTGACTGATGTACTAAGTTAAAAAAGTGAAGTTTTAAGAAAAATATGTTTTTAACCTCTTTTACCAGTTTTTTCTGTCACATTAGATTCTTTTGCAAAATGCATGCCAAAGTGACTATTCTGCTGGTGCCATTAATTTCTCTATAGTCATAGAGAAATTGGTGGTACATACTGTGGCATACTGTGATAAGAGAAAATAACTTTAACTTTTAATATTTTTAATATTTTATAAAATGTCTTTATTCAAGAACTTATTGTTGTATTAAGACATTCGGATAACCGAATATGAAGATAAGCATTATAAAAAGTCTACAAATTGTTTAAAAATATTCTAAAATTATTAGTCGAATAGAATTGTCTTCTATTCTACATACATTTTTGTTTTCCATCACAAGTAAGATATTTGTGTCTCATCGTCACAACGTATTATAAACTTAATTAGCACCTACACTGTATGTAAGTACCTACAAGGCTACGATTATCTGTGACAGATTTACGTGTCAATTTATTCTTTTAGCTCCACGCTGTATTCCGCACATAGCAGGTTAGGCAAAGGGAACCTTGAGTTAAGACACTCCCTTCCTCAATTTCCGCGGAATTCTGGAACCTGTCGCGATAATAGTTATATATTAGATAACCTGCGCCACGGCTGAACTAGTAAAAAGCAGAAATCTTGCAGGTCCCTTTATGTGTGTAGTAAAGCACTAAGAGAAGATCTCCCGAAATTCCCAATGAGTAAAACGATATCCCCCGGGATAAAACGGGATTATCTATTTTACATATTAATATTGCTGGTGACGACTAGTACATATTCACATATGTATGTTTGCGTTTGACAATCACATTACCTAAGAGGCTAAGAGTAACGTTACATTGTTACACCGCAAATTATGCGACTTCAATGGCAACCGCCGTTTATTTTACTTTCAAGGCGACGAAAATCCATCATGAGCAAAATATCAATAAATTATATAATTTCAAAACATAAATTAAAAAACACATAAGGTATTTCACTATTCATCTCCTGGCTGTACAGATAGAACGGCACAGATCGGAACTACGGGTCGTAGAACGTTCAATTTTAGCATGTACATTCCTTGGATTTAGAGAAGATTAAAAATTCTACGGTAAAAAATAAATTTCACGTTTTACAGTGCATGCAGCCAAAATAACGGGCTGGTTGTAGTATATTATAATAAGTAAGAATTCTATATTGAATACACTAGACTAGAGCAACTAACGATAAAAAATAAGTTTTTTAGGCTTTTAATCAAAGCACAAGAATCGAACTGACTACTCATCAGGTAGAAATTAGCCAGGCGGTACCAACCTACCAGGTCAACGACTAAAAGAACGTAGATAATACGAATATGTCAAATTCACTTTCAACCACCGTGGTACGCGATACGCAAGTATTTGAATAGACAAGCTACACCTCAGCTACTAATGTTACACCTAGTGACCTGAACTGTCTAAACTAATAAAAATTAATATAAACTTTATGCGTTCAATCCATACCTATATTATAAATTCTAAAGTAACTCGGTCTGTGTGTCTTTTACGCAATTAGGGCCGTACCGCTAATTTAATTGTGATAATATACTCATATAGAGATACTTGAGGGTCTCGGGATGAACATAGGATATGTTTTTTCTCATATTTGTAATATTTTCGATATATACCAATATATTAAAATACTTTAATTTAATTTGAGATGCAATTTATTCCTCCATGTTAATAACAACCGTCGTTGCTAAGCAACGATTTGCAAAGTTTGTTGTTAGAAAACGTCACCCAAAATGAGTGAAAATAAATATATTTAATAAATATTCGTATAGTTCAAGCGGGCGTAGCCGCGTTCGGCTCCATTAGTTAATATCATAAAATATGTATGTATGTATATCCCAAACAATAAGTTTTTTTTTTCAGATATATTTATCTTAGGGTAACGGAGCCATAAAATCTCTCTGTGATAAAGATCATTTTTTTTCTTAATTTTTAGCTTCACTATGTATCGCACATGGCAAGGAAGGCAGAGGGAATCTATGAATGTGTTATGACTCCAGTCCCGTTATGATACTTCCGTTTTATAAAACAATAAAAAAAACAAATTTGAGAGTATCAATTATATATCCAGCAGGGTAGGAAGAGAACCTAATGTTACGACAATGCCTTTCCTATCCTATACTGGGTACATTGCCTACCTATCCTTCTAAAAAGCAATAAATAAAGATATAGATATAAAGGTTTAACTATAAAGGCGACGGTTATGCTTCAATTTTCATTTGGAAGAATAAGATATTCTTAATGTCTCCAAATTGGATAGCAATGTGTGCGTTGAATAAAGTGTTTTAACACAAGGTTCCCACTGCCCCCCCTAAAGTATGCAGGTTACAGAGTGAGTTTAAATTATTTTAAAATATAGTAACATAAAATAGTCTTTAACAAATTTAACCAGCTTTAATAATTTCAGTCTTCGTACATTACGATTCTAACACTCACATTAAACTTTTGCGTATGCTATCGATCATTCAACTTCGTCACCGTGTACTCTGTAAACAAACGTTGCTTAGCAACCTCTCCATCTTAGTTAGAAAGAGAGAGAAACAAATATAAATTACAACGAGTGTGAAAGAGACGAAAACCTGAGCGATAATGCGCGCGCGCAGGTTTTATTTGGTGTTACGTTTTTATTAGGGATATTATTACTTCCTACGTTATTATGGTCGTAGTATTGAAATTAAAGCGTTTCCCTGAAGTCGTAAAGTGCTATTGGAAAATGTATTTTCTTGAAGAAATTGCCATGAGAGTTGTATAGGGAAATTATAAAGGGACAAAGGCAGAACCTGTAGTATAATTTATGTAAGGTACGTGCACTATAAATGTTTAATATCATATACAGGCTTTTTATAATGTAAATCAGTTCAGTTTTATTAAAACATATTTATGTTTTAATAAGAAATAATTTTACTCATAATAAGTAATCTACAATACAACAAAGTATATCTCAAACGTAAAATCAAAATCAAAACACAGACATGTCATTGCCTGGAGTCTGACACAGAATATATAAAAAAAATCAAAAGCCGCCGTCAAATATCAGCAAACACGTTCGAAAAGTAAACAAAAATAAAAAAAAAATTAAAAACGGCAAAGGCCCACCCGCGTTTCATTCTCACTTCCGAACGCACGAGTTATTTCAAAAACAAATATCTACTTGCAAATTGTGGTTTGTTTTAAAAAAGTAGACCGTATAAATATTATATGTTTTTTATCTGTTCCCTTTTTGTCATGTTTAGTCTGTAGACATTAAGTCAAATATGATCAAAAGTAAATTTTTTGTAAAGATATGTGTATTTTAATATCTTCTATAATGTTTTGTTCAGATTTAAAATTAGACAGGTACCTACTTAAGTTAAGCAAATAAATATAGCCTTCCCTTTTTTGTATATTTTTGGCAAATATTAAATATTTAAAAATATTATTGTTTAAATGGGAACGAAGTGTCTTAACACAGGTTCCTGTCTACCCTGTCTACCCTGCTATGTGCGAAACTCCCCTTTGTGCTCCAGTACACCTATTTACATGTTTAATGCCAAATTTATTTTTCCGGACATTACTTTATATATTTAGAGAAATGTAAAGTACACAAAAATAGAAAACGCAGAACTCTAAAAGCCACATGTGTTACGAAACGAAACAAAAGTATCTCCAAGATGAGCGATTGCATAAAACATAGAATATTCAGTTTAAACTGGCTACAGGCTATTTAAATTCATTTAAATCACAATAACATTGTATTTACTTGGTAATGTAAGAGACGGTTGCGAAAGCGAGATGGTCTCACAAAAGGTTTCTATTGTAAAAATATGTTACTGTCACCTATGGTACTTTATTTAGGTATGTGACTAAAAAATTATGATTAGCCTTCTAATACATTCAAGTCTTTCAGTAGGTAGGTACTATAATTAGCAGAGACAGAGAATATAGTGTCATGGCCGTTCTCCGTCTTTCACTTTTTTTTTAATGGAAAACACAAGACAAATGAGCGTACTGATCACCGCTGCCAACGATCCCGTTTAACACCAAAAGAGTTACAGGAGATTCGTCTTATACTACATAACAGAGAACGTTGACTTTTTAACGGTTCGTCATCGTTAACTAAGTTCCCTCTGCCTACCCTGGCAAATGCTATACACATATAATGAAGCAGTTTTTTCCTTTAAAATGGAAGTAGAGGCATTCGTGGCGCAGAGACGCAAGCGTGCGAGTGTAAACGCGACGCGAGTGGTTGTGGTAAATGAAATATTGAATAATTTAATTTCCCCGATCTGGTAACCCTGAAATTCGCCACTCAACCTACAATGTCTGTATAATTGCTGTAGAAAGAGGGGAACAGTGCCTTAAACACTAGTTCCCCAGGTTCTCCCTACCTCCCATGCTATGTGCAGACAACAGAAAAATATAAGCATTACTTTCACAACGAGCAATACTTCAGTCGACTTCTCGTTTTGATCACATATCAAAACTCAACAGTAGTTAACATTCAAAACGTAAAAAGATCTACAAGTGGTTTACAAGATAGACCACTCTTGTTACATCCAACCCGCATTGTGTACTTAATTTGTCCTGAACGAATTTCTACCACCAGGCTATAGTGACCTCTTTCTCTTTTAAAAAACTAAATAAGTAGAGATCAACCAAAAATGGGTGTTTATGCACTAAACGTGACTCGCATACGGCCATTGATGATAATTTGAAATAAAAAAGAGAATGCGGGTCTAAACACCTGTCAAGTGTCAACCGGTGGCCGGAGGTTGTTTTTTTTATATATTTACTTGGCTTTAGGACCTTTGCTTTTGAACTTTGTACTATATTACTCATAATGTATACACCAGTATATTAATAATAAAAGGATATTACTAACAGTTTCACGCTGTGTCCCGCATAGCAGGACAATCAGATGGAAACTAGTGTTCAGACACTCCGTTCGCATTAAAAGACTTCACACTACAATTCTGTCGGCATTGCGTGTTGAGTGATGAAACTGTAAATGTAAATATTAAATATTTCACTTGTCACGTTTACAGTCGCGCGCTTATCCCCCAGCAACTACTTAAAATATGTTGAATCCTGATTTCTAGGCCCTTTTCATTCAACCCATACATTTTAAAACATATATAAATTGAGTTTAAAATAGAAATATCAGAAACGATCAACGAGCCCCAAAAGGAAGTGTATATAAAAAAATATATCTGGCATTCCGATGTCCTATCCAGCGTTGACACAACTGAGTCAATAGTCGAGTGCCGTGCAGAATGAAGACTGGTTTAATTTTGGAGTTGAGAATATTATAGTTATCATATTAAAATTTAGAGCTTTTCTTCAGCTTTCAGCTTCAGCTATATCTAGCAGAGTAGGCAAGAGTTAGGCTAGTATTAAGACACTCAGTTCCCCATAGTCCGTTTATAGGGAAAGACTATAGATTACTACATATATATCACATAAAGTTAATCGTTTCGATGTACTCTTATATATAAAAAATAAAGGAACGAAATAAAAATTATCATTTTTTTCGCACAAACACTATAAGAATAATTTTTGGGTCAAAAGATTTCGCAAGCAACGCCAATTCATAATAACAAATTTTGCGAAACACACATACATATATCGAAAACTCTTACAAAATGGTCAAACTGAAAAAATCTTGGTCAACGTATAAATAAAAGTAGTTTTAAATTTTTAATATTCTCTTTGAAATTATAATGTCGGTATATACAAATACATACGTTAAGGTATTAGCATATAATACGGGTCGGTGCTATGTTTTTTTGACCCCTGAAACTATTAAAGTATTTAAATATGGATAACCTTCTGTTTTTGATTTTGTTAAATTATAATTAACTATAATTGTTGAAGTTGTAGTATTTAGAAATAATTATTTTTTTCAGTTGCATCCTTTTACCTGCAAAATACAGGGTAGGTGGAAAAAACGCCCGTTTTTCACTTTATACCGGAATTCGAGACATTGCGTGTTGATTGGCGGCATCCAACCCTGACTTTTCTGTAATTTTTTGTGATATTAAAAATAATTAAATCCCCTGAATGGCATCGAACACTCAATCATAGCGTTTGTAAGTATATTTTGAAATATTTACATAAGTGATATTTATTATATGACACAATTCTCACTGTTTAAAACTAACGACAAATTGAGAAAGGAAGTTGCTTAACACTAGTTTTTTTTAATGTACGAAATACAAGATTTAATCAATACAATATAGACATCTATAAAACATTTTTAAGCTATTTTATATCTAAAAGGTTTCCAATAATAACAGCGTTAGTTTTAGTTTCAAGTTATGTTACAGCCATGAATAATCGATCGATACGATAACGTATAACGTGAGCTAAAACTCTACATCAAGCAATGTTCGCTTTCGAATATATTATATAAAAAATATAGATCATTTTTTATATGGAATTGTAAAGTTAAGAATATCGTGTATTCCTCACTAATGTTGTAAATTTTGCACTGTCGTTAGTGCTAGTGCTAAAAAAACTGGACAAGTGCGAGTCGAGCTCGTTAAAAAAAAAGTTTGTGGTCTCAAGCTTTTTTCTGAAATTCAAGCCTAGCTTAGCCCGGGCCCTTTCATCTGATACCTTACTTGAACTAGCTTTAATACCAAATTTTACCCCACTTTTAAGGTATTTTTTTAGGATTTAGTCACAAATGTATGGTTTTCAGATTTTTTCCTGGACTAGTACTGCTGAACTTGATGTAGCAAATTTTCGTGACCTTAATTATATAAGAAATGAATGCAAGTAATATATATGTTTATATAAATTAAGTAAAATATGGATATTATTGAATTTACTCAAACAGCGAAATGGTGTGAGAAACGGTCATACAACACCGCTCACTCAACCGTACCGACGATCAATCAAGTTTGAATGTACTCTTAAAATAAACCTAATAAAATAAATATTTTTTTAAGATAGCCTAAAAAATTATAAGTATAACTTATTATTACATATAGCAAAACTAATCAGTCAAAATTTAAAAAAAATATATGTTTTTTTTAGTTTCAAGCTTTATCCTGCATACATAAGGATAGACAGTGGGAACCTAGTATTCCCCTTCCCAAAATCCGCCATATTTCAAGGGTTCTAAATTATAATTTCTGCTATTAATCTAGCACTATAACGATAATGTGATTATATAACTAAGAAAAGATGTCTAAATTAAATAAGCCATCGTAAACTTGAGTGATCTTGCCTACAGCTCAAAGACACCGCTTTCCTAGAACGTTTGTTTGTTGATCCCTTACTCAACAACTATAAAATAAGAATGCAAAGACTAGGTTTACTTTAAATATAAGAAAGAAAATATTTTTAATTGTGTATAGAGAAGAAAGTAGATAATCCAGTGATAAGCGTGAAGGCAGATGTAGAGCAGGGGTAAAGGAGTTTATTAACACTAGGTTTCTTCTGCTTTAAAAATAACTATTGTTAAACGTCATCATAATCTATGTATATAAAACTATTCCGTTATTGAGTGACTAACAGACAACGCACAACTACTGCTCGATGAAAAAGGTTACGAAGTTCAAAAATGCCATGTAGAGTGTAGGGGAGCACTAAGACTGGGTTTCTCAAAATTCCTTCGGAAACGGGCCAAATTTTCCATTTAATTTAACGGGCCAAATTTAATTTCCAAGGATTTTTCCATTAACGCCTAAAAGTCCACGCAAGCTGCCATAAATAGCGACGAATAGAAAAGAAAATAAATTAGTACATACTACATACATGAAAAAAAGGTTTCTTTTTCATCTGCATGCATCTTTGTTGATGAAAAAATATGATAAAAAAATATAAATATTATATAGATAGATAGATAAATAAAAATATAACCTTAACCAACTTTACACATATTTTTTTGCATATTTCACATAAAGCACTAATGACAATATAGCAAAAGAACATAAATTTTCATGAATACCTATAACGTTTAATATTATCTACCCCCGTAAGTGAAACGTGACGGCGATAATGTATGGAAAAAACTTTACATGTCGCTCGCTAATGGCGGGGCGGGAATTGCGGTAGATAGTAACGCTTTATTGCACAAGTAGGTATATGGCCGCCGAAATCATAAACTATTATTACCTACCGATTTTTTATTTTTTAAATTTTTGGTGTTAAATATGCAAAATGTGATATATTTTTGCAAAATATGTTCTATGAGAGGCAATTCAGATAAGAAAATACAAATAAAATCTAATCAATAAATGTCGATTACTTTTTTTTTGCTTATACGATTAAGACACTTCCGTTCCCTAGTTACTTTCAGCTGAATTCATGAAGTGTATGTGTGCGTGTGTTGTGTGTAGTATATGTGTGTATGTGTGCGTGTTGAGTGGCGGAACATAACCCCATTTATATTTGTCATTTAACAAATCAGCCGAGCCCTCCTCTTTATCGGCTATGTATAGACTAAAATCAGGTATTAATCACTCCTCGATTATTAAATTTCTTAGCAACGTCAACTTTTAAACAGATAAAAAAAATATATATTTAAACACTTAACAGATTAAAAAATTAATCATTTTACAATACAGCGCGTTATATTCACAAACTCGAGAAATTATCAGAAACTACTTGCTTTGACAGATAACAAAAGATAAGAATTACAGTCATAGTTTCCCGCCTTTTACGTTATCTGTGCTTAGGTGTTAACTATCTATGCTCTATTTGTTTTTTTCTAATTACACTTGGAATTCATGTAGTGTTAGTGAGTAGGGCTGGCTTTTATTACAAAAACTTCATTAGACGTATTAACAATTAAATTCATATGGGACACCTTTAGAAATGCTTCAAAGAATTTTGGCCATTTTTAAATTAACTATGAATTTTATATAGCATTTTTAACGTTCTAGCAAAACATTTTTTCGTTCTAGTCTAGCTATCTATTTATGAAGCTTATTTTTTTAAATTTTCACGCTCTATTCTGCACATAGCAGGATAAGCAAAGGGAAACTAGGAACCTAGTGTTAAAGCACTCCGTTTCCACTAAGATTCAGTTCTGATTTAGACTTTCCGCCGAATGCGGCGGAGCTTAACGCTCAACGGAGGACATGAAAATATTAGATATTTCATTTCCTTGAGTGGGAATCGAACCACACCCTTTCGCGTTTGTTTGGCCTAACTGTTTTTGTTAATTTATATACACCTACATAACTAGGAAAAAACATTTTATTCTTCCAGCCAACCCTACTGGAAGTGATAATGAGTCAAAATACTTTTTAAAAGCCGAGGTCGTGGCAATCTTGCGATAAATAGGTTTGAATCGTTAATTACGTACACTGAATATGCATGAAGGTTTCACTACAATTATTGTTAAACAGACAAAGATACTTAAAATATTAGAGACACGTACAGAACAGCTATTGCTATATTGGGAAATATTTAAAAAAAACATACATAGGTAGATTTATCTGTTATTTGTACTAACGTTACTGTACTGTTACTTTTATTAGCTTGTGGATATTATATTTCTTTTCATAGACAAAAAAAATGCATGTGCGGAAATTATAGAAAATATTATACCAATGTGTAATAGAAAATATGTTTCCAAACTGTATGTAACTGTATTTCCTAAAACTAACTTTTTATATTTAGTGATTTTTAATAATAATAAAAATATTTTTCCAAAAAAAAGTATATATACGAGTATAAAAAAAATGTACTATATAATTTTTTTTTCACCATTGTGAACAATAGTACTTACGATACGAGTTATTTTTCCGTAAAGAATATAATATAAGGCTGTTCGAGATAGCAACAATTATGTTTATACAAATTTTTCCTTTAACACTTCAGTAATAAAGATAAATTTCCAATAAAATTAAGAGTTTGATCAGCTGTATAAAGGTTCTTGTATAATAAGCACCTGATACAACACGAACTGGCAATCATGCGAGTTATATTAATTTATAGAAGTAAATGTAATATATATTCATATTTAGAAAAGACAACATCTTGCACCATTCTTTGTTCAGTTAAATTATTTAATAGTTAATAATTTTAAGTAATTTAAGTAATATTTCTTAATACCTGTTTAATTCTTAGTGTTCTAGCTATTATTTGTAGACAGTGAAAAATAATATTTTAATAAGATCAGGAAAACATATATCGGTCGGTTCGACCGGGTCAAATTATAACGTATGTGATGTATGTTTGTACGACATATACTTATTATTTTAACATTACTTCTATGTTATAATTGGCGTTTAAAATAAAAAACTAATTTTAGTTTGTAGTCAATATCAGCTATTATTACTAGAAAGCAATTTTCAAATGTTTGTTTAAACGAGTAAAATATTCTTATTTATTATAAAACTAATTTTGAACAATAATATTACAAGATTTCGAAGCTTTTCACAAAAAATAAATCACAAATCTAAAATCTAACAGGACGTTTACTTAAAAACGACCAAGAAAATACTAATAGACGCTCAAATTTATAACAACCAAGTAATATATTCACATTCTTCAGTTACCAAAATACAAGAAAATTAACTTAAACCGCTGCGGTGACCGAATTAGCTATGTCACTTTATCACTCGAGTGACGTCTGCATTGGCGCGAAAAGATCCGCCATTTTACCGAGCACAGACAATTAAAACATGTCCTCTTTTTTTTACGCATCTAGACAATAGATTTGCGTGCCGTGAGGTTGTTTGAAATAATTTTATACTTCACAATCGTATATAATTGAAATTGTGAGGTAGAATCATTCAATGTCAGACCGCTCCTTCGATTGTAAAATAAAGATATCGAGAAATATTATGAGATTGGATCGGTAATTTAAAAATGGCATAATAATATATTGCGAGTTGTGGTATTCGATTTATACGCATCGTACGTAGAGTATACTTGACAAGAAACGTGATTCTATAACGTAATTTTAATTTCTTTACTCATACAACTAGTTAAACTCCTATGACGCAGTAGCTGTAGTAGCTATAGCAATTTGTAAAAGTTATTAGTCAGGTCGAAATTGGGTAATAATAGTTTATTTTTTTACTGTACCTAAGTACATTACTCTCGGATGCATCAATTTCATGAGATTATAATTAGAAGTTATTAGACAGATTTAAGATAAAATCCTAATGAATCAATATTTATGTAATGTAATAAAGCTAGAGTTTGTTTGACCCCCCCAATCCTAGAAGCTGATAGTAAATTTTTTGCTAACTGTAGGCAATTCAACATTATTAAGCGCTATAACTTCTAATTAGATTTAAATATTAATATTTATATAATAAGTAATTATTATTACGTATATTTTTAATAAAACCAAGGGATACATTTAAATAATGACGGAAGCATCATGAAGCAGCGATGTTGCCATAACTAGTAATATTTAAAGTATTATACTAGCTACCGATAGCTATTTTTGTTGTTTTTGTTGACATGTACACTCGACGATTCAAAAGTGCTTTTATAGTTTATTTGAATAAAGAATATTTTAAATTTGAATATATAGGTACATACTAAGTATAAAAAATATTTAACTATACCTTATGTACATTAAATAACCAAAAATCGACAACATACTTAGAGACACAAGAGTGTAACATCAAATTTATAAGATTCAGCAATGATTTTCACAATAGAATGCTCAAATTCTAACCTAAATCCTCATAAGCCACAGACTTAATACCAACCACTGGACCAGAGACTCACTCAACTGTAACGTATGACTTTCAAACGTCTTTCCTAAATACGACAGCATTAATATTTAATTGTTCGCTACAAAACAATAAACCTACGCTAGTCGTGCTAAAACAAAAATCATCATTAATTTTATTGTATATTTTCATAGCTTTGGCGTGTCTTGCGCAAGCATCGTAACACCTCACACGGATACTATAAGTATTTATTGATTTTTACCATTGATTGACCCATTTTTTTTTAGTTTAATTAATAGATTTAAAATGGCACTCAGAGTCGCCGATCTGCGTATTAATAACAATTAAACCTCGAATAATGGTTTTAATTAATTAATATAGCCTAAATTTTAATAAATATCTCTGGATGCGGCAATCAATTACGTTTGGGTAGGTAAATAAAGCAAAATTATGATAATTGGTACTCTTATTTGGCGATTTGAGCAGATATTTGTAGGTCTTCAATTCTCTCTGTCAGCTATAACCCCGTATTAAAAAATCTCTAGTAAAATTATTTTGAAAGTTTTATTGTTTGCAAAAAAATATATATGAAATGCAATATAATATATTTTTTAGTTATTTCAATCGATTTTGATATCATAATTTTAATAGTTTTTAAAATCTAGTATATTACATACAGTGTTTAGTAAATATAGCGTCGAATATAGTACAAAAACTATCTAATTTTTTATAATAAAATTGACAAAATATCGATTTCCGGCCATCCCTCTGACACGGGGCTTAAGCTGTTTAAGCCCTAAGATTATTATACTATTATAAAATATGTGAAATAGTATTTTTAAGAAATAAATAATAGATAAAACACTGCGACAGTATATGTGTAATCTACCGAGTTGACTCATATTGAGCAATTTTATCTTTAAAGTAATGGTTCAAAAATATAAAGGTAATATGTAGTTTGCGAATCTCATTTCTGGTACAAATTTATTTGCCATTTATAAATCAATCTTTACTATATGTAAAACTCTTCTGTTACTGATAGACAGACAACTTACAGACGAAACTAGGCGGAGTAGAACGCTAAAAGGCACGTGAGGGCCTTGAATAAACATTAAGATTTTTTTTAACTTCACGCAGTATACCGCACATTGCAAATTAGGCAGAGGGAACTTAGTGTTACAACATTCCGTTTCAATTAAGACACTTCCGTTCTACACTATTCGCTGAATTTTGGAACCATTACATGTGCAGTGGCAGAATTCAACGCCGTTGCCTCATTACCAGTGACGCAATGAAAATATTAAAGTGCCTAGTGCTCTAGTAGAAACACATCAGAAATGCGATGATTAAATTATCATCATTATAAAGTCCTCAGATTACTTTTTCTGTAAGATCATCTCCAGCGTATACTTCAAACAATTATAATAGATACGAAGAACGAAACAGGAACGTAACCTGATTTACCCATATAATTGATACTGCCAATGTCATACGTGCCAGAGTGCACTTCATGCTGACCAAGTAATACATACCTATTACCTTTAAGCTAAACAAGTTAAGTGTCTGACATCACGTCGTTTAACGACGCTACCGTTCTACTAAGAACAGTTAAAACTTGGAACTCGTTACAATGTAATACCAAGTATGACAAAATAGAGGACGGTCGCTACTAAGTACGGTAACGGTCCAGTTTAAAAAAAATGCAGATTAAAAAACAAAAAAAAATCGATTTTTTATGTCAATTATATTTATAGTAGGTACCTATAGTGATATATTTAATTTCTCGTCATGTTCTTTGAGTCATCATGCGTGTTGATATGACAGATGCTGTATCTAATATAACGTAATAATTCCATCGTAGTGTAGAGCCACAAGGCTGTGACTAAAACGCGACGGTAGTGGGTTTGACTCGGGTGAATGAAATATGAAATATATAATGTTTTCATTTCTTCGCCTTTCTTCTATATATAATGAGACAAAAATGCGACGTTGAGTCGTTCCGCCAAGTGTATCAATTAAAACCTTTCCGAGATTTGACGAAACGAACTCTTTAGCTTTATAATATTACTATAGAAATATAGATAGATTGTATGTTTATTATTATTATATGTATAGAAAACATGGTTTACACTTCACGCTACGATGGCGATATGTAATATATAATATATGCAATATATCTCTACATATTTACAGTTTTACACAAAAATTGTAAAAAAATTCACTACGTATTTGATTACCTCTTCGAGGATAAAACTGTTTTTTTGTATAGAATCAGCCAGTGTTAAAATATTATTTCGTCAAATCGTCACATAGGTGCTACGACAAACGTTTGTGCTAAATATCGTGACGTTTAATAATCACATTAAGAAAAAACACATTTACAGTTTTTTAATTTATACTGTAACTTACGTGTCTTCAAAATAATCTTTAATAATAAACATAATCTCTTATGGCTTATTTCTTTTCAACAATAATGGATTCCTATCAATAATTTTTTATTTTTTATTATTAATCTTATAAAAGAGCAAAAAATAACTATATATTGTAGTATGTATTTTCAAACAAGATAAAAAAACTGAGGTCGTTCTAATAACAACTTTTAATATTTTTATTAACTAGTAATTGTCACTTATATATAACTTATACAATATTGGCCCCAATACATCCCTAGTGGAACACCAAGAAAAAAAACGAAGGATATACAATTTGTACTGTAAATAAACGTAAGTTAAAATAACAATGCAATATTTGCGTTTAACCGCTCCTTGACCTGATTGTATAGTCTACCACACAGGTATCTTGAGATAAAGGCTTTGCAGCAAAAAAAGATCAAAAATTTGAAAAAAAAAAACGTAATTGTTCAGATCTTTTTGAATATATCATATCTATTTAATGTTAAATAAAAACTTAATATTTCAAAACAATTTTTAATTGCATAAATAATGAAATTATATGCAACACATTGTACATTTTAATTTCGATAGTTAATAAGTAAAAAGAAGGAAGCCAAATAGTACCTAAAGCCTCTTCATTCTGAGGGTGTCTTATTAAAAGCAAAAGGACTATAAATTTGATTACCTTTAGAAATAGACACAATACAAAGTTTAATGTTAACGTTTAAAACCAATAACTGCTAGCAATTGAATGGAATGAGCATTAAAGTTGTTAATTTATTCATAAAAGTACAATATTGTAGAGGTTCGTTGGAGGACACACGTAATAAGAATTAAATTTTTAATTTTTAGAAACGATGAGTTATTAGCGTACGGTCAGGGTGATATTTCTTTTGCTTCACGCTGTATCCCGCATATAGCATAGTAGGCAGAGCGAAAGCGAAGCGAAGTGTTAAGAATGTTTTATTCTGTTCACTAGGCACTGACCAATTTTCGAGACATTGACGCGTGTTAAGTGGCGGGAGACAACGCCGCTCTTTGTCCTGTTACCAAAGTGACTATATGAAAACAATAAGTGACAATCGAACCTACAATCGTCGACTTTATAATTAGAGACTCTGATAATAAGTTTTATAGACGAGTGGTATTAAGTAATTTGCATAGATGTAATCAAAATTAGCTAAAATGCAGTAAATGACTTTAATCACATTCCATCCATGAAGAAAAAAATACTTAAATGCTTTTAATTTCTAGAAATGTATTTAGTTTTGGATATGGGGTTGAAAATTTAAATATTAGGTTATTGTGTATCAATGTTCCAATGATCATGGGGTTTCCTTAGGTGGAGATCCTGTCTTGGGATTAGTAAATTTTATAGGTAAGTAGGGCACCTCTAATAATAACATATATATTAACAAGTTAATATTTGTATTTAAACGCTATTATTGATAAAAACATGGATCAGTCTCTAGTATGATATTAGCGCCAGATAACCCTGGAGGGCTTAATCGGTAAGTTTTAAACAAACAAATTTATATTTCCATAATGAACACAACATTAGATTAAGCGTTTCAACAAACCCCTTGACTTTTTTGTTTGTAAGATATTTAGATATTTTATGAACATTTAAATAAATACTTTTAAAGGCATTTTAATACATCTGCAGTTCTCGGCAGGAAATTATTCTTTATGTGTGTCGTAATTACGATGATTTAACCCGAAACCTTGGTTATTAACGTTATGAATAAAATTATTGTCTTAAGGAAGGAGTGTGAATTTGCAATCTCAACCTTGCGATTAATTTAATATTATAAATCATCTTATAACTCACGAGCGTATGTTGTGGTGTTTGAATACTTAGATTAATATTTTTTAAGAATAATATATACACACACACACACACACACACACACACANGAAGTAATATTTTGGTAATTTTCTGTCAATAAAATTAGTTGATTATTTGAATGTTATTATATATATACGATAAAATATAATAACATTCAAATAATCTACTAATTTTATTGACAGAAAATTACCAAAATATTACTTCTACAAAAAATATTCGGAAAATTTAAAAGTTTTGGAAAATTTAAGTTTAATTTAAATTTTGGTCTTACAGAACAAAATAGAATTACTCTTTTCTGCATTTTTATTCAGTTAAAGAAAGATTAACGCTTTCTAACCCATAATCCAAGTTACTAGTTTATTTTGAGGATGACAGGTTAAACACCAGTCTACTATGGAAAAAAAGGCGTTTTAGGTTTATAATAGGTTTACAACTTCTTGAAGAAATAGCTATACATATAGCATACCATTTCAACATACATCATATATAACTTTATGGGCCATTATTTTTTATTATGCAGTACTTTGAACTAACACTCTTTACATAAACGCATTGAGTGTTTTATTTAAAATGAATCACAGTATTATCACTGCAACGCCTCTCCACAATCCAACACTTATGTATATCTAACTAATTATAATGTTACTTAAAAAGAAATCCCATTGATGCATTACTGAGGAAGTGTCAAAAGTGACATCACATCTTCAAACGTGACTCAAGTTAAGAAAATAAGTGAAATACAAACATTTGTAACCATAAATGTTAATAATAAAAAATAAACCAAAAGTCATACAAAAAAACTCACCAAAAGAGGATATCCTAATTCGATAACGTTATTTGAACAGCACAGTTACCGAAAACTAGCAAAAAATGAAATGTGTGTCCCGTGTGTTCGAAGGGACGTCTTGACGTGGTGACGTCCAGAACGTAACTGAGCGTTGAGGCGGCGCCTGCGCACTGAACTACACGCCTCCACTCACACATTCAAATTTATGTGTGCAAAGAAGGCTTCGTGAAAATGCAAAGTATTTAATAAATAATGTTGCGATGTCGTTTCAAAGTTTGGATGAAAAAAAGGCAAACGAATATTTAAATTATGCATTAAGGTTGATAAGTGCCTTAAAAATGGCGCGATGAGAATTCATTAACCTAACAATATAATATGAGCATTGTATTTACGTAATTTTACGTGCAAGAGTATAAAACTTATAAAAATAATGTTCATATTTAAATTATTGAAACAATTACACCTTGAAATACAAATATGTAAAATGTAATAATTATCACAGGCATTTTAGTACTTTTAGGTAGGGTACATTAATTTCTTTATAATATTGATTATCGATTTAGGAGTTTTTAGGCATTTAGGCAAAATTATTTATTAACATGCGTTTATTGGGTCTTTTTTTAACTGTATAACTTTGTAACTGTGTATTGAAATCTAATTAATTGTATCATCGTGAAACTGGTTAGCATATAATCGTATCTATGGGCGCAAGAATAGAATAGGGGACGCTATGTGGTCCGTTTCCCACTCTAGTATAATCTTGTGTCCACCCCACACAATAACGGGGAAAACATAATATTAGGGTTTGATCGAGCTGGTCTGAGGATGTAGCCAGAATATGAATAGTGGAACTTTTCAGAAGTTACTAGTGAAGTACTCGCACATTTTACATCACTTGAAGTAGGTACCTACTTTTACGCTTCTTACCCCATAGCAAGGTTGGCAGAGTGAACTTAGTGTTAAAACATACCGTTGCACCTTTAGGGCATAATAGGACACTATTTTCAAGGATTTCGTGTTTTGTGGCGGAACTTGACTATGCGCTTTGTTTTACCGGAAAATTAAAGAATAATTATATCTCTGTAGTGGAAATTGTCTCATATAAAGTCCGACGCCGTGCCAGATGTATTTTTGTTTGCTTAAATTACAGAAAAAAATGAAGTAAGAATAATATTTGTAGTCTTAGGACTTGAAAAATCATCATAGGGTGTCGATTTTTCCGATATTTTTTAAAATCAATATAATATGAAAAATACATGACAAAGATTTTTTTATATTTTTCTCATAACTGTCACGACTTAGTCTATCACCTGTTTTCGTCTTATCGTTGACTTCTGGGACATCCTGTATATATATATACCACATATAGCAAGCTAGGAAGTGAAAGTAACAGGGAAAGTTAAGACACTCCGTTTACATTAAGACACTTCAGTTCCCCACTCTCCGCAGAAATAATTGTGTGTCGAGTGGCGGATCTCAATGCCGCCCTTTACATCGTTACCAGAGCGATGAATGTAAGAAAGGAAATTAAATATTTAATATTTTCATATTACATATTTCATTTCCTCGGATGGGAATCGAACCCATAACCTGTCGCGTTTACAGTATAATAATTCGTATTATTATCAAATTAAAAAAAGGCAGCAATAACGTAATATTTTCTTAGATACCTTTTAAAAGTCCACGCACCATCTCTAAGTAAACGTTCTAGACGTGCATATGCAGTAGGTATGCACAAATGCAACTACCTAAGCTGTGTTACGCTACAGTATGAAACTATAATAGCCGTGACACGACACATATGTATGTAAAATATATAAATAAGTAATATATTATTTTATACTTCTGTTGCCCTTGATTGTGTAGTTTTCAGGCAATATACTCGATATGTATGAGGCCACCGTGACTGTAAACGCGACGGTGTATTTTCTTGTTAATTATTTTCATTTCCTTGACCTCGTAACAAGATAATGCGCGGCGTTGAGTTCAGCCACTCATAATGCAATATTTCAACATTTCAATAAAGGAATGGAATGTCTTCACACTAGGTTCCCACTGCTATATACAACGGGAAACTAAAAAAATATGGCAAAAGAAAAGGAACAATGAACATTTTTCGAATATTGAAATTCATACAAAAAGTATTATTTTGATAACATTATTTGTATATAGTAAACGGATTTTCTCTGTATCTATAACCGTCGTATCATTCTAAAGGCCTAAGTACAAATCTAGTCGGGACTAAGGAGTTACTTGAGTTAGCTATTCATGTAAACTTTTACGATAGTTTAGTTATTAATTTCACTCACGAGAATGTTTATTTTATATAAAACATTGGCATTTTTGGATTGGTCATATAAATAGCTACGACGTATTTATTCCTTTACAAAATATTCCAGAACTTATGCAATATAAAAAATACATAGAAAAATCTAAATATATATTTCATTATAAACCGATAATATATCGAATATAGATAAAAATCACGGGTTTCTTTATTCGTCTAGTTTATTATAATAATATAATGTATACAAAATACTATAACAGGATGCGCACAATGCACTCAATTTCCATACAAAAATTATTCCACCCGCCACGACCTATGCACTTGAATTTATAGAATCAATTATAAAAGTACGTTTTCAACAATGAAGTACAATTTAAAGTTGAATATAAATAAATTAATAATTAAATGACGAATGATAATTAAAGTCAAAGTCAAATACGAAGTTACATGCTTCATATGAAGTAGGCTTGAAGTAGGATACATACTTCTTTATACAACGTGACATTGGCGAAGCGATTAGTGCTCAACTGGCACGCTCGAAGCGCCATAAATAAAGAACCGAACCGAACCGAAGTAGGATACAGATATGGAGATATGGGATATATCTTAATAGTTAAATTGTAATGAGCTTAAGCAAAATTTCTGATGTGGGCACCAAACTACTCTGACTATACGTATATCCGTGACTATACGACGAATATTTGAGAGTAAAAAGCCACCTTAAATATTTTATTCTGTTTATTAGTATTTGTTAGCGGCAAATACATTATCTGTGAAAATTTCAACTGTCTTATTATCACGGTTCATACATCTTGGTGACAGACATACAGACAGACAGCACAGTTTAAGTCAGACGGAACTCTAAAAAAGATCGTGTAATTTTGCAACTCAGATTTGCGATGACACAAATCAAGACTTGCCCGTTTTCAATTAATTTAATTAATAGTTATTGTCTGTCGTGACGCGGGGCACAAGCGTAGCGTTTACACCTTGCGTCTGTACACGCTACGTTTATAGGTTCGATTCTCACTCGGGGGAATGAAATACGGCATAAAGCTAAAAAAAAACTAATATTGATCGACAAAATTAAGATAAATGAATTACAGACAACGTGAAATAATTTCAAAACTAAATTTTTGCATAATTGTTTGAACGTCAAAAAATGCTCTACTTAATTTTAATTTTTGAAAGCTTTTCTTAAAATGAGTAATTCACCCTGAGTAGGCTGGAATTATTAACCTACAACCATCGCGACTACTTTATAAATTAAATAGTTTCAGTACCAAAATGAAATTAAATCTCAATAAATATATGAAAAAAAAAATACATTAAAGTACGTACCCTCGCAGCTTGATCACCAAATAAAGCCCAACGTATGTTATCAGCAGCTTTTATATCCTTTATCATCACACAACGATCAATAACTTTATCTACTTTGAAAGTTGTTAGAAATAACAATATACTCTACTGCACAACGAATTTTGTTTTTGATGGGTTTAAGCTAAAGAAGGGAATAAATTTGACTTCTATTTAGAGAAAATTATGGACCAAACATAGAATTAAGTTCCACGACCACCGCCTTTGTACCATAGACCTGACCATCTATTTCACCATAACGATGTTTTATACTAATACATTTCTAAATTAATTATAAGTAATAGCTTTAAACTGTAACAGCGCTAAGCGCATCCGGCTGGTCCTTTAGTAATTAAACATAAATACGGGAAACACTAAATATTTACGATTCAAAACGATTGTTAATGATTTTGAAAGAAAAGAAAAAAACATCGATGCATATCGTGTCATTTACATATAGAAATTTCGGACAAAAGTTCCCAAATCTACATAATTTTGTTTAGGCATTCGATTATATTATTAGATATGCGGAGGTTATATGTCAATATTAAAATTATTTGTTGTACAGAATATGGCAAATAATAATAACTATATGCGTCAGTATTCATAGGTTCGAGGGTCGAGTTGGGTAAAATTCTATTTCCATATAAAGACCACAATTATACAACAGATACCTTTTCTTGCCTTTTGTTCACTAAAGAGAAAATGTATTTTAACTCTGTATCCCACATATAGCAGAGGGAACCTAATGTTAAGGCACTTCATACCTCAAACATCGCCGAATATTTGAGACATTACGTGTTGAATGGGGGAATTCAACGCCGCGTTTTATTTTTACATTAGAGAGAGGGAATGAAATTAATTCATCCTACAAGTTGTACAACTATTCAGTGGAGAAGTGTGTCGCTACGCCAAGAGAGCCTCAAGTGTTTTCCTAAATATAAAAAAATAATAATGGCTGAATATACGTGAGAAATTTGTACATCACATCACATAAAAGACTTTCCTCATTGCCAATTATGGAAACCGGGAATTACCTATAGATAGATATTTTGTGTATGCATCATGATACCTACCTATGCATGGCATGTAATATATAGGTAGTAGTACCTACTACCTATATATTACATTAATAAAGATACGCACTAATAAAGTTAATAAAAGAAAATTTTATTTATCTAAACAAAAAAATATTAGTGACTCACCTCAGATTGCAATGCGCTCTGCAGTTCCTCGTTTAATTTTTTTAATGATGCAATCTGAAAAAAGCAAATACACTTTTAAATATATAAAAATAAAAAAATATATTTTTCTACGTTCTAGTAGGAAACAAACGTAAATGGTAATGAACTTTTACTATGAAACAGTAAACCTCTGCGTAGTCTGCTATATGTCGGATACAGCATTACAGATAGTTTTTTTAAGCGAATATATTTAGTCAGACACACGCCAACTACGCTGCTATATTGGATTAGGGAGAACGGAGTGTCTTAACACTAAGTCGTTGCCTATTCTGCTATATAACTATTTTAATTTTTATCACTGCGTTCAGTCAAACATACGCCAACTACGCTGCACTTGCGCAATTGAATAAATTTGACAAATCTGGACAACAAATGAAAGTAAAAAAAAAAGAACAAATTGTTTCAAAATATAACACGGTGTTAACAAAAGTCCCTACAATAGAGGAAATCGATATATCGTGGATAATAATAGGTATTGAGTACACAGGAAAAGCGTCATCATGCTATGTGCATAGAATTAGGGCTGTCCACAAACTTTTCTCATCATAAAAAAAACACAATTTTAGAATTATTGTAATATAAAAAAGGCGATTGTAATACAACGAGAAGCCGTTTGATTGGTACTTCGTAGGAATGATTATATATTTTATTTCCCTGTTCTGGTATACAAAGCGCGGCGTTGAGATCTGCCACTGCCACTGCAGAATTACTGCAGAAAGTGGGGAACGGAGTATCTTAACACTAGGTACCCTCTGCCAACGCTGATGTGTGCGGGATACAGCGTGAAGCTGATTATTTTAATTTAAATGTCTTATGACTTTGACCTTATGATCTTATATTCTGTTCATTTCATTCATAAGTCTATGCTAAATTCCTTTCTGATATTCTTATCAGAAGTATTTCCTTTCAATATTAAATACAAAATTTGACAAAAGGTAGATAGATAATAAAGCCTACATTACCTATATATACACATACATACAAACATACGCTGTATAATGTTGCAACCCTGTCAAACAATGTTGAGAACAAAAAAACAAACGAACAGCCACTTACCATGCGAATACATTCCACTCTGACCTATTGCCAGTACGCATAAATACTCACATTTAAATTTCAAAATGCGAAGAAACGTATCGTTACCTGCATTTCTAACGGCGGTGACAGTATATTTAGTTCAAATATTATTATTATTATTAAGCTTATTATAACGTACATTAAGTTTTGTTATTCTATGAAATTTGTATCGCAATTATAATTATTTTACTTTTAATGAAATCTTGACACAAAATATTGCTTTCCTGAAATGAATGAATTACAACAACCAGTAAGATAAGTAGTTTTAAAAAAAATACATATGATTATTAAAAAATAGACAAAAAAAATTATCAAGGAGCGTTTAAAGACCTTAATTTCACGGTGAAAATAAAAAAAAAAGTCTTTAGTCATTGACTAATTGCTATTATTATCTGTATCTGACACATCGTCAGGTAGAAAGATAATGGCGCCAAAATTATATTAACATAACCTATCGATTTACATTGAATGTGGGCCAAAAAATTAGAATGGCAGATTTTTATCTCACGTGATTGACGAATTGTATATTTTAGGGAGATAATTTGAATAGAAAACAAATAAATATAATATAGATACGAGATGTTCATGCTGTATATGAAAAAATATTATCAAATAATGATTTTTTTATGTTAAAAAAGCTTCTTTTGTAAATAAGAAATAAGCAATGATTACACTCTAATTGGTAATTATAAGTTAAAAATAGGCTCTTTACTGATTGTAAGCGCGAGGGTTGTGGGTTCGATTCTCTCTCGGGGAGTGATTTAATATAATTTTCCGCTCTTTCGGTTTGTTGAGTTCCATCACTGAACAACAAATTGGGCTGAAAGCGGGGAATGGAGTGTACTAACATGAGGTTCCATGTGTCACCACTCTATTCTGGAGCTGATTAAATTGTTCAAAATATGTATTGACACTGCAGTGCGTAAACCACGCGATAAATGTGGGTTCAAATTTCAACTTTCCTCGCATAAAATGTGTCTTTTTTATTTTTGCTGTCGATCCAAGACATCTTCTTAATGACATTTACGTTCAAGAGTGGAGAAATGATTATATAAATATGTCCTCTATTGGAAATCGAACTATAATCATCGAAACGATGACACAACGAACTATAACAGTTAATCGCTATTTTACAGCAATACGACGGCCTTAATGCCTACAAGCAGCGTAGCACATTTTAAATTTAAGTAAAGTAAAGGGTAAAGTTTATTTCCCACTTGTAAATATGTTTTTACCATTTTTTCTCTAGGTTTGGTGAGATAAAGCGCAGCCTTTCGCAAAAGCTATAAGTGAAAAACGAAACGTCCTCACTTGATTTGCGCTCTCTACATACTTTTTATCCCGCATAGAAGTAGGCAGGGAAAAATAAAATCGATTTTATTATAAATATCTATTCTTCGAGTGGAAATCAAATCCACAATCATCTCGTTCACAGTCAGAGGTCCCTACTGCGCCAAGACAACCTCGTGTAATACAAAAACCACAAAACCTACATAATAAAAAAAAGGTTCCATCTAACAAATACTGGTACACTTATGTGGCACCTAACGTTTTAAACGAAACTCAGGTCCGCTTGCCTTATCAGTTATCAGTGTGCAAACACGATACCCTATCTACCCTACTAACGGCTATCCGTTGGATTGGTGGGGCTGGTTTACCCAACATTGAAAGCTGACTATAATACATTTATGTCCATAGTTTTTACCTGCGGCTTCACTTAGCTTAGCGAAATGGAAATAGCTAAAAGTTGCGTATGACAATTATTTTTAGCTTCACGCTGTATCCGTAGCACGTAGCAGGAAAGGTAGAAATTAGTGTTAAGAAATTTCCGTTCCCCAAATTCCGCCGACTTCTGGAGTCATTGCTAGTTGAGTGGCGGAACTCAACGCTGCACTTTATACATTATACAAGATATGATATAATAAACAAAAATTATGCATTTTTGTTTTTGTATAATGTTAGCGTCTTTTTTCATTTCATAAAAGAAACATAATTAAACACTATTTTGTGACTCTATCTTAATATACATTAATTATCTAGGAATATATAATTTAGATAAGCTGAAACTCCTGAACAAATTTAATAGCATTAATTATCCAATACGCGTTATTCAGCACATATTATAGGAGGCTACCTAGTGTCTAGATATTCCGTTCCTCACGCACCATCGAATTATTGAAAAATAATTGTGGTGGAACCCACTTGACAAAAAAACAATATAAGTAATTATTCCCCCGTAAGAAGATCGAACATACGTACAACCACCGACTGGTTTACAATTGACAATATGTTAAGCATTTAATACCAACTGATAAGCATTTGTATTTATTCGTATTCCTTTATGGGCTTGTGGATTTATTAATAACCCTCATTTATTTACTGATACCTTCAAATATAATAATCGCAATCCCTATTATGAGTTTATTTGTAAAATAATCGTGTCAACAAACTATTGTATCAATATAGATTTATATTCAAATGTTAGAGAATTATATGTAACAATATATGTACTAGCGAACCGCTTGCGGCTTCGCCCGCCTGAATTACACAATTATTTATTTACTAAAATGAATAAATTGTGTGTTGTAATAAAGCGTAAGATTGAGTTAGTCAGTTAGTTACTTAGTTAGTTGGTTAGGTTGTATGCGGGCGAAGCCACGATGGGTCCGCTAGTAATTTCATAAAACAAGTAATTTATAGCAATTTAGTGCAACATAACACTTTATATTAATATAACTATTTATAACCAATTGAAATAAAACAGGCTAAAGGTCTGGAAATAAATAATAGAGAACTTCATCAAACACCATTGAGCCATCTCTGAGATTAGATTCCACTAACGCACAGACAAACACAAATTGTATTTCATATTATATTACTCCAATTTATTACATTAGAAGCCGTCGCCGTCGTCGTAGCGCTGCGGGTCAGCATCTGACTCTAAACACAACGGTTGTGAGTTCGATTCCCGGAGGAGAACGAGTTATTTCAATTTTCTAGCTCTGGTAAGTAGACATAATCATAACCATTACTGTACCATACCATACCAAGTAGACATATACATAACTCAACGCGTAATATCTCGAAAATTAAGCAGAAAATTATCTCTCTGGCTCCCTTACCATTACCATTCCGACTCGAGGAAATTAAATATGTAATATTTTAGGTCTTCGCTTTGGTGTTTAGGTGAACGGCGGTGTGAGTTCCGACACTCAACACGCAATATGCCTCCAGAATTCGGCGGACAATGATGACGAACTGAGTGTCATAACACTAGGTTCCCTTTCCCCCCTACTTTATGCCAAATTCTGGAATCATTGTACGCGCTTTGCCTCGACAACAGAGCGAAGAAATGGAAATATAAACATAATTAAATGTTTCAACTTCCTTGAGTGGCGATCGAACCCTCAACCGTCGCGTTACGTTCAATGATTAAAATTAATGCAGCATTAATTTTAGTTAACTGTTATGGAATAATTCAATATTCAAAAAATGCTACTCTAAATGCTATTTTGACTAACATTACTTGAATTTTACTTTCACTATTGAAGAAGTAAATAAAAAATTCAAGAAATTTTGGTATAAATTTCGATTAATGTGTAATGGATAAGAAATTGATAAAATCATTCCTTCACTGTTACTATTACATAACAGCAAAAACAAGTATTTACTAATTAATAAACAGATTAGTAAAAAACAAAACTAAAAGTAAATTACCTTGAACTTATTATAAGTTTTTTTACTAAAACCTAAGCTATAATTATTATTATTACATTTGCTTATGCAGGTGATTAACAACAACAATTAGTCCAGTTAATCGAGTTTCTACTGTAATTATTATAATAAAACTAATTCATCACTGTCTGTAAACGGAAGCTATATGAAAAAATAAATTTTAGAGGCATTTATTATATAACCCAAAGATATTTTCTTTAATATCATAAAGTTGTGAAAACAGACACACAACATAATTTAGATAAACAAATAATTGATTTTGTGGTCCAAACATGTGAAGCTGTAAACACTAGTTGGAAATATAATTATGCTTATTTTTTAGCTTCTACTACTTCTATCTACATGATAGACAGAAAGAAAACATACTATTTATTCAAAGTTTACTACTATAGAAATATGAAATACTTTAAAAACAAAAGTTATAAGTTAAGCCTATTACACTTTTTAGGAATATTTAACAAATAAAAATTTAAGGAAATTGAATATCATGTACATCTAACAGTGTATTATTTTATTTAAAAATAAAACATGTAATATTTATAGTGAAAAGAGCAACAGTTTTTTTGGTGGTTCATATTTTCATGCAAGAGTTTGATAGATTTACGAATACTTTTTATTTTTTACTGTTTTCAGCTTGTGTAATAAAAGCAAAAACCAAGGATCATAGTAATTGATGCTTATATTCAATAATTTTATTAAATTCACCGTGAAGTTAATAAAATAAGATGATTATAATGTTACATTAAATTGTAAGTTTTATTATATAATTTATCAAACAACTTTTATATAAGAATTGATAAAATAACATACTTTAAATAGTTTGGTTTGAACAGATAATATGATTTTATTTAAAGGTCACATAAATATATTAAGATGTTATTTGAGCTGAGCATCAATAAACTCTTTAATAGATTGTAGGCAGACTTTAAAGGATGTTCAAGGACATGTATACATACTGCATTTTACACCGCAGTTTTAAGCTATTACGACAATATAACCTGAACAACATCTGTCAAAGTGTATAAATATATTTATTTGATGTGCCATTAAAACTAACCTCAAGCTCTTGGTTACGACATTTGTCTTCGAGTTCTTTAAAGTCTCCATCACTACTAGTAGGTTCATCTCTGGTAGCTGTCTCCGTACCCTCAGATAAAACTTCTGTAGCAAAATTCGTAATTTGTCCCTTCAAGCTGCTCAAACTTTGATTTAAATTAAGCCAAGACATTTTAAACACTTGCAATTAGGGCCACATATCACAGATTAAAGTTTGGCATCAAAATATTATTGAAATTTTGATGTAAACAATAAATAAATCGCATTATTTTCGCAAATGACAAGACATTGTCTAGTTGGCAAAACAAGAATTTTGACACTTTGTATTTCATGATAATAATTTAATATTTTCAATTTACTTTAATTTAGGTAAATAATTATACGATAAGAATATTTTACATTTAATTAGTTTTGTACATATTATTCATTATTTGAATTCTGTAATTAATTCACCACATTATCTGTATAATGCGACGGCATCCATTATGGCTGACTTAGCTTGACATTTAAATTGGTGCTTGACGTTGTGTCATATAGCTATTTATTTTATTCTGCTATTATTGTTATTTTTCTAAATATTTCGTATATTTTTTCTAGATTATACTGTGAATCTATTTATTAAACAGTTACTGATGTAAATTCTGATATAAATTAATGGTATAATGGAGCAAAATTTTATCAAGCGCAAGGGGCTACGTACCTATACAAAATCTTCGCAAAAGACTAATAATACGCTTTTGGACGATGGCAAAAGCAAAAAACCGTCTGCTAAGGTTCCTTTAAGCACAAAAGATGCGATAAAATATCTTTTAGAAGGAACTTTGAGGTTACGGGTATGCAGATACTGCTTAAGCGTTACTAGTGAGCTATCAGAACTAGATGAAATCCTCGTAATAGGAATTCATGGTTCAACTCACGAGTTAACTATAAGAGACATGGTTGCCAGCTTCCATCCTTATAAGGTGAGATTTGACAAATTAATAGATTCCTTAAAATTCTATCACCTTGCACAGCACTGTATCCCGCACACACCAGGGTAGGCAGAGGGAACCTAATTTTAAGACACTCCGTTCCCTACTTTCCGTAGAGCCCTGGAGGCATTGTGTGATGAGTGGCGGAACTCGACGCTGTGCTTTGCCTCGACTCCAGACCAAAGAAATGAGAATATAGATGTTGATATATATTTCACCTTCTCGAGTGGGGGTCGAACCCGCAACCACTCTATTTTACAGTCACTTTGTGCCCCTGCACCATGACTGGCCTTAAAATTCAAATTATTTATTAAGTAAAATAATATGAAAAAGTGCTTTGTGTAGTGACATTATTACTTAATTGGTTTATTTGCTGCTTAGCGATATGATTTATATTCATCTCTATGTCCACCTTCTTATAGAGTGTGAAGCTTAAAAGTAGCATAACTGATATCTTATACATATATTAATTACAGGTTAATGAAGATACAAATTTCCCTAATAAAATATGTACTGATTGTGTTAACCATTCAATAAATTGCTATTTATTTGCCCAAAAATGTGAGCAATCTGAGCGAGCATTGCGTAACTGTTTTGATGATATGTATGAGAAAATAGATAAGCTGGACTCATTGGAACCCATAAAAAAAAGAGGCAAAAGAAAACGAAACCCCAATTACAATAGGTTATATACAGAGCATAACAATGTAATAAATTATGCTGAACCCATAATAAATATTGTTAACATAGACAACTTTCCTATACCAAGTAATGAAATTAGTGAACTAGAATGTCAAAAGTGTTGGCAAGTGCTACCAAATATGGAGTCTTTGGTCAATCATGAGATGTCTCACCCTAAAACTATGTGGTATAATTGTAAATTGTGCGGTAAATCGTTTATAAAACGGTATCTTTTGAAAAGACATTTAAAAGAACATCATTTACTTGCTAATGAAGATAATATACAAGTAAATATGGAAAAATTTAAATGTAACATTTGTGGTTCTTTAAGTATTACATTAGGTGACCATTTACAACATATGGAGAAACATAAATTCAAAGTTATGTTGAAAGGATTGATGGAACGTAAGGTTGATGATTTGTGTTCCATTTGCTTGGAGAAAGGGTCTAGGTTATCTAATTTGGGTGACATTATCAGTTTATATGGTGGATACCCAGGCTTAATTGGAGATAGATCTATCCACAATATTGTAAATGCTACAATACCAGAAGTGAGTACCTTTTAATTTTTTTTGCAAGGTAGGCATAAGTAATTTAGTGTTATAAACACTATTCCCCACTCACAATGTTTTTGAGATTTTGTATATGTATTGAGTGGTGAAGCTCAATGCTGCTTTTTGCTTGTTACTAGAGTGGGTAAATGAAAATAATTAATTCCCTTGATTGGGTATTCACCCAGAATTGTTGCGGTAACCATTGCACAACAACATTATAATATATTTTTTATAACTATATTAATAATCTCAGAATTTTTTAAATTGTTATAAATATTTTCCCTGTTATAAAATATATAGTATTTAAATATATATTTGATTACTATAACTTTATTGTAGCAGTTTATATTTATTTATTAATAAACAAAATTCAACAATAAATATATCATTCTTGTATAAGAATGATATATTTATTGTTGCTAGAGCTTGTATAAGCTCTTCTAGCTAATTTGTTTTAAAATCTGAGGAAAACTTAGTGTCAGCTCAATTTTTATATTCACTTTTGGTATCCTGCATACATTAGGGTATGTAGACGGAATCTATTATTAAGACTGGCAATTTGATTTGTATTGAGTGGCAGAACTCAACAACTTGCTATCAACAACTCATTCTTGTTACCAGAGCGAGGAAATGAAAATAATTTATGTCCTCCCAAGTGGAAATCAAACCCACAATCACTGTGCTTACATTCGCGCATTGCCACGACTTTTGACATATTATGTATTTTCTAGCATAATTCATATAAATACAGAGAGCTAATACTGTCTAATCCTGTGGCCATTTTGAAAATTATGCAAAAGCAACGAATTGAATCCGATATGGTGGAAAAAATTAAAATGACATTCGAATTTTCAAAACCTATTCTGAATGAAACTTATTTAGGATTAGATAATTGTCTTATAGAATATGATTTTGCAAAACCTCTATTGGTGAATCCATTTCAACTAAAAAACAAAGATTTTAATAAAATAGCTGAAGCAAATTTGAACATAAATAACATAGAAGTTACTAGAACAGAGTATAAAAAGAATAATCCATTGGTGGCAGATGATAAAAACAGTGATTTAATAAAAATCATACAATCTTGTAAATTATGCTGGATTTTCAAGAAACCTACTTGCAAAGATTGTTTAAACGCATCTAAAAAAAATTTCAAAGAAACTGGCACTTTCGGAAAATACACTTTGTGTAATGATTATAATACACCAATTAAAAATTCTAATACTAATAACAAAGAGAATTGTGATCTCTGTTGGATTTTTAGAAATTTAGGTAAATGTGATACCTGCAAATTTACCATAGGAGTATCTGGAAGTAAAACTACTAAAATCAATATAAATGAACAAAAACAGCCAAACAACTTACTTTTAATGCCGAAAACAGAATGGAAATGCAATATATGTTTGACTATCAACAAAAATACATGCAAATGTATATGTTGTGATAAACACAATGATAATATTGAGAAAATGTCTGTTTCCATTCAAAATTATACATTTTTAAACCAATGTAATGATTCCTTTGTATTCAATGTCAAAGAATCTAAAAATAGTAATGACATGCTTAAAACTGTTCAAGAAGCTTTACCTAAATGCGTTAGTGAAACCAAATATGATTTAAATTTTAATAAATACCCCAAAATTGGACAAAATGCCGTAAATATATACAAAGCGCAGAATAATAATTTAACCAAAGTTGATAATAATTTTGTAAATGAAGATGTTTCAATGGACATAGAAATTACACCAAATTATTTTGATGATCAAATTGAAAATAATGGCATAGAAGCCATGGATTTTGAAGATAACGATACTTTATTAAATAATCAACAAGGAATGCGAAATTTGACACAACATTGCTCAAAAAGCATTGATTTTAGTAATAGACAAGGATTTTTAAATACAAGACGAGCTAAGAGACCTTTGAGAAGAATGGCTACCCCCTTCCAAAAGTGAAAGGAATATATTATTATATCTTTGGATAAAGAATATGTATATTATACTTCTATTACACAGATATAAATTAGTTTCCAAGGAAAAAATATTTGCATAAAATAACTTTTGAGTTTTAGAGATACTTATAGTATAAATTTAATTAAAGGAAAGTGTAGAACAGAGTGTATTGAAACTAGATTGTTCTAGCAGTTTAAAACAAAGTTGATAGGTTAAAAATGTTATAATAATAATTAATATTACTGTTAAAATAAATAAAATATGTATTAATACATGTGTGTAAATTGCGTAGAAAATTACTTAATTTTGAATTGTTACGGTTAAATATCTAAATGTTTAAGATTTTAAGCATATTGTAGTAGTAAACAAAAGATTGAAGTTATTGTTTCTAAATGTAAACTTTCAAAAAAAATTATATTTCTTTAAAGATTGAAAAGACTACAAAAACACATATTTTATGTAGATGATCTAATTAAAACTGAACTTGCACACATATACAAGTAGGTAATCATAATTACATAAAAATATCATGAGCAAAAAATATAAAACATATAATAAATAAATAATATAAATTTAATATTATTTTATTTATTAATTTCTTTAAGAGCATAAAAGCAAAAATATTATCTGTGTATTATATTGTAACCTAAAACATTTTAATTGAAGATTTTTCTTGGGCGATTGCATTTTTCTTCTAAACTACATTTGCACATTTTTTTAATGTTGGCATTCCATTGAATTCTGTATGAAATCTCATAACATACCAGTTCTAAGAACAGACACATCAAAATCGTCTTCCGACCTCATTTTCTTTTCGAAGGCGATTTAAAATAAATTTATTTATTTATTATATGTCTTTTGCGGTTGCTATTTTTATCTGATATTTGTGGAGTGAAAAATTATAAATTGTATTATTATACTTACCCTTATTTGTAAATAAGTTTAGTTTAAGAGTAGAAAATCTCTGGACTATATGTATACTGAACTTCATTATTTGATGTACATAAAATATCAGTGATAAAATAATATGCTTATATTTACAATAACTACTTTTTATAATTTATTTATACCTTATTCATTTTATTTTCTATATTTTTTTCTTTTGGTGCTACCAGACTAAATCATAGAGCATAATACATAGACCAAAAACGGTGCAGAAGAACAAGGCTGCGACTATAAACATGACAGATTGTAAGCTCGTTTCTCATTCGAAGAACTGAAATATTTAATATTTTCAATTCCTTGATCTAGTAACTAGTCACGTAGTATCTAGCGCATAGTTGAGTTCCGCCACTCAACACGCAATGATGATTCGGCATTCGGCTTTCTTTAAATTTGACAGTTTTTAATTTGTTTTTTATTTTTCAAGTCGCTTCTTTATTCTATCTTGAGCTGTAATACTTATAAAGTATGTTTCTATACCGCTTTTTTCTATTTTTATTTTAACTTTTATTTTTTTGTTGCAGATGACCTTTGATAGCTACATTGGGACAAAAATTTGCGATATATGTTTAAATAACGTAATCGCCGCGTACGTTTTCATATTTAAAATAAAACACGTCAGAAATAGATTAGGAATGTGTATTAGTTCTACATTAGATAATTTGAAAAGTGTTGACTTAGATAAAAATCTTATGGTGGAAATTTCCAAACAAACTATTTTACCTTATTTTAAAATTGACAGTTTTGATGATCTTTTGATAGATAATACAGTTGATAAATATAATGTTGAAGTGTTAGAAGACGAATTTAGGGAAAAATCTGATTCAGACAGTGACTTTGGTAGTGATAGTATAGATAGCAGTGTAAACGCGAGCCTAACGGACGATAACGAGAGTATTATTGAGAATCCAGCTAGAAACGTTTCAAAGACTTATATGAGTAAGAAATTAGTTAACGGTTACCAATCCAAGTATGAGGATTCAGTCATTGATGACATTTGTAGTGAATTTTTAACGTTTAAAAAGAAAAAGCCCGTGAAACGAGCTCCTTGTAGGTATACATGTCCGTTTTGCAATAAACATTTTATTTCTGACTATTTCATAAAGAAACACATTTTGAAACATGTCCTGGCGAAAGTGCAATGCGATACATGTCTTAAACAATTTAAATCTAAATTCCATCTTTTTGAACATAAAAAAATGGTTCACGTTTTGAAAAATGAGAGCTTCGTAGCGTGTAATATTTGTGGCAGAACTTTCTCGAAGGCGTACAAATTAAAAACACACTTGAAGTGTCATAAAATAAAAGAGTGTCACCTGTGTGATAAAGTGTATTTATCACAAAAACACTTCGATGTTCATATGCAGAGACATGCGGTCAAATTCAGTGTATATAAAAATAAGGATACGCAAACGTGCAGCTTCTGTGAGAAATCTTTTTCAAACGAAAACGAACTTTCATTACACGTAAATAAGATACACTTACAAATCAAACCGTACAATTGTGATATGTGCGATAGACAGTTCTACACCGAATATAACCTGTGCAGTCACAAAAAATTGCATAGTCTGCATTCTAAAGAAGTTTGCAAGTTTTGTAATAAAAACTTGAAGTGTAGGAAAGATTTGGTCGTGCATGTTAGAAAGCATATAGGTTCTAAACCACATCAATGTCCAGTGTGCAGGCAATCGTTTTATTCTGATACTAAAATGAAAAAACATATGAAAATTTTACACGGCGGCATATTTTGCTGTAGATTGTGTAAAACAGTTGTTTCTAGTCATCTAGACTTAAAAAACCATATAAATGTGGTGCATAGCTCTATGTAGCATTCACTTGAGATTGAATTTCAATCTACGGTATTACAGATTTAAATTTAAAACCATCATTAAAATTCAAATACAAATCTTATTTTAAACGAAGCGATAAAATTATTTTCGGTTATATTTTTTTATTTTAGCAAAATTATTTGTGGTGGGAAAATTATTGTTTTATCTTTTTTTGTCTTTTAATACTAAAGTAGTAATATAACAAAAAATGTGCCTACTTGTAAAAAAATATATATGTAATATATTGTATAGAAACACATGGACATTAGTATGTTTTTCCAAGAAGTACAGTTATCGTATGCTTAATATTCTTTTTCTAGAAATTATTGTACTTATTGAGTTTTTAGTGATATTAATTCATTGAAATTTCAGATTTTTACTGTATAAGTTTTTTTTGCTATAGTATTAGTATTGCCATTTTTATTTAAATATAATTTAATATGAAAATAACCCAATTTATAAGTAAAGGTAAAAGAATGGCAACACTTTTTTTAGCAAGCCAAGGGTAAAAAATAGACTACGAGTATATATTTAAATTTTAAGTTTCAACCAAATATAAGTGAACATAATACAATATTATAAAACTTCTTTGATCTATGAAGTTTTATTATTGTTGCAATAAAATTCTACTGGCCTTTTTTATGTTTATATTTAAGCACAATTACAATTTATAATGAATTGCATTAAGTAGATATTGATAAATACATTATATTAATAAGTTGAGTTGTTTTATTGATTTCTTTAATATAAAGAAGCCATCTTTTGTTAAATTTGATAACTTATATTATCAAATTTAACAAAAGTTGCCATCAATGCAAAGTTGACAAATCCTTTAATAATACATTAGTATTTTTATAGATTCACGCTGCATCCCATTTCCGTTCTCCAAAAATTCCGTTCCATATTCTCAAGGAAATGCCTGTTGAGTGGCGTAATGTGTGTGTGGTAAGTAAAATATTAAATATTTCAATCCCACGAGTGGGTGCCCTTCATCCCACCACCTTCGCATGTATAGTTACATGCTTAAATTAAGTTAGTAGATAATATTTTAATGATAGTATATAAAACTGTCAGTATAGAAAATGTTTTATGCAATTTTGCACATCTATATCTTCTAAAATTCTTTATATTTTTATACTAATGGAAAAATAACACGCAGTGCTTCCAGAATTCGGCTAAACTCTTCCAGCTTTCCGGAGTGTTTTAACACGGCTCCCTCTGCCTATCCTGTTACATGTGGTCATCAGCGAGAAGCTGAAATAAAATTAGGTATCCGTTGCGAATCTGAATTGTAGGGACCTTGGGCTATTGAAAGCCCATTATTAAATTACAACTTACTAAAAGAAATTAGGAAATGATTTAGCTGGTAGTTCGTCGTGGGTGTGTTATAAATACAGCTTTTATATACACAACATCTTAGGGAAAGAGTATTCTGCTTCACATTAAGTACTTAACTTGTAAATATAATGTAAAAATTCGTTAATTTTGAAGTACGTTCCAATTTTTAAAATAAACTCTTAGTTTTTATTAAATGTATGAGATCATATATGTGGAATTGAATTCACATATGTGGATGTATAGATGTGAGATCACATGTGGCTTATCTGATGTGTGCGCATGTGTGAATGTATAGTGACGTGTATTGATTAGTGACCACACGTGAGGATACGTGATCATGAATGTATATATAGATCAAACCATAGGGAGTGTTTCACAGAGACTTAAGGAAGACTTCTATGATGAGATACATCTTTGGCTTCACTGTGAGCAAAGTGTCTTACACCTATTTAGACAAAATGCCTTCAGAATTTTGAGGAAAGTGGGGAAAATATCTTAATTGGAACTCGTAGTTCACTAGGTTCCCAGTTTCCCTCTGACTACCTTGCTGAGTGCGAAAACTAGCATGAAGCTAAAAAGAAAAAAAGACAAGTTTTAATTAGAAAAATAAAACAACCCATTTCTAATGGGTAACATATTATGTAACTGTAGTTAAAGATTACACAATTATAAAGTAAAAGGTAAAATAATAAACGATTTTTTTTTCTTTTCTGTTATATTTGTAAGCCATACGTAAAATGGAGTAAAAGGGTACTTACTTAACTCAATAAAGTTTTACTATTTATTAACATCTTAATTCTTTAAAGATTTTAATATTCACAGAGTTTCAATTAAAAATAATTCGTAACAATTCGTGTTTTCTTCATTTCAACTAAAAGAAAAAAACCTGTGTATTTTTGCAAAATACGTAAAACGAAATGAACTAAGTACTTGTCAATTTAATTTTATACCCAAACTTGGAAACTTTCGAAGTTGTTATTTCATATTATTTCCAATTGAAATGGAGTTTATTCATTTATTGATAAGAGGACAAACACAATTATGTTTCTTATGTTTTAATGAAAGCAACACAATGTTCAATATTTCTTCGAATTTGGAGATAGAAGAAAAGTTATTCGGCGCAACTTTAAGTTTATCGGAAATGGTTAAATACTTATTTCCTTACTTTGTAAGTTAAAACTATATTTATTTTAATCAATTTAAATGCAACTTTATGTTTGAATGTATTAATTAATAGTTAAAAAATTTTCTATTAACTATATTTCAAATAACTAATTTCAGGATACAACATTATCTCAAGCATGTGAAAATTGCTTCGATCTTATTCTCAAAATGTATATCATTATTAAAAGAAACTCAATGATAACAAAAATTATAAATATTATAATAGATAAATTAAATGAAGGTTTAAATTGGAAAAATAATATTAAAAACATATATTTAAATATTAATTTAAATAAAATAATGACTGAAAATAGAGAAATAACTTATAAATCTTGTGTAAAACCAAATAATGTTGAAAATGAAAAATTAAATATTGAAGAAAATTCAGAAAAAAATTCATTTCCTGTAGGAGACAAACAATGTCTACAATGTTTTAAAACATTTGAGAATAACAAACTATACAAAAATCATATACGGGGTCACAAAAGGCAACGAGAGCAAAAATACTATAATTGCAATTACTGTACTTACCGCAGCTTATGTAAGACATCTGTTGACGGTCATATAAATAAATTTCATTTAAAACATCGACCTCATACATGTCAAATATGCTACAAAAGCTTTTATCATAAAAAAAATTTAATAGTACACAAAAATATTCATAGTCCCAAAAGAAATGAAATATGTGAAATTTGTGGTCTGAGGTTTTTACATAAGAAAAACTTGTTAGAACATTTAAAATTACATGATGGTGTGAGGCCTTTTGAATGTCACATTTGTGGTAAGAAATTCATAACTTCTGGCCGTAGATTAGAACATGTTAAAAGAATTCATCGTGAAAAAACTGAATGTTGCTTGTTATGTGAAAAAAAGTTCAGTTTGGCCAAAGAATTGAGACGGCATATGAAAAATGTTCATGCTTCATTGTGAAAAGAAGTTTACTTTTTATTTTATAAGTGGATTCTTATTAGTGGAAATATTTGTTTTGTCCATTAAAAATTGTAAAGCAATTTGTTGTAAGACTTTTGTGTGAAAATAAAATGAAATATCCAAGAATCACACATTCTTATAGGTACTTGATTCTTTTAATCCCTGTAATCTTTAAACTGATATATTCTAAGAAATTGCTTTCAGCTTTAATTGTTTGTTCTATTTATTTAAAAAATAATATGAAGTATATCACAGTAAAAGACTACCAAAAATTTCTAAAAAAAACTTTATTCAAGAGAAAATTACAAATTTTGCCTCATTATTATAATAAGTACATTAAGTACACTAATGACTCTTCTATAAATTATGTCATGACATAATATGAAACTTATAATTTGTCGAATATCTGACAATGGCAGTATATTCTTTTGTCAATCTAAATTTGGAACAAGATCTAGATCCGAATCTTACAAGTGTTATTAACCAATCTAGTAATATTTTATGTCTGACATAATTTAAAGACGATCACATAGTATTGAGTATTTTACAACCTTAACAGTAATGCTACAGTAAGTTATTTCAATGATTATAATCTACGCCTATACATTTTATATAGGTTTGAACATTCATTGTTATACATTCAACAAGTAAAGAGGTATAACTTATTTAGGAACCAAAAGTGCCAAAAAATTGTATGTAAATATAATATTTCTTACACTTTTTTGTAATTTTCTAAAAGTTCTAGGAGTTATACCACCTTCACTGATGATTATTCATTCCAACAAAATTTTAACAAATATGTAAGTACTACAAGGCAGTGTAAATATTAAAATACTCTTTGTATACATATGTATCTTTGATAATTCTTAAATAAAATTGGCAGTGTTATAACAACTTACAAAGAAAAGAGGTTTTGATAGTACATTTTTACTCTAGTACTTAGATTTAAATTACAACAAATTATATGTATATTTTGTTTTTTCCAAGTGGATTTGAACATGCAACTGTGGTAATATTTGCAAAATACCTCCTAAATTTGAAGTTAGTTAAATTTCTATTTTAATTGGTAACTATAATACTTAATGGTTAAACCAATAATTTATGTATGAAATATGTATAATGTTTGATGAGGATGAAATTCATAAATACATTTAAGTGGTAACTTTAAATATGGTAACATTTATTTTATGTGGTGTAATTTATTTAGTGATGGAAAAATAAAATAGTTTTTTTCAAAACTTGTGATTATTTGAAAAATGTCAACAAATATAATAGGAAAGAATATCTTCATATTTGATTATGGTAACCAATTCGAAGTTTTTGTTTTAAAAGTATCTTAATAATTAAGATACTTTTAAAACTAAAAATTATTTCGTTTTGCTTAATTTATTATTTTGTATAATGTCAGATCAAATTTTTGCCATGATAAAATTATTTCAAAAATCCTTTTTTTGTTCAAATAACATGAAAAATTACATTAAAATAAAATATTTAAATTTTATGGCAATATTACACCACTTTATCAAATCAAATGCCACTTTATCAAATCTTAACATACATATATATGTTATATATGTATATAAATATTTAATATTGGTACCCCTGGCTCGGTGGTACGTATGGCTGGCCTGGTCCCGGGGAAGGATAACCGTTTGGTTGGTCTGGGTATCTAGCCTCACCTTCGTAGGTTACCTGGAATTAGAGATACTAATATTGTAAAAATGAAAGGTTTGTTTAGTTGGACGCGCTTATCTCAGAAAATGCCCCTTTGAATTAAAAAAATATTTTGTAATTCGAAACTACACTTTTGAAGAACGTTTTAGTATATGTTAAATTTCATCACGTTATTTGTTTCGATATAATCCACTCTACCTGTGGAAAGAGTTATCTCTCTTATTTAAAATGTTACAATGATTAAGTATAATTAAAATGTAAAATTATACGTACGCTAACTTATTTTCAATTTCTTTTTATTATAAGAATTGAATTTTATTTGAAAATATATACCTACTATTTCTGTATTATATACAAAGTGCTCGTGAAAATATAGAAAAGAAATATTCTTAAAAAAATACCATTAAACCACAGGTAATATACAAACCTCAGCGTTAAACCCGTTCTTCCAATCGGCTGTATATTTAACGATCTGGGTCCTACCGTCGGGTAAAGCAATTCTATACTCTCCATGCGTCACGTCACCGTCAGATTTGGCGTTGTGGCTGTAGTCGTTGCCGTCTTCGTTTACAGAGTATGCAAAGTCGAAGGGCATGCCTGGTTCGTGATGGTGGTGGTGGTCGTCGTGGCTATGGTCGTGGTCATGGTGGTCATGCTGTGGAAAAAAAAGTTACTTTGTTGTTTTAAAGCGGCATAGTCACTGTAAATTATAGTCATATTCATGAAATGAAGTAAAATGTAATAAATATTAGATTTTTAGGAATTATATAGGTAGGTATGTTCTCATGGAGTAAACATTTATAGAGTAGCTTTAGAGATTTATTCTTCCGCCTTTACTTAAGATAATTTTGATAGGATTTTTTTATACATATTCTTATTTACTGCTTATATTAGTATTAATAGATCAACAGAGAAAACTCGTAGGTCTAACGAGAACACAGTATGGATAACGAACTTTCGACTGGAACGACGTCACCGCCCATCGACGTTCTTTTCAAAAACGTAAAACGTTTCAGGAATCCTTGGATGGCGTTATAACGTTATTTTTACCATAAAATAAATCTAAACACAATGAAATACTTTCTTTTTAAAATTTACAATCGATTTAAAACCATTTTGTCAAAATAACAAATCGTTTTTATATTATAAATAAAAATATATTTAAGTGCTTGATTTTATAGTCTTAGGCAATTTATAGCGGTGGCATTCAATTTCATTGTAACGGCCTCACGCTCCTTCTACAAAGGAATGTTCGTATCTTCGATATGAGCTTGAAGTCACGATATGGCGTTTTGTATTTCTCGGTAATGTATTTATTTTATACTAATATTATGAAGATGTAGTATTTGTTTGGTTGAACTCGCTAATCTCAGGAATAAGTGACTGGTTCGATTTGAAGAATTCTTTTTATGCCTACTTAATAGCCTGTTTTATGGAGAAAATAAGGTTATTACACCTAGTTAATCTTTTCGACGTAACCCACTGTACCCGCGATCACAGTTACTTGGATAAATGCAAGTATCATATAATATACAGGTTTTAATTAAGTTAATTCATTTGACTACGCGGGTGAATCCGTATGTGAAAGCTAGTTTAATAAATATTTTTTTTTTGTCAAAACGTATTGGGCTCGTATGGGGAAATAAAACACGATAAGTAAAGAAAGATATTTTGAATAATATAACAAATCGTACCGTTTGAAAATCCTCCTCGTACCTTTTGAAAATGGTCCTAGAGGCGAGAACCCCTTCAAGCAACACGCATTATCTTGAAAATTGGGTGGAAAGTAGAGGGTGGAGTTTTTCAACATTAATTTCCCTCTGACTATCCTTCTATATGCGAACTACGCTAGTAAGTAGACCTATTCGTTTTTCACAAATAAATTTTGTGTTCATTTGTGTTTTAGGTTTTGTTTTCACTGTGCAGGTGTTTCAGTTTTTACGACGGTTAGTTAAATAACTGTTCTTTTTAAATAAAATAACATTTAACCAAAACGTATAAAAAATATTTTATGAATAGAATTTCATTTTAAAGGAACTAAAATGAGGGCTCAAAAGATACAAGGTAAAAATTACAAAAATAGCTTATTCCTGTTATAGTATCGCCCATATTGCCATATTTTTTAAATTTATTTTTCTTTTTTAAGAATATGGAGAGAGGTTATCAAGTAAGTACATACTTAATAAATTTTAATAGTTCTCCGTGGGTCCACTGTGGAATTGCGTCTGATTGTATTGATTGAGAAATGATTGATTTCAATTTCTTGCGTTCAGCTCAACATTTCTCGGAAAGTGAAGAATGGACACCCTAGTCTAGTCCCCCTTTTTATTATTTCGTATCCAATGGGTTAACGGGATTTAATGAATGGGAACCGAACTCATAACCGTCGCATTTACCCTGTGCCGCTGCGCCACATTGTACTCAAGATAATTTTAGTGTTACGCATATCCCATAGACAAAATCCAGTGTCAAGGCACTCCGTTCCGTTTCACCTTGTTTAAATTGACAATAACTATTGACATACACACTTCTAATTAAGTCAATAGATGGTTTTTATTTTTTCAGGTGTCGAAGACGGTGAGTTCTATACATACGAAAATATATATATGCATTATACTTTTTGTTATTTTTATTTCTAGTAAACAAAAAAAATTGAATATAACTGATCAGATTTTTTAACAAAAAAAAACTGACTTTAAGCAGTAAATTAAGTTGAAATTGAGTTATTCACACATACTTAATGCTAATTTGAGAGTTATATGGTTTTCTAAGAATAGCATTCCTAATTAGAATGCAGACCAAATTAAAATGGAACCACACGGGAAGCATCAGCTTTTATATAAAAAAGAATCATCACAATCGGTTTACCCACTCGGAAGTTCTGAGATAAAAAATATAAAAAAAATACTGTCGAATTGTTGCCGGATCATCCTTGCAGAACTGCCGGTGTTCTGAACTGGTGAAAACGACATGTTCATTCGATAATTCAAAATTTCTGGCAGTAATTTTTTTTCTTTTAATTTGAATTAAAATGAAATTTTAAATAAATATGAAATTAAATGTTTTTTAAGAAAATTTGAATTTGATTGAGAATGAGAACTTATTAAAAAAATTGTCATCTTTATATAAACTTTTTAATTTTATTTTTTTTTCACTATAAATTGAAAATTATGTAAATAATACTAAGAATAAAGTGTACGCATATTTCCAGACGCAGCTTTAAAATTAGGTAAGTGGGAAAGTAAGCTTTATTTAAAAAAAATCTCAATCATTAATATATTATTATAAAATAAGTAATAAACATAGTAACTATAAAAAATACAAATACACATTAGGAAATATTAAAAATATATCGCCCGAACAGGGACTTGAACCCTGGACCCTTGGATTAAAAGTCCAATGCTCTACCGACTGAGCTATCCGGGCTGTGAACAATGTGCCATAATTGCAGTCCACTCAATATCAAATTAGAAATAAAATAAGGTGTTGTTAGCGTACAAGTGTAAAAGTGGGTAGATTTAGGTGAAAAAAAGACAATAAAAGCAGTGGAATTGTGTCATATATTGTAATTACGTGGGACCTCTGTCCGAGTGTTTATTTTAAAAACGTTAACCGCTTCCGTTTTCTCTCAGTATATTAAATATACGTTCATTATAAAATATTTAACTATAGTAAACTACAAAATATTTATTACATTACTATTAAAATATGTAGGTGTTATTAACCAATACTACCTTAAATATTTAATTCCACAAGTTTTAAAGTTATTTCCATCGATGGTGAAAATAAAATTTATTCAGAGTAGGTATACTTTAAATATGATCTATGATGAAAAAAAATACAGAAAAATAATCCTATATTCAAATTATACAATTTTGCTCACTTATTATATACCTAATAAAATCTGAGAAACTGAGTTTGAACCATTTTTAATAGTTCTATCACCATGTTTCACAGTTATATGTATTTGAGGAGAAAATATAACAAAATGGTATCGTCGAATGGGTCTAATGATGGAGCCAGGGCCTGAATAGTCGCACTCTTCAGAGGTTACTAGTAAACCACTCGAGCTCAGGCTCATATCTTTTATATCTTCTTCTGCTATAGCGTTTTGATTTTAGAAGAAGATATAAATGCTTGGAGCACTCGGTATAAAAAAGTGTATTTTCTAGTTTATTGTCTTATTATTTAGGAAGATTTGAAGCAAATACTAACGCTTATGATGCTAAATTACAAAGTGAAGATGAAGCTACTAAAGATATGGATGCTGGGAACGAAGAAAATGAAAACAGTACTGTATCGTCAACTTTATGCACCACTGACAAGGAAATTGACAGTAAGTAGTAACTAATCACCAATCGAAATCGAAATACATTATTTTTTATATTATTAACACTTAATGAATTTATAATTGTTTCAGTTGGAAGTTTTCAACCAGGTACTGGCTTATATAATATTTTTTTTGTAGTTTCACCCTCACGCTTCCCCACGTTCTGTTCAATTTTCGAGCTATTGCGTGTCGAGTGGCAGAGTTCAACGCAGTTTTTTGTCTTGTTACCAGAGCGAGAAAATTAAAGCAATTTATTCTCCCGAGTGTAAAGTGTACAGAGTGTGAGGATCGAACCCACAGTCGTGGCATTTGCAGACAGACACTGTGCCGCTGCGCCAGATGGAGACAGAGACATATTCGTATAAACAAACAAACAAACAATATTCGTCATATTCTAAAAATTAAAATTGTAAAAATTTTTTTTAAATTACAGCATCAGGAGAAGGTTAGTAAACATTCAACAATAATGTTATTTATATAGGTTAAAAAACGGTGTCTCTATAATTCATGAGTGACACAGACAACCCACAGAAGAAACTACTGAAGTCGGAAGGTTGAAATTTGGCGTGCAGGTGGGTTAGGAAGTGTAGAGAAGAGTTAAGAACGGTAAAAAATGGGATCCAATGGGGAAATTTTTATTTTTATGTACTATATAGTGCTATCAATTTTTTAAATTATAAGTTAAAGTTAATGTAAATATAGATAATATTATGAATACAGATAACAATAAAATATTTCATATTCATCATCATCCATGTTAATGGATAAAAAATATTTAAGCAATGTTAGTGTATATGTATTTAAGCTAGGTGGTATTTTACTAAGGTATAATTTATATTTTTCTTTTTACAGAGAAGGCAAGTGGAGAAGGTGACGACCAAACGCACGCATCGGAGAAACCAGATGCTGATTCAAAAGAAGGTAAGATCATATAACCGTTAAAAGCATATGACATAGTGAAAAAAATCTATATTTAAAAAATCCAACAGTTAATGATTAGATTTATTTTATTTATTTATTTAACTAACTATGTTAAAACAGCGTTGAGTTCCATCATTCAATATTAAATATCTCGAATTCAGACGGAGAGTTGAGAACGGAGTCTAAATATACTCCATTCTCTAAATAGAGATATCTAGAGGTCCAAGAGGTCACCTGGCCTCCATTGATTTTTATAGCTTATTGACAATGTGGCAGTGTAACTTAACATTAGCTCTCTACTCTACAATATGTTGGATAGAGCGGAAGCTATAAAAACTATATAGTGTTAAATATATACTATTTTTTATTTTAGTAGTTGCATCAACTAAGGTATACTTTCCACCGAAAAAGGATCAACTGCCGGATCACTATATCGACGACGTGTAATATATTAAATAGATTATAGAGATTTTACTTTTACTTTAAAATTACTTTTTTGTTAAAGATTAAAATATGCATAATAAAAAAATAAAGATGTTATTATAGTCTATAGAGGTTTTTTTTTAATATAATGAGCAAAAAAGCTCTTGCTTCAATCGATAAACAGACTAGCTAGGAAATAAATGAGAGAACAAAAAATAATATGGTAATCTCGCCCCCGGGTGGGGTCGGACCACCAACCTTTCGGTTAACAGCCAACCATTGCGCCACGGAGGCATGTGCATTAACTTTAGAAAGAATGTACTAGTAGTACTGAAATAAAAAGTTTATTTTTTTATTCTATACTTATGTAGGACATTAAACATTTTGCACTAGACTATAGACGGGACGTTGTGATTTCGATTCCCACTCGAGGGATTATATTAATCTGACAGAAAGACAACGCGCGGCGTTGAATTACGTCACACAAGTAATAACACAGTGTCGTAACACGGAATTCCTGTTGCCTGTTGAAGCTATAATGAAATAAATATTTTAAAACTCACCGAGGGCGTGGGACTGGGCGAGGTCGGTGGCGGCACATACGTGGGACGTGGTGGCGTTGGTCTATACGTTGACGGTGGCGGCTGAAAAAATACAATTTTACGATTATAATTTGCTGAAAGTTTCAAGTTTTCATAAATTCACACTAGTGTTAAGTCGCTCCTTTCTCCAGTTTTGATTCATTTTGCGAGACATTGCGTGATGAATTACGGAAATCAACGCTTTAATTAGTGAAAATTCCCGAGAGAGAATCGAATCTACAGGGAAATAATTATTTTTGTTGTAAGTTGTCACTTTATTTTCTCTATTTATGAATTAGTTAATGAGTTTGTTATCGACTAATACACTTTAAATAATGTTTCCCAAATTAAAAAAAATAATAATTACTACTTTACATAGAATATGATACGTCCTAATTAAACCTAATTAGATATATCAAACACAAAATTGGCAACATCATTAAAATCCTATATACTATGAAGGTATTTTAGCACAATTCCTTCAATAGATCAATTGTTCGAACAGATAAAAAAGCATACAATTGTATTGTATGCCTCCTATTGTGATCCATACAATGCCTTGGCCAATATATGTATAGCTGTAGTAGAAAAGTCCTTGAATTTTAAAGTCTCCTTTAAAAGTGATTTAAATCAAAAAATCGAATCAAATAAGTTTCACGCTGTATCCGCACACAGCAGGGCAGAGGAAATCTAGTGTTAAGACCTCCGTTTTTGGGGCTTTCTGCCGAAATCTGGAGGCTTTGCATGTTGAGTGGTAGAACACAACGTGAAAGTGATTTATTTGCATATAATATGTTAAAATAAGTTAAGTTGTGAGGGCGCGGAGAGTGCGGCGCTTTCAGCATCAGGGTTTTCACTGTCTGCTCTGCTGTATGAGGGATAAAGAGTGAAGCTGAATAATAAGAATGATTGATATTTTTAACATTTTTTAAGTTATTTCACACTTAAGAAAGAATGAATATCATTATTTTTTTTCATATAATTCAAATAGATTTTAGATATTTTTTTACGCAACTACTGCATGTAGAGACAACAGCAAAACCAATATTTCACTTTTTGTCAATTTTAGTAAAAATTCCTTGTTTTTTATCGGAATTTATAACTATAATTATAACAACCCTTTATATACCACCCCTTTTATAACCAGACCAGTCGGTCTGGTCATATTTCAATCATTTTTTTTATTTCAAGGGATCGAACAACCATCGCGTATACCATCAAAATTACTGTACTTCTAAGGATTACGCTTTATTAATCTTCAAATTGTTGACCAAACAATAGGCTGCCTTGGTCTGAAGCGCCATTCATTCAAATCATCTCACTCCACTGACCATGAGTAGGTCCAAGTGCTTATATAATTATATATTCTTTGTATAATTAAATATGTTAACTGTTGTAATAAAAGTTAATATGCGTAACCTCTACTGATATAACATATCACCTATTTGGTGCAACAACTATGTATTTTTTAAAATGAAATGCAAGCAGGCCAGTCATGGCGCAGGGGCAGTGCGCCTGCGCCATGACTGGCCTGGCATGACTGGCGTGTGCAATGGACAGTAAGTTTGACTGTAAGCGCGACAGGTTGTGAATTCGATATCCAGTCGAGGAAATTAAATAGTTAATTCTTCGGTCTGGTGTCGAGGCAAAGCGCGGCCTTGAGATCCGCCACTCGACACGCAATGTTTCCAGAATTCGGTGGAAAATGGGGAACGCTTAACTAAGCAGCTTAACTGCTGAGTGAGGGATACGTCGGGATTCTTTCGTCACTCATTCTCTCGGCGTGCCCAAATTAAATGAGCATGAAGGTGTCAGAATTCACTTAATTCAATGATATATTTAGAAGTAATACATACCCTGGGTGTAGGGAAAGATATCGACGGTGTGTTGTAGGTATAACCTTTGCTGGGTGGTAAATACTCATTTGCAGCAAACGCTACGCTGATGGCCGAACATGCTAGAAGGCAGGCGAGCCACATCTGGAAAAAGTACAAAATATCATGATAAAACTTAAAGTTTTAACTAATATGAAATTGTCGTAATGGTGGAGTGCTTGACTGGTCGTGCGTTCGGTTCCCATTCGGGCGAATGAAATATTTTCGTTTCCTCCCTCTGGTAACATGGCAATGTCTCGAAAATCGGTCGATTCTAGGGATCGATTTAAGCACTAGGTTTCGTTTGCCTTCCCTAATATATACGATGCAGCTACAAAAATATATTATAGTTTTTGCCATAAAATATCTCTATTATTTAATTAAATCTTTCACATCCTTATTTCTAATCTTATAATCTATTCATAACTAAGCCAAGTGAATTATCGTAGAATCTCGTCTGTAGTGTTACATTTCCCATAGTACATATATTAATACCTGCATTGTGAAGGACTTTATTAACTAATGGTTATGAGAAAAAAGTTTAAACAAAAGAATAATTCACATACAGGTTTTAGTTTGGACACGGAGTAGTCATTTAAAATATTATACGCCGTTTATTTTGTTAATATTATGAGGTGTTCGCAAATTATTTAGATTATCTATATGTATGTATGTATGTATCTATATGTATGTAGGTATGTAGTTTAAGGTCATTGTGGCGCAGTGGACGTTTCACCGTTGACTATGTAAGCTCGATGGTTTTGAATTCGACTCCCACTCGGTTGATTGATATAATTATAACGGCGCTTTCATGATCTAATAGAAATAACTGATGAGTTCCTGGTAAAATAGACCATTCAATACAAAAAGATTTTTTATTCAAGTTAGTACTTTCTGAGGTTCAGGATTATAAAATTCGTAAATATACAGATATTTTGCATAAGCTGATGCAAATTGGCGACATAAAGTTTCGACACTCAACACGCAACGTCTCGGAAATTTGAGAGGAACAGAGTGTCTTAACACTAGGTTCTCTACGATACGGGAAGATACGTGAAACCTACTTTTATATTATTTCTTTAAATCTATTTTTAATTGATATATTTAATGTAAACTTTCATTGGTTCACTCCAGCCTTGAGAAAAGACCTCATTTGCAGTCACACACAAAATTACCTAAGTAATCGAGAGTTCTCAGCGTTTCGAACAATAGGTCGCGCAATCCTTGAATATTCACTTGAATATCTAACGCTTCTTTATTACACTAATCTATCATATTTTATATGCATATATAAAATCTGTTTATATAGATATTTTAGTATGTACGAGTATGTTTGTCTGTACGAAGTCTTAAAAATGCGATGGAAAGTAGAGAACGGATTGTCGTAACACTGGGTGGTTCCCAGGTTCCATCTGCCTACCCTGCTATGTGCGGGATACAGCGTAAAGCTAAAAAGTTAGTTTTTGAAGAAAATATTTTAGTATGTATGTCTGTTATTAGAAATCTTCAAATAGAGCTTTTATTGCTTATAATATTTAGAAGCCGTTGTGGATTCAGTGAAATCACTTATTTTCATTTCTTCACGGCAAAGCACAGCTTTGAGTATCGTCTTGTCGCCGACTAGGCCAAAAATTAAATAATTCAGTTATGTATGACCATAGGTTATATTGTAAATTTATATAAATAACTATAAAATATTACTTTTAAAGTAATAGTTATTAAATTAACTTCTATGCTTTGTATAACATATCAGCTCTTAGTGTCAAGATCCTCCGGTCTCAGCGTTCTCCGTATTCTGCCTAAATTCAAGACATTGCATATTAAGTGGTGGAAGTCGTCTCAAGAATTATTCCAAAATAATTTGTAAATATTAAAAAACATATTAAAGTAACAACGAAGAATGACCATTTAGTGAGATAATCACAGATTCTATTCCCGTGTGAAACATTAGCGTAAATTGGTTAACGTCAAGGCTGACTAGTGACTTTAAATACCGTTGCGCTTCATATATCTTCAGAATATACACGGAATTTCTAGGATAGGTTCCCAATAAATAGATTTAATCAGCGCATACATTGATAATACAAAATCAAATATTAATATTGGTAGAATTACGTGCGAGGTCAGTCGTGGAGCAGGGTCACAAGCGTGTGACTATAAACGCAATAGGTTGTGTCATTGTCATGTCATTTCTTCGCTCTGGTGTCGAAGCAATGGGCGGCGTTGAGTTCCGCCATTCAACACCCAATGCTATTAGAATTCGGCTTAGATCAGAGTATCTTTGTACTAGGCTCCCTCTGCCTACCCCGATAGATGCGGGATACCGATTTATATTAAAGACATTTACTTTACCATATTATTAATATCTTATTTAATCTTAATATTATAATTAGTATTTGAAAAATTGAGGTGTCAAAATGATCATCAAAATAAATGTTCCTACTAAGTAAAAGTTATATTAAAATTGTGTTCGTGACCCGCCACGCCCGCTAGGCGGCTCTCCGTGATTCCATTCCGCGGTTAATGTCAAAATGTCCTAAACTTTAAGTGTAATTGGAATTTTGTAACGTTACGCAACGGAAATTCCATTTTAGTCACGTTTTTGGTTAATATTTTAATTAATATTTTCTTTTTATTTAGAGTATGGACCTAAAAGCTTATTTTTTATATTTTATTATTTAGATAATTTTTAAAACGAGTTCTATTAAGGATTTGTTTTCTTTTTCTTGATATTATTAGCCCTCGACATAAACGAAAGGATTTCATAACGGAAGATTTTTTTTTATATACGATCATCGAATTTATATAATCAAATAATACTGGATTTGCTACATAGAGAAGAAAAAATATAAGGATGGAACAATATATTATAAATAACAAACTAAGCTCTTCAGTTTTTCCGTTTAAACAAATTGACATACCACTTTGATATCAAGAAAGCGTGTCGCTGAGTTCCGCAACTCAACACGCATTGTTTGAAAAATTGGGCAGTGTGCCTCTATTCTCCGAGTGTCTTATCACTAAGTTCCCTCTGCCCCTCTGCTTGAAGCTTATCTTGAAAAATCTAAATGGTTTCTTTAATAAGATATTTTTTCTACTCGTAAATATGAATATTTAAGTTACCTTATATGACTTTTCGTACATCTTGTAATCACTACAATTATTTGTTGGGTAATTTGGATAACATCTAATGTGTATACTTGACCCATATTACACAATATACCATTGACCATATAGAGTACTTTAAATAACAAGAAGATAGGAGAATTAATTTAAATTTATATTTATGTCATAAAATTATAAAAGGAAGTATGTAAAGACTAGTGACCCAAACGCGGCTTCGTCCGCTTATATTTATTAATATATTATAGCCAAATTACACAAAATCTTATTATTAATTGTATCCTAAGAGTTGTTCTGTTCTGTAAAAGCTATATTACTATAAAGTTTCATCTCAATCCGTTCAGTAACTTTTGAGTGAAGGTGGAACACACATCCAGCCTTACAAATTTTGTACATTAACTTTTATAAAATGATCATCGCATTGAATATGGGTTGAAATCCATTTGGAGGATTTTTGTTTACTGTATAAGTCTTTTCAAATTTAAATTCGACAATTAGTTCAGTTACACAGCATGTTAGGTTCCCAAGTTCTCTCTGTCTACCCTGCTAAGTGCGGGATACAGCAAGAAAGAAGAATACGGCAAGAAGAATCTGAAGAAATGATAAACCTTACCAATTTCGAAATTTCAAATCCATTTGCAGTTTCTATAAGGTTATAAAATTGCCCAAATCCAGTACAGTACGGGGCGGTCCAGTATTACGTATAGTTACATACCAACTCTAGCATCAACTATTACAGACGTAACAAAACATTTCGTCTAAATATCACGCATATCACAAATCACCACAAACGATCGCGTATTCATTCTGACAAGTTAATTATTACAGATTACAAGCGATGTGGTTGTGAAACTGTGTTTTTATATGAACTTTTAGTACAATAATATATTTTTCCTTTCTTTTTGGTATAGTGGTACGTGGTTATAATAATGATAATAAAATTAGTCTTAGTTTAGATTTCCATATTTTTCATAGTTCCTACGCATTAACCGGTGACCATCTCTGGGCAGTTACCTGTGGTTACCCAGAGATGGATCTCGGCTGATGCGTCACAGTAAAACATTTGAATATTCTCTAAGGGGCCTCTACGTGTTGGACCTGTATCCCCACGCAAGCCTTCCAAAGGACCGGGTTGTTTTGAACCCGTGAATCTTTAAAGAGAAACATAATAATAATGTTTCATTTCCTCTACTGGAAATCGAACCGTTTACTTCTACTGCTATGACGGCCTCAAATATCTCTGAAAAATTGAATGTATTAAGAGATTTCCATAGAAGTCTTAGAACAGCTGGTTTTGTTCAGCTTGGCCAAGAAAAAACATACATGTTGATTCGTAGTATCCGATATATTAATATGACTAATTGACTATATCTCTTTAAGTATTTAATTTAAAGTACCTATAGTATAATAGATTCAGTTCAATATATGTATATAAGTAATTTTGATACAATTTTCTTTATTTTCACACGGTATCCCAAAGACAGAGAGAACCTAGTGTTAAGACACTCCATTCCACAAACATTGCGTGGCGAAAGTAGAATTTTAAATTACTTATTTTTAAGTATAATCATTTCCCCGATTAGGATCGAACACACAGCTTACAAGATTACAGCTGTCTGTACGAGGCGCCAGGACAGCCTCAAAAAAAAGAAATATAAATATATCGTGTAAAATTTTAATCTGCAATCAAATTAACATTTGCAAGCAATTAAATTATGTTTTTTTATTCAAATTTAACCAAATATAATGTACCTTATCTGAAACCAGTTTTTTTAAATCTTCCTTATTTATATTTTGTATACAATGTTACTCTTCAACTCTCACGTGAAAGTACACAATATAATATGTAGAGCTTATTTTTAATAAGAAATGCCACTTTGATTTAATTGCGTATGATGTGCTCTAAATAAGGTTGCAAAAATATATCTTTTTTAATTATCCAGCTAATAGCAGGGTAGGCAAAGGGGACCTAGTGTTAATATACTTCTGTTCTCCATTTTCCGCCGAATTTGTCAGGCATTGCGTGTTGAAGGGAACTTAACGCCGCGCTTTTACGCACTCATCCTAGCACAAGGAAATGAAAATATTTAACATTTCACTCCCTGTGGAAATCGAACCCACAGCCGTCATGCTTAACATCAAACGCTCACTTTTTACTTTTGGATTACATTTCTATTAATAAAATTATTTTTTTTAAAACAATTAACATATCACGCGAACAAAGACACGATAAATCATATTAAGTACAAACAATATAAAAAGGTCGTGCTATTTTCAAAATTACCGTGAGAGTTACGTAGTATTAAAAAATAATGATTATTTAATTACATAGTAGGTATAGCCATTACTGGACGCTAACTTATGCTGACTGTTAACAAATACTTGTTAGAATCGTCTCTTATATTTATACTAGTTTTTGTTTGTGGATTTGCTTAGATTTTAATATATTTTATATTGTTGTATGGATAGGAAGTCCCACTTTAGGATAAAATATTTTGGACAAGAATACTATATCTATGTACGAATAAAGTCCGTGCAAAAATAATGAATGAGACCGTCTCGGCTATATGCAAAATAGAATGTAAAGCTAGAAAAATAACAAATACTACTGTTTCTACATTTTTAAAATTTAACAATCCTAAAAATTGCTTAAATTTTTATAAAAAAAAGTAAACAATGTATATATTTTTTTGTCCATTTTTATAATCTCGATACCGATCGAACTAAAGAATGGGAATCGAATCAAAAACCGTAGAGCGTTACATTCACACGCTTGTGCCCCAGCGCGCTGGGGGCTCTACAAAATCATATTGTACTTAGAAATATTGAATTCCACATAGCGACACCTAGGAATTGTCACAGTAGGTTAAAGCGACAAGGTTCTATAGAATCAAGCTGTTTGAAAATTGATCTTATATAACATCATCGCAACCTAAATACCTATTTAATGTTAACAAAAACCTAGTTAGTTCTAGGGTCAAGGCGTGACCTTAGTGCAAATGTATTATTAATATATCTATGTAGTGGTCGGCAGTGGTAGTCACTTCGATTACTGTTTGAGGAAATGATGGCAAAGAGTCAAAAATTGGCAGTGTGTGGGGGATGAAGTATCTTAATACGAGGTCCGAGAGGACCGGCACGGTAGGGAGGCTACACGGTAGGGGTATATAGCCTCCTTCTTAATAAAAAGACTAAGCAAATAGATAAATAAAATATATTGGTTAATTCGAACCTGTTCCCGAGAAATTCTTTGGTAAGAATTCCTGAGATAAGCGCATTCAACCATACAAAGTCTTCATTTTTATAATATTAATGTAGACTATAAGTATGTATAATAATTCGTCTGTCCGAATGCCGTAACAATGACGGGTCATGACACAATTAGAGTATTAGACTAACGATCTCGTGTTACAGCGTCTTTATATTACGTAAACCTTTCATTTGTTTTTTAAATAGTCGTGTATATAAATGTATTTTTGTATGTATGTTTGTATATTAAGCAATTCAATTGTTACTTTCAATTTGCATATAATAATTATATGTGATTATTTCTTATGTTAATATGAAAGTTATATCTCTTTTTCTGGTTATTTCTTATATGAGATAGAGATATGAGAGAGAAACAGCGTGAAGTAAATCAAAACTAAATATTGCATAGAAATGTTACCCTAATAGGGATTTGGACCCCTAATTTTGAGTTCAGTCAAGCTTATCCCAATGGCGCCACGACGGCGCCTATATAACATGTTTCTTAAATGTTTGTTGTGTTTCTTGAAAAAGTGTTAAAAATACAACTTTCCAATTAATAACAAATATGTATTATATTATAAGGTTATATTGGTGCAGTGGGACTGAATTTAACTGTATATGCGACGGCTACGGGTTTAATCTCCAACTGGGGTATTACATTTTTTTATTTCCAAGCTCTGGTGAGAAGAGAAAGTACGGCAGAGATTTCCGTTACGCAATGTCTCCAAAATTGGGTAGTCGGTTCAATTCAGTCGGCAGTCAGACGGAGTGTCTAAAATGACTACCTAATTAGTACGTTCTTTTTTCCTACAGGGTGGAATATAACGTGAGTACAAAAAAAGTGTAATATAAGCATATTTACACACATATATTTATATATGAGCGTGGAATATTTTAATATCCATATATGTTTTATAATAAAAAATAAATAACTTTCACTAAGAGCCCTATAAATGCGAATATTACCATTATAAGAATCGTAAGTGCCTTATCTTATAGTTATAAAATTTAAATACTCCGTTTGTCGTTAAATTTAAAATTCTTTTGTTGTTATTATTTTCACATAACACCTATTTTGGAGACGTGTTTAGTGGCGGAACTCAGTACCGTGATTTTTGGGAAGTAATATTAATATTATTTCTTTCCTATTTACGTAGGCCTAACATTTGTTTTAACTTAGTAAAAAGACTAAATATCAGATAAAATGTAGAGCATTTTCATAGTTGCATTATGCTTAAAAAAATTAAAAATTATATAAGAAACGTATGACTACGAAACGTACTTTGGTACTACCTAACCAAAGCAGTTATTCCATACTAATATAATAAAGCTAAAGTGTTTGTTTGGTAGAGCGCGTTTATCTCAATAACTGCTATATTTGGCAAGTGATCATACTCAACTCCTAGTTATTTTCATTTGACCACGGGGTCCAAGCGTGCAGCTTCATTAAAGCTAGTATCTAATAAAAGATCGATTATTTAATATTAAAAATGTAAATAACCTACGAATACTTCTGTATATAAATATTCAATTCTTACAAAATGCTAGTACATTTAATAACTTGTACAATTATTGCACAGTACAACTCATGTATAGTCATGTAACATGTGCGTATCGATTTTTTGTACTTTAATTTAATTTTTTTTGTGACTGACATGTACTGACAGTTAATTAACAACTTTTGTTTTAGCTTTTCTCTGTATCTCGCATATAACAGAAGTATAGACACTTTGTACTCCAATTCAGCTCAATTCTCGCTTCAAGGCGAAAAGCTTTGTCTTGTTAAACAAAGCAAGAAGAGGAAAATAGTTATTTTCTCCAGCGGAACCTGAATTCACAACCGTCGCGTAAGAATTATATGCAACACGACGGCTTTATTTAAAACAGAAATTTACTTTGATGCATATAAAAGGTGTTTTTAAGACGACGCAACTTTAAATAAAATAAGCCTAATTATTGTGCAATTCAGTTTTCATTTTAGGATAACAATTTTAAATTGTTTTATTATTTATGACAATAATAATTAACGTGAGAATAACCTTTAAAAACTTTAAATATATTTTCTAATATTAGTTTTTTATTTTACTATGTAGACAGAGTAAAACAACACACAGTTGACGGACAGTTTAGTACACTACGTAATAGCTGGCGGAACTTAACGCCGCTCTTTGTATAGAAAGACGAAGCAATCTTTATTTTATATACGTATTTATAAACATTTCTCAATTACACTACTTCTTTTTTAATTTCACGCTATATCGTAGACAGAGGTCAGTTATTAATAACACATTTCGCCACCAGCTTTTCGATCAATTTTCGAGAAATTGTGTTTTGAGTGCTAAATCTTAACGTTGCACTATGTTTCGTTACCAGACCTAGGCCAGACTACGAAAAAAATATATTCCCCAAGTGGGAATCGAATCCACAAATATTGCATTGACAGATAAAGTACCTCTGCGCTTATATAGTCTCAACGATAATTTCAATAATATTATTTTATGTCTATAGTCAAACGTTGACATTGGTTACACACACGTTATGGTTTCAATACATAAAAGCCCATAATGCCTTAAATACGCCAGAAGTGAAAACAAAATGTTTAGCCAACATAGCCGTATGAAAAAAATAATAATTTCACGCATCGTCATTTAATTTAAAGCACACAATATAATAAGAAAAATAAATTATTAATATTAATTAATTTCTTTTACGATTATTGAATTATTTATTATAGCAATAAATGTTTTCAACATATTAATATTAAAAGTTCAGAGAATAATTAATTATTATTTTATTAATTGGATTATACTACACTATTTATACTAATAGTGTTGTTCATCTATAAATCAGATAGAGAAATGTTATTTCAAGTTAAAGCAAATTCAATCATCGGAAATTGATTACTTGTGTAAGAAAACAATTTAGTTTCGAGATTGATCGTCTATCGTTTTAACGTCGTCTAATAAACGCGATGCTTGTGGGTTTGATCCTAGCTTAGGGCAACGCTAAAGACATGACGATATCTTGTTCGTTTATTTCATTTAGGAAATTAGTTCCAGAGAGAGACAGTAAGTAAAAAGAGTGACATATTATTCCCCTTTATAATATCACTTTTAGAGACAATTTTTGTTGAATATCTACGTAAAATTAAGGGTAAATTATTTTTGTTAACCTGTGAAGATTGAGTATTGGTTTCATTTTTCAGTATTTAAAATAAAATAAAATTGTTCAAAATAAAATAAATACTAAAAAGTACAGAAATGAACTCATCATCTTCATCCTAATGAAAGCCTTTCATTAACCACTGCTGTCATTATATCCAGATACTTAATAGTTATACGAGTATAAATAAATTCTTACACATGAAGCAAGAATCCACCATTTGATATATTTAACAGCAAAATTGCAATAATATTTTATACACAATTTCCATAGTATGACAACATCGATATTATTACGGTACACCACGACGCGTGCGCAACAACCTAATGACACTTGAATTACTTAGATTAGCTATGCTTTGGCTACATCCACTCATTTTTTAGTCTTGATACGCTTAAGAGTATACTACTACTATATACTCTGTACTTGTTTTTCTAGGTTCCCTCTGTTAGCCCTGCTATGCGGGAAAAGCGCGAAGCTGTAAGTAGCTGTAATTGATTTTAGTCTTCTTTCTTGATAATAGTTTTTCCAATTAACTGAGTTCAAAAAATAAACAAATAAATTTAAAAAATACCTGTTTTGCTGATGAGTTCATTTTCAGTCAATCTGAAAGTTAAAGAAAAAAATATATATTCATTCTTGATATTTAAAATAAGTCTTAAAATAAACTTCTGTATGAAAAATGTAGAACGGAGTCACTAAAATTTACCTCATAAAATATTTGAGATGTTTCACATTTCTTAAAGTATATATCTTAAAGTTGATACCTTCATATAGCTTCCATATAGCAAGATATGCAGACGATTTAAGCACTCCGTTCTACACTTTTCGCCCAATGTTCGAAAAATCGCTTTAGTGAGTAAGAGCAGTCTAGTGAGTGGTAAAATTTACCGCCACGCATTGTATTTTTACCAAAGGCGAGAAATTCAAGTAATTAGTTACTCGAGTGGGCATCGAACCTACAAACAGTCGCGTTTATCGTAAAACTCTGTACCACTCCGTCACGACGGTATTATATGTTTATACATAAATATAAGTAACCGATACAAAACCACTTATGTACATTAAATGTTATGGTCGATCGTTAAACTAATGGTTGTTAATGTAAAGACGATCATGTAACGCAGTAGTAGAGCTCTTATGGTTTTATTTCTATACAGGAATATCGCAGGTTCGTTTTTCAATAAAATATGATTTATGAGGACATCGCGGTCTAGCGTTACAGCGCCTGATTGTAAATTCGGTGGTTTTAGGTTCTATTCCTACTCGGAAGTATGAATTATTTTAATTTCTAAGCAAGGAAACAACAAGACAAAATACAGCGTTGAGTACCGCCACACAATACACAATGTCTCGAAAATTGTACGGTGCGCAGGTAAAATAGTTTTAAGACACTCAGTTCCACCAAATTTTCGAAACTTCTCCTGTTGAGTGGCTCAAACTTAGAGGAGTTCAGAAGTTCAGAAGTGAGGATTGAACCCAAATCTATCACGCTTACAGACAGACGCTGTCCCACGCTACCATGACATATATACTCGTATGTAAAGAAAAAAACAATCAATTATATATTTTGATTAAAAGAAGAACGCCATAAATATTCATACAACAGTAAATCTCCTTATAGGCAAAAAATATTAGTTAAAAGGTGATAGTTATGGCTGTAATTAATTACTGCACGCATATTAAATTTTAATATCGTTATATCGCAGTTAAAACGTGTTATAATGTACGCAATGGTTATAGGTTCAAATTGATTTATATTTAGTAGAGAACATGCATATACATAATAATATTATAAGGCTGCGGAGTGTTTGTGTCTCAAGAAGAAGAGATTCTTACATCCGTATTTATAAGCCGCTCTCAACTCTGAGACTGATCTTGAGAACAAACTTGTTTTATTCTAAAACGACATTTTAAGATTGATTTTAGAGGTTATAAATACGAGACATATTTGAGCAAGAAGGCGTGGACGCAAATAAAAGCAATTTTCTATATATAATTGTTTTTTTGGGGCTTAGATTACGCTTGGGGTTAAAGTTAAGCTTAGTGGTCTGTCACTATATTAAAATTTACTTTTGCATCGATTTTTGAATCACCGAATGAACATGTCCCTACCATCGTACCAGCTCGGAAGGTAGCTCTGCTGATAAGCGTCGGCAAAAAACTGAGTTTTTAATATATTATTTTTATTTACATTAAAATAAATGAAAATGTTATATATGATTTTCTGATCTAATAATAGCAGCGTTGAGTTCCACCATACAAAACGCAATGTCTCTAATATAGGCGGGGATCGATTATATTTATTCAATACATCCATTAGTGACTTTAATCAGTGTCGCTTAACCTTTTCTTTTAACAATGTAATCATTTTTTATTTTTATTCGTATGCAGATAAAAAATAATATTCAATTAGCTGAAAAATATATTAGGAACTAAGTATATATAACACTAGTTTTTACTTGCGACTTCGTGCCGTTTTTCATGTAGAAAGGGTATAGTGGGTTACATAAAATAAATAACGTGATGTAATATAGGGTATATATAGCCTGCTTATTTTTTTATTGGACTATACAATAAAAAAATATTTTTTAATTCGACTTCCTCAGTTTTGCGCATTCAAGCAAACAAACTCTTTAGATTTATAATACTAGTATTGATATAGTTTTATTAAATATACGAGGACAGAGTGAATGGTCACTAGATTCTCTTTAGATACAAAACAAATGTTACTAAAAGGTGAAAGATATAGAAAAATGATATTAAAATGTTCCAAATACTATAAAAATGATATTAAATGAAAAACATCTGCCATTCTACAATTTATAAAATATACGCTACAGCATAGCAGCATATTCAATATGCCAAATTCGTGAATACGCTAAGGTCGTAGGCACGTGTTAATTGGTCTAGACTTAAGCTTAGCCTTAGGTCTTCAAAACGAAAGTTAAATTTAATTATTTTACAATTATTTTTTAAGACATTGACTGGATGGCGGAACTTAACGCCGTATATTGTTTAGACAGATCTGAGAATCAAAAATATCTTAACATCACACATTAAGCATGTTTTTTTTTAATATATACAACGGATTCTAATTCAGTATTCACTAATAAGCAGATGAATTAACAGGCACATTTACATAAAGGCACATACATTGCACAATAATTGTACATACAATTGCAAAATGCAAATTAAATGCATGTATATTACATTAGTCTTTTCCAGGCGAGTGAGGCCGCGAGTGGAGCACTAGTTTTGTAAAGCTCATTTTTTGCAATATTTTTCACTGTTTTTTCTGTCAATTGCCTAAAGTCTTCCTTGATTTTATATATGAACTATCCAACAAAAAAGAAATTGATTTGAACCAGTAGTTTCATTATTTAATTTTATAATATTAGTATTTGTAAGTCCTTAAGTAGCATCCTAATCAAAAACTATTGCGTGTTTTCCCAGACATTTTCTAAGACGTTTGCGATGGCGCCAATATCAATATCTCCAATAACTTGAAAAAACTTTAATTAAGCTTAATATACGGCAAAAAGTCCTATAGAACTTATCGTTTTAACTTTAATCATAGGTTACTGCATATGTTACAAAACTTAGACAGTTTTTTGTTAACCTTTCCTAAGAGTTATAAGTTGGCAAAAAGATTGGAATGTATAATTAGTCGGCGCAGTGAAACAGCGTGAACAGGGTATAAACACGTAAGCTGTGGGTTCAATTCTCATTTGGAGTCATGATAAATTTTCTGTTCTGAAGAATTGTGAAGATTTTCTAAAATCCAAATGTCTACAATGTTTAAATATTTTAATATAATTATTTTTGAAATTAAGGTAATTAACTTATACAAATTCCATTAATTGTCAATAAGAGAATTTCAATTTTCATAAATTCTAGTGTGGTTTTGAGTGAACGTTGTAAATGAAAGAAGTCACGGGTTCGAGTTTCATTCAAGTAAAATTTGTCAATAGATATAATTATATATTTACTTAAAGTACAGGTAGTAAAATAAAAAATACGAGTATATCAATGCCAATGTTAATGCTTCCAACGTTTTCACAACAATTTTTAATTTTATAATCTGTAAGATATCAGGAATTTTCTACAAGGAATTTTCTCGTTTTAACTGACTTCTGTAAGAAAAGGAGGCTATCAATTCGGCTGTATGTTTTTTTTACCATAAAATTTGAATTTTATAATCCCTGCGATTCATTTACTTAAAGATTAATAAAAAACCTTAAACTTAAATAAATGTCCTTTCACAAACAAAAGTAAATTTACTCGTTTTGTAATACTCCCACGTTCCACACAATAGCTCGGCCCGCGCTATGTTGCTACACTTACCGAAAACAAGAATTTTATTTGACGCGATTTACTTTGATGTTCCGAGAAAAATTTCATAATTTTAAACTTTTGTAATTACCTATATTTGCATTTTTAATATTCCTTCATCATTAATGTGTAATATTCATTATCATTTCATTTTCTCGCTCTATTCGTACGCACTAATATTTCACAATAGGTAACTAAGCAAAGCGCGGTGTTAAGTTCCGCTACTCAACACGTAATACCTCGAGAATTCGGTGAAAAGTGGGGAACTAATGTATTTTTGTGAAATCGGAGTGTCTTAACTCGAGGTTTTTTTCATTTGCCCACCCAGCATGAAGCTAGAAAAATATTTTAAAGTATAAAATTTATACATAGTGAATAAAAATTATAATACATTTCTATATTATTAATTATAATTAATGTACTGTGATAAAGAGTTCGTTTGGTTGAACAAGCTAACCTCAGGAACAACTGATTGAAACCGAAAAAAGTTTTAGTGTTGGAAAATTTATCATCATTTCATTGTTATACCTATTATAGACCACGAGGGCGACGACGCAGGGAAACACAAGTTGGAAAATCTATATAAAGCCGTCTAGTAAAGCATCTAAGGCCATCATAGTCTATGAATGAAAACGGCATCTCAAGATCGGTCTCAGACTTGAGAGCGGCTTATAAATACGGACCATAGAGTTCTATAAACAGGATGGGGTGACCATGAATTATTTTAATGTCACATCCTATACATGCATTAGATGGTACGAATTCATTACTAGCGATTGTATTTGACGTCTGCAACCTGTCAAGGGCGACATAGGGCTTAAGGATTTATTTATACGTAGATGTACTTTGTCAAAAGTATTATTATAAATATTTTCTTATCTATAGTCTATAAATATAATAAAATTGTAGTCTGATCGCCGTCTGTACATGGATGATATATGAGATTTATTGCAAGTGGTTTAATAAAATAGCACGAAATACAAATATTATATAGTATACAGTTTTTGTTTATTTGTATGTTTAATTGTTTTTCAAATTCAAAATAATTATTTTAGTAAAAAAAATTTAAAACTTTCTCTTTTTCAGCATTGTATCGTATTTTTTAAAAAGCTAACTTTTTTTTATTTATACAGCAAAACATATTTTCTTGGAATTTATTCTGGAATAGGTACCAGAATATTCTGCTTCATATATATGCGTATTTAGCGTTACATAAAAAACCATAACCACTTTGCTTAAGAATCCCTCTTGAAGTATAACAGTAGTATAATTATAATAAATAAATAAAATGTTTAATGCAATTATGGAAAATGAGTTTCGAATTGCCAGACGGTCTTCGTTGGTTGGGTTTGAGTTTTCAACGTAGTCCATCGAACCAGGCTTTTAACCTAGGTTTCCACGGTAATTATAAAATATAAAACTCTTTATTGGTATAAATGTTGGTGGAGAAATGGTGTACCGATCTGGAAAGCAATATACGCTCATTTCTCTTTCGCAATGGAAACCAAAGTAAAACCATAAGTCAGAGCATAGTGGGATAACGAAAACAATTATTGCCTCAAGCTGGCATCGAATCTGCAATCGCCGTGTTTACAATTAGAGGCACTTCCATAGCGCCACGATGGCCTTAATTTTTTATTTATATTTAAAGTTTTATAGTCTCTACATATGTATGTCTCATCTAAATATTAGTCTCGTATAAAACTAATAATATAAAGTAACTTTTAGTTAATATGTTTAATAATATTTTAATATCAATTAAATATGTCATATGCAAAACGATTACAGCTAAAATGGCACGATTAACATTTAATAATAATTAGTTTGTATTACTAAAATTAATATTTGATCTCTCACGTTTTCTGTCATAGAATTTCGTAATATTTCTCTTTTTCTCGTTTCACCGATTTAAGAGAGCGCGTTTTAGGGATCGTGGGATCCATTTTCGCCCTTTATAATAAAAGAAAAAAAAACAACCGGAATATGAAGCCATTGAGTGTTTTCCAAATTAGTAATGATGGGTTATATTAATATTTAAAATGAAAATGCTTATTAATGTACAATGGCTAAAATAATTTCTAAGTTCTTTGATTTCTTGCCGAAATAAAATGAGTTCGAATCGTTTGTGAAACAAATAAGCCCGAAAAAACTAAAGATATAGCTAAAGTAAAACAGACACTTTTTTCATGTTGTATTTCAAATGCATTCCACATGTAGGATAGGCAGAGGGAACCTAGGAACCTAGTGTTAAGCCGTTTTCGTTCTCTACTTTCCGCCGAATTCTCAAGGCATTGCGTGTGGAGTTCAATCAATCAATTCTAAGCAAACGAAACGTTTAAGCCTAAAAATAAATAAAACTTAATCTTACGTAGGATCCTACTTGGATGGTTCTTAATTTAAAATTTTCTAGTTGTTTTAAAATAATTTACAATATTACCCGGACGTATCCACATTAATTATGTTGTTGTTATAACAACTTAAATAAATAATTTTTTTCGCGCCAGAATAATAAAAAAATATTTGACAGTTGAAATTACAGATAACACAGACCAATTTATAATTCAAAACAACATTCTTACATTATCTGTTTTTATAAAAAAGTAAAAAAATAAATTATAATTTAAAAAAATATATTAAAACTTAAATTTTAAATACCATTACCCGATTTTCAAAAACTAATGTAAAAAATATATCATATATGTTTGTATAATCACCTTTAAACACACACACTACACGTTAAGTCTACGTACTATTCACAACTGAACATCGTGAAAGGACGTTCCTCTCTTATAATATTATCTTTGCAAGGATGCAAGGTGGGGATTTCCGGGTTTTATTTGATCTTATTAATTCTAAACTAGTTCTATACTATTGCTTTTTCTACATTATAATATAAAAAAAATTATAGAATAAGTTGATTAAAGTAAGTACGTACCCTTTTTTAGGCTATCGTGGTACAGTGCAGTACAGGTAAAAGTGATGGTTTTGAGGTTTATCTTAATTAGGGGGAATGATCATATTAAAAACAAAAACATATATAACAAAAAAATATATATTGTTCCCATACATTTACTAAAAAATATTAAAACGGAAAAGGAACTGTAGGGAACGGAAGTTTCTTAATGGGAACGGAGTGTCTTAATACTAAGTTCCCTCTGCCTATCCTGTGCATGATACAGTCTGAAGCTAACAATAATAATTTAAACCTTTTACAAAAGCACTTACTACTTACTTCCGACTACCATATTAAATATTTATATTTAGCATACTTTTAGTTGCACCTTAATTAACTTTTATTAACATTACATAGCCATTTTAAATATTCTGTTATAAAAAATACCTTCACACCTTTCGAAATGAAGTCACGATTGTTTTTAATTTTGTTTTAATTTCACATATCCCTCTGATATGTTCCTCACTTTCCTATCATTTAAGAGATATTGCGTGATGTACAATTAGGAATAGCAAAACAAGCAGTTTCACTCATTTTCCCGCATTTGCTCTTACCATTTAAATTTGATAACATTGAGTGGCGAAACTCAACGCTGCGCTTTTACTAATCAGAACATGGAACAGATTTTTTTTCTTTTGCGTAAGAATCGATTTCACAACCATATATGTAGGTATATTAAGTTATATCCCCGTATAACGCCAAGAGCGTTAATTATTATTAAGATTTATGTAAACCATTTTTAAATAATAATATGTTTATTGAAGCTGAAAATTACATATATTATAAAAGTAAAATGATATAATAATGAAAATTAATATTTTTGAACATTGAAATTGACTTTTAGGCCATTCGTGGCGCAAGTGCTCAATCGAGCGATTGTAAATGTGACAGATTGTGGGTTCGATTTCTCCAGGAAATGAAATATTTAATATTTATCATAACATACATACATTGCTCTAAATACTACTACTAATATATAGTTCTGATAAGGAGATAAAGCGCAGTGTTGAGTTCCGCCACTCAACACGAATTCCTCTAGAATACGGCGAAAAGTGACGAACGTAAGTGTTTTAACACTTGGCGTTTTATCTCTCCGTCTACCCTGCTATGCGCGGGATATAGCGTGAAGCGTGGAAAAACTAACTCTGAAAATTAACATTTCTGAAATTTAAAACTTAAAATATACTAACTATAGACTCACATTGTGGGAGCGTGAGATTCTTCTATATTTTAAATTATATGTGTTGCAAAATATATACATCCGATAATTAATTCACTAATTCATAGTTACTTTAAGTGATATTTTTTGCAGACATTCTGTTATCTTCGCTTCGGCGACAAGAGAAAGCTTGGTGTTACCAGAGCAAGAAGATGGAAAAAAAAATTTACGAGTGAGAATGGAACCCGCAATCTTTGCATTTATAGTCAAAAGGTGTGCCACTGCGCCAAGGCGGCGTCTTATTATTATATTATTTATTTTATATCTTCATGTTTTATATATTATTTATTTTATATTATTTATTTATTTTCACATTATTTGCCATTGTGGAGGCATGCATAAAGTCACTACACATCTACTAGAATAATTTTATAAGCTATATTTAATTTAGAACCAAATAGCCGTATCCAAGCTAAGGTACCTACTTGTTTTATTATTTTATATGTATGTATAAAACTCTTACTCCGTTACTGAGTACTTAGAAACTTGAAATTTGGCACGTTAGTTAAGAAGCGTCAGGGAGGATTTCTTGAAATGTAATTGAAAAAAAATCCGGTCAAGGGCGAGTCGTCTGTACGAAAGGTTCCGTGCCATTATCTATACAAGCTGAAAAAAATCACGTCTGTTGTATGGGAGTCCCCTTAAATATTTATTAACAGTTCATGAGATATAGCCTGATGAGAGACGGTCAGACAGATAAACAGACAGACCGACGGACAGCGCAGTCTTAGTAGATCTTAGAAGCCTAAGACACGGATTTTTTTATGTTAATCCTTAAAGTCCACTCAAAGTTGCGGGCAGCGACTAGTACATTATATATATTTAATATAAACAAAATGATAAATCAAATGTTACTTATTATCTTCCTCGTATCTAATGGACGACGTCTTCCCTGTACTCTGTTAAGCATTGCTCTTGACTTGACATTTTTATTATATACATATGTACGTATAAAATTATATTTATTATAAATCTGGCGTCGTGGCACCGCGCCGTGGTCTGAGGTTCGATTACAGAATTGTAAATGTTTTTTTCAGATACTTTTTAGGTTATTGGCGTATTGCCCATCAAAATTAGAAGAATTTTACGTGCAATTAATCCGGTTAAAAGAGGTCGTCGTAGCCGCACAGCATGTAAAAACCACAGTTGAGATTCTATTCCCATTCGGGGTAATGAATAATTTTTAATTTCTCGTATTGGTAACAAGACACAGACTTGTTTTTCAGATTATCGGTTTTTGGACGGTGCGTGGGCAACAGAGTGTCTTAACATTTATTTCCCTCTACTTACCTATTTTTTGCAGCTTCACGCTATATCCCGCACATAGCAGGGTAATTTTAAAATGTTTAAGATTCACAAAAACCGAATAACTTTCATGAATAACGTATTTATCTATGATAGAGCTGTAGATGGCTGCGCAGATTTAATCTTAAGTTTTTTTTACTTCCGAGTAATGATTTTTTACATGTGTAAAAATTCTAAAATTCTAACTTGTTGACCGTTCTATACTCATTAACAAAAGCTATATAAAAGTCGTACATTGGCTTCTGAATTTGTTTAAAGGAACATAAAATCTGTTTCTAAGGATTTTAATTTACAGTATGTAGTAAAAGTCATAAACTAAATGATTGTTGCTCTTTAAAAGAGAATGGTTCGCATCTAAAAATTCCTACAAGAGTATAAAATTTATTGTCTAATTTTGTCATGTTTGCCCTTGAGTCTTTGTGATGCCGTCTTTGTTTTCAGGGCCGTCGTGGCAAAGTGGTACAGTGTCTGACTGTAATTGCTTCGGTTATGGGTTCAATTTCCACTCGGGAAATTATTATTTTTATTTCCTTGCTTTGGTAATAAGACAAACCGTAAAGTTTCGCTTTCGAAGTAGAGTGTCAACTCTAGTACGGTAGGCAGAGGGAACCTAGTGCTAAGACAGTCCGTTACCCACGCGCTTTCCTGTTTTTCGAGACTTTGCGTGTGGAGCGGTGGAAATTAACGCCCCGCTTTGTCTGGTTACCACCATTCTCCATTCTCCTTCATGAGAAATTAACCTACTTCCGGCGCGTTTCCAGTCCACCACAATAGGCAAAATAAAATTGAAATGCTCTTATTATTGAGACACGTTTAAAATACAATAGGATAATTTACGAAACCTTTGGGTGTGATATTTTAGCGTACAATTTGTAGCCTATCATTGTAATAAGGTGGATCGTGATCTATGATACATTTTATATATATTACATTTTAGATGCAAATAGTCATTTAGGTGTCAAAGATGTGTGACTAAAGTGTTGTCCATTATTTAATATTGGTGTAAAATTTTATGCTTATTTAAGTTTGTATTGACTATATTGGCTCAGGTGAAAAATACCCACTGTTTTCAATGATTTTTGTCGATTTAAGGACATGTATTTTAAATTAAATTATTTTCCCAAATGTTTCTAAAAACATAGCATTTAAAGTGACCAAAAAACACAGCTTTATTACTCTTTTTCTCCTATACCCCATACTATGTATGTTTAAGGAATATGGCAGTTATTCTACATATAATCATAATATCCAATTAATTAATAATTACATTAATGATATGCATCCGACTGTAGATGAAGTATTTATAAGTAATATTATTGCCTATTATTATTTTATCCCATATAACTCTTGAAGTCTATTAAAATTAATATTTAACCCGTTAAATTCAGTCTGTGGTCTTTGAGATATGATTGTAATAGAATGGTAGTACCATAATAGAATAAAGCTTGAAAAAAAGAATAGTTTCAGTTTCAGGGTAACTAGACGGAACCCCTTGTTGACACAACGTTCTCTACTTTCTGCCAAATTTCATCGAGACATTGCGTGCCAGTACTACAGGCCACGTGTTATATCCAGCTTAGAAATCCATATGTCCAACAGTGGGTGTCGAAAGGCATATTTGATTGGTTTGTTAATTATGTTTTTTATGCAGTTGTATGGGCAGTGTAATAACTAGTATTAAGGGAAAAACTGAAATGAAATTACAATATTTTTAGGGCACAAAATCAAAATAAAACTTGCTCTGTGATTAAATTAACCAGCCAATATTAATTAAATTAATGAAACATACAATATTAGCAAAGACGCCGCTAGCAACTATGTAGTTAATCAATAAATAGCGTAGGCAACACGTGGGTCTTTAAGACCTGAACTCAACAAGGACGGGTCTATTTATGAATATAAGGCATAATTACGTATAATCATTTAATTAGAAGCCTCCATTTGATCGGTATCTCTGTGATAGAGTTATGTATCAATGAAATCCTGTTGTAATATTAATTATTATATATTATTTTTGTTTAACTTGATGTTGTGTCTGTAGCTGTAGACAGAGAGGACCTAATGGAAAGTGGAAAACGGAGTGTTTTGGCACTAGTTCTTTCGTTTCGTTTCGTTCTTCCTGCCTACCCTATAGCTATTTTTTTTTGTTTTATCTATATTTAGCGCATATCAGATTAGACAGCCGGAATCTGGAACTCACTGTGAAGGCCCCGGTTCCCTGGGGAATCAGGTGGTTCCACATTAAGATACTTCGCGCCTGGTTGTAAATTGGGTTCGATTACCACTCGGGGGAACCGCGGTAAACCACGTTGTTGTGATCCGCCACACACAATGTCTCGAAAATGGGGCAAAAGTGGAAATTGAAATGTCTTACCGGGAATGACTTCTCTCCTCTTATGTGGGATAAAGAAGTAGGCTATAAATAATTCATAAACTTTCTTACAAAACAACTGCTTATATGTTTATTTAATTATACATTAATTAAAATGCAATTTGTAGAAACAAATGTTTAAAAGGTTAGTTACGTGAGACAATCGATTGTAAAATTAATATTACGTCCGCTTATTTTATTGTTAAGTTACGTTTATATACGAATATGTTAATTTATTATTATTAAAGCATAGTTAGAAAATCTCTCTGACTCACTTGCACACGTGATGGTTATGGGTTTCATTCCTATTCAAAGAAATACCAAGAACAATTCTGAATTTCCTGGCTCTGGTAACAAGGCGTTGAGTTCCGCCATTTTGTTCATATTTGAAATATTTTTGTTCTCTAATATGCAAATATTTTACGAAATTATAAAAAAAAAACACCTAGACCGTCGTAGCGCTACGGTAGAGCGGTAAACCCGAAAGTTGAAGAGTTTTTTTTCAAATTTGAGGTTATTACTGTTAGCCCTAAAGGCTTTTACAGTGATATCGCGTAGTTAGAGAAAAGGGAAATTTGTCCCGGAAAAATTGCAAGCATTATGTGGCTGCTTGAGAGGATGCCGACTCTGGAAAGGGCGACCCCTGTGGGACTTGAATGTCAGCTTACGAACGTCGTACGGACGGGGATTTTATTTAGGGGTTTGATTGCCACTGTTATAACAAGACACGACGCGATGTTGAGTTCTGCCGCTCAACACACAATGTCTCAAAAACTGGGTGGTGTTTGAGAAACGGTGTGTTTTAACACTAGGTTCTCTTTGCCCACCTTTTATATGCGGGATAGAGAGTAAAGCTAGGCAAAAAATGTATAGCAGGAAAAAACATTATTTGCATTATCGATACGTACTAAATACGAGCACTAAGAAAAAAAAACCTTATATATATCGAACCACTAAACAAAAAGACATTTCTCTAATTATTCTATAAAGTTATACAATTTATGTAAAAAACGTAAGATAATAGTTTCACATTTTGAGCAACGAGGTCATTTCCAACATTTCGTTTAATATTCAACAAGTCTTCATACAATCCAAATATCTAATTAAATTTGCTCGTAAACCTCAATTTTTTCTCTTTAGAATTTTGTAACTGTGGATAATTTATAATAACAGGCTTACCCTAAAGTGTGATGTGTCATATATCTTTATCGTACCATATATAACCGAAAGTTTATTAAAATGGGCAAAATTGTATACATTTAATTATAAGGTATATTTACACAGAATTAGACGTTATAGAGGCGCAACTGCAGCGTGTCCGACTAAACGTAATGGTTGTGAGTTCAATTACTAGTTTATGTAGTCATCGTTATTAACATTTTCATTTAAAAAAAAAACTTACTAATTATTTCCGTTTCTTTGATATACAAGAACAATAAGCTGAATTAGTCTCTCCATATTCTTTAAGGAATGGATAATAAATAATTAAGTGTGAAGATAGCCTGATGACTGACGGCTCTTAATTTTGTTGTTCGATTTCCACCAGGGAATGAAATGTTTTTATTTTCTCGCTCTATTTCAACGGAGTGTCGTTACACTAGGTTCCCTAAACCTCTGCTATGTGGGATACAGTGTGGAACTAACCCTATAAATAATACTATTTATCGATTAAACAGTTTCATTTATCAGAACCCCCCCAACCAATGTATTTATGCTAAAATCAACAGTGCACTGATGATGGACTCAATTACTATTATCTAATAATAATTCGCAGTATTTAGTATTAAGCATTGACCCGACCTTCCGAAACGTAACCTTGGTCCTTTAAACCTTTATGTTTGTTTGCATATTTGTTTTTGCTTGTGCTAGGTCTGGGACAACTCAGTTGAATGAATGGTATTAAGCAAAATTGAACCATCTATATTGTAGAGGGCACCCAATATAAAAAATGCGTGATATTTTTCCATAGGCATTTCATTTTCACTAGGAGGAGTAATTTATTTATGTTATCGTTCTAAATAACAAAATGATCGATTCTCTTGATGAAGAGTCCTATTACTTCTCCATCCTCACAGTGTTCCGAATTCGGATAGAAAGCGAATAACGAAGCGATAGTAACTAGACTAAGATTATCTTTGCTTAGAAAATATTTAGCAGTTTTTTTGGTTCTTAAAAATTATTTGAACTTATGCTCCGAATTAAGTTTAATACGAACTTTTTACATGCAAAAATGGGACTGGGTACAAATAACATAGTACGAAATATTAAAAAAAAAAGTATATGGTTAATTCCCGTCGTAGCAGCACTAATTCAGAAACAAATGGAAAATAGTAAATGTCTTGGTTATATTTCGGATAATGTTATTACTTATGTCTTATTTCGTATTTAATTAAATATCAATTTGTTAGTTGTAACTATTATGTAATAATTTGAAGATTATTTAATAACTGTTAGATTACTTCATCTTCGCAACGCACCCTTTTCTAGCCTCTAGCTGTGTTTGAGCAAGCTTTGCTCCTAAATTACAAAGTAAGTAGAAGGAACCTAGTGTTAAGTAAAAGTAGTGGTATTCAACGCCGCATTTGGTATAGTCAGGATATACAAATGAAAATATTTTACTCCTTCAAGTGGAGAGCGAACTCACAATAGTCGCTTTTACAGACTTACATCACCTACAGTTGTCATACGCTAGCCCACTACGCCACGAAGGCCTAATACTAATATAATACCTTCACATTGTTTTCCGTAAATCTGTATCTGTATCCCATGAAGCTAATGCTAAATAACCCACTCTTTTCCCAAATTCCCACCCAATTATCGAGACACATGAGAGTAGTCGCGAGTATGTCGAGTGGCGGAACTCAACGCCGTGTCTCATTTTGTTAGAAGAGTGAGAAAATAAAATAAAACCATTCCGTCCAATGGGAATGGAATTCACATCCACCGCCTTTACAGATAAACGATCTAACACTGCGCCAAGACAGCTTCATATAAATACACAATAGAAATATCAAAAGGTGATACACTATTTAAAATAATATATAGCGCTAATCTTACAAGGTAAACGCATTCCAATACTCTAAAAGGCGCGTCCTTCTATCGAAAAATTCTTCGCCTGGGAACGAACCCGTGACCTCTAACTGTCTATCATCATCTGATGCATTAAACAGCATTGTCGAAGTCATTTGTCAGAATTGTCTTCAATTTGAGCATTGAATTATAATGATCTAAGTAGCAGTGTTTATTTATGTTGGTTAACCAATAGCTTGGTGCGGTTTTGTTTAATACAAAGGCTTTTCTATTTTCTATTTACTTATTAGAATATTAATATTTAAAAATATAATTTATATTTTCATTTTTTCGCTCTGGTGTCGAGGCAAAGAGCGGCGTTGAGTTGCGCCATACAAACGAACTGATGAACTTATATCATTTTAAAATACGTAACTATGTTTATGTTAATACATTTAACTCTTAGTAATTTTGCATATAATATTAATATTTTAATTCTTTCTATCTAATTTAATGTGTGTATTACCCAACTATGATTTACGTTGCAATCGTAAAACAAAAGATATTATGAAAAAAAAAACACAAAAAATCTTTAAATTCCTAGAAAATGACAGAATTGATTTAATCTCTTTTGTGTTTATGGATTTGAATAGACGATTTCGTTAACGTGTGTACTTTTTAATATCGCAACTATTTTTTATATTTCTATTAATTTTTAATTACGCAAAATAGAAGTAGGGGCTAACCATAAATCTTGAAAATAAAAATTATAATGTTTTTTGATCGAACGTGTGTTCGATTTCCACTTTAGGAGAAAGAATTATGTTGATTTCCTTCCTCTGGTACAAGACCTATGTCTTTAAGAATGCGCGGCGTAGAGCTCCTCAACATAACACGTTATGTCTCGACGGTGCATGGAGAACAGTGTCAAAAAAATGATACACCATGAAGCTGAAAAGAAAGTTTTCTATTTATTCTAATACATTTATGCGGCGTACTAGGACGAGGTGATGGCCATGGTTCCCCACGCGGGCGATTAAATGTTTTGAATTATTTTATTATATTGTTTAATATTTTGTTTTCCTCGTTCTGCTACTCAACTTGCAATGCATTAAAAACTCTGTAGAAAATAGAAAATATTCCCTCGAGTGGACGAGCCTACATTTGTCACACGTTTACAGTCCCACTACGTCTCCACGGTCTTTAGTTCTAAACTAATAACTTATCACCCTTTCAGATATAGCAATCTAAAATACTATAAATTTCAACATACAATTCTAAGTGTGTGAATAACACTTCAATATTATAGACTAATTGAGTAAATAGCATCCTCTTTCGCAAGTAATCATTATTTGTAATAACCTATGAGTATTAAGCAGCAATGCTTTGTATGAACCTTCTTACAGAAAAGAATGTTTATGCAATTGGCAGAATTTAAATACTTAATTGGTGACTAGAATAGTTAGTTTACCTTTAGGGAACAGCATATTATTTAATATGCTGTTCCCTTATTACTATTTAATAAAATAAAAAAAAACGTAAATGTCAAATGAAAAATATGTTTCCTATTCATTTATTTCCGTGGCATTCAGGCATTCTGTCGAGAGGAAAGAGGAGAACAGAGAGTTTTAAGCGATATCTATCCATTTTTAGGAAATAATATGTTATTCAGTCGTTTTTATGAATTTTTATTATCACGTGTGAACATAAATAAATTAAAAACGTAAATCAATAAAATTAGCAATTTTTTAAAAAAATATTTTAAAAAGTCTAATATAATTGATAAGAGAGTATGATTTAGTGGTCTAAGCATGTGGACGTTTTCCAAGTGACGCGGCTTCAAGCTAGGCTACGTTAAAATTTTTATACTTACTTTTGCCTAAAAATATACTTTCCATCTCTAGTATCGAATAACATTTAAAAATGTAAAAAATGTCGATGTTTTTATTTTTTTGACATGATTTAAAGTATGTTTTGAACCAATAACCAGTACGTTACGCTAAATCCACTGCACCATAAGGGCTTTATGTGTTTATGTTATTGTACATATCTATGTATATATCTAAGAGAGTTGCAGGCAAATTGTAAGGTTAGATGAATCAGTGCATTCCTAACAATAGTATGTAGGTACTCGACGTGAGTGGGCGTTTTAATAGCGTCTTAATAGTTTAACCATTTGTTCTGTGAAGGAAAATACAAATATTTCGATGACACCATTGATTGATTTTGTTAATAAGAGGTATTGGCTAAGTAATATGCAATAGCCATATTGAAATATATTCCGCATATTGGACGGTAGGCAGAGGGAATTTAGTATTGAAACACTCCTTCTTCTCCTCGTTCATGGATAGTTGCGTATAGAGCGGGGAAAAATAAGTCATTTCCCCCGAGTGGGTTGAACCCACAGCCCTCCGCTTCAAACGCAGATGCTTAGAGTCTGTGAACCGTTGGCCTTAATGCGTAGTAAAATGTAAAGTATAAATTAATATTAATTTATACTTTAGTTCAAGAATCTTTAAAATATATATAAATTATATCAATTATGCATATCCATAGTTCAATGTTTAATTTAATCTGAGTTAATAAAATATCGTGTAACATAAAAACATGCTCCTTAAGTAAATTTATAAATCAAACTTAGAATTTAAACGATGCTATAGCGGGCTGCGTCTAATGTTGTAAGTAATGGTTGTGAATACAAATCCCCTTCGGAGAAATTTACTTAACATTTAAGAAAGAAAACGATTTTATTATTTTCTTTTATATTTTGAAACTTTTTAAACTTCATACTGTATCCCGTACTTAGCAGAGTAGGCAGAAGAAACCTGAGAATCTATAGTTTAGACACTAGAATCCTATGAAGACATTTCCGTTGTCCACTTTCCATCGAATTCTAGAGGCGTGTTAGTGGCGGCAGTCAACGCCGCTCTTTGCCTCGTTACCAGAGCGAAGAAGTATTAAATATATTATTTCTTCGAGTGGGAGACGAACCCACAATCCATTGCAATTACAGTTTGCCCGTACACGCGTCTGCCTCTTCGCCACGACTGGCCTCTAAATTCTTACTGCGAAAAGAAAAAAAATGTTTAAGTAAAAAATAATTTAAAACAATGATTGTTTCTTGTGATGCCCGCTGGGGGGCATAATTATATTAAGTTATTTTCATTTCCCCGCTCTTGTAGAGAAGTATGGCGTTGAGTTTTTTCACTCAACACACTATGTTATGAAATAATACTAAGTTCTGTTTGGTTACTTTTTCTTATTATAATCCATTTAAGTTTTAACATGTTCATTGTGGCTTAAGGTCAAAATCGGCCTCTGAAAAGACCTCATCCGAGTCAGGTGAATGTTCTCAAAAATAGATCTAGCGGTGCACGTAATAACAGATTAATAAAATCTACGGAACCATCGAACTTGACTTCTCAGTAATACTTTACCAGCTTTTTTCACTCATCGTATGTAGCATATAATTATTGTTATTAGCAATTAATTACGTAACTACAGTAGTAGCGTCGTTTGTGAGAACTTTTTGTACTGGCCTTTGTGTTGGCATTTTATAATGCATCATTAGTTTCTAAAAATATACTTAATTTGTTTGAAAATCAATGGTAATTGGACGCTAACGTGGCGATATTGGCGAGATTGGCGAATAGATCCGGTTTCAATTCCTTTTTGTGGAAACGATTTTTCTAAAAATCTAAGCTGTCTATTTAGACATAGCCCGGAGTTGAGTTGAGAACACGTCAATTTCAGGTAAAATATAAAACAAGTGTGACGATTGTGAAAAGAACAGAATAGATTGATATATAGAATAGAAAAAAAAAGATACCGGCAAGAATCACTAGAAAATTACAAAACATAAATTATCTTATATATAATTTATAAGATTGCGAATTCGTTTTGAACTAAAGACTTCAACGCGCATAAAGCTCCAGTAAATAAAAACAAAAAACTATATATCGTCGTTTTTCTCACGGTCTTTAAAAGGCGCTTATGAATTTAGTCAGCTGTACGATTTTATTTAGATCCGTCAAATAATGACAAGTTGAAAGGATGTACGCAGGTAGAGTTAACAAAGTTAAGAACTGCCGCAATGAATGTATAATATGTCACTATGTATTTTAAATTTGCAATTCCAGAAATTTAAAATAGGTAGGTATAGACAACGTTTTTTCGGTGTTATGTATGGCCTATATCTGCCAGATCGTGTCGTAGACAAACTGTTTTGCTCTCCACTTGGGCGGTGCATCTGTAAAGTATATTTCTCACGGTAAAAATTGGAATTAGATGTCCATTTATTGGTCTACATATGTAAATATATTATTTGTATGCGAACAAAAAAGTTTAACAACATTACTTAGTGTCTTGAATTTAAAGTGTTAAAAATTAACAGAATAATATTATAGCAGAATTTTATTTTTGCCCCTAGTGTAGTTAAAGAGTACGGAGCCTATCATGCATACATCTTTCACCTCTTCTCTTTTGTCCGCTGTCATCAACCTCTTCATATATGCTCTATGGGGCGATCCTCGCCGATCTTTCCCAATAACATCGATGCCAAATTCTCGAACCTTATTCTCGAATATTATCAGAGGTCTTATCACTCACTCTTGCTTTACAAATCCTTGTTACCACTTTTTTGTCACTAATTCTCTCGACAGGCCCAAGACCAAACCAAATATAATTGGAAATAAAAAATATCAGTAATCTATCGATAAAAAAGAGAGCTTTTGCACGTAAGGGCTCTCAAAGTTCTATGTCGTGTCTATTCGTAGCTCTTATTAACTCTACGTGATCTATACAAAACGCAAGTAGCAATTTTGCATAATATTGTATTGGAATGTGAAGCACAGTGAATGAAACAGGTAGATTTATCGTCTTCTTTTACAAGTTAATACGGCCTTTATGTTATATTTACAATGTAATGGAAATAATTATGTGGCTAAATAGCTTTTAACTGACTAGCTTTTGCTCGTGGATTTGTAGGTATGTATGCTTTTGGTTTGTTATTATAATACAAAAAAAATTATACATTTGTATACTTCTTTGTAATAAAATTCTGGTAAGGCTTGATTATGTTAGAATTCAAGCAGCAATGGTCTTGAAATTAAATAATTTTCGAAAGAACAACTAATTATCAGGTATCTATTTTAATTCCGGTTCATATTTTCGATCTTATAGAAGACCGAACCGAAAATGTAGAAAAGTAACTGAATATTTCTATCTCGCAGAAATGTGAAAATTACATAAAAATACAAATAGTATATGAATTATGTTTATATCTTAATAATAATTCATAACGAGATGGTACAACCACTATTAGATCAATTAGAGTTAAGCAACATTCACTCAAGTCGTAAGATGATGGGAGTGCAGGTGACCTCTTCAGTTTTTTAAGCTCACGCTAGTCTTTCTTGTAACATTAACGATAGTTATTGAGTACTTCTAAGAAATTCTCTAACCTCAAGGATACATGTTTCAGATATGTATTGAAAATAAAATAATGAATCAATGGTGAAAAATTAATTTTTAACAAATAGAAAAACCGACTTCTAGCAACGAACTAAAAAGTGAAAAATAATCTTACAAAGATTTTATAATTTTGAAGTCGGTGCCAAGTTAAAACAAACAGGCTTAGTAATTAGATATTGTAGAAAGGTCGTTGTAGCATTAGCTTAACACCGACAAACCGAAAAATAATTTATTATTCGATTTTTAGTGATGGTATCTTAAAATGATGCTTCTTAAACGAGTGGTGATGGTGGTAGTGGTTGTCAACGACTGGTTGTGGTGGTCCTACGTAAAACTTCAATTAATTAGGTATTATTTTTGTGCAAAGTTACATTTTGGTATATTGACAAGAACATACATAAAAAATATTCGGGCGAATCGGGTCTCCCTTTTTTGAAGTTGGTTGAAAAGAAATGCAACGATCAGGAATTTCACTTCGGACATCAATTTAAAAAGTTTTTGCTTGTAACTTTTACAGTATAATCAATTTTTTACTAAAAAAAAAAACAAACTTTCTCAATTTTCACCGGATCCCATAACCGGAACCTAACCAAATTTTCACCAAATTATCCTTGAAGTATATTCTTTCAAATAAAAAGAATAAGAATAATCAAAATCGGTTGACCCGACATTGAGTTATTCGTCTATTTGTCGCGCACATACCTATGCAAATTTAAGACTTATGTGATTTCTCATAGATACCATTCTCAGACATGGACCAAAAAAAAAATGGGACCAAATGGGAAGCTTCACCTTTCAAATAAAAAAAATATCAAAATCGGTTAACCCAGTCAAAAGTTATGAGGTAACAAATATTAAAAAAAAACGTACAGTCGAATTGATAACCTCCTTTTCTTACAGAAGTCGGTTAAAAATGAATCGCTCTTAAGCTAAAAAAATGTATTCCGAAAATAGTAGGGAGCTTAGTTAGCACTAGGCTCCGAGATTCTCCGCTCCTTATTTGCACCGAATTTTGGAGGCATTGCGTGTTGAGAGGCGGAACTCAACGCTGCACTTTGATATTTTTTACTTAAAAAGAGAAATTATAGTTTTTTATTACACACACACAGTCCCTGTGTTACATACAGGATGGAAGAGCGCTCCGTTTACTGAAACTGCATATAGGGTAAAATATTTCAAACCCAGAACTAAAGAAGTTAATCAAGGTACCTCAACAGTTTGGACGTAGGATTTTTTTTTCATTTCACGATTTTTATCCATACCTGTATTTCGTGTGACGCACACATACGCGGGCGACGTTACCGCTTTGACAGGTAAGTGTGTGCGTGTTTATGTTAACTTTACAAATGGCGTTTTATTTTAAAACGATAATTTTATTTTTTGTTTTGTTTGAAAAAATAGCTTTTTCATTTTTGTGAATTAATTTTTTTCTGAATTATAGGCTTTTATAGAGAAGTTAAAACTGTGGTTTCATTTAAAGTGGTGCTGACAATTCCACCCTGTAGCCTAGCTTGCTAGGTAGAGAAAATCTAGTGCTAAGAAACTTTGTTCTCCAATGTACGAGTGTATGTAATGTTAGGCCGCGTATAAATAAAAACTTTGTTTTATAATATTTTAAAATTTAAGTTGTATTTGTATAAATAAATCCTTATTTGGCTAAAATTATGATAATGATCTTCTACAACCAAGACGGTCCTGTGATTAGAGTTGCACGATAATTCTTAAACTCAGTACTTAAAATTAGCTATGCTTTAGAAGGGACTGTGTGATAATATACATTATTATTATTATTATACAGTAATTATTCTTCTTTTAAATGATTATATGTTTTTTAACATATATTTTATAATTGTTAAATCCATAAAGCCTTAAAATAAATAGAACATAATTGCATTATACGTGAACAAAAAAATATATCGTAATGGCTGTGTTATTTTTACTTTTTATTATTTTTTATTTTATTATTTTATTTTTTCACGCTGTATCCCTCAAATTATAGAGTAGAAAATGACAATCTAGTGTTAAGACATTCATGCACGGCAAGACATCGGCCTCAAATACTTGTATAATTTTGTTCGATATTAGAGTTGATAATTGATATCCTGTTTTGTCAACCTTTAACCTACATGTTCTTTTATTAATATTTATAATGAAAATGTAAAAAAACAATTATTTATATCAAAGTATAGATAATTTTATGTTCGTCTTCGACATATTTGATACTTATTATAAAGAATTATCTAATTATATATACATTATATCGTGCTTAATGTTACTTTATTATATACTTTGACCGCTTATTATTGAAATTAAATTTAATTTGAATTTTAATAAATATTGAATTGTGATTATTGAATCGGCGATGTGAGAATGGTACAAATGATTTATAAAGCCAGAGTGAGTGGGAAAGGAGGGAGGGGGAGACCTCAGATGACATTTGAAAATACAGTATCGATGATATTGAAGAAAGGTCATGTAAAAAGCATGAGGAATATGGAAGATAATAAGGGATGAAACCCTAGTGCTACTCTTTGGCCCCGCTAGACATAAAACGAGAAGTGAAGAAGGAAATAAAAAAAAGAATTCTCCTCTTTACAGGATTCGGTTACAAATAAATAACAATAGATAATAACAAATATATGAAATTTTTTGAAATAAAAAAACACATTTAAAAGTAAAGATATAAACTATTATATATTATAGTTTCTTTATTTACTAGCGTTGGAGTCAAACCTACAAATATCGCGTTTACGTCATACATCTTCCCACTGGGCCACGATGAACTCAGCTATTAAATAAATTAATTATTACATTGAATTCAGAAATTCATAAACTATAAAAAACAACAGAACAAATTAAAATAAGATGATGATTTATTATACATAATATGTAAGTATATAATCGGAAGTTATGAAAGGTCAATAAAAATGACTGTTAGTTATTCACATACTCGTATGTGGTTGTAGAATGTAACGCTTAATAATTATGTATAATCTTTTAATGATACGGCTGTTTAAATTGTATAGCAATGTTAAAATTAAGAAGTTTTATGTAGTAGGCCGGATATAACTAGTTCGATTCCTGCACAGTACAAAAAATAACTATTTTCTACTTCAAGTGACACAAACTGTGTAGATTGCGCTCGGAACTATAAATTATATATGTAAACTCAAGTGGCTCACTAATAACCTTTAAAGAGTTCTACTATATTGGACCTGGTTCTATTGAATTGAATGAAAAAATGAAGCGTAAACTCTTATATCTTTTTGTTGTGTAAAAATAATATTTTTTTTGTCTGCTTTCCAAAAGACTATAAACCTGAATCTTTGATATTAATTTTAGCTTGATACTAGAACTGGATAGTGAACTGATAGAACTAGAGAGTTCTTGAGGAAAAGTATGGACAACTAATTGATCCTGTAGTCTCCGTTTTTCTTCTATGGTACAGAACGAAGATAATGTAAGAAATTAATTATCAGAATTTAAGAGAATTTAAAAAATACAATAACTACTATGAATATCAAATGAGAACTTTACTATCACATTGATACGTAAATCAATAAATATTATTTAAATTCCATTATTGTAGAACACAAAATAATTAATACATAATAATTATTTACAATTTTTAAATCAACATGTTAAAATATTTGACGCTAAAGGTCTGATAGGATCGCAACGTAGATACCTCGCATCATGTTTATGTCCGTTCTTGCTAAGTAAATATTTATTTATATACTAATATTGTTTCATAGCGTTCCTGGCACAAGTTTTATATATAAATTATTTATTATGTTAATTCATCTAACGCTACGCTATCCTAATAGCGCTAATCTCAGGAGTTATTTAGGAACAAATTGAAAAAAATATATGAAGTAGCCAGAGAAAAGAGAGCGCCATACACTACAGTCTCTGCTTACCTTTTTCGCTTTCTTCAGCCGTCAGTAACCCCTTCATATATGCTAACCTTTGGGACGTCCTGATGCTTTTTACACGAACTTCCTTCATTCCAGACCATTTTTATTATTAAAAAGGTAAGTTCTTATTGTTTTTTTTTCTATCTTATTAAAATCTACACTTCAATTATTATAATTACACATTAAATTAAAATGAAACAAGTATACAACATAATTCAACAGTACGTGTATCTATAGGTGTGTCGTACACTTTGCCACAAATTATCGACGTCGTTGTCAATATGCCTCCACATGTACAAGTAAATTCTACTTGTAACGCATAATGAGTTGTTTATATATAATNTTATAGATATATATATATATATATATTATATTATTATTTGTGAGACCGTTGTAGAATGCCGCCAGAAGTGTGTGACTGTAAACGCAACGGTTATGGGTTCGATTTCCACTCCGGGGAATGAAATATTATTAAATATATTTTCATTTCTTTGCTCTGGTAACTCGCCAATGAGCGGCGTTCAGTTTCACCACCCAACATTCAATGCTTCGAGGATTCGGCGGAAGGATTATTATTTATGTAGAAAATATTAGAGAATATATTCCTTTTACTTTAATATCTACAATTTAGTGCTAAGTAGGCAGAGACCGTTGTGGTGCAGTGCCAATGTGTCTACCTTTAAACGTGGTTAGTTTTATGATGATATATTATAACTTGTGTGTTAAATTCAGTTTCTTCGATTTAATTACATAATTGAAAAATTACATAGGAACTAGTCGATCTAATAAAAACATGTTAAAAAGAAAGAAAAGAGGAATAAAAATATATTGTATATAATAATTAGTTAAAGATTGAGTGACATTCTATCTTTACATAAAAAATGTGGAACAAAAAAATAAAGAAACACCGGAACGATCTGATTACGATTACCATATATGGTTACGTCCGTTTAAATCCTAGATCATTTACAAATTAATGATCTAACTCAATCTTTCTATTGACAAGAATGATGACCTTTTCCTTATATGTTCTAAGTAAAGGGAAATACTAGTCTTTTTTATATCTTAATACGTACTTAAATGATGAGAAGTCATATGCGATACACTTATTATTATTGACAATTTTTCTTGGATATTTACATTTAATAGACTCTCTTATCTTATCTTAACACGAGGCTCCAGAAAAATGGCGTACGAGAAAAATCGATGATAAAAATCGATGTTTGTGGAATTCACTATGACTTCGAACTTCATATAAAATATAAGATTTAGACATAGCGCGCCATTTAATTCGTTTTAAGTGCGAGTAGGACTCATACACCGAGGTGTCTGTACTAATTTCAGGATTTCAGGTCAACGGGAACTACAACTTATAAAAGTTAACAAACTTAAGTGAGCAGGCATGTGCCATTTGTATGAAATAACAACAAATATAAGATTTTAATTATTTTTTCTATGATATACTACTACTTAGGAAATTTCACTTTTACCTTTTTTTGTAAATCGAATTGTTGTAATCGATTGTTCGAATAAATGGAAATAATTTATCCACCCGAGTGGGAATCATTAATCGAATGGGAATCGAGTACACTGTTGCATGTATAGTCAGCCAAACGTTGCTTCTGTGTCGTCACAATTAACTTTCCACCTCAACCAAAGCTAACCTATGAAATACTTAATTATAATAGAATACACCCGACTAATAATATAATTTATTAAAACATAATGGATTTTAAAATATAATTATGTAGTAAATGAACACCATTTTATACTATACTATTAATGTCTTCGGGTGTGATTTATCATTATTCAAAGTTCAGGAGGCTGGGGCTAATGAGTACTGTCAATTTTAAAAGTACGGATAGCAAAAAAAGACATAAAATATATTTGAAGAAAAATATCACGTGAGTCAATTGTAGAATGGAGTAACTTATCAATTCCTTCTAAATTGAATTCGAAGCCTGTAAGAAAAACTAAATAAATAAAAAAATACATAGTGTCTTTCTTTTAGGTTCCCGCTGCGTATTTAAATTAAATACAAAATCCTTATATAAATTGTAGATTATAATATTTTTTTTGATGTACATAAATATAATCTATATTGTAAAACTTCACCGAAATTTTTACGTGAAAGTGGTTCAACATATCCTTACAAACTTTCACAATTGTAATATTAAAAATTATACTATTTGTATAATAAGAAACAAAATAATAATTGTTTGTCTATCAGTACTTCACTATATTAGGATTTCAGACGGCCTCGAGTTCAGAGCAACTGGGTTACACTCTACCCATAAAGTGTTTTATTTGCTATAAAAAGTAAGCTTACGATAATTAAGATGTACTAACATACACATACATAGAATAGTATATATATTACTCATAATTATATACACAAAATAATTAAGTTAAAATTCAAAATATTCTTTATTCAAATGGATTGCTTACAGCACTATTAAGCCGCCTGAACATGTCGCTTACGTCAAACGAAGGCAGTTCTGCTGAGAAGAGAAACAATTTGAAAGTGTTTTTTTTTTCATTTATACAATAGTATGTTTTCCGTTGATTACTTAAAATGAAAAAAATATAGGAAAATAAGCCCCCTATATCCTTCTTCCACAAGCTGAAGGAACTTAGTGTTAAGACAATCCGTTCCCTACTTTCCACCGAAATTCAACCTAATACGTGGGAAATGAACACAGAACCGTCTTGCTACAGCCACACTACGCCAGTGAGTTACGACGGACTCATAATATTTAATTTATATTATAAAACTTTAAAAGTCCGCGCGATCGCTCCGAGGCACAATTTAGTCATTATCAGTGCAAATGCACCTTCAATTACTATATCACTTCGGGACCGATGTCTTAACCAACATAAAAGGAACCACATAATTAAATTAACTATTGCAAAACGAACTTTATTTACTTTAAATTTAGTTATTTTACGAGGATGTAGACGCGTGAGAAAGATCTATATATTTTGGTTTTGCGAAGATGTCTCAGTTACATAATGAATTGGATGGACAATCGTGTTTCTATAATGTTAGTAAAGGCTAGTTGGACTTGATTATTTGTTTGTTTCTCTTATATAAGATTCGTGGTAATCTATAATAAGAGTTTTGTAAGCTAAACCTTTAGTCTGGTTGAGGATATCAGGAAGTGTTGGACTAAATATTTTTAATTATTGAATTGGATCAATCTACATACATTATTATATAGAATAACTAATTACACATAAACCTCCGATTATAGCGAATAGAAAGTAAGAAAAGCTAGCTTTATCTCTTAGCGGGAAAGCCAGAAAAAACGGAGCGCCAATTTACAGTATCTGTGTACTTCTTTCGACCAGTCCGCTGTCACACAACTCTTCATATACTCTCATATCCTTCTCATTCTCATATATATCTCTTCATATTCTCATGACAAAAATTATTAAATAAATATAAATATCCCGACAGTAAGAATTGAACCACATTCATCACAATTCCACCCGCGCCATAACCTCAAACTACAAATGACGAAGTAATTAAAAAATAATGGGAAATTAATCTAAATAACAGACTCTTTCGTCATAGCCGAGATGCTATCTTCATACAAACAAATATCTTCCACACATTGTTTTCAAACAATGCGTCCTTTCTACGTCCTTGTATAGCTTTGGTTAATGGAGCAGTTTAATATAACGTTTTCATTTGACATTGCTTACGGAACTTAATTCTGAAAATTGATTAAGTATGAGTTAAGTTACACCATTCAACACGCAATGCCACGGAATGAAAGAGTCTTCATGGGGATGGAGTCTTTACACTAGATTCCCGGTTCCGGTCTCGGATTTTTGAATAATTATTTTTATTATTTACCAAACGCTTAGTTCTCAACCTATAATTGATAAGATAAAGTAAATGATGAAAAAATTTTAAGCAGTAATTTAGGATTTCAAAATTTAATTACTGATTGTTTTAAGAAGCAATACTGCGAGAATTTAATAAGAATCTACAAGATTTTGCAAACTTTATGAATGCAATTAATTATGTTCGTGAATTTATGCAAAATTGAAAAATTATAACATGCTTTGTATATTTTGTTATCTTAAAAGGCAAGCTTTCAGGTTTATAAAAAAAAACAATATTCATATACAATAATAGCTGTGAAAAATCGACAGAATCGAACCTTGGACTCAATATTTATTAGGCGGTCTAATCATAAGCTTGGGTTGTTATGTTATGAGTAATACGTTTTCAGTACAGGTCAATGTCAGAATAATCTTCAAAGAATAAACTAAATATGAAATACAATAGATTATGTATTTATATAAAAGTCTGTCTGTCAATCATATTTCAATACTTAAGTGGAGACTATTAAATTATTGTTTTGAACCTACAGCCATCGCCTACAAGTATTATTATTTACCAAATGTTAAAGTTGCTTCGTAGTGTATTTTATGTACACATTATTCTTCTTTTTTAAACCACACCCTAGAAAAGATGTGTTATAGGTGAGACTTGTCTGTCTGTATACAAACAGTCTATGTGTCTGTCTGTGGCTACGTAGCTCCTGAATGAATGAACCCACTTGAGTGCGGTTTTCTTTAATAGAAAACCTTGCTTATCGCGGTGGTTCTTACCTACTTTTTATGAAATCAGATTAGAAGTTTGAAAGCTACGTACCTATAGCAATTTTTTTTTGTGTCGAGGTTTTCTTTTTTTTTAATTTTTATTTATTTGGACAAGCAAGCTACTAATTTATAAGGTGTAGGTATTAAAAATGGACCATAGTGGTACAACGGAACAACGTCTAAGTCTAAGCGCAATGGTTGTCGGTTCGATCCCCACTAAGAGGAAACAAATTGCTTCAGCGACTTCCGTTAAGTCTCGAATTGGGAGAGAAAGTAGAGAATGGAATGTTCTATCACTATATTCTTTCTGCCTACCCGCCTATATGAGATTATGCGTAAAGGAGCATTAGTACATTACATCACATCACTGTACAATGTAATGTATTGTTAACTTTATTAAATAAAGTAAACAAGAGCATCTTCTAATTTATAAGCAATTCTCAGTTGCATCTTACTATCTATCTATCATCCACCTACATTTAACTGATTGTGGGCTCAAGCCCCATATAAAATGACATTTACAACTTTAGATTGTAACGACTACGGGTTCGATTCCCACTCGAAAGATGTGTGTTTTCCACTTAGTAGCAAGACGGACAGCCCGTGTTTCTTTTTACATGTCGTACATAATAAAGCGCAATATAACATTATATAACAAAATATATTAAAAAAACTATAATAGATGTCTGAATTATAAAGGAAATAAAAAATATATTCTTAAAGTCTGTTTCATAACATAGGCAATTAAACTATCAAACTTATAAAAAAATATTTTCACGCAGCGGACAGGTTCGTGCTACCGTGTGACAGACAGACTGACAGGTTGATCTTGTTTAAACCTTTCATCTAACTTAAATATGTTATGTAAGTATTTAATATGTAATAAATGAACTATGTAGAATATGAAGCTTGCCCCGACTTCGTCTTGAAATTGAACTGATTTGGCTAAAACATGTGGGGGCGCTTCTGCAACGTTTCTATTTTTACAAATATTTGAAAGGTTAAATTGACTATATGAGGACGTCGCGGTGCAGTAAGAAAGCGTTCAACTGTAAACACGACGATTGCGGGTTCAATCCCTTCTCAGGGGAATGATTACATTTGAATTAGGTGTTTATATTTTCCTGCTCGAGTAGACAAAGGACTAGGCCTAGAGTTGCGCAACTCAACACGCAATGTCTTAAAAATTGGGCAAAAAACGAGAACAGAGTGTATGAAAACTAGATTTTCAGTGCTAACTACTACCCAGATAGCAATCCATGTCATAGTTCCAGTACTTTACATAAACTGACGCGTTCATTATCAAAGGTACACCAATCACCATAGCTCCATTAGAAACGTTACAAATCTCCGAGCAAAATCAAAATAAGTAAAATAAGTAGGTGTTGTATGTAAATATAATGAGATTTTGATATTTCACAGCAAGGTTGGTCTCATCACGGCTGCGGCTTCATCAAAATCCATTTAGACTTTAGATTATTGCCCTGGTTTTTTTTCCTCCATCAAGAGAATCAAGGCTAAGACATTCCCTTCGGCGAAGTGTGATGAAGATGGTTATCTAAGTTATTTATTATTTTATAGCAAGGTCTTGCGATCTCCGGGTGTATTGATGAGAGCTTTGCGTTTATTGGCTTTTACTTTTTATTTTAAACGAGCAAGTCTTGAGTTTCTTTCTGGTTCTTTTCAGAAGGACTTCCTTCCGGGCGGGTGGCAGCTTCTTGTTGTGCTGACACTTCTGACATTATTGCCTAAATACTGATATTATGTATATATATTCAAACTCTTGTTATGTCCTAACCGAATAAAAAATATATTAAATTAATTTCAATGTTTTAACATTTTTTCACTTGGTATTATTGTATATCGAGTGTTTTTTTTATATTATAAATATTACTATACTTATAAGAGGCGCAAGATCACGAGCTTGTGAAGCCACGGGTGTGGGTTGAATTCCCACTGGGGGAAATGAATTATTATTCATTAATTAATTAACATTGACATGCTTGGCGCTTAGTTCTGCCACTCAACACGCAAAGCCTCGAAAAATTCGGCGGAAAGTGAGGAACGGAGTGTCTTAACACTAGGTTCCCTCTGCCTTCCCTGCTAAGTGTGGATCAAACTAACAACCCTTGCTTTTACAGCCAGACATTTATCCACTGATCAACAATGGCCAATTATACAAAAATAGATGATCTATTTTTTTAAAAATATTCCTTTGAACACATTACATTGGCATATCACGAGTTATCTGTTCAAAGTTCGTTTATGAAAGTTTTACTCTTCATTTGTTACTATTTGGACGTTGTAAGGTCGGTATTACGTAAATATATCTCGTTAGATAATATAAGTTCACCTTCACGGGGCAGAGGGAACGTAGTATTAAGACACTCCGTTACCGACATACCAAGAATCAACGCCTCGCTTCGTCTCATGCAAAGCGAGGAAATAAAATTTGATCGTTTCCCCAATCGGTAATCGAATCCACATTATTCCAAATGTAATACCAAACTTTTTTTCTCACATACGGATAAACAACTGTACCGCTGTGCTACGTCCCTCTATATCTATATATGTATATAAATTTTAAATAATACGATAAATTACTATAAATATAATTTACTTTTAGTCGTAGTTGAAGATATAGACGGGTTACACGCTGACCTTATAAAATACGCAGTAATCTACACATCTCTGTCCGTCACTTGTACTTTATTAAGAAAAAAGTGGACATCACGATTGTGGTTATTCTCATAAATCTGATATATTTAACAAAATGTAATCTATAACTATCGATATATAAATAGTATAGCGTTGATTGTAGCGTTCCTCGCTCTGGTATAATAAATATTAAGGGCAGCGTTGTGTTCCGCCGCTTGACATGCAATTTTTCGAAAAAAGAATGGAAACGGACGGAGTGTCGATATTGATATCCTTCTGGCTTCAATGTACGGGAGGGATAGAGTTAAAACTGGGATACAGTGGTAAATAGTGGGTTGAAGCCATTTAAGCTGAGCGCGAAATTGGGAGACGTGGTTTTTATTTTCAGAAACTATTCTATGAAAGAGAGAAAGTCTAACTTAGGAATGGTACGTGTTGGGTAGTGACTGCATATTATTATATACCACTACCCAGCACGCAATATTCCTAAGTTCGTAAAATAAGAAAGACGTTATGTTATTCGTTAAGTTAAATTCAAATAAGACAATACGTGTTGAGTAAATATAAATACGTCTAAAAAAATAATTGAACTAACCAACAAGATATCAAAATTTGAAGCCGCTACCTTCATAACTGCGCCAGCGGTCCTAAGTCATACTAATTTCCACTAGACCTACATTTACAATATAGAAGATCAACAAAGAAAGGTATGCCGACAGTTCAAGGCGACGCGTTCTATCTTACTATGAATTCACTTGAAATACATAGAGCGGATTTGTGCTAAAAATATTAATTAATATTATTAATAGGGAAATTATTAAAAAAAGTTATTCTACAGTTACAAAAATAGGTTTTTTGAACAACTTTTAAAAAATATCGTTCAACGTGATTTGAACACGCGCCTCTTGAATATCGACCAAGCCATAGTTTCTATTATATTGAAAATGATTGTGGATTCAACATTAATTTTAAAAATAATCTATACTTATTTACAAAAGACAATTTCTTTCTCCTCAAGCTTTATTAGCTTACTCAGACAGATAAAGTACGACGTTGTGCTCCGCCAATAAACACGCAATGTAGGAAAGTTTGTAAAAGTTAAATAGTATTAGAATTAATAACTTTAAAGTATTTATTTAACCAAATACTCTGTAAATAAATATTATAGGTAGTGTACTAAGCCTTGGTCATTGCATACTGACGTTTCAAGAGCTTACGCCTAATTTACAATGGGTTGCCATATTTAATAGTTTTGAAGATTTATGTAAACTTTGTAAGAAGTAAATACTAAAACACTATCTATTCTGTAAGAAATTATTATAAGCTACCTATTATTCTAAATTTTTAAATAAAATAAAGATTTTGAATTATTTAAGTAACTAGTCGTAGGCAAGTTTGTTTCTGTGTATTTTGAAACGAAAAATGGAATCTTAGTTTTTTCCCTTTTGCTAAAGGAATTTCAAGAAATTCTCTCTTAGCGCTCCCAACGCTAAACGCTAAAATCTTGACGTCAAATTTTAACCTTCCATTAGTTTCCAATCCATTAGTTTCGTCTGTGCGTTGTCTGTCAGTCACTCAGAAACAGAAGAATTGTATAATATTAAACAGATTTTTAAAATAAAGTTATACAAAGGAATTAAGAAAACAGCGTCCACATACATTTTCTAATACTGAAGCATGCACTTCATTCGACCGGTTAACATTTTGCAAAGGTTAACTACACATATGCCACTTCAGTACCATAGCCTTTATTTATATATACATAAAGTTTAAAATAACCTAAATGTTTATATTGACACTGAGTAGAAACTGTAATTTTAAATTAGACTTTATTCTGATATAAATAAGGTAGAACATAAATAACTAACTATTTTTTACTATATTAGAAATAATTAGTCTCAAGGGATAACATTTAAAATATTAGTTTACATAGTGTGGTGTTATTTTTTAATAGTAAATTTTTATATATTGTTTCTATAATAAAAGTGCGGCTTTGATCGGCAGTAAAAGATTACGAACGTGTCATTGTGAAAACAGTATAAATTGGATGTAAAGGAAGTATCGATGTCCTTTTTTTTAAGAAAATACTAAAATTAAAGTTTTGTGTCACGTTTTAGTAAAAAATAATAAAATTATTTCAATTAATATATTTTATAAGATTGCATGTAAATATTATATAGTATTTAAAGGAGTAATGAGTAATTTCTTATTTATCACCGATTTATGAATAAGAAGCTAAACAACACTATTATCAGTTCTATCGTCGCAATGATTAGCTAAAAAAATTAAGAAAAAAACTAAAGAAGAAATAAAACACCGTCTTTAAATTTTACACAATTACGATTAGGTTCTTAATAAAACCCATTAAATATCTTAAAACGTTTATTATATTGAATCACAGTAGACATCCATTTTCTTAAATATATGATTACGTGACATGCTCACGACTTTTACCATAAGCCTTTGCCGTAATATGAAATATATATAGAAAAATCACTAAGAAATATGTAAACAATAAATAAAACAATATAATACATCCCTTTTAATTATAGTGTTAGCGGCATCTGTCGTCAAATAGACAAACTAAAGTAAAAAATCTCAATTTCCTTATTTTACAATATTAAATTATACAGTTATTAATTGTTATGTAAAAATAATATCTTTTTTATTTATTAAGCGGTACAATGTTTATAAAGTTGTTCAATAAAATCTTGCAAAAGATTATAATAACAAATTATTCAAATTTAAACTATTTGACATAAAATAATCAAGTTGCCCGTAAATATAAGATGAGCTTTTTACACGTTTATAGCCCGTGTATAGCAGCGCCATCTATATTTGAATAGAAAATTTATACTATACGTTTAAGTACAACACTAATTTAATTTATTTATAACATAAATAATTAATTATATATTTTGTGTTTTGTTATATTGAGTTTTAAAATAAATAAATATAATAAGTACATTAGACTAACGCCTCCCAACCATTTTGTGAACTTATCCAATTGTAAAAAAAACATCCATATTTTTTTATTAGAATTCTATATAGATCGTCATGAAATGAATGAAGTGAGGTTAGGAAAAACAACTTAAAAGTTTTCTTAATCTTTTTCCTCCTACTGTACATATTTTTGAAACCAAGATAATGAATAAGTAATTCGTACAACTGAGACTCATGAATGAAATAACTCGTTCGTCGAACAAATATAAAATTCAAATAACATGATTTGAATACGTTTCAGTGTTTTATTCATTGAGGTTATCGAAGAAAGAAAGGTTAATACATTTTTTAACAAATTCTTTATACCATTTCCTCCCACTTCACAGTCAAATGGTTGGGATCTTTTGAGAAAATATTCTAAACATATTATGTACCGTGAGCAATAACGAAAATTATACTTAACCTAAAATAAATTAACTTAAATTTATATAAAATATAGGAACATCGCATTATCATCGGCGGGTAACTCAGTTGGCCTTCCTTTAATTTGTATCTGAAAGAAATACAATATGTATCAAAATAATATAAAATTTGGAAAATAAATTGCTTATATAATATTAACCTAAACATCAAAAATACTCACATGCTTAAACTTTAACAGGATAAAAGAAAGTTTCAGCCACGTCCTTGCCGAATGCATTTTTTGCGGTGCACGTATATCCACCCATATCGTTAAAGGTTACGTCGGATATATGAAGGTCACCGGAGGCCAATACCTGTAATATTTTTTTTTCATTTATTACCATCGAATATCCATACAAATATATTTTTATAATAATTAGGCACTACAAGGGTTGTCTTGAGTGAAGAGTGTGGAGTGAGTATTAAGTAAGGAATCATGTAAGCGAGACCCATGTTTCTTAATAGCTGATAATGAAACTAATTTTATGTAATACTACTTATTGCAATTTTATTATAGTATTTTCGTTTTTTAAGTGACTTATGATAATTTAAAGCACACAAACATATTTCATGATAATATCCGTATTTTTTTTACAATAATATAAAATATTATTTTCAACATACCCTAAGTCTGCTGTTCCCGTATACAATTTCTACATTTTCATTTGCTATAGTATTAACTGACCAGACAACTTGGGATTTAGTAGGACTGTCGACGCGGCAGGGTAGAATTACGTTCGAACCAATAAATTGGAATAAATTGTTATAAAATGTAGTGATTACAGGCTTGGATTGAATAATTGAAGTTAGTGGTTGGGGTCTATTTTCTCCTGAAAATAAAGAAATTTACATTAGATGATATGTTATTAAGAGAGATTAATAAAAGAGTAAAGTGTCTTAACATTAAGTTTTCTCTGCGTACCCTGGCTATGTGCGGGAATCAGCGCTAAGCTATAAAAATATAATTGAAAATTTTGCCGTTATCACACGTACCAACAAGGAGAACAGTAGTTGAAGCACTAATCTCGAGCAATCCAGCGGATCCTACGCAAGTGAAAATGTCGGCGTTAGAAGGAGAACGTACGACGAGTTTACTCGTCATTTCAGTGGGACTAAACGGAGGTATGGAAAGTATTTCATTTACGTCTTCCTCAAACTGAAAACAAAATTTCTATTAACTAAATTTTGTAATGAAAAGGATGAATGTTGTAAAATTATTAAATAAATACTTTGAATTTAAACTTACATCGGTAATAGGTACACCATTTTTCAACCAATTCACAACAGGTGACGGATTTCCTCTCAATTGACAAGTTAAAACAAGAGTAGTTCCAGGTATGTGCCGCACAGTTTCAGGTGGGGGCGACATGACTCTTACGTAATTCCGTATCGGACTTTGTCGTGGGACTGGTATTTCTATAATGAGAAATATTCACTTATAAAAATAAAAAAAATTGTTTATTCATGTAGCATAAAATTAATTGAAATAACAAGCCTGATTAAAATTATATTCCATCATAATATACATATGTATGTACAAAAACGATGTAAATGTCGAACTTATCGAAATCTAAGAAATAGATGATCGAAAAATTCGCTGCTATAGTTTTTTTTGCGCGAAAAACTTTATTATACTGTGTAATGGTCTGGAACTTTGTAATTCAATCACTTTACCAGATGGCCAATTTATGCTGCATATTATAGTTGCTACGTTTTTTTTTATTTCTACATCAAATATGGATTTATATTTGATTTCTGATGTCCGTTTTATTTTATATCACGATATGAAGTAAAATTTTTTAACATATATTTCAAAGACGAAACTCTATAATTGTATAGAGACGACATTTGATTCCACCAAATAATTATGAATTTTTATATGTAATCCTCCTGTGGCTTTATAAAAAACTAATTCATACTACACTATTATATTAGCTCACCATTTGGTATTAAACTATTGTCAATTTCGACTTTCTCATTTATATTCCCGAACGCTGCACATTGCAGCGACAGCAGTGCCACGGCGCAGAGTAGCGACACAATCGTAGTCATGATTCTTGTTACTAGATGGCGGTAGCTGATTATAAATAACTGGAATTAAAATAAATGATTTGTTTTTAATTCAAAAATGTGCATTTGCCAATATAATTCCTATTTTGTGATAAATTTTACTAGAAATTTCTTTATTATTTTTGCTTTTATGTGTCTTCTTTTGTTCAAATAGTGAGAAATATAAGAATGAAGAATATAAGCGCCGTCGTCGCGCAGCGGCACAGCCATATGTCTGTACACGTGAGGCATGTGGGTTCGATTCCGACTCGAATGAATTATTTTCATTCCCTCGCTTAAAAACACTAGAAGTAAAAGTGCTAAATTTAAATTTCCATCTCATAAGGATTTTTATCTTGATCAACAAGATCTTTAACAGGATTCTTGCTCTATCACAAATTCATTTATTAATTTTATTTTAGTTTTCTATTAATAAGAAATTGTAGTTTTTTTTTATAAAGACTCATTTTTCAGTCACTCAGTGAAAGAAAAAAAAATAAAGTCTTAAATAATAAACCTATACATAAAAAGCAAATATCATGGAATTATGTTAACTCACTGTAAGAGAATAAGATTCAAATAAATACTTTAAAATAATTAAAGTACAGGTAAATTATTAATCTTCTGAGAAAAATTAAATAAAAAATCTCAATCTTTTCTGTATTTTTCAGAAAAAAAGCCCCTTTTTTTCAGGAAAGAATTTTGTTTTATTCTTCATGACTTTTTGAAATCTTTTATTGAAAAATATTACGCATTAGCCATTACATAGTTTAAAAATATAAATAATATAAAAATCATAAAATCGGTAGTAATATTCTAACGAAAATAATAAAGGTGTAATTCCTTTAATATAACAAAACTGAGAATTCCCTCTTTTATATTTATGCACTTATAAAAAAAATATACCTTTTGAAAACAGAATTGAGTAATAATTTATAATATATATTTTTCCTTATATATTATTTAAATAAAAACAATTTTTTGATACATACCTCAAGTATTATAGAAACCAAGCACTTTACTTATATATAATATAACTATATATAATTTTGTGTCAGATGTTTTCTGGGATAACGTTATCAAGCGAGTACGACCATTCAATAGGATTCATCCCTTATATACGCGTCGAGGTGTTGATTCACACTAGGTGATTTTTCATTTGGGCACGTAAAAAAAATATTTATTATAATATAATTTTACGTTAAGGTAGTAAATTATTCAATAATAATAATGATTTTAAATTTTTTTTTGGAAATTTATTTTGTTTTTAGGTATTGGGTAAATATTTCTTTCACAAAATTTTGATTATCACAATATAATAAGCTGCTGCAAATATTTGCATGGAGAAAGAACCGAACTCGTGATTCCCGCAGATAATTGGTATGCTTCAAGCTACCACCGTACTTGATGATGTATTATATTTTATGGCTATGGTAACAACTTGTTTATTATTTTATTTAACGTTTATTTAACTTATAATTTTAAAAATAATCATATTTTTCGTTTTCGCGTACCTATACGATCTATTATTTCTTATATACATACTATTATTTGAGGCAAAGCGCGACGCTGAGTTCCATCAATCAATGCGCAATACTTCTAAAATCCGGTGCAAAGTGAGAAACGAAAGTGTCTTAATGAAAACGTATTGTCTTAAAATTAGGTTCCCAGGTTGTCTTCTTTCCCTGCTCTTTGTGGGATACATTTATGTATTCAACCAATCACCCATTCATTTCATTCATTAATTCATTAATCTAATATTTTTTTTGAGTTTTACATTATATCACAACAGCAAGCCATGCAGAAGAACCTTGTGCCAAGACACTGTATTCTCCGCCTTCCATCCATTGAGTATTGAGTGGTGAAACTTAACGCCGTCCACACTTACGTTTACGTCTATATCGTACGACATTGACGTAGTTTTTATTACATCTGTCAAGCAAATGTTACATCATGTCAGTAGTTCCAATGAATCATAGTCGGACAAATTAACTCGTTTGAAACTGTTTAATGAATTAAGGTGAATGTGCGAGTGGATTTCATTGAAATAACTATCGATATTAATTATTACTATGGACGAATTTTAGCAGAATATTTTCCTTATGAGGCCAATTGTAAAGATACTGGGATTCGATTCTTGGTTAGGTCAATGTGACGTTTTGAAATGATAGCTTGTAGAATTTAATAGGATATAATAGATTAGTAATTCTGATTGTAAAAATTCGTAGTTGTAAGTTTGATTTTTAGAAGATCGAAAATATTAAGATTCGAATTTCGAACTACAAAATTAAATATATTTTTTATATTTATTATTGAACTACGGTAATTAACGGTGCTAGAAGCACTGGTTATACTTGTAGTATTCGTTTCGTAAACCATACATTTATTCTTAACTGTTAATTTCATTTTATTAAATAATTTTATACTTTATGTATAATTGATGTATTAATCAATACACTAATTTTGGATATGCCTTAGCTTATTAAGTAGCTTATTATTAGCTTATTAATTATTAGTACTGTATATCGGTAACATAGTTAAATAAATTCTGGCACTTACATGTTATTTATATGTTTATTTGTGAACCTTCAATATAATTTTTAAATTAATTTTAATACGTATGTATTTCATTAGCGAAAGGCTTTTCTTATACAAGGTTTTCTTCTATGATAAATAAAAAAATAACTAATAAAAAAGTAAGGAGATATATGTTTTACCTTGAATAGACTTTATATTTCACAAGCTTCCTTCTGCATTCCGTCAAAGTTTAACAAGCTACCAACAGGAGTGCAATTAATAACTATTAACCGACTACTGTGTCACGTCACGATGCAAATCGTCTTTGACGTCTTAAATAAAATTTTATCAAGAGTCATCGAAATATTTTAAACGTATGAATTTTATAGGAAAACTGTTCTTATTTTTAACTTGGTAGAGCTTAAAATATTATTTCTTATATAAAAGTTAGTGCAGTTAAGAAATACGCGACAAAATCACGCCAGGACTGAAATGTCAGTTCGGCGAAATACCTATTACTGAGTATGTACGAATCACATATCACTTTGTACTACGATTTAAGACTTATCTTTAAATATCAATTTAAAGATATTGATCAATTTAAGAATATTATTTGGTATATAGTTTAATCTTCATACATATAACAAGTATCTTTAAGGGACATTGGTTCCCGCTATATACTTTAACTTGGGCTTTACTCATGAAATTAAATATTAAAGGTAACGAATAAAGTTTCTTAAAGACCAGACCAGTGTAATAATTGCTCATAATGATTATAAATGAAAAAATAATCAATTTTATCAAAAATAAACGTCTTCGCCTGAAAATGACAAGTGCGAATTCAATTCCATATAAATATTTTCGGCTTTACTAGACTCTAGATAGCGTTTGATATTATTTTGATAATCAATAGATACTACTAAAAGTGCAGGGAGAGTAGATAATGGAATATAACGTCATTATGGCCTTCCTGCCTACAAACGATGTGGTTTCTTAAAGTAATTATAAAAAATAATCTATAATTTGACAAAATTTCGTGTTTCTCAAAACATTATCATACTAAATTCCCATGGTATATTTCTTTGGATCTACTTCCATGTAACTGATATACTTACGTTATCATTGGTCATACCGTTATCTTAATTATTGCGAGGCGTCACCAAATTTTTTATCATGTATTTTTTATATTGCGTAAAGACGTTACAAGAAATATTGAAATAAGAAGGGGAAAACCCTTGTACAGATGGAACAGACAGATTGTCTAGCTGATTTACACTCATCAGTTGTAATTAAAATTGCTGTCATTAAAATATTTTAAGCCCCATTATTCTTGTAGGAACAATAAATAAATGGGATTTTACAGTTGGAAGGAATCGTACAGGTTACTAAGAATTCTTTATAATTTCTGTCCCTTTGGAGACGTATTGAAGTTCTGTTCAATTTATTTTGTCGTTTTTTTTATTATACAATGAATCTGCAAATTTTTGACATTTAAAAATCTCGCTGAATTTCAGTTGATTTGAGGTATTAACTTTTCTGAACTGATAGTAAATAAATTAATGATCATAAAGTAAAAAAAAATAATAATTTAATATTTTGAACAAAATTATGTGACTTTGAATAAGTAATGTGTCAGTATAAAATTCTGGAAAACATATGTATATCTTCATTAACCGTTGTCTAAAAGTAATTCTGAATCAAATACGTAGAAATATACTAATTTCTAAATTTGTCCTGTGGTTGTCTCATAACTTAGCTACATCAAACAAAAGGAAATTATAGAAATATTTATACTTACTCAGAAGTAGCGAATTTTTAAATGTAAAATATAAAATGGTACACATTATTTTTTCGACTGAAAAGTAATAAAAAGATACCGCGTAGACGAGAGTAAGATCCTCGAACCAAACACTTTTGGCACTAAAATAGCACAGGCACATAAAAAGTCACTTACTCCTGTTAACTAGAAACACACGCAATATTAAAATAAGATATATTCTTCTTTAGTTTTTTTTCTGTGCAATTAGGATTGATTGATTATTTGTCATTCACATGAAATTTATATCAATAATTAAAATTATAAATGAATTAGTTAATGCTACAAAAAATACTGTAAGAAAAAAATACTTTTATTAAAGCTTAAATAAAATCACCTAGTGTGCACCGACGTCCCGCCTAATGTGATACGTTAGAGCTTCTTAATTTCAGTTTTCAGATCGTTTACAAAACGAAAGTTTAAAATTTAATATACATGGACTTATTCAAATTATCTTTTTTACTTCGATTGTCTGGCTTCGGTCGAAGGTCACTCATTCGATTTTGATTTAATTAGGTATATATAGGTACATTTTCATTTCGTGTTATCCCATAAATGATTCCTATGAGAGTTCAGGTTTTTAGATAGATGTGTTTTAGATATTTTTCTACGTAGCCAGATTAATATTATTTTAGTAACTATTGACTTAAAATTCAAACATTTTAAAATTCAAACAAACATTTTATTTTCATATCAGTAAGCTTTCCTGAGGCGGTAAGCTGATTAAGATAAAAATAAAATTATAAGTCTGAGATTGTTCTCATTTTATATAATTTTAATAGAACTAAGTATGGTATTTTTTACATTATTCAATATTTAAACGTATTTAGAAAAAAAAGTTTGATAAAGTACATTTACATAGGTGTATAATGTATATAATTTATTTTATGGTTTGAAACAAAATCACTTCTTATTTAATATGTGCTGAAAAAAAAATTTTTAATGCATGGTGTTAAATTCCGCCGTATTTAAAAAAAAATCTGTCTTTCTGATTGTCCGAGTATTATAGGTAGGATAAAACCTTTATTACTCGTTCTTTGAATACAAAAAAATATGTATAATTAAAGTGACTAAAATTAAATAAACTACATATATATTTATATATAACATCAAAGTCGAATTGAGGAAAAAGGTAGCATTTTTTATTTCACCTCGCTTTTCTAAGTATTGATGCCTAATCTAACGATGTAACTTGTTTTACATATATACATATCTTAAAAATAATTCTGTAATTGATTATATCGACAGCGTGTACGTCTGTCTGTGTATGACATAGTTGTGAGTTTGACTTCCACTCGGGGGTACCAAAATTATTGTCATTTCTTCGATCTTATCGAGCGGCGTTAGGTTAATTTATAATTGTTTTAATTGCACAAAAAAACCAAGGAATAAGAAAAGTCGTTTATTATTGATAAAAACATAAAGAATAACAATATTTAAAGCACACACTTCAAATATTGTTATTGTAGCTTCTTCTATTTATTACAAATAGTCAACAATTATACTCTTGAAATAATTGTGGATTCAATTCACACATAAATTAGTTTCTCCGAATAGGAACTGAACCCACAATCGTCTCATTTACGGACATACGTTGTGCCGCTGCGCCACTCTGGCGAAATACAGTTTTCAGGGCAATAATTAAAATTTATTTTATCTTTACAATAACACCCTTGTCAGTCAATTGTGAAATGAGTGGGAAAATGAGTGGGAGCAATTAATTTACTCAAAATAAACAAAAGAATTCCTTTAAATATCATTGATGAAGGCATTTCAAATTATTTGTATTTGTATTTTTGTTTGGTACATTTGTACATTTTACTCAAAAAAAACAACAATGGATATATAGGCAAAAATTATAAGAAGTTATTTATATAAAGATTCAGAAATCAACATCAACGGAGTAGACCAGAGCGAAGAAATGAAAATATAAATAAATAATTATTTATTCCCTCGAGTGGGGATCGAACACAACCGTCGCTTTTCAGTCACACCCTTTTGCCTCTACGCAACGAGGGCAAAAATTATAAAATATAATTATATTTAAAATACAATAATTTCCTTGAATATTGTTTGTTATCAGATACATCGTGTATAACAAACTTTAGTTTCATATAGGTAAATATATAGTAAATATATAAGGGTATAAATACCCACATAAATTTTTTGTATATTTTTTTTTGGTATATTAATTTTTTATATATTATTTATAACTAGTGGACTCGGACGTGGGTACGCCTGCTTGAACTATAAGAATATTTATTAAATATATTGATGACATTATTTTCAGTTTTCAATAGAATTAGTAAGAAAATATAAGCCTAAATAATCGAAAAGAATAATAAGTAAAAACATATTATTAGAAAAAATATCTGAGTTATTAAAATGAATCAACAAAAGAAGTAAAAGTAACTAAAGGATATTCTTAATATTCGAAAAAGTACCTAAAGTTTTCCGTGCGTGCGTACATACATACTCGTAGATATCGACTCTTTGAAATAACTAAACATTTCTCTATATTAAATAGGATAATTTTTGTGAACAATAAATATCAATCATATAAATATCAATTATAAACAGCAAATAATTACATAAAAATTAACAATAGTTCGAAAATGTATGAAAGTTTTTGAACCGTTAACATCATCTGCCCGTTCGCGTCGACCATACTCATACTATGCCGCCCGAGGGCTAGGTTATTTCGAATCAGCGACATCTCGTTAATTATTTATTAGAATGTTATACAGTAAACTATAATTTCAAGCTAGATAAAATGCTAAAAATGACTTTTATATTTATTTTCATAAGGATGAATATCAAAATATTAGTTCATTTTGGGTGACGTTTTCTTAAAACAACAAACAAACTTTGCAAACCGTTGCTTAGCAACGACGGTTGTTATTAACATGGCAGAATAAATTGCATGTCAAATTAGAAAGTATTTTAATTTATTAGTACATATGTGTAATGTAATGTTATATAGCCTATAGCACTTCTGAAAAATGCAGCTTTCATACAAAACAAAAACAAAATAAATCGAACCAGTAGATCCAGTGATCTTAGCGTTCAAACAAACAAACAAACAAACTCTTCCGCTTTATTATATTAGTATAGATAGATATACACAAAAAAAGTCGCGTATTTTTATATTAATTTAATACATATTTTATAGTGAGTCATATCATACAACTCGTTGTGTTATTACAGTAAAAAGATACAACTCAAAAATTATAAAGTACGTTGACTTTACATTTTTTCATTTTCTACTTTTAATACTAATAAAAAGCAGCTACACGTTTTTTTTTCGCATATTAGATTGCAAATCATTTCGTTCGCGTTCTCCACTTCTGTCCCATTTTCGAGACATTGACGGAAATTGAAACGAATTGGAAACAAAACATTGAGACATTGAATGAATGATGGAACTTAATGCCATACCATCTCTATCACACTTATCTAACAGAGCGAGAAAAATTTTTTTTTCCCGAGTGGAAATCGAACTCACAACAGACGAGTTTAAAGTCAGACCCTGTGACGCTGCTCAGCCTCTACGCTAAGTCACGACGGCCTCGAATTAGAAATTCTATAACTAAACCAAATAATTGAAGGACAATACATAATATTATTTGTACAAAATTGTCTATAATTACAAGACAGCGGGATATAATATTGGTTAATAAAGCAAATAAACTAACCTTATTTACACTTATTTATTGAATGGATAACGACTTGGGGGGTTATTACGGATTAATTATAGGCCGAGGCCGTCGTAACATAGCGTTTTAATGAAAACATGTCTGTTGTGCGTTCGATTCCCACTCGGGGAATGAAGTATTTTCTATTAATATATTATTAGTATTTTCTTATTAATAACTGTAAAGTGGGAAACAGACTTTTGTAACCCTAGGTTAGGTAGGCTACCTTGCTATACACCCCCACTTCTACTCTTTGCTTCCTATGCCTTAAGGTTGCCTGGAAGACATCGCTGTGTAGCGATAAGGTCACCTCTTCTACATATCTTTCTTATTGATTCCTTTTTGTTATATTTTTATTTTTTTGAGGGTACATAAAGAATATATTATTATGGAACCTAATATTATCAAAACGACGCTAATCTCAAGAAGAAAAAATATTGTCTAATTGAAAAAATATTTTGGAAAGTTGGGAACGGAAGTGTCTTAATGGGACCGGGGTGTTTTAACACAAGTTTCCCAAGTTCCCTGGTATGAGCGGGATGCGTGAACCAAAATAAAACTATAAGCATAAAGTAGGTATAAATATAAAGCCTTTTATACCGACTTTACAATCACTTAGAATGACCATTCGATTGAAAAATTATAAAATTATTAACATTATTGTATACGATCAAAGCTGTCTATTTATATTGATATCCTGTAATCACTATTATCGTTTAATTTTTGCGCAATGGAAGGGAGTGATCAGACATTGTTATAAGGCTTGTCACAAACGACAGTTTTGCGTTTAGAATTTTCTAGAAATTCAATTTACAACTATGCTTTACTAAACTTATAATTTTTATTTATAACAGTAAAAATACTTGGATATGTATACTACACAGTATTTATATGAAATCAATGAAAATAACTTCAGACTGTAAATAAAATGTTATTATTATTATAAACCAGTTGAATATCGAGGCGCAGTTGCTCAAGCGTGTGACTGTATACGCTATGATCGTGAGTTCGATTCGCAATAGAGAAAAATGAAATATTTGATATTTTCATTTCGTCACGATAAAATTACTTTTATCGCATTGTCTCGGAAAATGAGCGGAAAAAAATAAACATAGTGTCTCAACATTAGGTTCCTCCTCTCTCCCCTGTTATAGAGGAAAAAGTTAAAGATAATTTAGTTTTTAAATATACGCAATTTTTTAAAACATATTTAAAAACTAAAAAAAAATCTTTTAAAATAAAAGAATAAAATCTTAAAATTATCGTCCGTTTGTAAACATCTTAAAACAATAAAAGCGTAGGTTGAAGATTAATATATTAATTATAGTTCGCCAATACGCGTTCTCATGCAGCAAGCCCTATCCTAATTATTGTGTTTATAAGATTAATCTACGTCTTATCGTAGAACTGAATATAATATAGATTATGATCTTATGAATTGCCTTATAATATTAACATTTAAATAATATTTACTGCCATAGGTTATTGAGAGCACTTTTGAAATATATGTTTTACGTGTATAGCGCGCAACTAGCGGGTAGCCTAAAACTAGATTTCTCTACCTAGAATCTAGATTTACAGAAGGAACCGAGTACCAAACACTACGGTCGCGATACACCTCTTTCGCCTCGTCCACTGCCATCAACCCGCACATATACATTGTACATGACCTGCGGGAGTCCTCTTTTACATGACCCTCCCTGGTATCATCGATACAGCGCTTACAATCAATCCTTGTCACAAAAAAGCATTTACTGTTAGAAAATACTGAAATAGAATATTTGATTCTAAAAATAACACTAGTACGTGATCGAACATAGGGTACTAAAATCAACAGGGGATCCTATTTTAGACACTCAATTATAATCTGAATATCTTAGAGCTAGGCTTTATATAATATCTAGTCTCTATTAGTTTAGGTGTAGATTTTAGGCAGCTTTACATTGTAATTAATTTATTACTCTCGTCTTTGTTTATTACTTTAGTGTGAATTAGTAACTATGAAGTCGGCCTGTGTTTGAGTAAGATATGTATGGGGCCGTTGTGGTGCACAAGTGTGGGAGTGTAAAGGCGATGGTTGCGCGTTTGATTCCCACGTGTCGAAAGTATTAATTTTCATTTCCACGCTCTAACAATGAAGCATAGCGTTGAATTCCGATACAATTTAGTGGAAAGTGGTAAAATGTTTTAATGGGAATTTAATAGTAGGCTTCCTCTGAACCTCTTACTATATGAAAAAAGTAAGCTGCTTATGATTGAAAGTTAAAACACCTAGTTCCACCCATTTCTTATTTTTTTTACCGTGACAGGATTTTAAAAATACTTACATCAGATATAGGTCATGTTGTAATATATTAGCACCGAGCTGCTCTGCTGATGGAACCTAAAGGTGGGAGATGAAACATCAAAGTGCTAATTACTAAAACCACAGAATCTGAGTTTTTTAGAATCATCTCGACATTTTTGTCCATTTCTTCAAGTAAAAAGGACATGATGAAACTGGAAGGTCGCTGATGGGACTTTAACCACAATTCTAGTATATTAAGCTATTACATTAGTTTCCTCATTACACCTTAGTAACTTAAAATGTAGGGCTAAAACTGAAATGTTACGCCAATAAACGCATTCATTCTCCAGAGGAAATCAGCATAATAATTTAATATCAGTAAAACGTGTGTTCCATTAAGAATAGGCACTTAAATACTTAATAAAACATTATCATACTGTTATTTGCCTAAATAATGTACAAAAATAGCGTTTTTATTTTTATATGGATTACGTTTATTGAAATGTAAATATAATTTTTAAACAAGTTACACGCGTCAACGCGTATGCCTTTATATCGGCTAGTAACAGAAAGTTTTTTTGTTTTTACAGCTTAACGATTTTTTCCTTATATATATCTGCACTGTTGGCAGAGGGAACCTAGGGTGTCAGATGCCACCCTATTTTCGAGACCACCAAATTGAGAAAATAATTAAAATTACTCATTTTCAAGGGTGGAGATCGAACCCACACCCATCACGTGTGCATTACAGTCAGATTCTGTACTACTATGACGGCCCCAAGCGGAATTTTAGGGTCCCGTACCGTTTAAGAAACAAAGGAACCCTTTGTTGTCCGTCTGTCTGCTCCTGCGTCACGACGGCCTGTATACTATATAAATATGTACTCTCCTTTTTTTTTTTAGATTCACGCTGTACTCAGCATATGCAGGGTAGACGGAGAACTTCCGCCTATGTTCAGAGATATTGCACATTGAACAATTAATTCTCCCGAGTAGGAGAACCAACTGCTATGCTTTGACAGACATTCTAAATATTTTAAAAAAAAAGAAGTACTCGTATTAAATCTCTATTTTATAAATGAAAGTGTAAATATTTAATAAATATATCCTCTAAGTAAAGTAAGCTTTAAATATTTATAACTTCACAGATAAAGTCTCAAGTACATTCATACGCTGTGACGCAGTGCCACGCCCACTATGGCTAGTGATGGTCAGTATCGATATATTGTTTAAAACTAAATTGTTTTTATATTTATTTCAAACATACAAAATACTATATTTTTTAAGGCTTGCATGGCGCAGTGTCTATCTGTAAACGTGACGGTTGTGGGATCGATTTACAATCGAGGGATTTTTGAGCTTCACGGTGTATCCTGCACATAGCAGGGTGCGCAGAGGAAACTTAGAAACCTAGTGTCAAGGCACTCCTTTCACCTTTAAAACGCTTCCATTCTGAACTGTCCGCCAAATTTTCCGAGACATTTAGTGTTGAGTGGCCACATTCTAAATGATGATGAAAAAAAATTCACTTCCCTGCTTTGATAATTGAATCGTGACGTTAACGTCAATCAATATGAAGTGTCTCGAAAATGAAACGGTGTTTGTGTAACACTAGAGTGTCTTAACATTTTGTTCCTTCAACCTGCCCCACTATATACTCCCACATATACTAAGATAACAAAAAATATGTCTTAATATAAAAAAGAAAACGAGTAAAACCTTAAAATAATAATAGTTTCACATCATGATTTGCCTTCCTTCTTATGTCATACTTCATAACCTGTCGGTATCATTAAAAAACTACTAACAATTGAAGGTTATGGGTAGAGACAGCTAATTTCCTCGACCGGGAATAGAATAAGGAAGTGTTATACTGTTAATGGGTGTAACGTGTGTGTGACAGTTACATGTTGGAATTTAAATTTAACGCATGTAGCAGGATAGGGAAAAAGACCTTAGTGTCAAGGCACTTCGTTTTCTTTATTCAGTCCGATTTTAAAATATTTTGTGTTGAGTGATGGAACACATCGCCGCGGTTTGTCTTGCCAGAACGTAGAAATAAATTCCCCGAGAGGGAAACGACCTCACAACCGTTGCGCTTAAAGACAGATGCTTTTCCACTTCACCAGGACGACCTCTTATTTTTTGTAGTGTATTGAAATATTGTCTTCAGAAATATATACTCTTGTGTTCAAAAAGATTAGATCCCAGTACCATAATATATTAATTATATAAACCAATTTTAAATAAATAATATAAATCAAAGTATGGACTATAGGTTATATATATAAAGATATTATAATATCTTTACTACGGTAGGTGACAATTATCTTGACAATTTATCTTGACCTTCACGTCATATAGAGGAACATTACGTACAGAGATCAAGGTTTAATTAATTCAACTGAAAGTTTACTCATAATATGATTGTAACAGACATATGGTGTAGCGATGGTTTTAAGTTCTAATCTGAGTTCAATTCGGAAGACGCTTGGACTGACTAAGGCTGATGTCGGGTAGCGAAGAGTTGTGACACTATGTAAAAAAAAATAGAAATTTAACGATACATCACTATTTTCATTCATATCGTCAAGGGCTATAAGCTCCATTGCCAGTGCTATAAGTATAAAAATATATGAGCCTAAATTCAAATGGTTTAATAGGAACGTCTGAAGAATTTCAGTATTCAGCTCTTAGCTCCATCATCAGACCACTCGATGATACCACAAATATTACTAATGCTATTGCTACGACAGCGGTTGTACCACTGATAATGTTAATACTATATTGTCACCTAACCCACGCATAAGTGCCAATTTTCATTATGATTAATGTATTACAAAAGGATGAAATTAATTTTATTAGATTTGACATAGTTACAAAGTTCCATAGTTACAAGTCAATCTAATATAAGACAGCTAATATTAAATGATAATTTGATTAGATAGACCGTGACCTTGGATTCTGTCACCCAATATTGAATATCAATTGAAAATTTCAGTTAGAAGAATCATGTCAAATATAGTCAGGTTGGAAGATGAGCTTGGTTATATTAAAGAGATCCTTTAGGTATACTCTTACATAGCAAGTCCTAGGGACTGCTTCGAATTGATGATAAGCACGTAAACAGTAAATATATGGAATGCTACGGCAAGTTTTTTTAAAGTGGGGAACCTAAAGAAATAAATCACAAGCCGTCTTGGCAGCGGGAGAACAGTGCGACTGTTGCGATTGTATTCTCACTTGACGGAGTGAATTATTTTCATGTCCTCGCTATAGTTACAGGATAAAGTACAGCGTTGAGTTCCGCCTCTCGACATATAAATTCTCTCCATAATTGGATTGGGTTTCCGAGCACTAAGTTAGCCTCTGCTTACCCTGCGTTACGAAATCAAAAAATGATTCATTAAGCTTCCTCACACGCATAAAGTAAAATATTCATACAGAATAAAAAAAAACCGGTTGACTTAACGGAACTATAAAAACTAAAAGATAAAAGTTAATCGCATTATTATAAATTTTATTTGTTCTTTCTTTTTAAGCAACAAACCGATTTGAATGTTAATTAAAATTATCTTTATAATCTTTATGATTGGAAACAGCTATTTTATTGCACGTTCTCAATACTTCCACATAAATGACGTGATATATTTTTAATAATAGTTGTCGTAACATTGCTTACTTTTAACGCTTTCTTACTTTAAATTTCATATGTACTTCGTTTGAGAGAGGAAAAGTGATATCACTTACTCTATCACTTCATCATTTACTTACTGATATCACTACATATTATGTAGTGATTTTTAGGAAATGGTGAGTTTAGCTTGCAGCGCAGAGACGCAACGTGTGATTAGATGTGGCGTTTGTGGGTTTGTTTCCACTTGGGGGGGGGATGGAAAGATAAAGGACAGCGTTAAGTTCCACAACTCAGCACGCAGGTGCACGCAATTAAACACGCAATATCTCAAAAAAAACCAACAATAAAGGTATAAATTAATTACTATATATTTGGAGCACTTGTTTTATTCTAGATCAACAAAAATTATAAAATATGAAACCAATCAATAAAATAAAACATTTAAGTATTATAGTTTTTGGATGTCATCATTTTCTTAATTAAAACAATAACGATTCTTAAAATGCAATGCAATTATATAGTAAAAAAGCAATGATGAGTAAAATTGGCAAAATTGATAACTTTGCAGTAGGTAATTAAGATTTGTCTCTTTGTAATAATTTGGGTTTGAAATATATTTCATGAACGTTTTAAATATTTATAATAGTAATAATATGCATTTTCAGTTTGGTTAAAAAAAAAGTGAAATTAATTTTCTTAGGCAAAACTAAAAATGTCCTGAAAATAAAGCATTCTTAATTGAAAATATTTGATTGATTTAAATTAATGATTGGGATATGTTTCCAGTTTTACTGTCGATAATTAATTTCTGTTTTTACAAATAAAATATTCCGTAATATGCAGAGCAAACGGGTGTTGACACTAAGATTTCTCCGTTGATATCCCACTGTATTAAACATTCGTGAATATTTTCACGCAAAAAAAGAAACTAAAAATCCATATAATCGTATTTTATTTCTGACATTTCAATATATTATATACTTTACTGATAATGCCTTTTACAATATAACTTGGCATTCCACTCTGTGCATTCGCGTACTTAAGACGTATTTATCGATACTCGCCAACTGAGTCGTTCACGTCACTATTTGAATCACTTTTGAATAGATTGCTGGACTTTTTTTCTAGTTTCTTGTGATTTTTAGTGATGTACCTACATTTGTGAAGGGTCTTCGATAGAATAAACTTTTTCTTATTGTAACAAAATGCTAAATTTGTCACGAATACAGTATTATATGTATTTCGCGATTAAGTAACGTTTGGAGGGTTTCACTTTTTTATTCAGTATTAGGAAGTTTTTTTTCAGGTGAGTGTTTATTTTTTTTATCTTTCTTAAATATGTATATATGTTTATTTTATATTTTAGTGAGTTGGTGCACCTGAAATGTTCTTAATATTGTGTAATCTCACATTTTGCTGGGTAGTGTTATAAGACAACAGATTAGTGTATTCCTTTTCGTAAGGAACTTATCGCATATTGTATATGAAAATATTAAAAGTAAGTACGGACATTCCCCGGAACGGTTATCGAACCCACGACCATCGCGCTTAAATACTGTCTCAACCTAATAACAATATTGTAAGTTGAAGTGTCAATTCAAAAGTTTTTCATAAAATCAGATTTTTACTGCATATAATTATTATGTATAAATTTTATATGTATTTTACGACTATCATTACATTTTATTACGTAAATATGATATGTATTTTTGTGCGACCGTGATGGTTATCGATTCATTCCTCACTTAGGTTGAATAAGATAAGAGATGGAATAAAAGATGGTAAGAGAGGTAGAGAATAACTTCAGGTGACCTTTTAGAGGGAGCTTGGACTTTAGAGGGAGCCTGGACCTTTTAGGAAAAATAAGTTAAAAACAGGAGGACCTTCCCGGAGGGTATTTAGAAAGACGTTGATTGATGACAGTAGACAAAGTGAAAGAGTTTGGCTTGCTATTTTTCTGGCTACCTCGCTGTATTGAATATTTTCACTATCCAATTTTTTTCTTTCTTTGGTCTTTATATGAAGTGTAAAACTTCCATCACACAATTTTAACATAATATATTGTTTGTTACATAGATAGAAACTGAACAATGGTGTGATCGTTCCTTAATACGATTTGAAAGATGATAAAAAATATATATCTTCAAGCTTTATTCCCCCTATACCTAGCAGGGTAAGTATTGAGGCATTACGTTTTGAGTGGCAGAACTTAAAGCCGCGCTTTGTCTTGATACCAAAACAAACAAATGAAAATAATTCATTGCCCCGAGTGGGAATCTCACCCACAACTATCATGCTTACAGTTACACGCTATGCTGCTGCGCCAGTCCCTTGAAAGATGATGAAAAGAAATAATTTATGAAAAATATAAAAGATACTTCTCGAAGAATGTTCTACAATATGTATTATAATAGTTTAAATGCAAAAAGCCTTGAAATTAATAGTTGAGTAATACCGTTTCTTTTCACGGTATTGTTATAAAAATTTATCTTTAAGTATTGATAAAAAATATTAGATCATTTTTAACGTTAAAATCGAATCTATTGCCTTTTTATGTTCTTGATTTGACCTTCATACGCGTTTTTTTATATTAATTACTCTTCCAATTTTCAAATGCTGACAAAATATATGAATTAGTTTAAAGAAAATAATATATTGGGATATATAAGTCCTTAAATCAAACAGTATTCTACAAGCGGCGTTGAGTGCCACCATTAAACTAACAATATCATAAATTCAAATGGAAAGAGGAGAACGGATTGTTTCTAAACCAGAATCTCCATGCCTATCCATAATTATACATTATTTACTCTTTGAAATAAAAAAAATATTGAAACAAATTTGACAAATAATTAAAACAGATTAGATTATGCTTAATCGATTTTGAGATTACTTTTTCATAATCCTCCTTACTCGATAAAGTTGATATGGGGGTCTACATTAAATTGTACAAATATAATATTTGCAAGATCCGTGTTTTGTCCTTATGTCCCTACATGAATATTTTTATACCATTCGGAAGTTAAAAAAAAAACAAAAATAAATGGACTATCCAAAACATAATGAATATTCCAACTCGAACCTGCAGTTCCTAAGATTTGTGCGTTTAACCAAACTGACTCTTCATCTATATAGGATTAGTTTAAGACTATAAATAGACTGACATATAATTCCTAAATGATATTAATTAAAACAGACTACTACATGAGATGATTATGATCTCATATTTCATATAAGATTTCTTACAACTAATATTATCCCAGTCAAGTTACATAAAGTGCAGCATTGCTTATTGAAAGAAACATATCTTAACTAAATATCATTAAAATGATTTTTTTTTTCTACAACTGTCAGCTGTCATTTCATAGAAACCACGACAGTTGTTGGCTCGATTATGATTCGGGAGAGTATCGGTACTCTCTCTAGACTATTTTAATTTCCTTGCTCTGGTATTTCTTGGGTTCCTCTGCCTACCTTGCTATTTGCTGGATACATCACGTATTTAAAACGAAAATTTATGTGAATCCTTTAATTTTTAAATACCCCCATTTTAGAGAATTCGAATTCACATACCTTGTGTGATTGCAGTTTTTAAAGCGAAGATTGCATCAGGAACTTTTTTATATATTTAAACTTATATTTATACGTTCAATATTGTTTTTTTATGAAACAATATATAAATGCGTATAATAAGGAAGTAGTTATAATATGTCCTTACTTAGGTAATCTTCATATAATTATATTTACTCTTTTACACCATCTTGGCCTACATGAGACGTGCCGTGAATGATAGTGTTAGGTTCGTTTTCCATTAATATTATATTAATATTATATAAAAATAACTGAGTTCAAAAATTAGGTGATTAGTTTGTATGTGTGTATTGATTTTCTGATTAATACCGCCTCGTTTTTATTGTTTGTATTGTTAGTAGGTAGGTATAGGGTATATATAGGGCTGAATAATGTTTAAAAAAAAAGTTTTGCAGCGTGTTAGACACTACTTTTCCCGTTTTTCTCTCAAGTTTGCGACACTGCGTGTTGTATAGATTAACTCCACGCTGCACTTTTTCTTTCTAAAAGGAGAAATTAAAAATAACTCTTTTCCTCAAGCATGAATCAAGCCCACAACCAATGCGTTTATCGTCAGACTTTGTACGACTGCGCCACGATGTATTTTATAGCTTAATAAAAATATTCACAATTAGCGCTTACCTTTAACTGTACGCAAAATAATGAAAATTTTAGCGAGTTAATAAAATAACGAGGTTACATTTCCAAAGTAACCGGTTTAGATTTAAATATGCGAATATGTGAAATTCTCCTTAAATACTTACATACAAAATATGTGAGTATAACAAATACCTTATAGGTATATACATAAACTCTCCTTTCGTACTGAGAAGGTAGCAGGTTCGATGCCTAAAAAAGAGAGCTATATTCTCCTATATAGCAATTATAAATAAATAAATACAATATGTTAAAATATTTCTATATAAATTATATAAAATTGTTTCTTTTAATACAATTACAACATTGTCGATAATAATTAAGTAAATATTAATATTTTATTCTCAGTGAGCACATGCTCTATCTTTCGAGTTCGCGATACTTTGTATGTAAATTCGAAATATATTTTTTTGTCTTTGTTTAAAATTTTTATTTGGTATTTAATAATAATATTAGGACAATTTAAAAAAAACAATTAAGTACTCAATGTTCGGCCGGAAACAAGAGAACGGAGTGTCTGGACTCCGGGTCCCCTTTCTATCTCAATTTATGAGGGACAGATACAACTTGAAATTGAAGATGAAAAAGTTTAAATAAAATGTCTAGATTATTAACATCCCAAGAGGAAGAAATTTAAAATAATTTACCGACTTTTAAAAGTAACCTTGTCCTTTAAATATTTTTTTTTATATTATCATATGTAATTATTGCAGTTGCTCGCTTTAAAATGAGCAGGAGCTATTAATTGTATAGTACATAGTTCATATCCTGATAAGGTAAAGTAATTGTTTAAGAATTTATTGTAATAATTATACCTCACTATTACTTAGTGAAGTATTTTATACATTTTTAGTTTTCTGTTTTCCGAGATACCTCAACTACACAAAATATAAAATTTCGAAAAGATAAATCACAAATGTACGTTAAGCTTTATAAATAACTTTGCGGCGATGCGAGTTCCACTTTGCCCCTCAAAATGCCTTGACACGAACGCGGACAGTAAGGAATGGACGGAGTGTCTTGACACTAGGCTATCATGGAGTCATCATGGAATCGTGGCTTAAAGTTATAATTAGAAATTCGATAAGGTTTTAATTACAATTAATTAACACTTTTTTATTTAGAGACATATCCTGATGCAATATCAAGAGCAATTAAAATTATGCATTTTAAAATTAATTATTACATATTGGGCAAAGGAAACGTATTAATTGATTTCTTTGACGTTTGTATGACCTTAAGTCATTAAAAGGTTATTTCTGTATTTGGGTTGTGAAGTTTTTTATGAAAAAAAAAATATATTTATTATTTCTTTAAAAAAATATTAGGCACCATGGTGTAATTATAATGTGTTATGTGGTCCTGGTTATGTGTTCCATGCACTTTGAGTTGGATTCGACCTCATGGAAAACAACAACGGCAGATGAAAAAATATATGAAAACTATGAGAAGCAAATGAAACATGCAAAGATTTTCATGTTACTAATAAAATAATTAAANTTAATTACAATTAATTAACACTTTTTTATTTAGAGACTTATCCTGATGCAATATCAAGAGCAATTAAAATTATGCATTTTAAAATTAATTATTACATATTGGTCAAAGGAAACGTATTAATTGATTTCTTTGACGTTCGTATGACCTTAAGTCATTAAAAGGTTATTTCTGTATTTGGGTTGTGAAGTTTTTTATGAAAAAAAAAATATTTATTATTTCTTTAAAAAAATATTAGGCACCATGGTGTAATTATAATGTGTTATGTGGTCCTGGTTATGTGTTCCATGCACTTTGTTGGATTCGACCTCATGGAAAACAACAACGGCAGATGAAAAAATATATGAAAACTATGAGAAGCAAATGAAACATGAAAAGATTTTCATGTTACTAATAAAATAATTAAATGTAGCGTTGAGAACCGCCAATCTACATGTAGTTTATCGTTGAAAAACGTGAAAAAATTGGCTCTCTATGTGGGAAAATATGTTAAAAGCTATAAACATTTCCATATTTTATCATTTCCTATTAGCATTTGCTTGATTTTTTTTTATTTATGAAAAAATATTTTAGGCGTATAAATTAATATGAAGTTTTTAAACAGAGCAGTGGCTTCAAATCGCGTTATTCTAAATTATTATACAAAATTCAAATAATTCTTGAAAAAAATGTTTTCTTACCATAATTTATTATATCTGAATATCAAATGAATAATGTCAATAATATTTGATAAAACGCCGAATGCTATTTTTTTGTAATGACGGATATACAAGTGTAAGTTTGTGTATACAATTGAACACCCATTAGCCAAAGTATACTAAGTAATATTAAATATCTTATTTAGTTTTATCGCATCTTATTAAAATACGCATATCGAAAGGCCTAACTTAAGAATTCGAAAAATAATAATAAATGTTCTTTCTTGGATGTTATATTATAACTGTAAACTCATTGTGGCTCAGCAGTACCACGTTTGACGTTACCTCGCGAGAAACGGAGTGTATTAGCAGTGGGTATCCTTGCAGGATACAGCGTGAAGGTAAAAGATTATTATTAACAAAAATAAACAAAAATAGATACATACAATATTTCATATTAGCCATATACCTGACCCTGTTAGTACCTACTCAAAGAGATAATTGATTATTTTTTTTTATATAATAAGTCTTTTCCTAGTCAATTTTGACAAAATTAGACGGTACTTTAAAACTTCTAATAGAACAATCTAATCTCTTAGCCTTTTAAGCTGAAAGCAGGAAAAAAAAATATAACTTAGGCCACTTTGCTTTGGCAGATTACTATATTTTTAGGTTATATTTTTAGCATAACACATACATGATAAATGAATAAGAATTATTTTGATTGTATTTTTTGATATTACTAAGTTTTCTTAAAGATTTAGGTACTAACACTAAGTAAAAAAACTTTCGTATAATCGATATACGTAGGTACCTTTTTGTATAATTTGTAATTATCATATAAAATGTTTTTCGTTATCGAAACTGGGGAACAGAGTGGCTTAAAACTGCGTTCCCTCTGCCTTCCCTACTGTGTGCGGGATACAGCGTGAAGCTGATAAAAACAAATTAAAACATTTTTATATGTGCCCCAATAAATATTGACATTTTTTTAATTAATATATTTGATGCCTCAGCCCATTCAATTCTTAACGGCAAGTATGTAGATAAAACAGTGATTTATAATTATATAAACTTATTTATTACTCGACAAAGAGAGTTGTTGAGTTGGGCCACTAGATAGAGCATGAAGCTAAAATAATTAACCTCGTAAAAATAGAAATATCATTTTGACAACCCTAAATGAAAGACTAAAAGTCATCGTACGTTTGAAGTGTATAATCAGTTCAAGGTCGCTTTAAACTACCGACTTAGCGGTTTTAGATTTAATAGAGTATTTATCTAGAAATTGCTATTTTAATTATAATATTTAATTTTAAAAAAACATATTATATTCTACCCACCTGAACACTGCGTTAAAATTATTATTTTATAATAAAATGTGAAACTGAGCTAGTACAGTGTAGGCAGAGTGATTCTACTGACAGTCAGCCCATGTGGCCTGAGACCCCATCGCTTAAATCTGCAGGGATCTGTTTTGTTAATTAAACTTATATTAATGAATAATACATTATTAGTAGAACTGATTACACTTGGGTTGCCTAGAAGAATCCTGCCGCAATCACTTTTAATTACATTTTTTCGTAACTCGTTTTTGGAGAAAATTGCACTCATACGTTTTTTATATGAATCGCGCAACATTTGAAAGAAAATCGCATAAGAAATTGGAAAATTAAGCGTTGCCAGCTCTCAGTCTGATCAGATTACCCCGGGCACATGGAATGTTATATATTGTGTCATACACAACTCTAAATAATTTCCATTTGGCCACAGGCGAACCCGCAGGTAGATACAAGCTAGTTATAAATAACCATATTGCTAAATCATGTTTTCATTCGCTTATAACAAATTATTGGAATTCTAAATAGCATATAAATAAAGCATTTAAAATGAAGCTAATCATAAATTTCTAGATATGAATGAAACGTATGTCGAATTAGCAATTTCATTGATTTATATATGTCACCTGTGTTTGCCTATATAGAAATAGGGTTTATATTATACTGTATACACCTGAGGTCACTTGTGGCGTAGGGCACAAGTACTTGACTGTAAACGCGACTGCTTGTAGGTTCGGTCTTCACACGAGAAAATGAAATATTTATTTAATTTATTTATATTTTTATTTCTACGCTCTGTTGTTGCCTCGATGCCTCCAAAATTCAACGTAAAATGGGAAAGTGATTGTCTTGACTAATGTTTAGACAATCCGTTTCCTCTGCCTAACCTGCTGCGGGATACAGCGTGAAATTGATTTACACCTGTCCCAATGACAATATTATTCATTTTTATAAACTTGAAAACGGACCAAATTCTTCTTCCCTCCTCCAGAAATGGCACTGCGTTACACAACGCCGAGTTTTACCTTCTTACTATTGTAAAACATTGGAAACATTAAATAATTTAAATCCCTGAATGGAAATCAAACACATAACCATTTTTACAAACACGCTTTTGCCACTGCGCTACCACGATCTCATCCTATATTGGTTATTTAAAATAACGTAGAGACAAACAAACGTGCATAAATATTCGAAATATATATGTATATGTAATCATTTAGGGCACGGTGAATTCTTAGAATGCTTTTAACGTTATAAGCAATTTTATCAGGTGATTTTTAAACTAGTTTAGATAAGTGACTTTGTTTGTTTCATAACAGAAATATATAAAATCATACTTATTTTCTAGTTATAATAATATTTGTAAGAATGTGAATGTAAGAGTAAGAATGTGAATATTTGTAAGAATGTGAAGAATGTGAATTTTTGACTTGACAATCGGAAGGAATGTTGTGGTAAGACACAGCTCCTCACTTTTTGAGACATTTTGTGTTCAGTGCGGAACTCAACCCTGTGTTATATCTTGTTACCAGATTTTTTTTCGAGTAGGAATCGTCAATTATTTATATTTAAGATATTTCTTTACTATTGTTTCATCGAATAAAGAATATTTTGAATTTGAATTTATAATACATAAATTCTGTAAATTTTGAATTTTAATTTGAATATAATTAACATTAGTTTCTACACACTTGTGAGAAGCTAGTCCATACCAAATTCCATTCTCCACTTTCTACCAGTACAATTTTATTACATATCGGCTGATGAAATCTTAAGCCATATTTCACCTTACCATTCTTTCTATACATTCTTAGTGGCCGTAAAGACGCTTGAGTGAACTATGAAACGTGAACTATAAAATCCCATTTCTATTGGAATTTCGAGAAATCCTTGATATCTTAGTAGGTCAGTAACGGAAGTGTTTTAGTAGTTATACTTCGTTATATTTCGTTTCTAACTTTGTGCCAGAACTCGATATTACAAATTGAGTATTACAATAGAACTTAACACCAAGCTTTCGTATTTAATAAATAAAAATAATTTAATTATATGTATTTATTTTTTCGAGGATATTTTTTAAGATAATTTTTTTAAAGGCATTATAGGGATATTTTATATTTTATGGCGGTGCTCATTTGGTGCGGTATTAGGTGAATCGACAATATGTTAAATAATCCATGTCTCGAACGGGAATCAAACTCCAACCAAATTGCTTGCATACTATGCATTTTAGCCATTATGACGTCACATTTTCATAAAAAAATTACAAATGAGAATCATCATCGTTGAGATACGGAACGACGGAAATGGTTAACGTGAGAGCGGGAACGTTTCATAGAAATCAATACTAGTATAATCTGCTTTTTAAATAACACAACAATTTAAATTGTTCAAAAGCATTTGATTTACTAAAAGTTTTTATGAAACGGAAACATTTTTTTTCGTCGAATACTTGGAGGTATTGCATGTTGAGTGGCGGAACTCTACACCGCGCTTTGAACATTGCATTTCCTCGACTGAGTATCAAACTTGAATCCACAAGCTACTTCGGTTTCCGTTCAGCTGTTCTGGAGAATAGTTCGAACAAACAGAAAGACAGACATAAAAATTTTGAAAAATTTATGTTTCTATTTTGATATATCGTGAAAATAATGATATGCACTTCGAAAAACACGAATATTTATATAATTATATAATAAAAAGTATATAAATTAAGTAAACGTACCTGGATGTCAACCTGCATACCGTACAAGGCTGTACCAGACAGTCCGTTGCGGCTCAATACTAGCTATTCAGTCTACGTCACGTGTTCTTCATGGCGAATTATTATACTATCAAAAGATTTCCAGCTCTTTCGTTTAGTATTATTTTATAATTTCAAGTGTTAAGTTATTTATTATTTTATAAATAAGAGACTCTATTTATTCCTTGTTATCTTGGGAAAAAAATATGGCGGAAAGTGGACATGTTTGAATCTCAACTTCAATTTGTCTCTGCTAACTGATGTGAGAGAAGCGTAAAACTACTGGAAAATAATAAAAAAAAAACAGAAATATCTCCTTTTTTCTTGTATCAAGAAACACATACTAGATCTTTCTTCTACACACAATTTAGTGTACTTACGGTGAAGTAAATCGAGGTCAAATTTAAATCATATTAAAGACCAGATTCATCTCATACTAAAGTGGCAGCCAGATTTCTGTAGTAATTGAAGGATTTTAATATGTAGGATATTAGATTAGTATATGAAAAGGCATCCCATCAAAAACATTAATGTGATATGAGAGCCAAGCTAAATGTTAACTAATACTCGACTAATTATCGATTTTATCGGCTGAAAGAATGAGGAGGTCTGTATGGACGCCAGATTCACGTGGTCGGGATAAAATTCTTGCTCAAAGTTTCACTGACCTTTTTTTTTAAGTTCAGGCTTCGTTGTATTTGCAAGTCAGTCTACTCTTTCGGCTTGTACTGGACTTGTACTAGATTAGGTGGATGTGTGGTTTGGTGGTTCGAGGTAAAAAAGCGGACAAGCGCAAATTGGTCTCGCCCACCGAGGGTTTGGATGTCTCAAGTTTATTCTGAAATTCAACCTTCGCTTAGCCAGAGCCAGAGCCTTTCATCTGAAGCCTCACTTGAACTGGCGGCTTTAATGCCAAATTTCGAGTGTCAAACCCACAATCTGTCACGCTTTGTCATACACTCGTGCCCCTGCCCCACCATGGCCTAAATATACTATAATTTTATATATGTATATAGATGTATATAATAGGCATACATTTCAGTAAAATATATCGACATACGATACGTGAAAATATTTTAAAAACGTGAAACTATTTTTATTGTTATATTTTTATGTAACAAATAAGTCACTTTTGTCTATTATCATTCTCATATTATGTAGAAGTAAAAGAAAAACTATGTACAGAACATGTGATAACACTAGGGTCAATGACACCGGTATACCTATATAAGCACGTTTATTCTTGTTGTATGCGAGTATTTGCTTATTATTGTCTTATCATCTATTATCCGTACCTATATTATAAATTCGAAAATAACTCTGTCTGTCTGTCTGTCTTTTACGCCAAACCGCTAATTTAATTGTCAAAAAATACTCATATAAATATACTTAAGGGGCTCGGAATGAAAATAGGATACTTTTTTCTCATATTTGTAATATTTTCGATATATACCAATATATTAAAATAATTTCATAAATATATTTAATAAATATTCGTATAGTTCAAGCGGGCGTAGCCGCGTTTGGGTTCACTAGTCTGTTATATATATATATATAAAAAACTCTTCCGTTACTTAATGACTGACGGACATGGAACAAGTGAAACTGGACTGCTGGACTGGACTGGACTTTAAAGGACTTTAAAGGACTTTACTGGACTTTGAAGTTAAAGGTTAAAGATTAGGGAGTGTAAGAGAATACTATGAGAGACATAATATTAAGATACTCCGTTCCCACTCTTATATTTGTCCGAAATTCCTACAAGCGGGAGAAATCTGAATAATCCATTTTACGCATTAGAGTTCACGCAAACGAAGTTGCGTTCCACCCTTTTATGTACGGGATACAGCGTGAAGTTATATAACAAAGTAAATAAGAATACAGTTTTAGAGTTCCGAAACTCAAAGGGAAAAACGGAATCGTTTTAGGATGACTTGGTTGCCCGGCATGGAGTCAGTACATTTTTTTTTCACTTTTATAATTACATACTGATATAATTATATACTGATATAATTATATACTGATATCAAATAAGTTTACCATGTTTTTTTAAAATTTCATAGACCAACTAAATTAATTATTGTAGTCTATGCATCCATCAAGTATCTCACACGAAAAAAAAACTAAATCCGGCTTTAGCCGTTCTTATGCTTGCTTATTACAAAAAACTACATAAAAAATCAAAATCGCTTCTTGTTATAATATCGTTAATAATGTCTTCAATAACTTTTTTTTTGCAAATTAGTAAGAAGTTAACGCCCGTTTTACGTCACTATGACGCGTGAGTTATCCTCGACATACATTAATACGTATTTAATTAGACATACATATCACGCCGTAGTAGCGCAGTGCTACAGCGTATGATTGTCAACGCGATGTTTGTGGGTTCCCGCATTGGCGTATTAAGAGATATTTTATAGAGATTTGTTTTTATTTTCCATACTGAATATTTTAGTATTCGAACTCTAGTATCAGCCTACTCTGGCTAGTCACAGTGTCTCAATCTAAGCAGAAAGTGGAGAAGGAAATTTCTGATAGAAGGGAATTCAACTGCTGCGCACGAGATACAGCGTGAAGCTGATATTCATATGATAATATTTTCATTCTCTAATTCAAGTAAGTTTTTGAGGAATTTTTCGTATACTGCTGTAGATAATGTGAAGCTAACAAAAAAATATTACTTTCAATCGGGACTACTACGCTACACTTGGACTACGGTGGCCTCATAAATAATACTATAGTTGCTCAATCTCAAAGTAACGGATCTAACGACGATATTGGGTTCAAGGAAAGAATATACTTACCGCATTTTACAATATACGGTACATTTTAGAACAAAAGGTATATTTTAGGGAAATTATTTTTAGGTTGCAATCTATCCAATTTCTTTATTTTTTGTTATCACAATCACCTTTTACACAGTCATGTTCCCATTTGAAAGTAGATACACATATCTAAAAAAACTATTGATTGCTAAAAAAGAAGGATCGATTACCACATATTTTTCCAATTAAGAAATGTAAATTTTAACTTTAATTTTTTTAATCTTAAAGTACCCAGCACTGTCGAATATAAATATTTTTCTATACATTCGTCATAAAAAATATTAAAACAGTTAAAGAATCTAGTGTTAAGAGAAGGGCAACGCGACCTGCGCCCTTAACAAATGAGTGAATTGACTCCCAATAAAGTGTAATAGAAGTGATTTGCTATCAATGAGACCACCGCGTTCGAATTCACTTGTTGCCATACGGTTTTATATAGAGTAGTTTGTGTATTTTTTTAGCATCACGAAGTATTCCGCACACACCAGGGTAGGCAGCGGGAACGTAGTATTAAGACACTCCGTTTTCCATTTTCCACCAAACTTCGAAAGCATTGTGTGTTGAGTGGCGGAACTCAATTCCGCGTTATGCCTCGACTCCAGAGCAAAGAAACGCCGCGTGAGCGTAAGCGGCGTGAACATTGCGTGTTGAGTCACCAAGCTCAGCAATCACTTATTCAATTCTGGTAGACGATGGTCTATTATGCAGGAAAATGCAAATAACTTTACTCTTTTCTCGATCCCACAACCATTGCGTTCACAGATGTCTTATTTTACAATTTTTAATTTTAAAAAAAAACATTCTCTACATTTATTTACTCTGTCCAATACTTACTCTGTAACGTACAGTCAATTGGCTTCGAGAGACTGCATGGCGACACTAGATTGGAAGTTCGTAATGATTTGGACTTTGAAACATTACATCATAATATGACTTGCTGTTAATTCCATCTATCATTATAATAATATAAAGGATATCATAGATTATATATGTATGTATTATATGTATAGTGGTTCGTTAAAATAATGTCAGTATAACTACGATGGTTTCGGGTTCGATTTATTTTTTAGGGTAAAGTGTATAGTTCAATTATTTTGAGGTCGTCATGGCATAGGGGCAGAAGCGTGTGATCTTAAGCGCGATGGTTGCACGGCTCGATTCCCGTTTCGGGAACTGAAATATTGAACTTTTTCATTTCTTCGCCTACCTAACACACTATGTCTTAAGACTTCTGTGTCTGAATGGAGAGCGGAGTGTCCTAACACTATGTTCCCGGGTTTTCATTGCCTACCCTGCTAAGCGCGGGAAACGTAAGCTAAGATTTTTTTTTTTTGTCAAAATGTGGCGTTCCCTCAATGAGTTCCCTCTCCTATACTTATCTAATAACAAATTATAACAAAATTACCATACAAAGACAATAAATTAACAAAAGCTATAATAGTTAATTTTAACAGGCAGTTTAAGCTTACAAATTACACATAATTAGATAAAGTTACAAATTAATATAATGTAAGCTGATAATTTTGAAAAATAATTGCTTTAACTAATTGCCGCTTTCTTGTTACACTTTAAAAGCATATGATTAACATTAATCATATGGCGCCGAATGATATCTTATTGTCTCTTAGAGGCTGTATGACCTTAAACGTAGCGGTTGTGGGTTCCTATCCTATTCAGAGGAAGTAAATATTTTCATTTCTTAGCTCTGGGAACAAGACAAAGCATAGAGAAGTCATTCTGGCACTCCACACGCCTCGCCGCCTCCACACTCCTGAAAATTAGGCAGTAAATGATAAACAGTATCTTATATCAGTGTAGGCAGATGGAACCTAACCTAACCTAGTAACACTAGGGTCCACTTTCGGTCCAATTTATGAGGCATTGTGTTGTCAGTGACAGAAATCCATGTCACGGCTTTGTCTTGTTAACTGGGAGGGGCAATGAAAATTATTGACTTCCCCAAATGGAAACGAACTTACTACCGTCGCGCTTAATCTATAACAAAAAAATCAATAACCGGAAAAAAAAACACTTTCAATTCCCTTTTGGTTAATATTTCACCTACTTACTCCTTAAATCATAACGGATCACTCGTGTGCTAATTGTATTTTTGACATATAAATTTAGAACTTCGACCTTTTCAAAGCAACTGAAAGTTTTCGTATTCAAATCTAACATAAAGATACACTATTTTTTAAGAAACATACATCTGAGTAGTCAAACATGTAGTTTTAGGTTTTCGTTCATATAAAATTACTTATTTATTTTTAAGCTTTATAATATTGAATCTTCAAGGCGTATTTAGGCAACCTGCGGTATTCCATCAAGCGCAATATATAAATGAATTTTTATTTTAGAAGAAAACCTCTTCATTCTCTATCTCTCATAGGATAGGAAAAAGAAATTAGCATACGAAAGGGAAGAGCATCTTCACGCTAAAACCCGCATATGGCAAGGTAGGCGTTCCCCACTTGTCGCCTAATCTTTAAGACATTGCATATAGAGTGCCGGCACTCCCCCAAGTGGGAATCGAACCCAAAACTCTCACGTTAACAGAAAAACGATACTTATACCTAATAATTTTTCTTTTTCTTTTTATTATTTTTGTATTTCCTGACTCAATAGTCTCTTAAGTCGCATGCATATCAAACAATGACGTACATGCAAAGAACTTTCCACGTTGCATCTGACCTATATATTATGGTTGTCAAGCTCAACGCGTGCGTCATGTGTCATATTGAATCGATGAAAAGTGTTTAATTTTTTTCTATCTTCACGCTGCATCCCGCACTTAGCAGGTTGGGCTGAGGAAATCGGGGAACCAAGTGTTAAGACACTCCTTTCCATTATAAGACACCCCCCACTTTCCTCCAAATTCTGGAAGAATCCCGTTTGGGTGGCGGAGACGGATTTTATTTTCACGTTTAGTCAGTCTTCAAACAAAAGTTATTGACCACGTAATATTTTTTAATTTACAAGAAATAAAAGTAAATATTTAATAAAAAAGGCAAAAATCGAAGTCTTTCGTAAAATAGAAAACCCAAGACGTTTCTACAAGGATAAAGCAAATCTACGTGAGATTAATAATATAAAAAAGCAATATGATGAGTACAATATATTATTCATGTATATTGCATGCTTTTCTTAGAGATATTGGTATATTAAAAAGCTTGTAATTTTTAATTTTATTTATTTAAATAAATTTTATTGGAAAAATCTATACAGACAAATATTTTATATTGCAAAAAAAAAATGTCGGATATTACGACATAATCGTTACGCAATACTTCACTTTTTGTCGGACTTTTTGTCGTGAGCTTCAGGTTACCGCAAAAAGTAAAACAGGCCATTACCAAGGTAACTTGCTATAATAATTTAACCTGATTTTGCTTGGGCCTTTGACCATTAAACATAACCAAAAGTGTGTGCTGTTCTTTCGTCCGTTTGTATGTCACCAGGCTGCATCTCATGACTGTTATAGTTAAATCGTTGAATTTTTTACAATAGAGGTATTTCTTTTGCCGCTATAACAACTAAAGAAAATAATTTTATATTCTTTTATTATTAATAAATATTCGTATAATTGAAGCGGACGACTAGTTTTATATAATTGTAATAATATGTTATTACAATTTTGAATAGTTACAAGATTTCTCTAACGGAGAAACGAAAACGTCGTCACCCTTTTTTTTTTTATGGAAAAAGGACAAGGCAAACGAGCGTACGGGTCACCTGGCGGTGATCACGACCCCGTGCAGCACCAGAGGTGCTACAGGTGCGTTGCCGGCCTTTGAAGTGGAGATAGACGAGCTTCTTGAAGGCACCCATATCGTACCGACCTGGAAACACTGACGCGGGTAGGCCATTCCACAGTTCGGTGGCGCGTGGAAGGAAATTTCTACGAAACCGCACAGTAGTGGAGTGCCACATATCCAGATGGTGTGGATGATATTTAAGTTTGTGACGTGCTGTGCGGTTAGAAAATTCGGCGGCAGGTAACAGGTCAAACAGTTCCTCAGAACACTCACCATGATAAATGCGATAGAGAACGCACAGCGAGGAGACGTCTCTACGCAGAGCCAAAGTGTCAAGCCTTTCACAGCTTACTGGGTCCTTAATGATTCGAACAGCTCTACGTTGTATGCGATCAAATGGGTCAAGCTGATACTGGGGTGCACCAGCCCAGAGATGAGAACAGTACTCCATGTGTGGCCGAACCTGGGCCCTATATAGGGCCAATCGGTGTTTTGGCGTGAAGTACCGTCTCGCTCTATTGATGACCCCCAGTTTCTTCGAGGCCAACTTGGCCTTGCTTTCCAGATGATCGCGATACTGGCAGTCATTCGAAACATTAAGGCCCAATATGCTGATACTGGGCGCGGCTGAAAGGGGAGTGTTCTGAAAGACTGGCGATACGATAAATGGGGTTTTTTTAGTGGTTAACGCGCAAACCTGTGTCTTTAGGGGGTTAAATTGGACCAGGTTCTTTTCACCCCATGAAGAGACATTCTCGAGGGATGCCTCAACAGAAGACACAAGTTTATTTCGGCTCTGTTCAGCGTTTTCCGTGAAACCGAGAAAGACTACGCAACGCAACATAAATAACCCTCGATAAAACTATATGCTATATTTCACTATCAACCGCACACGATGATTGTGGGCTCAATTATATTTGAGAAAATATTTTTCAGGTAGGTACACAGAACCTAGGAATCTAGTGGTAAGACACTCCTTATCCGAATAAAGGATAGGCAAAGGAAACCTGGTGTCAAGACGCTGCGTTCCCAACTTTTGGTCTAATTTTTAAGACAATAGATGTTGAGTGGCGGAACTTAACGTTGCGTTTTGTCTCGTTACCAAAATGAGGAAATAAAAAGAATGAATTCCACCGAATTGAGTACCGCAACTAAGTAAGCAACGCCTCAAAAAATTGGCGGGAATTTAAGAACGGAAAGGCTTAATTGGCCCTCTACCTAAGTACAGCGTGAAGCTAAAAAAATAAATTATAAAAGTGGTTCAATGAAGACCTATTGACTCCATGTATTAAACGAATTACTATACTTATACTTATCACCTCGTTTCTACAATGCGTTTGAGGACAAGACTTAGTATTGATTTCTACCACTCAAATGGCAATTGGTAAGAAAAATTTAATGATTTTGAAAGATCGGGTGGAGAGCAAAGAATGAAGTGTCTTGTCACTAACTTCCCTCTGCCTCTTCTTTGATATATATGCAGGACAAAAATTTTAATATTAATTTTAAAAACGTTTTTAAAAAATAAGCTTTTATTTATTTCATGGCTTTATTTGCAAACTTGTAATCCATCATTTTAATGCGGCGGCCATTTTGTATTAACAACAATATCGACTATATGAAATTAAATTGTCATCAGAACTGAAGTAATCGAAACTTCAGCTCAACTGAATACTGAGAATTGGGTCAAATTGACTTTACAAGATTTCACATATAACTAACTAACACGGCAGGTTAAATAAAAGCTTATAAAAAATGTGACTAATTATGTAAAATGGGCATTAAATTAAGTAGATAATTAAACTCTCTCTCTCTCTCTCTCTGTCTGTCAAAGTATTAAAAAAATATAATACACACAGACGAACATATTTTTTTTATATAAAATCAAGTAGAAGGTCACGTAGCCAGTTTGAAGCTTACGTCATTACATTACATTTTTTTTTATTTTGCGTTTGTGAAAATGAATTAGCACTCGAAGAAATGCTTTTGCCATACCTCTTTTTTAGTAATCGTATGTAGATATTGTGTGTTGTAAGGTAAAATGGGTTCTATTATTTAAATTTTAGGGCTTAGAATCGCTTGTGAAGCAATATAATAAAATTATGTGCGGCGATACACATACAAAATTAAAGTTTTTAGATGTATTCGGTTCTGTAGGATTTGTAAAGGAAAAACGGCAATATTACAAAGTTAAAAAATATTAAATTATCTATCTCTTTGACATATTTCTATAATATCTATAGACAAGAGTGCAATGAATTATATGAACTTCTTTGCTTGTTACCACAAGACAAAGCGCGGTGTTGAACTTCGTTAATCAACACGCAATTTCTCGAAAATTGAGCGGTGCGTGGATAACGACATTTCTTAGCACTAAATTCCCACTTGCCTAGGGAAAACAGTAGAGAAAATTCTTTACGGAATAAGTTAAGGTTTTGGACAATTGAAAAGCAAAACTAGATATTTTAGGGTTTTCTATTTATTAAAATATTAACACAAATTGTCAATATTATAAAATATTCTCCATTTTTGTAAGGGACACCAGGCTAGGCAGACACTGGGCTGTCTACCTGCCCCGTTACATGCGGGACGGGAAATGTAACGTTAAAAAATAATAATAATCCAGTGGTCTATAACACCACTGGATAATAATATTTTAGAAAGGAACATCCACACTATTTCTTTACTTATAACATATTTTCATATAACATATATTTTCATCAGAGGTTAGTCGTGGCGCCCTGCGGATAAGCGTGTGAACGTAAACGCGACAGGTAATAGGTTCGTCTCCCACTCGAGAAAAAGAAAAGCGTGGCGTTGAGTTCCGCAACTCAACTCACAATATCTCCAGAATTCGGCGGAATATTCTTCAAAAAAAAGACAGAAGAATCTTGGTTCCCTATGTATGGAATCGCAATTGAAAAATGTTAACAAAAATATTTTCCTTCTTCAAGCCGACCCCTAATACTTGTTAAATCCGCGAAACGACTTTCATCGGCACTCGTCCTTCGAAACACACCTGCCGTTGTTTTTTGTTGCATTTTTTACCCATCCTCTTTTCGGTCTGACTCACCTAGCGCTTTCTCGGCCGATAAAAAATGACATACTGTCATTTTTTTTTATTTTACTAGTCTTTTTTATATTTTTTTATCCTTTGGTGTCTTATACTTTTTGTGGTACCTTTTTTACAACTCACTTTAGTCAGTTCTTTTGAGGTGACGTAATATTTTAAAATGTTTTAAAGAAAAAAGTTTGAATGCGACGAGTGTTAATATAAAGTACAGTTTGTTTAATTTTGCAAATTACATATTCCGTATAAGCAAAATATTAACGCTCGATATAATTGTATTTATTTAAAATATTAAAGATTATGTTCACCTACTATTGATAAGCCTGACTAAGTAGAATCTAATGAATCATAAAGATTTTTATGAGACAAGTTATATAATACAATCTCCTTATTATTATAGTTAATACTTCCCACTCGAAACAATGAAATATTAAATATTTTCATGTTCTCGTTCTGTTACTGAGGCAAAACGCGGCGGAATTTTTGGCGGAAAATTCTCAAGAATTCCGCGAAAATTGGGTAACAGATTGACTTATAATTAGCTGTCCAGGTTCCATCTGCTAAATGCGGACACATCGTGAAGATAAATACATATATAACAATTAAAAATATATATATAATAAATTATCTGTATAGTAAAATCTAATCATCTATATATCTAATCTAAGTATAGGGTAGCAAGCTAGAGAGAACGGGACAGGAGAAAGAGAGATTTACACTTTGAAGTTTACGCAAGTGGAGTTGCGAGCTACAACTTGTTATAGTAATTCATATACATAAACATAAATCTATAACGACATTTTTTTAATTCAATAAATAACATCTATGCCACAGCATAAATAAAAAATAACAGAATTTTATTAAGACGTTTACAGATAATTATTTAAAAAAAATTCAAAGTAATCTCGAGTCGAGATTAAAGATTCCGAGTAAAACAGCGAAAGAAGTTAGGAATAGAGGCACGAGTAAATTAATATAATTGCATGACAACAAAACGTAGTGATGTACGTGTATGTTTTATTTCCTATATTTTTTTTGTTTAAATCTACATATTATGTCCTATGTATTTGTTTATTCACACCGGAAAATATTGAAATATTTAATTGAGAAAGGCTTACGTTAAGCGTACGTAATGATGCTTTATGAATATTTGATTTTACTTAAGATATTAAAGAATAGTGCAAGGTAATTTAAAGGTCAAAGTCTCAACTTAAGTAGCAATTCAGATATTACCTATAATATAGAAGATTTTCAACTTCTTCATTTCATCGAAAATAAATATGAACGAACACACCGTGTAGCGTAGGTGAAAACGAAGTGTTTGGCAGCAGCAGCGGTCCTTGTATAGTCCATAAAAAACACCATTAAATTAAGAATTTTCAATTAAATATTACAAAAAAAAAAGTAATTTGTACATCACTACAAATAATTTCAGCATTCACATAATTACTAGGTTTATTTCGTTTCAACGCCCATACTAGATACCATTACTCAAATTGAAGCAACATTGTAACTAAATGACCAAAATAAAAGTAAGCCTTAAAATTTTATACTAAAAGTTCAAATTTCATTAACAAAAAATGATCATAAATTTCCTTAATAACCTTAATTTTTTTATTTTACGATTGATCTCCATTTTTTTTAGAAAAAAAAATTTTGATCGTGTATCCGATCTACTAGTTACCGGCCATAGGTTTTCAAAGTTTATTTGAGATTTTCACTTTTTACTTATTTACAAGATGCCTTATAAGGCCGATTCGATTCCCAATCGGGGAAAAGAAATGTATAATATTTTCATTGCGCCGCTCTGGTTCCGCAATGTGTCGAGAATTTGGCGGAAAATGTGAACCGGAAGTATCTTATTGGGGACGGAGTGTCAGTAATAATTGGTTCCCAGGTTCCCTTTTGCTCACCTGTGTGCAGCATAGCGTGAATGTAAAATATAGGCGTTCTGTTCAAAGTATTCGGGAAAGTAAAGCTGGATTCAACGGCTAAATTTTGTATTAGTTTTGTATAAGCAGAAAATTGAGATATGTCATGACTGAATGCCGTAGGTACTTCATTAATAAATCCATTATTTACCACTTATTTCTCATTTAATGACTAACTTCATATATTATTTGTAGGTTTTATATAGATTATTTCTTCCATTTTTTTTTATATTATCTAATCCGTAACGGAAATACCGTTTGCTTTAATGTATTTTGCTTCACAGACAAGTTATAGATTCCACTAATAAAAGAAGATTCCACGAAAAAATTACTACTTAATTGCTTTTATCAAGGAATTCGTGTATGTTCTGAACTCTACTTACTCTCTAACGTATGTTCTTTAATCTCTACGCCACAAAATCTAATCTCATAAATGATTATTGAATCATTCTAATAATTTGATAATAAAATAATGAATTTCTAATAAAATAATGAATATAAATCAATAAATACATTAATATAATTGTAAAACCGACAATCCTGGTTGCCTATGATATGGCACACGGCATATACTAAGTGCTCGAGGTACTCTGCCCCCAGGTACAGTATGTTACATTGAAATAATTGACATTTTCACTTTTGTGTTTACTGTACCGACGACGGCCTCAAACCACGTTATTTTTTTATAATAAATAATAAATATTTTCCTTTTTAAATCAGCATAAACAAATATACTAATCTACGTTTGTTTAAAAAAACAATCTAATAAAATAACTAATAAAATATTATATAGTGTAAAATGTTCACTACACCTGCCCCCAACTGTTGAGAACCGCAGGATTTATCTTTATATAAAAGAAAATAATCGACACATACAAGCTTAGTACAGTGTGTTTGTTCGTCAGTGAGCTCTCAGTTTCGGTTTGCTTAACGGATATATAACTTCGTGAAGCAGTTAAGTGCTAGTGTTAAAAAGCTTCAAGGTAAAGCTTTTAATTAACTAATATGCAATTTGTAACTGAGATTGACAGAGACCAAGCACGGCGTTAAGTTTTACCATTCAAGACGCAATGTCTCAAAAATTAGACAGTGCGTGGAGAACGGAGTGCCTTAACACTAGATTCCCTCTGCCTATCCTGATATATGCGTGAAGCAGCGTGAAAATATTGTTTTTTTCATAATTGTGATTTTTATACCAAATATAAATTATTAGATAGAGTGTAGAATAAACAGCAGTAGTAGTAGTAGTAGAATATAATGACAAATCAATCAATTTTCGTCAGCTAAAAAGATTCAGCGTGTCAGACGGACTTTAACGCCGCGTTTAGCATTATTAATACGAAAAGACCCCAGAACTATTATCGATACTTAATATTATTAAACTAAAGAATTGCTTGCTAATCTCAGGAACTACAGGGCCTAATTAAAAAAAAATTGTATAGTCAATTTATCGAGGTATATTTTGATTAGCAGGTAACTCAATGTACCTGGCGGTCAGTGTTGTCTGGTACCTTAACCTAAGGAATTAGAAGCAATAACCAACGTGTGTTCTTAGTAATATTTTAACTAATAATTAATTTCTTTTCACATTCCATTCCATTTACGTCTTACATACCATCTATATAAAGCGGTTTAGCTAATTGAGATATATGTAGGTATCACATCCCGCCACGGTGAAATTCATATACGGTTATAATAATTTATATCAATTATTTTTTTGTATTTGAATTTCAATATGCTATTCATATAATGCTATAATTTTGTGTAAAAAACGACGTAAATGTGTACGACTGTAAATGGAAAGGATTGTGGATTCGATTCCACTCGAGGAAATGAAATATTTAATATTTTCTTTTTCTCGCCCTGATCATGAGGTAAAGGGCGGCGTTGAATTCCGCCACTCATCACGCAATGTCTCCAGAATTCGGCGGACAGTGGGAAAAGGAAGTGTCTTAACACTATGTTCCCGAGTTCCTTGGGGAGTATGTTGAATATAATGTGGTCTACAAATTAGGTAACAATAATAAAAAAAAAATATTTTTCGTTATAAATAATTCTATAAATACCACACAGACTATGCAATTAAAATTTAATTTAAGCTTTAATAAGCATCTGAAGTAATATATCAATCAGTTAACAGCATATAGTCCGTCATAAGAAAAATTCCAAAGTATACGTATCTACGTGACTCGGAGCATGACTTGTCTATTACATTCAAAAACCTAACTAGCTAAACCAACGTCTATAATGTTTAAAATAAAATATTATTTTTTTATTTAATATTATAAATCTAAGGAGTTTGCTCGGTTGAACTCCCTTTACGATTAGTTAGGTATCACTGGTTCAAATTGAAACATTTTAAACACATAAAAGCGGTCAAGTGCGAGTCGCCTCGCCCACTGAGATTATCGTACCATTTTCATTATGCAGGTTAAAGGTTCCTTTTGTTTTATAAAATATGACAACCTAAGTTTGCGAAAGCACTAATTCTGTATGAAATGAACCAGAAATATACGTTTGTAATTATTTTTTTCAATGATATATCATTTATAACCTATGTAGGTTTAAATTACGCGGTAAATTTCATACAAAATACACCAAAAATTATCCGGGACCGTAGACCTGGATACGTGATACCTCCACGCAATCTAAGGAAAAATGGTCTTTATGAACCACAAAGTGATCCTATCAGGCTTCCGTTTTTTTTCATTAGAGGTACTAAAAATAATCAAATACTATATCATAACAAAATTTCTAATTAAAAGTCTCGACTATAACAATTAAAGATTTCAACATAATACTGTCTTAAGACAGGAAGGACGCCACTAAGTAGCATGTGACAATGACAGTTACGGGTGGACGGTGACGTTTACTTCTGGGAAGTGAGCGCATTCCGACCAATCTATGAATGGAGCGGGGTGACCAATGTGTTTGAAATTTTTGGACATGAAAGTTATTTTTTATTTATTTTTAGTTATTATTATTATCAATTATTATGTTACTTTTTTACTGAAATATTTTAAGATAAATTAAATATCTATTAAAGTCTGACAAATACATTCTAATATAATCTAGATAATATAATCACGTAACATACATACATCTATTAGATGATTCATTATCACAAGTAGATTATCTCATATAAAATTACTATTTAAGCTGCCCTGTCATGTCTGCCTTTGATAATTAAGCCCCGTATATCAAATACAATAAGATTGCAAAGTAGATTAAGATTAAGTATTTAGAAAATGTAGAAACGATAAAAAATAATATTTTAAACTTATTGGTATATATAGACATTATTATTATTAGACTATTAGACTAGTCTCTGAAAATTGTTTGCTTGCACCAGAAAAGTAATGCAAGATTTATGCATATCATGTATTGCAAAATACATTTGTAATTATTTATTTTAAGAAAAGCATAATGAAAAATATTTTAGTATACTATTTTACTTGGTCCATTCCGAAGAGAAGAGTTTTGCAATTTTGTCGTGTGCCAAATTGAGATATTAATTTTAAAATAATCACATGAAGAAAACACGGAAACAATGTTTAAAAATTATCACTACAAATTATAATATGAGATAAAGTATAACAATATCTTCATTATAAATCTTATCATTTACGCCTCGATTTTTGTTCGATACGTAGTTTGTTGACTTCAATAATTTGGCATATGGACTTAAAGTAATTTATTCTAATTGATTCTTAAAAATACAAATCTGTATAAAAAAATGTGCTTGTATAATTGTATACAGTTGAAGCGGTTCGTCTGATGTTTAACTACAGTTCAAAGTTCTCTACTTAAATAGCTATACATTCAACCATGCCAATATGTTATATGGAATAGCTCTATTTTTGCTATTTACTTTTGTAGGAAGGCTGTTTGCAGAAGTAGATAGTCTAGTTTACAAATCACCTTAGAAACGTTTTATGGGAAATCAAAAGATTTTATTTTATTTAATTAACTTAACACTATTTGACTTTATAACAGAATAGTTTTGTTTAAAATATTTCACATATCACTTTTTCCGCAACCTATTTAATCTCTAAGTATTAAGAATGAACATGTACTTTGATAACCTTTGACCTCTTATAACCTTTCTTCTTAAAAATAATTAAAAAAATTAATCGTAAGTAGTATTGTGAAATATAAGAAAATTTTATCTTTAACGACGTCATTGTAGCGTAATTAACATTAATCTGTCATACAAATGATTGTAAGTCCAAATCGATAATTGAACTTATTTTATGAAATATTTTATTTTATAGAGTATAATAAATAAATGTAGCATTAAGTCATTATCTAACTAGGCTAACGGGTTTAAATTGGAAAAGAATGAAGAATTGAAAAGAAAAGAAAGAATGAGAATTTTTCCAATTATTACAAGTAGAATATTTCTAAGTAAGAAAGATATTTCTTGTTTAGAAATATTATAACTTATAAATATTATAACTCATTAAAGTTATATAAAATTAAATGCCAAAAAATCTATATTTAATGTCAAAATCTTCATTAAAATAAAGCGGCCATCCGTTAAATTCGTATCAAGGTTTTTATCCGAAATGCACTTTTCGTATAATGCAGCCTAAATAATTTCCTTAGTAGTTTTTTTAAAGATTAAACATTCCTATTTCATTCAACCAGAACACAAATACAGACAAGCAAATTCTTAATTTTCAATACCGTTTTTTACTAGAAAATGTAAAGTAAATTGTCTTTTTTATCTTCTTTATATTTCAAGGTCACGTCACGCAATTCCTCCAGAATTTGGCTAAAAGTTGGGAACTTATCTGAAAACAATAGTTGTAATAATAGTAGTAAATGCCTATCCAGTAAGCTCTTAATAATTTTAAAATTGTTCACACTGACCCATGCCAATGCCTCTTCCTGTTATCTCAACGCACGTCTTGTGATAGTGTTATCGTACCGGCTGCGTAAATTACGTCTTTTTTAAAATGGACATTTATATCGCGTAGTTGACATGTGCCTGATTGACCTTAATGCCTGTGATTTCAAAAACTTATTACTTTACTTAATAAACTTGAAATTTTTATATAATATTTTCATAATTATTTTCATGATTCTTAACATCTACATGTTTGCCATTTTTGTCTTACTATATGCGGGATACAGCGTGTAACTATAACATAAAATAAAATTTAATAGATTTGTAGCATAGTTTTCTACACAACATAGCTTCATGATGTATTAGGAATGTGTAGTGTTAAAACACATTCTCTCCCATGGAAAGCCAATTTTTTTAGACATTGTTACTAGAGCGACGAAATAATAATTATTCAATTCCTCAAGTGGGAATTGAACCCACAATCCCCGTTGCATTTTTTAAGTCTAACATAAAATATTTTTCTTATAAGAGTAACATCGGTTCTCGTTCAACTAAAATGGAAATAAAATAAAATTAAGTATTTTAAAACTGAGATAAGCATACCAATTTAAAAAGCAACCGATGAAAAAGTTATCTCAAGAAATATTTTATAATAGTAATCCTATTTAAATTAATGTTCAAAACTTCTCTTATCTATGTAGGTTATATGCTGATTTTAAACGAATCCCCGACGGCTGATTGTATTTATCACTTGTCACTGATTTCCTTTATCATTTTATTGCATAATTGCAATATACTACGTTGAATTTGTATATAAAAAATGTCATATTTTTATAGCATGTTTTTTTTATAAAGATATAAGTATCAAAAGTAATAGCAAAGCCTTATGTGATAATTGTAATTGATTCAGCTTAAAATTGGCGGAGAATAAAGAATTAAATTATTAAGCACTACATTCTCTTAAAAAAATCATAGCAGAAAAATAAATATGTATTATTTTAACATCTATTAAAAATAACTCATTTTAATCAAGAACAGAATATCTTTGCTTACTCTGTTATGCACCTGAAAATAATAATCTTTTTTTTAATATATCAAGACTATCCCATTATTATAACTAATCCTATACACCCTACCACTTACAGGAAACACGTGGAAATCGTACGATCTGTAGTTATGACGCAATACTCAATAAGAACGTATCGGCTCCCGAGCAAAAGATAAGGTTTTAGGGCACGTCCCGTTCGCAATAAAATAACTTATCTTGTTGAGAAAGTCACTTTTTTATTTTAGTAGGGTGGGTACTTTGTCTAGTTCACTGAAGATTGGTTGAAATTTTTCATATTTTTTTTTGCATCACGCTGTACCCCACACACAGCAGAGGGCACCTAATATTGTGTTAGAACTCTCTGTTTCCTATTTTCCGCCGAATTCTGGGGGCATTGAATTGGCAGAATTCAATGTCGAGTTTTGCTTCAATACCAGAGCGAAGAACATGGAAATATTTAAAGTTCCATTTCTACAAGTGGGAATCGAAACCACAATCTGTCGCGTTTACAGTGGCATATAAGAACATAGTGTTAAGACATTCTGTTCCCCATTAAGACACTCCCCATCTTCCGCCGAATTCCGGAGACATTGCGTGTTGAGTGGCAGACCTCATCGCTGTGATTTTCCTGCGCCACGACGGTGTCAACACTTAGGCTCCAATGACAGATCGTTGTAACTTATAAAAATGTGGTAGAAATGTACGACATTTGAAACTCTTAAGCTTCATGTAAGTTTTTGGAGTTTTTAACATCATCATATACTTTAATATGGTGTATATTTACCTATCCTGATACAAATAACGTCTCTAAAATTTAGTGGAAAATCGGGAACGGAGTGTCTTAACACTAGGTTACATTTTTGTACCTTGCTATTCTGGGAAAGGCGTAAAACCAAAATAAAAATTATCTTTGAAAACATATTAATATATTAAGAGTTAAGACACATCAATCAGACTATCGTTTATATAACCTAGCATTATCACGTACACGTGATGAAAACGCTCGTGATGCTTAAATAATAAAACGACTGTAAAATGTTATAAATTTAATAATGATTAAAATGAAATAACGTGTTCTTTTTAATTATTTATTACTTTTGGAAATATAGTACCAATAAGTGAAATTGTATGACACACTAATGGTGTAATTGATCTTCTTCTTCCTCCTGGCATTAATTCCGGCTATTGCCAGGGTCTGCCAATGGTGTAATTGATATGTGTATATATATATATATATATATATGTAAATGTATACAGCGAATGTTGGCCAGCACTATCTCGGCACACTCAGGAGCTTCACGTCTCGGAAATGAAGATGCTGAGGTGGATGTGCGGCGTAACGCGGTCTGACCGCATCCGCAACACATTCATTCGAGGTAGTCTTGGGGTCCGTGACGTAGCGGATAAGCTCCAAGAGCGTCGCTTGAGATGGTTTGGCCACGTTACGCGCCGGCCTAAGAACTATGTCGGACGCAAGTGCCTTGCTATACTAGTTCCTGGGGCGCGACCTCCTGGACGCCCAAGGAAGCGCTGGTTGGATGTCGTGATGCAGGACATGAGAGCCAATGGTCTAACCACCGAGGACGCAAAAGATCGTGCAAAGTGGAGTAGGTTAAGTAGGAAGGCAGACCCTGGTAATAGCCGGGATTAATGCCAGGAAGAAGAAGAAGTATACATACATTTAAAGTGATGAACGTCAATTTCAGTGGGAATAAAATTATTATTATTTTTATTGATTAATATTTTCTTTATTTAAAAATATACAAACATCATTAAATGTAAGAATATTCTATAAAGTACTGTCAATTTCATAAAATTATCTAAACTACTAAGTGAAATCAATTCAAATCAAAATCGGGTCAGCATATAACAATACTGACATTCTTATAACTCAAACACTTACCTCCTCGCATTGTTATAAAAGGAAATTTCCTATAAAAACTTCTAAATGCATTTTAAACTATCGGTGGTTTGGAAAAATTTAATGCACGTTTTTTTTTCTTTTATCTAAAACATACTTTATATTCATTAATTTAAGGTATAAAATCGTACAACATTGTGTACATGTTAATTGACGTGTCGTCCGTCCGTCTGTCCGTGCATTATGTCACGTAACCAAAAAAAGTTTGAGTTTCCATTGTTCACTATGAAACGATTTTATACAGATACAAAAGCGAAATTTGTTTTAGATTTAGATTTCATAAGAAATATTACTCTTGACATATCTAGGATTAACAACAAAATTTTAAAAATTATTTAAATTTCAAATTAAATAATATAAAGGCGGCACAGGGCATAAGCGTAACTTATAAATACGACAAGTTATGGGTTTGATTTCCGCTCGAGAAAATGAAATATTTTATATTTTTATTTTCTCGCCCTAAGAACAAGTCTCAATACGCAATGCTTGCAGAATTCGGTGGAAAGTAGGTAACGAACGTGCTTAATAGGAACTGTGTGCTTTAGGTTCCCAGGTTCCTTCTATCTACCTCGTTACGTGTGGAATACAGCCACTGGATATTAGATAGGTATATAGGTTATAATAGGTACAACGAGATCAATAGTAAAGTAAATAATACGAATATGTCATCTTTCATATAGAGACCACCGTCGCGTATTGGACGTGTCCAACTGTAAACGCGTACTTATTACTAAATTGCAGCGTTGAGTTCCGCCACTTAACATGACAGAAGACATGATATGACAGAAGACATGACATGACAGAAGACATGGCATGACAGAATTATGACAAAAAAATATTTAGATATTTTTCCTATATTATTATATCAATCACCTTGTTTCTATGGAGAATGGGAACACACAGTAACTGGGGCGGTCTTTTTTTTCCTTGTATCATCCCATATTTTTTCTTGTTGAAACAGGTAAAACATCGAAGCTTATCAGTTTACAACTTCGTAGAAAAAGATGACTCTATCTAAGATAATTTTGTTCTTTACAATAGTATAATTATTAGGGATATGCCTACTTAGATTTTTTTATAAGGCGGAGATGTATGAATATTCTTTTTAGTTTCTCGCTGTATCCCGCATATGGCAGGGTATGTTAGTCTTAGCTTTATAATCGATGCGAGAGGCGGAACTCAACACCGTGCTTCGGCTTGTTACCAGAGCAAGGAAATAAAAATGATTTGTTCCCCTCAGAGCTCACCTAAGTATAGGTGTCGAAACGTTTCACGAATTCATTTTTGTTTAAATATACAAGTACCTATAATATTTATAATCCAAAAACAAATTATAATGGCTCAGTAAAAAAATATAGTTATAATATTTCTATGAATATAAAATAAGAACAGCTCTACACCGCCTACAATCTCTTAGTGGGATATTAAAAGGAGGTATATAAAAATATAAAATTCCTTTTTATTAAATTATTCTTGCGGCCAGTCATGATGCAGGGGTATAAGCGTGGGACTGTGCACTCAACAGGCAACAGGTTCGAGTCCCACTATATTCAATTTCGCATTTCATATGGTATACAGCGTGAAGCTAAAAAAATAATCTTTAATGCTTAGAATTTTGATTCACCGGACTATTGGATGAAGCGCGGCGTTAGGTTCCTCCTCTCAACTCGAAGTGAGACACGGAGTGTTTTATGTCAGTCATTTTCTGTTTTAAATATGTAGAAGTATATAAATAATATCTATATTCACAAACCATAAGCATTCGAAGTTAGACATACAGTTGATTCAAATGACAATTTAATGAAGTGCTTACTCTTTACGTTTAAATCACATATAAATTACAGAAATTATTAAGACATCAGAAACACGTACGTATGTATTAAAAGGCAATAATGAAATCTTAGAAGTTAAATGCAAGATTTTTTTTGCTGAAATTCCATAAAATGTTTGTGGTAATACAATTAAGAGGAAGGGTTATATATGTGTATATATATATTATTATATATATTATTAATTAACTTAATATATATTGTAATATATATGTAACTATATAATAAAAACGACGGTTGTGAGATCGATTTTAGCTCAGGATAATGAATTATTTAATATTTTCAGTATGTTCAGTTTTAAAAACTATAATGCTGCCTGGTGAATGAAGCTTCTTAGCACCAAATTCCCTCTGGCGTCCCTGCTATAAGCGCAATAAAGCTTGAAGTTAAAGAACAAAAATAATTTTCTGGAACCTTAAGAACTATTTGTTCAAGGTAACTACAAATCCTTGTATGTATTCCACTTGGCCTTTACATCGACGCTTTACATATACATGAAATATTCTGAATTTACTACAGTCTATTATAACACGATAAGACGGTATAAATATAATATAAAGTTAGTATATAATTATTTGGTAGAGAAATTCAGGACTATGTAAAATTAAATTATAATTTTTCGTCGCATTTTAATTTTGTCGTCGCCTCATTTCAACATTACGCAGTAATAACTATTTATGTGAATCCTATCCATTTTTCATAATAAATGTTCAAGTATGTGAGTATGAAGCGGTGGGTCGGAAAAGCTGAGGATCGAGTGCGGTTGCGAGAATTGGGGAAGGCCTATGTCCAACAGTGGACAAAAGATAGCTGTTGATGATGATGATGATGATGATGTGAGTATTTCTGGACAGATTTATATGAAACTTTTACACATCAGAATAACATAGGCTACATTTTATGTAAAGAGTTTGCATAATTTTGACATAATATAACAACAAAATTAAGCGGGCGAAGCCACGCTGGTCATTATATACTTCGATAATAAAGCTATCAAATTCCTTCCCACCGGTAGTGATTCAAATAAAGCTAATTGCAACACTGTTTAGAAAACAGCATTCCGATACCCTCTATTTTGGAATTTCGTCTTACAGTGTTACAGGAATTGAATACGTACCTATTTTTGTTCTAAGATGGTGAATAAATTATAAAATTAGAACAATTAGTAAAGTTATAATTTAGTCATATTTACCAATATAATAATCAGTGAGTCACGTCAAGGGAATGAGTACGTAAGAATGACATAAAAAATCTATGACGGAAGGATCTATGGCTAAGGATCCCCCGAAAGGACATGTGTAATGAAGTCGATATCCATGGATAATGCGAAAGAGATATGCAAAATGCGTAGACGTCGAATATTTGCATACGTCGTTAAATTGAAAAAAAAATGCATAGTCTTATTTACGAAACAAACATTTCTTAAAATTCACAATGTAAAAACATTTTCCATTCAAAAATCCAGAGAAACCACGCCGAATAAAAAGTATATTTTAAAGTTCACTATATCAAATGAATCAAGACAGTTCGCGGATGTTGAACAGAATCACTCAACGCTACCAAACTATTTAACCGAAAATATTTATTATTGTTTATAATTTGCGATGGAAAAAGAGCATGTGGCGTTGAAAGAAAGATCTTTAGAAATAAACTAATTAGGTGTTTGCTATTTTATAACAATTTAATGTGCTTCTCGTACACTTCACTTTATAAATGTACTAGAAAAACCGTTGAAAATTATAAATTTAAAATATTTTTTTGGAAACGTACTTGTGAAAATTTTTAAACGAAGCCTACGTTTCCAAAAAAAAATATTTATTATGTATTCTTTCTAAACTGGTAAAAAGAAATGCAGTGTTGAGGCTACTCTACCCTTTGCAATTATTGAATAGCAAAACTTAATGAAAGTTTTTATATCGATACTAAGACAAAGATTTTCAGACCGTCTAGTGCTTTGTTGATGGCGCAGTGAGACAGCGTGGGTGCAATCTTATTTACTTTTTATTTCTCTTTTCTGCTAGTCAAAGCGCGGTGTTATGTTCCACCACTCAGTACCGTAAGTCATTTATTATCCAGTCAAGATTTTAAATATCTATATAAAAATCCGCACGCAATGCCTCCAAAATTCGGCAGAAAGTAGGGAACGGAGTGTCTTAACACTAGGTTCCCTCTGCCTACCCTGCTGTGTGCGGGATACAGAGTGAAGCTGGTTTATATTAAATCCAGCCAAAAAAATAATGCTATGTTAAAATTACAATATATTTATCCTTAGTGAATGAATAACATTTTAATATATTACAAAAAAGAAGTATTTGTATACAACCCAGTACTCGCGTAATGTAAGCAAATTGTATATTAAACGTTATTTTAACAAGTCTAAAATACTTACGGATTATTATTTCCTGCAACTAAGAGGAATAAGTGATCAAAGAACACTGCTCACATATTTTTTTCCATTTAAGCATTTATACTAGTTTCATATAGCTTAACAGTTCGTTTGTGTGCGTCCACCACCACTCAACACCCTTAGAATTCGGCAGAAGGTGGGAAATGGAAGAGTATTAATGGGGGCAGGGTGCCTTAATACCAACTACCCAAACTTCCTTTACTTTCCCTTTTATCTGCGGCACACAATATGAAGTTAAAAAAACACATTCTTACACGTAATTAAAAAAGCAAGAAATACTCAGGTTATATACACAATTTCTTATATTCTTTATGTTAAAAGCAAAATATGAATTGGAAAAGATATGCTATACGAATATTTAAATATATGCTAATACACATGTATTAATAAAAGAGTTTCTCTGATATATGTAGGTATGTACCTACACATATCAATTATTTAAATTGTTGATCCAATATTTTTTTATCACTTATGTAATTTCGACATTTCTTGGTAAGCTTATTGAAATTTAAAATGACATGTTACATTTACTTTAGAATCTAAATCGAAAAATGAAAACAAAACCACCCCCATGCTGTTTGCTACCCCACATTGCAGGGTAGGTAAAGGTATGAGGTAACCTAGTGTTACTAACTGTCAAGACTCTACTATTCTGATTCTTACTTAGCGCTTGGACTGTGTCCAAAGTTAATTATATTTAAAGTTAGTTATATTTGTACATTTTCTAAAATATTTCTTTTTCTTAGTGTGTAACGACATCCCTCATACAGCGTCAAGTTAAATAATAATTACGACTTTCAACATTTTTCTAAATCTCTGACAAGCCATTTAAAATAAAACGGGAAAACATTACCGACGAAAGAAATTAATCAAAATTGTACATTATTTTGAAAAACAAAACAAAGATTACAATATTTACAATATCCTTATATAACACAATTGTCAAGCGTGCAGGGGACTCGTAATTTTTCTCTGTAAACAGTACTATATTGTTTAGGGTTCTGTAGAACGAAAACCTATATTAAAAAGCAAAACAAAAGTATCTGCCCAATTTAAGAGTCAACGCTGGTCTTTGTCATGTTACCAGTGAAATGAAAATTCATTGTAAATGGAGTGATGTTATTCAAAAATAAAGAAGAAAATGGTAAATTGGTTATTTCATTATGTACTCCCTGTTTAAAAAAAAAGAGTGAAGCTAATAAACAAAATCTATACATCTTATCCTACCCTATTAATATTATAAACGTAAAAGTTAGTGAAGACAAATGCTTGTTCCACTTTCACTCAAAAACTACTGAACAGATTAAGATGAAACTGTACAAGAATATAGTGTTTATATCAGAACAATATATATTCTACAATACATAACAATTAAAAATATATTTTTTGCATAATTTGGCTATAATATAACAAAAGATTTGGACAACACAGGCGAAGACGTGTTAACACAATATATACTTCACAAATAAAGCAAAAATCTACGGAATCTTTAAAAATAAAAAACTATTCGACGTTATCCAAATTATATTGCGAACGTATACATATATGACACAAAACAGGGGCACGATTACAGGAACGTGTAAATTATGATTCGTCACGTTGAAATTATATATTATACAGTATTACCGCATTGTATAATTTCTACCAGACCGGTCAAGGATATATGAGAAATACATACATTTTTTTATTAGGATTTTACTTAGAAATTACCTTTTTATACAATAGTTTATACGGTGTATAAGTTTATTATGTAACCAAGTATTGCCCGGGTATAGAAATTTTCTGGTCGTCTTCCTTATTTGGCTGCGCAAAATACGTTTTCTCCTGTTACCGAAGGAATTTCGAGAAATCTTCTCTTAGTGCTTCCCTATACACCCCAAGACCTACTAATACATAAGATCTCCCCTTTCTTACCACTTACTCCTTTGCTTTAATATTTTCATTTTTTAGCTCTTGCATTGAGATTACACGCAACGCCTCGAAAATACAGGAGAGTGGGGTAAGGATATATCTTAATGAGAGCGGAGTTCCTTAAATAGGTTCCCAGGTTCCTTTTGTCTACCCTGCTAACAACGGAAATCTTCACTAATAATATAATAATTTCTCTATGATGTAACACAATAACAGTATGAAACAGAAATAATTTTCGTATATAAATATCTATACATAAGAAAATGTGTATGTAAATAAAACACGTGATCGCTGTATAGAGGGGTTCAGATTTTTTGATCCACGTGACTTTTACTCTAGACACGTTTAATACTTAGATACACCGTACTATTTACACTTTAGTGTATTTTAAAAACAGATATTAACATTACTTTTACTTTCAATTAGGGTACTTATGAGTTAACTGTCTTGAATATTTTGTATTAGTTCTTACTGCCGTTTCACCCTCTTTTTAGATGTAAATAACTAAAAAATAACGGTACGGCTACACTACGACAGAAACTTAAAGTCGTGCTTTGCTTTCCACACCAGAGCGAAAAAATGACTAGACACTTTAACTCTATTCTCTATTCTAATTATTGAGACAAAAAAAATGGAATTAGAGACACTTGTGTCCATGCAGAGACACTCAATCTAAACACTGAGTTTTGTCGTACTGTAGTCTATTTGTACTTCAAGATCTGTGTAAGATACATGTACATTCTGAGTGGCCGAGGTACCTCTTACTGCAAATATAGCAGTGTAAATTAAAACGAGTAACTATAAATAAATAGTTGACTTGACAAGTTTGAGTGAAACAAAAAGCATTTTAGATCAACACAAGTTGCACAAGTAATCTGATGCAATATATGCATTTATTATGTAAAGAAATTTCATAATTGATGAAAACGCCCTTGTATCGTACGTTATATTTATTTTTCTTTTCTTTTTTTTGGCTTCACGCTGTACACCTCCTGACATACGAGGGCATGTAACAGGATAGGCAAAGAGGCAAAGAGGCAGAGAAGTTAATAATTTTAGAGTAACCCACGGCTTCCGATCAGGTTTTGTCAATTCCATTCAACCATACGGACGAAGACGTATGTGAAAGCTAGTTACTATAAACATAATCGATCCTCAAAGTTCAAGCACTTACAAGAAGCCATATAAAAAAAGCTAGCATTTGTCTTTAAATTGGTTAATATCTAAGGGTTCCCTTACATTAATAGAAGGACGATCTTCCGATCGCCGACGAAAGTTATTGTATCCGGTGATAACCAAAAAACTTTGGTTTTTACTGTGTGACAACCAGATCCGTTGAGACTTGAGTAGCTGAAATTAAATTTTCAAATGAATGAGTTTTAAAATTAGTCATTTATTTTTTATTCATTTGTTGTGTCATATAAGCAATCGCGATTTCTTAAGGGTTCAAATCCAAGGTAAAGTCTTAATTGATATCACAAAGCTTGGCGTTGTGTTCAGCCACGTTTGTTATGTTTGTTAGGGTAATCAGAGGGAACCTGGGAACCTAGTATTAAGATATTCCGTCCCCCATTAACACACTTTGCTATGCCATTATCGCTGAATTTTTGAGGCATTGAGTGTTGAGTGGCGAAACTCAACACTGTGCTTTTCCTTGTCACTATAGCGAGGAAATGGAAATATTAAATATGTATTTCCCCCAAATAGACGTGACAGTTGTGATCTTGATCCCCACTTGGAGAGTACAAACTGTCAGAACAGAATATTTTGATACTGGATTCTATCCTGTTGTATGCTTTAGATATTTAGAGTAAATATTGGTGAGAAAGAATATAATTATTGAGATTAATATTTTTAATAATTATAAGACAACAAAAAGATATAAAACCCAATGAAAATCTTACAAAAATATTAGTAACGCTAAAACGATTGTTCGTTTGAATGGGCTAATCTAAAAAATTACTGATTTAAATATAAAAAAAAAATTTGTGGGCTATATTGAATCACATTAATCTTTATTTGTAGTTCGCTGTATCCGTAGTTACAGTTATCTCGGGAACTCATAATGTGACGACTCCTTACTATTTCAATTTCCCCAGATAAAATCTAACTTCATATATGGAAATTATTACTGAAACATGCATAAACAGGATGTAGAAACATGCATTACACTCCAACAGGATGTAGTGCGGTCACTTTATACAGTTGAATGTATGAGACGATCGATTTCTAAAATTTAAATTACCTACTATTTCGCATGAAACCCAGACGTATTGCTCTCTGAAAGGTTTTACCGGAAACCGCATATTTTGAAGTATTTGTATAGAATTGATGAGATTATGGTAGGATAGGCAGAGGGGACCTAATGTTGAGACATTAGGTTCCCTAATTAGGTTCTTCACACACTATAGACAAGACAACGCGCGGCGTTGAATTCCACCACTCAACACGCAATGTCTCGCGAATTCGGCGGAAAATGGGAAACCAAAATCATTTAATGGGGAAGTATCTTAACACTAGTTTCCTAAGTTTTCTCTGCCTACTCTGCTATATATATACAGCGCCATACACCGTGAAGCTGAAAAACTTTAAAAAAAGTGCTTCATATAATATTTGAATAGATATAAAGATTAATAAAGAAAAAAACTGAAACGCAACTGGTCTTCATATGAAATTCAATTACTTATACAAAATTCAGGCCAACCGATTCAGAATATCGTGCTGCTTGGGGCCTTGAAAAATTTACATAATATGAAAAAAAAATGAGAACGTACTTAACGATTAATAAAATTAGTCTAGTGCCTATTACTCGTTAATTTTGATTATTAAGATAAATGCTGTGAGTTCGATCCCCAGTAGAATTAATGTCTCGTAAATTGAGAGGAAAGTGAGAAACGAAGTTTCTTAACCAGGGACCCTCTGCCCACCCTGCTTTGCGAAATAGTGAAAAGTGAAAATGCGGGATACAGTAAATTCTGTTAGTAGTTAATATAGCATCCAGCAAACGCAGTAATGGTGTCATAATTCATACTACGTTTGATTTTTAACTTTAGAATTTGAAAATCTCTTTGATTTAATTAACATCCTATCTATTGTTTGACGCTAAAATTTTTATATTTATCCAATTTGAAATTGATTATTTTAGATTTTTATAAATTGACGCTTAATTATTACACCTTACTCGGTTTCCAAGGGGTGCAGGTTCGAATCCCGCTACGTTACCTACGTTCAAATTTTTATGTTATCTAAAATGTAGTCTTTAACTAGGTGTAGAATAGTAGTTATAAGGAATTGTAAGGATATGGTACCTATACTTGTCAAAATCTTTTGGGAAAACATCCAAAAATAATCGGTACGATTCCAGCTACACTTCATTCAATTTTGAACATAAAAGTACTTGAAAAATCTGAAATTTTAACCAAAGGACGAACATACATACAGACAAAATAGAATGACTTTTTATACATATATGAAAAGTTTATTTACCTCTAAATATATTCTTGTACTCACTGCGCATCTTCGTTGACCTGGAATTACAAATTTATGTATGATAATACAGTTCTAGAAAGATTTTGTTAATTTTTTTTGAGTCTACAATCAATATTGTATTATTCTGCCTAATATTCTAGTTATTAGCTTAAACTTTGAGCTAAAAAGACAGTGCCTTTTTTAGCTTCACGCTGCTTCCCTCTTGTAGCAGGCTAGGCAGGGGGAACCGGTTTTAAGACACTCTGATTCCCATTAAAACACTTTCGTTCCACATTTTCCGTCGAATGTGTGAAGAATGGAGTATCTTAACACTAGGCTACCTTTTACCTATACACCTATTAGTAGTATACATCCTGAAGCCGTTTGGAAGCCTTATTAAAATGAAAATTACTTCAGGAGGTAAAATCTTGTTTGCGGAACGCAGTCATGGGTTCCGTTACTCCACACGTAGTGCTCGAAAATGGCGTGTTGCGTGAGAAAAAGAATGTTTCATCACTAGGTTTTCTCTCTCTATCCTGCTGCTACGTGATAAGTCGTGAAATTAAAGAAAAATCTTACCCAAGGATTATATAGCGGTCTGTAAGTCACCTTACTCTACTAACCTTTCTGTGGGACACGGCTACGTGCTGCTCTACGCGTGCACATTTCGTTCTATTCTGTACGACTTTAAATTTACAATCAAATTATATTTTCCCTAACTCTCTCTATTACAAATAATTTGGTTTATTCAAATTCTTTAATTTGGAAATATATTTAAAATATATAATTATAAGTTTAAGAAGATATTATTGGGGCCTTCGTAATGACAAAAACTCTCTCACTCCGGTAATAATTCAGCGCGGCGTTGAATTTCGCTACTCAACCGATAATGCCTCGAAAATTCAATGGAACTGAATGTCCTGGTTCCCAGGTTCCCACTGCGTAACCTGCGTAGCGAGATAAAGTATAAAGCTTAAAGAATAATTAATAAAATATTTGTATGGTGAAATTGGAATTCCTTTTTTTTACCTTTTCCTTTGTCAGAGATAAATTGATCTAATAACTACCACGTTCAATAAGACATGTATCAACTGAGTCATGGTAGGGTCGGTAATTTATCGATGTTAAAGATCTCATAGTGACATCTTTCCCTGTATCCAGTGTATAGCAGATTACACAGAGAGAATCTAGTGTCAAGATCCGTTTCGTCCGCACAGTATGGACTGACGTAAACCGCCGCTTTAGTGACTTAACACTTAACGATTAATAATTGATGGTAAGAAGAAATAAATATAGTAAAGTACAATCGCGTGTAGCTTTGTTAATTTTATTAAAACATGCTTAACGAAGGTGAATTACTCTTTTCTCCTAGTGGAGAAAAGAGTATTTCTCCACTAGGAGATCCGTATAGGAAATTTATATTGTAGGCTTTTTTTAAATGGATATGAATGTACAGTTTTTGGGCAACATCAGATAAATATAAATTGCCAGTACTTACTACCTGCGGAAAATTAACTTGTTACGATCAATAATATACCGATATAGCTACATATGTATAAAAATAGTAAACGCATATTTTCGCAGCGTTGTGCTCCGAAAAATTGGAAAGTAGAAAACGGCGTGCCGTAATACTAGGTTCCCTCCACTACCCTGCCATATGGAGGAACAGAGTGAAGCAAAATAATATTTCCCTTTCTCGTAACCCTCGCGCTGACAGGTTTCATTTGAAAATTTGACAATAATACTTAGTATAAATGAGAAGAGAACTTGCTACCATCGATAATGTGGATAAAAGACATAGCTACAAACAAAATGTATGGACATAAAAAATAATAAAAGCATATAAAACGTTCGTTTAAGTTCAGTTTAATGGATATGATTGATTGTGCCCTGTTACGTACTTCTATCAATTGGCAATGCATCATGAAAGTGCATGTTTCAGTTAAATCAGATATGTTATTGAACTAATTTCTTTATATTTATGAAAATAAGCTTTACATTTTAGTACCGAGTTTTCAAGATATGCATGAAGAGTGGTGGAACTCAACACCGCGCTTCATCTACCAGGACGAGGGAATAGAAATATATGTGAGGATCGATCCCACGGCCGTTGCTTCTTCAATCATGCGCTATTTACAGCTAAACCTAAGGGCATTTTTTATTTATTTATTTGTTATTTTAATGCAGGTGGGGAAAGGAAATGTCTTAATGGGGGATGGAGTGCCTTTAAAACTAGGTTCCTAAATTTCCTCAACTCACCCTATGAGCGGAATACAGCGTAAAGCAAAAAAAACGAATACATAGGAATAAAAATATAGACACTTAACTAAATGACTGATTTTATATAAAACCTGCAACATCCACTTTTTACACATACCATTATTATGACATAGTAACAGTAACTTGAATGTAACTTAAAATCAAATTATTTTTTTTCTGAAAAAAAATTTTAGTTCGATTTTTTCAATTCAAATGTACCTAATACATAAGATGTACAAGGTCGTGCAGATAATTTTTATAGTTTCTAGAAATTACACTTATTTGGAAATTTTAGTGTTCTCTGCATCTTAAAATTTGAATTAGAGTTTCAATTCGACTATTTAGGCCCTTTTTAATTTGAATGATAAGAATATTGAATTGAAACCTACCTCTATAATAATTCGTTTAACGCGTCAAGTACAAGTAAAAAATAGACGCAAGCGTATTTTATGATAATTTTAAATACCAAGGTTTTTTTGACATAACGTACATTTATTTTTATTCTCTTACGGAGTATAATATAGTCATATCTAAAACTATATATTATGACACAGATTAAAATAACTAAAATAAATTATTATAATTATAAAATACTATTATTCTCTATATTTTATTACGCCATATTTTCTGTACTGTATTTATGTACGTTTGTACGAGTATTAAGCAATTATAATTACAAACATTTATTTAATACTTTTTTCAATTATGTAGACGTACTAAAACTCCATCAGAAAAGATCTAGCATACATTTTTCAATTTGGAATTAGAAGAGACGGCTCTATATATACGCCGGCATCGAGAGAAGTCGGTTAGTTCAGGCCAATGCCTTATTGCGTACGCGCACATTTTCAAAAAGTGATCGATATTTCTACTTTTTTTTCGTAGTTATCCCAGATTTTTGCTATTTTGTCTTTTTTTTTTACTTTCAACGTGACAGTGATTGTGATTTTTTTTTATTCGCGTGTGATAAAATATTTTTTTTTTATAGAAAGGTAATTCTATTTAAATTATTTATTTTATTTTTAATATTAATTTATAAAATATAATTCTTTAATCAATATTGATATTATAAAATAAATAATATTTTTTATCTATATATTTCAATTAATTAAAAAATGCATGTCAAGTAGTAAAAGTTACAGAAAAAAAAGAATGACGCAACAAATACTACGTATTTCTATTCTACTCTAGGAATCTGTGAACTATTGTGTAAGTGAAAGATAACGTTAATTTTATACGCAGCAGATGTGCGGATACTTTTAATCACTTATTTTTAACAAAAATATAAAAAAAAAATTGTGTTTAATTTTTTATATAGATTAAATAAAAAATACCTTATGAAAAACATAAGTTCAAATATTTGTTCATGTATTTTTATTTAATTTTGATTTACGCATACAATGCTTAAATTGAATAGAATATTTTTTTTAATTAAGTTCAAAATTATTAATAGAAAAAAAGTGTATTATATTTTTTATATTAAATAAATAACTTATCTGTATGAAATAAAGTGTATGCTGTTATGTTAATATAAAAAAACGAATAAATAATTTAATCTACATAAAATTTTAAGGCCGTGGTGTCAAAGTGAGACAGGCTCCGATTATAAACGCGACGAACGTGAGTTCGATTTCTATTCCTGGAAATTCTTCATTCTATTCATCTTCGTTGTATCAAGGCAGCGTTGAAATTTGCCACCCAATACATAATCTCTTGAAGATTAGATGGAAAGTTAGAATATATTTTGGTTTTGGAAATTTTCACACATTATAATTAATATTGAATTAAGTTTGCGACTTAAAATAACAATTAGTTAATAATTCCGAACTCTTGGACGGAAAGTAGTAGGTTCGATAATATCTAGTTAATTTTAAAAATCTATGCCAAAATGAATAGCAAACGGAGAGAATATAATATTAATCATTAAGTTGATACTTATCAAATAGCGTCATCAACTCTTCTCAGCAAAATTACCTTCGTCGTCGGCGCTAGCTAGCTTCCTGTAGGACTAACACTACTGACATTTTTATGATACTTGCTTATTTAAAAGTGCATGTTATAGCCTAATTCAATAAATAATATAGTAATCTAAAAATCTCTGGTAGACAAAGTGTGGCGTTGAATTCCGTCCCTTAACGTACATGTCTCGTAAATCGAATAGTGAGTGGAGAACGGTGTGTTAGCTCTAGGGTCGCTCTACCTTTCTATGCAGGAAAAGGCGTGAAACCGTTTTTTAATTTAATAAATCAATATAAATGACAGTCTATTACAATATTTTCACTATTTCATAACATATTTCATTTGTTCCAGATAAGAGAATCTCACAGACAATGTATACTATACTAATATTACTCGCTCTGGCCGGAGCTAAGGCCGCCAACGTCAACAGACATATGAAATTATTGGATTTAGATAATCACATACAATCGAATGGTAAGTTCTTTATATATTATCTAGAATATATTTGCCAAGAAAAGCTGGTAAAGCTGAACAACGTTTGACTGTGCTGACGTGTGACGGTGGTAGGTTCGATTCCCTCTTGGGTGAATAAATTATTTTCTTTTCCCCGCTCCATTATAATCCCGCTCGGTAATAAGGCAAAGCACGTTACTTAGTTTCGCTACTCAACACGCAATGGTTCGTAGATTGGGTGCGGACAGTGAAGACTGGGGTGTCTTTACACTAGGTTCCCTCTGCCTTTATCCCAGGGTAAGCACTATCACATACAAACGGTCGCTTCTGGGTAAAAAATGGGAATAGAATGGAGAGACTTAACACTACGTTCCCTCTGCCTACCCGGCTATATGCGGGATACATAGTGATGACGAAAAAAAAGTACCGATTATAATTATTAGCTAGAGTTTTGCCACCCTACGCGCAACGTTAGTATCAACTGCCTTCCCCTATGTGACCCGAACGCTCGTTTGCTTTGTCTTTCTAATAAAAAAAGAGTGAAATTAGGAACAATAACGGAGTGTTTTCACTGCTTTTTTTTCTTAATAACAAAAAGAGAACTACTAAATCCACTAAATCTCTCTACCCACAGTACACACACAACAATCAAAACGTTTTCTCACACTAACAAGGCGACCGATGACGCATAGTATCCACACACCGGGAACTACCTTAGAGCTCAGTTGTGAAGCTATCGCCGCACCCGCACCCTCGATACACTGGTTCAAAAACGACGCTCCTGTATATGAGGTAAGAAAAAATATGTCATAATTAAAAAATATATATATTTTAAACTGAATTTCCTAAGAGGCATTTTTCCTAAATGGACAGAAATAGGTGGAAATGGCAGTGCTCTTATTCCGTAAAACTGTAGAAATATTGAATGATTGCCCAAATAAAATACATTGGAAGTCTGAATCGTCGTCTGAATGTAATTGCGATGGTTATGAGTTCCACTTCCTCCTATTTTCCTTTTATTCGTTCTGGTAACAAGACGAAACACAGCGTTAAGTCTCGAAAAATTATCGGGCGGTGCGTGGGGAACGGAGTGTCTGAACACTTAGTTTTCTCTGCCTATCCTGTTTTATGTAATTACCTACCGTGCTATAGGGATAACTTCTCTTCATTTAATTAAATCAATATATATTCCAGTACGACAAAGAATCAAACGAAGTGATAGACACAAACCCGTCGTCTCTCGCGCGAGTGTCGTCAACGCTACTTGTCTCCAGAAGCGAAAGCCCGGCGGAATATACTTGCCTTGCTGTATCAGGAATGAAGACGGCTAGGGCATCTACTATTGTTTATAGCAAAGGTAATTTTTCTATTTTTTTACATATTACAGATTGAGGCCAGTCTAGTAAGTGACAGGTTGTGGGGTTCGATTCCCATTCGAGGAAATGAAATATTAAATAACTATATAATAAGTATATTTATTCTATGATTCATTCTACAACTATTGCGGAAGTAGTAAAAAAAATTGAACCGTGTACCGGCGGCGGCGCTTAAATAGCGATAACGCCAATCATAATCTAAAAGTGGATGAAATTCCAAATTTTACACACACGTGTCTCGTTTTTTTTATTGTACAGATAAGATATGGAAATGATAAATTCATTGTACTGTTGACATTTGCATAATATTTTCAAATACTACTGCGTATATCTATGGATTTACTCCCGTATTATATGGAGGGTAGAGGGAACCTAGTGTTAAGACGCTCCATCCCCGTTTTCCGCCGCTCGAGGCATAGCGTGTTGAATGGCGGAACTTGACGCCGCGTTTTAAATTGTTGCCAGGACGAGGAAATGAAATAAATATTTCATTATCCGATCGCCGAGTGTGAATCAAACCCATAATCTTTATTTTTTAATATATTTTTTTTATATACCTACATAATATAATCAACTGTTATCTATCTATATATCTATAGTATAATGAAACTATGCGTGACCGTAGCCTGTTCAAATCTAAAAGTTTATCAATGAAATGCGTCACCTACTCAGAATAGTTTTTATGAGTATATAATTTATATATCATTTCTCAGAAGTATAAGATTAAAGTGACTTACTACTATTTTTTTTACAAATTTACCCTTTTATTCCACACTTAGAAAAGAAAAATACTTTTTAGAAAATATAAAATTGGCGTAAATTGAATCCGCGTCTCTCGGAAACCGTCCAAGCTCTGATGAATTAAGCCACACGTTCTGATCAGGCTACGTCGAAATGATCATATGCTTGTTACAACTTACTTTTGTTGCTAGCATCTCTATAGGGTTTTTTATAAATTTCCGCTACTTAAATATAATTGCTTTTTTGTACTACCATGCAATGAACAAAGAAATGAAAATGACAAAATGCTATATTGAATGCTATATTCTATATGCGGGATAGAGGGTGTGAAAAACATAATTAAAACGTAAAATAAATTGGAGCCATTTTTGCGTATATCAACGTATCTGATTAAATATCATTGTTATTTGTGGGAATACTTATTTTATTGAAGACCAATATTCTCTATCTAGGCGGTGTCTATTTTCCGTCATCCATAATATAATAACAAAATCAAATGAGAGAAATTTGATTAAATAGTAAACTATATCTAGAAGTATAATATAGAAATTAATTTCTTATTTTGGCCTACCTCACAACTGTTCTATGTTACATGTAACTTGTTTCTGATAAAAAGCTATATATAGTGATAATGCCTGAAATATTGCAATAGCAATTATACACTACCGCGAAATAACTATAAAGCTATTGTTTGAAAAGCTTACAAGTTCTTACGTTCTTGAGGAACTCTTAATGGGAACAGAGTGGCTTAGCACTGGTTTTCCAGTTAATCTCTGTCCTTTTATGCTCAGGATATAACGTGAAGCTAAAAAAATCTAAATCCCGTAATTTAGAATTTATTAATTTCATTCACCACACCGTATTTAAAAGCAAATGTGCTTTATTCTTTATATATGTTTATACTTATACAATATGAAATCAAATTATTGCATTTATATGTAAAAAATAATACGATTATTGTCTAAATATATTAATATATAAAGCCTAATAATGACCAAATAAATAAGAAATAAATATAGAAACAGTCTAATTCAATGTTATAAGTATTCACTTGGAAGCTAATCAAATATCCTTAAACTTTAATAATACTTTTTTATTAGTTTCGTCGGTTCGTGTAATATAAGCCAAGGAGAAATGAAGACCTACGCTATTGGATATTTTTGGCTATTATAATTACTTTATAAGGCTTGGCGACTAAGGCGACTGACAGTCAACGATTGTGGATTCGATTCCCACACGGAGAAATAAATTATTAATGACACTAAGGTCTAAGGTCATCAACCTCTCCGTACATGCTCTCCGGGGATTTCTCGTGATTTTACGTGATCTTTTTCCAGTATCATCAATACTGTGTGAACATTATTATTCATTATTATTTTATAAATTTTAAAGTTACATTCTACTTGTCAACAGATGGCAGCACTGACATTACAGAGCGATCAAAACTTGTGCCGCTAGCGCCCCGCATACTAGTTTCGTACAAAGTATATGTAGATATAATGGGTAGTAACATTGTATTGCCTTGCCGAGTGAAAGGACATCCCCGTCCAGTGGTCATGTGGAAGAATAATAATGGAACTGTTATTAAAAATGATAATAGGATGAAGGTGAGATTTATTTTGTGCCTTATTAAGATAAAACCTGATAATTAAATAATACTAACTAGATCTTGCGATTTTTTCCTATTTTATTTATATTATAAAATGTTATATGTCTATTATTTCCTATAATTTTTTCTCTCTATTATTTTTCTGCACTACCAAGGTAATTTTTACCTTTATCTCTTTGAATATTTATTCTAAAGATTACTAATAGTGATAAATTCAAAGAATAAAAAATATTATTTCTGCTATTCGATACGAGATGGCGCTATAGATTTAAGAAAATCTCATGAAATTGTTGTTTTCATTAAAACATACATTTTCTATAGGTGCTTCGTTCAGGAGAGTTAGTGATCACTTCATTACAGTGGTCTGATATGGGAGAATTCTATTGCAAAGCGTCTAATGTCTTTGGAAGCACTGAGATCAAAACGTTTGTTTATCCGGCACGAGTAAGTATTTTTTTATTTATAACTTAACGTGAATTTTATTCAAAAAAATACGCGATGTCAATACCTTTGTTTCTTTTATGGAATAAGTTTTCAGTGATTTTTTACTTTGGTTTCTTCTGCAATAACATAACTATTCGGTTGGACTAGTGCACATAACAATATATTGGTACAAGACCCACTAAAAGTATTTTCAAAATAATAATATAAAATGCCTATAGAATATTGTTACTTTACTAGAAAACTGAAAGACTATTCATCATACTATTAATCATATGAAAATGTATGAATTTTAAAAATATTCTAATCTTATATCTTTTGTTTCAGCCAAACGATACGGATGGATAAATTAATATAAATAATAATCAAATTTAAGTTCCTGTTGCTAGTAAGGATAACGCGCTTCACACGCGCGACGAGACGCTGCGATTTTATTAATAATATACTGCGTTTTTTAATAATTACATTAAAAGTATTGTAAAATATTTTATTTTACTAGATACAATGTGTCATTGCTTCTATTAACGGAGAGTTCAAGTAGTGCAAGTCGATTTTTAATATTCCGATGTGAAGGAATGTTTTTTTTTATATTTACGTATATTTTATGCTTACTTTTTTATTAAACAAATGAAGCTAGTAATATCACTCTGTCTGTAGTGCAGTTAGTATTGTATATGTGTATTCAAAAAGTTTCACATTAATTTTGGAAATAATAAAACGATAACTAAAGTTAACTGTCAAAATTGAGGCTAAGCCAAAATGTTTCTAACGATGAGGCTTTTAGAAATGGCTGACTGACTTGATCGCTCTACTTAATAGTAACTTTTCAGTATTTCTAAATATAGAATAAGTAAAACGTCTCGTTTTGTACTTATTAAGTTAGTTTGTAAATAAAGTACTTCCGCTGGACCGGAAGTAGAAGAAGGTTGTTTTTTAAGAAACAAACTGTATTATTTCATATGTTCAAATATTTTTATTATTTTGTATAATTTTAATAAATAATCTCTCAACACTAAAATGTACTATAGCATTGTTCTAATAAAACCTATTTATACTAGGTACTCGACATTTAATTAACTTTTTTAAGTAAATTCTTGCAGAAAACTATTTTTATATACATTTTTGTGCATTTTAAATCCTATATAAAATTCTGTCGCAGCGTTATAAAAAACCGTGTGGACGCTAAACTGAAACCGAATCTGCCTATTTTAATTATAATTGTTGTAACTTATAAATAAACATGCAGCAATGGTATTATTTAAATATTGTGATCTATTAACAAGTAGTAGACTGTGATTCGTAGATATTGAGATAAATTAAAAACTGGAAAACCATTTGTTTTATTTTTATTATATTTATAAGTTTTCACCCGGTATTACACCGAGCAATTGCAATTAGTATAGGAAACTCCTTAGAAAACAATATTTATATAAAATTATGAAACAAATATTGTGTTGGCAAAAAAATATATAACACTTCTGACATATCATAAAGTTACGCTAACTATAATATATGTTTTATATTAATATTATTTACATCCAATTGTAAGTAATCAAGGAAATTTTAAGAGAAACGTATATTATGTGCGTATGAAGAACTTTAACAGTTATTCCCCCTGATGGAAATATTTTTTTTTTTAGCTTCACGCTGTGTTCCATGTATGTATGCACACAGCAGGGTAGGAAGCCTAGTTTTAAGACACTACATTCTCCATTTTTTGCTGAGTTCTGCAAGCATTGCGTTTTTAGTGGCAAAACTCAATATCCCCATTTTCTTCCATATCAGAGCGGAGAAAAAAAATATTAAATATTTCATTTCCTCCATTAGGGATTGAACCCATAACCTGTCGCGTTTACAGTCGCACTTTATGCCCCTGCGCCAGGACTGACTTAATAAAAGCAATTAAACTATATAATCATAATAATATCATTGAACATAAGCAAAACAAAGTCTTAAACTTAAATCTAGTTTACAATTCAATATAGATCAAAGTTCAAGACGCTTAAACAAGGAGTTAACATAATGATTAATGATAGCATCCAGATCGCATCGCGTCGTGATCGCATTCACCAGTGTTTGTTATTGAGCAATTAGTTATTATACTGGCCGCATGAAGTCGTGCGGTTTGTAGGAGTGTGGACATGACTTTATTTTCTTTTTGGATTATCCATGTATCTATTAAAAGAAATATCTAGTGATAATAGATAAATCATTATGTATTATGCTTTATACACTGCGTTATGTGGCTAAAATTAAATTGTTATTTGAGTGAAAATCGAACCCACAATCGTCGCGTATACAGTCAGTTGATATACCGCTGCGCCATGATAGCCATATTACAATCATATCTTATAAGTAGACAGCATAATTATATAGAAAAAGTAATATTGCCCTAAATTTCAACTCACTTAAATTTCAAAGCCCGAAGTCATACTTGTGTTAATTACAAAACGTATAATTATACATGGTAATGTTACATTATAAAAAGATGATCTAGCTCAAGGTCATACAAATTAAACTTTAATATCTAAATACTATTAATATATTGATTAATATTATTAACTGTATGTCTGTTAGCAAATAACTTGTTTGTTTTTTATTTTCATTATAAGGCAGAGTTGAAATTTTGAAAGACCTTTTTTTAATATTTAAGGAAAAAACAAATAATACTCTAGAAATATTAAGTCTGTACATCTTTATACTACTACTTACTACATCCTTATTATTATTTATCATTATTCTATTTTAAAACATTTAAAATTTTCACTCTAAAACTAAAGCTAGGGGGTGTGTAAGCGAGTTTTTTTTTCGAGCGAGCCAATTCACAAAACACCATGCGTTGGACCATGCAATAGGAACACCTCATTCTTTATGTCTTTAATCTAAGTTCCTTATCTTGACACTATAAGATATAAGGGAGATCCTTGAAATTAGAATAAACGTTACTTGAAAGAGTGAGCTGTCACTACACTTTCAACATTCTCCACATGCCTATGTTATATATTATAGACGATTAAGACGATAATGAAGCAATATCGTGAACATGGTAAAATTATTGCGATTGGTGAATCGTGCGTTAACATATTAATACTTAATACACGACTTGGGAGCTATTCTGAAACCGTGTCATATTTTATTGTTAATTTTTATTTTTATTTTAGGTATAAGAAACGTATTATGAAAAGAGACTTTGTATGTTAAGTGGTAAAACTCTGACACTTACCGAAATTATATAATTAATATAGATAAAAATTTTAATATAGTTGTTTAGAGGCACATAAAAATATTACAAATTAATAAGTTTTATATAAAGTCATAGCCGAAATATGTTAAAGTCGCAGTCCCAAAATATGTCCCCTATGTTCCCTATTAAAAAAAAACAACTATAATTAATTTATTATTGTTAGTTTATAAGTGCATTTATATTTACTTGGCGACTCCTATGTTAGTGTCTATAGTGGCAACATTTAAAAGCTGTCAGTGTGTGTTTTCCAAAATGGCTGAACCAAGTATAATGTGATTGTAATGTGTTGTTCTAAATAAAATATATAAAAGACAATCTTTATTCATCATTTCATCCAGTATCCTAACAATTATATCAAATCTATGCAATTATAATTAATAAGCTCAATTTAATTTAGTTTGTTATGGTTAAAAACTAAAGATACGATAATATAAAAATGTTACCGCCCGAACAGGGACTTGAACCCTGGACCCTTGGATTAAAAGTCCAATGCTCTACCGACTGAGCTATCCGCTAAGGAGTGTGCAACGACTCACCTGCCGAAGCAACCAGCCCTGAAAATGGATGGCGCTGAAGCGTTTTGCCTATACACTACCGTTACGGGCACGTGCGGCGCGCGTTACGCGTGCGTCTGCGTCATTATGCCGTAACGAGTAGGACGTGCGCGGCGGAGAGCGCAGAAGGGTCTGGGCGTGAGCCCGCTTGGAGCCTCCGTCGGTGCAGATCTTGGTGGTAGTAGCAAATACTCCAGCGAGGCCCTGGAGGACTGACGTGGAGAAGGGTTTCGCGTGAACAGTAGTTGCTCGCGAGTCAGTCGATCCTAAGCTCAAGGAGAGATCTTATGTCGATGTGGCGTGTTTACTCTTTTATATTTTACTATATGAAATTGAAAAATAACGCCCTTTGAGCGAAAGGGAATCCGGTTCCTATTCCGGAACCCGGCAGCGGAACCGTTTCATTAATCGTTCCCTCGTTTTTGAGCGAGTGTTCGACGGGGTAACCCAAACTGGCCTGAAGACGCCGCCGAGGGGTCCGGGAAGAGTTTTCTTTTCTGCCTGAGCGTTCGAGTTCCATGGAATCCTATAGAAGGGAGATATGGTTCGGAACGCGAAGAGCACCGCATTTGCGGCGGTGTCCGGATACTCTCTGCGGACCTTGAAAATTCAGGTGAGGGATGTACGTGGAGATGTCGCGCCGGTTCGTACCCATATCCGCAGCAGGTCTCCAAGGTGAAGAGCCTCTAGTCGATAGAATAATGTAGGTAAGGGAAGTCGGCAAATTGGATCCGTAACTTCGGAATAAGGATTGGCTCTGAGGACCGGGGCGTGTCGGGTTTGGACGGGAAGCGGATGCGGCCGGTGCCGGGCCTGGTCGATGCTGGTGCGCGTGTGCGCAGCGTGTTCGCGTCCCTGTAACAGGGGGCGTGCTCCGTTGTCGCAGCGTGTGTCCAGCGGAATCCGGACCCGCGTTCCGGCCTTCCGCGGATCTTCCTAGCCGTAAGGCCGTGTCGGTCTCGTCTCGTGCGCGATCGGCGCGGTTCTGTACGACCGCCGTTCAACGGTCAGCTCAGAACTGGCACGGACAAGGGGAATCCGACTGTCTAATTAAAACAAAGCATTGCGATGGCCCTCGCGGGTGTTGACGCAATGTGATTTCTGCCCAGTGCTCTGAATGTCAACGTGAAGAAATTCAAGCAAGCGCGGGTAAACGGCGGGAGTAACTATGACTCTCTTAAGGTAGCCAAATGCCTCGTCATCTAATTAGTGACGCGCATGAATGGATTAACGAGATTCCCGCTGTCCCTATCTACTATCTAGCGAAACCACAGCCAAGGGAACGGGCTTGGGAGAATCAGCGGGGAAAGAAGACCCTGTTGAGCNATATTCATCTGCATAAGTCCTGGAATAATTTCTGGAATGAGTCAAAATCCCATAAAGGTAAGTATTACGCCTTTATTCAACCTGATATTCCTAGGAGACCTTGGTATTATTCTCAAAGGTTTATTGAACGGAGGATTATTACAACAATCTGTCGCTTACGTCTTGGGCATGCTTCTACTCCTGTACATCTAGCTAAGATCAGGGTCAGGGACCACTCTCTGTGCGAATGTGGCCTGGATGACGGCTCTCCTTCCCACATCCTTTTCTCTTGTCCTAAGTTAACTCGTCCCTTATATGATGTCCTTCCTCATAAAGTCCCTCGTCCTTTAAATGTTCAGTGTTTGTTAATGTTTGTGTTTAGTCCTTTATGTAAATTTTTATGTAAATATATTAAACTTAACAAAATAAAACTTTAAATTAACACCCATGTAAAATATTATTTATTACTAATCTAATGTGTTGTGTATATATTGTAAATTTGTGTTTGTTTTGTTTTAGGTGAAGGCTGTACTTACACAGGATCTCTTTTTTTTACATGTATTATATAATTGTGTATATTTATCTTTTTATTACCGGTCAATTTCCTTCGTGTGCTTTCCATACAACGCGACATTGGCGAAATGAATTGTGCTCAACTGGCACGCTCGAAACGCCATATATCAAGAAATCAATCAACATGTTGATTACTACAAATTATTTAACGCTAAACTATTGAATGATCAGTGTAACCATATTATACTTACCTACATATGAAGTCGTGTACTTTGATAATGAGACCACTTTAGACGTCCTTCATAAGTATTTCGCGATAGAGTGATTGGCATTTGTGTTAAAAAGTTTATTTTGACGTATCTAGTCCATTCCATTTCAGTTCAGGCTAGTCTATGAAAGATTTTAAATAAAAATTAATTTCGTATAAAGTCATTTTTATTACAAAGAAAGAAAATACGCTACTCGTTTTATTAAGCGTAGCCACTCATTGCTTATTAAGTGGTGGAACGAAACATCGCAATTATTAAAAAATAGAACTCGTGTTCTACGTGTTGCAATAACCAATAAATTTGGACTTAAATCATCAATTACTATAAAGTGTGAAAAACAATGAGATTTGACTTGAATTTGAACACTGGAAATATTTGTATAATCATGAAACTTGGCTACTACTTGGCTATTTATACTAAGCATAGGTAACAATACAATAATATGGTTTCATCGAGCTGGTCTGATGATGGACCTAGTATCTGACAGAATAGTAGAACTCTTCAGGGGCTTAACCCAGGGTCACGCAAGTTAGGCTCATGTATGTAATTTATACACTTGTAGAACTTGATGTAGAAATACACATTTTTTATAGATTTCTTTCAATTAAACGTATATATATAATTGATTTACAAACAAACTGTTTTTCGTTGTATTTTCAATATGTACATACAAATAGAAATACCTGCTATGAGCATCCACTATCATTATACATGTGTACCAAATAGGTACAGCTTTGGCAAATTCGTGCGAAAGCAAAATTATTAGGACTTATGTTTGGCGTGTGGTATAAACTATAATTTCTATTTAAATTGAATATATTACTTTTAAATTTAACTTTCATAAATGCTTATCGTCTGGCTGTAAAAGCGACGGTTATGAGTTCTGTCCAATAGAGAAATAAGTTATCTTCATTTCAACGCTCTGGTAACATGACAAAGTATGACAGCGATTCACGTAATGCTTAACTGAAACATGTATTCCGGGGACTGAAGCCTCAAATATTTTCTGAATTTTTTTTAACTGTATTTGTAATGTACAAAAACCATAATCAAATAATATTAGTAACACATTCCTAACTACAACATAAGAAAAATTACGTAATTTCATACATTTATAATAATAATAATCATGAATTTAAAAAAAAAAACAAAAAATAGAATTATCTAAGAATTTTAATACTTACAATAATAAACATACTTCTACTTACATTCAAATAAAATTAAAAAAAAAAAACATATTTTCTCATAATACAAAATCGCTAATAATGGTTTTTCACAACTTGCGCCAGACCACCAATAATTAATCGATATATCAGCGCGGTAAGACAACTCACGACCCGACTGAGATTGGGCAACCAACGCTACATTGATTTAGATTGAACACTGTGTCACTATGTAGTTATAATTTGCCGATCGAAATATCTTCACGTTTGTATAATATATTATATATTGATGCAAGGCAATGGTTATCTTAATAAGAGGAATGATAAATATGCATGAGGCCAGGCCAGAAGTATGACTGTAAAAGCGACGGGTTATGGGTTCAATTCCCATTGAGGGGAATTAATTGTTGTCATTTCCTCGCTCTGTTAATAAGACAAAGATGAGTAGTTGAGTGGCGGGCCATTTTCAATAGGTAAAAATATAGATGTGCATTTTTTTTTTGTAGTTATTTTGATTTAAAAATTTAATCGTTTGATCCAAAACACTAAAAATTCATATACAAAGTTATTATTATTACAAAAAGTTCTACATATTATATTTGTAGAACATCTCGCCCCCGGGTGGGCTCGAACCACCAACCTTTCGGTTAACAGCCGAACGCGCTAACCATTGCGCCACGGAGGCTCTTGGGATCTATTCAATTTTTGAAATCTAATACGCCTATGAGTACCGCCACTAATACAAATGTCGTATACGGAAGAAAAATTAAGAACGAAGTGTTTTGACTCTTGCTACTACTAGGTACTAGGTTCGATGCTTTTTTTAGCTTCACGCTGTATTCTGCACATAGCAGGGCATGCAGGGAACCTCTGAACTGGTCCCCATTAGGACCCTTCCATCCCCACTTTCTGTCACTGTTGTGCCTAACGATTTGATGCTTGTTATAGTAATGAATATGAGCTTTAGAAAAGCTTGTAAATTTAAAGGAAACTTTTAAACTAAAACAAAACACAAAAGTATAAAAAATAAAAAACACAAACAATAACACAAAAATAAAAATTTAAATAAAGTTACATAATACTTTACAAAACACAGAAGGATGTAAACACCCTCATTTTGTTTTTTTTTTATGAATCCTATTCAAAAAGCTCGCCCGAACAGGGACTTGAACCCTGGACCCTTGGATTAAAAGTCCAATGCTCTACCGACTGAGCTATCCGGGCTATACAATGGTATATAAAATATCACATAACCTCTAATCACCTAACTTAACAACTTAATAATAAGGACTTATAAGAACAAATAACGAATACTGTAATTATCATTTTTAGAGAACTTTTAAAAGTTTCCGTTATATACATATCTTATTTATGTATTTATAAGCTTTTCTAAAGCTCATATTTATTACTGTAATAAAAAAATTGCTTGAAGCAATTTATTTCCAAAAATAAAAATATTAAAAATGCGGAGGATATAGTAAGCAAAAGTGTTGAATCACTAGATTATAATTTATTCCCCTTATTACAATACAAATGAAAATGAAATAAAATTAATAACAATAAAATATAATACGGACAACGGAGTGTCTTAACACTAGGTTCCCTCCAATTAACCTGAAGTGCGGGAACAACTCGACTACAGCACCTGTAAATATTGCACCATCGTCGAAATTCCATTAAAACACCTTATTAAAATGTTCTAAATCATATAGTAATTCAAAGCATCGAGACCTTGCTCTCGAATATAATCGATGAAACGAGTAATCGTGTTACATCTCGATTATCGTATCATGCTTTTGAAATTATAGTGTTGGGAAATTAGATTATTTTTGAATCGAACGAGCGGTTTTTATGAATATTATTTTGATTATAGTTCTTAGTATTTTTTTTTGTTATTAAGCCACGTGCCACGTGTAGCTGGAGAGGCAGATATAGCCTATTTTTAAGATACCGTTAAACACGCACTATCCAATTATCGTAAATTGGGTGTTGAGTGGCGAATTTCAACGCTGCCCTGATTCCCACTAAGTGAAAAAAAAGGTTTTTTTTTGCACTTAGTGGGAATCAAACCCACAAACGTCGACCACCACTATGCCGCGACGATATCAAATAAAATATTTTAAATGGCGCAAAATTGAGACTTGCAACCATTACGCATATTGAGCAATGTAAGCAAATCGTCCATTAGTCGTCACGATAGTATTATTTGTTGCTAAATACATAAATAACCCTTCCAATTATTGTATATATTTTCTAGATATAAACTGATAATTGTTCTACACAGACTAAGTAGAATATATATCTATAATATGCTTTTCTGTCTTATAATCAGAGCGTAGAAATTTCAAAATAGTTCGTTCGCGCGAGTGGGATTCGAATTCACAACTGTTGCGTTTACCTTTTCATAACTTAGTTATAAGAAGTTGTGTATGTTTAGTGTTGGAACTCAACCTTTGCCTTGTTACCAGAGCGAGGAAATGAAAACATTAAATATTTCATTTCCTCGAGTGGAATGCGAACCACCGACAACCCACTGTCGCTTTTACAGTGGCGCGCTTGTGCTACTGCACCACGACTGGCGTCAACGTGGAAAATATATATTTTTCTATATATATATTTAATAGGCACCATGCTATAATAAGAATCGAACCTACAGTCACAATACTTGGATAGTAAACGAATAAAATATATCGATAACTTACATTATAATAAGTGAGCATCACTAGCATTTTTATCAGTAATTGGCCTTCAAAGTAATTATATATTATTGTTGGGAATTTATTAATAGCTCCTTTTTAGAAAAGTTTCATCAAATTATGTTACATCATTTATTGATACGCCATCGTGATGCAGTAGATGTACACAAGGCTTGTGAGTTCGATTCTCACTGAGAAATGTTATTTAAGGGGAAGAAACTTCCTAGTATTTTATGGATTAGAAGATTTCAGAGTATATAAGATATAGCCTTAAGTAGGCCTCGCCATAGTTGTTTTTTCTGTGTCCGACCCAATAACGAACAAAGCTACAAAAACAAAAGCTACAATTGTACATACTATATCCTAAGTGTAAGTAAGTACGTACTTTGCAAAGCAAAAAGAAATCGAAAGCCAGAAATCGAAATCGAAATCTCTATTTTAACTGATATTTCATTGTTTAAATAGTTTTTGTTATAGAATTATTTTTTAATAATACGAATATGATATGCCTTGGATCGTAGGTACTACACGTGGTAAGTTAAGTTAGGTACGTTCATTTAATGTGAAACCGCCGAATTTCTTTCCGTGAAACGCCTGGAACTCAACGCCGCGATTTTGCCCCGATACAGAGCGAAACATCAAAAATATTTAATTTCCCCGACTGAAAATCAAACTCACAGCTGTAGTGCTTACAGTTGTACGCTGATGCCTCAACGGCTTCGAGTTATATTCATATATGTATATAAAACTTTTATAATTATTAATCTTAAAGAATACAGCCAAAGTAAAATACAGAAACTAGTGAGACGCAATTATTATAAACATTGCGAATATGTTGTAGGTATATTGAAATTGATAAAGCTCGCTTCAATCGTAATAAGTAGAGCACGACGCATCAACTTTCGGTGATTGTAGAGCTAAGTGCTGGAAGTATGCTCTACTAATATTATATTTAAGAACTGATCTATTAATATTATTTTTGAACATTTATTATGGTTTATATATGGCGATTATATTTTATATTATTTTTAAAAGTGAAAAATAAGTATTATGTTAAAATTACAATCAAAATGTGAAAGTATGATAGGAAGATAAGAAGTTAAATATAATGATGATGGGTTAACATTTTAAATACAAAAATAGACTTTAATTTAATAAGCTTAGAAAATTGTTTATAATTGCAAAATATTATTATGGAACAAGAAAAGAAGAACTAAATAATTATATTAATTATTAAGAAAAAATTTGATACAAAAATGTGCAATTTTATCATCAGCTTTTTAAATAAAGCCTCGTTCCAGCCGTATAGGCTACATCAAAGCGCATCTCACGCGCTAGAGTGGTTTGAACTAAGAGTAACTATATATAACGGGGATGTTACAAATTTTACATCATTCCAAAGCGATCATCTTATCTACATACATCTGTTTGATTTTGTACGAATTGCTCGAAGATATTGGGATCGATTTAAATTATATTGAGGTAGGTTTACTTTATTTTGTTCTGTGATATGTTCATAAATAGTTATAATATACGTTAATATTTTTATATACAGTGGTTTTGGTGATGGTGGTAGTAGTTGCTGTAAACGTGATATTTGTGAGTTCATTCTCCACTCAGGGGACTGCTACCCTGCTATAATTATGAGGGATAAAGCTGGAAGAAAGCTGAAACCCCCACGCACAAATGAATTTTAGAAGATACTGCGTGTTGAGTGGCGGAATTCGGGGCCACGCTGTCTTGTTACGAGAACGAGAAAATGAAAATAATTAATTTCTTCGAGTGCGAATCGAACCCACAAGTGTCGTGTATACAGTCAGACTCTGTACCGCTGCGCCACAATGACTCAACTCAACTTAGCTTTTTTTTATTACTGGTATCTTTACCGATCTGTCCCCGCCGCATTTTATTTCACATTTACAAATATTTGATCTACACTCACAATTATAGAATGCATATACTTTTATTTGTTATACGTAATAAACCTGGATCACTTATATCATGATTTTCATTTCAGTTCAACCCACCGTCTAACATCAGCTACCAAAATGAGGGTATGTTATTATTTTTGTCATCTTCATATTGTTATGAATATATAACTTCTTATATGTTTTGTATAATCTATATATATAAAAGGACTTGTCCTCACTGACTGAGGTAAGATGCACGCACAGCCGAAACCGCTGATGGTATAAACGTGAAATTTGGACAGATGTCTACTTTTGTAATCTGGACATCCACTAAGAAGGGATTTTGAAAAATTTAAACCTTAAACGGGTGAAATAGGGGTTGAAAGTTTGTATGGAAAAAATTTTAAATCGGAACCGATTTTTATAAAATTTGAAATTTACCTTTTTAAAAGTATTTAATTGAACACGTGTTTCATCTTTTTCTAGAATTTTCCTCCTAAGGGTGCAAATAAGGTGTTGAAAGTTTGTATGGAAAAATCTTTAAATCGACACTTATTTTTATAAAATTGGAAATTTAAACTGTTAAAAATATTTCATTGAACACATGTTTCGTGGTTTATTCGAATTCACCCCTAAACAAGTAAGCGAAGCTGCGCGCGTCCGCTAGTATAATATAATAAGAAAAAAAAATGAAAGCACTCCGTTACACGTTTGCCGCCCTGTTTTCGAGACAATTCTACTTGAATGGCGGAACCCAACGCAGTGAGTGCTCTCCCTGGTGTCTTGTTACTAGAAACAAAAAAAGAAAAAAAAAGAAATATATAATTCCCCCGAATTTCCCCCGAAACCTTCGCGTTTACAATCAGATAAACTTGGCAAAATCTGATACAGCATTTATATTACATATAAATTTATAGTACATTGTAGGAATCTCTATAAATGTTTTAATATAACATTATTTTATTTTAGATTCTTATAATATGTGCCGCTTTCATCGTTTCAACTATGGCAGAGCCCCCGGTTAGCAATAGGTAAGGAGAACTTAAAAAATCTTACAACGTCACCTGATTAAATAGCTTAAAGGTAAATTGTCATAAAAATAAAAGAAAAGACTACACCTTTATGGGTTGTTGAGTAGGAATTGTAATTTTAAAGTATTGATTATTTAAAGAACGACTGTCATAAAACCAACTTTTATATGAAAACTATTAAAATATTTTATTTTTAATATAAACGAACGAATATATTATATATAAATGATATATAAAAAATAGATAAACAAAAAGAAAATATATTGTATAAAAAATTTTATAAAAAAAAAATTAAACATTTAGAACATAAATCTTACACTCCGTACATTTATCTTTGTCTTGTATTCAAATTAAATTAAAAAATTCTAACATAACACCATTTGATTTCCACGACATTTGGATAGCGTCCAACAAATTAAGCTTCTAAGAATATTAGTTTAAAAATTAACTTTGAATGTTAGTAACTTTCAAAAAAGTTAAGTTAACTTTTAGTGCTAATCAATTTATGAAAAACTCTTCTTTTACTTTCCGCATTAGGAAAACACAATGCACACACACATGCATATTAATCTTTTTTCTTTTCATATAGATACCTCCCTCCTCAGTCAAGAGGATCTCCGTCGACCATATACGGAACTCCTAATTTTGGACAACGACAGACTGGAGCTACTTTTAGGTACACTTACATTTTTATACATTTTTATTTTCAATAAACTCATATATCAATATAAAATATATACTGGTTTAAAACTTTATTTATATAAATTATTTCAATTATCTGATATGGATTGTAATTTTTATATTCATGAAGTGTAACATTCATAAAGTGTATGTATATAAACACATTTCGAAATATTTTATAAACAATCATATAGTTATTACTAAATACATTCATTAATTTAAAAAAATCCTGTTAATAAATTTACAGACGCCCATCATCCACATACGGAGCACCAAAAGCTCGTCCTTCAAACCAATATTTAGCTCCAAACAACCAATACTTACCACCCAGCAATCAATATAGTGCTCCTAGCAACCAATACATACCTCCCAGCGACCAATACATACCCCCCAGCAACCAATACCAAGCTCCCAGTAATCAATACCAAACTCCAAATAACCAATACTTGCCTCCTAACAACCAATACAACGCTCCCAGAAACCAATACCAAACTCCTATCAACCAATACAATGCTCCAAAAAATCAATATTTGCCTCCCAATACTGGTATACAGTATACGCCGTCTCAAGAATATGGAACCCCTGGATTAAGAAGTAAGGATTTTATTCACAAGCATACGAGTATATTTACTTTGTTTTTTTTTTTTGTTATAGTAAATATTTTGTATTATATCTTTACTATTTTTATATTTCAAGCAAATCAATCAGTTGATATGTAAGATTTAGAAAGTAAATATAAATTTATAAGCAAAATTATGCTTATATAATAAGATGATATAATGTTAGTTTACAAAAGACTAATAAACAAGATGGATTCTTAGATTTCTCTGAGATAAATGTAATAAGCTAAACCTATTTGTTCTAAGACTTTGGATTCTGGTAAAATTTTTGGCGTAAAGAAATGGCGTCCAAATATCATCCTTTTTCTTTTGTTCTTTTTATTCATTTGGCATTATATATATATATATATATATATATATATATATGTTTGCTATGTTTACGTATATATACTCACGTATATATATAAAACTATTTCCAAGATTGCTCCAAATCGACAGCCTGATAGATATTTTTATTTTAGTTATTCTTATTAATTATGTAAATGTTGTAGGTAACCAAGGATCTGGCAACGACTACAGTCAACAGAGCAGACAATACCTTCCCCCTGGGGGTGGATACGACGATGGCAGCAATGGGGTATGTTTTTTAAATTGTGTCCCTATAAGTAATTGTGTAAAGTAATGTTGTATATAAATAAAGTATTCAAGTTATATATCTACTTTGAGCTAGTAACAGAATATCAGTTAATATTCCAACTATCAAAAGTGCAAACTCACGGCCACTAGGCCCAGGTGTAAGATATTTTTTTTAGCTTCACGGTGTATCTCGTACAGCATGGTAGGCAGAGGGAACCCGGGAACCTAGTGTTAAGGCACTACGTCATTATTAAGACGCTTCTGTTGCCCGATTACCGTCGAATTCTTGAGGCATTGCATGTTAAATGGTTCTTCAACCTCAATGGTTCATCAACGCTGTGCTTTGTTATCAGAGCGAAGAAATGAAAATATTGAATATTTCATTTCCTCGTCTGGGAATCGAACTCACAATCTGTCGCTTTTAAAATTGCACCCTTGTGCCATAAATAGCAAAAATATCGTTTCTACGTAAAACTTTGACGATTGGCGTGATGAGGCCCAGAGCTTTAATTTAGGATTCAACTCCTGCCATTTTTTTATATGGAATTTCAGCATTTTTCTTTAGGTACTTAGTTGTGTAAATTTATTGTAAGAATGTTACTTTAATTTTTTTTTTTAATTAATACGTTACCAATTTTATTTATAATAATATACTTATAGGAACCAGCCAACTATCACTTCGAATATATGGTAAAAGATGAATATTCCGGCAACGATTTTGGTCACCGTGAGTCAAGACAAGGAGATCGCGCTGAGGGCCTGTATTACGTAATCTTACCTGATGGCAGAAAACAAGTAAAGAATTCATATTTTTACTACTAATAATTTGCAACTGCAATACCAACAGTTGGAAAAATTGTACTGATAATCGGCACTAACACATTTTTTTAAACTTCACGTTGTATTCCGCATATAGCAAGGTTAGAATTGAGAAGAAACTAGATCTAGTGTTAAGACACTCCGTTTGCCAGTTTCGGTTTTTTTATGAAAATAAAAACCCTCCCCACTACCTGTATATTATATTTATAAATATATATATTTTTCTATTTTTCAGACCGTAGAATACGAAGCAGATGAAAATGGCTACAAACCAAGAATATCGTATGAAGATACTGGTACTAGGGCTAATGGTAGGAACAATCAAGGCTATGATAGCAACGCGAGTGGACCTTACTAAAATGTGAAATAGTATTTTTTTTTTAAATAATCTTCGTATATATATGATAAACTCAGTTTTCAAAAATATGTATCTCTATTTCCTAGTTATTTTCGGCATGAATCATATATATTTTTATAAATATATATTAATTCTTATAAGCTTCTTACATAAGTTATAGTTTGGGTCTAATTAAAAAAAAATACTTCTTAAAAAAATCTATCAGTCATTTAATCTTTATACAAAGTGTGTCAAGCGGTAATCGAATTAACTCCTTGTTAATCTATTTTATATTACACATATCCTTTCCAGTATTCTAACAATGACTGAGGCTATGATAATGGATTTTGAGTTTTATATTATTAGGTTTGATTTTTATACGTAGTTTTAAGATAAATGAGGCCAGTACTACCAAAATGTATGAGGTTTTGTAATAAATAATTATACGATGCCATAATGTTTTGTAAATATTCTCAATAAAATAATGCTTTTTGTATACTTTCTCGTTTTCTTATAGAAATCTTTAAGACTTCTCATGTTCCTTTTCCTAATATTTATATAACAATTCAATGTAACCCACTGAACTTGCGATCAGAACAAATCGAACTTAAATTTAAATAAAAAATGTAATAGGTATAAAAAAACAAATTGTACTTTATATTTATTTATTATTTACATTATTATACAGACTAGATCTATTCCAAAGCTTTTAATAAATACGATACAATTAAGCTTTTTAGAAAAAATGATACAAAAACTTAATTAATGAGTATAATGTAATTTCATTAGTGAAAGTCGAACCTAAAAACGGTAGTTGAATAGATTGTGTGCGAGAAGAAATTCTTATAAGACAAAACATATTATAATGTAACTTTTTTATAAGTATGTAATGAAAATAAGTTTTTAATTGTCTCATAATTATAAGAGATCTTATAAAAATATTGATTGTAACAAAATATATGAAAAAATTAATTATATATATTACATTCAATTTTGAAAATGACCTTAAGCTATACGTAGAATGCAAAAAGCTTTTCTAATACATATTTTTTTAGCTTTACGTCCCATCTCCTATATAGCAGGATAAACAGAGGTAACCTAGAGTCAAAATAGGAAATAAAAAATATTTATTTCTCGAGTGGGAATCGAATCGAGAACTATCGCGTTCACAGTCAAATGCTGTTCCACACATATCACATCAAATATCATTATGAAAGGAAAAAAATCTACAAAAAATGGTAACTTTATAAAACTAGAAATACACATTATTTTACTAAATAATTAATTTATATAAAAACAATTTAAACAATAAAGACAGTTTAGTAAAATAATTATATAAATTATTGTATCCATCGCCATCGCCTTAATATACAAATGGTCTAACTCAAAATTTGGGAAAAAAACTGTTCATAAGAAAAAATATTTTAAAGGTAATGATTTGTGTAGTTTTAATAACTATATTTAATTATAATTGATAATTAAAAATCTGAAATTATTTGCATTAATGCAATTATAAGTACCAGAAGAAAACACACAAAACAAACACTCAAAATTTTACAAATACCTTATGTGACATAGACACATACATTTAGATATATTTGTCTTACACGGGAATCGAATTTATAATCATTCTTACAATCATTTATTAATTTTAAATAAAAATAGTAAACGTAGCAATGACTATTCCATTAATTAAAGGAACTCAAACAGATCTTAATTAATATGAAAAACAAACAAAATTTAAAAATAAAATAAACAAACTCCAAGTCAATATCGAGATCACATTTCTCTTAGAATTAATCAAATAGTAAAAAATGGATTCCAACAATCAAATTATAATAAATCGATATTCATTTTATAAAAAAAATACAATTGAATTTCATTTTGTAACAAATATACGATTATGTAATCTCTTAATTCATTATGATTATTTACAACAAAATTATTGTAATATTTAAATTTTTATATTTATGTATAAAGCAAAATATTACTATTCTGTATGAATTTTATTGTAATTATCGCTCTATGCTATTGAGTTATTTGAAACATTTATAACAATTTTTTGTTACATTTAAATTTTTTTATAATCATAGAGTTATGATTTACTTACGTTTACAATAAAGCAGCGGCTTTATTATTAGTGGATATATTGATGTAATTTGTAACAAACTATTGAAAAGGAGGTTATCAGTTTTACAAGTATATATGTGATATTATTGGTAATCAATAACAATCTGTCTATTGAAGATTTTAAGCACGTGTGTTTTTATAAGTACTGTAGGTTTGTTAATTTGTATGCAAATACCTCAGAAATTAAAAGCCATTACCAGTTGATGCTTTATGATTTGTATGAAATATAGTCTAACTTAGGGAACACCCCAAGTTTCATCAAATTCAGTAGTTCATCAGATATAGGTATTCAATCATTCCTGAATGGTTTATTTTTTAATTACTTTTAAATTGTTATTAAATTGGTGCGAAAAGTTTAAATATTTAATAGTTAACATTACTAATGTTGTATTTAATTTATCTATATTATTGTTATTATATTGTTTTCTTATTCTTATTAAATGTTTTTTATTTCCGTCCTTGTTTGGTCTAAATTCGATATACTGCGTACACTACTGTATAATAAGTGACATATTGCTACTATTTCATATGCATTATTATTATTACTTGTTGTCATATTAAAGGTGTTACTGACTTTGTTGGAACATAATATATTAAGCAAAATATTTCATTATCAGTACTATTTCTAACTATTCAATTTGTGTTGTTATGTTGTAAGGTTACTTTTGTTGTAATATTCTTGAAACTGTTATTTATATCAATCGTTACAATAACAGTACATATTGAGATGTGGATGTGTTGCACTTATACAGGCTGGTTCATTATTGTAGCTGAAATAAAAAAATATAATAAATTATACATCCCCGTATAATAAGAAAAATTATATTATTAAAAGTGGTACAAATCGAGTTTGTTCCTTATATTTAGCTTGATTTTTTTTTTGTGATTTAGAAACATATTTGACGATTTTGTTACATTTTTTGATAGCCCCACTTAGTTCAACTTGAGGTAATAAGACAGTTCTTAAATATTACAAATATTCCCATTAATTGGAATCGAATCTACAACCATCAAGTACTTTTTTTAACTATATAGTTGAATATAAAAAATACAAATTATGTATAAAAATACTCACGCATTAGTCCTAGATATATCACGGGAATTAGATTCAAATTTATCAGCGCTCAGAACGTATGTTAAAGAGGCTTCATATATACCATATCCGGGGCCGACTGCCAGCTAAAAGTCATAAAGAAAATGATTAAAATAAGCAATATTAAAATCAATATATTACTTTATAGCTTGTACCGGCCATTAGCAGGTTAGGCAGAGGGAACTTGGTGTTAACAATGTCTGTTCCCCATGCTCCGCCGAGAAAGCGTTGGTTTCGAGACGATGAGTGTTGCAGAGCGAAGAAATTAAAATATTAAATATTTCACTCCCCCGAGTAAGAATCGAACCGTCGAAACCGTCACGTTTATAGTCCGATGCTCCATAAGAATAAATTATACATAATTATTAGAAGCATCTATTATCAATAAAAAATATGCTTACTTTAACTTGATAATCCTCTTTGTCCTGTTTCACTTTAGCTCCAAATTTTCCTACATATCCGTCTGAGTCTTTTGCTTCGAGAAACGTTAAGACGCCATTATTAGCTATTTTCCTCATAACCCATATTATTGTTTTTAATGTACGTTGAGCGCATTTTGAGCTGAAATTAATTTAAAAAATCAAAAATCTGCTTCACACAACACAATTTTCGAGACATTGCTCGCCATACCATGCCGACCTTAATCAAATAAATAAATAATATTCAAACACTTACCGTTGACTTTCGGTAAGTAAATTAATATAATCCACTAAAGCATTAGCAACTTTTGGGTACATAGGATCAGTAGTTGAAACATTTTCCCAGTTCAAACAAGAGCACCAGTGAGGTTCAATTCCCGCTTCACTACAAGACCGGTTTTTTGTTATCTAGGAAGAAAAGCAATAAATATAGATAATTATTTATCTATCCTATATCTTATAAAACAAAGTCGCTTTTCGTGTCTGTCTGAACTTTCTAACTCTTCTTCTTCTAAACCACCCAACGGATTTTGATGCGGTTTTCACCATTAGTTCGAGTATTTTTCAGGGAAGGTTTATATATAGTTTATTATTTGTACATTCTTATGTAAATTAACATAAATACGATAAATGTGTATAAAGTCCTACCCGTTGAGACACTTTCGCGCATGCGCTGCTTTAATGGTAAGTACTACATGAAAATAATGTACTGGAGTATTGTTCCTCTTAATAGGATCTACAAAAAAGTCCGTGACAGCATATTCGTACCTTTTAAGAATAACGTGTAGTGATCATATATCTGTCTAAAAATAGTAATTTCAATATATTTTTTTATTGTGAGGGATATTTTTCCATAATGGTATTAATCCTTATCCTTTACAATACTTTATTATTTTGCTTTTTACACGCATTTAATTGTTGACACATCACGCCGTTGACACTTCAGCTGTATCGACTCAAGTTTTACTTATTCCTTACTCTTAGCATATAAATAAGTATATTAGTTACGCTGGCCATTTAATGTAGACCAAAACTGTCTTTTACTGTTTTTCATTTTAATAAGTACTTTAAAAGTTGTTACAATATCAAATACTCGCCATGCGTCCTGCGACGTTTTGCTTATACAAGCGCGTCCACCGCGCCCGCCTGCCTTACACGCATCGGTGTTTCAGTGGTAGAATGCTCGCCTGCCACGCGGGCGGCCCGGGTTCGATTCCCGGCCGATGCATTCTATTTAATTTTCCTCACAGGCAGCCACGTAGTGCTTGCTTTTCATCAGGGACAGAATACCCTCTTCAGCATTAACCACAAGCTCGAAAAAAAAAACCCGCCTGCCTCTATAGCAACGAAGATTTAGATGCGTTTGCACGTATTGGATAATTGGAGTTGAATGTATTATTTCAGCGCGATATATTTGGTTTCATATTTTTTGTAGTAGTTATTAGTAGGTAGGTTTTTGTTTATAATTTCTTCCGTTTAAAAATAGTCATTTAACTATCTAAAAATAGTCATTTAAATATATTTTAATAAGTACTTGAAAAGATTAGTAGCACAGATTTAAAATTACGGTACCTACTAAAAAATCCTTGCTGTGTAAAACAATTGGAAAATCCTTATTGAAACTACGAAAATGCGGGTTGAATTAGGGTTTAATTAATTTTCACATTATCTTAAGTGCTTTGCAAACATACATTATATGAATAATCCAGTAGTTTAAGCGGGCGAAGCCGCAAGAGGGTCGCTAGTACTATAATAAAAAAAACTGTGTCTGTGTGTGTGTATGTATTTCATCTGTAGTATTAAGGTAATGTGAAAATAATAATAGGACACAGATCATGGATTTTTTTTTAGTTTCTTATACTTAAAACAAAACAGTAAAAAATTACCGGCTCTAACAAACTGAGTCCTCTCGTCAAATCAGCACCTTTCACTTTATAATCATTTTTATAAATTTCCAAATTCAGTACATCCAAGATGGTTGCATAAATATCGTGCGGAGTCGTCAACACTTCGGCATTTTTTTTCAAATGATATAATTTTTGCGGATTTTTTCTTGTATATGTGTCCGGTAGTCTTATCCCCATTAAAGGAAGTCGCTCTTCCAATTTACCTTGTAATGTATCTCTTACTTTTGCGTATCTAAAACGTTATATATAAAAAAATATAAATCGAATACAATCAAAAATAACAGGGAATACATCACTTCATATTCTTCTCTACAAGCAAGTTAGAGACAATATAAAGAAATAACTTTGCATTTTGTCACACTGGATTTTATTTGCTTTTACTGGCTTCAACAGTGGTTCTGAAAAGTCGCAAGCACTTCAGTGTGGCCAACGAGTCGTGGCCGCCCCGAAGTTAAGCTTACAAAATCTGCGGCTTAGGCAGAAGGTTGCGGAAATCCAAACAACTATTATTAAAATATGCCTTTCTGTCCTTTTCTTTCACCCAAATCTCCGAAATAGCACAATTAATTATTGTGGGTACTTTATTTTTTTTTTCATTTACGTACCACACAAGAAAGAAATGTGGAACAATGGATAACTTATCTCTAATAGAGATCTCTACCAGAAACCCTTGAATGTAGATGTTAAAAGAAATGATTCGGGTGCGGTATTTTAATATTTTTAAAATACCGCATCTCTTCTTACCGCATCTCAAAATACTTTAATCAATATATAGGCTACTTCTTATCGTGGAATTGGTCCACCATTTTTCTTACAATTTTGACACATTCTGTTAAAAAATATACCTTACCTGGGCCCATGATCCCCCATGACAAACAACAACATATCTCTCAATTGACCAGATTTAAGTAAATTCGATAGAAATATGGCAGTATCATCGTCTGCAGTTGAAATCATGTTGAAATCATCGTGAGTTATATCCGCAATGAACGTAAAACCAAAACGTTTACCGTTTAATTGGAAAAACTGAAAAAAATACATAGTAACATTGGTTATTTTGTTTTGTCCCACGATGTACTCAACATATAGCAGGTTAGCCAAAAGGGATCTAGTGTTAAGTGCACTCCGTGCTCCACGCAACGCCGAAATTTCGAGACATTGCGTGTTGAGTGACAAAACTTAACGACGCGCTTTGTCTTATTCTTAGAGTGAGGTAATCATAATAATTCTTTGCCCCGAGTGCGAATCGAATCCACAGCTCCGATCCCTAATAGTCCGATTGTACGGTGTCTGACTATACAGACACCGTTCGATCCCTTATAGTCCGATTGTACGGTTTCTGACTATAGACACCGTTTGTTGCGCAGTGTCGTACAGTGTCTGTATGGTCAGAAACTGCTTATAGATATAGTATTTAGAGGTAACCTAACTAAGGCACATCGTTCCCCACACACCGACGAATTTTCGGGATATTGCTTGTTGAGACTTACCAGAACAAGGAAATACAATAATGCTTAATGAAACATGTTTTTTAATATAACTTTGAAACATAAATAAATTAAGTACCTGTTCAGTTATATTCAACATTAACTTATACTGTGGAGTGTCACCCACACAATATTTAATTTTACCACTCGACCATTTCTTGCCGTTATTAGATTCTTCTAAATAAAACGATCTCAAATAATGATCGGCAGGTTGATGAAGGAAACCATTGAATCTGTACTGAAACGTACCTATCCATGGCATGTCCTCGAAGTATGCTGTACGATATCTAAAAAGAGATAAAAAAATAAATAAATATATATATACTAATATCTTTGAATTTGTTTGATCTCAAGAACTACTTGTTTGCATTGAATAATAATTATTTAGCATGTAATCAGCGTATAATTTCTCGAGAAGTCCGTAGGGTGAAACATTTCAAGAGGCGCCCCGTGCCGCATTCAATCAACAGTCTCGATATTTTTTTTCATACAAATTTAATAGCTTACCCGTCTTCCTTCAACTTGTAAAACAAAAAAGGCACTTTATCCAAAGTGACGTCGTTAATTTTTTTCCTCATATCGGGTAATTCGAGTTCAGTTTTTCCCGTTAAAATCGGAAATAATGCTGCTGGGGTGCCATCGCCTACTATATTGTAGCTAAAATATTTAAAAAAAGTTAAGTCTATTAACTATATTAAAATTACACTAAAGAATTGTATTTACTATGTTCCTAATTGATTATTTTATAATTATTAATTTTAAATAAAAACTTACCCATTCAATATCGTAGCACCGAGCTCTTCAGTCAATACTTTATAACTTTTAGGCATTCTACGTATAAAACCATTTTTTGACGTCGAATCGAAACCAAATATTAATACATTCAGAGTGTTCTCTCTTCCCAAAGGCGGTGTTTTGGGGTTCGATGTTGTTCTGAAGCCGATACCGTGGCCAATCCATTTTGATGGGAGAATGCTGTAAAATTTATATAAATTTATATTAAGTAAGATAATAAAATGTAAAATAAAAAAAAATATTTAACTAATAAACTTACCTATTTTTATGTTTACCGGTACATTTAATTTTAACATGATCGCTTTTCGTTAGAACGTAAGCGTCGCTCCCGTAAACATCGAACGGTGGCCCTAGTACGTATTTGTGATCACTCTCATATATTATGTCACTGTATTTACATATTATGTCGTTAGTAGTTTCTAATATTTCAGGCACTACTTTGCATTGAGAAAGCTGAAATTATATGAAATATGGTTAATAGTTCGAAGCAGGCATTCCATGTTGAGTAGAAACACTTGACGCCGAAAATATTAATTAATCCAAAGTAAATAATAATAATAAAATTATACTTACATAACACTTAACCCAATCCGTCCCTTGACAAACAACTTTAGGCATTTCTTTATCGAACTGTGTGACTTCCTTGGCAAAAGGGTCTAACCTAGGAATTTCACATCCCGTCCCCTTGTCTTGTTTTAACGCCTGCTCTAACTTCTTTTCTATATATCTGTAAATATAACATAAATAATTGAAGATATCTATAGATTTCTTACCTAATATAAAAATATATCAGGTTTAGTTTTCGTAATCAGTTTCGTCGTTTCGTAGTTTATATAATCTGTTCTGTTCTGTTCTTTCTAATATGGCGTTCCGAGCGTGCCAGAGTTTATATAATCAGGCTTAGGCCAAATATGGCCTAAACCTTGTGATTCCAAATATCATATTTTTACAATATTAAATAAAATAAACACAACAAGGCAAGTTCTGCTCAATCACTCAACACGTGATGTCTCGAAAACTGGGAGGAAAATGGAAAATGAAGTGCCTTGACACTAGGTCAGTCTTTAACTGCCCTGCTCTACGGGAAAAAGCATGAAGCTTCTCAAAAGTGCATATAGACAGTGCTCATTTTAAGATGATAAAATTTAGAAGTATGTAATTTTCGTCTACCATTACAGATATAGATAACCTAGAGATAAAACACCCTGTTTATTGTGTATCTGGTAAACCGAAAAATACATATTATCGGCGTCAGTGCAGGACGCCACTACAGGCCTCAAGAAAGATTTTCTGACTGACAGATCCATTTACATTTTACTTTTAAGAGTTATGTGAATAGTTAAAAAAAGTTAGATAAAAAATAGATTGTATAGTTTTATCAACAGAATGTGCTTACAAGCTGATATTGATTAGATAGACAGATACTTCAATTAATCATTATCACGAAAAAGTTAAATGCTAAATGTCGCATTTAGAAGGTCCTGGACTGACGCCGAAGTTATGTTTATAACAAAAAAATATTAAGGAAATAAAAATAGAATATAGTTCAATGTTTTTTTTAATGTTAACAAATAAGCGCTATGTTTCTTTAGCATAGTATAAATAATAAAAAAACTCTTTGCCACCAATACTAAAAATAAAAAAAACTAAACATCTACTTACTCAATAAGCGTATCTCTGAAAAAAGAAAAAGTAAAATATCAATAAGTCATGCTTCAAATATACGGCCAGCAAAAAAATAAAAAAAAATATTTATTATTTCATACTATCATATCGCACAGTAAGAATTAATTGTAATTTTTTTAACAACTCATGTTTAATAATAATAATAAATAATAATAATATAGTAAGTAATAATAAATAATAGTATAGTGACTACTCATAAATTTTAAATTGTTTAAATTAGTTAATTGTCTTTCTTAGTGTACGATACGATAAGCTTTAAAAATTAACGTGCTAAGGCTATACAATACATAATTATGTTTGAAATAAATAAATGCATCACCTATCTTTGAATAAAATATATTTTTTAAATTAGTAAGAATGTATGGCAAAGACAACCCTATGTTAGACTCTCTTATTTCTACTCTCCGCCGAACTTAAATACAGAGAAATATAAATTTTATCTTAATATATAAAACACTTCGATGTGTGACGAAACAAATAAAAACTACTGAACTTAGAAAATTGAAATTTGTCATGTACTTTTCTTGAGGAGTACTTCCTACGAGAACGGAAAAAATTTTTTACGTTTTATAGTCTATCTCTATATCTCTATAGCTCGTTATCTATACATATATTAAAATACATATGTATATCTAAAAATAATATTGTAACAATAAGCTAAGATAAATTGAGATATATTTGCGGTTAATCCACACACATTATACGTGGTTTTAGTTCAAACACATTTTATTTCCATTATAATATATATTATAATATATATTTCAATATAATTATCTATATAAATAAAGTCTAGTCTACTTGGCCAGTCATCTCATCAGTTACAATGCCACAGATATTGTAAATTAGTATGATGTCAAACAATTCATACTAAGTATAGTACGGTCAACGAGTTGGTGCCGCCCTGAAGTTAGCGTACACCGATTTATTTTAGATTGATTGACTTGAATTTTTCTCACTTTCGATTATTTTCTTCCCGAATAAACGGAACGGAACTAACGGAACTTTCAGGAACAGTGTCTTAACACTGGGTTCCCTCTGCCTACCCCGCTGTGTGCGGGAGAGCAGCGTGAAGCTCATTTATTTTTTTAAACAATACGGAAAAGTTCACAAAATCTAATTTCAAGGCGGCTGCGACCCATGGATCTACTGTATTGCTGGAATGTTTGATTGACTGATTGATTAGAGGTCAAGGTTTGATACATTCGAAATGCCATAAATAAATAATTGAACTGACTGAATTTGGCGTCAGTTAATGTTGCAAGGTTTCGTGAAATTAAAAAATATTTTCTTAAGATTATAATTATAGTTTAAATTTAATAAACGAATTATAGTAATATATACTTACAGTTAATAGTCATGCAGTATTCTGAAGAACCAAAAGAAACAACCATAGGCTATATTTATTAAATCATGCAAACCTTGATGCATAATAAAAAAAAAAAGAAAAAAGTCATAGATTAAACATTACCTTTCAAAATTGTTAGGTGGAGGTATTTCCGTCACCTTAGGCAAAGAAACCACAAGCTTAGACTGAAATGCAGTACTAGACGATTTAATTCTAGAAGCAATTACAGAAGTGCTCTTAGATATAGTTGTTTTAAAATGTCTGTCTGTTTACATATTTAAATGATTAAAGAATAAGTGAATGTTATGTGATTTTTTATTATATTCTTCTCCAGTATAAAAAAGAAGAAAGAAATTAGTGTTAAGCGCACTTTGTCTTGTCGTATGAGATAGATAACATTTATGGACAGGTGTCCCAATACGCCTTTACTTATTTCATAACGATAAAATAGTATATATAAGTGATATAATACTTAAAAACCACTCAAATGCTTGTCAGACACGCATATCGGTGGTTCTATTGATTATTATGTAGGTGCCTACTTCATATGACCTATGTGTAAAAAAACTATTAGATAATTACAAAAAAATACAGGGCACGACGTTACGTTACGCAACGTTCATCTTTAAATAGTGGTAAACTGGAGAAAAAAAATGTAACATAAATGGAAATGTACCTAGAGACATACTTTTCTATAACCTTTCTATAACCTTATACTATCTTATCATGAAAGAGTTAAGATTTTAATTTTAACTGAAGGGAAATTCCTATTTAAAGATACATTTGGTAGATTTTATGTTTGACTTCACTTTAAAAACGTAGCGGTTGTAGGTTCAATAAAAAAAAAACAGATAAAATTACTTTATAAATATAACTTTTGCCGAATGGAAGGCTGTCTGTATTTACACAATGCTACCTCTGCCTTAAAAGCGAAATGATGGTAAAAGGTCAATATTATTGCATTACCTACATACTTATACATAATATGCGAAATGTAAATTCATTTTAAACAGGTACAGTAGTAAAACCATATCTATGTCGTAAATTTTCATTTTCTGTTCATTAATTTTTAATTGAATTTTACTATTGAATGTAAAATATTATAACATATTTGTGGCCTTTTTACATTTACAATTAGCAATTATAAATAAATTATTAATAGTCATGTGCTATCGCCGCGAATGATTATAAGCCCGGTGGCTGTGAATTCTTCCTGATTCGGGGGAGATTGAATATATTTAATAAGTAAGACAGATCACAGCGTTGAATTCCACTACTCAACACAATGTCTTTTACCCAATCAAAAATCGTAGAACGGAGTGCGTTAACACTTCGGGATAAAGTGAAACAAAAAATAAGAATATTTAATAAAATCCCGTTTTTTTATCTTCATATTATTTTACTGTCGCATTAACTGATACCGATGCTAGTCAACGTTTGAACTAAAACAGTGTTCATTTATACGCCCACAAATTATACTTACTTATAAATATCGAATACACATATTTCAAGTATCGTATATCTTAATTATGTGATAATAGATCTTATTATACTAATTGATGGAAGTCTAGCTGCTAAACTGCTAAAGTCTAAGACTATTATGAGACATAATTTTATTAAGAAAAAAATAATTCACTTTAGTAATACATGGATTATTGTTAACTTCACAAAAACTATAAGTTAATTACGAAGAACAAAACAAAAGCACGGACGATCAGTCTGTGGCGTACAAAGCATCATAAAGAAAAATAAATAATTATTAATCAATTTAATTGTACATAGTGAAAAATAACGTCGCTTTCTACCGATGTTCCTACTATTAGTTTTTTGAAGTTACTCGACGAAATTTAACATAGTGATTCAAGATGATGGTTTATGAATATTTAATGTATATTAGTGTAGAGCAAGTCCGAAGTCGCGACCACTACTATATTTATACACATTATACTCCCATATGTCTCCAATAATCCATTCATTAATAAAACTAAAAAAACAAGTAAACAGACAAACACCATAAACAACATGAAAAGCAATATAAAATCAGAAATCACAAAGCTAAGTGCACACAAATTGTTCTGTAAGATACGTGCACAATCAAAACAAAAACAATTTGATAAAAAAAATAAATGGCAGAATTTGAAGCTGCGAACTTTATTATTGCTTAATATAATAGATGCTGATAGCTAGCTAAGCTATACTCTCTCCGCCGTCTTTAATATTGTTTTTTTTTTTTACATTTCTTTTATTATTTGAAACACTTAAACAAAAATGCAGTAAGCAGCTACCTTCATATATGCCAAAAACATAGAAAAAAACACTACAAGTACAAACAAATACATAACTAAAATAACCAAGAAACTGTAACATTACTAGTTCCTACCTTCTCGTCAGGTCTAAATCTTGTTCGGTTTGCAAACTATCATTTAGCGATACATAGTAGAGTATGGAGAATATTAAAACTATTATAATGATGAGTTGATTCCTCCGCGACCTGTACCACCTCTTCGACATGGAGACCGCCATCTGAAATAATTTAAAAGAACAGCATAATTATTAAATAATTGTATACATTTTTACGTTTTTCATTCAAGAATTTCAACATATAAAATAATTGTCAATTCTACTCAACAAGTTGATTATTCAAACATAAAAACATTAATTAATAATAAATAAATATAATTAATAATAAATTATAATCTATATATATAAAAGGACTTGTCCTCACTGACTGAGGTAAGACGCACGCACAGACGTAACCGCTGATGGTAGAAACATGAAATTTGGACAGATGTTTACTTTCATAATCTGGACATCCAATAAGAAAGGATTTTGAAAAATTTAAACCCTAAAGGGCTGAAATAGTGGTTGAAAGTTTATATGGAAAAATCTTTAAATAGCCACAGATTTTTATAAAATTTGAAATTTAAACTCTTAAAAATATTTCATTCAACACCTGTTTCGTGGTTTATTAGAATTTACCCCTAAGCAATACGCAGGCGAAGCTGCGCGCGTCCGCTAGTTTACAATATAATAAAACAATGGAAAAAGTGTCTATACATGATATATTACGCTAGTTAGATTTTCCTGAAACGGCATAATAGTATTTAAACTAGCTTTAGCCTGCAGCTCTCCCGTTTTTAAATGTTTTTTTTTTGGAAAAGACAATACAAGCGACCACCGTCCGACAACGCCCCAGTCGTGGCTGCTTTGCCTAACATAGGTGAACTCCCAGCCCGCTCGACGGCCGCAAGCCGAGGTTCGAGTCCCGCAGGGGGCGCACTTACGATCGTCGACTTCCTCACAGGCATAGTAGACACATAGTGCTTTCATTTCTTCAGGGACAGAGTACTTCTTTAGTCCACTTTTAAAAAAATTAATTTCATGGAACTTGGCAGCAAGGAGCCAGGACCTGAATAGTGGAACTTTTCAGAAGTTACTAGTAAACCATTAGGCTAAAAAACTTATAGCTCTGAATACATTCCATAGCACTTAGTGTAAAAATGTGTGTGTTTCTTAAACTTTTCAAAGTATATAATTATTAATTATATTCCTTTTATACTTTAATATCATTTATTACAACTAAGAATAACTACATCCTTAATGTAAACAATACCCAAGTGTAATCAAGTAACCTTTCTATACAATAGACATTGTTTGATGGATGTGATATTATTTACCTACTATGAGGTTTACCAATTGATACCTGATAGTTGTGGATTCAATTCTCATTCCGGGGTATGAAATATTAAACATTTAATTTTTTTCGTTCTGGTAACAAGACAAAGGGCAGGAGTTGAGTTGCACCACTCAATTCAATGCAGTGCAAATACACATGTGTTGAATTCGGCAGAAAATTTGAAACAGAGTCTCAATGCCAAAGGCTGCGAAACCAAAAAGAAAAGAATTAGATTATATTCAAATGTAGAGGAAAATAAATATTCCCTATGTAGAATTGAACCCACTATCAATATTTGTTTACATTATAACAAACAAAAACAGGAAAACATTAATTTCAAAAAACAATTTGTATAACAATAAAGCTCTGTCCATTCACAATTTATTCAAAGAAGTTTATTTTCATGCTGAATGTTGAATGCTGAAGACACTGTTGTATTTGAATATATCTTACAGGGCACATACAACTAGCAAGGCCACTAAGAGTGAATGAAGATGTGAATTAATGAAGGTTGCATTTATAAGTAACATGTTAATGTTCCCCATTTCTATGCAAGTGCAAAATTCATAAAAAAATATTTGTAATAATGAATTGTATAAGACATCAAATTTCTCTATAAAAATAAAAAAATGTGATATTTCTTTATGGTCTTCGTGACCCTCATATCATATGAACATTTATTTAAAAGTTTACATTCAACGCAATATCTAAACTACAAATGAGAGGTTTTAAAGATTATTTTCTAATTTAGGTAGTTTATTTGGTAGAATTCAATTAGATATTGCATGGCAATATCTCCAGCATTTGGCAGAAAATGGGGAACAGAGTGTCTTAACACTAGGTTCTCTGCTTACCCTGCTGACTTTTAAGTGTCAGTTAGTTATTTTCACCTTTATTATAATTCTGAGGTGGACACCAGCATTTTGTTGAGTGGTCATGGTTTCAATAGAAAATATATTTTTTTATCTAAATGAACATTTATAAAAAGTTTTTATTAAATTTAGGCAGAAGGTACTAAGCTATAGAGGAACTTACACTCAATTTCTACTTATTTAGAAATTTTATGATATAAATGTTACATATTTTATGAAAATAATGGAATTTAGTCAGATTGAGGACAATCTAACTAAAAACATATTTCCTGTTAACAACAACTTTATTGTATATCCAATTACTTTTTTATAATGTCTCTCAAAGAAATTAAAGTAAAACTTTCATTCAATACATACATAAATCTTAAGAAACAACTATGAATTATCTATTCCAAATTCGTAATTATCTATATACCTTATAATAAATGCGAAAACAATCATTAATGTATAAGTTTTTTACATAACTGCAACAACTAATTACATATTTTTAAAATAATAATAATAAATTGACGCTTCGGTCGTCAATTATATTTAATGAAATAGCATAAGAACATAATATTAAATTTACTATTGTAATCCAATTATTAAAGAATGTTTTTACTTTTCTATATAAATAATTAAATTATTATTACACAAATTACACTTACCTTAAAAAATAAATAAATGACTAACTTTTCCTCTATAAACAGTCCAAAATCACATTTGTATTCACCAACAAAAAGTAAAATAGACTGGAACTTGCAAGCACTTACTCTATATATTGAATATTTAACTTCAGGTTTTATAATCGATAAAAAAATAATAATAATAATATGAGCTTCAGACAAAATGATAAACAATAAAAGACATTTCTCTTTAGTAGCGATGCAAAAACTGTTCCATTTTACCGAGATGGGTAAATAAAGTGTTGCCAGATTGGTTTGTTATTCCGTTTTATTGACATTTAAAATTTGTTCTAACTAAATTACATTGTATTTCTGGTATTCATAATAATGATTTTGAAATTTATATTCTATATTTAATGTAAACTTGGAATGTCAGCAGTGGTGTTTTTACATCGTTTCATTTATTTTTCAGCTCCTCAGTTCTCCATATTTTTCACAAATTCCAAACATTTTGTGTTATTTCAAACATTTATAAAGTAATCAATTTGTTTTTTATTGAGTCTGATGATGTATTAAATAAAATTATTGCTTATATAAAATATTTATATCACTTCATATAAATGATGGCTCCACCCACATATTAGGGAAAAACTATTGTAATGGCAGTCTTGTTGAAATCGAAATCTTAGCTTCGCAGCTATGACATTGACAGTGACATAAATGACCTAAATAAATTAGAAATCATGAATTTTACAGCGTATCTAAATTCGAAAATCGATATAGATAATCGATATGCGAAGGTACATAATTATATTCGGCTAAAGTTATATTTTATAAACAATAGGTTGCGTAACAAATAATAAATAACTGTTATTACTTACTAAACTTAAATTACCTATATCGATATTTATAATTATTAATACAATCTAATAAACAAATATTTTATGTAAGTATGATGAACTAACAAAATATTACATTAAATTAAATTTATTTTAAAGTACATTGTCCTTATCGCCGTGAGATAAATACTGTTTATAACTGTTATGATTAAAAATATCACTCATCGTAAACGCAAAAGATCGTGCAAAGTGAAGTAGGTTGAGTAGGAAGGCAGACCCTGGCAATAGTCGGGATTAATGCCAGGAGGAAGGAGTAAGAAGAGACAAAAGGAAATAACTTGCGCTTTTTTAACTAAACCATCATCTAATTACTATAATAGTGTAAATAAGGTTCTTTTTTTCGCTTTTTAGCAACCTTTTTGTTTGTATTTTATGCGTACTGTTAAATACAATATGTACGTAAAAAAAATCCTTGCAGAGAATACTGGTTACCTACTTTTAAAATATTTTCATTTCGTCGTTAAGGTAAGTTATCGTGCAAAGATCGATTTTTGGGCTGCCTCGCAGTAGAACAGATGCGATCATTGTGGGTTCTAACATCACTACTGAAAAATGTTCCGCCACAAAGCACGCGATATCTTGAATTTGGATGATAGAGAACGGGGTGTTTGACATTAGCTTCTTCCTATCCTGCCATGTGCGGGATAAGCCGTGAAGCTAAAAAAACCAACCAAGTGCGAGTCGCGACACACGAAAGCTTCTAATCTAAAAAACGGCAAAAAGTCACGTTTTCTTGTATGGGACCCCCTTAAAGTTTTATTTTATATATTTTTTTTTGTGTTTCTTGTAATAAATAGGGGCAACAGAAATATATCATCTATAAAATTTCAACTGTCTCACCATAACGGTTCATGAGATAAATTATGGTGACAAACGGACGAACTGACAGATGAGTCATAAATCATTTTACATATTGTGAACGGAACTCTAAAAATCAGAAAAAGTTTATCTATCTTATCATTGTCTGTCTTATCACGTTATTTTGCGTAATATTGTAAGGACCTAGCCTAGATGATGATATGCATGCATTGTGTTGTTTGACGTATTATTTAACCATAGAGTATTCACGTATGTAATATATGTAAATTAACATAAGTAGACATTTTAAAATAATATGGAAATCAATTCTTATTATATATTGACTAGTGAAAATAAATCAACCTACAATTCATATGATCCGTCGTGGCGCAGGGCGTGCGACTTATTTATGGGTTTGATTTCCGCTTGGGGGAATAAAATATATAATATTATAAACACTTCCGTTTCCCACTTTACATTAAATTCTCAACGCCGCGCTCACCAGAGCGAGAAAATGAAAAAAAAAACATATAGAAAATATTATAATACTTTCTATATTTGTATATAAAAACATTTGGCACTAATAAAAATTATCAATTTATTTTTTTCTAACTAACAGAATATCATGCTAGTGGCCTTAAACCCCACGGCCCACTACCTTATGTAATGATGTGATGAAAGATATATCGATACGTTTCACTTCCCTACACAGTAGTTAGAGAGTGGTCGTATATTGTGCAGTGGTCGAATAATTCTCGTTTATTTTACTTTTTGTGGGTAAGTTTACATGTCTTTTATTTATTTATATAAATTATTATTATATTTAAAATATTTAATTTTTAAGCTTTAAATTTAAGCTTTAGTTATATTATATTAAGCTTTAGCATGCCCAGTATTATGTGTCTGTCTGAATAAATTATAACTTTTGCTTGTATCCTACAATGTTTTGAAAGGCTTCTTATTAAATAATATTTTAAAAATTGGCTTTTAAAGTAGTAAATAAGTAGAATTTATCAAATACATATTTTTTTTTAGATGAAGTAAAATTATTATTTTATGTTTATTTTAAAGCAAAAGTTATAAATAAATGATTAATTTAAAAAATGTTAAAAAAAAATAAGAACAGATTATCTTAATAATAATTGGATCTCTCTACCCTACTAAATACTTAAAAATATATATATATATATATATATATATTTTCATAATATTAAACTTAAGCATTGTTCATTCGTGCAATTCCTTTTGTACTACAACAATACAAGCAAAACATAATTAAACAACACAAGGTTACTTTACATAGGTATCTACACGTTAATTTGAATAGATGTAATGTAACGATCAAAGTTGCCATCCATTCCGATTTTACCAGGACAGTCCCATTTTAAGTACATATTCCGAAATTTCGTTACCCTATTAATATGTATATTAATATAAAATATATCTTATATAAAATTCAACAAGTTATGTATCGCCAAATAAGCGAAAATTAGGGAAACGACATCTCTTAACACTACACTCTATGTGCCTAAACTTACCGACAGACAGACAACACACAGACAAAATTACTTAGCTTTTTTTTTTTTTTTAGCTTAGTACAAAATTACTAAAATTAATTTCTACGAGAAGTAAGTTCCTCGCTCTCCAGAGCGAAGAAGAGCGAATGTGTTCCCCCAAGTGGAGATGGAACTCGCAACCATCACGTTAACAGTCAGAGGCTGTGACGTTGACATGTGTGGCGTTACTTTAGCAAGAAGGCGTATACCGTCCTAGAATTCCATAGTGCCTTAATGAATGTGAGAAACAGAGTAATTCTACACTAAATTTCCTTAGGTTAAGTGACAAGATAAGGAAATATTAATATTTATTACGTATGAAATTGTTGACAATTCTGAGAGGTAAATGTGACATCTATCTATTAGTCACTAGTTCCTGCCTATGACATAGTGTGAATAAAGTAAATAAAATTTAAATTAAACTATATATCAGCTTATAAACTACGTAGGTGCATATAGGTACATTTATTTGTATCAAATATCATCGACCAATTAGGTTTATTCAAATGAAGAACGGACTATCTTAAATCTTCAGTGGCTGTGAAGTATAAATTGTGGGTTCGATTCGCACTTAAGGGAATAAACTATTTACATTTCTTCGCTCTGGTGTCGAAGTAAATCGATATTACCTACATCTTAGTCCAACCTTGTTGTATTATACATTAGGCTAGGTTAAGTGTGGTAAATATTTGTTATCGTCATTCAATAGTTTAATAATTAAAGTTAATAATAAGTTCAGCCATCTCACACGGAATATTTCTGTAATAGGCCGAATATGACGAATAAATAGATAAGATAAGAAAAAAAAATAAAAAGTCTATGTCAAGAACATAAATTAACTTCCGTAGTCTACAAACTGATCGCAAAAAAAATAACGAAACATTTATCAATTTCAGATTGCAATGAAGTTTTTTATTGTCCTAGCGTCACTAGCGGCCGCGACCTTTGCTGATAAGAGATGTCACGGCGTCTACATTGATAACAGATACTATAATTTGGAAATTATGAAAGACGGCATAAACAATATACACGCTTTAGCCGTGAACACCAACGATAACTCTATTTACTTCACTTACGACGATTTCAATGTAACAATAGTGAGACGACTCGCTCATTTCGATCCTAATACTAGAAAAACTACAGTTATTCATGGCATTAATAACGCTACAGCCATAGCTGTTGATCAATTCTATGGAAAAGTTTATGTTGGTGGAAGCGATGGTTTATACAAAATAAATGAACTAAAACCCGAACGCTTACCTATAAATGATGATATAATCTCAATGCATTACAACGGTCTATTATATTTTGTTAATAGAAATAAACAAGCTTTTCAATTCGAAGATGGGTATGCGACACTTGTACAAGAGCTTAAAGGAACTAAAGTTGACAGTTTAATTGTAAATGACGATGATAATATAATATTTACTGATAACAAAAAATTGTATAGAATAAAAAGGAATAGTAGAATACTTAATACTCACGAAAAGCATGTAGTGAATGCAATCGCTGCCGATTCCTATTCTAGAGCCTTCATTTGTACAAAAGAAGGTTTGTATATGTATAATAAATATAAATTTGTATTTGATAAAATTGCTGATTTGAAAAATCTTAAAATGATTGCCTTTTACAAGACGAATGATTTAATTTACGCTGTAAATGATTTATTAGTTAAGCTTAGTTTAAGCTCTGTCGGTTGTTTTGAAGATTAGTTGTTATTTGAGCTGCATTTTTCGAGGTAGACATACATCTAATGTAAAAATAATGCAGCTGATGCCTTAAGTTTATTATATTATAATAAATTAATTTGTACATAATAGTTGTAAGCATTGTTTGTTTTTTTTTTATATTTACGCGATCCCACACATAGCAGGGTAGGCAAAGAGAAAGTGGGAACCTAGTTTTAAAACACTCAGCTTCGCTCTCTCCGCCGTATTCGGCGGATCTGAAATCTGGAGGCATTACAGGGTGACTGACAGAACTCAATGTCACACTTTGCCTCGACACCAGAGCAAAGAAATCAAAATATCAAATATTTTTATTCGATGTGTCGTTCACATTACACAGGCCTTAATACCTTTAATAAATTAGATACAAAGAAATCATTTTCATTTAAAACAAAATATTGTATTATCTGTGCTCTTATTAAAAATGTACAAACAACAACTGTAATATAAAAATTGTTTTAACTTAAAATATATAATAAATTATTTGTTTTTAAATATTTGCAGTTTTAATATAATAAATATAAATTTATTTTAATTCTCATATTCATAAATATATCGTCTGGCCGTATCTCCCTACCAATTGAAATTAAATTAAAAAGATATTGTCAAATTAATGTCAATATAATAATTTCAGGATATTAATAAATTGAATTATATTTTAATAATATCATGGAACTTAAATGGTTGCTGATATCAGGCTTTTGGAATGTGAGTATAATTTATAATATAAAAAAATATTTATTGTCCTTTTATGTAAAATATACGTATACACAAAAAAAGATCTACCTACCTCAGAGTATTATATTTTAGTAATATGTAATTAAAAACATTTTCGAGATAGATTTAAAAATTCTACAAATATATTCTTAGTATCTAGCTAGAGATACCAAGCAATAATAATAATGTATATTTATAAATTAATTATGTGATATTATTATGCGTGAAAATGCTCAAAGGGAAACATGAAGTGGAAATAGCAAAAAACAAAAATTGAGTGCTTAGTGAATCTTTTTATTAATTTTTAATTCTAACAAAGATAAAAACCGCATCCTTCAGATTTTTCTCCTTAAATAAGCTACGATACCGTAAATAAATATCTATTATTTTTATAATATTTTTTACAGTGTATAATAAAAATACAAAGTTTAATATATCGTGTGAAAAAGAACTATTACTATATAGGTATAACTTTTATTATGATCAGTTTAATTTGGGTGTACTCGTGGAGTTGGTACATGTGCGAGAAGGAAATTGAGCAAAATAATATACGGCCGTAAGTTGACTCAATTTTGACAATAATACTACTAATATTTTTCATTCCTATAATAACACTTTAAAAATGTAAAAAATATCCAAATATGTTTTTTTCAACTTTTAACAATACTTGTAATATCATAATATTTGATGAAAACAGTAAATTAAATGTAAATTTCAATAGATATCAAACTAATATGCACATATCTAGTGATGTTGGTTGTCAATTTCCATATGTTGATCCATTTTCAAATGTGGCTAAGAAATATAATAAGGATTTGCCTAAAGTAATCTGTGAAGGGGAGGACTGGGTTGAATGTAACGTGAGTTGAAGTGCTTAGACTTTCTTTTACAAAATTTTACGTATTATTTGAGTAGAAAGTGAGATATAAACAAATATTTTATTATTATACACCGTCTATTGATCCATTTGTATACATCAGCTTCACATTGTATGCCATACATAGTAGGGTAGGCAGAGGGAAAGTAGTAGTGTTAAGACAATCCGTTCGCCACTCTCCGCCAAATTTTTGGAGGCATAAGTTGGATGGCGGAGCTCAACTTCACTCAGCACCAACAAAGGGGCTTTTGCTTTGGTGCCAAAGCGAAGAAATGAAAATATTCATGAATCATAATTAATTCATAATTCATTCCCGTGAGGGGGGATCGAACTCAGAATCGTCACGTTAGTGTCACACACTTGTGCCACGACGGCCTTAATTTTGATAAAAGGAAATGCCTTTGAATTTAAAGAAAATAAGAATACTTAATCTAAACATTTTTTTCATAGATATCAGAATGCAAGCTTAACCAAAATATTTTAAATAAAATGAAAAGTTTGATATGTCACTATAAGGATATAATATATATAGATGATCACACATATAAAGTAGCTCATTCAGTTACAGTAATAAATGATAAAGTATATGTTTTAAATAGAAGTGATTTTGTAAAAGTTTCATGCTCTGGATACGATAAAGATGGGTTAGTCCTTTATAATATTTATTGATTTAATTGATCGTGAGTTCAAATACATATTATAAAAATGGTTAAAAAATAAAAAGTATATTATAAAAAATAAAATATATAAAGTAACTTTTGAATTTAAGTGCAGTATGACGTGCTCTAACACTAAGTTCTCTCTGCCTACTTTGCTATATGCGAGAGAAAAGTGAATTTAAATTAATATTGTTTTTTAAATTTAATATAGTTATTATTAATTAAATTAAATAAAACACTTTTCATTTCATAGTTTTAGTCTATTATCTAAAAGATGGCACGGTTACAAAGCGGGTATACGACCTCTTCCATCTCCTAAAGTGCCGGAAGGAAGAAAAAATTCCATAAATGTATTGATACTTGGTTTTGATTCCGCTGCCCGTAACGGTTTTATACGAAAAATGCCCAAAAGTTATAAACGTTTGGAAGAATTAGGTGCGGTCATACTTAAAGGGTAAGTAATTTGTAAAATTAAAAGACAATTAACTTTTTAATCTGTATATTTCTTTTTCATTCGTTTATCCATAATTCGTTCTTTTTTTTTCAATAACTTTTGATACATTTTTTCCCTCCTTCACGCTGTATTCCATATACAGTAGAGGAGAAAACCCCGTTCTCCACTTTCCGCCGAATTTTCGGGGTATTGCGGTCATAGTGGCGGAACACAACGCCGCATTTTTCTTTGTTACCAGAGCGAAGATATGAAAGTATTAAAAATAAATGCATCCAAAAAAGAAAGAAATAGCGAATTTAAATATTTAAAAAAAACAAGTAAAACTTTATTTTTGTTATGGGAATAGATTTTATTATTATTTATATTTTAGCTACAATAATGAGACGAATAAACGTCAGCCCAGCTGCACATTTGGCCGTACATATTTAATGTTAATTTCACAATTTTCAGCTATAACATAGTAGGTGATGGTACACCGGACGCCTTATTTCCTATATTATCAGGAAGAACTGAGTTACAGCATGCCAATGCGAGACAAAGATATTCAAAAGAAATACATTTAGACCCAGATTTATTTATATTTCATACAGCTAAGTTGGATGGGTAAGGAAGTGATAAAATATAGTCTTAGTCTATTTAGTTCCACATATATTGCAAAGCAAGGATAGAGAACCTCTAGCATTCGCTCTGCGTTTTAAGTTAATAATTATGGACTAAACGGAGTTCTAACATCTAACATTTTTATACTACTTTACTTACTTGTAACGTGTGATGAAGAATATTTTAATTTTAATAAGTCAGCATTTGAAAAATATTTGTTTTATTTACATAAATATTTCATCTTCTCGAATGGGAATTATTTTATGTTATTTTCTTAACCTATTCTCCTTTACTTTTAGCTATTTAACGGCATATTACGAAGACATGCCATGGATAGGTTCATTTCAGTATCGTTACAATGGTTTTAGCAAATGTCCCGCGGATCATTATCTCAGATCTTTTCTAATGGAGGAAACTAAAGAAGGCACGAAATGGTGGAATGGAATTAAAAACAGATATTGTATAGGAGCAAAACCACAATATATGGTCATGCTTAATTTGACTAAGCAGGTTTGAATTTTATCTTATTTCACGCAATTTATGTTATTTACTAAAAAAAATATTGTGAATTAATGAAAAATGTTTACGTCCCATCATTAATAGATATAGTTGCTTATGTATTCTACAGGTGTGTTAATTTTTAATTAATATATTTGTTATTTATGATAATAAAATTCTTATAAAAGATTTAAAACTATTGGACCATAGCGTTTTGCTTAACATTAAAAGTTGTAAAAAAAATAATGCTTATAAGTTCAAATCTTATTTGGAAGCTGAAAGATTTAACCAGATATTGATGATCGCGCTTTGCCTTGTTTTATACTTACTTCATAAGTACTATATACCATATAATAGATTACATCAATTAGTTATTAACATATTTTATATAATTTTAGTTTATAAACATGAAAGACAAACGTTTTTGCTTCACGTTCATAGCAGATATATCTCATGAGGATTTTAACATGATATCTACAGCAGATGAGGATATTGTGGAGTTTCTTAATTATATTAAATTTAGTGGGAAATTAAATAATACTTTGTTAATCGTGATGGGTGACCATGGGCCTAGGTTAGTTTTATTATTTTTTTTTTATTTTGTGGTAAAAATTGATAACAAATACGAGTATAGCGGCGTTGAGTTCCACGACATAATCCGCTATTCCTCGAGAATTTGCCAGAAAGTGGGGAATGGAAATGTGTCACGCTACGACGTACTATTTATTTTTTCTGATTAAATATCCATTTTTAAGATTCTCACCAATGCGAGCAACATTACAAGGCAAACTGGAAGAAAGATTAGCTTTTATGTCTATAATATTGCCAGATTATTTAAAAATAAATCGGCCCTTAGCTCAGATTTCTTTACAAAATAATGCCAATGTATTAACAACGCCGTTCGATATTCACACTACTTTATTAGACGCTATGGGCTTATATAGTCGTGCCAGTAACTATGTCGTGCCAAACGCTAAAATAAAACGGGGACTTAGCCTTTTAATGCCAGTAAGTGGCTTTTTTGTTGCTTTTCTTAATAGAGTAACCGTAGTAATTAGGATTTATGAAGTAAATTAGATTTTAGACATTTGGCATTGCTATTTTTTTAATTATTAGTAGGTACTATTTTTTTCGGACTTTATGTTTTCCAATATCACTAGGGGGAATATGTATTTTTATAATATACGAGAGAAAACAAAACTAAAGAGACCTATGAAAGGACGGAGATTTGCAACGATTGAAGAGATAAAGACTGCATCACTGGAAGAGCTCAAGGCTATACCGAAAACTGCTTATGAGAAGTGCTTTGACGATTGGAAAAACCGTTGGCATAAGTGTATTGTATCTGAGGGGGATTACTTTGAAGGGGACAACATAAATATTGATAAATAAATAAATATTTTTTCTTAAAAATACAAAGTCACCTTACTTTTTGAACACACCTCGTACATGTTTAGTGATGTTGAAAAATCCATTCGATATCCACACGGCTTTATTAGATAGCATAGGCTTTATATATAGTCGTGCCAGTGACTATTTTATGCCAAACGCTACATATAATTATAAAAAGAAAAATTCTCTAGTATTTTTAATTAATTATCTGTAACTAAGAATTTTTTTTTATTCATTGGAATAAAAATATTGTTCGCCCGAACAGGGACTTGAACCCTGGACCCTTGGATTAAAAGTCCAATGCTCTACCGACTGAGCTATCCGGGCTATAAGATTTGTAAGCCAATTCATACATAACTAAATATATTTCACGTTTGATTTATTTCTTATTTTACTTTTTTAATTTTACCTCTATTGATAAAACTAAGACTGTTATTACAGTTATTGTAGAGCTAAGCGAATTCATGCTATTGTATTTTTCCGTAGTCGATATATTGTATGATGAGCATATTTAAAGAAATACATATTTTTAAATTAAATTACATAGAATGTTTCTATGATATTTTGCTTTTGTATCTTTTTGAGAACAGAGTGTCTTAACACTAGGTTCCTAGTATATGCGAGACAGGTACAGCGTGGAGCTATTATTAGGTAGCGTCTCCTGTAATATTTAAAATTTTCGACATTTTGCGTATTGAGTGGCGAAACTCAACGCCGCGCTTTGTATTGTCACACAGACGGCCACAATTATAGAAGTATTATACACAATTATACATATATAACCAATTTCCAGATACCTAAGTCTCGGTCTTGTGACGAAGCTGGTGTACTACCGCATTGGTGCGTTTGTCTCAATACAAAGTGGTATAATGTATCACCTAAAGACACAATGTATAAGAAAATTGGAAATTCTGTAGCTAATTTTGTTAATAACGTCACTTACGAAATGCGGTTAGTTTTCTTTTTGTTTAAATTTTATATTTATTATTATTTATTTATAAGAGTTAGTTTTTATGTTTTATATAAAAGTTATTCCTTTTAAAATGTCGGCGTTTATGGGTTCTATACCAATTCTACATAATGAATAAATTGTAAGTCATTCGCTTCGAAGTTCTAATGTATAGTCACTCAATATGCAATGTCTACATGGAAACAAAAGATTTTTAAAAAAAAAATATCAATAATTTGATGGACAAAAACACCTGTCTAAATAAAAGAGCAACTAATGAATTAGGTACTAATTTCTTTTCGTTTATTTTGTTTCTTTAGGTGAACTTCAGAATTATTATTTTAACACAATTAATAACAATTGAGCTATTCATTAAATATTTAATTATTTCATATTAATAGTCTTATAAATATTATATTAAGTGAATGTTTTTGTTATAACCTTCAAGAATAATAATGATTAGCTTAAACTATGATTATTCTTAAGGGTTATCTTCACCAGTGTGACAAATTGTACCTACAGAGGAATTTTGATTTTTTTATATAATAAAAAAAATATTGTAGATCTTTATGCGTGAAACGAGAGCTGATATCTATAGAATGGGTGACACATCGAAGTATAGATAGCAAATCTTTAGAATCTAATCAAAATATATATTATCAAGCTATGGTAAGAAATTAAATAATAATATATTTTTTTTCATTTTCACGCTGTATCCCGCACATAGCAGAGTGTAGGCAAAGGCAACAGTATTTGCCTTTGCTATGTACGGAATGTAGGAACCTAGCGTTAGGACACTCCGTTTTCATTAAGACAATTCCTTTCCCCGGTTTCCGTTAACTTCTGGTAGCATTACGTGTTGAGTGGCGGAACTTCGGGGAGGCCGTGTGGTCCGGGCCTATCCCAGAATAATCCAATACACAGAAATTTTAGTAACAAGAAACATAAAAAAATAAATATATAAAATAAAAAATAAAAATTAAATGCTAGCAATACTGATGAACCAAATCTAAATATTTTTTCATTTTATAAGAAAATATTTAAATGTTTAAGTAAATAAATTCATTTCGCACTAATTTTTGTAAATAAGTACAGTACGGTCTCTGAGTCCGCCACAAATTTAGCTGCAAATAAATATACAGATTTGGTTTTAAGCGTTTTGAAAGCCTGCGTAAGGTAATTACAATAAGTAATTATTTACAGATTATAATGAGTCCCGGTCGTGCTGTATTTGAAGCCTCAATACAGTACGATAGCAAATCAGAAAAAGTTATAATATCTGATAGAGATGTCTCTAGAATTTCTGCGTGAGTGTTTTCTTCTTCTTTCTTTGTTTTTAATTTCTTTTGTGGCGTATCGTAGTGGCACAAGCGTGCGCAAGCAGAGACGGTTGTGGGTTCAATTCCCACTCGGGGGAATGAATTAATATTTTAATTTTTTTTTTTGGTAACAAGGCAAAGTGCCGCGTTGAGTTTCATCACTCAAGAAGTACACGCTAAGAAGAAAGTGTCTAAACACTAGGTTCTCCTTACACTTCACGATTCAGCGTGATGTTGAATAAAAATCTTTTTTGTAGGTATGTGTAAAAAATGCTTCTTTAAAAAAAAACTATAAAATCATTATTTATATAATAATACGTATGTTTATTGTATATATTTTCAGATATGGTAATGAGCCTGCGTGTGTGAGTGCAACACACCCACACTTGAACAAATATTGTTATTGTACGAATACGTTTAATAGAGTAATAAAAGGTTTTTAAATAATTTGAATGTATTATTTTAGTATATTATTATAATATAATTGAGGACGATCGAAGTTGATTTTACTAAATAAGAATTTTCTGAAAAATTTATACAGAAGTGTAAAAATAGTACCTACCTAAACTTTTTTATCTGAAAGCAATGACGGCTTTAACTAAAATCTCGATATTTTTTTTAAAAAACAAACACGAATTCATTTTCCGTAATATTTTCTCCGTATCCGGAAATAGCTCATAAAATCATCATTAATTTGTAGATTCTAAAAGATAAATGATTTCCTTATAATTTTTAATGTACGAATGGAATGTAAAAAGCTTCTTAAACTTAGCAAATTAATCAATCAAACAAGATTCTTCTTATCCATTTTATAGCAATAAATTTAAAAATATCTTATTAACAAATAAAATTACCATATATATTTAAAAAACGTCTTTTATTTACTAACATACAAAATAAACACTAATAATACTCGTAAAGGTACATTGGTAACTTGAAATTATATATTCAAGGCATTTACTGAGTTACATAAAAGTCGCTTCAATGGTACCCCGGAGGACCATAAGCGGGCTTGAACCCGTTACCGTTGTGGAATCCGTTGAGCGATCCAGAATAGTCTGGAGCATTGTAGTTGTAACCTAGAAGTGATAAATAATTTATGTCAATAAATAAATTATAATCATTGTCGATACATATTAATTTGTTATGATGAAAGACTATAGCCGCGATGGTTGTTTTTTCGATTCCCACTAGGGGAAATCCCTTAAGAATTCAACGGAAAGTGTCCTTTCCAGTCCTTTCCTATTAACACTTTCGTTACCGTAAGTGTTAATAGGAAAGGAGTGACTCGGGGAACCAGCGTTGGGAACGCTGTTTCCCCGGGTTATATAAACCACAAACACTGCATTAATGCATTTATATTTAAAGTTTTATCATATAGCAATAAAAAAATAATCTTTAGACTTTTAATTGAAATTTATCGTGCGTTATTCAAATGTCTACAGGAAATTTTCCTTATTTTCCTTTAGTCATTGTAAGAGTGGGCGTGTATTGTAAAAGAGTTAAGAATTTTTTTCCTTCCTTCCTTAACACCGTATCCCGCATGTGGCAGGGTAGGCAGAGGGAAGTTAGTTTTATAACTACACACACACATTTCGTTGGTGTTCGCGAAGAAATTACAACTTATTCCCGAGCGGGAATCGAACCCATAACGTGACGTTTACGACGTGACGCTACACCGCTTCGCTACGATGGGCATTGTACTTAATGTAGGTAGATATCTAAAATAAAATATCTAATTCTCATTTCCTCGTTCGCTCGTCAGCCATTCAACAAACAATGCTTAAAAAATTCAGCGAAAAATGGAGAACGAAAGTGTATGTGCACTATGTGTGCCTAAACTAAAAAAAATACCTTGATTGTTAGAATCTGGATATCTTGCTTCACCCTCGTATCTCACATCCGCGTGAAACCCAGTCTGCCAGTCGGCGTGATAACTAACTGTTGAGAGAATATAATATAAGAAATAAGAACTATAATAGATCTTCATGAACCACTCATAGACAGAGAGTACCTACTTTACTGTTAAAATATTCCGTTTCTAATTGTTCCTAATTTATTTCTTTATTAAAAGTCAAATAAGGGCCGTTGGCACAGAAGCGCATCGTGTTACGGTAAGGCCAATGTTGGTTCAATTCTCACTCGAGGGAATATATTTTTTCATTTCTTAATTCTGATAAGAAGAAAAAGTACGCCATTGAGTTTCGCCATTTAACACGCAATGTCTTAAAAATTGGGCGTTTGTCTTAGGTTTCTTCTGCTATATGTGGGATATAGCGTGTAGCTTAGAAAAATAATTAAATACATTAAAGTATATAATACCGATTTGAGTCCTTCCATCTGGTAACTGGACTCTATACTCTCCACGCACGACGTTACCATCAGACACCTCTCGTCTGTCGTAATCGTTGCCAGATTTGGCATCTTTCACTGAATAACCGAATTCATAGGATTTTGGCTGAAACAAATATATATTACATGTAAATAGGTAGATATTTAGAACTTGTCGTAACGCAGAGGTACAAGCTTGCGGCACGGTAAGTTGTGGGTTCGATTCCCACTTGGGGAAATTAAATATTTCATATTTTTATTTCATCCAGGTTAAACAAGAATAAGCAAGGATATTTTTTGACAAATATTTATTTCCTTACAATCGAGTAGTCTACTGAGTCACGATGTTCTCAATTTTATAATTGAAACTACTACCTTAACCGAGTAGGTACAACATATCTATGTAATATAAGGAAAAAATATGTAACTAAATACATACGTATGATATTATATCAGCGATTTATTCTACGAGGATAACCTTTAACATCTCCTGTCAAATAGAGCAATCTAAAGAGTAGTTATTAATTATATTTTTTATTTTATACCCATCTCATATTTTATTATTTACATGAAATAGGCTAAGAAACATACACGTGGAAAAAAAACACAGTGAGAAAGTTATCAATTTTCATTAAATATATACAGCGTGAAAATAAAAAAAAACTTGCTTAGAGTTACAACTTCGTTTTACCAACATATTTAAAAATAAAAGAAAAATATGTTAAATAAATATGTATTTCGAAGGATCATTTCCAATTGCTATTCCACAGTTTTCTACATTGTCAAGATTTATAATTAAGTTTAGTTATTATCAATTTAACGATAGAGCCGGGTAAGTGTTTTGCTAAACAGTTATATTTATATTTTAATTTTAAGTGATACGAACATAGTCTTATTGTAAACAGTGTTATTATAAAAAGTGTGAAAAGAAACGTCTAAAATAAGGTTCACATTTTTCCCCATGATGCAGGTTAGGCATAGAGAATCACGGCCTATTTTTTCAGATATTTACTGATGATTGGCGTAGTTTAACGCCACTTTTAGTCTATCAGAATTGGGGAATTAAAATATTATCTTTATTGTTTTATTGTAAGACTTCGCTTCGATAGGTACAAACCTATTGCACCATAGAAGGATATGGGAAATGGTTTCTAGAGCTATTAAATACAATAATAAACACTCTTCTAACCTTTGATCAATTCATCAAAGATATTGTTGCGTTTTAATAATAATTAATGACTTTATTAATTTGCCCTTGAAAATGAACATAAATATACAAATATGTATATTATATAAACATAGTTTGTTTACGTTTCATTTAAAATAAGGTGTGGAACTTACTGGGGCTAGAAATCCATAAGAATAACAAAATACCAAAAAAAATGTGCTAGTTAACTAAATTAAAGTAATAGATCTGATCTGATTTTAGCTTCACTTGACCTTTGCATCTTAGGCAAAGGGAACCTAGTATTAAGATATTACCAGAGCGACAAAATGAAAATAATTCTTGCCGCCAAGTATGAAAAGAACCCATAACTCTCGTGTTATAGTTGGATGATTTGCCGCTGTGCCACAATTCCTCAACTGCTTGTCAACTAAATGAAACTACAGTTTCATCTATAAAAGCTTTCTTTTTTAATATTTCAGCAAAATGAAGGCTCTAACAATAATTGTATTGAACATTGCCATCATCCACGCTGGAGTCATCAAGGAAGATGAAAAAAACCCATGTCCAGGAGTAAATATAAATGGAGTTTATCTCGAACCGGAAGTACTTAAGACAGATCTCGATAGACCTTACCAATTAGCCGTAGATTATAGCACCAATATTTTATACTTTAGCTACAGTATAAACGAAAAAGTTGAAGAAAGTTTTAAAAGTGCGTACATTAATTTAAATACAAAAGAGTTTGCTGATATAGAAGGTGTTTACGAAGGTTTTACACATGCTGTAGATCAGAATAAAAACGAAATTTACGTAGGTGGTGGTGACGGTATATACAAATATAATCACAATTCCAAACCTGAACTGATAGCTGAAAAAGGCAAGAGCATGTGGAATATGTTTTTCAAAGACGTATTATACTTCACAGATTTTCCATCGCAATTTCTAAACACATATGTAAATGGTGAAGTAATAAGATTTAAAGATTTAGAAAACACTAAAGTTGATCAATTTGCGATTGACAACGAAGACTTTTTATATTTTACTAATATAACTGGTTTGTACTGTCAAAGAAAAGGTTCCAACAACTCTACTGTCTTGATTAAGGAATTTAACAATGGTAGCGCCAGACAATTAGCTACTGATGTAAAGGGCAATGTGTACGTCTGTATGTCGGATGGAATATATAAAATTAATGAAGAAAGGACATCTATTGACAAAATACTAGACGTGGATGACGCGTTCGGACTGGCATTCGATAATGCCAACAATATAGTTTACTCGGATGACTCTAAATTGATACGACTTAAACCTAATAAGGAAAAGGCCTGTTAAGGCTAAGTAAGTAAACTGATGCTACGAAAATCTGGTGATGTTTCATTTTTGATTGGAATTTCATGATAAAAGGTAGAAGTTACATTTTGAAATAAATTCATGTTAAGATGTTCACAATGTATAAATATATTTCACCATCACCAAATGTTTGTTATTTTTATAGAATTACGCTTCTTCGCATAACGGAGTAGATAGAGAGAAATTGGTGTTAAGACATTTCATTCCCCACGCAACGCACAAAAATTGAGACATTGCGTGGCCGAACAATGCCGCGCTCTGTCTGGTTATCAGAGTGAGAAAATGAAAATGATATTTTATAATTAACCTAATTAGTGGGATATTTAAATATTATGCCACTACGGCAATATAGCGTCATCACAAAATGATAAATATATAGTAAGTTTGTATTTATGTGTGTATGTATAATAGCTCTGTAGAGATGTAATAAGCGCAAAGATAATAAATAATAAATTAAAATAAAAAAAATATCGGTTTTTTATTTGACTGTTCTAACAATATCAAACAATAAATATATTGTTGATGCGAATATCGTCTGTTCCATTATTCAACATAAATGTTATAAAAATGTCAGTAATTATGTCTTTACGCTTCTTCACAGAACGCAACGAAAATCTAGTGTTAAGACACTTCGTTGTACACTTTAAACGATATAATACAACATTTAAGAAGTACAACGAATAAGTGTAGGTACTCCCTAACTATTTTAATGATGAGTCGTTCTAAACGACCTCTATGCTTGTTTACACCAATTTTCTCGCACATCCGCGATGACAAATATCACGTAGAATTGAAAAAAAAAACATATTATACTAGGTAGCTGTTATTCTCTAAACGATAAGAACTAAATTACATTAACATTACTAAAGTAACTGCAAAGGATAATTGGTTTAGAAAGATTATAACATTTATTGGAGTCAGTTTGGAACGTAAACTGTTGTATTATACACGTTTAGTCAAATAAAAAAATATTTAAAAAAAACGTTCGAAAATAATTATAATTATTAAACAATTTAAAATAAAATTTAGCTTAAACAATCATGCGAAGGCATTTGATTTGAGTTTTAAGTGTTAACGAAGTTTTGCGTGATATAAATACAAAAAAAACCTAAAATGTTACCAATAATAATAAGCATAGCCATTTTTATTATGGGTATAGAAGCAAAATTCACTATATACGTAACAGATACACCAGTACAAAAAATTGGTAATCGACTCTACAAGCAACACCTCTTAACAAACGAATTTAAAGACGTCAAGGAGTTAACTTACGACTCTGAGGGTAAGAACTTATATTTTATGTACATGGATGATGTCATACAAAATTCTGGTCGAGCTTCAATCAATATTATCACCAAGAAATCCAATAAAATTAGAGGAATAGAAAGAAATAAGGCAACTGCTGTAGATGCTGATACCGGCGAAGTATATTTTGGTTCAGAAGACGGTCTATACAAATACAACGCTGCATTAAAACAAGCCGAATACACTGGCCTTTATAATATGAATATATTCAAAATAGTTATAAGAAATAACGCAATGTACGTCATAGATGCAAATGATCATATGATCTATAAAATTTACGATCGGGGAACTAGAGCTGTGAAGCAAGATATAGCAACAAGTGTTTTAGATTTCGATGTTGATTTTAAGAATAATATACACTTTGTGTCCATGTGTGGGGTCTATTGTGCCCCAAAAGGAGGGGAGGTGGTAAAAAATAAAGATTTGAAAGTAGTTTATCAATTTCTTCTGGATGAATATAAAACTTTTGGTGTGACAGAGGATGGTTTATATGAAATCGATTGTCATAATGGTACAGCGAAACATGTGGCCAATTTAGATTTTGCTCCAAGAAGCATAACATTCGGTGATTACGGTGATATATTTTATTCTGTTGATGACAGCGTTTATAGACTGAAACCGATAAATTCGTATTTCTTGTATAGAATACATAAACATGTTTTATAGACATCTTGATTTGTACCTTTTTTTGAATATTTATGTTATTTATTAAACAATTATAACATATTCTAATTTTAAGTATTGAATTATTATTATATTAATTTAACAAGTAAAATAATAAGTTAAGTAAATCTATTACATTTAAACGTCTTGTTTTTATTTTTATTTATCTACAAATATACATAAATCTATCCTTGATAATTAAAAAAATATCCCGCACACTGCAAAATAGGCAGAGGACCTGGGAACCTAGTGTTAAGACATTTCACACTTTCATATTTCATACCCACGAGTTGGGATCAAACCCATAACAAGTTGGTTTTGCAGCACACTTTTTGCCCCTACGCTACGACTGGCCTCAATTTTTATCTTTTATTCATATAATAACTATTTATCTTTTCTTTCATATAATAAAAACAAATATTCAATAACTAGCGGTGAATTCTAATAAACCATGAAGCACATGTTCAATGAAATATTTTTAAGAGTCTCAATTAAAAATTTTACAAAAATCGATGGCGATTTAAAGATTTTTCCATACAAACATTCAACCCCTATTTCACCCCTTTAGGGTTAAAATTTTTCAAAATCCCTTCTTAGTGGATGTCCAGATTACGGAAGTAAACATCTGTCCAAATTTCACATTTCTACCATCAGTGATTACGGCTGTGCGCGCGTCTTACCTCAGTCAGTGAGGACAAGTCCTTTTATATATATATATAGATAAATAGAATATATACGGCCTAAATTTATACAGTGCTTAATTTTTCAGAACAAATTGACTGTGGCAGACTACTACTACTGATCTTATAAAAGTTCCATGTTTTGGTATGGCACTTTAAAAGTAATAAAAGGACTTACCACTTCATTCTCATGACCGCCATGACCATGGTGACCATTGTGACCATGCTGGTTGTGATTTTGACTATGATCGATATTAGACGGCGCAAAGGAGTTAGGGGGCAAGTAACTGCTGGGAAGATTTAGACCTGAAATATGTCAATTAGTAATTAGTAAAGACTTATATTATAAAACTGGCATTTGTTTGGTTAGACGCGCTAAAACTCGGGAACTACTGATTATGTTTTTTACGTTGGGTAGTCCATTTAACTAAAGTATTATAATATGTGAGACCATCGCGGTGCAATAGTTCGATTCCTAGTGAGGGGAACGAATAAGCATATCCTTTGACTGGATTGAGAAGTATTGGCATTGAATGCTACAAAAACTTATTTTATTTCACTCCATCCTTAACTTTTCATTCCTTTACAAACATATTTTTAATATAAATATGGATAAATATAACTTCTACCCCAACTTGGATTTGAACCCCCACATGTCTTAAAATAATAAAAAACAACAACTCACCAGTCTTAGGAGGTAGATAAGTATTACTGGGTACATTATAAGAATTTAAGTTATACTCGTATTTGTTGTTTGGCTCATAATGGTAGCCCTGTACCGGAGGCTCTGACTGCACTGACACGAAGAAACTGAAGGTGATAATTATCTGCAAAAAAATGTCATATTCATTGATTGTTATTTGTGTTTACGTAGGTTCAACTCTAGTATGTCTTTAATAGTCTCTACTCTCAGATGATCTTAAATATAAAACTTAAAGAAGAGAACTCGGAAACATATTCTTTAAATTTGTAATCATATTTACATTTCCCACGCACCGAGAAATTTTTGATAAATTTACTCTTGTTACGGAGAAAAAATGAAAATAATTAAATCTCCCGAATGAGACTTGTACCCGCAACCGTCGCGTTTACAGTCATAGCTCCTCAAATTTGTCATCATGTCCATCTAAAGTGCAATTCTCATAGAACTCTACCAGGTTATGTAAAAGTCCAGCTAGAACACGTTCCATCACATTTGTTAGATTGTATGGGAGCATCGCTTGGGAACCATTTCCGTTGGAGAAAGAACAATGGATAGGTGTAAAATGAAAGTGAACTTGCTTGGTATTAAATTGACATAGTACTGATGTTATACATTATTTTATAAATTATTAGTGGGCGCGCGCAGCTTCGCCTGCTTATTTGCACCCTTAGGGATGAATTCTAAGAAACCACGAAATACACGTTCAATGAAATATATTTGAGAGCCTGTATTTCAATTTTTATAAAAATCGGTGGCGATTTAAAGATTTTTCCGTACAAACTTTTAACCCCATATTTACACCCCTAGGGTATGAATTAAAATAAACCACGAAACATATGTCCAATGATATATTTTGAAGAGACTAAATTTCAGGTTTTATAAATCTCGGTGCCGATTTAAAGATTTTTCCATACAAACTTTCAACCCCTTATTGGCACCCTTAGGGGGTAAATTCTAAAAAACCGTGAAACACATGTTAAATTAAATATTTTTAAGAGTCTGAATTTACAATTATATAAACATCGGTGCAGATTATTTATTTTTTTCCATACAAACTTTAAACCCCTATTTCACCACTTTAAGGTAAAAAATTTTCAAAATCCCTTCTTAGTGGATGTTCAGATTACGAAAGTAAACATCTGTCCAAATTTCACGTATCTATCATCAGCGGTTACGGCTGTGCGTGCGTCTTACCTCAGTCAGTGAGGACAAGTCCCTTTATATATATATATGAACATTTTAGACGCAACGATATGCTAACACAAGTATTTCGTTAATTAAATGGACAATCTCACCGCCCGGATAGCTCAGTCGGTAGAGCATTGGACTTTTAATCCAAGGGTCCAGGGTTCAAGTCCCTGTTCGGGCGACCGGTATTTTTATTGCATAAAATGAAAATTTTGAACGTCATTGTTGGCAATATAATAAAAAATATCTGTCACTACATAATAATACATGTGCATAAAGTGTTTTTTTTTAATTTTTTTGGTCGCATTGATATAAGATTTCAATTGATGTAGAGTTTTTTTTATGTTTCGAGTAAAACAAGTGTATCCATTTTTTATGACTTTCGTGAGTGTTGAGGGTTTGATTCCCACAATTCCACGGAGAATGGGAAACGGAGAGTCTCAACACATCTTATATGCAGCGTGGCGTTAAAAAAATGTAGATACTTATAAGATGATAAGCAAATTACTAGTTTTACGATGAAAAATCATGCAAACATTATCTTTGTTATATTAAGAAATATTGACTGACACACGTGAGATTTTCATACAAATTGTATGTAAATTATAAATAGCCAACTTTCATGGGAACTTCCTACCAACAAGTTACATCATTTTGCCCTCGAATAAACGATTTCGCTTAGTTTTTCTTGAAGTACACTCAAAGAAATCCAAATAATTCTTCTTCTTCTTTAACTTCCAATTCAATATCATCTATAGGAATATAAAAAACAACCAGACATAGTTATTAAGTATTTCACTGTATATGTAATATTATATGACGGTTGTGGGTTCAACGCCCTCTTAGGGGAACAATTTTATATATAATTTTATATGTACCTACTGTTTTTATATATTTACAAAACTTATACGGTTTCTGCAACCTAACAAAAAAATGTCTCTCACACATGTGTATAGTTGAAAATTGAAAACTATTGGACTATGTTAACTTTAGATACTTTCCTTAGGGAAATTTGTATGAAAATGAATTATAATTTAAACGTAATTCAAATTTCTGAAAAAAATTGGTGATAAATGCTTGACAAAAGAAAAACTTGCTAGTATTGAATGTATGCATTTCCCCGAATGATAATAGAACCCACAAGGGTGCCACAAGTGCCCACTAGAACTAATAGCCTCAATAATGAGACATATGGAATAACATCGTTCCGCTATATGAACAAAATTCACTTATGTCTGTAATTTGAAACGCATATTAAACTCATATCAAATACCAATTATGATCTCGTTACATTACAAAATTATGGAATGTATATGCAGTGAATGAAATGTTGACAGATTTACTAGTTTCCTTATTTTAGGTTCCCTATGTATCCCACATTTAACAGAGCACGCAGTGAAAATCTAGTATTTGTATTGTTCTTCACTTCTCCCTGATTTAGAGAACATTGCGTCTAAGGTGATTTTAGACAATATCATTAAAATACATCTATCTATTATACTAAGGCGTTACTTACCTTCATCACAGAATTCATTTTTGTAGTTGTGGGGTTTTATAATTATCTGTAACAAATAAACATATTTGAAATACAATATAAAAATAATATGATTAATATTTTTGAAAAAAAAAACGTCCTCGAAATATTGATATTGAGCACATTGCCGCTGCGTCCCGAAAATATTATAACAAAAATATAATTAGAAATTGAATAGAATAAATAAAATAAAAATTTAGAACACGAAACAAATTTTGCACCCATTTGTATTATAATATTATATTATAATATTTTATTTAATTTCAATAGAAATCAAGCTATTTTACCACAAGGTTAAGGCCTTTAAGCCAAGATTTATGCACTTTATTTTCAGAACAGATATTGAAAAAAATACCTGAACTCAGTTCATTGCCGAATGAAACCGAACAATAGTTAGAAATATTTTCCTATTTATTAAAAAAAAACAATGTGTAAACAAAAACTATTTAAAAAAAGGTTGTTAATTGTTTTTTAATAAAAACACTCTTCATCTTTTATTATACTAGCATAGATAGATACTAGGTAACAAAGATAATAATATAGGAATGGAACCTAAATCCTTTAAAACCGGTTAGACACATTTGTAATACCACAAGATCTATATAAAAGGGTGTTTCGGTGTTAAAAAAAATTTAATCCGCTTCACGCTGTATAACACAGCAGGGAAGGCAGAGGGAACCTAGTGTTCCCTTGTGAACCCTCCTTTCAGACGAAATTTCACTTCGGTTACTACACTTCAGTGTTATGTAACCGAAATGATAAATAGGCATGAATTTTACATTGTAACCCGCAACCGCTTATCACTTAGATCCTTGGGAAAGTAGTGTTAATTATTATGATTACTGTTAAAAGCACTAAATATAGTCTAGACTGAATTTTGTAAGTATTATGAAAGGTCGTACAGTATCTGAGTGTAGGCGAGATGATTGTAGGTTGGATTCCCACTTGAGGAAATGAATTATTTTCATTTTCTCGCTAGGCAAGAAGACAACGTGTGGCGTTGAGTTCAAGACGTAATGTCTCGAAAATTGGGCGGTGTGTATAACTTGAAGGTGTCTTAACTTAAGGTTTCCTTTAAATCTAAAAATACACTTTATGTACAACACGGAGACAAATATCACAAATATTTTTTTTAGTTCTCCGATTTTATGCAGAAATCAAATGTCGCATTTATTTGTATGTTATTAAATATTATTTTCTGGCAAAACATTAACAGAGTCGGTACTCTACTAAAAAGAAGATCAATAGATTAATTAGACAAAAAAATGAGTCTTGTGCATTTTACGCAATACGGTAAATGGACATTGATTAACAATTTTGCTTTTACTATTTATTTATTATGTTTTGATAATACATAACGCGGCGTTAATTCCCGCTGTTCATCAAACATTATTTCGAAATAGGACAACTAATCAAGATCGGAGCATCTTAACACTAGATTCATTCTGCCTGTCCTGCTATATGTTTGCGAATGGCGGAACTCAACGCCGCAATTCGTCTTCGCGAGATGTGTAAAAAATATATAGCTCCTTCAAAAAATTTTGCACCTTTTTCAATCAAATAAATCGCATTTTCGCTACTATGGCTTTAATTCCACCATTTTTAAGTAAATTTAGAAAGAATAACTTCCCACGGGGAAAGATACCATCGTTAATTACATTACATAAGTAAAAATGTTCAAACGGTGTTAAAATGCATTACAGTGTTATAGTTAAAACAATTTGCCGGTCACACAATTATGTTCATTATTTATCTTGTATCTGTGAAACTTTTCTTTTAATTTTAGTCAACCTTTTTTTTGTATTATAAGGTTTTTATAAGCACACGAAATATCAGAGAAGCAGAAGATATCTTGAAAAATATGAAAAATTACGATATTGGCAAACTTTATATCAATAGAGTTTGTAAAAGCATACTCGTAAAAGTCCACACAATTTTTGTCTAGCCTCCAGAATTCGGCAGAAAGTGGGGAACGGAGTGTCTTAACACTAAGTCCCCTAAGTCTTAATCACGTATTTGTTATGAGAGTAATGAAGAACAAATATAATATTATCAAAATAGACCTCAGTAAGTTTTTATTTTAAGCATACATAGCAGGGTAAGCAGAGGGAACCTATTCTTAAGACAAGTATTAAGACTCCATTGTCTACTTCCTGCCCAATTTTAAGGACATTGCGGTTTTAAACGCTGCGATTTGTATTAATACCAGAGCTGCAAAAAGCAAATAATACATTCCCCCGAATAAAAATCGAACCCACAACCATCATGGTTAATTAATCTTTAAAAGTAAAAATTATTCATATCAAAGCTTTACAAAAAACTTACTTTTAGAAAAAAAAAGCACAAATCAACAAATAAAAATGCGTTTCACGATACACAATACAATACAAGGCATCGGTTAGAATGAAACTGCGTTATAAATTCGCGAGTTTGTTTTTATATACTACAGCGCATCTTGATTGCTCTACTTTAAACTGTGGGTTAACTTTGATTATTTTATCTCTCATAATTTGCATATAGCATATAGAGTAGGGCAGGGTGGAGTATAAACATAGGAATTGGGTTCCGTGGCTACCCTAAAATATTCTGGCCCATTCCATGTTGTTTATTAATAAAAAATTTAACCTGTAAATAAAAAAAATACTTTTACACAAAAAGAGCAGGTAAAAGTTAGGATCAAGTCGAGTGTTCAGACTCTCCGTTATACACTTTCCGCATATTAACTCGGTTTTATTAGGGATGATATCTAAGAAGCTGAATTTGACCCACTTGTAATAATTTTATCGTCATGAAACTTGGCACTAAAAGTAACATAGGTGACAATACAATAATGTGGTATCAACGAGCTGGTCTGATGATGGCTCAAAGGCCTGCTGGCAAAATAGTACTCTTCAGAGGTTACTAGTAAACCACTCGACTTTAGGGTTATTTATTTTATAGCACATTCCATAACCCTTATAGCAACTAATGTATAAATACATGTTTTTTTGTATATATTTTTATTTTTATTAACTCCCTTAAATAGATCAAGCTATAACTAAGTATGTAATACAATTTACTATGTTACTAATATGGTTCAATCTTAATTTTTTTTCAGCTTTGTGTATTTCGCAGTGGCGCTGTAGACAGAGGCAACTAACTTACTGTTTAGAAACACACCGTGAAAAACACTCAATGAAAAATCATAATTCCCCCGAGTCGGACATTGAACCCTTAACTGTTCTAGGTTTATAATCAGGCATATTTGATTTCCGACTGTGCCACGACGGACTCAACAAAAATAAACATATAATGTAACATGTTTTGAATTCTATTTTAAGAAAAATCCTTGACGTGTACAGTACTCTACTTATTAGTTTAAGTAGAGCTTAAAGGCTAAGCTTATTGCACATAAAGCTCCTTATTATAACATACAATAAAATATAAAATAATTTAGGAGACCGTTATGGCGCAATATAATGGCTTCGCCCGCTTGAACTATCATTTATTAAATATATTTATGAAAATATTGTCAGTTTGGAGGGTGAATCCTAATAAACCATGAAACACGTGTTCAATGAAATATTTTTAAGAGTCTAAATTTCAAATCTTATAAAAATTGGTGGCGATATAATTCCTGAGATTAGATCATTCAACTAAACAAACTCTTCAGCTATTTAGTAAAATATTAATAAAAATAGTATAAATTCTAAAAAAATGTTTTTTTATGTACTATAGAGACATTCAACATAAGGTTTCCGCAAACAAAATTTGTACGCGTTACTCCTTTTATAGTGTATTTTCCGGTACACGTACATTTTTCTATATAAAACGCGGTAACTTTAAAGAAACTGTACGTAGAAACGTGATAATATCCTAACTGATTCACAGAGGCATTGACCTTAACTCTTACGTCATTTGTCATGCTTTTAATCGACGTACTATTACATACACCTGTAATTTATCGTATAAATTTATTTTTGTTTGGAGAATTTAGTAATACATTATTCCTTCTTCCTTTAAGTGATATATCAAGGCTTTAGTTAGGGGGCGTCTATATAAAATTGTTGTTTTAATGGACTACATATATATTTATAGTCAGGACCTATGACGCTGATACTATACATACAGACAATATAAAATGCCATTTGATTAATTTTTATAAAAATAAGTTAAGCTTCATGTGCACAAACAGCTAGCTTCTAGTTCACTGAACTAACAAAAAAACACACATAATGTTTTCTTTTACTAGAATCAAGCGGAATTTTCTAAATAAATAAATATTTCCTCCGCCATTTACCATGCAATGCCTTGAAACTAGAGCGATGTGTGGGTAACGAAGTGTAAAACACAATCTGACCTCTGCCTAGCCTTCTATATGCGGGATAAAGCGTGAAGCTAAAAAAATATATACAATTGGCTCGTATAATCGGGACTCTTAGCGGAAGACTCCCAGATACATTTTCATTGACAGCAATTTAAAATATTGTTACCAATATAATATTTTGAATATATATTTCGTAAAATTCTATCAAATGCAACGTATGTATTGTAAGAATTTTATATTTTTTTGCAAGAGTACTTGGTACTTTATCCTTATAAGTTGCTTATTCATTTATTTTTAATACAGCCCGGATAGCTCAGTCGGTAGAGCATTGGACTTTTAATCCAAGGGTCCAGGGTTCAAGTCCCTGTTCGGGCGAATACATTTTTTGTATTAACATACTCGTATAGAATAAATCTAAATTTTATTTAACAATTATTTTAAAGTTTAAATACAATTAATTAATAAATACATGATACCGTTACAAACCCATATCGTTGCCAGCTGAGACCGCGCCTCAAGCGGTAGTCAAGATGGCGGACCTCGGGTGCAGACCCACGCGACAGGGCGCGAACCGCAATGGGACTGTAATCTAGAAAACGTTCTATATATGTCACAGATGTCATACACGTTCTATATATGTCTTATTTGTGAAACACATGTTTGCTGATTAAGAAATGGTGTTTAACGTAATCTAGTTTTTTGAATTTGGCGCTTAAAGTGCTAACCAGAACAGGCTACTGCACCACTTCACTTTTAATTTTTGTTTTATACATAAAATTCAATAATAATATACAATGTTCCATTCTCACCATGTCAAGAATGTCTTCCGCCGAGTACCCATAATTTTGGGTCCTGTGCAGCTTCGCATGCTTCCCATTCTCTCTTTATCTGCCTCGATTTGCTTCTGCTTTGATCATCGTCTACTTCAATCTTTTACTGCTTCGGTCTTATCCGTTTCAGTTTTCATCTGCTTCGATCTTTTTCAGTTTTCACCCACTTCAGTCTTCATCTGTTCCAGTCTTCATCTTCTTCTATCTCCACCTGCTTCATCCTCCTCTTCTCTGATCTTCTTTTGATTCATTTTCATTTGCTTCGCTATTCACCGACTATAATCTTCATCTGGTTGGCTCTTCATCTACTTCAGTCTTCATCAGCTTTGATCTTTATCTGCGTTATCTTCTGCTTAGATCTTCTTTGCTTCAGTCTTCATTTGTCTCAGTTCTACATCGGTCTTCATCTGCTTGGGTCCCGTCAATGCTTCGATCTTCATCTGCTTCGTCTTCTTCTGTTTTTATCTATATCTACTGGTGTCCGTCATCAGCATCGATCTTCATCTGCTTCGTTTTCTTTAGCTTCGGTCTTCATCTGCTTGGGTCATCATTTACTTCTGTCTTTGTCTGCTGGGGTCCGTCATCAGCTTCCACTTCATCTGTTTTGTCTTCATCTGCTTCGGTTTTGGTCTGGTTTATCTGATCGTCTTCATCTGTTTCATTTTTTATCTGCTTCGATCTTCTTCTGCTTCATTTTTCCTCTGCTTCGGTGTTTATCTGCTTGGGTCTAAATTTATTTGTGTCTTAATCTGGTGCTCATCTTCTTTTGCATCTTCATCTGCTGGCTATCTACTATTGTCTTCATCTGCTGTTCATCTATTTTCGTCTTCATCTGCTTGGGTCGTCATCTATTTCTGTCTTTATCTGCTGGGATCCGTCATTTGCTTCGATCTTTATCTGCTTCGTCTTCTTTATTTTCGGTCTTCGTCTGATCTGATCTTAATCTGCTTTAATCTTTATTTGCTTCGATCTTCATCTGCTTCGGTCTTCATCTGTGTCAGTCTTCATCTGCTCTGATCTTCATCTGTTTCTGTCTTCATCTGTTTCTGTCTTCATCTGCTTCAGTCTTCATTTGCTTCGGTCTTCAATTGCTTCAGTCTTTATCTGTTTCAGTCTTCATCTGCTCTGATCTTCATCTGTTTCTGTCTTTATCTGCTTCAGTCTTCATCTGCTTCGGTCTTCAATTGCTTCGGTCTTCATCTGCTTCAGTCTTCATTTGCTTCGGTCTTCATCTGCTTCAGTCTTCATCTGTTTAGGTCTTCATCTGCTTCATCTTCATCTGATCGTCTTCATCTACTTCGGTCTTCATATGCTTCATCTTCATCTGATCGTCTTCATCTACTTCGGTCTTCATCTGCTTCGGTAGTCATCTGCTTCGGTCTTCATCTGCTTCCGTCTTCATCTGTTTCACTTTTTATCTGCTTTGATCTTTTTCTGCTTCAGTATTCCTCCGTTCTCAAGTGTACCCTTCCAGAGGTTCTCCAGCATCAGTTGGTTCTCTTCAGTGAGTGCAATGTCATCGGCATACATCATCAGCCATGGAGGTTGGTCCTGGGTGTGAGCCGTGACAGTAAACTAAATTAAATATGAACGAACTAAAAGCCGAGCCTTGTCGAACCCCCTACTTCGATCTAAAGGGTTTGGTGTCGCCAACAGCAGTCCTAACCAACGCGAATCGCAAAGCGGGATCTTGGTACATATCTCTGATAATCTCAATATAGGCCTCAGGGATCCCTTTGGATCGCAATGCCCTCCAAATACATTGATGAGACACACAGTTAAAGGCCTTCTGCAAATCTAAAAAGGCCGCAAATCTAATGCAGAGCTCTCCTTTTTTTCCAGTATGCCTCCATCAAAGTTCTGAGTAGTCTCTCCATTAAAGTACTGATTAAATTTGTGGTAACACCCAAGCCAAACCAAGTGTTGTTGGAAAAAAAATCATGCTTTCTGGTATCGATACTACAATAAAAATAATCAAAAAATTTTGATACAACACGCCATGAAACCGAGCAGGATAGAACTGTTTTTTTGACAAAGTAATATCAAAACTTCAATATCTTAAAATACAATCAATGCTCGCTATTACATTATGTATGTGAAAAAAAAAGATTTTTTTATTTATTAAACGAAACTAAATACGTAGTTTTTTTTTTTTTTTTCTNATCCATGGAGCGAGCCCCTCGAGCTATAAATACGTAGTGAAACGCCAGCTACAGAAGAGCGCGAACTGCGCGTAAACGATGACGAACTGAGCGAGCTAGTTTTGTCAGACCAGTGACGTCACGTGAGTCGGTTACGGCCCGACGGAATCTCGCGTCGAGCGCTTACTTTAAAGGACAAAACTCCAAACCTTATAGACGTACTAAAATAATTCTTTTTTTTGTTTTTAAAAGACAATACGATGAGCTAAAATTTAAATTTAGTGATTATTCTCCATTGTAGGTTCATTTCTGATTTTTGTACCAGTTATATATTTTACAAACACTAAAATTCGATAACAAATCATACTTATTTTATGTAGGATGTCACGAAATATACTTAGATTTGATCTAAATACTTCTGAATACGTGTTAAATGTGTAACCTTCCTCCAAGGTCCTAATTTCAATGCCCATTTGGTTTTCAGCTAAACATGTATTGTATCTATCTATACCTTAAGAAATTGTTATTATTTAAGCTTAAGATTTAAAGAAAAGATTAAAGGAAGAATAAAGAAGATTTAAGGAATTTAGGACAGGACATTCCACCCAATTTTCGAAACATTACGTGTTGAGTGGCGGAACTCAACGTTGCAGTTGGTCTTGTTACCAGAGCGAACAAATGAAAATATTATATTCCCCCGAATTGGAATCGAACCACCCGTCACCCCCAACCGTCGCGTTTATAGTCCAACGCTAAGCATCTGCGCCTCGGTGACCTTGGTAAATAATTAAACTTTTTTTTTTGCTTAGGAACAATGGCAAATTTTTATTTGCCATTGTTCCTAAGCCAAAGAAGCTTTGCTAAATGCAAAATAATTCTTATTGTAATAGTTAAAAAAAGTAATAAAATTTAGAATACGGGTCTGTTGTGGCGCAACTGCACCCCTGACTCGATGCTTCTGAGTTCAATTCCCACTGGGGGGAAAGGTTTTTACTTCCTCGCTTCCGCTTCCACTTCCACTTTCTGTAGACAAAGCGCGTTGTTCGTTTCTACCACTCAACGTGCAATGTCACAAAAATTGGACGAAAATTGGAACGGAGTTTATTATTACTTTCTTCTATCTACTGGAAAAAAACGTAAAGCTGTTTATTTTAGTGTTTCATTTGCTATTATATTTTATCATAGACTACCTACAGAAAGAAACTATACTAAATATATGTCAAAACAGTTCCTTATTCTTCATTTACCTCATTAAAGAGAACTAATTTAGATAAATATCATGTAATATGCAATGTATGTATATTTGTAATTCAGTTTCAGTCCTTGAAACTTTCCCTCATACATTTGCATATTAAAGCAATAATACCATTATGTGAGAGATCTGCTAATTGTTACCATTTTTGTTATCTATTTTGTAATATCGTATAGTATGTACAGCGTTATGGGAAGTGACGTTTAACGTTTTTTTTTCAGCTTCACGCTTTATCCCGCAGGATTAACAGAGGGAACTTAGTTTCAACATATTATCAATTTTCTGCCCGAATTCGCAAGTGTTGAGCGCTGGACGTCAACGCCGAACGAAAAATATAAAACTTTGTATGTTTGAGAAAGGTGTTTTTTTATATTGATAATGAGCGGAGATCGCCGAGTGAATGAAACTGTTTGCTGGAAACTAAAGCTTATAAAAAAGGCTTATTCACATATTTTAACTTCAGGTAGACAGAGAGAATCAAGTGTTATGACAATCCGTTCCCCACTTTCCACTGTACAGTGGCACACACAGGGCCCCCTTGTAAAAGAAAAAAGTGCAATAGCTACAACAATTACTACTATTACTAATATTAAAAATTAAATTACATCGTCTTGTTTCTTTTAAGTATCATCATTATAATAAAAACGCTTTTATTTATTACAAAGGTGTAACGAACTATTTGCTTTGAGAGGAGTTCGGCGAAAAACAATACTTAGTGATTTATTAAATAATAATATTTCACTCTCCTGAGACCAGGGATCGAACTCACAAAAGTTGCGTTTACAGTCGCATGCTTGATCCCCTGCGCTACGATGGCCTGATTAACGTTTTTAAAGTATAATAACGTAGCCTTATTTTTGTTTAATAATTTCCAGCATACGAGTATATTTCAGCGTTAAGCTTATACAGCTACATTAGTACCAAATAATTCAGTTCAGTTTAGTTGAACTTCTCTAATCATGGCGTTGCGAGCGTGCTAACTATATACAGCAGGTACCATAGGAGTATAGCTAAGTTAAACGATACATGAACAGTAAATTTCAAAACTTTAAATGCCTATTTTATCTGTGCTCCAGTTGTTTTATTTGATCTGTCGCAATTCAACAATTATCTGTGGTAGCATCGGATGCTTTGCTAATAGATTCACGATAGTTTTGTAAGGAGTTACTTAAAATGCCTTGATTATAAAAGGACTTCAGTAATTGTATGATATTTGATAAAATCGTAATGTCTTTGCGAAATTGCGACGCTTCATGAATATGGTGAAGACAGTCTAGTACATTCATTTTTATTACTTTATTTATTTTAACTTTGTATACTAGTCATAATGATATGTGCGGGATAGAGCGGGAAGCTAAAATGAAATCATATCGTGCTACGAAAGAAGCCAAATTTCAAAATACAGCTTCCACCATGCCTCCTTTCATAAAATACCATCAAAAGAGGGTAATTATCAAAAAATCGTGATCGAAAACCAAACGGGCGAGCAAATCTGTATCTAATAAGTAACTTGTTGCATTTCGACATGTTATTCTTCGTGATTTCTATGACCTTACACTGGATGAATTAGATATTGTTAAAATGTAGAAATGCAAGTAATGAAACTAAAGTTATATAATATGCATTTTTAAGTATACGCTTTTTTATGAGAGCGGGGAAAGAAATACCTAATTTAAATATAACTTTCTTCACTGTAGACTAGGAACCTATAGCCATAACGTTTACAGTTAGAAGCTGTCAAACTGTGCGTTGATGGCTTTTAGAACTCAACGCTGCGTCTTATTTCAACAGAGCGAGCGGGATTAGGAAAACATAAATATAATCATTGTCCCGTGTGGGAATCGAACTCGCAACCACCGCGTTTATATAAGGACACTGTCACACTCTGCCACGATGACTGGGGGCCAAAGCTTGGCATAATTTTGTTGCAATTAACAATTAAAATATTAAAAAATATTTAAGGTAGTTGTCAATTATTACGCTACAATATAACTATTCGACGGATAATGGGAAACTCTGCCTACGCTGCTATGTGCGTGATACAGCGTGTTGTAAGTGTTTTTTAGTTAATATTTTTTATTTTCGCGCATTATTATTGGCTGGACCTACAACAGATACAAGTGGCATAGAAAAAGGCCAAATGATTTTTTTAAACTTATTTTTATTAATTTCTAAAATTTATTACCTAGTAAGAAAAATTTACGTAACATCAGAGATTAAAACAAATATTCTTGAATAAAAATCCCTTTGTTCATTAGTACTCATAGCTCACCAATTTTTCTACATGCAAAAGTTACACAATGTGTCCATTGTATTATAATGAACTAATTCTTCTCCCAAAACTGACCTTGCTTTCTTCATAACGAAAGTATTGTTGAATATGGCGAAAATACAATAAACTAAGCGGAGTGGTTGAAGTCAAGATATTTTAGCGTTTTTTAAGCTGTTTTTATTTCATAAATAATTCTAGAAGTAACACAATGTCTCGAAAATTGGGGAAAAGAGTGTTTTGACACTAGATCACTAGCTTCTCTAGTTACAACGAAAAGCTTAAAAAAGTTGTATTTTTTTCACATAAAACACACTCTTTTAATGGGTTAACAAAGGTGATACTGCCATAATACCGTTGCAGTGCTGCCAAAAATACAATAGATACTTTTAATTTTTTTCTACTAGATTTCAACTAACACTTAATATTTCTTACAGACAGAAAATGTACGACATAGTGATATGTCACTAATTTCTCTTTACATGCCCTATCAAACTCCGCTACGTTCTATTAATTAAGCCACTCAGTTCTTCAGACCGACCAGCCGCTTTTACGACCTTGCTCCAGATACAGTACAGCCATACCATCATAATTATTATGTTGTACCTAATTCATTAAAATTTGTAATAAACGACAAGCAGATAAGTCACAAAGAGATTAACTGGAGAGTTTTGAATATATCCTTTTTATTTAACAGTAGCGAGCTACTCGCGGCTTACACTCCGTTCCTCACTTTCTGCCGAAGTCTGGAAGCATTGCGTGTTGAGTAGCAGAACTCAACGCCGCGCTTTGCCTCGACACCCGAGGGAAGAAACGGAAATATAAACGTTAATAAATATTTCACTTCCCCGAGTGGGGATCGAACTCACAACCGTCGCTTTATAGTCACATCCTTGTGCCGCTGCGCCAAGACGGACGATTGTTTCAGCCAAATAATAATTTTCTTTTACATTAATTTTAACCTATGTATTGTTCTGATGTTTAAGCTATATAAAATTACTATAAAGTCGAATGTTTCCTCTCCAATTTCGACAACGGGGGTGGAATCTTTTTTTTTAGCTTCACGTTGTATCCCGCATGTATCAGTGTAAGCAGAGAGCCTAGGAAGCTAGTGTTAAGACACTGCGTTCCTATTAAGACTACCATTCCTACTTTTCGCGGAATTCGCGAGGCATTGTGTGTTGATTGGCGGAACTCAAAGCGGTGGCGGAATCTAATATAGCGGTTTAGCAAGTTATTGCAACTATGAAAGGTGAATATTAGGTATCCTTTACTAATAGGTATAGGAATTTGAAAAAAAAAATAGATTTTTACGACTCAAAAAAAAATTGTTCGTCAGATTAGAGCGTTCAACCAAACTAACTGTATATAACACCTTTTTATAGCAGTAGATTTCGCAAAAAAAATATATAAAAATCAAACCCATAGTAACCTATATAAACTGACCACTAAGCTATACTACTGACCGCAATCTTTACGAACACTATTACTTAATTGAAAACGCTTATCAAGTTCTCATATACATCAAATAGATTTAAATCTGCATTACTTATGGGAATCTCATGCGGTAATACGATATCTTCCGCAAAAGTGTTTTATGTGCGAGAACCTAGAGTTACTATTATTACGCCAGTTGTGGCAATTTAGTCTTGATTCTGTTTGTTTTTCTGTTCTGTTAGTTACTCCCGTATACTGCCCATCACCTCAGACCCCAAGTTTCATCATTTTACGAGGTTTAGTTGTGAGCCAGTCAGCAATGGAAGTTTTATCTATACTTATACAAATTAAATTGAAGTGTCAAGTTCATATAATTATTTACGTGACACTAAAATGACTAAAACAATTTCACAATATTTGTCTGTTTGTCTGTGTTTTTGATTGTCCCGGCTTCTCTCTAGAACAGTGGAATCCATTTTTATGAGACTTTTACTGAAAGATAGAGATATAGGATACTTTTTGTCCCGGAATCTCCTAGGAATCAGTATTTACGCGGGAAAAACGATACTTAGTTTCCTTTGCTTACAAACTACTAATAAATTAATTTTTAACAAAAACAAAAACCGACTTCTAAAAAAGTAAAACAAACAGGCTTAGTAATTAGATATCGTAGTAAGGTTGTTGTAGCATTAGCTTGACACCGACTTCAAAATTATAAAATATTTGTAAAATTATTTTTTACTTTTTAGTTCGTTTTTAGAAGTCGGTTTTTTTTCTTAATTTTTTCTTTTGTTTTTCTTAATTTTGACCGGATTTCATAATCGGAATTTAACCAAACTTTCACTAAATTATCCTCGAAGTGTATTCTTCCAAATAAAAAAAGAGTCATCAAAATCGGTTGGCGCAACATTGAGTTATTCGTCTATTTGTCGCGCACATACCTAATGCAAATTTAAGACTAATGCGATTTTCTCATGGATACCATTGTCAGACATGGACCAAAAAAATATGGGACCATTCGGGAAGCTTTACCTTTCAAATAAAAATTAAAAAATTATCAAAATCGGTTCACCCAGGCCAAAGTTATGAGGTAACAAACATAGAAAAAAAAAATTAAAAAAAAAAAAAAAATACAGTCGAATTGATAACCTCCTTCTTTTTGAAGTCGGTTAAAAAGTAATTTCACATTCGTTCATTTCAAATAAAAGAAATTAATGTGAAATTACTTTTTTAAGTAATATTATATTTTTTTAAGTGTTATTCGACATATAGAACAAAAATATATTTACAAAACATATAAAAATTTGAACGTAACGGGACTTACACCCGCGCCTCTTGCAAACCGTGCGCTTCAACTAAGATCAACTATCTCAAGACAAGCATATAAGAATTTCGACGTAGCCCGATGAGAATATATGGTCCAAGAGGCGGGGGTTCAAATCACTCGACGTTAAAATTTTTATGTTTTGTAAAAAGTAATTTTATATATTTTTATGATTTTTCACATCATATGTGTGTAAATAAGACTTGAAATTTTTTTATTACCGCCCTCACGATTTCAGCTATATTTTTAAGAAAAATGTTTGTTTCATAAAAATAACAAAATAAAATGTTTACTTACTTAATAAATAAAGAAATGCCACTTTATAATAAAATATTTTTTAATTCCAATAATGTAATATTTTTTATTACATAGATACCAACGCCATCTCGTAACGAGTAGATCAACAATTAAGCACGTGTTTTGCGGTGCTTGTAAACAAAGACGGCATGCCTTTGCGTGAATAGTAGCTTCATTTTTAAATAATTTAATTATATTTGAATGTGAAGCTAAAAATGATATATTGGTAAAGTAACTTATATAGTAGTATAATTACGAAGATCTATATTATATAGCAGTAATTATTTTGATTGTTTTTTTTTTAAATAATTATCTAATATTTTCATTTCTTCGCTCTGGCAACGAGCCAAAGCACGAAGTTGAGTTCCGACACTCAACACGCACTGCCTCATCCGATAGAAAGTGGAGAATGGACTGCCTTAACACTAGATTCCCTCTGCTTACCCTCCTATAGGCGGGATACAAAGTGTTAGTCGTACGTGCATTCCACATGGATGAGCATACCAATTTATAGGCATTTGGGGAACAGAAACAAGAACTCATACGTGTTTGCCCCATGGCATAAAGTAAAGAGCTCATACGTGCATGACCCTTATTTTATATTACTTTTATATGTAACGCAACAAATTACCATTGCATTTGCTCGTATGGGGTGGGGTTTCCTCCATAATTTTAGCTACAAAGTGAACGTGTTAACATAATTATAGAAGTACGTTACAGTACAGTAACATATTATAGTAGTCATTTTTTTTTATTAAGAAGATATATTAAAATAATATCAATTCAATGAAAAAATTCACAGCGCCGAAATCAAACTTACACTATTTAAAAATGTTTATCAACTAACACTAGGTGTGTGTCGGCTTCTTTGATCTTTGCCTAAGGAAGCCGCCGTATAAACAAAAATAAGCATTCGTAAAGAAATCGTTAACGAAGAAGGTGTGTTTTAGAGAGTATTGTTTAAATTCGTTATTTTGGACTGTAAGTTTCATTTAAATAATTAAATTATAATAATTTTTATTATAACATAAAACATATAGTCACTCTTTTCCCGTTTTCTAATGATTTTCGAATAAATATTCGCTTTTTGGGTAACCCAAAATTTGAAGTAATTATCTAATTAATCTTATACTAGAACAATGATTTAAAAAATAATTATTTGATTTATTTATATAGAGCCGTCTCCATGATTATTTTAACTCAACTGTGTACCTAAATATATCTATTTATTTTGCTTATCATTATTTGATTTCCTGTGATATATAATTACTGGTATTGTTAGTATATGCATGTATAGTTCATCTATGTCCAATCTCCATAATATATTTAAAAATTGAAATAACTAGGTATCTAGTCAACTAAATATTACTGCCCGTTAAAAAATTTACTAGATTTTATTTAATTTGCATAGAAAATGTTATATTTTTGAAGATAGGTCTTATCTTAGTTTTTTTATGCTATCTAAACAACACGTTTTTTTTTAATAATTACTGTGTAATTATTATTCTTCTTTACTTATAAGTTTTATTAAAAGTGGATACCTAAATTTTGAAAAACTGCCTTTGTCGAATTATCGCGAATGGTTAACATAAAATGTTAAGAAAATAATGAGAAATATTTTAATGCTTTTCAAATAATCCAATTGTTATTTTACAACATCGCTAGTTAATACAGTTATTAAATGATTAATTTTCTACGCCATAAGGCATTTTGCTTAAAAAATAAAGAAAACAAGATGGCCACCTAGTTACTAACTTCTTTATTTATATCTTTTTTATTATAAATATGTATTAAAGTAATCAATAAAACTATTGTAAACTATAACAACATGTTTTTAAAGTAATATTTGATATTTCAGAATAATATGTTGCCATCAAAGGATATGGATTTTATGGGAGATATAAATAAATTATTCTTAAGAGGAACAAGCAATGGTGAGTTGCAAAATTTATTTCATAGTATAAATAAGATTAACTCTTCATTCTTTTTACATCGTCATTTTTATACATAACTGAAATATTTTGATGACATATTTATTATTAATTCATTGCCGATATTGCAATAATAATATATAAATTGTCCTAATAGTAACAAAATAAATAAATCTGCTTCAGGCTGTATCCCACACAGCAGGGCAGAGGAAACCTTGTGCTAAGAACTTAACTCTGTTCCCACTTTCTGCCGAATTCTAGAGATGCGTGTTGATTAGCGGAAATCAACGCCGCGCTTTACCTCTACCAGAGCGAGGAAATAAAATTTCCATGAAAGTGCTGTTTTTCGTTTTGTTTTTTAGTCCATTAATATCAATTATGGTGTAATAAAGTATTAAAAATAAATAAAATAAAAATATTAAATATTTCATTTCCTCCAATACGTTTAAATTCGCCCCTGCGCCACAACTGGCCCTGTCGACCTACACTTTGATATAACATTTATTATAGAAACTACAATTATTTGAAATATGTCTGTCACAAATAATCCAGTAGATCTTTTTTTGTTTATTATACGTATCTAATGTATAGTGTATTGTATTATCTAATGAGGCCAAGTGTGACTGAAAAACTGACAATTGTGGTTTCAATCCCCACTTGACGAGATGAAATATTTATTTTAATTTATATTTCCATTTCTTCACTCTGGTGTTGAGGTGATGTGCAGGGTTGAGTCTTCCACTCAACACGTAATGCCTCCAGAATTCGGTTGAAAGTGTCTTAATACTAGGTTTCCCTCTGCTTTACCCTGTTGTGTGTGGGATACAGCATGAAGCTATAAAAATCTAAAGTTGATATATAAATTCCAGATGGAGATTCTTTGGCCTATACATCACCATTCCACACTGGCAACAGATCTTCCTCATCAGCAGACTCAATTTCACCTGAAGCCTACTCTGTTGTATACCATCCTGAAACTCCAAGATATTTTGACTTTACATCCATTGAACAAAATAATCAAGATATAACTAATATATTTGATAGATCATTTGACAATTTTAATTTGGCTCATCAAAATTCAAATTCCTTAATAAATTCACCAACATCTAGTTTGAATACATTTCAAATAAGACATCCAAGGCCTATAATGGGACGTAGGATTTTAGGTTCTAAAGAGTCAACCAAAAATGGAAGAGATATACAGATTGATAATCAGAAAAATTATGAATTATTCCCTATTGAAAATAAAGAATATGAATTCTATACTCCAACTAAGACTAATAATAATAATAACTATAACATGAATAATCTATCTCCTATACAACAAAACTCATTTTCTATGCCATTTACATATAAAAATAATATCGAACAATTTACAAAACCTATTTCAACACCATGTTCATCAAAAGAGGAATTTGGTACAAAAATGTGTACTTTTTGTCGTAAAAATGGTGAAACTAAAATGGTATATATGACACACTGTGTTAAAGAGAAAATTGGAAATAAATATATAGTGACATGTCCAGTACTTCAATTACTTAAGTGTAAAACATGTGGAGCTTCTGGAGAAAATGCTCATACTTTGTAAGTATAATTTAACTTCACGCTTTATCTCTAGGGATGTAGTCTGAGAGAATGGAGCACCAAACACTATGGTCTCTACATACCCCTATCATCTCGTCCACTGTTGTCAATCTCTTCATACATGTCCTCCGGGGCCTCATGCTTTTTACCATGAGTAGAGAACTATCTCACACTAAATTATGACATTATATTCTTATCTAAGATCTATTTCAGGGAAAATATGTTTTTGTTTTTTTTCTTAATGATTTAACAATAAAAAATATGATTAGTTGGTATTGGGTCCTAATTACATTCCTAAGAACCAGAAGTGTTAAATATTAGTCAAATCAGGGAACTTATGATAGCCCTTTTACAGTTTTGTCAACTATCGAGTGCCATGCTTTGACTTCTTACCAGAGTGAGAAAATGAAAATAATTCATTCCCCCATGTGGAAGGGAAATTAACCCACAACCATTGTGAACCAATATCAGATGCAATGCCTCAACACTGTAATGACCTATCTTTAATAATTCAACCATAATTTATATTCGAACTCCTATTTTTTGTTATTTCTTTCTAGAACATACTGTCCAGTACATCGAAGTACTAATAATGGTAAACCACTTCCATCTACTACGGTAATTCTAAAGAACACTAGAATTAAAAGTAATGGTAAAAGAAGATATTAATATGTATTTTAAAGATATTTTATTAACGAACTTTGGCTTACGAAGTGCATAAACAATGCCTTAATTTTAAAATTTTTAATTTTTAATAATTTTAACAAAAAGATGTTTTTACTTTATGATATAGTGTTTTTTAGGTATTTCTTTAAAAAAAAAGATTTTTTTCTAGTTCTATTTTTTAATTTTTATGTTTTGATTTTCTGCTTAAATTATTTTTTTTACCACGAAATGCTTATACAGTACAGCTGACGAGTCGTAGATATAAAGTTAACTGTAGATGGCGCGCATATTTGATTTTAAAATTGTTGTTATTTTTTGTTTATCATCTCCCTGAGTGAGAACTACTGCTGTTCACAGCAGCTCACAGCAATAGTTCTGAAAACAACTTCTGTGTGGCCATAGCTCGTCGACAGTACTATAATTATGTACATATTTTATTTTTGACCAACACTATTTAATCATGACCATATTTTATATGTATTTAATTTTATTATAACTTGACGAAGAAAAAGAATAATTATGAATATATATGTGATATATATATTTTAATTGAGCATTTAATGACACTTTTAATAGTCTTAAGATTGATATAGGATAACAAAATGTGTGGACAAAAATAAATCATTTAATTATTAAATCTTCTAAAAAAATATTTTTGACCAACTGACGATTTCACTTTAGTGTTAATTAATAACTTTTTCTAATATTATGACTACAAAAAAAAAATTATACCTTTTAATATTCTGACGAAAAAATATTATGATTAAACTTTTATTATTATTCTTTATACAAAATTGATGAAAATACATGTCTTCATCTTATTTTTTCAGTTAGTATAGAATTCTGTACTATATTAGTAAATGACAAAAGACTTATAATCAATAACTATATTTCAAACAAGACCATGAACACAATTTTAAAACCTGTGAATACAATTAATTCACGATTTCAATGATGATACTTCTAAAACACTCACTTTTGTTTAACCTGGGAATATATACGTTAATACAGAAACCAGAATAATATAACCAAGTTAATATATATTTTGCATTTAATATTATTGTTGATTATATATTGAATTGATTGTCTCTTCTATCAAGATTATGTGAAGAAGAGATTAATGTATCACTATTTTCACAGACTATTTTTGTTACTTTTATAATATAAAAATCTAAAAGTAAAGCACAGTGCATGTATATGCATGCACACCAAGAAAAAAAGGCATTTTATACTTGGTATTATCTTTAATGGAATGTATGTGATTGATATTATACCATTGCAATTTGTTTTTATTGTTGTTGTATTAAAAATAATGTTCTCTTTCACTTTGATTTCTCCAAAATGATATAGAAATTGCTAATAAGTAAATTACTTATTTATATTAGATGTTTTAAACTAATAATTAGGTAAATATGATCTCATTCAAATGTTTTCTTTAATGTAGCTTTAAGTTAGCTTTTTGATTTTTTAATGGTTTTTTATAAAGACGATGTTTTTTTTGTTTTGTATAGTAATATATGATTTTCGCTTTTATAACAGTATTAAGAGAGGCATATTTGATTTTTTTTTTAACTTGAGACGAAACAAATATGGCTACAATTTTTTTAATGTCTCATTTAACAATAATGTGCTTTAATATAATTTTTCTTATAATATTTATATCTAATATTTTCTGTACTGTTTTATTATGTTTTTATTTACTTTGACACCTATAGATGTGTTGTTAAGGGAGATTTTTTTGTCTGCATTTTTAGTTCAAAGTAAATTAAATAGTAAAAAATGGAAAGACTAAGAATTTTTTTGTTAATAAAAAATGTCTTTAAAATTCTTTAAAGATTTTCAAAGAATGGTATGATTACGTACTGAACGTAATTAATACCGAATTAACTACATAAAAAGACATAATAACATTAAAAAAATACTTATGAAATTGGATTATACAATAAAAACACGCTGTAAAGCTTTAGCTGATTGTCAAAGAATTAGCATGTTTTATTTTTCTTTTAAGTTTACCTGTTAAGGTATTTTTAAGTACATTATGTACTCGAATGTACTCAAGTTTTAAGATTTTTTTAAAAAAATACTGATTGTATTGACAAATACCATTTTAATGCAAGTTATTATTAATATATTTTAATAAAAAAAATATTTGTTTTTTATTGAATCCCATTATAGTTTCTTTTTTACATATTTGCTTTTTGAAAATCGCCTATTAAATTTGTATGTTTCAAATTCTATGACTTTTCTCTTAGCATAATTAAATATTTTCCTTGTGTAAGAATTAGGTAATTTTATTCGAGATCCTATTTTAAAATCGCATGTTTCTAAATAGAGAAGTTAAAACCGGGACTTTACCAAAGCGGGGACTTTCAAAGCAGCTTAGCAATCTATTCTCTACTAAAGACGAGTTGTGTGATTAACGAAATTCCATTGGTTAAAAATATGTAAGTATGAAAAAAAGATTTTTTTGTTAGTGCGTAAATAAGAAATGACGATTATCCGTAAATTCCGATATAAGACATTGAGACTAAATATTGCTTTTCTATTTTTACTCGTGCCACGGTCAAAACTGTTTCAGTTTAGTTTGTGCTTTCACACACCAACTACCAATATTATGAAATATATGAGATAGTGAAATTCAGATGTTTAATTTTCAAAAATGGCTCCATATGATTGGCCTATAGATACCAAAAATTACCCGGTTATGCGTATTGTTACTCCTCGTAATGTGTTAATGCGTGGAATTTATGGAATGTAAGTACTTTAGAACTATATATTTTTTCCTTAATTTACTTCAATTATTTTGAACCTATTTTTGGGGAATTATTTTCAATGTTATTAAAGGCTTATCTTATATCTATTTTAATTTTGCATTTACGAAGTGTTAAAAACATATTTTTGTATGTAGTATAAAAATATTTTTTTATATAATTTATTGTGACTATAAAAAGTTGTATTTTTATTTGGTATATCTTTATTTACTTTTATTTAAGTTATAGACAATGTTATATAAATAAAACGACTATAACATTTACTTTCTATTTGCAATCTAAAGTTACTCTGTAAATGCACATAGCACAGCTGTCAAATATCATTTTCCTGAAAATAAAATGTCAATTTCAAAAACATATCCTTTTAAATTCAGAGTTCAGTGTTACTTTTTTATTTAAATGAGAAATTATTTTTTTTCCGAAATCATAAGTGCATAATATACAAAATAATATCAAAATGAGTACAACATCAACAAGACCTGCTTCTCAAGCTTCGCCTGTAATAAGTGAAACAAAAACAGTAGTACAAGATGAAACTTCCCCGGATTTTATTTACGGTGGCCCTTTTATAACTACACAAACAACAAGCCCGTTTTTAAATATTGCTACTCCTTTTAATACTCAATTACAAGGCACCTTTAAAAAGTAAGCATAAAATATTAATCGACAATAAAATTGTATATATATAATTAGGTCTTAAGACGATGCACAAGTTATTATCTTTTATGACGGATGTTATCTTATTTAAATATGATTATAGGTTTCTTTGGCTAATTGTCTAGTTATTAATTAGTTTTATTAAATCTCTTCTTTCTTTCAATGTAGCATAAGCGCTAATTAACATAAGAGCTCTTTTATAAAATTTCCAATTAGAATCTTAAAAGAATTCCCATTAATCAAGATTTCATATATTTATACGTTTTTTGCCAAAAAATTATCTATTATAATGAATGATAAACTAAAAAATGTGTATGACTGGTAAACTATGCAAGAACATTCTTTTACTTCTTAACACTAGAAGTGCCGAAGATTAAGACCCCCCTTGAACCACCGTCGTGACAAATTTGTCCCATTCTACTTATTATGTTGATTATTGGTATAATACAAGGAATTTATTATTAAAATAATTTGTAAAATGTATAGACCACTTTTAATAATCAATTCTTATTCTTTAAAAAACATAAAAGTACCAAAAAAAACAAAACACAAAGTAAGAATCAAATATTTCAAATATGTTCTAAGGTTGTGACACCTAACAGAATAACTCTTACAAAATTATAAGTAATTGAAATTAGTTAACATTATTATTAGGCCAAGTAATGCATTAATATATTCTTCATCAGTGATACATCACAGATGATTTATAACATTGCGTGGTAATGCCTCCAGAATTCGGTGGAAAATATTAGCGGAGTGCATAACACTAGGTTCCCAGGTTCCCTCTACCCACCCTACCCTTGCCCACATTTGGTATCGAGTGTTTTTCTGAAATTATTAAAAAAAAATGATGAAGGGACAAAAATGACCCAGCGGCAGTTCTAGGTAAATCATTTTTTTTTCAAAAAGTATGCTATAAAATTATTTATATTTTTAATTCAATAAATGTGTAAATTTAGTAATAGTGAAAAAATCTCATCTACATACATTAACAAATAAAAAAGTTATATACAATCAAACTTGCATGTGGGACAAAAATGGGACGTCGACGCTTCTAGTGTTAAAATAAACTAAAAATAGTATCAGTGTCTGACTATAAATGCAATGGTAGTGAGTTTGATTCCTGCTTGGGGGTATGAATAACATTATTGTTGTGATAATCTATGTTTATACTTTATATAATTTATTCACCTTTCTATAAATAATTGAATTGGTTTTATATTTTTATTTTAATATTTTTTTAGTCTGTAATGTAAATAAAAAAGTGAGAAAATGAATTATTTTCATTTCCTCACTCCAGTTAACAATGGTTGGTATTGAGTTCTGACACTTTATAGACAAAGTCTTAATTTTGAGCAGAAAGAGAAGAATGGAGTGTTTTGCCACTTTTGGAACTGGACTCCGTGTTTTGCCTCAACATCTGAGTAGAGAAATGAAAATACTAAATATATTTGTATTGCTAGTAATATAGATGAATTAGAATATGGGATAGTTGTTATAGATGAAACGGTCTCAAAATTTAATAGTAAGAATTTGCTTTATCATTGTATAATGTATCTAATCTAACTTAATGTTGGTTAAATAATTTTTTTTATATGTTATGGATAATTGATGTCTTATATAAGGACCTGATAAACAGATGTTGGTTTTCCCTACTTGGGGGTACAATTATATTTATTTCCCCACTCTGGTAGCAAAATGCTGGGAAAAGGTGAAAAAAAGAATAAATGTGTATTTATAATAATGTAAAATTTGATATAGAATTTTTTACATGGCAAACTTAATCTGATTGAAGGTCAAAAAAGTCATTGTAATATATGATTATTAATTAGCAGAATATTTAAAATATTTTCGTTTTTGCCAGCAGAATCCATTTTATAGTTATATTACTGAGTTTTGTTGTTCACCTTCTAAAATGATAAAGATAAAAAAAATTGTGTAAATAGTTAGTAAAAATATTTGGTTTGTAATACTTACATGTCGGACTTAACGCCGACATACATATTATCTTTAATTTTTCCTGTACAAAAATTATAAAATAGGAAAATAAAATATTACAAGTATGCATTTATAAAAATGTTAATAAATGTATCACAAAAATTTTTATAAGAGTGTAATTCACAATTTCATTTAGTTTCTTGTAGCCCGGATAGCTCAGTCGGTAGAGCATTGGACTTTTAATCCAAGGGTCCAGGGTTCAAGTCCCTGTTCGGGCGGGCTCCTTTTTTTATTTTTTCTTCTTAGAATTAAAAAAAAAAGATGGCTGTAGCTAAGTTGTTTTTTATTTCATTTTTTTTATTTTAAATTTTTATTTTAAAATGGAATCAACCATTTTGTATTGATATTTACAATTAACAGACAATTTTAGAGATGAGATTTTTATAGGCCTTTATAGCGCAATGAAATGAAATAGTCTGTTTATGCGACGGTTACGGGTTTGATCCCTAATACCATCAATATATTATTGTCACTACTGTAATTTTTTATCTGGTAAAAGTCAAAGCGCGGCGTTAGATATCTTAATTCCACACAACATAATATATAAAAATGTAGAGAAAGGGACGATGAGTAACTCTCTGCCTTCTCTCTTGTACCTACGCGGAAGAGCTCTAATTTAATAAATATTTGATTGAACCACATAATAGATTTTTTTTTTTATTTTAATTTTTTTTTAATTTTAAGTTTTTTATTATAAGTTTAATTTATTATTATGATTTCATTTATGTACGTATATTTGTTGTTATTGTTTATTATTTTGTTTGTTGACAGGAGCTTCGCATATTATTCGTTAAAAGAACGTCTACCAGTGATATTAACTAAAGTTATAGATTACTTATCACGAGAGAGTGCCAAAATTAAGTCTGCCCATTCAGCTGTAAGTATAAAACATTAATAAGTTTAATAAAAAAACCTTCCCAAATTTGAATCGGTGTTAGGATCTATCTTGTCAATTGTCTTAACAAATGTATTATTGCATTAATATGCTGTACGTAATTTGAAAATTTTATTTGGTAGCAGTAAGGTAATTAATATATTTATTTAAAGTATTTATTTTTTATATTTTATATGCTTTGTGATCCGAATATATAATTTGAAGAATGAAGTCAGAATAATACGTCATTGTATTTTTATTTCAATAATTTTTAAATTGTACCACCATGGGGTATCAAAATTGAATTTGGCACTGTTCAATATAATTTCAGGGAATGAGTTATTTTTACTTAGAGCGAGCTCTAGTAAAAAGACAAGGCGCGACGTTAAGTTTTGCTACACAATTTTTGGAAGTTTTATGAAATGTCTCAAAAATTGGGCGGAAAGTGGGGAACAGAGTGGCTTAATATTAGATTCCCTATGTATATGTGTTTACTCTGCTAATTGCGGAATACAATGTGAAGTAACAAATATTATTATCAATTATAGAGGTTTTCATTAAGGTATAGCTTAAGTATAAATAACCAACGATCCTTCTATTTCTTCTACAGTCAGATGAAGATATACGAGCATTCATACAATACATAACAAAGTTAAAGAATGATTTAGTGACAAACAAACAGTACGATCTCCTAACAGTAGACACGCCTGAAGCTAAGAAATGGAATGAGTACATACAAAATAGTGAATGTCAATATTATTTTACAAATATATGGATTTTCTCTGAGTGTTACGTGTATAGGCGGTTGTGGGAGGGGTGCGAATTAAGGTTAGTTAGTTTAATTGTAATTAGATTTAATGTAGATTATGTTTTTAAGTGTCTACTGATTTGATGACAATTAATGATAAGTAGCGTTTATGACTTGGAAAGATTTATGATAAAAATTAAGAGTTCATAGATCAAAAGATTTTCCTCAGTTTAAATAGATAAAGTGCTGGACCCAATATAAATCTTAATGGTTTTCATTATTTATCAAGTAAAATGCGTAAAGAGTTTAATTAAAAAAAATAATATATATAGAATCTATAGAATAATATTTTTTAAATGTAAAACATATTAATATATTTTTTCTTTATTATTCAGTAAAACTCTACAAAATTTCGATTATTTCGACGAACAAAAAGAACAAGCCTTTCAAAATAGTTTAGAGCCTATGTGTATGGTCGCTGATAAATTAGTAACTATGTTAGCAGAGAGTGACAAGGATAAACGGAAGAGCGATTTTATTAGTTTATTAAAGGTAATATTCATGTATTTTTTACTAATTGTTAATAATTTACTAGTGCTTTTTACCCCCGCTTGAAGTACTTTGAATCTGTACAAAATTTCATTAAATTCCGATAAGTTGTTTAGACGTAAATAGACTTATTTAGATATTTAAAATATTAGAAAGGATTTTTTTTTAACTTTTAAGATTATGAATCTTTAAACAATATTTTTATTTTTTTATTTATATCTAGATATGATATAGTTAGATGAGTGTAACTTGTAAATCAATAGTAGATTATTAAAAAAATGTATATGAAATAATAACTAAGCATTAAACTTATTATTATGAACCAAACTGTTTAACTTTTTTAATAATATATAAAATATTTTTTATAGATAAGCCTGTGGTCAAATAAGTGTGATTTATCATTATCATTGGGCGAGCAAGTGACTTTAAAAGACGATTCTAGTAATGCGTCTAGGAAACTATTAGACCCATTCCAATTGATATTGGACTTAAAAGACAAGGTAATCAAGTTTGTTTTGATTTAATATTTTTTCTACTTTTAAAGAATGATGAAAATAAAAAATATATTAGGATGGATGAAATATAGGAGGAGGTTTTGAGGATTATTTTTTTATACAATAATTCGTTGTAAACGCTACGGGTTCGATTCTCTCTCGGGGAAATGAAATATTTAATATTTTCGTTTCTTTACTCTATAAAGACCGGCGTTGAGTTCCACCACTAAACACAATGTCCTGAAAAATCGACAGAAACTGGGGAGTGTCTTAACACTAGGTTCATTCCTCCTGCTCTGCTATGTGGGGGATACAGCCAGAATTTATAAAGAAATATTATGAAAAATGTATACAGAAAAAATATAATTTACAAACGTTTATACCTATATAATTTTTTAAATTGCAAATCATGAAATAAGTGCCAAATCACAAATTTAACCTTTTTAATAAAAAATATTTAATTTTCATATTTAACTGGTTTGGTAATGTGTTTTGCAGGTATTAGTGGATGATTCAGGCAAAATATGTGACCAAGTTATAACAAAAGCTGAAAGCATGGCTAAGGCTATTGAGGTAATCAAAAGATTAATAATTTATTATCTTCTTGCTTTATAATGTATTTAAAAAATATAATTATTACTAAATGCTCTAAATTATAATTACAAACCAAACCAAACAAAATGTACATTTATTTTTTTTCTAGATACAATAAATAAAAAACAAATAGAAACTGTAAGTCTCTATTTTTTTCCACATTGTTTAAAATTAAGCAATAATTACAGAATGCAAATGTAAAAGCGAAATGCAGTTGTCACAGATTAGCAACTTTAACGGGAATGCCCATTTGTAATGTGCAGGTGTTTTTTTATTATTATTCTTCATATATGATTAATAAAGTGGTAAATTTTGTATTATTCATTTGTGTAGATATAATATTCCATATGTGAATGTAGATTAATTTAAATTTTATTTAATTACTAGCTATACGATTTCTTCTATGTGACAAAGCAAATTGATATGACTTTTTTATTTATAAACCAAATAAAAAAAAAAGAAATTAAATTTTAATGAAAGCTTACACAAACTATTGTACTTTGGTGCATTTATATCAGTTAAGCCGTTTCTATGATTAGAGTTCAAAATAAAAAAAATGTTGTTTGGGGGTCATGCTTTTCATAAACAGACAGCGATAGGTTACAATTTTATTATATGTATAGATAAAATATTAAGTAAATAATATTTCAAATTATTGTTATATTAGATCATTATATAATAGATACATGTAGAACTAAAATCTTATTTTGTTACACATAATCTATTAGAAGAGAGAAAAAAATATTTTTTTTTAGAAAGAAGAATTAAAAAGTGAAGAAAGTAAAACGGAAAAAACAGAAAGTGCAGAGAAAACGGAAGGAGATGCGGAAGTCGAAGAAGCAGAACCCGAACCTTGTCCCGCTAAAATGACAATACCTAAGAGTGTTATGTTCGGTAAGTTAAACTTTAACTTTAGTGGTTCATTGAAAAAAAAAAAGAAAAAAGATAAACTAACTTACTAAAAGTAACTGAGTAACTAACTAAAAGTCTAAACTAACTAACTAAGAAAATTTAAACTAACTAACTAAGAAAGTCTAAACTAACCAAAAATTACTACCTAAATAATACAAAAGTAACAAAAACTAATTAAAAATCCCACAAAGGGCTCGTTTACAATCGGACAATGTGCCACTGAGCCACGATGGCCTCGTGTTTTATTTTATTTCACCATTTTTTAAAAAATAGACTTTGTTTCTTTTGACTTTGACTTGATAAATGTTGACTTTTTAAATTTCAGATATAGTGTGTGATAATTCCGGTTATGAATTATTCTCGGATTTATGTCTCGCTCATTACTTAATAGCTCAAAATATTGTACAAAAGGTAAATATATTTTAATATATGTTATTGTCTTTCAGTTCATTTCGAGATGTTTTTTGTTGTATGGCGGAAGATTTTATTTGTCTACCTATTTATGATAAAAAATATAAAATATTTTTGAGCTTCACGCTGTAGCCTGCAAATAGCAGGATAGGCAGACGGAACCTTTGAACCTAGTGTTAAGATATTAATTAATTCCCACTTAACTCATTAATCCCCACTCTCCTGAAGTTAGAGAAGAATAATAAAAAATCTTAAAATAGCATTTTTACAGCCATCTAAGGTTAGCTGTACTAACTTTAGATGTCAACAACACAGACGGATACCAAAGTGATCTTATAAGGGTTCCTTTTTCCTAGTATGGAACCCTAAAAAACTATTTATTACTTAGGTAAAAGCTGAAATGTGGGTTCAAATCCTACTAAGTACATTTTTTAGAAATTGAATTATATTATATTAATGTAATTTTTAAACAATTTTATTTTATCACGTTATATTTTTTCGCCTTTTAATAATGAAAATATTTTCGATTTAAGGTAAGATTCCACGTTAAAAAAATACCTTGGTTCGTTTCTGACGTCACTCCAAGAGATTTTAAGTGAGTATAACCAATATAATTACTTATTATAAGTTTAAATTTTGAACTTTAAATTATTTTAAGTCATTAATAAGTCAGTCATCATTTTTTCGGTTTCAACCTTAATTCACCGGAATTCATTGGAATATTGAGTACGGAGAGTAAAGTCTCTAGGTTCCCTCTGCCTACACTGCTGTGTGCAGGATAGAGCTTGAAATTATATATTTTTTCATAATTAATTATTGTAATCATTTCAGATATGTAATAGAGGCGTGTGCTCAAGCAAGCTACAGTGTGGAATTACCGCCGGACCCGAAACCAGGTTAAATTTTTATATTATAATATAATATTGTTTTCTATTTTATTATAAAAAAAATATATATATTATGTTATTGCTTTATTAATATTATATTAATTGATTTTTTTTATTTCAAAATCAAAAATATAAATATTGAAATGCAAGATCAAAAAAGAAATGAAAATAATATATTTTTGTTTATATTATAATTGCATAGTAAAAAAGTCATAATATTTTTTATTATTCTCATATTATAATAATTAAATGTAGAACCAGCTGAAGGTGAAGCTCCAGAAGCAGAACCAGAAGTACTAAAAAAAGTTAATTCCGAGAATCTAAAGAAAATAGGTGAAGAATGGAAAAAATATTTAGCAGATGGTACTTTCGTAGTTATGGTAAGTAGCTTTGTGTTCTTATTACAGTTTCCATTTAATATTTATCTTGGTTCTACTTTAGTATATATATATATTTTTTTTAATTTGAACATACCCATGTTTATTAATTTTATAATTTAATATAATTAATTCAAAATTAATAAATTTTGAATTAATTATATTTTTATTTCTTAATATTTTAATTTCTTCTACCCTGCTGTACGCGGGTTACAACGTAAAGCAGATTTTTATTCTTTTTAATAATTAAGCTTAAATTGAAATGATAAAATTATAGTAAATATATTTGTAAAATTTTATTTCTTCAGTAGCTACTAAGATAAGCAAAGACTATCAGTTTTAAAGATTAAAAATAACTTCTTTAAAGTTATTATATTTATACTCATAATAAAATCATAACTGTTTTTTTTGGGAAATTTAACAATGCAAGAGAACTCAAACCAATAATTTTAATATTTTTTTACCTGTTTGTCGGTTTAATCTTAGAAACGAATTAGTCGAATTAAATGCAGTTTTCACTATTTTATTTCGGAAAACTTACTCTAACATTTAGTGTTTTTTTTTTTAAATTTAATTGGTTCAAACAAACATTTTCATTAATAAAAAGTATTTTCTTAGACTAAATTGCTGTAAAATAACATTAACTGTATTATTGTATTGTATAAAATTTAATTTTTAATGTGTGGATGTTGTCTTTAAACTGATAATGTTATTAGATCATGAAAATAATCATGTTAGTAAATAAATAAGTAGTTCAAGCGGGTTGCTAGTACTTAAATTTAAAAAAAAATAGAAATATCATATTGTTTTTTTTATTTAACCTACAACCATGACTATAATTTATTATTATAATTAATTTTCCAGAGTGACGATTATTGGACATCCCCAAACGTTTTTGCAGATATGAAGAAATATGATTTTCCTTTATACAGGAAATTGCAATTTGCAATCGCCGTTTTGTTTAAAGGTGATTTAAATTACCGAAAGTTATTGTGTGAAAGGAATTGTATCCCCACACTTGGATTTGAAGCTGCTCTACAAGGTATGGAATAATAATACATATATATATTATATAAATAAGAGATCGGTCGTGGCGCCAGGGTTCAAGAGTGCGGTCGTAAACGCGACAGTTGTGGACAGTGTATCCATGACCACTTAGGGGATTACAATATTTATATATACATAATATTTTCATTTTTTTGCGTTGACTTTCGTCACTCAACTCTTGCGATTTGCTTCGTTTTCTTTTCTCTGCCTAAACTTTCCGCAGGATTATATGCAGGATACGGCTTGAAGATGAAAAATACAAAAATGGCCATAACTAGGGCAATGGTGTAATATTATTTGACATTCAAATGGTTAGATGAAAATAGAAAAATGTGATATATCATTAAAAATACTAAAAATAAAATAATTTTAACTGCTACACTATTTCACAAAGTGTCTTGTAGCCCGGATAGCTCAGTCGGTAGAGCATTGGACTTTTAATCCAAGGGTCCAGGGTTCAAGTCCCTGTTCGGGCGATCCCTCATTTTTAAAATTTTATTCAGAGTAATATTTTGTTTTTATATATTTATTACTTTTTTTGCTATGTAATTATTACATAATATTGTAAATAATTACATTTAATTATAACATTTTTTACTGAAAATACCTATATATATGCAAAAAAAACATTAGGATAAAAATAAATTATATCGGTATATTTTTGATAAAAAAATTATACTCGTTTTGTTTTACAAACAGAAAATATTTTTAATTTTTTTTTATACTGTTGCACAAATCCGAAAAAAAATCCTAAAAGAATGTGAAAGACCTTTTCTGACAAAATTTTGTGAATGAGACCTTTCAAAGAGAGGTTAGTATGAGAATTCCTACCCCGCTATACCTTCTTTTTATAAAGAATTTTAAGTTATTTTTTTTTTCAGGTTTCATACCAGCACCCATAATAGCATTACGCACAGTGAAGGCAGACTTAATATGCGGTCTACCGAAAGGAAAATATGAACAATTGAATAAAATAGACGAAAAATGGATGGAGAAAGGGGATTATGGGTAAGATTTACAATTATGTAGTGTACAATTTTGCCATTTGAGGTATGTGGTCGTTGTGGGTTCGATTTTCAAACGGAAGTTGTAACGTTTATTATTTTTTAATAGTTTTTTGAATAACATAGGGATGGAAATGCAAATATTAAGTAATTCATTCCCATAAGTGGGATTGAATTCACAACCACAGTTACAGTCATAGTCGTTGTGCCAGTAATAATTTTACTTTTTTTTTTTTAATGTTTACTTTCTAACATACAATAAAATATATTATATACATTTGTAGTGTAATTCAATTCTGCGCCAAGGCGGAGCCGCTGAAGCCGTCAGACCGTCCTTGCGCGGAGTACGGAGACACTTGCACTGGGGAGAGATGCGACGTACAAAAATAGTTATTTTAGATGGAGAAACAATATATTGCTAAATAAAAAAAAAATATTTTTTTGTAATTTTTGATTTGGTCTTTTTCATCATTATGTAGTGTGGCGGGCGACACTTGTAATAGGGAAAAAATATAACATTATTTTTCTTTTTTAAGCTATCCAAATTGTATAAATATTTTTCTTTTATTTAATATTTGATATTTTTTTTTATATTACCATTTTTTTATATTTATATAAGTACGAGTGATAAAAACAAACATTTTTTGTAATTTATGTAATTATTTTAATGGTTTTTCCATGTAAATTAATGCCCTATACTTTTAAAATTTTTTTTTTTTAATTTTCCTTTTTACCGTTTGTTATTAATGAATATATAATGTATAAATTTATAAATATGTAAATTTAAAATGTTTAAATTGATATTTTTTATATGTATCAGTAAAGTAGATAGGTGAAATTAATCTGCTATTTTAACGATTATTATTCACACACTTAGAAAATAAAAGAAATGTTAAGATAAAATTGGATTCTCAATATAATTACAGAAAAAAATAGAAAACATGAAAAATTTTACAGCAAGGGGGTATATTATATACTATATATACTAGAATAACTGAAATTTCAAGGATGAACGGTCCAATGTTAAATTTTTATGTTTTCTAAAAATTTTTACTATCTTTAGTGGAATGGCATTAAAAATATTTAAGATCAACAATCATTCAAAAATGATCTTGAGTCAAGATAATACGATGATAAAAACGTTAACAAGCGAATAAAAATGTCGACGTAGCTTCATATCCTTGGTTTAGCGAGGGCTAGGACGACATCCAAGGGACGCAGGTTCAGGTCCAACATTTTTTTATGTTTTTATTATATATAAAAAATATTCTTTCTAAATTGAATTGTACATTTTTTTTGTTTGAAATTTAAGGTCTTAATAATGTATAATATTAAGATGTTTTGCTTACTTTTTTTGGTGTAAGTTATATTGTGTGAAAACAGTTTTGCTTTTAACACTCACTTTATATTTTTTACGACGTTAAAATAAAATTTTGGAAACATTGTTTTCTTTTAATCAATGACTCATATTCTACATGTTTTGTCTTTATGCAAATTTTATTTTATGAATAAAATGTAAAAATTAAATATATATTTATATATCCTATTTACCTTTTAATCTTGAATTAGTATAATAGTTGCGACTATACTACTATGTTTATTTGTTTGTACGGGCTGACCTCGGGAACTTCTTATTGGTTAGCCCCCCTGGGTGAGATGGGAATAATGTTAATATTTATGCACCCTGACCATGGGTACGAGTTACATCAAAACAATTATATCTTTATAATTAGGTAATATTTCATGACTTTTTCGTTAATGTTCCTTGATGAATCGGCTATCCAAATCAAAAAAATCAGTAGTTCCTGATTAGTGAGTTCAAATAAATTCGTTAGCTTTATAAAATTAGTATTAGATGAATTTTAAAAAACAACACATTTTCGAATAATAAAAGATATTTTCAACACAATTTACAATATTCATATTATTAATACTTATAAGACATGCTATATACAAAACTTAATACAGTTTATAAATAATATAATAAACTGAATATACAATAAAAATATTCTAGAACGACTTAGTTGCAAAAGCAACTGTTTTGTTTATTTACACAAAATTGGATTAGTCCAAGTATTACAAAATTTGGGATAAAAGTTTAATACTTTAATAACAAATAAATACATTACAGTACAATTGTCACAGCTTATTCGTCTTAAACGGCTGGCCCCATTATGATAAAACTTTATGTACATATTTAAATTCATTATTTAAGATTATTAATGATTTAACATTATTATATTTAAGATTATTAATTATTTAAGATTATATTATTTACTAATTATTATTTTTTAAATAGAATTATGAGTTTAAAGCTACCCATCCGCTGGAGCCGTCTGGTAGTTCCACTGGCACTAACTGTATTGCGTTACTTGTCTAGAAAACAAAATTAATATATTAATAGTAATAACCAAATGTTTATATGAGGCTCGGCTGCCTGGACATGTCTAGGTAGCCGAGCCTCGAGCCCGAGTGTAGCGTTGAGTGCAGCACTTCAATTAGGCGATGCGTTGGTAGTAACGGTGTCTTAAAAAATATATTGGATAAATGTCAATTTTAATTATGTAGTGTTATTTATTACTACGATTAAGTGGCAGAACTTCACGTCACACTATATCTTTTCACCAGAGCGAAGAAATAAAAATAATTCATTACCCCTTAGTGGGAATCAAATCCACAGCTTTCGTGTCTACAGTCACAGGTGTGCCACTGCAACACAATGACCTCTTTGGAACTTTCATAGGCTAATAAAGAAAAGTGTAACAAAAAAGTCTTAGTATCAATTAAAATATTAATTAATATTATTTACCTGTTGTTCTGTCAAATGGTCGCCAGACACGTTGTCCAGTATTGTACCATCACTTTTTATGTTGCCTTCTATGTTATCTGCAGAAAATATATGAATTGTTACAAGATTTTATATTTATTAACTATTTTTTTTATATTATCTATATAAGCGACCGCGGCGCAGCGGCAGTTGTGGGTTCAATTCCCACTTGGGGGAATGAAATATTTAATATTCAGCCACTCAAGCAAGTTAAGCAGTGGCGGAATAGGTTCTTGGTTTCTTCTGCCATATATTATTTGGTATATAACTTACGTAATGTTAATAAAGTAGGTTCCTCGCCTTCTTGCACGAGATTTATTGATTTACCGGAAAATATAAATAAAGATTAGGTTAGGTGAGTACTTAATATAAAAATTAAAAAATAGAATAAAAAAATATCCTAACCTACCAATATTATAAACGTGAAAGCATGTTATGTTTGGATGGATGTGTTTCACTTTCATGCAATAACTACGGAGTTATTGTTGGACAGAGCCGCGTTTGGCTTTCCAATTTAAAATAACGTTCATATACTAGCCCATTATTATTCCTTTTTTTTTTCAAGTTATAAGTCGTACTTTATAAATGTTTGCAATTTGCATAATACCTTACAGATCGTTTCCAATTTTATTACCTATTTTTATAATATTTATAGTTCTTTTTTTAAAGAAATAATACTTTTAAGAAGTGTTCATACCATCTTGCAATAGAATCTTCTTATCACCCGTTATAAAGAACTTCGTTGTGTTATCACTATCTAAAGCAAAAAATAAAAACAATGTTAATAAATCAAAAAAATAAAAATAAATAAAATATATTTATTTCCTAAATAAAACAGTTATGTTATTATATTATAAACTTTCACTTTATAGTAACTATAATTTATATCTAGATATACATAAGTATGACAATTTTCAACAAAACTGTAACTCACATCATTAACTATTAAGTTATAATAAATAAAATTTACTTAGTTTTTAAATTGCGGAGAAATATATGCACATACAGAACTCACCGACAATTTTATCGTCAGATTGTAATTGTAATTCGTCAGCCACTTCATATGTCTATAAAAAAGTAGTTTTGATTTTATATAAATAAGAAATATAAAAATATATCAATAACTAAAGTGGGAGTGGAGAATAAAATAATTTCAAATATATTATATGATATCCCTGATAGGGGATTGAGCCTACGCCCATTTGTGGTTTTGTTATTAATAAGCGCGACGTTGAATTTGCCAGTCAACACTCAATGCCTCGAAACTTGTGCTCTGTGGGCTGACAGAGTGTCAGAACACTAGGCAGGCTAATAAAATATATTATAAGTAAAGTTTATTACTTACAGTTTCTGGAAATTTCCCGGATTTGGATGTGTCTACTATTATTGATTGAGTTGTAATAACCTGGAATATTGTATAATAGTTATTGTATAAAAAAAAATTATAACATAGAATTATATATGAAATAAAAACTACATTTTTTTATAATTATATTAATGAATTGAATTATTATTACATATTATTTAATTAAATTAATTTATTTCAACTGAAATAATAAAACTTACATTATCCGTTAATTTAGTGACTCTTGGTTGATTCACCACTATTGATTCAGCCAAATGACCCTGCAATAAAACAAGTATTTTTTTTAGCTTCACGCTGTATCCCGCACTCAGCACAGCAGTAGCACGCTTGTGTCGCCGCGCCACGACCGGCTTACCACTCATATTAATTTTACTAATAGGTTAAGAAATTTCATAAGCGGACATGTTTTGTTTAAGGTCGGTTAAAATAAACACCCACACATATTTAATATATGTGTAAAACTGTAAAAATAAACATACATATATGTATGTATGTTTGTATATATATACTATTAACTATACTTACGCTGGTATTCATATGGTGGTACAACAACTGTTTCCTCATATAACCGGCCCCGCATACAACACACTCGTATGGTTTTCTGTCACTATGTACGAAACGATGTGTATTACGATTATCTCGGGAATTGAAGGATTTGCCGCATACCTAGAATGGATGTATAATAACAGAATTTGAATTTGTTTATACTAGTATATAATATCAAGCTACAGTTATATGTTATACAGTAGATGAATTGCTTCGAAATAGATACCGTATATATACCGTGTATATACTCACAACACATACCGTGTTGTGAGTAATTGGCAATATTTAGAATTATAATAAACCCCATAATTTGCAGTTATTTTAGAATAAAACTGTCTTCTATTACCCTACTATGTATCCTCGTGTTTCATATTGAGAGTTATTGAGCCCAAGAGGCAAAAGTTTACTTCTGATCTGACATTTTTTTTCGCTAGTTATTTTAAAAATAACGGTAACCGATTTAAATACCTGCAACTAAAATAACTATACGTTAAAAGACATTTAGTTGACTTTGACAAGAATTCTCCAATATTTACAATGATTACACATTCGAATACCAGATTGTTAAGACACTTATTATAGTCCAAGAAGCAACTTACCCCGTTATATGGTTACAACATTATGTATTTTTATACTATGGTAACAGATCTCAATCTTATCTAATAATATATTCTAATAATAGTTACAGGTTCAAATACCCGATTATTAAGAGACATTGTAGTCCAAGAGTCTTACCTCACAAGTATAAGGTTTCTCGCCGCTATGTATTCTAGCGTGTTTCTTATAATGTTCCGGATATACGAATGTTGCGCGACATATTTCACATTTGAGCGGTCTCTCGCCTGTGTGGGACGCTTTCACGTGGTAATCTAAGAGACTGGAGTAAAATGGAGAAAGACACATTAATTAATATGTAAAAAACACACACTTTAAATAATATTGTTGTTTTATCTAAGAAAGAAAATCATGTTCATGCCATGTATATAATAAATATTGTACTGTCTGTCTAAATAGTAAACCAGTACTTAGCTACTGCTAAAGTTATCCAATGCGTATTAAGATTTTTTTAATCATAAAATAGAAAAAAAATCAAAGTAACTCGATAAGAACTAAAATGGTGTTCAAATACTGTGTTGTTCTATAGGTCATATAACGTAATGTTCAATGTATTTTTGCATTATCGAATTTCACCCAAATTATTCAAGATTTGCAGATTTTGGCTAGAACTTAATCAATAATTTGTAAATGTAATATATTTTAAGGTGTATAATTTTGAGCTTTATTGTTCTTAACTTCAGGTTCCTTTGTTTGGACAACAGAAATAAAAATATTTTAAATATATATGTCTGATTAGTATTAATTGAAAGCTTTTTTAACTCTTTTTTTTTCTATGAAAAATAACTTACCGTCGTCGTTTAAACCGTTTAGAACACATGGTACAGTGATAACGCTTATCATCTAAATGTGTTGCGCGCCGATGTGAGTGTAGATTCGAGCGTTGCGTGAAGCGAGCTCCACAGATGTCACATGAGAAGGGACGTTCACCTGAAAATGTTATTATAAATTAGTAAAACTCGATTCGAGATATCTCTATTTAAACTTTTTTCATTCATTATTTCTTCTCTCAACAAACAATCCCCTTAAGAAATAGGCGGAAAGTCAGGAAACAATATATATTGTATAAGACCTCTCAGTTTTAGGGGGCACTATGCTGTGAATTTATACGTTCACATATATTTTTTTTTTTATTTTTTTTTATTTTATTTAATAGGAAGCCAACGTTGTATACAATAATAATTTAAACATAAAAACAAAAACAATCTTACGCGAGTACGACATTAATTGTATACCCCACTTACAGGCTAACTTGACATGCATGAAATAAAAAAGAAAAACAACAGAAAACAAACACAATACAAATCATTCTACACTAATGTTACTTAGACTTCCAAAAAAAAAAAAATATGTATATATATATATAAATATATATATATAAAATAATTTATATAAAGTATATATATATAACAATTTATAGTACTTTATTTAAATTCCCATTAAATAATAATTTGTTGGTGCATGTGTACGAAGGTGGTGTTGGAGTGGACAACCTCGTGGATTTCCTGATTGTGTTGAGTTCCGAATAATAGATTCCCACCCAACCTTAAATGGGAATAGAATTACCCAAGTCCCCATAATGGGGACTCCATTATAGGAAGTCCTTTATGGGAGCACGGGTAATTCTATTTCCCCTACCCACCGGTGTGTGTCCGCATGTGGTCGCGCACCTCGGCACGGCGCGCGAATGCCTTCCCGCAGACGCCGCACACGAACGGCTTAGTGTTGGAGTGGACCACGCCGTGCACTTCTAGGTTGTGTTGGGTTCCGAATGCCTTACCTGCCAAAATGGAATGCAAAGATTATTTAAAATACCATGTTTATACGAGGCCTAACTTCGACCTAAGAATTCGAAATAAAGATAGAGTGGCCATTTTTTATTTTTTTTTACCGAGCCATTCTCACACCGCCCCCGATGACGCTGTAAAGACTATCCTAGATCAACAGCAGCATTATGCCACCGGAAAGAAGAAAAAGAAAATAAAGAATGACTAACTAACGCAACGTTCACTTGTTCCTTATTTAAATAAATTATTTTGGTTTTACCATTCTTGACGACAAAGTTCGGATGGAAAGCGAAGAAGGGTTTCCTTTACCTAGTATTCTATATGTTGGAGAAAGATTTAAGTGGCTCATATCGATAATAATTAACATTCATTTCAACATTATTAATAAAATTAATATAAAATAATTGAACTAAAAAAAGTCACGGTTGCACGATCGTTCTCTGCGCACTGCCCAGTTTTCGAGACAACGTGTTATTATGATTTCATTATCTTCTATTTAGAAGTGCACCCTTTTTTAAAAGCAGGAATAACAATAATACAATCCTCCAAATAGACCAGAACCACTGCATTTAGGTACAATCAGTATGACCTGAAGCCAGTCATTTAAAAAAAAATAATGAAATAATAAAAAAAAAAGACACTAACATATACAATACGATCAAATAAAATAGTCACTAACAATTATTTCGAAATAATGCAATAAAAATAAAAAAATACTAACCACAAACGTTACATATAAAATCCTTTATACCAGAGTGTGTTTTCTCGTGTTGATTCAAATTTTGCATCGTGAAGAACGATTTGCCGCATTGATTGCACTTGAAAGGACGAGGACGCACCTGAAAAATAAAAATAATAAATATTATATGTATAATAAATAAATACTTTTTTTTAGTTTCACGCTGAATCCCGCACATAGCAAAGTAGGCGGAGGGAAACTAAGCACCTAGTGTTAGTACACTCAATTCACCAAAGACACTTCTGTTCCTCACTTTGCATAGAGCTCTAGAGGTATTGCGTATTTAGCAGTGGAGCTCAACGCCACACTGTCCCTCGTAACCAGAACGAATAAATGCACACTCAGTGCATGAAAAACAAATTAAGTAAAAATTAAAATATCTAAACCTTTAAATACATACTAAATGTGTTTTCAAGTGTGACTGGTGCGTGTATTTGGAGGCGAATGTCTTTCCGCAAACTTGACATTCGTGAGGGCGAGACCCGCTGTGTGTGTTGAGATGCTCCGATAGTAAGGTTCGCGAACTGGAAAAAAAATGATAATTAAAAAACCATGAACCAAAAATAAACATACAACTATAAAATACCTATATCTGAGAAAATCGTATGAAAAGGTCTGGTATGCACTGTGCGGCGTTGAGTTCCGCCAATCAAAACACAATATATTTTTGTCTCGAGTTCTATATTCTTAAATATTTTTAATTATAAGCAATTAGTTTCAATTTAGAATTTTTCATTTTTATTTGTTTACTTGATTGTGGAACCATCTTTTCTACTTTAATTATATGATTTGATTATAATATTTAAAATGTATTTTTTTTATAAAGTCAATAATATAACAAATCTATATAATTATACAAATCCATACATTTATTATATATATATATATATATATATATATATATATATAATTTCTTTTTATATATAATATCTTTTTTCGCTTTCTTGCGAATTGATTACGGTGTTGTAATTAATTCGTAATATTACAAATTGTGTTTACTCATGCCAACATTATCCACTGAAGCCCACAGTAGACCGGGTACTCAAAAACTATGTGCGAGGGAAATCCACCCGACAGCGACACATATATATATATATATTAATAAACGAGTCGGCTGTAGGTTTATCCTGACTGAATTGAATAATTATATAAATAGAGGTGCTTAGGTCGGGACACCGATTGTTAGCGAAAGTGCAGTGTTAAGTTTCGCAATAAAGTAGAAAATAAATGAAAAAATATATATATTTACGTATATTTCTTCTTACAAATATTACACTCGTGCATTTTACTTTTATCTGTGATTTGCATGTTGTTATTTTTCTGTGCGTGTTGTTCTGAAATCAAAAAATATATAATGATTATTATAAATATATCATTAAAAATATTTTATACCATTATTCCTAAAAAATAGAATGATTAACATACGTATTTCACGAAGTATAGCAGAGTTGACTTCACGCTTGAGGATACATTGTGAGTTTATCTACAGTCACTGTACGCACGCTGTAGCAAAGTACCAAGAAGGCCTTTATTTTATCTTATATTTATTTATTTAATTATTCAAGTACCCACCTATATGTTTAACATAATCCGCCCGTTTCCTAACAACGTGTCCGCAATTACAAATGTAAGCCCGGGCAGAGTGTATTGTTTTCAAATGAGCCATCGTTGTATCTGCGTCGCCTGTAAACGCGGCGCCTTCTGTGAAAGTAACATAATAAAGAATATTATTAATGTTAGTACAATATGGCCAACGAGTTGTTATCGTCCTCAAGTTAGATTTTTCGAACATTTGCGCATTGTTCAGTCGCTCCCGGGAAATAAATAATCGAAAGTAGGAAAATTCTAAAATCAAATCTGCGCAGCCATCCACAGCTAACTTCAGGGCAGACACTGCTCTTCGACGGTTATGACTGTAAGCGCGATAGTTGTACGCTGGAACTCCACGAGGGTGAATGATTTATATAGCAACTGGCATACAAAAGTATAATATGTATTTTTACCGATTTCTTGATCACCTCTTAATTGATTTTATTTGAGAAGTGTATGTTAATGGAGTGTTAAAACACTTCGTCCCCCAGGTATCGTTCAATTGTCGAGACATTGCATAATAAATCACTTTGTCTTGTCAGTACTGAAGGAAATGAAAATATTTAATATTTTATCTGTTGGAGTGAAAATCGGACCCACAACCATCGTGTTTACAGTCGCACGCTAGTGACCTATATTTGAAATATATATTTTAATTTTAATTTAAGTTGTAATATAAAATTAAATCTCATAATATGTTACTCACGTTTATTTTCATTATTTTCACATAGAAGACATCTAAATTTATCATTTTCATGTACCACTATTTGTATCTGAAATATAATTTATTAAGAAATAAAAAACATTAAATGCAAGTTGTTATACGAAACAGTACCCAGCCCGTCGTGGCGCAGATGTCCGCCTGTCGCGATGTGTACATTCGCGAACGTGCGAATGTACACGCAACGGTTGTAGGTTCGATTCCCATTTGAGACAATGAAACATTGGATCTAACAACCACACGCGTCACAGAACGGACGTATCGTTTGCTGTATATCGCACGATTGTCGCCATACGAAGTTATTTTATGAACTGATCGCTCGTGCAGTTGACTTCTTAATGTGCGGACAAGTCAAAAGTTTCCAGTAAAATTGCAACACGCACGCAAGTTAACACATATATATATAAACATAGGAATTAATTGAGGTGCGTTTATTTTTAAGCTAGATGGTGTCTAATCAAAAATATTCCAATGAAGAATGTTTTCAGTTACTAATAATATAATAGACATATAGACATGGATTTTTTTGCTCTTATGAATTTAATAAAATGTTTTATTTATTGTTTTTTTGCTGGTGCTATTTTTGTGAATATGTGTTTGTAATTTCAGTTATAAAGTAGACAGTCAATACTATAAAACTTACAGTATTATCAGTTTTATTTATATCATCATCGGTTTTGCTCTCCACTGATTTCACTTGAAACATTTCTCCGCTTTCTACTTTTATGAAGGCACCTCCTGGAAATATGTAAATAAAAAAATAAAATTAATCATATATATATTTTTGATAAACAGTAGTTGTAGTTGAACTGCTGCTGGGGTCAACCCCTACTCGAGGGAAATGATTATATTTAAATATTTTTTCAAAAAATAAATAATATACCTTGCGCAGCTGCAATAATAGCATTTGCCGTTTCTTCATCGCCGGACACTTGTAATTCTATTTGAGATTCGTCATTTGAATCTGTAATTTTAAAATAAATAATAAATCATATTAAATACATTTTATTCAAGTAAATTTTTTTATAAAAATAAATAAATACACATCGACATATATCCGACGCTCCAAAATTTAATGGAAAGTGAGGAACAGAGTTTCTTAACACTGGGTTCTCTTTGCATACCCTGCTATATGCGAGATGCAGCGTAAAGCTGAAAAAACAAAAAAATATATATACGCAATTGTATGTGTATAATAAGACAACTGGTAACACTGTGGTAACATGATAAAGCGCAGCGTAGCGTTCCGCTACTGAATCCACGATGTTTCGCAAAATGGATGGCGTACAATAGAGGATACAGCGTGAAGATAAAAACTATACTTTGTAATAAATACCTTGACCATCCCCATTATCGTCGTTGTTATCCAAACTGTCGGGCATCACTAGTGATATCTCACTGTCGCCATACAAAAACTTCTGTCCAGACATTACGCGGAGAATGTTGTCACTCTCCACTACTATGGCTTCTGTAATTATTTATATATTAATATTAAAATACATATTATTATAATATATAATAATAATATATAAAAATAAGGTGTCGTGGCGCAGTGGCAAAAGCGTGCAACTGTAAACGAGTCAGTTCGATTCCCACTCAAGTCAAATTATTTAATATTTTCATTTTCTCGCTCTGGTATCATGCACAAGCCAAAACACGACGTTGAGTTATACCACTCAATCAGCTGCGCCCCGAAAATTTGGCGGCGCATGGTTCTAGGTTCCCGGGTTCCCTCTGCTTACCTTGCTATGTACGGGGTAAAGCGTGAAACTAAAAAAATAAGAATACTAACGATTATCCTGTTCGTTTTGTTGATCTGCGAATATTTGTAGTTTTCCCATAAAGCATTGTCCCTCCGCGCTCACTAATTTAATGTCTACATATTCTTCATTACGTTCAGTCTAAAAACAAATATAAAATATAAAAATTCCTATATTTTGTATTATTATTACATACAACATATTTTTTGTAAATATATATGATGTATTTCGCATATAACAGGAAATTAATTATTTAATATTTTCATTTCTTCGCTCTGGTGCAGAGACTACGCGAGGCGTTGAGTTCCGCCCCTCAATACGCAATGGCTCCAGAATTCGGCGAAAGATGGGGAACGGAAGGGCTTAACACTAGGTTTCCTCTGCTTACCCTGCTATGTGCAGGATACAGCTGAAGCGTGAAGCTGATTTTATTTTTAATATTTACCTTTATATCATCATCATATGTCAATTTATCACCATTATCATTAGTCGTTATAACTGCTAAAGAACAATCTGAAACAAAAATAATCTAGATTATAATATTTCATAAGGTTGTTTTGGGTACAAATGTGTCTGTTTAAAATGTTTTTTCTAAATCTTACGTTTTGAGTTTTTTTGCTTGTAGCCTGACTCCGTACAGGATGGCAGAGGGAGTCTAGCATTAAGGCACTCTGTTCCCCACTTTCTGTCCGATTTTCAATATGTTACGGTATGAATGGGAGAGTTTATTGCCACGCTTCGGCTTTACCAGAACGAGAAAATTAATATAATTAATTGCCTCTTGTGGGAATCGAACCCACAAACTTATCAACTTTTTGAGTTTAAAGTAAAATATAAATGAAATATTATGTTTATAAATTCCAACATCTTTGGTTTACAAATTAAATTCAAAATAGAATTTCAAATTAGTTCATTCCGAAATGAAACTTTTATATATATAGAAAATACTTTTCAAGTTTTGAAACTTGAAAAGTATTACAAAACCGAACAAGCGGGTGATGCGCTCACTCACCGACAAAAAAGGGAATTTTGCCTTAAATGTACAGTTTTCAATTTTTATTTTTGAACTAGTACTACCTGTAGATGTTTGGTGCTGAACCTTATTTATTTAGATTTCCTTTTTAGTGTCAAAATACGCGTTTTTTGCGATATAAACGGCCCATATCTTTTTTTAAGTATATGAAAAAATCGTATACTTAATACAATTTTTTCTGGAAAGCAAGGGACCATAGATCTGATTTTATGGTTTGAATTTTAACTCGATATCTCTAAGCTTTTCCGAGATAAATAAAGACTAATAGACTGACAGACAGGCAGACGGACGGATGGACGGACAACAAAGTGTTCCTTTTTTCCTTGAGGAATGGTCCTAAAAAAATTAGCTTAAAAGTCAAAAGAGTAAATTATAGAGATAAAATAATCTATAATTAATTAATTAAATATAATTCTATATTATAAAGAAAAAATCGAAACATACCTTCATCAATTTCCATAGATTCTTCATTATTATCCACATCGCTTTCAACCGTATCCTCCTTCTTCATCTTCTCCATACCAAATTCGTCGACTTTCGTCAAAATGGCCGACGAAAGAAAATCTTTCGTCAACGAATTCACATTAAAACTCAACATTTGACTGTTCGTCGATACCGGTTGTGAAAAAGTATATGTTGAATGAGACGAACTCAATATTTCATCGGATTTCATCGAATTTGTTATTATTATGGGCATGTTCTTTTGTTCTTTTTTATTTTCTGTTGACGTCATCATTACTTTTGGATCTATGATTTGGTTTGGTGTTGTTTTTTGTTTGCTTGTTAGTGTGTTTATTGACTGTGTGAGAACAGACGAACCTACAGTCACTTTTAAATTGATATTGGATGATGGTATTGTCATTATCGGCTGCAAAGTTAAGAAAAATTGTTTTACTAAACTAAATTATGTGTTAAATAATTTGGTTTATTAAAATAATATATTTGTTTATTAAAATAATGTATCTGTTTTATCAAACTAGTTTATGACACTATAAGGGTAAAGCAAAATGGTTTATAGTCCAAAATTTAATATAGAAAATGTTTATGTCTCTAAAATATTTGCTTTCCAAATATTTTATATATATATTTACATGTATTTATAACAACATGACGGCTTAGATTGATTTATGTTCATTCCCTCCCTCTGGTTATGAGACAAAGCATGACATTTATTTCCGCCACACAACACAATATATCGAAAACTGAGTGGAAAGTGGGCGACAGATTGTTGAATACAGGATATAGCATGAAGCTAAATATTTAAAAAAAGGGAAAAAAATAAAAAAAAAACTCCATGGGAAAGAAAAACTATTCCCGCAAGTGAGAATCCAAGCCAACTTTACAGTCTAGTATGCCCAACGGTGGTCAGAGAATTTCCAGACTGAAATAACATTATACCTGTAATTTGGGTACTGTAACTGGCCTTGTTATCGGCCATTTTCCACCTCTTATCACAAAATCTGGTGGCAATGGCTGTAATTTAGATGCTGGAAGAACTAATTTCTTTAATTCTGTTGTTTTAGTTTCAGTTTTCGTTATTATGTTGTATGTGTCATAGTTTATGTTGTGTTTTTCTAGGCTTTTCTTGAATTGGCTGAGAAGTTCCACTTTGATTGATTTTAGTCTGTAAATTATTTGGATAAAATATGTTAGCTTATAATAATATATATATAAAAAAAAATACTAGGTTCCCTCCGCCTCTGTTGTGCGGGATACAGCATGACACCAAAAAAAAATTAAGCAATAAGTAAAAAAGAGACATGATCATCTTCAGCCACATGTATGCCACATGTATAAGCAAAAAGTATTAATGTAATGGCACTCCTTTCTTTATCTGCCAAAATTTCAGACATTCCATGTTGAGTGGCAGATCTCAATGCTACTCTTTGTCTCACCGTGGAAGAGATAGGACTTTTATTAAAAACAAACTTTTTTTTTCTTACCTAACTTGTAAAGAATCATATTCCATTACAGCTTTTTGACATTTCTTACATATAATATTAGTGTGAGTGTTGTCTTTTTTAATTTGTTTTTCCACTATATCACCAATTACATTTGTGAAGATTTTGCCTGATGTGAGAGAAATCTAGAAAATAAACCAATTTAAGTAAATATTTGTGTTAAAGTAATAAATATTAACAAATATGTGTAGCATTTTGATATGTTATCTTTAAATAATAAAGATTTGCATTAACATCTTAAGTTTAATATAAAATATTATTAAAGTTTATTTTAATAATTCATGTTAAGATTTTTTAAAATTTATTTAATTATTCAAATAAATATATAAAAAACAAAGTATTATTCACAAATAGTACTTACTTTGATTGAAAAAAAAAAACATTAAATATAGATTAAACTTACATCTTCACCAAATAAACTACTAGCGTTTCTCAAAGCTACACCATTACGTGTGTTACAAATGAAACAACTTGGATTTGTATTCGTCCTGAAATTTTAAGAAAATAACGACTAATATAAATATTATAGTCTAGTCTTTTTGTAATTTTTACGTATTTACCCAATATTTTAAAAATTGCGCCGATATGAAACGTTTTACGCCAAAATATACAAATAAAACCATTTCGGTCAGTTACATAACAATTGTGTTATAATTATATGTTAATAGAGAAATAAATAAATTTCTTCTTATCATATTTGTAAGTTGTTTACGTTGTTATCAGTTACTATAATTTTAAATCTATTGCCACCATTATCAACATAATGCCGATATTTGATGTAATGGAATTTTAAAAATGTATTTGTCCTATTGTCAGCCATTTTGACATGAAAACGCAAAAAAGTAGATAAAATTTAAGCATAATGTGAATTTTTACACAATAATGGTAAATACCTGCAGGACATTTCGAGTTTTTATTAGTATTTTTAGTTTTTGAAGGTTTACAGAAATAATTTCCCAAATAAGTTGTCAGCAATGATTTAACACGAGCAGCCACCATTACGTTTTGAATAGTTCCGTTATTTCACTGTAGGCACGCTAGTTGTTTCCGTTTTATAAATATCTTGTCTATGGCCCGTACTTAAAATAATGCTATATCTACAATAATTGCTCATATAACAGATTTGGTTGTTTTATGAATAAAATAAATAAATATAAACTTTTGTAACGTTATTTAAATTATAGATAAAAACAATATATAAATGACCAAAATAATCATTTATGCATTATTTATAATGAACATTTTCATTCATTAATTTATAGTTACTGCTTGAGACCTTAAAAATGTAGCTCTGTAAACTTAGAAGGAACTATTTAAGTATTCCAAATCACAACTATTATTAATTCTAAACTTTTTTTTCGATTGAAGATAGGCAAGCATTTGTCCGCTATCTTACCTTACAGCCCTTCAGTGGCGGACTAAAGGGGGGAGGGGGGGGAGTGCGGTCCGCCCCGGGCCTCGGGTCCTGGGGGGCCTCCAAATGGTGCGAATTCCCTTGATCAAATCCTAAATAAGCCTTTAATAAAATGCATAGTATCTACTCAAGAGGACGTTTGAGGTTGGAGGAGAGCCTCCATTAAACAAATAAGTACAATAAACAAACAAGTATACCGGTAGTTTACATTATATTAATTAAAACTACTTTTATCTTTCTAATGTCCATTTAGTTTGCATGTGGTTTTAGTTTCATAGTTTTTTACTTCAAGTTCCTAGGGCCTCCAGACCGACGTCATTTTATATAAGTTTGCGTACTCACTAGCCTGAAAGTAGGGCCCTTCCAGAAGTAGCGCAATATAAAGGTACATCTCTGTCTGAGAGGATGATTGAGCCATCAGATCGGTTTGGGTGCTTATAAGGGGTCTTAAAATAGTCCATAAATAATATTTGTAAAATTATGGTCACCACATAACGTTTCCTAAAATATTAGTAAATAACTTCAATATTTCTTATAATTGACAATAAATATAAATAATAATTCATTCCGCCCGAGTGGGGATGAAACACACAACCGTCGCGTTACTGTCACAACCTTATGCGTGCCAGGACGGCCTTAATATTGCTGTATAAAAACAAACAAAGCAACATGAAAATATGTTTTATTTTCATTTCAAATTATTAGATTAACAGCGTAACAAATAAACAGTTATGAATGGATGCATATTTATCTTGGCGTTTGGCGTACGACGTTTTGAATAGTAATATAATTTTTGTGCAAGACATAATCGTTTACCGTTTTGGGAAACTAAAAAATATGAAAGAATAAAAAAAATGATAAGTTCACAATGTGGACAATTATTATGTTTGTTTGTTTATTTTGGATCATAATATGACATACTTTAGGATCCCTTTCATACAGTAAACTTTTATTACTGGACTTTTTAATTATATTTGGTGCTTAGGTTACGGATCTTAAAATATTTCTGGTTATCGTCTAATTGGTCGTCGTTATCGTCATCGTCTATTGTACCCGATAATTAATATTGTAGTATTAGCTAGTTAACTAAAAATAGATAATTTTATCAATTTCAAATTAAAATGTATTCAATACAATATATATATATATATATATATATATATATGTATATAATGTTTTGCTACTTGCATTATTTCAATATTGTATATGTTTTATGAAACTTGTCGGCACGCAAGTTGCTAGCATACTCATCGTCTATGGTCAAAATAAAAAAGGCGGGAAAGTGATGTCACCCGAACGCGGCAATTTCAAATATCATCATTATCGACAATATTTCTTTAAAACGATTATAACGCAAGTTTTAGCAAAAAAAATGGGTTTTTGCTATTTAGATATGTGAGTAAGATCGGTATAATAATTAGATTTTATTGCATATTTGTTACAAAGAAAAAAACTACACATCAATCAAAAACATTTTTTATTTCTATACAATTTACATTTTCGCGTCTTACGTGCAGCGTCCTAACATTAAATATAATTTACATAAACTTTACAATAAAAGGAAAAATAATTTATAACGCAATAATTTACTATTTACAACTTATATTTTCTTTTATTCATACTTTATACATGAATTAAGGTGCGAAAAGAATTTTACGGCTAAAATTTCTTTGTGACGTCACAAATAACAACTTTATAATTACTTTAATTTGTAAATATATATTTGAGCAAATATAATAATGGCACGTCGTAACAATGAAGTGGTGTTTCTAATGTGGCTGAAATTTGAATTGAAATTTTGAATATAATATTAAAAGTCACATTATTGCTGATCGTGAAGAAATTTCATTGTAGTGTAAGACAATTAGAAGTGAAATAAGTCATTTGTTTGCATTTTTGATAAGGAAAAGTTAATATTTTAAAATTGTAAAGCTTCCAATATTTTTTTATAAAAGATAAATTTCAAATTATTTTGCAAATACAATGTTAGTTTTCAAATTGTATGTAAGTCATGATTAAGATCGCTTGTGTTTGGGAATGTGCTACGGTAGTGTTGAAATGAAAGAGGCTTTGTGTTGACATGTATTTAATGTTTACTATGTACTATACCTAATACCAATGCAATAAAACAAACTAAAATTAAAAGTTACATTATCTTAAAGTATGTAAAATGCTAGTGCTGTTCATGTTCTCAGTTCTCAGATAAGACCTCGTGTGTGTGATGTTACATTGAGCGTGGTACGTCCAGTTTCTAGTGTAACACTGTCAAATACCCTAAATTTAGTTTATAATCATTCATCATGTAAAATTTTACAATATTTCTTCATATTTATTAATTTTCCATACAATTTCATAGAGCACTTACGATAAAATTATTGAATGACAAAACAAATTTCCTTATATACATCCAACACAAATAAGCTATCACGACACCAATGTCCTAACGCTAAAACATTTATTTATTTGAAAATATTCCTAGAGAAAAAGATATGCATCTATTTACCTGATAACCATTGTTTATTCAGCTATTTTAAAGGACTATTATTTTTTTAATTGCCCACACTATAAAACTGTTTACGCTATGAAATTAAATCATTACCATCTTCCCTAACCTGTTACAAAACTCAGGCGTTAGAAGACGTATACAGTTAGTATGAAAGTGCATATCATAAACAGCTATATAGACATGCTAAGACAATTCACACCGTACGAACAATCTATTAGAATATTCTAGAAAGAACGAAAATACAGCGTGACATGGCGTCCATTGAAAATCTAAATCTAATAACCGGTATATCCAAACTTTGCCGGCTATTTAATTTAACTGAAGAATAATATGATAAACTTTTAAAAAGACACTCGCTTAAAATAAGCCGACAAACTTTGAACGTGATTGTGCGGGTATTAATATTAATTATATACGCCACGTTTTTTTATTAAATTTTTAAGAAAAATTTATAGAAAATCTGTTACTGTCATAATTTCCACTAGTCGAATATAATTGACATCGCAATGACACTAGTAGTAACTAGCCTAGAGAGTGCTAAACTATTTCTTATAGTTACACAATTGTTTTGGTTCTTAAAACTGATAGAAACAAAAAAACGCATTAACACAAAACGCATGCAAATCCTGCAACATGCACATCGCAAAAAAAGTATAACACTAAAAAGTTAAGAAAAAAATAAAAACCTCTACCTTATACCACAGTTTTTTATTTCTTGTACAATTCACAACTATGTTTTATTTGAAAAAAAACGCAACGCAACAAAATTTACGCAAGATATAATAATAAACCAAAAATATTTTACACCGAGTTGCGTAATCATTTTGAAAATTTCAATTCAAAATCCAAATGTTTAATAAAAAACAATACTAAGCAATAAAAAACTAAAACTAATTCTAATTAATTCATAATGGGAATAATGCTTAAAAAACCTAAGTTGATAAAAAATGCGTCCGCATTCAGATGGGGCTGGCCCAATTATAAATAACAAAAAATAAAATTAAAAAGAAAAAAGAAAATAAAATGGAAATGTGTTACTTGAAAACTGTGTCTAATATTAACTATATGTTAATGTCTTTATGAGTGAATTAAATCACAAAAATATAATTAAGGAATTCTTAAATGTTGCCATTGCTTTTTTTAAAAAACTTGTTAATTTGAGTATTACATAAGCTAATCAAAATTTGCTTTATTTATCGATATCATACCATTTTTGTTTTATATTTTTTGCACTTTTACGTTTTGCATACATAATACTCAACAAATTTCATGTTTTTTGTGTTTTTGTATAGCAATGACCATTAACCGTATTTTCTCATGTGCCAGTGTGTTTGTGTGCCGTCCGTCTTGATATGTGTGTGTGTGTTCTTCACCATCGCCGTTAGCTAGAAGCAAATATTTTATTTGAGTTTGCATGTTCCGAGAGAAAGACGGTATAGACGAAAAATTGTATTAAAATGTCATTTTGACGTAATAATATTGTCATATTTTTGTATATGGAAACATTAAAAAAGAAATGTGCTTTAAAATGTAATTTCCACTCAATGTTGCCATACACATATATATTTTTCATCTATAGCGTAACTGTAAGTAAATGTTTGTAAAATGAACAAGTGAGTAGAGAAGTATAAATAATAAATATTATTAAAACGAAAAGATATAATAAAAAAAAACACAAACTAAAAATCATTAAAAAAACAAAGACTCGTAAGAAATTGACTGAGTCCCGCGTAAAAGACATGTATCCCAGTATAATATGTAATATAACTAATTATTATTTGTCACTTTGATATGTAGGTGTTTTACAAGCAATACACAACACACAATTAAACAATTAAGGGCTCTCACAGATCGTTTGAAATATTATCAAAAGACGAAACAAAAACAAACCACCATTTTATTAAAAAAAAGGAAAAGCACAGATAATATTCCAATACGATGATAAATTACAAAAATTGACGTTTCAAAAGCAATGTACAGTCGAGCACGGCATGTCTAATCTATTTATTACTACAAAATATTTAGCATTTTATATTAAAATCTAGATCGAGTAAGCCTAGAAAGCGTTCCGTCTCCTCACAAAATATACGACAATAGTGCACGACTATACAATACAATACATTACAATTATTTATCTACATTTTTTTATATTATCTCGAAAATTGACTTCGCAGCCACATCAAATGGTAGATATGTAATTCTTCACACAATTGTTAAAAAAGCGTTTCAGGATTTTGTTTTTTTTATTTTATCAACGAAAATAATATTCATAATTATATTTTATAGCAGAAAAATAAAAAAAATATAACTAAAATGTAGTTTTATAGGCATTTCTTATAAATGTAACCATCTATTGAGACTAAAGTGCTCACTTATATTATAATAAAATAACATTTAATAATAATATCTCTTTAATTAATTTTACCTTGTGTATTTGAATATACCATACAGATAATATAAACAAGGCAAAAGTTGAAAATTATTCTGCTATGTAAAAACATTATAAGTTTAAAGAAAAATATTATTTTTTTATTAACACTGATTATATATTTTTTAAATAAATAAACTTCTGTTATTTACGTTACATCAGGTACACATTTATTGCTTTAACCGTAAATATTATCTGTATAGAGCGTACATCAAATATTAAAAAAAAAACAATATTTAAAAATTATTTACATTTATCTATATTTAAAACGTTTAAAAATATTACTAACAATTTCAACACTTTGGCTAATATTTGGCTTAATACGAAAAAAGCTTAGAAATAAATAAAACTCATATTGAAATACTTCAAATGCTCAAGATTCAAACAGTCAAAAATTTATTATAAATTACATAATTATCGGAAATTGTACATTTTATATAAGAATATAATATATAATCCATTTTAAAACAATCAAGAGGGTATATAAAAGACGCCATTTATGTTTGCCTGTCAAAATGACACAACAAAAAATACAGATTATTTACAATTGTAGATTAAAAAGAAATATCTCAATTTATTTTATTTATATACATACATTTATTAAATTGCATAAAAAATAAAAAGAGAAAAATATTTTGTCACGCAAACATATATTAAGCTCTATGGTCCCTACTCTGGGTTTAAAAAATATGGAATATTTTTTTAAAAACCATTTGGACAAAAACTTTCACTTTTATATAAAGAAAATAAATAAAAAGAAAAGGTTGGCATATTTTAATATTAAGAAAATGTAGGCCGGCATCTATGTAATGGTAACACTACACCTATTTGTGCTTACATTACGATTTATTTAAATTTAAAAGGAAACATATTAAAAGCTGGTAACATTTGGCTTAATTCATCTTTCCGACACATACAATTGGTCCGTTCCCTACTTTACATGTCTTTTTCAACACTTTGCGTTTATAGAGTAGAGTATTGTGGATGTTTGTCATTGTAATATTGTGAAGCTAAAGCTTTTATTATGAAGCATAATCTTTTTAAAACATCTTTTTGTTTCAATATATTTATAATTTTGTACTTTATATGAAACAATAGTCATTTACTATTTCATGGTCCTAATAAATAAATATACAGAAAAAAAAAGGATTTCCAGTAATATTTACATAACTTGAAAAATAATTAAGTACTTTTAAATAACATTAACATTAATTTTGATAAAAAATGAAGATATTAAAGAACTTCAAAAGGTAAAAAAAATCTTATAAACCATATTTAAAAAAAAATAAAGTACATACAACATTACAACAACACACCTCCCAAACTCACAACTATTAAATTACAAATTCCACACATACATACAATACATACAAATACATATAAATACATTTACAATACATATAAATATATATAAATATAACATCTTACTAGTAATCCTGTTCTCCATTGTCGTGTCGATTCTCTTGATTTTGGTTCTTGGTTTGTCCCTTCCCTTGTCCAATTTGTCGCGACGATGAAAAACACAGTTTCATTACGAATGGGAATTTTGCTCCTGAAAATATTAATTTGAAGTGTTATTTAAGTGGTTTTTATAGAGCTCCACGTTGTAACCCGCAGAGTAGGCAAAGGGAACTTGGGAGCCTATTGTTAAGTCACTTCACACTGAAGAGAAAACGAAATTTCCGCCACTTTCTGTGGAGTAAATTTCATTCTTTTCTCGAGTGGGAATCAAACCCCCAACCACGCTACGCTTAACAAACACAGTTATTTTGTAATTACAATACACTATATAGATTTTGAAATAAATTAGAAAAGTATTTGATTATAATACCTGGATGCTGTATAGTGGCGTGGTTGCACGCCATGATGGCCATCACCGACTGGGATATGTTCTGGAACTCCATCAGGCCCGATGACGATCTGAAACAGGAATTTAAGATATATTACAATATATAGTAATCATATTTTGTCGAATCATACCTAAGAAACCTCTCGATTAACCTATATAACCACCAGAAGGAGGAAATGGAAACATTAAATATACTCGTATCATTCGTACCGTACCAACCGCGGCGTTTCCAGTTTACATGCTTGGAAATTATTAAATTTAAAATCATCCCCACAATAATATTATTAACAGCATTTTTAAATATATTTTTAACACGTTAGTGTGTCACCTGTGTTTATCTATCAGTCAATCTTTGACAGAAAATTAGAATAGCGTTGAAATAAGCGTATAACCTATATACCTTTCAAAGAAAAAAACGAATTCAAAATTGGTTCTTCTATTTAGAGGAAGAGACAGATGTACACTTACAACACGCTCACGCAAACAGGCACGCCAAACTTATAATACTTCCAAAAACATAGTGTCGTTTTGTTTTAGCGAAGGATTTTATAATTACCTTAACTAAGACATAATAAAAAATCATATTCTTAAGAAAAAAATTGTAAGTTTTTAAAATTCAAGCAAACCATGAATTGGATTTGAATTAAAACACGTTTTGGTACTATAATTTTGTGATTTTATAAAACGATACTGGTTCGGAATTTATTACGTTACGAAACAATTCTTCATTTCATTATATAAACAATATGCAATGCAATATAATATAAACAAAACAAAAAAAACCGTAATTAATTTTGACTTGTAACTATTGGTAATATTCGAGATTACAAAAATATCTAAAATAGGCCATAAAAAATAATAAATAATAATATTAAAGTTACCTTTCACTCTTGAGCGGGAATTTAGATATGGTGTGTGGAGGTGTCACGCCGTAGTCCCCGAACACTTGCAGCAACTGTTCATCTGACACGTCGGGCGGCGTGTTGAAGAAGTGAAGCACCTAGGGACAGTTGTAGAAGGCTAGATGTAAGTAATGTAGAATAGAATAAAAAAAATGTTTTTTTTCATAATCACGATGTATTCCGTACTTGATATGTAGAAGGAACATGGGACCCTAATGTTAAGACACTCTTTCAATATTAAGAAGAACTTCGTTTCTCACTTTCCGCCAAATTCTCGAGGTATTGTGTGTTGAGTGGCGGAACTCAACGCCGCAATCTTATAAGAGCGAGGTTGTAACCCACAATCATCGCATTAAGTCAGACAATCGTAAATTTATTTTATAATTATTTACATATCAGCACTTGGACTTACTGTTATATTATTGTCGTAGAAGTAACTGTAGTGGATGTGTTACTCTGATGTGCTCGTCGTATAAGCCATATTAGTGTAAAGTTCAGTAGTTTTTGTGTGAAAGTGGAACAAACATTTATGCTCATAAACTTTTACATTTACAATATTAAAAATATATATTATCTCACCTTGGACGGAGGCTGTATCCTATTCTTGTGAATGGAGGCGGGTGTAAGAAACCGATTGTTCTTGTTACCGACGTAGTCCTTGAAGGAGGGCGACTTGTCAGGCAGGGGGTACGGGTTCATCACCTCTGATAGATACGCTTGCTTTGAGAATCTGAAATTGACATATAAAAAGATATAACAAAATAGTTTTAAAAAAAGCTTATTTCAACGCTATTCTAGTTTTCTGTCAAAGATTGGACTGATAGATAAACACAGGTCAAACTAACGTGCTAAAAATATATTTAAAAATGCTGTTAATAATATTATTGTGATGATGATTTTAAATTTAATAATTTTCAAGCATGTAAACTGGAAACGCCACGGTTGGTACGGTACGAATGATTTATTTAATGTTTCCATTTCCTCCTTCTGGTAACGAGGCAAAGCAACACTCAAAGCTTCCCGAAGATTTTTTTCCAAGCGAATACAAATCGAGGATTCGATGCGGCGAAAAGAGGGGAAGGAAATTGTCTTAATGGGAACGGAGAGATATTACAGCACAAAAAAAACTTCAACTTTTTAATATTAGTATACATAAATATAAGACTCACGCAAGTGTCAATGTGTAGTCCCCAACGGTGACGTTGTTAAGGTTCTGCACGCACCGCTCTACCGACACGCTGTCGCCCATCTGGACCATCGCCGTGCCTTCTTTAGTTTTGAGGAACTTTATCTGAAATTATCAAAATGGATTGATTAAATATGTATTTAGATTGACGTTGTATCCATAGCATACAGCAGCGTAGCATACATAAGTATAGCAGGGTAGGTAGTGTAAGAACACTCACTTTCCCTCACATTGCTCAATTTTCGATACATTACGTGTTGCAACGCCGCGCTTTCTCTTGATTCCAAAGCGAGGTAACGAAAACGTCATTCTAGTAACATTTATAATTTAGAATAAGATTCTGGCTATTCCTATGACATCGTCACTGACTGAAAGATTATGTTCGCGATAAAGATGTCTGGAAATGAGTTGCTCTATTTCTAAGTTGAAATTGTTAATTGTAATTTGTAACAAATGTTCGCATTTAAAAAGAGTGGCCATGAGTTTCTTTGCCTGTATCTTCTAATGAGCTCAACTATTGAACGGGCTTTTTTCAAGTCAAAATTGCACATTTTTTTTTTTTGGTTATTTTGTTTTGTATTTTTTTTTTTTCTACTTTTATGACATATCCAAGTAAATGTTAAGCATTTCTATGGAATAAAGATATTTTGACTTTGACTTTGACTTTGACTTTGAGAAGTGTAGGAAAAGCATGGTCAACTGAACACGATGCTTGCCATATTAGAAAGATCAGAACACGATGCTTATTGTTAACAATGCATTTTTTACAAATTACAGTTTTAGGTACTGATATCTATATACTGATGCTACTGACATACTGATAATCTATTTGTAAAATATTTTTTTATATAATTGTCCAGGTAATATGTGACTTCAACAATTTTTGCCATTTAAAAAATCATTATGTCTACAGCGGCTTAATGAATCGCTACAAATTATTTAAACAAAGTAAATAAAATATAGTAAAAAGCATTTTCTTGAGTAGGAATCGAGCCAATAACCAAAAAACACTCTACAACATGTAAACTTACTTTCATACAAATACATAATAATACTTACTCTAACAACATTTCCGTATAGGCAACACAAATTGAACAATCTGTCTGCGTTCACAGTGTTGGGGTCGAGACCGTACACCATCATGACTGCGCCTTGTTGGGGGGGACCGCCCTGGAATATTAAAATAAAGAAAATTTTAATAATATCTACAGATGTTTTTTTAAATATTTTTTTCTCAGCTTCACGCTGTATACCGCACGCAGCAAGGTAGGCAGGGCGAACCTAGTGTTAAGACACTTCGTTCCCCACTTTCCGCCGAATTCTGGAGGTATATTTCATTAATAAAAATCAAGTTATTTGTTCTAATCTAAAACCCACCTGGTTCTGTGGCGGCATAGGCGGGTGGTGCATCGGGGGCGGTGGTACAAATCCTTCGCCACCGTACCCTTCTGGTCCGTAGCCGCGACCGTCCCGCTGTTAATTAAAAATTGCAAGATCAAATTAAAGATAACGTATGTCATACTCACCTGACATAACATATTTACACTTATATCTCAGAGTGCATGATGATTCAAGACTCATTATAGCACATTGAGCTGCATGCACTGTAAGATATAAATGTTACAAGAAAAACGAGTTCAAAAACTAAAACCCGACTATTGAAATATCGCACTCTAAAAAGTAAGAAGAGCCCTTTCGTTTAATAGCCCCACTAGTTATACCATAAAACAAAAATTAAGGCGGAGGGCGCCACATTCAATTTAATGTCAATGTCACATAACCTATAATCAGCGGACGTTCTCGACGCTTCTAACAATATTATTTGTTAAATTATAGTAAGTAGTTTAGAAGTTATGAGGGAACAAATGAATATACAGACGTACATAATGATCAAAATCATAACACTCCGGTAGTCGGGTAAAAATAATGTCATGTATGACATACATACAATATGTCTAGTTATTATTACATTGATTATTATTAGTTATTATTACATTATCTGTTTTGTATACAATATGTTGGGATGTTTTCATTTAAATTAAATAAATCTTTATTTATATAAATAAAAAAAGCCGTTATTACTTAGTGATGATAATAACATATTTTCGCATGATATTTAAACTTAAATAATCACAAATACTAAATATTGTAACGTACGCAATAAAAATATAATATTACCTATATTTCATACATACACACATACATTCGTTCGACAGCGTTGCACCTGCTTTATGACAGAATATCTAACGCGACGTCTAGATCGAGAATGAATAAGTATCGAGGGAATAATTCATAGTGGGATATAAATTTTGTTTGGAAAAATATCGCGTAAATATTGTATGAAATATACAACTTAGTGTAAAAAAAAATAAGATATTGAAAATCTATAGAGCCGAGTGGAAGAAATGGAGAGGCCTTTGCCCAACAATAAGACAGTACAGGCCAGCATAAAAAAATTAAAATCTTTAGTATTTGGAATTTTATCAATTTTTTATTACTATTATATGTAAATCACTGAATAAGTCGTATTGCAAGGACAACAAGCAACAAGCGTGCGCCTATAAACATGACGGTTGTGGGTTCAATTCCCACTTGGAGAAATGAAATATTTAATTTTCCTTTTTCTCTGAATAATTAGACAAAAGCACGGCGTTGATAATAAACCTGGGCTTATTATATCACTAGGCGCATTTTATTTTTCTATAAAATATGAAAAAATCTACTTGGTAATGTGAAACACTATTATTTTAAAAAATATATCCAAACAAATAAATAATGATCTAACCGGGTGATGCGGCGGGGGCGGGCCATGTCTCTCTTTCATCATACCGGGTGGCGGAGGTCCGCCGCTACCGAATTCCATATCTGGAAAAAAAAGATCAATATTAATATTATATAAAATATTATAAAAAATATATATTTATATAAACATTTTGCTTTTTAATACAACTTTATCTAAAAATTTTAATGCAGCTTTGAAAAGATACAAAAAAAATTACATAGACATACATCTAGACTATTATATTTATAAAATATTCATAAATATTAACTAACACGTACGTCTGAAAAAACACACAAAATTCTCAAAATGTACACAAAACCCAATTAATAACTTTAAAAAAATATACACAATAAACACAACCAAATAATGTCAACCGAATAATAGTGACCGAAATTTCCATAGAAATTACATTATAATACGCGCGGAATTAAACAACCTGTCGCCGCGTAATCTAATAACGCAGCGTTATTAGCGTATTCAAAATGTCATCTGCCATATTAATCTATTGAACCTATTGGGTATATATTATTACCATAATATTTTTATATCTTATTCGTTTACCCATTACACACCAAGAGTTTTAACATCTTCATGTTTTCGAGACATTGCGTATTGAGTGGCGAATCTTAATGCCGTAGTTTACAAGAGCGAGGAACTGAGCTAACTTACTATAGCGTTATTTTAAACATTAATATCATAATACAACAGATTTATCACAAAATCAATCAAGGGTGAAAGAAGAGAGCAGTGACACTAAATTTGATGTTTGGCACAGCGTTTTAGATATAGTGATGGACGGACAACATAAATTAACTTTAACACTATATATAAAAATAAGGGAAAAACAATATTATTCATTCAGACGGGCGAAAGTTCAAGAAGATACAGGCAGCGTTACGTTACGTAGCATACTTACATATCGACGCTCTTAAATGATAACTTGATATTTCTCAAATAAAAATGTAATTACCAAGCTGTACTTTGCTTATTTTTGTATATTATTTTCCAAAATCCTTATTTAAAACATTGATTAAAATAAATATTTGGTTACTTAAACCAGATATTTATTTTATTTATTTCTATCTATATATTATCTACAATTATTTTTTATTCTGATATACAATTACAGTATTATCATTCAGAAGTGTCGATGCGTACATGCAAAAGGACTTGGAAGGTAAAAATGAAAGTCTGTTTGCGTAGATGTCTTTATTGTGTTTATGTAATTTTACAATATTTGTCTTAAGTGTAATGTATGAAATGACAAAATAGCAGTTTATTTGTTGATATTTTACATAACATATAGTGACATATCAGTGTGTTTGTAATATACCGAACCGCCTCTAATGTAAAAAGCAGAAATAAAGTAGGGCATAAGTAGTAACCTTGCGGTAGTCCTGGATTTTTCTTTCTTTTCTCATACATAAGGATGAAGGCAATTACTAAATTATGTGTTAAGATATCACATTCTATCCAGCTTTATAATTTAATTTAACTTTATTTAATTAAACTAATTGAAAGAAAGTATGATAAAATAGATTTTTTAAAATTTAGTTTATGCAAGTTACATTTGTATTAGATTATTACAGTTATTTTTATTACAAGTAACTGATTCATTATCAATTTCTTGTAACAAAAATTACTAATCTCATAAATGGTGGTTACACATAAACAAGTGTGTGTGATCTTGTATAGTTGGTATAACACTTCACATACAACTACAGGGTTAGGTTAACACACACACTTAATAACTAAGTTACATAGCTATGCATATACAGACATACTGACATGCTAACATGTCTATACACAACACGTTACATTGCTATTAAGATCAACGCTAGCTCTACATAAAAAATACGTGTATTTTTTAAATGCTTTTACTAAAGAAAATTAAATAATAAGAACATAATCATCGTTACTTCATTATATATCAATCTGCGTTAAGCCCCTCTATTTGCAAATTTTTGTAACAGTTAAATAGCGGAAACTAACTCCGCACTTTATATTATTCCATCAAAGTCAAAAAAATGTATTGAAAATAACAAGTTACATGTCTCATTTTTCTAAAGTCAAAAAATATAACAAATCACTTAAGTGTATGCTTTAGACCTGATCCGGCGCAAGAAACAATTATTATATAACAAGAAATATCATATTTTACTATGTTATAATAGGAGAGCTAGCGTCATAATACACAATATCATACATTATCATACAAATACAAACCATTCTGTTCGCACGAGTGCTGGCTGTGCTGGCTGCACGTGTCCTCGCTGCACGCGCGCTGTGGTGTGACACTGGTGGGATCTGCTTAGTTGCGACATCCAAAAATTATTGAAAAATTCCATATATTCTTACACTTTCAATGTTAGCTTTTGTGTTATTCCTTGTTTTCTTGAAGATTTGTGTCTTGTGTTTTGTTTCACTGTATTTATGTGAATTGTACTTGCTGGTTTACTTAACTTGTTACAAATATTTGTATGAGAATAATTACTAAAACTACTTGTATTGACAATAGAACGAAGAAATAGTTTACTGGCGGTACTTTACAATGCACTATTGTGACAAAGATTAAATAATGTAATTGTATATTTTAATAAACTTTGAATGAAAGCAGCATCTTTAGATCGAGCTCAAGATCGATATCAGAGTTGAGAGCGATTTATAAATACGGGCCTTAGTAAACTTAATTTATTTAATGTAAATTATTCAAGTTTTACTACTTCAAAAAAATAATAATAAAGCAAGTCAGAACAACGCTTGAAAAAATTAAACAACAAACTTGAATTAATTTAAAAAAATAGCCATTTAACTATTAATCGAATCAAATTTAACTCTGATCGAGTTTCAATACGCAGTATATTCAGTTTACGCGGCATTAACGCTATGAACCGCAACTTTCAATATCGGCCCATACTGTGCTCGTACGTATGTATGAAGTAATACACGAACTCATTTAATTGTTTAAAAGCGTGCGCGTGTCCGTGTAATTGCTTGAGAGCTGTTCAATTAATATGTATGTATGGGCTATGCTTTATATTGGACTAGCGGACGCACGCAGCTTCGCCTGCTTGTTTGCACCCTTAGAGGTGAATTCTTATAATATAATCTAATAATATAATCAATGAAATATTTTAAGTCTCAATTTCAAATTTAATAAAAATCAGTGACGATTTAAAGATTTTTCCATACAAACTTTCAACCCCTTATTTGCACCCTTAGGGGAAGAATTCTAGAAAACGATGAAACACGTGTTCAATTAAATACTTTTAAAAAGATACATTTCAAATTTTATAAAGATTTGTGCTGATTTAATTTTTTTCCATACAAACTTTCAACCCCTTTAGGGTTGAAATTTTTCAAAACCCCTTCTTAGTGGATGTCCAGATTATGAAAGTAACCATCTGTCCAAATTTTTCATTTCTACCATCGGCAGTTACGGCTGTACGTGTGTCTTGCCTCAGTCAGTGAGGACAAGTCCTTTATATATATAGATTATTTTGTATAAAAATAGATTTTATACAATTTGGACGATACTGCTAGTGTTAAATCAAACCAAATAACACTAGAGAAATCAATTTTACTTATGTATTTAAGTCAAAACCATCAACGTATCTGGAAGTACACGTTCGGTTCATCACCCACGCTTGTAACTAAAAATATTGTGTAGGTTCATGTTTTTTCTACATATAGCAGGGTAGACAGAGAGAACCTACAGTTAAGACACTTCACCCAATAACCACCTAATTTACAAGACAACGTGTTGACTGGCAGAACTGAACACCGCGCTTTATCTTGTTATTACGGCGAGAAAATAATTCATTCATCGAAATGTAAATGGAACCCAAATAACGCAATTTTTACAGTCAGACACTGAGCCGCAGCGAAAGGACGACCTCAAACGTGAACTTTCTAAAACTAAATAAAGAGAAGTTCAAATGTAAAATATAACAAAAAACTAAATTTCTTTGAAATAGCTTCAGAAATTCGGAAGATTCAGATCTTTACATAAGAAAAGCCATTATAAAGGAATGGAATAGATGTAGAATACGTATACTAGTCTAGGAGCCGTTGAACTACAAAATAATATTTAATATTATTTCAATTATTAATAAAATATATATTAAAAATTCCATACGTCGGTTGGTACAAAGGTTGTGTTTGAATCTCCATTTAGGGTATGATTATATTTAATTTATTGTCATTTTCCTTTGTGGTAGATAAAACGCGGTGCTGAGTTCTGCCGCTCAATACGCAATGTCTCTAAAATTAGGCGCAAGTGAGAAAGCGCTTAATTCCCCTTCCTATCTCTTCATTCATTTTGCTTGTTTTAAAGAATAGATAAGATAGTAAAACTACCACTCTATTCTTGTATTTGCACTTAAAATGTTGAAACATTATTTTATATGCTCCTTAGCTTCAAAAAAAAGACAAAACCTTAAATAATTAATTATTTGCACAAATTATAAATAATATAAATAAATAAATTACCTCTAGCTCTTAAACTATAATGGAAAAGGGAATGGTTTCATTTTAAATGGGATCACTTTTCTCTAGTAGTAATCTTTCTTTTTACAGAAAGTTATTTAAATTCTTTTGAGAATTTCTTAGTGAATGCTTTTTAACATGTATTTATTCACTAATTTAATATTTTTTTAAAGTAAACGTAGTTATGCTTTAAATAGTCTCCCAGGTTACATTTGAACCCGAAAGGACCGGCTTCAATTGTATAGGAACTGAGTTATAGTTACGTAGAAATAACAACAATATAGGCCTTAACATTAAACTAAATTTCTGAATCAAGAACACCTACCTCCATTCTATTTATGTTCCTATCTGTAGGTGAAAATTTACATATTGCAAACAAAGAGCTTTGAGCATAGATTGTTTGTATAGACGACTTAAATATTGTTATTATAATTATAATATGAAGCCATCGTTGCGCAGGGGTACACGCGTCCGACTGTAAACGTGACGATCGTGGGTTCGATTTCCATTCGGGTTATGAAATATTTATTATTTTCTTTTTCTCGCTCCGGTAATATGGGAAGGTGCGTCGTGTAGACTCGCCACTATATTATATCGGGGAACGGAAATATCTTAATGTAGAACAGAGTGTCTTTTCATTCTAGGTTCTTAAGATCACTTTGCCTACCCTGCTAGGTGCGAGACACAGTGTGAAGTAAAATGAAAGAAAACAATATGCTACGGTACATATCTAATTTCTATAAGTACCTACTAATGTCACAAAGCTGTATAGTTTGTTTAGTTGAACGCGCTAATCTTAGGAACTACTGGTCAAGGAGACTGTGGTAGGGTGTAATTTTTAATACATATAAAAAATGTTACTTCATATAGCCAAAAATCTAAATAAAAACACCCTAAAGAAATATTTAAAATCGAATAAAGTTAAAAAAGGCGGTTGTTTGCAAAATATTTTTTCCGTTTCAACGTTGAACGTCGACTACACGGGCGTTTTAAAATTTAAGCGACACGACAGTCCTGGCGGAAACGAGAGATATACTTTTACAATTTCCACTTTTGTAACGCATTCAGTGCATTTAAAATTGAATTTTTGCCTTAATAAAATAAACTTTAAATAAATAAAAGAAAAACGTTTCAGTTAAATGACATGCCATTTTATTATGCCAGGATTTTCGGTTAGCTAAAGGTTTTTATTTATTTAGTTTCAAGCATCTCGTGCATAGGCAGAAAGAACCTAGGGACATAATCTTGAGACACTCCGTTCACCATAAAGACAATTGCTTGCTCTGAAGTCTCCTAGCCTTGTCTTAGGTCTTAGCAAATTTATCTAGCTACATAATATATATCAACATATGTTGTCGGTACTACAAAGTAATGAATATTCTACTAATATAATAATAAATGTAGGATAGATGCCTACATTGAGGCATTAAGGCCGTGGTTGCGCATTAATGTTCTATTCCCACTGGGGCGAACGTATTACTTTCATTTCCTCGCTCTGATAACAAGATAAACAGCGGTGTTGAGTTCCACTAATCATTATTTCACTCCGCCTGCCCTGTTATGCGGGAAAAACATGAATGAGATATTAATCTTTCATGTATTTAAGAAAAAACCAGAGGGAATATTACTGATAATTAGTGACATTCTTAATTTTTACCTGGAATAAAGAAATCCAATATCTACTAATTTAGTTGAAAAACCTTTAAAATCGCATTTTTTAAATCATGTCATGAATTTTACTAAGTAATAGAATTAAAAGGCGTAGTAACATATTCGTTTTGATTTGAAAAAATATTCGTTTTAAAAACTTTTACAGCTATGAATATCAAAATAGTTTCAATATTGGGTTTACTTTAATAAATATATTTTTAATTTGTGTATAGAATTGTACTTGCCCGCGTGGCAGAGTACGCAGTGAAAACCTAACATCAACATTTTTCTCCCAATTTCTGTCAAGTTTTTCCAGACATTGCGTGTTGATTGACGGAACTCAGCACTACTCGTCTAACTAACTATTATGTTTATAATAAAATGCACAAGTTATTACTAGCACAATAAAAAAAGTAATTTAAAAAAAAAACTAAAATAGATTTAACAATAATAAACGTGAGGACTAATAAAAAGTAATTTATGTTAATTATCAGCACTCATTTCAATTGAGTTTATATTAATTTTATTTCTCGCAAACGAATGCATTTCAATATAATAAAATTTGCATTGACTTCAAAGTGTAAATTAATTAATTAATTCAGAATTCTATTAAATTTCACAAAGTGACTTGCGATTTAGCGTTATAAACGCGATACATATAATATCGTATATGACAGCGGCATAGATTTATTCAATCTAGGCTGTCAGTACGAGTAATGAGACTTAACTGTCTGTTATATTTAAAAATATTTATATTTTTTTAGATAGTTGTCGCATTTTTAATAAATACTGGTGGGTGGTGTATTTACAGAAAATTGGTTGATTTATTTTTAGTACGATTATCTACACTAACACACATATAGATATACTACACTAATACACACCTAATAAATCGTAATTTAATTATTATGAAAATTTATTTGATTTCGTTCGCAAAGAAACAATTATTAAGTTTGAATAAGTGCACTCTATGCAAAGCATGTAACTGAAGTTACAAACGTACCTACATAATAAATCCACAAGTTCTCTATACACAGTCGAACATACAAACACATACGTAGGAACAAGTAGGTACTATATACAGAGACAAACACCGCACTTGTCAAATAAACAACCATTGTAACGTAAAGCTAAGTAAATATTTAACTCGAGTCGCCGCCTCGCAGTCAAACGGAATGCACGGAAATATCAAAATGAATAATAACGTAAATTTGACGTGGCGCAGCGGCACAGCGTTTGACTGTAAGCGCGACGGTTGTGTGTTCGATCCTCCTGCCTTCTTAACCAAAAATATAAAAGTACACAGGTAGGCGGAGAAAACCTAGTGTTAATACACATCGTTCTCCGCTGAAAGCCTATTTTTCGATACATTGCGGGTCGAGTGGCAGAATTAAGCACCGCGCTTTGGCTTGTTACGGAAATGAAATTATTTGAATTATAAATAATTCAGTAATCCAACCCACAAATCCATCGATATTTTTAATAATTCAAAAAAAAACTAATTCAATTGTTTTCTTTTCACTTAGCTACATTATAAAACATTAAAAAGAAGTAAATTAACTCATCTCAAACAGCAAATGACAAAAAGCGTTATTACTTTTTATATTGAGACGATCGGGTAGCGGCTTCAAAGCGGAGGGACGGAGGTTACATTATTTGATGCCCCTAATGAGATTCACGTTCTTTCGCGATTGTTCAACGAAGTGTGTATACTAAAAAGTCCCTAAAAACGTGTAAAACGTGCAGGGGACAGATTTATTTAGTTTTATAAATCTTTTTTTTGTGATTTAGGTAAACAGATATGAACTTATTCGATGCCAACCCGTGAGAAAGAACTATTTTCATTTCCTCGCTTTGATAACAAAACAAAGCACGGCGTTGAATTCCGTCATTCAAAAAGAAATGGGCGAAAATTGGGCGATGCGTAGGCAACGCTACGCAATATCTAAAAGATAAAACCTCAATTTTTTTGGTCACGTTTTGCCCATTTGAAGATATTGTTGCTTTGGAAAAATGCAAAAGTCTAAATAAAATAAATAGAAATCATTTCCAATTAAAGGGGAATATAAATTTATACATAAATAAAATAACGTTTTCGGTAGATAGTTTAGAACCATGAAATTCCATATTCCATTAAAATATTATAAAATTTCTAAACATTGTAAACATAAATTTAAAAAATACATCGTTTAGATTAAAAATCTACGCATGAGCAATCAAAATAAATTGTGTTTTAAAACTGTCGACCAAATATAAAATGCAAGTTAATAGGTATTACAAATAACTAAATCCATTTATTTACCTTCAAAATTCGCAGTAAAAAATACTCAAAAATTTACACCATAATTCAACTCTACGTGAGTTGAATTGAGAGTGTAATTTATCTATGAATTATCGTTGTAAATATATTCATATCTAAAAAATAATATATTTAGAGAAAGAAACCAAGTGATCTGTCATTCTGTTATACTTAACTGATCGTTTTTTTAGCTTCACGCTGTATCTCGCATATAACAGCGAAGGCAGAATAAACTTAATGTCAAGACACTCTTTTCCCCAAGCATCGGTCAAATTTTGAATTATATTAATTAAAAAGTTCAGTGGTTTTCATTATTAATAATTGCGCTTTAACAGCGTCGTAAAAAACAATAATGACGCAAAAGAAAAAAAATCCCTACCAAAATCCTAAATCCCAACACATATATGTACCAGACGACTCGTGTTGATATATTTTCGTACGTATCGCAGAGAGCTATGAATTATTTACACATCTGAATACTGAACTGGATAGGTCGCGACGGATTTGTAGATTTTTTTTATTTACGTATGTGCGATTTCATTTGACTCGTACGTTTGTAAGCTGATATAAAGTCTTTATGGTACAGTGCTGTGCAACTCAACGCCGCCCTTTATTTTGTTACCAGAGCAAGGAAATTAATGAAAAAAAATAATTCTTTGCCACCAGCGGCCATCTATTCGATTCGTTAGTAGTTTGTATAAGCTAACATATAATTTTTAATAATCTACATAAATCTAAAATACTGAAGTTAGCTTCTAGGCAATACATAAAGGCTATACGACAATAACACTTAACCGCTTCGTAAACAGATTTATCTTTCATAAAATGAATTTGAACAGTGAATAGATTTGAAATATGCAAACACGGTCACGATTTTCAATACTCTACTCTACATGCAACATTCGTTAACGATGCGTGCGTCCTGTGCATTGGAAATGTGATCTATAGTCAGTTACAGAACAGTCAACGAGTCCTGGCTGTACCTACCTATCTGTACCTATTAATATTATTAAGCTTAATTTGTTCACTCGTTCGTTTAGTTCAATGCGCTAATGACAGCAACTACTGGTTCGACTTGAAAATATATTTTTTTGTTGGATCTATAAGCTATATTACATAAAATCAAACAATATTCGTTTCGATGTAAGTGTAACCCATTGAATCTGCAGTCAGGCTTCAGGTCAGGCACGCGGGTAAAACCGCGGGGTAGCGTAAATCTAGTATACAGCAATTGAATTTATATATCAATATAACTAGCTTATTAATCATTAACATCCTTACAAAATTTCAACATTATTTATTTCAATTATTTACAACAAAAACATAGAGACGAACTCCCGATCCTCTTTTTCAAAACTCGCTTATAAAGAAAGCAAAGGAAACAAAGAAAATAACTAAAACCTATGTATACTGAAGTTAGCTAGCTTTGTGTAAATATAGCACCGCAAATTGCTCCAAAATGGTTTGCTTTAAAATTCAACACCCAAGTCTGTAAGGGACGTGGAAGTATGAATGTATTCATGAAATTATACTTGAAATGGATCCAACTTAATTGATAGTCTAATTTGATATGCATTTCAACAAGCATTTATTGTAATAACTGAGGTTATTTAGTTTATTATAGTAAAGATACTATACTTGGTACATTTACTATCTTTTTCCTTATTAACTTGAGAACAGTTCTATTAAAGAAAACTCTTTTTGTTCATGACGTTCAGCCAATTTACCGCTCCATTGCCCCTGTGCATCTCGTGATTCTATTTATACAACTTATAATTATATGAAAATAACTTCAAAGTTGCGTGAATTTTTAATAAGCGTGCCGAACAGAAAGCAATTAGAGATTCGTCATGGGTGAAGTGTCTTCATTAGTAGGTTCGATTTTATATGTTTCGTATTCAAACCAACAAACAAAAAAATAAAAAAACTATATACAGTTACTTTATATTTAAAAAAAAATCGAAAATGTGTGAAATATGGAGTACTGTTTGTTTGTTTCTGTTGAGAAATCCTAAAACTGAGAATCCACGACCGTCAGTCATAACACAAGTTTTAAATTCAAATATCATAATCTTTATAAAAAGTATGTTCCCAAAATATTTGTACGCAATAGTTGTATAGAAAAACGACACTATACAAATAGAACATCCGTCGGCAAGAAGATACGTCGCGCCGTGATGCAACCGAAGCGGGAAATTAACGGAACGCTTCGAATAAAAGATCACTCGTGGTTTATAATGGTCGAGATTGTTAATTATTTGTTTTACTGTTTTAGATTCACGCTGGCACACTCAAAGCTATAGGTAGATATAGCAGATAGGCAGAGGGAACCTAGGCACCTAATTTAAGACACTCTGGTGCCATTAAGACACTTCGTACCCCATTGGTAAACATTGACGAAACTCAACGCCCTGCTTTTCTGGCTACCAGTTTCCACTTTCTGTGCCTTCCATGTTATATGCATTGTGAAACTAAAAAAAAAAAAAAATTTCAAATACTTGCTAAAACGTGCCAGTATATACAGCGTAATAGTCAGATCGCCTGGACAGTTCCTCAACGCGGCTTCAAATAGCGTTACGTTCAATTTTTTTATAATTCTAAAAAATGTATCTAATAGTCACATTTTACACACACAGAGAGAGAGAGAGAGGTTTACTATAAGTCACGTCTATCCAGGATCAAATTTAAAAAGTTTTACAAAGCACAAAAGTTAGAAGAAGTCCAGGATCCGTTCAAACTACCAACGACAGTGTCACACTTAGAAACTTGATTTCTCAGAAGAGAAGAAATTAGTAACTAACTGATAAGGTAACTTTGTGTTCTAGTTGCTTTCGTTTCACCTGGCTACTGATGTTCAAAAGTTAATTACGATATATTCCCTGTTTATGAGAAATTTCAAGGAATTTGACGCGACAGTTATGGGTTGGAATCCAAATGGGGTAAATGTGTATTTCCATTTCCTCACGTTTACAATTTCAACTGAAAATTTCAACATAAAATTCCATTATTATTATAATTCTAAAAAGGTTGGTATATACGAGTATGTAAGTAATATAAATATGTAAAGAACTTTTCTACTCACTGTAAGGCTGTGGTCGTCCACCGGTGTACTGAGGTGACTGTAGCAGAGGCGCGCTTCTTTGCGTAGGCTGTACATCTTCTGATACTGTAAGAGATATAATATATAAATGATACATGAATTCATATATGCGTAGCCTAAGAATATTTTATTTGTTCCAAATGTTATAGAATTTTATTTGTTCATTATGGAGGCCTTGCGTGGTGAGAGGCGGAACTCAACGCTACGCTTTGCCTCGACACTAGAGCGAAAAAATTAAAATATTTAATATTAAATTTCCCCGAGTGGGAATCTAACCCACAATCTATCCGCGTTTACAGTGAAATCTTGAAACGTTTTCTAAAATATTTTCGACGTCAAATAAACCTTAAAAATGCTAAAAATATTTAGTGCCACGTTTACATTAACTATATTATGACAATATTATATAATTATATTTATGCATTTATAATAAGATATTGATTTTAAAATTACAAAACAAAACCGAAATTTAGTTTTGTAGGTTAACGGAGGATACAGGTTCAATTCCCAATAACTTTCTTTAGTACTGTACTAAAAAAATCGTTATAATTTTAATTAAGCTCAACACACAAATATAAACATATTAAATATTTTATCATTATAATGAAATATATATAACAATAGATTACTATCAATTGTATATAAAATTGTAACTGACATATACAAATATGAGATATTAGCGCATGCATCGATGATAAATTGGATTTTCTGACAAAAAATAATTTTAAGCCCGGTATAATCGTCGCTATAATTATTCTACGTAAATAAAATAAATACAAGGTACTATTTCTATTCTTTAAATACTAGGTGCTCTGGGGCCATCTTGCCATTTGCGGGAATAAAGTGTGAAGTAAATATAGACACAGATAGATACTAAGCAAGACTGTAAGGGAAAACCAAACATTTGTAAGGAGAACATATTTCAAATGTATAACAACAAAAAACAAAAGGATATAATCATATTATTTTTTACTATCTTTCTAGAAAAAGTATTCCCAAATGTTCCAATGTTTATAAAAAATACACGGAAAGGTGACATCGAGGAAGCGAACTTGTTAGTGCACAATCTAGATGAAAATACTAAAACTGCAGCACAGAAAAAAAACAATACAAAAACAAATTCCAAACTAAACGAGAGAAAAAAAAACAAAAAAAAATATAAAATAAGCATTTAACTAACTAACCTAGAGTAGACTAACTAACTATATTAATAAAACCGGATCAAAACTTTCAAATTACAATGGGTTAAACAAAAATAAACTTAAACATAAAAACAATAAAGTTCAAAATGACCTAACTTACCGTAACTTCAACAGTCGGTTTTCTCTTCGACGGGGCGTTCCCTTCCCTTCCCTGCACATATAAAAATGACTAGACCACTCTTTGCTCAATAGTATTTATCTATTAAATTTCCCATAAAAAGATCCCACAATAGTTCATATAGCGTTATTGTGCATGCCAATCTCATCGAAGGTAACAAAGCTACATAATAACTAAACAAAAATGTATATAAAATACACTGTCTGTCTGTGTAGAGACATTTTAGTGTAGTGTCTTGTTTTTTTCCATACATGTAGTTTAGCGTATCAATTTTTTTGATATTATTCTCGTTTATTTAATTTTTTTTAGAGTGTGTCTGTCTTTAGTTTTATATGTGCATAGAAGGTACGATATTATAATATTAAATGATCATATATATATATATATATATATATATATATATATTGATAANATATATATATATATGTACATAAAAGTTTAGGTTAGGTTCACCGAATTTCTTTGCTTAAAACTAAAATTTCTAATATTTTGCTACTTTTAATCTAAAACATAGCTAACACAATAATTTTATATAAGGATTTTTGTATCGTTTTGAACATTGGGTCAACCTTCCTTTCACTTTTTGTGTACATGTATGTTAATATACACTGTAGTGGTTGCAATAACAACTATGTATAAAAGCTAGACAGTATAAGTGACAAAATAAATTTCAGAAGATGAAAGCTAGTGTTAATGTTTCATTTAAAAAAATGGTCACCCATCATTTCTGGCATTTTTTTTGTGTTTTGGAAAAGAATCACAAATTACTTGACATAAAGAAACATTAACAGTGATTGTAAGCAATACATACCAGTTATGGAGTGCAGAAAGCTTTGCTGAACCTAAATTGTTAAAACTTGTGTTATATTCGATCTATAATGATTGAAATCTCCCATAATGTAAAATAATTATCATTATCTATAAATCATTAATCATTATAAAAAACAAAAACAGCATAGAGCTATTCTTAACTGGTTTGAAAATTATTATAGACCGAATACTATGTGTAAAGCTGAAAAGTTATATTGGAATTGGTTTAAAAAGTTTTCTTATGATAAAGTCAAAGTTGGAAGAGAAGTGTGATTATTTGATAGATATTCTTGTTAAATATACTTTAAATTAACTTTATATGTTAAAAGTATACTTTTATGAAGATAAAAATAACTAAGGTAAGTTAATAGTATAAAATATTATAAAACTAAATATTTTAAAACTAGATTTGATTGCTACTTGGGGAATAACATATTTAATGTTTTTTTATTTCCTCGCTCTGGTAGGAAGGCAAAATGCGGCGTTGACTTCCGCCACTCATCACCATATTATTCTATCAAGAATTGGGCGGAAATTGGGATGGAAGTGTCTTAATGGGAACGGAGTGTCACACCGGGTTCCCAGATTTCCTCTAACTATTCTGCTATGTACGGAATACAGCGTGCAACTAAAAAGGAAGGGAGGAAATTTACATAGCACTTTACCTTGCTTTATAAGAGGGCGGGCAAACAAAAATATTTAAAATATAATCATTACACTGAATAGGTATCGTACTCACAATCGACGGGCGATTGCACACTAGACATAAATATATAAAAAATAAATAAAATTCATATATAAGTCATAATAATAAGAAAAATAAGTGGCAAATACGTTTTTGCAAGTGGAAATTCGTTATATAATTCAAGTGCACGGGAGAATTCTCAGCAAGAAACCTTGTTACTTTCTTCACGTGTAAGCTTCCACAAAATTTAGTTGCGCGGGTTTAAGTTTTAAATTTTAATCAAAGAAACTAACTATAATACGCTGTGTGCCTAGTAAAGAATTAAATGTGATAATCAAATAATATAAGTATATTATACAGCTGAACAGTTTGTTTGCTTGAATGCGCTAACCTGAGGAACTACTAGTTTGCATTGAAAAAAAATAATTTGCCTTGTTACAATTACTAATGAAGAATATATTCTGTGATATTTTACGTTGATCGCAATTTTTTTTAACACAAGCGAACCCATACAAAAAGCCTCTACTCTAAAATAATAAACCTGCAATAAATCTTCTTTTCAGCGTTCGGCATTCACTTTGGCAAAAGGGAAGTGGCAAATCCGAAATTCCTTGTCTTCTACGCTACTGGTTAGATTCGATTTAAAGTCTCATTTCAAACCTATGCACAAAATTTACTATAGTGAGATAGACTATAGTGTTCTTGAACAGTATTGGATTTAGAGTAAGTATTGAATACGTGATGGCGTAAACGTATAGTTTATACTTTTTACTATTTTACTTGTTACCTTATTAGTTTCTCAGAACGATTTGTTTTATTTTAACTTTGATTTCGTCATGGTAATGGATATCAAACACATAACCACGACGGTATTGGGTTTAATACCCAGTCGAGGAATTGTTCCTTTTAACTGCTCTGGTAAATAAAAAAATAAACTATGGGGCAAATAGAAAGAAGTGATAAGTTACTATTTTTCGGCTATTTACATTTAAAGACGTTGTGACAAATACAAATTTTGCAAAAACAAAATACAATATATGTAAACATAACGTGTATTAGTGTCGCGTTGAATTCCATTACTAGCTCAAAACAATATCTCGATATCTCGCTGCAAACCGCAACAACGTCTCGAATTTACTTTTCCATATTCAATTCATATATTCATTTAATTCATTTTCGCGGGATAAAGCGTGAAGCAGAAAAAATACACAATTTGTCATTTAAAGCACCAACTGTACTAATGAATGTAGAGCATTGTGGTCTCATTGTGTTTTCATTTTACTTGAAACGTAAATAAAATAATTATAATGAGATTTACTTCTCTGGCATACATTTACATAATGATAGATAGATAAATGTAGGTCAAGTTCGGTCGAGGCCGACGAAAGGAAAAGCTTTTAGTTTTTTATACGTATAGAGAGTGAAGGATTTTTTAACTCTTAATGATAAAAGACTGCTATGACAATCTAAAACTAATTTTTTTCTTATGAAAATTCTAAGCTTATCTTTATTATTCATTTTTAGGATTTACGAAGTCTGTATTATAGTTTCCCAGAATGTAGATTACGCTTATTTATACAGAGATTTATTATATACAGAGGGAACCTAGTGTTAAAACACTCCGCTCCCCACTTTCCGCCAGATTCTGGAGACATTGCGTGTTGAGTGGCGGAACTCGACGCCGCGTTTTGCCTCGGCACCAGAGCGAACAAATAAAAATATAGATTTAAATAAATATTTCATTTCCTTGGGTGAGGATTGAACCCACAACCAAACGCGTTTACAGTCACGCTTTGCGCCCCTGCGCCACGGCTGGCCTCAAGCCAGAATTATAGAAAAGAAAGAATTGTAGAATTAAAAAAAAAAACAAATCAAAATTCAAATTCAATTTCTGCACAAATAACAAAGAAAGCATATATACGTACTTCCCAAATACAAAGTACACATTATTTATTCCAAAGCAACCCTTGTCCGTACTAGAATCGAGTTACATGTCCCAATTTGTACGTAGTCCGAGCGGCGATGCTACCACAATGGGAGGCTATCAATCGTTCTCATACTTCACCTAGCATATAAATGTTTCTCTTTTTTCAACTTGCACTGTTGTATATTGACGAAGTCGAGAGAAATACTTATTTTTAGAAATCGTATAAAAACGTTCAACCGCCCTGACCTAAACTATACCTGTTAAAAATAAATTGGGAGTGGCTTATTGGAATTCGGGGTATATTTTGATTAAATAAACAGCTTCACCCAAAATGGACATCCTAATATTGAACTGAATACCATAAGATAATTACGTTAGCTTTACGTTTTATCCCGCAAATAGTAGGGGGTAAATATAAAATAAAAATTTATATTTTGTAAATTTATATATTGTATAAATATTAAATCGTTCATCATCATCATTGCAGATTCAAATTCTTATATAAATGAATATAAATGAAAGAAAGATATAAATGTTACATAGGAACAAAGTTTGTGTTATTTAACCTTATTTAGGGGTTAGTACCGTAACAGTATCTCTATTTTCGTTCTACTAAAGGCGATGTTGCCCCCCAGCATTTACTACATAATATTACTAAACAAATTATCTTATCACTTCGTTCTTTTATTTAACTTGACTCTATATCGTGCATACAGTTGGGCAGGGAGAACCTAGTGTTAAGACACTCCGTCCTGTACTTCCCGCCCTATTCAGAAACACGTGCGTGTAGAGAACCGCTCTCTAGTTTTATGTATCAAAACAATAAAAGGAGATAAAAAATTATAAACATTTATTTTAATAATACGTTCACGCACCGTTTCGCTTTCCTCTGTCATCGGAAACACGAGACATACCTACATAATATTTAGAAGGATGCGAGTATACCGAAGTGCAACATTAAACCACTTGTTGACATTTCAAAGATAATTTTCTGGAATATTTTTAATAGTGAACTGATTTGACTTATGAGTTTAGACGTTGTCGTGGTACATTTGGATATGAGTTGTGAATTTAAATGCTAAATAGAAGAATGTATACAAAATATTTACAGAATAAAAAAAGTTTAATCAGCTCCACGCTGTATCTCGCATACAGAGTGTAAGGAGAGGAACCTAGTGTCAAGACACTCCGTTCCCCATTTTTCGCCAAATTATAGAAGTATTATTATATTATAAACTATGGAGCGTCTACAAACGGTGGATAAGAATAGAACATAATAAAACACTTTGTTTTACGAGTATTTATACATATATAATGAGAACACTGCGAAACTGTACCTACTAACAGCAAATGATGTAACAACCATATCCAACCAATTTATAACCCACTTAATTTTCTGCAATATTTAGTCAAGATCCGAGAGCTAATTGTTCAATTCCTGCCACATTAAAGTTTTCAATACTTTATTTACATTTAAAATACATATTTCAAGTTTCCTACAAAGTTCAAGTTATACCTGTAGAGGCATTGAAATCCTAGTATTAACTCCGCCTTCCGTCTCAATTTTCATTAAAAGGCTGAACTCAACACCACACTTTGACTTATTAAATAAAAATGAAAAAAAAAATACTTTCACTATAAACATTTGTTGAAACGATTTGAATGAACAAACATAATGTATACATAATTTACTACCTGTTGTATCACCAAACTAAGATACAATAGTATGGCAGGAACAATACAAATATATGGGAATCCACGTCGAGCTCAACTCGCGACGACTGACAGAGAGAAATGTTAGTCGTTGGATACCCGAAGACGAAATATCGTATTGTGTATTTATTGACCTTCAAAAATTTAAGTTTTAAGGCAGTTAATCCTAATCTTTCTGGGTTCGGTTCTTATTTGGAGTGTTTTTTTCTTTTTTTGGCTCTGCTAATATGACGCGGCGTTGAGTACCGCCACTCGATACCATTGCACGCATGTCTCGAAAATTGGGCGAAAACAATGAGTGTGAATATCTAGAACACTAGAACACTAGGTTTCCTCTGCCCATTATACAAAAAAAGCCAAACTAAAAGAACAGTATAATATGCCTAATTATTTTAATATAATACAAAATCGATAGATTTACATATTATTTTAATTTAAGCCTTTGGTGCCAAAACATAAACCGACAACTAACCTAAAACACAACGAAATTAGATATACAAAATTTATATCAAAAGTTAGAACAAAAAAATCCAAAACTCGTCTGCGAGTCACGTTGGACTTTAATATTTTCTTACAAAATGCGTAATCCTTTATTTACCATTGCTTTTTAATATTCCGCGCGTAGTTAGAGCGTTATTTCATTAAAAGTTTTAATGAGCGGACCCCGTTTTCGTTATGGCCTTAATAGCATTATAAAAGTGTGCCAATTTAGGGCTCCGCAGTTGTGATACAAACGCCTATTGGTAGAAACAATTATATATTTATCGCATCTTGATTGAAGGGACTTAATGCCGTATTTGACTAATTAGAATAAAAAAAACACATAGATGTTTAACAAAGTACATAAATACAGCGGGAAACTAAAAAATCATCTAAATATATCAGGAAACATAACATTTTATACAAAAATAGTGATCATTTTGTTCCCTGAACACGTGCTCACGTCGTAGCTAGTTCAAAATGTCAAAGGCGAACAGATAGACACGTTCACGTTTTATACTAGATATTATTTCATATGTTTACTGAAATAGCATTGAAACTTTTTTCTATATCCGTTTGTTAGTATTTATATAATATGTTGAATTTTATTTATTTAGTATTTAATCGTTCATAAAAATTCAGCATAAAGATTTTCTACAAAAATATAAATAAGATTTCTTGGTAAGAAATATATTTAAGGTATATGTGAACTAAATTTAATAAAAGGTTTTTTTAGATAATATAAAAATATTCTTAGGTGATTTCTTTCTCCAGTTTACGCCCAATTTTCTAGACTGCGTGAACTCAAAGCCGCGTTGTAACCATAGCAAGAAATTAAACCCATAACCGTCATACTTTGAATCAAAAGCAATTTTCAAAACTTTTATTGTAACAGCCATCTTATTTCATTTTAAAATACAAACAAAACGTAGAAAAAAATTCACTATTAAACGTTTAACATTCCCACATACATTGTGACAACGCATCTCGTAGACGTCTACGCCACGCTACACCGCTACGCCGCTACGACGGCATTGTATGGGTGGAGTAGAGTTGGTGGCATTGAAATTACCATTTGAAATGTACCTGTACCATGAAATGTTTTAAGCCACTCGTGAAACTTACATGTTTAAGCTATCTATACTAATGTTATAAGGCAGAAGAGTTTGTTTGGTCGAATTGAAAATAACCTTATTGTTTTTGATTTCTATTTATTGAGGTACGCAATAAGGCTTTGTAAAATCATGCTGTTCGTATCGATGTAGCATACTCTAAATGCAGCCAAAGTTACCTAGAATGTAAAATTACACACACATACGAGTATATAATTCTTATTAATTTTAAGAATAACATAATATTTACTTCCTTGGTTACATAAAGCGCAGTGATAAGTTCCACTATTTTAAACACAGCGACTGGACACGGAAAAAGTGTAAAAAGAAAAAAATAAATAAACATGTGACAGTATAATAAAATAGGTTGAACATGTGTACGTATATACATAAATACATGTCAAGTTAGAATCCAAGAACGAAAGCGAAATACAATAAAGGAAAAAAAGAGGTTTTTACATATAATTGAATAAAATATTGGCCCAGAGTCGATATCAGCTGCGTTCCATGAATACTGATATTTATAACGCACAGACTGACGACAAATTTGGAACACAAAATACTTTTTTAAGAAAATGTATGCACATAATTATGTCGTTTTGCAATCCAAATTAAAAATATTATAATAAGAATGAAATACAAAAGTAAAAGTAATAAAACGTAAAATATCTAATTTCTCAGCGTCACGCTGTATAGTAGGCCGGACATAGTAGGCCGCCCCACTATGTCCGGTGTCCAGATATTCCCATTTTACATTTTGCACCAGAATTCGAGACATTCTGTCTTGGAGGAAATCAACTCTGTACTTTGTCTTGTTAAATCAGGGAAATGATTCATACCTCGATTGGGAATTAAGCTTACAACCATGTTAAAAGAGAAATGAAAGTTTTTAATTGGACGATAACCACTTATACATTTTTTTGCTTCTTTTTTACCTTATATAGTAAGGTAGACAGAGGTAACCTAGTGCTAAGACACTTCGTTTCCCACGCACCGCCAAGTTTTGAGATGTATGTATCTTAATTATCTTTATATATTTCGTGTTGAGTTGCGGAACTCAGAGCCATGCTTTGTTTCGTTACCAGAGCTAGACCATTAAATAAATCGAACCCGCATCGTCACGTTCACGTTAAGTAAAGTAATACTTCCTCTATCCTTCTAACTTTATACTTACACTACAAACCAAATAAAAGCTGTAAAAACGAAATATTTACAGCTTTTTAAATTTCCACGTGTAAACCTCGCTAGATTTGTATCAATCATAAAAGGCAGTAATGGACAAAATAATTAGGTCACCAGTTGGCGTGACTGTGTTGTTAAAATAAAGAAATTTGAAATACTTTTCATTGATATAAATTTTCTCTATTAGTATATCTTGTAAAGGGAATTAAGAAATCAATGAAATATATTTTAAACACAGCTTATTAATTCCCCCAATGTCTAGTGGTAATTAATATACACACGATGTCAGTGAGTTCAATCATATTTGGATAATTTATATTTCTTCGCTCTAATATAGAGCAGTTGGCTTTATGCTCTGTCTAAGCGTTTAGCAGCCAAAAAAAGAAAAAAACTCATAAATAATTCAAGGTAACATAAGGTCCCCTGAATGGTAATCCAAAGGACAATCACGCTGTATACAATCCTAAAGTTATCAAATATACGATAAGTATTCCACAAAATCCATGAATAAATAACAAAACACAGCTTTCAATCGCGGTGCATGTGAGCCGTAATGCATTATTTGAAACACGCAAGACCTATATATAACCTATAGCCTATAAATAATCAGGGACGGTATCGACGTTTGAGGGAATACTAAATCACTACAATCACTAGGAAATAGAGTCACGATAGGTCATCGTTATGTGCAGTTTAAAATAACATATCTATTTAAAATGGATAATGATAAATGGTTGCCCTTTAAAACATATTACCTATGGATTATCCAATCCAAACTAAATAGTATTTTAATAATAATGAGGAAATGTCATGAAACATTTATAAATTTACAACTTACCAGCCTAAGTTTATTCTGTAAAATGCTGCGATGGGTTCTGAGTGTAACTGTCTCACTGTAACTCACTGTCTTTCTAGCTATTTGCGGGATACAAAGCGAAGCTAAGAAGTTCATGTTCACCTTTCACGCGTTTCCCTTGTTGTGTTTTTAAGGGCATTAGGCTCTGGGTGTGTTAATTATATAGCATAGACGCTTATATCCTTCGAGTGACTTTTCAACCTACGCAAGTATCACTCGCTTATAGTCGAGCTCTGACTTACATACCTATGTCCAATATAAGTCAGTTTGCTGGCTGACCTTTACATAGTGCTCGTTATAGAAGATTGAAGCCTAGGTAGCTTTATAAGTTATCTAAAATTAAAAGAGTTACAAAATAATAAAGTTCATAATTTACCACCTAAAACTAAACTTTTGTAGCATTTCGACGAAACGGCAATTTTAAGACCATTGTACTGTTTGTTGTTGATTACAGAGTCAAATATTCAGAAAAGTCATAAAAACGTTTATTCGAAAATATAAAAAAATATATATAATGCCAACCTGAACCGCAAAAAGTTTTTACCAAATTCCCAAAAAGGCACTTCTAATACGAGAACCACGAAGGCACTTCATTACAATTCATTTAATTTGTACCCTTCTACTACTGTACGTTTTTGATCTACCCTCATACAGAATACAACTTTATTACCTTCGTTTTGAGATTCAAAATCGAAAAACAAAAATATATATCCTATTCTATCTAACATTTCGAGAGAATCTAGTCTTTATTTTGTTACCTTAGAGTTGAAGTTCCTAAAAAATTTCGGCGGGTAGTTGAATATTTTAAGGCAGAGTCGCGTGATGTTACTGCATTCGATGTGGGTTTGCATCGTACGGTCACGGAAGGTAACAAGCATCGGGGACACAAGTAGTGCTGTGATAAATAAAGCAAAACCGAAATATTTACAATATTACCTCAAACCTGTCAAATGCAGGAAGCAAGACAGCTTTTTATATAGTAGCTTATAGCCAACGTCACGTTTAAAGGGGGAGTGGTTGTGATGGAAAATGAATGAAATACGAATTGGACTAATTTTTATGTTGTATATATATGAATGAAGTGTTATTTGCGCAAATAGAATTGGAAAATAATCAAACATACATCGTAGCGCTAGTTATAAATTGCTGTTTTTTTAAATTCATTTGAAAGTTAGTTTGATATCTAGTTGGATGCCTAACATATATGAATCTTACTTTGAATATAAACATTATTATTTAACATTTAATATAAAAATATGCAACATAAAAAAGGAAATTCACGTTTTAGTCCCGCATAATTAAAAAACTTAATTAAAAAAAATAACCTTCACGCTGTGTCCCACTCACAGCAGGGTAGGTAGAGGCAACCTAGTGTTAAGACACTCCGTTCCCCAATCTGTCCAGTTTTTTCCAATTTCCGCCCAATTTTAGATTTTCCATATGGAGAAACGAACTCAATACTGCGTACACTTAAACTCCAAAGCGAGAAAATGAAAACAATTCAGTGTCCCTAGTAGTAATCGAACCCAAAACAGTCCAATAGGACTGTCAGACGTTTTCTCACTGGGCTACGATGGCTTCTAAATTGGAATCTATTTTATTTATAACACAATTATAAAAGAATAAATATATTTTTTAAAAATGTCTAAAAAAATTACATTGCTTAAAAAAAATCTAACGATAGAAATACAGCAGTAATATCAAATGAAAAGACAATACGAACAATTTCTCAAACCGACACAAATCAATTGATACAGTTTATGTGAAACACTTCATTTTAGACGCGCCATCTCCAATATTGCAGACGTTTCGAAGTAAATTATTATTACAAAATGAAATAATTTTTAAAGGGATGTTTGTCTGAAGTTTGGTGTTGTTGTCATTTCTTAATTTTAAAAATATACGAGCTTTTAAAACCTGCTCCTTTGCCCAGCTAACAGAATATACAAAAGGATTTTTTTATTCGAATCAGTAGTTTCTAAGATTAACAAAGTACAGATAGTACCTATACGTTAATAAAAAATAATAAGAGCACTAAATGAATTGTTTATAACAAATGACGTCTCAAATAGATATTATTTGACACCAACCAGGTACTATGAGCCTCACCCTACACCTAATGGACGGAAACGATTGGGGAGGAGTATGGAGGGAAGAGAACGACTGAAAGCACCCCTCCCCTTAAAATGGGGTTAGAGGTAAGGAAATTGCACTTCACAAGGCTTCCCTGACCTTATTGTATGGAAATACCGCATTCACGCGTAGCGGCGAATCGGATGAACGATAATTAGATGTTGATGAAGAAAGAAAACTGATTTATTGCCTATCAATTTGTGTTGAGAGAATTTACCTTTGTATTTTGTTTCGTTGCGAATCTGAAACAGGATTAAGTCTACAGAGAGAAGGAGATGAAATATATTAAATTAATGAGACATTTTTGAAATTGTATGAAATGTGGGTAGCGAGATCGGGCCTTTACTTTTGTGAGATTGTCAATACATCTAGTGAAAAAGCTTTGAATCCTACTTAAATATAATTATTTAACAAGCCTATTTAAAACGAATACAATTATTTAAAAAAAAATCATTATTAAATTTGAAACCACACAAATACAGTTAAACCACAAATTAAACAAACAGTCCAAAAAGTAATTAAAATAACGAACGAAAATTTCCAAGCTTCAGCATCAACGATCAGTGATAAAATTAGTTGAGCGCGATTGCGTTATCATCGCAACTTCAAACACAGTAATAATCTCCCAAAAATTTTCAAACCTGAGAGACTTTTGAATAAATTGGACGCACAGATAGCCGGGGGCGATAAAATATTCGGTGAATCTGGTTAAATATTTCACTCTTCTGGTCGGTTCGGAACGATTGGGACCAATTGGCAGAATAGAATGTCAATACCCATATCAATATTTTGTCAATCTTTACAAATATAATAAAGCGGAAGAGTTTGTTTGTTTCTTTTTTTGTTTGTTTGAACGCTAAGATCTCTGGATCTACTGGTCCGATTTACTATGTTTTTGTTTTGTATGAAAGCTGCATTCCTCTGAAGTGCTATAGGCTATACAACATTACATTACACATATGTACTAATAAATTAAAATACTTTCTAATTTGCCATGCAATTTATTCTGCCATGTTAATAACAACCGTCGTTGCTAAGCAACGGTTTACAAAGTTTGTTTGTTGTTTTAAGAAAACGTCACCCAAAATGAACTTATATTTTGATATTCATCCTTAAAAAAATAAATATAATAGTCACTTTCAGCATTTTATCTAGATTGAAATTATAGTTTACTGTATAACATTCTAATAAATAATTAAGGAGATGTCACTGATTCGGAATGACCTAGCCTTCGGGCGGCATAGTATGAGTATGACCGACGCGAAGTGGCAGATGACGACGTACTTTTTCTAATATTAAGAATATCCTTTAGTTACTTTTACTTCTTTGTTGGTTCATTTCAATAACTGAGATATTTTATCTAATAATATGTCTCTACTTATTATTCTTTTTGATTATTTAGGTTTATAATTTCTTACTTATTCTATTGAAAACTGAAAATAATTTCATAAATATATTTTATATATTCTTATAGTTCAAGCAGGCGTAGCCGCCTCCGGGTCCACTAGTACTATAATATATTTCGTAGTTATGTAGAACAATATGAACATTTGAACGTAGTAGGAAGCCGCGCCTCTTGGAAATCGTCAAGTGTACTAGCCAATTAAATGATACGTTCTTTAGTTTCACGTTATATTTCGCTCTTAGCAGGTAGAGGGAACCTGGGAACCTAGTATTAAGACATTCCGCTACCACCACGACACTTCCAGTCCCAATTTTTCGCCACATCCTCGAGTCATTGGCCAGGCCGAGTTCTAATTCTGCTACGCTAAATTTCCCATATGGAATTTCTAAAAAAAAATTCAATAAAATGCCGCCGGCATTCGAGCTCAAATCAAATATTTTGTTACGACCACGCGCCTATTTGCGTGCCTTGCAAACATTTAGATCGTACAGGATAACGTAATATACCCTTTATTTCGTGGTTTATAGGGACCATAGTAGTGTGCTAAATCTGATTTCAATCTTTGGTGAAAATAAATAGCTTTAGCAGTAACTATTGCGGATATTGGTTATTTTCTATATAAATACAATTGTGTACAATTCAATGATTTAATTTTCTTTAAAACTCGAACATATGTAGCGTAGTTACGATATATTTGACTTTTACTACTTTCCAGAGAAAGCTGAAAAAATGACTAATTCGAAACTTATTTACTTTAAGCATTCAGTCTAGGCCACCGTCGCCGTATTGTTTTATAATAATTTCTGGAACTGATGTTTGAAGATGTAGCGGCGCAGCGTCTGATATAGATTTACATAACTCCTCGTTTCCATAACGAGCAATTCTGCCACAAAACACGCTGTCTCCAAATTGGGCGATGCTTTGGGAACGGAGTGTCTTAAAACAAGTTCCCTCTACTAATCTAACTATATGTAGTATATATCCCGATGTATATCGTAATTAATTTTACTTCATATTAACTGTAACGTTCTATAAATAACAAACTAATATTTAAGTCACTTTTTGATAACACTATTGTATGCGACTAAGTAACTAACTGCCATACGACAAGCCATAGCATATTGCGATCCGCAATCACTGGAGTCGCGCCAGAGTGATCCAACGGCTTTGTATCGAGGGTGCTTCGAGATTTGCGACACTTGCCAAGTTGTGGATATTACCTGTCTGGCGCGGGATTCTTTGTAAACAACGACTTAAATCTTAGAATATATTGCACATTTTTAACCGTAGCCAGTTAAATTAGGTTAAGTAAGAAATTATAGATAACTTCGCTGCTTCCCCTTAAACTTAAGAGTATAGACACTCCCTTCTCCACTTTTCAACAGACAAATGATCGAGACATTGTGTGTTAAGGGGCCAAATCAACCCCACGCTTTATCTAAGTACCAGAGCAAGAAAATGAAAATAATTGATTGCTCTGAGGAGAAATCAAACCCACAAACGTCGCATTTATCGTCATAAACTACTTAACCTCCTGCGCCACGATGGGTTTCACTAAAAATATGACAGTAAAAAGTTAAAAAAAGCGTTATACGCTGCCAAGACGAATGAAAAAGGTTATTAAAGAACTAGTCGTCTCGTAAAGTCACTGTAGTATAAATAAATTGTGAAAATTGTGAAGAATGTTAAAATAAACAAAACATCATTAAAAGTTTCCATCTAATCGGAGCCCACGTTGGGCGCCAAACAAAATGGCGTCGTAAAAATAAACGTAGCGGAACTTAAACAAAAGTTGATATATAAAAATATTTCATAGTAATCTTGCCTCTTATAGCGGCGTTTCGGAGATCTTCGTTTGGGCCAACTATGCTTTATTTATGTATTTGACAGGTAAGTGGTAGTTTAAAATAGGTATATGAATTTCAGGGTCTCGTGGTGAAGCGGGACAGTATCTGACTATAAAAACCATGGTCGTTGGTTCGATTTCCACTTGGGCAAGAGACCACTCTGCGGGACTTTATTATTGTATATAAAATAAATAGGTACTATATAATAGCCTACCTTCCTCTTGAATCAAGTTCTAAGCATACATCGGCAGGAAACTACTATGATTTATATGAGGTAGTGATTATTATCTAATTACTAAAGTGGTTGAATTTTCAAATTCATCAAATAGGAATGCATTCAAGTTCTTCTTCAAACAATATTATAATTAATTTATAATACTGAAGCACAAACACTGCGGGGAGAACACTCCTTATGAATCATTATAAATATTGTACAACTAGTTTATTCTTTGCTTTCTGTAGAGAAACGTGAATGGAAATGCTAAAACGAAATTGTTATTACGTTTATATTTAATTATGCCAATCGTGCCAAGAATAAATGTTTCATTTTACACCTTTAAACCTAGAAGGGTGGAGAGCTACACGTTGTATCCAGTACATAGGCAGGGTAAGCAGAGGGAAGCTGGGAAACTAGTGTTAAGACACTTAACACTAGATAGTCCATTAGGACACTTCTTTTTCCCAGTATGGCCTCCAAAAATAAGTTAGATCTATTAAATATGTTTAAACGATATATCCTGAAATTTAGCATTCTGTGACAAGAAGTATGAATTATGATTTGTAATAATAAATTATGTATAAATACATATAATTGTTATAATTTGTAGGATTTGAAAAGTTATGTGGGTTATGTACGTAAGTTAAAGTAAATGCATGCACTCTACATAGATATATAAATAATTTCATGCTCTATTAATAATTAATACAAGTAAATTCGTTCAGAAACTTTTATAATTGTGATATAGATGTATAAAAAATATACAAAAAAGTAACATTTCTCATGAAAGCGTAAATAATGGGAAGAATCTTTGAGAGCTTTTATTTCATTTCAGAATCGAACGTTTCAAATAGTTCATTCGAGTACTTCAGTTATTCATAGTCACGTGCACACTTTGTACGTTGTCTTAAAATAGTTTTATCTATAGTGATATACGTACTTAAGAAAACAGAACTTATAATGAAATATATATACCTACCTACCATATATCATGATTATTATAGCTTTTTTAGTTTGAAAAAGAAAAAAATGTCGTTTATATTTATTAATAGATTACATGGATATATGGCCAAAAATACAGTGCATTGTAATATTTTTTTTCAATATAAGGTATATTTTAATATAAAATGTCCATAAATAGATATTTTTTACAATTTTTTTTAGCTTCTACTCAGTTTATTTTTTTAAATACGGTAACTGTTTTAGCTAAGAAAATAAATTGTCAATAATTAAAGTAATTAAAAACTGTAAGTAAACTGTAAGCACGATGCTTGTGGATTCGATTCCCACTCAGATTAACAAATTTTCATCTCCTCACTCTATCAAAAAGAACCAAAAAAATCTATAGGATGACTTTTGAGTTTATAGTTTTTATTTCTTTTAGGTTTAACAATTAATGCTAATATTACAAAGCACGGTACGATATTGATCTTAAAATATTAATTTGATATAAAACACTTACACGTGTAGTCCCAACTGTCTTGATCATTTTTGAACACGTTCAATCTTTCAGGCTGCAACAAGAAAAATGAAATATTAAGTTATTAGTGGAATACAATGCCATATCTATTGCTAAAATGCTATTATTAAACTGAAACAATAAAATCAAGACTAAATAAAAGTTACGTTGGCAAAAATATAAAGTGGGATTAAAAAAAAAAACAGTTTCACGCTTTTTTGGGATAGTATCGAAAAACTCTGCTCCAATGGAAATTTGTTCCATCTAATTTCCAAAACATTGCCTGTTGAGCGGGAACCTAACCTATTACCCCTTACGTCATAAACTATTCCACTATACCACAACGACGTATGACCGGCCAAGTGGATTTAAAGGAGGCAAATATCCCCACGGGACAGGTATACGTTTCTTGTGTGTCCCGAACAAGGGTCCTTATCCCCTTTAAAAGGACGCACTTGAGATTTAATCGGTGTGTAACCCTACCATAACTTCGTGTAAGTATTATAAGTACACCTTCGTGACGCACCATCGTACCGAATCTGGACTATTTATTTATTTATTTATTTTAAATTGGGAAACAAACAGCATTTACAATATTTTTTAGTATAATACATATCCATTTCCCAATTGCCAATAAAGTTTCCACTTATACATAAAACATGGAGTGAATATGTTGCTAATTAACAATTAAAAATTAAATTTACGGTCTAAAGAGAAAAAAATATATATATGTCTGACATGTAAGCGTCATAATTGTGGATTTGTTTCTATTATATCAACAATATTGTTATATTGTAACTTGTGTGTGAGGGATTAAAAATACAAAAAATAACAAATTTTTTTATAGCTATCCGCTATTAGGTAGTTTCGTGTAATGGCCCCACACATAGCGGTTCTCTAAATCTCGCTCGATTTTCGAGACATTGCATGTTGCTTGACGGAACTTATTACCGACGCTTTGTCTACGGAAACAAGACAAAACGTATATAATTAATTTCCCGAGTAAGAATAGAACCCAAAACCATCGCATTCACAGTCAGACGCTGTGGTGGCCGCCACGACGGCCTTGTGGGCTACAGGTATTATGGCAATGTTAATGGGACGAGACTTCACATTCAATTCTTTTATTGTATATTAAATTTGGTTATTTATACGCTACAAAACCATAGTGGAACACAATTTTACAATTGCATTTGTAGCGAATTAATCAGGGCGCTGATATAGCGTGTTTATAAAGAATATAATAAGAATCGTACAATACCCCTACAGCCTTTTTTATTTTGTTTATTGAACTGTTTTTATTTTTATAATATTTAGAAATTATACACTATTGTATAGAAAAAATAATATGTAGAGATATATATGCATCTGCATCCGTGCGAACAGCATACGATAACGATACTCATGTACAAATACATACATTTCTCGTTCTAAAACGCTTTCACTCCAATACGTTTTGGCTTCAAACATCGCTTATACCAAGGATTTGGCAAGCAAACGAGGCCAAGTTGTAAACTTAGTATTATTTATAACTCGATCTATCTTTCATATATATGTAAATAATAAAAATATTATAGTTCTTTATGAATTTTTTTTTGAATTATGTAGAATTTTTTTACTTCAATGAATTTTATATGGAAAAAAATATTTAATAGTAAGTTTTACATGAGAGTTTTCTGTGTAGACTTCAGAACTGATTCCGCTAAGAAAAGATGTTTTATATATGCATGTTTTTAGAAATAATCATACTTTTGTAAAACTCTTAACTTAAAACTGCGTGTCTAACGCTAACTATACTAAGAAAGCTATTTGGCATTTACATAGGTTTACATAGGTAGGGAGCATCGAGAGAGGATTTCTGAAAATTTTAACAGGCACGGAAAAAAAACGGCTTTTAAAGGCGAATGGACCACTAGCTAGTACACAATAAATAAAATAAAATATAATTTTAAGATATTAATTTTTTTTTAAGTTATTGAAGGAATACTGAACATAGTAAGGTCAAATAGCTAGCTAGCTATGACACATTCATAGTCAATTCGGAAACAAGTACAATAAAAGAAAATACACATTCATATTAAGTGGGTGAAAGCTCTTTATATACGAATATATTATACTTACTTTATTTATTATTATACTATTATTATGAAAAATGTCTGCAAAAAGGGGTCGGAACTTATAACTTACTTAAATGGCTCTTATTCATGGCATGTCACGAATGCTTAATACAATTTGTATTATATGAATTGTACTAATTTATCAAAACGCTTTAGGTTTTATTTCTCTTCTATAGAAATAAACAGTGATAAAAAGTAAAATTAACTAAAAGATATTAACATTTTATTCATTTTCAAAATTCATAACATCTAGGCAGTGAGAACCTAGTGTCAAGACATTCCTTTCTCTTCATATTCCCGAGTAGGGATATCGAATATACAAATACTGAGTTTACTGCCAGTTGTTATCCTGCTGCTCGATGGCGTCAAATAAATGTATTTTTAAACTGTATCCTGCACATAGAAGGATAGGCAAAAAGAAATGGGAAACCTACTGGCAAGATATTCTTTTTTAAACTTTCCGTTGCCAGAGTAACGAAATGAAAGTATTATATTCAAATTCCACGCTTGTGTACCTGGGCCACAAGATAAATGTGTATTGTATATTCAGAATAGTCTCTAAAATATCCTGTCTGTCTGTCCATCTCATCCTGTCGTAGCTTTAAGTCTATGCAAATGAGGTTTTGCTTACTTTGTACAGGGATCTCATTTTATATGCAAGGATTTTTGTTTGTTGATTTTAGGACCTCTTTTGGTGGAAAGTCATTTAAAAATGAATAGAGGTTTCTAAAAAACACTCGACGCAGACACGGTTTGGCCGTTCTGTTTAAAAATTGAAAAATCCATGCTATATTTGTGTTGTGACATTTTGGCATCAAAATATAGACGAAAAATACGTAGTCGATATTTCGAAACATTCCGAAATCGGAGTTTAAATGACGACGACTTAAATGATCGAGGAGACCATGACGCAGTAGGGATGTGTGTGACTAAAACTGTTTAACTATTTCCATTTTCTCGTTGTGTTAAGATAAATCACGGTGTTAGGTTACGCCGAAAAGAGGACAGAGTGAGAATTAGTTGATTTATAACAAATGTTTGCTTAGGCTTATGCGTGAAATATATTTATATAACAAGAGCCTTTATACAAATATTTAATATACATATAGTGTTTGATATAAATAAAAATTAAGTAAGCAAAAAGCGAATTTCTCAATTAATAAAAAACAACGATCAATATTTGCGTACGGTGCTGTAATACAAACATGGCGGATGATAAAATCTATATAAACAGACATAAATGACCACGCCGTATGATAATAAGCAAATAAATTCACTATATAAACATTATTGAATTTCGTATAATTTAAAATAACGCAACTAATGTATGTAGGCATAAGTTCATTTATTTTAACAAGAATATAATAATTCTATCCTTTACTTGAGGGACTGACATGTTGTACTAACGTGAGTTGTATTTTTTTTACTTTTTTTGCTTCACGCTGTATCCCGTTTGAAGCAGGGTAGGCAGAGAGAACCTAGTGTTAAGACACTCCGTTCGCCAGTTTCTGAGTGTCGGAACTGAACGCCACTATTTAGAAATAGGCTAAATTGTTCTATAGCACACAAATCGTGTAATGTGACATAAACAATTCTTACTTATTTCTACTTGGATTATGCAGGCGAAGCCGCAAGTCAAACTAATAAATATATACACAAAAAAAATGAAATACTATTATTACGATTTATAGCTGTAAGGGCACAACGATAACACAGTGCCAGTGGACGCGGCTATAGTTAAAATATACTGTTAATATTTATTTTGGTTCCGTATGAAGTGATCATTGTATATTTTAATTATAGCTAGTTAATATAGGTCTCTTAATAGTTTCCTTTTTATCTATAAATAGATGTGACACTCTATAATAGCCACTCTCCGCCCAATTTTCAAAACATTGCGGATTAAGTAGCGGAGCTTAACGCCGAGCTTTGTCTTCTTATATAGAGGTATGAAATGAAAAAAAATATATCCCACAAAACAGAAATAGAACCTACAATAGTCGTCTTATGTCTCTATGCCGCTCTACCATTTCATATTAAAGCAAACAATAATAAATAACACACATTATTAAATTTAGAGGTCTGCAAGCTGAACTCTAAAAGGCACGCTATATTCATTTTGTGCAAGCGTCGAGCTTTTAAAGGTAATAAACGGTATAAGAGATTAAAAGTACAAACAAGTAGAAAAAAGACTTTGTCGGCATCACTTTCAAACGGTTGATTCGTAAAAAAATGTAAGAGACACTCTTGAGCAATTTACGAACGATGAATTTTAAATATTTTCGTATAAAAAATACAACTTTACGGTATATATTATGCATAACTAAACTAACCTAATAAAAAATGCTTTGATTTAATTTTTTTATAGAAATATTGTTGACGGCAAACGAACTCATAGAGCTCTAAGGCTGTCTTAGATAAAACAAGTTGATATAAGAAAAGGTTAATAAAGAATTTGACTCACTAAAGAAATATTATCACACAATATCAAGAGAGATTAAAGCAGGTACTTAATACTTTAAACGTTATTTAATATTATACTATCCCGTTTCTTCCGTTAGCGAGGCAATTATGCAAACTGCTAAGAAGGAAATTACCTTATGTTAACACAAACAAACTACCGCTTTGGGTTTTATGCACTTTCTTGGTGAGTTTCACGTTTGATTACGTTACCGCTATCGGGATAATATGTCGAAAAGTTTATCATTAAGAGATTTCCACCGTTTTTTGCAAAACTATGATAGAAATTCAACGTTAATGTTGATATAACTTAGCTCTTTAAATGATTAAATCAATAGTGAAATAAGTGATGTGGATTCGATTCTCATTCAAAGAAACGATACTTTCCCATTTCCTCGCTGCGGTAACAAAACAAAGCTAAATATTAAATGTTTCGAAAATTTGGCAGGGAGGTAAAACGTAACTTAACGCTAGGTTCCCCCCCCTATCTATCTATTATATCGAGATGAGAAAATATTACCAGATATTAAGATAAACTTTAAAAAAGTAAATCAACGACCGTTAAGTACCGCTTTACCTGAGACCATAAATCATAGCGATACTCTTATTTCCATCTACAAAGAAAATACGAAATGTTGTGTATAAAATAAGTTATGGTTAAATTAACGCGTCTGTAGACAGTTTTTTGTATAAACCCACCTATGACGTTATTTTAATGTAGTGGGTTCAAATCCTAATTTAGATGAAAATTAATATGCAACTTTGTTTAGAGTATTCAATTTATCTATCTATATTTACACGATGCAAATGAGGCCAATGAATGATGGAACCCTCGTAGCACAGCGGCAGAGTGTTTGATTGTAAACGCGACGGTCGTAGGATCGATTTCCACTCGGAGAATATAACAATTTTTACTTGCTCTCTGTGGTAACAAGACAGCGTTGAGATCCGATTTCGATATCTCCCTATCTCCTAGTATCGCTGCGTTCATAGTGTTGTTACTTGTGTGCCGATTAGCGACATCAAATACTATAACAGTATACGGAGATGACTGAGCAAGCTGACTCAATATTTGTGAAATATAAATCATACATATAAGAAATATAAATATGTAAATTGTAGAATCTAATTAAGAAAAATGCAAAAAAACAACAAATCAACTTTAATAATACATAGATTACGTTAATCATGCCAATAAAAGGCGATAGCATTATATTAATATTAAATTCAAAGGAAAATTAGAAGAAATGCCAAAAGCTATTAAGATTATATTATTATACAGTAGTCGCGTGACGTATGTCCATTTATTAAACTAATGTCACTAAGAGAATGATCGCTAAATACGTACTAAAAGGTCCACTCAATTTTGCTTGAGTACAAACAAAATAAATAGGTTTTTATAAATTATAAGCTATGTTGATTAAACTACAAATATTAGAATTCAGTTTAAAACACTTTGTTTTCTAGTTTTGCCATTACACGATTCTTTAGATAATGAAAATAATTTATAGTAACAGTCCGAGTGGGGATTGAACTCACAACCTTTGCGTATATACTTAGTTGCTTTTCCCTCTCACGAATGGTGGTAGGTGGAGTAAATTAAGAGATTTAATATCAATTACATCATACTTAACATCTCTGAGTCCATCTGCATATCTTAAATGGCTATAAAACGGTCATTTAACCGCTATAAGATAGTGTAAACAGAGTTAATCACTGTTACGTTGAAACGTCGTCGCTTTGAAGTTATTTACTACGGACACGAGAGGTGAGCCCCCTCTCCATACATAGGAAATTGCAAATATTTGACCAACGAACGCCTGCACTTCGTATTTAAATAAAGCTATATGAGACTGTTTTAGATTTTTCACTATAACACTCCGGAAAAAAGATAAAAAAAAGAAAAGATGAGTTAATTCTATATTCGTTATGCTATAATTGTTTATAGTTTTAAGGAGTGCCTTAATACTAGGTTCCATCTGCCTATCCTGCTGTGTGCGGGATACAGCGTGAAGCTAAAAAAAGAATAAAAACATTCTGATTTCACATTATTTTATACGTTTTTATGTTTTTTTTGTTAAATATTCTCATAACTCCTTTATTAACTCGCTCGCCCGGAATATCACACACGCCAAATGTACGTAAAGGGACAGCCCTGACAGATCTATTAATTTTTGTTGAACAATATTTTTTCAAAAAGAAAGATTATGAAAACGCTTTAATTTGTAACATTACACTTTATTTTACTTTGAAATTTGGTCAGTTGATTTTCTGAGTGTGTTTGGGGAAAATACAGTCAGTTCCTTAGATAAACACTGTTCAGAAATAAATTAATTTTTAACAAAAAGAAAAACCAAGTAAAACAAACAGGCTTAGTAATTAGATACTGTAGTAAGGTTGTTGTAGCATTAGCTTGGCACCGACTTCAAAATGATAAATTCTTTGTAAAATTATTTTTCACTTTTTAGTTCGTTGTTAGAAGTCGGTTTTTCTTTTTGTTAAAAATTAATTTATTTTAAGATTTTTAGTGATGGGTAAATCTTAAAATGATGCTTCTTAAACGAGTGTTGATGGTGGTGGGAGTGGTTGTCAACGAGTGGTTGTGGTTGTCCTATGTAAAACTTTATTTAATTAGGTATTATTTTTGTGCAAAGTTACATTTTGGTATATTGACAAGAAAATACATAAAATGTATTCGGGCGAATGAAGAATCTCCCTTTTTTGAAGTTGGTTGAAAATGAGAACATCCTCTTTTTTGAGGTTGGTTGAAAAGAAATGCAACGATCAGGAATCTCACCTCTGACATCAATTTAAAAAGTTTTTGCTTGTAACTATTACAGTATAATCAATTTTTTACCAAAAAAAACAAACTTTCTAAATTTTCACCGGATCCCATAATCGGAACCTAACCAAACTTTCACTAAATTATCCTTGAAGTATATCCTTTCAAATAAAAAAAGAATCATCAAAATCGGTTTGCGCGACATTGAGTTATTCGTCTATTTGTCGCGCACATACCTAATGCAAATTTAAGATTTATGTGATTTTCTCATAGATACCATTGCCAGACATGGACCAAAAAAATCAAATATATCAAAGTCGGTTCACCCAGTCAAAAGTTATGAGGTAACAAATATAAAAAAAACATACAGTCGAATTGATAACCTCCTTTTCTTACAGAAGTCGGTTAATAATATAATAATTTTTGCCTCAGATTTACAATTGTAGCAATGTTTCCTAGTATTTTTTTTTGGTTATACTACAAATTAAATTAACTCTCAGTTTTCAACTCCCATGCTTATTTTTTATTCCAAACGTACTTTTGGAAGAAATGTACAATTTTTAAGTTAACCTACTTTTCACTAAAGATACTACTTGATTTCGTGGACAAACATTCAGTATCCAAAATACAAGGTAAGTAAAGAACGGAGTGTCTTAACACCAGGCTATCTATACATTAGAGAATTTTAAAGAGAGTTTAAATTGAAACTAACTTTTACAAAAGGCAGCAAATTTAAAACAACTCAAATTAAAGCACCAACTAAACAAAAATATGCAAAATAATAATAAAGTACAAATAAAACAAAAAAAAACATCATCTCGTTTATAAATAAGACAATGTAACCAAGCCATTTTCTCTATACACCCGCTAAAAACCCCGTTTACATCCGGTTGAATATTACACGGCGGAAGTGCTGGAACGGTTCTTTTGTGTGAACGGTGTCGCGGCCGCTATGGCCGTGGCGTGATTTGTCGTCTTCTAAGGGAATTGCGTACATAAATATTTATTAGTCTCTTTATGGACGCTGAAACGACGTTTAGTGTTGATATTTCTATATAATTATTATTTAGCAGCTGATGTTTATATATAGGATGTTCAATGTTTATTATGTCGAGGAAAAGAGTGGAGAAAGGGAGGGATTTATGAAGCAAGAGTGAGAGATAAGACAACAAGTTTTCGAGTATATAGTATGCATTCATATTATTGGAGGAAGGTTACTTATTAGGTTATTTTTAAAAAGTATACCTTCTATATTCCTCAAGTTATCTCCTAGAAAAATAACGAAATAAAATGCAAAAATAAGTTTTTTCCGAGGTAACAAAACTATCGCTAAATTAATCCACAGATTAGGGCCTGTATAATAGACGTTAACATATACAGAAGGAAATTTTTGTATGAAATATTCATACATCCAATTGTATAACAAATCCAAACCACCAATCATTTGTCAACATTATAAGCACATAAACATAAATAGTACGTATAATAATCGTTTGTAAAACACTCATAAATATTTATATAGCTCTCTGGGGTTAGGAATCGCGCGTCGACCCTACGCCGTTTAGTGTAACATTGGGTCAAGAAAAGAGGCCATTAGGGCATTTCCGAATGTCATGGCGCGTTGTTAATTTGCTACACTTCATATTTATTTAAACGGAAAATATTTATTTCTAGGCCGACGTAAGGGTTGCGGATTCGATTTTTTTATTTCGAAAATACGGTGGCAGGTGGGGAACAGAGTGTCTTAGCACTAGCTTCCCGCTGCACAAGCGGGATACAGCGTGAAATTAAAAATAATATAAATTTAAAACAATAAAAAGCTCTGCATATGTATCCACATAATTTTCTCTTGCAAACCGCTTTTTGCCGATCGACTACCAACAGTCCTCGAGCACTAATTACAAAAACAACGTAAAAGTAAGAACTCCACACAAAATTTTCGCAATGCCTTTGGAAAATTCAAATTGTGTCACAATAGATAGCAAAAAAAATGCAAAAAAACTCACGCATCCTGAAAAATGGCGTGAAAAATTTTTAAAAACTCCATTCTAGGTAACATTTAAAATGTCAAATGAGAGAAGACTCATTGCGGTGGAAACATTCTTAATTAGAGCGAAGCGTTTGTAAATATCGACAATTGTAGGGAAACGAAAATTGTATTCTATACGTGGTGGCTTTTTTAATTCATGCGACTTTCAAATTAAACGGGATAACGAGAACGACTAACGATTGCGTGCGACTGCTAACGCGACAGTTGTGGATTCAATTCCCACTAGAAGAAATGAAATATTTAATATTTTCATTTCGTCGCTAGGGCAAAGAGGCAAAGCGTTTAGTTCCGCAACTTAACCCGCAATGCCTCCAGAATTCGGCAGAAAGTAGGGAACGGAATTTTCCCTGTGCTATGTGCGAGATACAGGTGAAGCTAAAAAAAAAAAGAATAGGATTCCAACAAAGTACTTACATTTTATATAAGATTCCTATTCAAGAACAATATTGAACTGCCGATGACAAAAAAAAACATTCCAAGTAGGTATTTAATATTTTTAAATATTAGACTTTAACTATCTATTATCCTGCGGCAGCAAGTGACACATTTAGAGTTAATAACATAAGAATATTATATATATGTTTGTCTATCCCACAGTTAAGCATAAACATATTATCAACGATATTTATTTCATATTTTATTAATTATATATGGAAATAAATCGTAAAATCTGGAAAAACCGCTTGAACATCGATGCGCTTGTAAAGCCTTGCATGATCGCTTTGTAAACGTTCAGTAATCTGAGACGTTAAGAACGGAAGTTGCGTGTCGTGTTACCAATTGAGTTAGCTTTCACACAAAAGAATCCAATTAATCTGAATTAAACTATACTTGATCTATCTACGTGTATTCCAAGTGTATTGTAAAGAAAATATTGAGACACATTTAGTCCAAATAATAATCCATAATATAATCATTGCAGTAAAATGAACTCATCGCAGTTCTCGCAGTGAAATGAACTCGTGAAATGAATTAAAATCATTTCCCAGTCTCTTAAATCAAAATGTGGCGTTATGTACCGTCACTCAAATTTGAACAAATTAAGCCGGTAACGATAGAAATATATTTCTATCGATCAAGGCTAAGAGGATTATAATTCAAAACACAAACTTTCCCCCAAACAGAAATCGAGTCTACAGCCTTCATGTACACAACAAACACTAAGATCCCATACGTACGGTGTGTTAGTGTTTGTAGGACGTAGGTATACAGAACAAAGTAAAACCAACACAGGCCTATCAATCTTGCAAGTACTGCCGTAGTAACCGAAGGCGATAAGTGGCCTTCCTGTTTGACAGACCATAATATCGTGTTTCGGATTTCGTAGCTTCCCTCCCGTACAAATTGTCAGATATCGACATTGTAGGCACCTTGTAATTTAGAACGCTTGGTTGGTATTTGTAAATAGTAGATTTTTAGGTATATTTTTTGGTATAAAATGTGTTCGAAGAAAGTAATTTCTATTAGATATTTCTTATATTCATTTGAAAATCTCAAATTAAATATACCAAATAGAATTAAAGTTAACTTTTATTAAGCGTATCGTGGTTTTATTAAATTAATAACTACAAGTTTGCACTTTTTTTTTAAGTTTATAACTAGGCCATTGTGGCGCAGTGAGACAGCGTCTGATTAATGGTTATTAGTTCGGCCCCCACTTGAAAAAACATTTTATTTTACTTCTGACGGACAATCTGCGGCGTTAAGTTTCGCCACATAACGCCGCATACAATCTACGAAAAGGAGATAAAGCGTGAAAATAAAAAAAAAATACTACGACGATTATTTGGTGAAATAAAATTAACCATTTTAAAACAGGAGACAAAACAATCTTTAATTTATAAGCAAGTTTTAGGTCTCATAATATCTTTATTATTCGTACTATTCGTACTAATAGTTTTATCCTTCTTTTAGTTATTTCAGCCTTATGTTTTATCAAAATAGATCTTCGTTCTCGACTTGCAACGTCCACACAAGGCATATTGTTTCTTATGCATACAAAGTTACCGATCGATTAACTTTGAAACTTCCCCGTTCCAATTAAGGGAAGTTCCGTAAAATACATAATAAGTTAACAAACACTATTTAAGTTTGAACAGTGTAGGGTTTAATAACAATAACGATGTTTTAGTAAAATTAATTTACTTAGGACGGTACATGTGTTTAATATGCTAAGGTGGTTGGGTGTTCAATCAGTTTTAATAAAAGAAATTTCCATTTTTTATATACTTGAAGAATGTTTGTCACCAAAAATTAAATGTAAGAGCGGAGAATGGAATGTTATGACACTCTTTTACACCAGCGCCGCGCTTTGTCTTGTTACCAACGAAAGAAAATGAAAATAATTATTTACCTCGAGAGGAAATCGAACCCATAACCTTTTAAAACCGAATTCAAGACCCTATAATCATACGATCCTTATTCATTTGCCAAAGAGCTCTACATACAATCTGTATGTAATTAAAGCCGATCTCATAACCGTAACAGCGGGGAGGGCGTTGAGCGCGGTCGAGGACTAAACGAGGACATGAGAATGATGACATTGGGAGATGATAAGAGGGCACTCGTAGCACCGTCGTCGCCACGATCCCTTGGAGCTTATTTGAAGCCTTTTAAAAAACTTTTGAAATTTCTACGTCTTTCTATATGGCTATTTATATCTTAATGGATAAATGTGTTAAAGTATAGTTAAATATACCCATTTTACATATGATACATATGGGGCTATTACATTATACATTTATAATAGGATATTCTCTGTTACCTCTACGTTGTAGGAAAAGGTATAAAAAACATGCATAATTATAATACATGAAAATGTAAAAAAAATAATTTTAAAAGCACATCAATGAGCCACAACACTATCAAATCTATGTACTTATTTTTTTTAATTAAAATAAATATATGAGGCGATTTGAACCCATTCCTATCACAAACTGTAAATAATGTCATATTTCAACTACACTCTGTATATTAATTGTAATGAAGTAAATTATTATATGGCTGTTAATATTAAAGACCACAGACCAAATTCTGTCAATCGTTCTCTATGAAATGTGAAGGTTAACCAAGTAATTAATAATAGATAAGCTTTATTATGTATTGAATTTGGAGTGATGGACCTCGTGGCAAAACTGGTAGAATAGTGATCATCAATCAATATTTAAGTAAAAAAAAAAACAGTATACCTGTTTTTTTTTATTATATAAAATCTTAATAAACAGTAGAGTTTTATAGTTAGTTACTTTAAAAGGTAACCTAATCAAGAGGGTTCTTAGCCATGACATAAGAAAATATGTTAAGCTATATGAAGATGATAAGACTTTTTGTAGTTGCTAGTAAAAAAGGTTTTAATTTCGAGTTTTATATTTTATTAAATATTCGGCTATAACAACTCAAATTATACAATAACAATAAATGCAAACTTAGTTTTAAAATAATAATATCCATTGCAATTAGAAATTCAGCGTTGTTTAGAAGAAAATACCCTACTACGGGTAATTGTTATTCCCGTAGCAAATATCGCGTCGAATTAAAAGTTAAAAAGAGGCTTAAGTGCTTCCGTCTCGTTTGGAACGTTCGTCGTGACAAAGAAGAGGACGTTTTAAATTCATAGCGGTTAGGCATTTAGATTTTATACTGTGCCATAGCGAGTTTTTGCTTCAGAGTAAAAAAAATCTTGGGAGCGTAGCTGGTTATTCTTTATGTTTTTAGTTTCTTTTGTGCAGTTTTATTGTGTTGTAGGAACTAGGAAACGAGAACCTATGGTTACATATTTTTTAACATTTTACGTTTCAAGCATTCGGGACAAAATTTGAAGCGCTATATTTCAGCTTAGCCCTTTTTTAGACTTGACCCTTTGAGCAAGTTTAAATAACATAACATATATATATAAATCCTTTGAAGAACGATGAATCATTAAGTGCTTAGCTCATTCTTTACATATAATTATCATACTGCTCCATAAAATACAAAGGTAAAAAAAATAATCGACTCACCTTTGCAAATTCAATTTTCAGTGTACAGCATCCGGAGTATATGTCGCAGCCGTGTAGCGCTTCCTTTGCGCGGGTCGCCGATTCGATGCTCTCGAATTTGTGGCCAGGAGTTAAGGAATATTTTGATATATTTTGTATTAATATTTGTCAATTAACTTAGAAGGAATAATATCAATCAAGTAATTCACACACTAAGTATTAAAAATAAAAAAGGATAGAGAAGATAAGTAGATATTTATATAGTTAATAATAATAAAGACAATAATTACTGAGTGTTTGACTAAATTATGGATAGTAGCTTACCCATTTAATATATACATTATTTACAATACGTTATTTTAAATAGTATATAAATTCTAAAGTAGTATACATCTGATGCAGGTGCCATGCAAGGCAAGAATAGCATTAATAAAAAAATATAAATAGAAGCTAAATTAAAACTAATTTTAAAGAAAAATAACCTTTTCTAAATTATACATAGGGCGCTGAGGGCTGGATCCTGCTCCATGAAAACCATTATGATAATAAAAAAACTGGCACATTCCAAATATTCAAATATACCATATGTACAAGTATACAATGTACTATTAAAAGAAGGTCAAAAGAATTAAACATCTAAAAACTTTTAATCAAAAGCAATGATTGAAACCTAACAACACCTGCATTCTCGCAGTGTTATTCGATAAACAATAGTGGAAACAGATCTCTCAATAAACTTCATAAAATAAATATAACAAGTAGTTTCTATGAATAGACACGCTCGAGGCCAATTATTTAAAAACAAAATAATAAGACAAAGCGTCCTACTATTAACTAATGTAATGGTTGTAAATTCAATTCAATTAATATATAACAATATTTACATCACTAGTATATGAAGTAGACATTCCTTAATATCGATTTAATAATAAATATTATTTTCTTTTGCACACGTTTAGTAGGCTTGGCAGCATCTACATATCAAGACGTTCCATCCTCCACTTTGCCTTAAAAGAGTGGGGAACTTTTCTATATAAGAAATTTACTACGGGCACATGCTAGGATAACCCTTCAGGTTCACGCAACCTATAGCAATAGTCAGGCGCTGAAACCCACTGCGCCGCAAAGCCTTCAATAGTTTTCCGCTATATCTCGCACATAGCGAGAAACAACAGATTGAACCTATAATCGGAATACATTGGGATCATATTACATCAGTTCATACAATCGGAATAATATATGCTATCTATCTATCTAACTCTCTCTCTCTCTAGAGATAGTATGACCCTGGTGTGGTAAGGCAAGTAACAAATATTATATCAATGTAAATAATATAACCATATCGAATATCTATATCTATTAGTTATAGATATTACACGGAACACTCACGTATAATTTAAATATAAGTACAACATGTCGAACGTTTAACACATGCCACATGTGTTTCAACATTGTTTTTTACTGCTATCGTAAATACGTACTTTGATCTGAAGTAAATTTCTAATTCAATTTTTTTTTCAGCATGCTTTTTTTCTTAAGACGTACGGAACCCTAAAAACAACTTTATTAAATGCTAACTAACTAACTAAGAACAACTAGGTAATAATACACTGATTTAATTAGTTTAATGCAAAACAAGTAGAAAAATATTTTTACCAAATTGTTTATAAAAAAAAACTATTAACATTTTCATTAATTCAGTTGTCATCAAACAAACAAAAAATAACTAGAAAAACGACAAATATTTACACTAATCTAACAACACTCAATCATTTGCATCTCGGATTCGCTTTATCACTCGCCTCCCACGCAACACGAACAAAACGAAACATAAAGACCACGACCACGTGTGAACTATTTTTCGTTTTACAATTTTATTTTTACACTACCGTAAATCAAATATATACATTTGTAATTCAATTCAAAGTTATTTTTTTGTTATTTTATTCAACGTAATGACTAATGTGTGAAGATTAAAGAATTCTGTTGCGGTGTAAATTTTTATAAATCATTTAGCGTTTTTTTTTGCTTGAAATTTTAAAGTAAGACGTTCATATTTTTAATGATTTCGTCCCGCCGCCGGATAGATGGGGTATAGGGCTATTTGATAATAATATACCTATATAATAATACTTGTGCCTGAATTCGGAATTCACTTACGTCACTTACTTCACTTGAACTTTTCCCTAATATTATTCTAAGGCGTGTTCAGCGGCAAACCTTTTTATAATTAGGTATATCAGGCCTTTAGCGCTTACACGTATGCGTGCTGGTAGTAATGCGACGATTGTTTGTTCGATTTCCACTCGGGGAAATGAAATCGCCCGCTCTGGCAGCGACGCAAAGCGCGGCGTTGAATTCCGCGACTCAACATGTAATGCTTCGATAATTCGGCGGAATATGGGAAACGGAAATGTCTTAATAGGATCGGTGTGTCTGCCAGATTACCTACCCATGTCCGGGACACAGCGTGAAGCTAATAAAATAAAGTATTAACTTCTCATTTAAAAAAAATAGGACTTTGACTAATTTCTCTCTTTATTTTGTTAAAATGTCAAGAATAGAGCGAGAAGAAACATTGTCATAATCATGAACTAATAATGTATCTACGCCATATTTAACACAGAACTAGAGCAAATAAACAAAAAATACAATAAAAAAGGGTAAAATTAATACAAAACAAAAAAAAAATACCCTCATCTCTTCCATTCACTCGATAGTTATTTGTTTCACAAACAATTCCGCTTTTATGACTTTTAACTCTTAATATAATGAAATTGAACTGAACCCTTTATTGTGGGCCCACTACGGTTCAAATTCAACTGGCAAATGAGCTAACTGATATATTTTACAGGGGCAGTAAAGACGTCAGCATCGTCTAACCGCAAGTGGGTAGCACAATAGTATTTATATATTTCTTACTAACTCGTTATTATAAGACTTCTCGCGTTTAATAATAAAATGAAATGACGCTGAAAGAAAACGGTTAAATTAATATATTTATTGGTTTGCAATATCTTCTAATGGTATATATGGTATATATAATATCTTCTAATGTAATTTTTCTTTTAGCTTCATGTTGTATCCCGCACTTAGCAGGGTAGGCAAGGTTAAGTTAGACACTGTTCCTCACTTTCCTTCGAAGTTTGAGACATTGCGCGTTGAGTGGCGAAATCGAGTAGAAATCGAACCCACAGCCGTCGCGTTTACAGGTACGCACGCTTCTGTTCCTGTATAGTTAGCGAAATTATATTTTTTAATACAAAAATATCTTCTCCATCTATAGTTCTTTATTAAGCTCGTAATTTTCGTAGTAAATTTCAGCACTGATCAACAATACTTTCCTAGTACAAAAACACAAAGTATTTGAAGCCGCTACCCTAATTCAATACCACTAACCCTGAAACCTCCTCTATTCATTTCCAGCTTTCAATTACACGCCCTAACCAAAACAAATGAAGTATACATTCTACCAATATTACCTATTGTTTAAGACAATGCAATTGTTACTTTATTACTATATAAATTCAGTTTATTTTTCAATAAAAGTGGCAGACAGGTATAAATGAGATCGGTATATTTATATAAAAAAGCACTATGAAATGTGTTTATTTATGTACCCTTTTTACTGTTAACGATATGACCCATTGCGGTTTCGTGGGGATGTGGGGCAAGTGTAAGCGGGTATACATAGGTATGTTAAAAAAACATAAAAGATAGGTAAAGCACAAATCTAGTTACTTAGGCTTAAATTTTAATTTTGGAGTTCATATAACCTTAACTAACAAATTTCAAAAAGTATTATTTTACTAATATTCATGAGAAAAAGGGAATAAAATAATAATTTTAATATACAATGTTAATTTTATTATTTCATTATAAGTATTAAAATACCTACTCGTCAATATTATTTTTATAATATAATTTATATTTTTCGCTGTTTGAAAAAGTATGTTATTCTACAGTCAATAAAATTCGAAATAATATAATAAAACCACGATACACTGTACTATATATAATTAAATTTTTAAAATTGTTTTATAGCAATAAAAAAACCACGCTAACACTAACACTGTACCTACATATAGCGGCGATGAAAAATATACTACATTTTATGATTGACGCCATCCTGAAAGATTCACATTATTTCATTTAGGTTACACAACTCTCATTGTAATTGAATTTAGGTGAATTTTGTATAAAGTTCCTTGTATACAGTCGTACGGTAGTATTTAGAAGTTAGAGGCGAAAGAGGTGTATCTATAGAGATGGTTGCGTTGAGCACTCCGTTCTCTCTGGCTACTGCGCTAGGAAAAAAACGCAAAATTATAAGAAATTTAAAGGGTAATCTTACTGAAAAATCGGATGTTATCTTAATGACTTACAACTTATTAGAATTAAACTTAAGTCATAAAATAGAAAGAAAACCACGAGTGATATATATATATATATATATATATATATATATATATATATATATATATATATATATATATCTAAATTAATTTAATTTACAAAAAAACTATTATTACAAATAATATATCCAAGACGAGAATTTACATTATAAATGTGACCATGAAAAATAAATTTCGCTACAAATGCCAAGAGTTCACTAGAGCAAATCGACCTGATGTAACTGGCTCCGTAGAAAGAAATTAATAATAATTCAATAAAATTAAAATTAAAAATAATATTAATCTATATTATACCTATAAATAACAATCTATATTATAGTTTAGTAAGAATAATTCTTAATATTTCTGTATTAAATTAAATATATTCAAGTCGTTGCGAGTTCGATTTTACCTCAGGTGAATATTTTTCAATGGGTATTGGTATTACGTATCCAAAGGGTAAAAAGAGATATTATTAATAAGACTTCGCTTTCTGTTTGTCCCTCTATTATCAGAATTAGAGTTTCTATGTACTCTGTAAGATAACATTTACTATTCTAGTTAACTATACTTAGTGTGTGATTAACTAACTAAAATCTTAAGCTTTTAAGTTTTAAAAAAAGTATATACATATTTAAATTGCCATAAAATATCATCATATCTATGCTTTTTTTCTTCACAATAAAGTTTTTTGGGAACAATAAGTACTGCAGTATTATACAAAAACCTAAATTAATAAGATTTACCCGTAATAATAATCATGTAAATAATTTTTAATAATTATTTCATAATACATTATATTCTATTTGAAAAGGATATTCAACCATCGCTTGTACGCCATTTTTCTTGAACACCACAATCCTCTGTACCTGCCCGTGCGGTGTGCTTATCGTGTGTACGACGTCCTGTAACAAGAAGATAAATTTAAATTAATATTAAATTTATACAAATAACTAGTGGGCCCGGACGCGGCTACGCCCGCTTGAACTATACGATTATTTATTAAATATATTTATGAAATTATTTTCGGTTTTCAATAGAATTTGTAAGAAAATATAAGCCTAAATAATTAAAATAAGTTAAAAAAGAATAATAAGTGGAGATTTATTATTAGATAAAATATCTGAGTAACCGAAATGAACAAACAAAAGAAGTAAAAGTAACTAAAGGAAATTCTTAATATTAGAAAAAGTACCTAAAATTTGCCGTGCGCGCGTACTAAACATTTTTCTATATTAAATAATTAATATTTTTTGCGAACAATATTAAATAAAAACCTAAATTATTAAAATTACGATATTTTAAGTGCATAACATCGGTATAGACAACAGAACTGAGATGAATTAGTTATATGCAGCAAATAATTAAAGAAAAATTAAGAGTAAATCGAAAATATATATAAATTTACAAAACCATCAAAGTCATCTGCCCGTTCGCGTCGGTCATACTATACCTACCACTGGTAGGCTCGGTCATTGCGAATCAGTGACATCTCCTTAATTATATATTAGAATGTTATACATTAAACTATAATTTCAATCTAGATAAAATACTAAAAGTGACTATTATATTTATTTTCATAAGGATGAATATCAAATTATAGAAATCATCTATTGTTTGTTAATGTATACAAATCTATATCTATAGTATATAACAACGCGGACCTTTTTAAACAATATTTAAGGGACAATATTTTTGTAGAATATTGTTCTTGTGTCTCATAAGGTTGAGTCGGCGCGCGCCATGTACTCGTTATGCAAGCTCATTTTGGGTGACGTTTTCTAACAACAAACTTTGCAAATCGTTGCTTAGCAACGACGGTTGTTATTGACATGGCGGTATAAATTGCATGTCAAATTAATAAGTATTTTAATACACTAATATATATCGACAATATCACAAATATAAGAAAAAAACTATTCTATGTTCATCCCGGTACCCTCATGTGTCTCTATATGAGTATTTTATCACAATTAAATTAGCGGTTTGGGCCTGATTGCGTAACAGACAGACAGACAGACAGAGTTACTTTCGAATTCATAATATAGGTATGGATACATAGAGAAAGAAAAACATTAGCTGGTAACAAGACAAAGGCGTGTTGATAACGTTTTAAAAATCATTAGTTTTCATCTAGTGTAGTAGTTATTTTATTTTCGGGACACAGAATAACAAAGCGGATCTCAGCGCCACGCTTTATCTGGTAACCAGTAACGAGGAAATAATGAATTTCTCCGAGTGGAAATCTAACCCACAACTGTCGTGTTTGCAACCAGGTACCGTCTCACTAGACTCTAGGTCAATAGACCACGTCAGCCACACTGTGGTTATACAACATAATATGCTATATTCATTTTATACAAGATTTTAAGCTCTAAAGCCATTAGTGCCAAGATTCAAAGAAACAACGTCAATTTGATTCTAATATTGATAAACACACCACATTAGAAACTAAAGGCACTTTCAGTTTTCGATAAGTCAATATCTAGGTAATATCTAGTTCAGGTATAGGTTATTAAGCGTAGTGCTAAGTAAATGGGTCTCCTTGGCTTTTAGATGATGCTTCATACAAGCATCCTCTAACCTCTTGTAACCAGCCAAGTTATAGAAGAGTAAGGTATAATTTGCATGTAATTGACATATATTTATATAATTGATTGCAGATATGATAAACTTTTTAAGGGAGTCTTTTATCTTCACGCTGTATCCAGTATACGTCAAAGGAAACCTAGGAACCCAGTGTTAACTTCCGTTCTGCCCTTACCGCCAAATTCTGGAAATATTGCATGTTGAGTGGCGGAACTCAAACCCGCGTTTAGTCTCATAATTCATAAAAAATATAAAATAAAAACGTTATATATAAAATACAAAAAAATCGTAATAAATATAATAAAATCCATATTTATTTATTATGAAACTAAAAAATACCTAAAAGAAATAAATATAAACCTATTCATATTAATGATGCCTCACAAAACAATTGAGAAAACGCCAACCAAGTTGGACCGCCTTACCAACTTCTTAGTTCTAGTGAACAATTTTCCGAACATTCCAAGTTCTTCTAACTATTTGGGACGTATTATTTTGTTCGATATGAATTTTCAATATAAAATTTAAGCGAGCTTTAGCTAGTTCCAATATAAATTAAAACCTAAATGAATAGATCATGTTTATAATATTCTTCCAAGCACGTACACTGAGCTTCTTAACTATGTACGAGTATCTCCACATATTTCTAAGAAACTAAAAAATATTTATTTTTTAGATCGACCTACCGAGCATGATGATGATGATGATGAAGAAATATTTTTTTCTTCTTGTTTTACTTAGAGAACAGCCCATTCAATAAAATCGATCCAGTAAGTTTTGGGGAGTCCGTCCATACATATGTATAATATTTATAATTCTGGATAAATTTTCTTTTCTAGTTAACAAATGTTTGATGCCAGTTTAATTTATTTTCGCATAAAGGTGACTTAGTGTTGAACCACGTCGTTCCGTTTGCACTGTTCAATGTTCAAAGATAGACGCCGCGCTTTGTCCTATTATCCAGAGGACGAGGAGAAAAATGTAAATAGCCTTCTAATTGGAAATCAAACTCACAACCGTCGCGTCTACAGTTAGATGTGCACGGATGCGGCACGACAGCTTATTTCTTTTAATACAAACAAGAATTTTAGACAAGTACAATATCAAGTATAATCTAATATCTAGTTCAACAACATGTTATGTACTAGCGCAGTAGTTCCTTGAGTTTCAAACCACGCGCTGAGCGTGAAGCGAGTGTATGCTGTCCGAACAAATTGGACGACGGAAGCTTTCATTATATAACGTAATACAATTTTCTTTAGATTGCATTATTCTAAAAACAGATTTTTTTAGGTGTTCCGCCAATGAAAGAACAGAAGGTTGAATTCAGTTCAATGTGACGTTGTTAGCAGAATCGGTCTCGACACGTGTTTTATATAAAATGAAAAAACATGAATAATAGATTTTTCTCGAGCACTTTATTGTACAAATACATGTGCCATATTTCAGGTTTGAAGACGATTGATATGATATGTTTTATTTTTTGTTTGTTTTCTTACATACAAAAAATGTACGTTTCGTTCATCGTATCATATCTTCAATATGTGAAGCTTAAGCTAATATAAAGCATTATATTTTTAAAAATGCTTTATATTTTAATATTTTTTGTACAAATACTACATATATCCGTGAATTCGTGATTCGAATACCTAACATCCGGTGAGCTTCCATATAGAATTTTTGGCTAAAATTTCCACAGTGATCTTATCTAAAAATACTCCAATTTAACATAATAGGGTTAACAAAACACTCAGTAAAACAGGCACGTCCATCGGAACACAACGGGACGATATAAACGGCACTTGTAAACGTTGGAGGCTATAATAAAATTTTATTATGTAAGTACGTTTTATACACCGAAATCCCAGGTATTGTATCTAATTTATAGATTTAAAAGTAAAAAAAAATGTTAACTCTTCTTTTAATTTCTTTTAAAAAAAATTAAACAAATTAAACATATAAGATAAAAGTTTAGTAATCCATTTTCACAATATTTTGGCTATTTGGAGATGGGCAGAGACATAGGCTATTTAGTGATTTACTTTCGTCTCTCCGTTCTGGCAAAGCGCGGCGTTCCGCCGGTGCCTGAGGATCGATGTATCTTAGCACTTCTCTTCTCTTTTTCCCGTCTCTTTATTTAACCTACCATACGATTCATCAAGTCAAATATTTACCTCAACGCAACACCGCATAAAAAAAAATTCTACGACAACACCAATTACAACACACAACAGCCATTATAAAAAAAACGAAAAAACAAAAACAATATACCTACCGACACAAAAACAAACAACTTAGCAAAGTCATTTAAGAATTTTCCCTAAGAAATTGCCCATAAAGCCGCGATCGGAAGTGAGATAACATTTTTATTAAAAAAACTCTCCGACGTCATATGCAAATTTTATTGGTTCAATTTGTACAAGAGGCACCGCAATATCGAGCAGTGCGCGGCTGCGATGTAATTATATGCTATGATTCTATACATATTTTTATTAATACGTGCGAAGAAACTGAACGTGTAGTTAGTGCGAAATCTATATTAAAAGCTTATTTACGTACATATTATCAATGTTTCGCTGTCTAGTTAAACATTACAGTATTTACTTTCAAAATTTTCATGATATTTCATGGTCTTTAAAATGGGCAAAAAGTGGAAAGTAGGTACTATCAGGTACTACTAGGTAGGTACCTACTAGGTTTCGTAGGTGTATAAGAAATAAGAACCGGGATATGGATGTATGGAGGAGTGATTATTATTTGTTTAAATATTCCAATAAAAAAAAACCATCTTTTTCTGTGTTTGGTTTGCTGTTTTCATAATTCCTCTTAATGCTTAATATTCATGCAATTCTCATATGAAAAGTTAACGACATATGATATGATTCTATACCTTATTTTGCAGTTATTCCGACTGGACTGATAAAATATAAACTAACTAACTAACGGACTGTACTATATAAAATCTATATACGTATAACTATAGAAAGAGCCAGTCATATATTATTAACAAATTGATAACCAAAACGAAAGACAAAACACTCACGATCCATTACGCAAATCTAACTACCCACACATACATAAGCCGTTTACCTTCAACGCTTCTCAACCATACGTTTTGAATGCAAACAAACAAACCGATTGATAGCTAACAATATTTAATCTCGATGATACGAGTATATCAAAATAAATTGGGAAATCGTTTCGAGACCAAATGTAAATAACTAGAGGTATATATATAAGTCGTACGTCAAACAAATTTAATACGTCGTGGTGTTTATTAAAGAAAAACCTAAATTATTAAGTCCAAATATAGTTACATGGATAGAATAATAATATCTAAAAGTAAAATTCAGTTCCAAATGCACAGAGTTGAGCAGTTTCAACTGTGATCTCGAACTTAGCGTTTGGTTTAGATGCGATAAACTTTATCTTGCGGTACAGTTAAAGCTGTTTAGACCAAACGGTCGGTATTTGAAGCGGCTACGTAAATTATATGGGATGTTCCTTATTGATATAACTATGTTATGATGAAAAAATACAATATATAAAATAGTTAAATACTATATATATATAATATTCATATCTATAATTCTTATTAGTATCATAAAGCTGAAAGTTTGTTTGGTTGAACGCGCTTATCCCGACAACTATTGGCATTAATTCTAAAAATATTGTCGGTTCCCATAGTGTAATTATTAGTAAAGACTGTAATATAGTCTATATTACACATATGTCGTTGCAATGTAGAGTGTCTCATGAGTCATTCATAACTCACAGTTAATATCACCTTTTCCTTCCATTCAACATGCAAGTGAATGCAAGTAAACGATAAACATTTTCACATCGTACACGAGTAATAAAAAAATGTATCTAATCGTTATATGTATATGCGATTATATCTTATAAGCTACGCAACATATTTTTATGCGGTTTTCACTATTCGAAAAGTATGTACATTATACATACGTGGCATATAATTGCAAGCAAAGCCACAAGCGAGACACTAACTTATATATAAAACAGTAGTTGCTCACAGTTCAACAATGTATCTACTATAGAGTTGTTGAACTGAAAAGTTAGTGCACAGCAGCGATCCAGAACTTCACATCTGGTCTGGATGCCGTGATAAATGGTAACATGCGGCTTTGTTAACTGCGATGGAGTTACACTTAAATATTTAAGGATGACCATTTGCCAGCGATTTTGTTTTATATTAAAAAAAAATTTTTAGCTTCACGCTGTATCCCGAATATAGCAGTGGTAGGTGGAGAGAAGTTTAGTTTTAAGATAATGAAAGCTGATGAAAAATATTTTCTAATTCATAGCCACGAATTGATCCAACTCACGACGCTCCTAATGGGCTGATTCTTTAAAAAAAAATTACAAAAATAAAAAAATACAACACGTAGAAAAAAATAGTAATTAAAAAATGAATAATAACAGTCAAGTCAATGTATGAACACAATACTTTCCCTAGACGATTTTAAAAAGAAATTCCCACTCTTAGTATAAAATTTCCTTTCATTTGCAACGATCACAAACAGACATTATAATTTACTTGTTGAATAGGACAATAGTGGTCGTGCGGTCTACTCTGGGAAAATTTCAATATACCAAATTGTACTATTTTTTAGCCTCACACAGATGAGATACTTCCATTCTCCACTTTCTGCCGAATTGAAAATGAGAAACGGAAGTAGGTACAGTAGTGGAGAACGAAGTGTTTTAACACTAGGTTTCTATTATATTTCCACTGCTTACCTTGATATGTGTGGAATGTAGGTGTGAAGCTAAAAAAACCAAACAAATACTAACTATTTATTCAATTAAGCCAGTTAATTTAACATTTATTGAAACAAGTTACAAAATATGTCAGCATTAGCAGTTCTACAGACAGCTCCTACTGATAGTAATCTTGAGTGTCTTAAATAAAACTTTATAAATATAAATATACAGAAAAAAGACGTATGTTTAAAATCAACAAATTTCTACAAAACAAGAAAACACATGTTGGAGAGAACGTATGAAATTCCAAACATCGTTCCAAACAAAAATGTGTCAGCTGGCGGTCACTCGGGAGTTCCCAAGTATTTTGAATACATTCAAAATAACAAGGTAACCAATGTGAAGCAAAAAAAAGAAACATTCGTTAAGACGACGCCAGATCAAAGAACACGCGGTTAGTAGCTAGCGTGTAGGGTTAGAAAAAAACCTTCATTATTTCAACGCATTTGTTAAATTAAAAAATATCTGTATTAAAACACTCCTTTGTTTATGAACGTTCAACGAAAACAACCACCTCAATCAAGCACAAGCTCGATGCAAGTATTTTTGATATATACATCTTAATTAGATTTTATTGGGATTATTAAAGTATAGGAACACGATGAACTTAAACTTAAAGAAATTAAGCATCAATTACATGGTTACAGACTGACCTAATAAAGACGTGTTAAAATGCAAAAAAAAGAAACCGGAAGTCAGTACCTACTATATAACAAATAAGTTTACGTATACCCTTAATAACAGGGAATAATTCTTAGGGTGCAGGGTTAGTAATTATATATGAACTCGTAGTTTTAGGTACTTAAATTAAATAGGGCGCGTGCCATAATTAAGTGAGCCCGTGTTGTAACAATGTTACAAACTTTACAGAACATAATTAACATTTCAAGTGTTGGTACACATGTATTGTACACCAATATTACTATAAACCTGCAATAAATTAATATAAATTTAACGTTTCTTTAGAGTAACGTTCCTTTATTTTTTGTCAGAGTCACTATCAATCCAATAAGTCTAAAAAAACAAAAATTTCTTACAGTTAGATGGATTGTCAATTAAAAGTTAATTCACGTTTGTCGGTTTTACAATTAGCGTTTAATTAAGTAGTTAGAAATATCTATAACCTTAAATATGAAAAATATATTTTTAAAGTGTACATTTTTTTACTAACTCTACTTATAAGCAAGCATGCTGCATGCATCACATTAGGGTCGTGTAAAATTAATTCGTCCACAAATTGAATTTTAAACAAAATTCCACTATTAAAACGTCGACTCTTTGAAATAAGTTACATACGTGGCGCAACGGCAAAACGCCTGATTGTAAACGTGGTGGTTGGGGGTTCGATTCCCAATCCATTTAGGATTTGAACCTGCTGTTATCACGTGTAGCGCGCAATCACTACACCAAATCCCAACTAAAAATCAAGTTATCAATTCTATACACACAAAAACTTCGTCTAGGGTCGTGGTAGCTTAACCAACGGAAAGCAAACGTCCATTCCGATACAATATTCAGCAGCTTAGTGTGCAAGACCCTTTTGTAATCTACGCGTTTCAATAATGCAACGTAATAGCGCTCCTTGCGTCCAATCTACGTAGAAATTTAAGGGAAGGCGGAGGTGAGAAATAGTATTACAGTCGTAATTTAAAATTATTCTTGAGATATTAGAGTGTAACGCGATGTGAAAATGTTTATTTTTATTTATATTGCAATTTCTTTTGTGATGGCCGAAGCAGTCGTGGCGCAGAGGGAAAGGGAATGAAAACATTGTAAACGAGGTTCGATCTACTTTGGAGTAATGATTATATTTATATTTATTATTTCATTTCACCGCTCTCATAGACACGACGCGGCGTTGAGTACTGCCACTAGATATGTAATGTCTAGAAGATTGGATGTAAAATAAGAATGAATAATGTCAGAAAACATGTGCATAAAAGAAGTTAAATTAAATGATTGAATACATATCCAGTAAACTATAAGCACGCAAAAAGAAGAGAAAAAAACTAAAAGTCACTCATTTCACCTTCATTAACTATAACAAAAGCACTTTTAAACAGTTTAATTAAGACACGCGGCGCCAGGCGGCAAAACGGAGACATTATTTCATTTAACTCTAGGTACCGTTACACGGATCGAGTACAGATGTCGACCGTTCATATTGCAAATTAAGCTTTTAATTAAGGAAATTTGCAAAATAAGAAAGTTGTCTATTGTAAGTATAATATTGCACATATGTACAATAGGTATAGGTTCGATTCCAAATCAGAAAGGTATGGCATAATGTATGGCAAACAAATTCCTGAGCTTTAAAATAAAAAGTAAGTAAATATTTTTTATTTTCTTTTCTACACGCAATATCAGGGACCTGCTAGTAAACAGGAACGACGCTATACTTTTTGGAAACACCCAAACTATGATAAACTCATCTTTTTACGCTTATCTGTTTGAATGCTAAGTCCAAGCGGGCAAAGCCACGAGCGTGTCGCTAGTTAATAATACTTACTTGCTCTGGTAAAATAAAATGCAGCGTTGAGCTCCGTGTCTCTATATAAAAAGTTTCGAATTGGGCACAAAACAGAGAACGGAGTTACACTAGATACTTCTTATATATACTGCCATATTAGGGATATGCTAGAAAAAGCGTAAAACTAAAATAATAGTTAATATTTTAATAAAAGTTAATAATAAAAAAATAATCTTTAAACAAATTTTAATAATAAATTAAAACTCTACTTGTTGATGTAAATTAAAACTATAAATTCAGTGGTTAACTTTAGACCGAAGTCTAGAAGCTTTTATCGCCTTATATCTGATATTAACATCATTTTCGCTAATAAACCGGTTTTATAATAGTGAGAAGATTTACTACAGCTACATTAAAGTTTGTAGTGTAATTAAAGTTTACTGTATGTTTTAGCTGCACGTTTTATATATATATATAGTCTCATTTTTAGTATTTCCTGTCTATTTTTAGTATTCGGCAACATTAATACATCATCTGTGAAAATTTCAATTGTCTAACTGTTAGGTTCATCAGATAAAACCCGGTGAGAGATAAACAGACGGACATACTGACACCGACATCTTAGTAATAGCGTCCCGTTTTAGCCTTTGGGTACGGAACTCGGAAAAGACAAAAATACTAGAATATAAAGGCTTCAGTACACAATCTATTCAAACTCAATGAGCATAAAACTACTAACAAAATAAGTAAACAAAACTAAACGAAAAAAAAACAACTAAAATATAAGAGCCAGTAGGTAAATATTGCCCAAATACTGGAAAGGTAATAAATCAATTCGCATTTGTGAAATATTCATTGAACCGTCGCTGCGTTTACTTTTGAGTGATATATGGCGAGTAAAAACTACAAATGTATTGTTAGTTGTAACATTATATTGACATAGAATATATTAAGTGGTACCTATACGCGATTTAATTGAGTTCAATTTCCGTTCTTTTATGTAAATACATTAATACTATAAGCAAAGATCCAAAATGTTATATTCTACTAGCGTTTAGATACGGCTTCACTTGCGTGGACAAATAGAAATATCTCTAAGACAATTAACGTAATTAAATGTTAATAATTCTCAGTGTCTACCCTGTGCGTGGGAAGATGAAGCTGAAAAAAAGAGTATCTTAACGGTAAAGGTTTTGTCTACCTATACTGTTATTTGCATTAACTGTACACACGATTATATATTGGATATTCACTCGGGGGAATGAATTATTTTCATTTCTTCGCTCTCATAACAAGACAAGCATGCTGTTGAGTTCCGTCAATCAACGCGTGAGTGAAAGAAAATAACAAATAAACGATGAAATTTAAATATTTCAATATTTATTTAAAATGTTGAATATTCAATGTCCATACATATTTAACACTAAAAAATCCAGATTAAAACAACAATCGCTGTGTTCATTCACTCAATCAGTCAAACTTAAAAACAAACGGCTTAAATCAGTTTCAATTAAGAAAAAAAAAAGAAATCCGTATGGCATTCATCTCGCCTACAAGATATTTTAATGCTATTTATTAAAAAAAATACTAATTCGATTCACTTGAAAATGATTTCTGTATATTTGCTAGCTTTCTGCGAATGTCTGAAAGCAAAAACCCGAAACGACTAAATAGCTCTTATTATTAAAGTAATAAAGTCGAAAATTCAAATATATGCTATTATCAAAATAACCAACGATAAGAAACATATGTTTCGCAGTAATGATTTAGAAGTACAGAATGCATTAGTGACATATTATGACACGGTCGCAACACGTGTCTCGTAGCGAATGTTTTAGAACTTTGTCACAATGAACGGTGTTTTTACAATTTGTCAAAGTGTACCGAATGCCGACGTCGTTTGCGAGAGTGAACGTGAAAATAAATTATAATGTGAATGATTCACACATTTCTAAGTAAAATAATATTTTTTATGAAGATTAATGTATGGCATTATGAAATTAGGTGTATAATATTCTATATAGTTCAAAAAATACATAAGGAAAAAACTGGTTAGTTAATAAATATTGACTTCTTTCTATACGTCACCTCTTCAACCAGTGATGGTGGATGAGTGACAAGCAGCGGTTAAGAATTTACACTGTATCCTTGTGCGAAAGAAGTGACGGGGGAGCGATTGGGCCATTATAGTCACATTACTTATATATATTGGTCACGCACAATATTCTATATTAATAATAATTTACTAAATGAATAAATCGTGTCTAATAAGCGTAATGAGATGCATAATAAATATTAAATGGAAATATTTCAATAATATATTATATGTTTACGTAAATGATATACAAAGCAAATCTTACTGACATCGTTCCACAATATTATATACACTTTTTACACATCATACAAGCAGAAAGAACCTATTGTGAAAACACTCCGTTCCCCACACACAGCCGAATTTTTCAGATACGCGAATTGAGTGACGCTGCTGAAGAATGAAAATAATTAAAAAAGTTTCATTTCCTCAAAGGGGCATAGAATCTTTATGTATCGTATTGATAGTCATGCGCTGTCCCGCTGCGCCACTATGGCTTACAAAACATATGCATAGAGTAAATTGAATTTCTATAAGTAGAGCGTTTACGAGGGAAGCTACGGGTAGTAAAGTGTTTTCTTGTCCTGGGGATTACCGCCGGGTACCGGAATCACTTTGGATGGAAAATTGGATGGCATACGATATGCATGACTTTCGAATTTTCATTTAAGCTGTTTAAAACTTACAGTAAGATTGGTGATTTTATCTATTTTTACAGAAAAATCGTAATAATATAAAGCGTCTTGGTACATCAGCACAACGTCTGTCTGTAAACGCGTCGGTTTTCGGTTCGATTCCAACTCGAAAATTGGACGGAAGTTAGGCAATGGAGCGATAAAACGAAGTTAACTTCTATCCTATATACAGCGAGAAACTTAAAAAAAAGTATCAATACTTTACAGTAAATCAGCATTAATACACTAAAAACACAAAAAATAATCCTAAAAAACAAGAAAAATATCAATTTCACTATGTAACGAACGTAATCTATAAGTACAAACATACATTTAAATGTGCCTTTTAGAGTTCCTTGTTTTCTGAGCCGGGGATTACCCGTGACAATCTCGAGAGCGGGCGGACTTGCTGTGTTACTATTAGAAATAACTAGAAGGAAAAAGTAAAAAAAATACAAAGGAAACGCAGACAGTAGGGAGCCGTTCTAATAAAGTGTATAAATAATGTTTGTTTTATTTATTTGTTCGAGTTTTTTTTTCATATTGCGTAAAATAGCTCGACATGAAAATAATTCGTTATCCCTAGTGGATCCCCTTTATATTTCCTAAGGGTCTCTTTCTGGACCTGTTTCTCAAGGGAAGTCTTACAAAGCACGACATCTCCAAGAAAAGAGAAACAAAATAATAATAAAAACAAAAATTAAAACTCAGGAAAAGGTGCTTATTAATAAATTGCTAGCATACAAAATGAATTCAATTACTATAATTTAAATTGCCGCCTGGTCAATTTGTTGAGTGGCAACATCGTGTCCGGTTGTCGGTCGTCCGTGTTCATTTAAAGTACTTAAAATTAAGGTGACATTATTATAACTATAATTAAAATTTTGATTTAATTGTTAAATTAATTAGTTTACATTACTTCGAATTCGAATATGGATGAGTACATAAATATTTTATTAATTAATTAAATACTCATGGACATCCTCGTGGTGCAAGAAGTTTTAGATAATGATAATAGAAATGAGAAGATCATAGAACATTATATAAATAATAAACATTAAATAAAAAAATAGCTTAAATTTTTCTTCTATTTTAAAGTTTCTCTACGTTAAAACTAGGAAATAAAAATTCTATACTAAAATGTCATATAACGCTCTGCGTAGTATTTAAACCTGTACCTAACTCAATCAATCCATCGCGCGGGCGATAAATTAATAAAACCAATAAATATGTAAAAACTCTACAAAACTCAACAAAGAGACAACAAAGCTAACAATTGAATGATTTGCAACAGATAGAGCCAAATCCCTATAAAATCCAATTTGATAGAAAAAACAAGCACTCGTAAAGCTACCGCCAGCTGCAATATAAATAACAAAAATGTACAAAAATCTCGAGCTACAAAGTAAAAAAAGAAAAGTTCACAAAAGCTTAATAAAGTTAGTTGTTAGAATTTCAATACACGAACTTCCGCAATAGTGTGTCATACGCATCCGCTTAGTGTTAATAGTTTGTTATGTGGGTCGTATACTTGACCGTAATAAGTATTGGAATAGGGAGAATGTTGTTAACAACTTTATAAAACCTTATAACATATTGTAGTAACGAAAGTGAATATTGTAACACACAGCAGTCGTAAGCATGCAAAACTTGTAAAGCTTAACCATAGAGGTACGGATTCAAATACAGAAAAAATTAAAGGTTTGTACGAAATTTCTATATACTTTAATATTTTAAGTTCCGTTGCTATATACACAAAAAAAATCAAAGTTAATTCCATGTACGATAAGCGAGTTATGAGCAACGGTTATGAGGTCGATTCCCACTCGGAGAAAATAATAATATGTTTTTTCATCTCTCTAGAAACTATATTCCGCCTGTCTATCCTTATATATGCGTTGTAGAGTGTGAAACTAAAAAAATATATAAAAGTAAGAATAAGTTATAGGGTGTTAGTTTTTTTTATTTAATATTATGAAACTCCGTTTCAGAATTTTCTAGATATTGCATATTTAATAGCCTAATTCAACTCCGCGCTTTTTTATGCCAGAAATTAATTAAACTTTTTTTTTTGGATTGTTGGTCCACACGCTGCCCGGTATATAGGAAGCCATGCGACACACATGTAGATGTTGTAACAGCATATGGCGCAATAAAAATCTAATGACAGACACTAAAAATTCACATATGAATGAAAGCCAAATGGAAAATACTATTTTCAACGCAAAAATATCCTAAAATCGTGAAGTTTAATTTGAAAGAGAAAAGAGTAACGACAAATTATTAAAATGAAACATTAATAAGGCGACGAGTTTGGGTTCAATTTTAACCATAGAAATATGTATATGTGATATGTAAACCATCGAGACGCAGTGGGTCTGATTGTAGACTAGGCAGTTGTGGGTTTGATCCTCATTAGAGGGAACAACAACACATTTTCATTACTCTCTTGCGTTTCGGTGTTAACTTCCGGCACATAGTACGAAAACCGGCCGAAAGTGCGGGACAAAGTATCTTGACAATACCCTGTTAAATGTGTTCATTCAATAATAATTATGTAAAATATTATTTTCTTAACATACTAGCCAAATTGAAATTAAAGAGGTCATTCATTAATTTCTATTTGCCATGTTAAATAAATTAGCATATTCAACAAATCATATTGTTGCTCGCCAGAATTTTGAGGTATCTGACTAAATATTGTGGGTTCGATTCCTAACTTTTTTACATAATCGTCCTTATATTACGACAAAAGTAGCCGCAAACTAAAAATAAACCAACCGAATTTCTTAATTGTTCCAAAGAAATCATTAAAAGAAAATCTCTTCTTAGAGACGAAGAAAATAAACAGAAAATATCTACCAAACACATATATTTATATATAAATCATCACTTAGTTGACGTATAAAAGTCACACGCTGAAACGTCTATCATTCAGCGATGAAATGTTAATATTAGAACAGAAGGAAACGAAAAATGTATGACAAAAACAACTTATTTAGAGCACTTGCGACTCTATTACACTAAGATTAAGATATATTTTATATGAACATAAAATTTATAGCAGCTATTTGTATGAAAATGATTCATAGATTCTTTGGTCATCTAAAAACTATGGAGTAGACAACGATAGACAATAATATATATTTGCCAATGTACGACTGGATGGATGCCAGGCGTGACTAATTTATATGTGGTTTCGTTTAGAGGAAATTGTACATAACTGTATGAAACTAATCACTAATAATATATGAAAATAAAATTTGTATTAGCTTAGCGGGCAAAATTTTATGATTGGTTTTCTCAACAAAATTAATGGGCGGTCATAACATATTGAAACCATCGAGACGCTGTGGGATTGTAAGCGCGAGGGTCGTGTGTTCGATTCCCACTACGGGAAACGAATATATTTAAAAAGTATTTTAATTTTCCCCGCTTTGATAGATAAACACGCACACATCACACAACGACATTTGTGTCACCAGAACAAGTTAAAAATAACAATTTAAATATGATCATTACCCCGAGCATACTCGCAGCCATCGTCACCGTAGTCAGATGCTGGCCCACTGCGCCAATATAATTAAAACAATACTATTAAAATACCTTTTAACACCTAAGTTAACTGATTAAATATCACAAAACAAAATATAAAGCAGAAACGCCATTACTCCCACAGTATGAGAGCGCCATCTGCGAAACCATTTGTACCATCAATCCTCCATATCAGATAGCGTTCACACCTCAGGTCATTAATTCATCTTGGTTAGAGTTAACGAGACTGCCAGTTAATTGCTTTTAAACCGTAGTGTCACTTAATAAAAAAAATATTCAAGATTTTTTTGTATATTTATTTATATTTTATGTATTTCCGCTTTATTAAATTAATATAACATAAATAATATTATGGTCGACGAGTCGCAGTGTCTGTAATTACGATGGTTGTGAGTTCCGTCACCATGAAAAGGAAATTAATTATTAAAAATATTTCCCCGCTCTGCTCTGATGGACAAGGTGCGGAGTTGAATTCCGCCACTCAACATGCAATGACTCGAAAATTGTGCAAAGGGTGAGAATTAGTGTCTTGAACTGAGAGAGTTTAGGTTTCCGTTTAATACGTATTGATTTGAAGTACAATTCTTATACTAAAATTGTCACCCATAACTCGATCGCAAGCAAAATGATATATTACAAATTCTCAATCTTCCATATAAGATAGCGTTCACACCTCAGGTCATTAATTCATCTTAGTTTATAGTTAACGAGCCGGTTAGTTAATCGCTTTTAAATCGTAGTTTTGCTTGGGGAAATGAGAAATCAGATTTTATATACCAAACAGTTTTTGTTAGCCATTACTTCATTAGTAATAGTTGAATGGAAGGATTTTATTTAGCTCCACGATGTATTCCGCAAATAGCAGGGTAGACAGATAAGACTTAGTATTAGGACATTCCATTCGCCAGGCAATGCACAATTTTGGACATTAGGTAATGAGATACGAAACTCAACGCTGCGCTTTGTCTTGATAGCAGAGAGGGGAAATCAAGGAGTACATTCCCCCTAGAGTTAATCATAACTGTCGTGACTACAGTCAGATGGTGTACCACTTCACAATATGGCCTAATGAGTGTAAGAATAGTATACAGTTAAAGAGAGGTATAAAATATAAACTATACTTGGTAATGAATTCTTAGGTAGGTACATAGGATACGAAATCCTTTTAATATGAAAAAAAAAATATTGGAGTTGTTTGTAGTTAAAACGGCAAAACAGTGGACACTCAAAAATATTATGATCACTAATTTCTTCTTGACATGTAAGAATATAACATTTTTATTCACATAAGTACGCCTCACACTTGAGGATAAAGGTCGTTCTTATTGCATTATATATTAAGTAGCTTTTATCTACGGCTTTGCCCGTATGGTCTAATGGATGTAATTGCGTTGTGAAATATGACCAGTGGGTTTCATTAACGTGATGTAATATAGCATATAGCCTTGCTAAACACAAATGGAAAATCCAATAAACCTTTTCAATTCAAAGTATAACTCTGTTGGATTTCGTTTATGTATTTCCACCCACTTCGTCTTTGAGAGTGTAGCCACAAGGCTGTAGGTTGCCTGTATAAAATACGAGATAACCTATAGTTTCTGGCATAAGTGCGCTCAACCAAACAAACTCCTTTGTTTTATAATATTTTCATAGTTATAACATCATCATTCACATCAAGCAAAACAAAGAATTAACGAAATATTAGTTACAGAGGAAAATTCCACTGTTTCTAGAACCTTTCACATTCAGGTGCAAACTCATCTTGTTACAATAACCGGGTTAAAGCTGTATAATCGTCGAGACAGGTCTTAGATGGGATTCCTTACAATGAGTGCGAGTAGGGTTTCTCTCAAGGTGGCTTTACTTGAAACGTTTTGTGGAAAAGAGAACTTTGTTGTTATGGTTAAGATTGTGGTGTAATTACAACTGTATGGTTAGGGGTTCAAGTATCGTATGGGGGTTGATATTAATTCCTAGCGATCCGCCCGCAGCGCAGACCGCTTAAACTACACAATTATTTATTTAATAACTGAATTGTGCTTATGTTCTAATAAAAGATTGCAGGGCACTTTTAGTGTCTTCTAACATAAATAACAGCCTATAGAAGCTCTTAAGCTTGTCAGTTTTAACAATATTTTTAATTGTAGGTTACATGAAGCTATGACCTACAGCTTCATGTAACCTTCCTTCACACGTGGACTATCCAAGAGAATATTAAATGCGCCAATTTTAAGAAAAGTTAATTTTTACATTAAAATAATAATCAAAATCTGTATATAATTTTTATCCTGTGTTTTTCTGATGTACATATAAGTTATATAACTGTAAAATTTCATCTAAATCTGTCAAGTGGTTTTGACGTGAAAGTGGAACTAATATCCATGCTCACAAACCTTCACATTTTTAATATTAGTAGGAAGAACAAATAATATAATAGACACACTTAACAAGCACTTGTGTCTGTCTCAAGAATATAATAACGCCTTTTAAGTGAATGAAATACACTCCGCATATTTCTTTTGCACATTCGAGTATGCAGTTAAAGAGAGGTATTTCCGCAATTTACCTGAGAACTCTTTTATAGGAAAAACCTATTCGAGAAACATCTGAATAAAATTCGAAAATGGTAAAATAATATATCTGGCGATAGTGGGTATTCATTTTATGATAAAATATATGAAAAAAAAAACAATATATGTTATTTATTAACTAGAATTTGCATAGCTACTAAAATATTTAATATAAAAAAAACATGGTTCTTTTTTTATGAAAACAACGTGTATCATTATTTTATATCTTATCGACACACCAAAATTTCTAAGTTTCCCTTAATTATTTCTTTCACTCTTTAATTATTCTTAAAATGTTATGGAATTAAAAATCTAACTAACATTACGTGATCACGGGTATATAGCAAACCAATTACCGATTCTTAACCATTCAGGAGTTATAAACAAAAAATAATAACATATAAGGACATTTATACGCGATTTAGGGGATATAAATTATTTTTTAGCTCGGATAAGAAAACACGCGGCGTTGAATTCCGCAACCATCGAATGTCTCTCAATATATCGAAAACGGGGAACAAATCTAAAAGCTCCCAGATATATAAAGTGTACCATTCTATTTGCCGTTTTAATGTCGAACTTTAGTCTGTAAGTTTATCCTAATCCTAAGAGCTTAGAGGAGTTGCCGCGATCGGATCAAGGGTAGTCGAATAAAGTTCAACATACACGGTGACTTTAAAATGGCGTATTTACATTAAACATACTTATATTTTTAAGCTACTTGTTCTTAAAAAAATATTTTGTCGTTTTGTGTGTCCAACTCAAAATCCGTAGGCCCTTCAATTATAAACATTTAAATTTTATCAATTAAGTTCATCACTAATAGGCTAAAAAAGAGAAAACAAAGAAAATTCATTTACAATTTATTAAAAAATACAAAATTAAAATTAGTAATAAAATACACACCATTGCATAGTATACAATAACATCTAAGGAATAAATGAAGAAACATTTATTTAAATCCAAAACTCCATTCACTTTATTAAAACAGAACACACTGACACTACAAACAAAACTCAATACTCAAACAAATCGATTTCCATAAATCTACTTTCGGAATCGACATGGACACAATTGCACGGGAACGCGCCATGAATGGGACGCTTTATGCCTTAATCCGTAGAATCTGTGACCGGGAATGATTTTACACCTTGGAATTTTGATAAAAATTCAACGTATTTTATATACTAAAAAATAGAACATTTGGAGATGAGACCTTAAAAATGTTATATATAGATAGGGTCTTATATAAAAATATTTTTTAATATTTTAGAAAATAAAAAATATTATTGTTCAAATATAGTTTGTTTTTAGTGACTTAAAGTATTTTAAAGTATTTCTTATTCACACTATGTCCCGCATAAGCAGGGACGCCGGAGAGTGACGTGCCACTAGATCCCTTATAATCCCTATATGAAGATAAATAAGGGGCCATCGTAGCGAATTGAGGCAGTGTTGACTGTAATCGCGACATTTGGGTTCTAGAATTGAACGATTCAAGGGGAATTAATTATTTTTATTTTCTCGCTCTATTAAGAAGTCGAAGCGCGGCGTTTAGTTTCGCCACTTAACGTAGCATACAATTCCAAAAAAAGCTTAATTAAGAAATTAGACTTCCATTACTATAACAAATTAACAAACGAACACAACACCAAAACAAAGCTAGCAAACTTTTTCGTTCGTAACTAATCCTACAAAGATTTTAATGGATGGGACCGGCTCCGGGATAATCTATAAGGGATTGTTCATTAGAGTGACATTTTTACTTAGACCCGCTAAAACCGCTGTGTAACAACACTAATACATTATAGGGAGAATTGGAAAAATAACATACAATAGTGTTGTGACACTTTCTGTCGCTAAGACTCGTACGTACAAGTCTGTCTATAAAATTAATATACAATATGATTTAAAAATAATAATGGCGCGACTTTGTCAAATTTGATTATTATTGTTCTAATCGTAGCTCGAAACTTTATTTGTGTGAACTTAAGAAGTAAAATGAAATATCCTGTCGAATGCTTTTTGCATAGAAATCTTAGTAAATTACTGCACTCTCTAACCTATATGCCAAATTTCATATTTCTAAGTAAGTAATAACAAGTTCTCTACACGCGAGTTACATCATAAACAACTACAAGCGTGAACAAATGGAAGTACATATTGCGTTTTTTTTATTACGGAATCATTAAAAAAATATTATATTAAAAAAATAAAGAGCCGCCACGACTAACTAACCAGTAGCTAATTTAAAACTAATTTATTTAGTTACGTTAAAAGCGATTTAACTGGATCCCAGCGGTTGACCATAAGTGGTTTAAGAGGTCCTCTAAATAATGAATCGTTCGGGATAAAATAACCGCGACTGCCTTCCAACCCCTGTGAATGTTTAAATTGTAATCGGTAAGGGTAGTTATTAAAATTTACGGCGTATTACATGGGGTCTATTTCTGTTATCTGTTGAAGTTGTTAAAATAATAGATTTGTAGAACAGTAGTAGATGCTTATAATATAGCTTCACGCTGTATCCCGCACATAGTAAAGTAGGAAGTAAATACATATAATACATACAATATGTAGTGATAAAATATTCCATTTCCTACTTCCAGCCTAATTTTCGAAATATATTGTGGTAAGTGGCGGAGCTCAACGCCGCGCTTTGTCTTCTTACAGAAACAAAAAAACATCTCCTGATTGGTAAACGAACCCACGGTAAATTCGACTTGAGTTAATCTTTAGCTATGCTATAATTAGACAGGTATAACACAATGATTATTTTTATTACTGAGTTTTAAAATTTCCCATTAATTTAAACATTAACTAGCATTATTGGCATCGCTAAGTAATAAGTTATACTATAGGAGTATAATTAAAAAATAGTGATCAATCACTTCCACCCGTTGGCTACTAAACACCTAAGCGCTTCAATCTAGATATATTTTACCTCTATGCGAGAGCTATTCCCGCTTTTAAGATTTTTCTTAACTTATTATCTATTTGATGAAGCGTTAAATTCTTATTAAATTTAATTATAATATATTTTTATTAAAAAGCATTATATAGGTAGACGTTTAGTTGCGTGCATGATGTTAAATAAAAAAAAACTACTGTATAGTGTTCAATAGGTCGATTTTCCAAAAATGTTTAATACTAGAAATACGTATAAATAGTTTTATTTGAAATGTGTAAAAACCGCGATAATTAATGATCTATTTTTTTTTTATTTGTTTAAAGATGGTGCTGTAACACAAATAAAAAAAAACAAACAATAAAAAACACAATGTCTCGAAAAATAGAGCGGGAAGTAAGGAAAAAAGTGTCTTAACACTATGTTCCCATTTGCCGTTTCTGCTATACGTTATAAAAACGTGGAGTTATTATTTTTAAACAAGAAATTGAAAATGCAACTATCACGTTCTAACTACGCCAGTGTTCCTTACTAAACAGGTCTAACTAACATCCATAATCACAGTACGTAATTTCTTCTCTCACATGGAAATTTAAAAGGCGAGCTTACTTGTAATTTATACCTTCACCGTGCTCGCAGACTGGACTGGCTGGACTAAGGGTAATTACATAAGGACCACGTAACGACATTTGTTAAGTTAAATAGTTTCCTTCTTTGAGTAAAAATAATAGATATTTTTAAAGTAAAAGATGAAAGAAAATCATTAGAATAATAAAATAAAATGAAAACGACAACTATAAAAACCCAGCTACGAATAACATCAGACTAAAATCTAAAAACACAAACAAAAGCAAACACAATTACCCGCATTAAAAAACCACAGTCATCAAATGTCACTTGCGAGAGTACTAATTTTATTTATCACCATTTTATTTACCCCCATTCATAACTAAAAAGTATAGAACGGAGTGATTTATCACTACACAACCCCCTTCCACCACATAAAATAAAAACACACAATACCTATCTTTATCTAAGTAAAGTCGGGTAGCCAGCTTATTTGTAATTTATCCACGGCGTTCAACATCCGGTAGCGAGATTAAGGTTGATTGCACGGGAACGGCTTTAACTTAACACTAGGTACCTACTGTGCGATATTAAAAAGCTTTGTACAATCTGTATGCAATTCTGCTTAAACGTTCTGCCGTATTACGAATGTATGGAACAAAAACAAGCACTTGTGTTTTATTTTATATTTTTTTAAGGCTTCCTTTCGTAAAATATTTAATATTACTCTAAATAAATGTTTAAAGCATGAGATTTCTTTTTAGCTCCGTATTTTTTTTTGTTTCTTGGGAACTGGCTAATGGTACTTAATTTTAGCATGATAACTAATATTTTATAAACGAGCTGAAGGTATGGTATCTAATAGTGGCACGGAGGAGGGCAGGATAACTACTTACTAAGACCTGAGGTGCGTTGCCTTGATAATAACACCAATTATCCTGTGGTTATCGTAGTGTATTAGCATAAAAGCAGTCGAAACATTAGAATTAATTCTTAGATACCTGATCCCTACCCCTACCGGGAGAATGCCTGTATTTTCATTTCCTCACTCTGGCAATATGCCTTATTGCACGTCGTTAAGGTCCACCACTCAACACACAATGTCCCTAAAATTTGGCGGAAATTAGACAACGGAGTGTCTTAATAATAGGATTGCTCTGTATATCCTGCTATATAAAAGATACAGCGTGATGCCATTCTTGAAAACTCAAACACAAAAGAAGAAATATCTCCAATTAATCAAACAAAATAAAAAAAAATAATACTTATACTGTATAAAGCCTAAAATCCCTAGAAACGGCACTGGTCGTACATTTTTAACGGCCGCTCTTCCAAGTGCTGAACCCTTAAATAGAGGCAATAAATAAACGATAGCGAGAGCACAGATTGTAAATTACACGCCATTTGCGAAGTTCAAGTAACTATTTTAAAAATGAATATCTTTCTATATAAATGTTACTCCGTTTACGTAACGTACTGCCGACCTCATTTGTACAAGTGTTACGGTAAAGAATATTTATCTATAGAGAAATAATATGCATAAATGCATGCATTTCATCTCCGTTCTGGATGATTAAAGAGTTGAGCCCCGACACTATATGGAATATCGCGAATTCGGACACGAAGTGATCGAAGCATCTACTTTGCACCAAGATATCTCTGCTTACTCTATTACATAAGTACATATAGGTAGGCATACACTATACAGTGAAGATGAAAAAAATATAAATATTCTCAGAGTTTCAAACAATTCATCAATAGCTAGAAATAGAGCAAAATTCGATATTTAGAAACTGCGAGCATAAAAATAGCGAACTCTAAAACACTTTTTAGGCTCAAAATGTTTGTCAGATCCGAAATATTGATACAGAAATATCGGTAGCAATTTTCACAAAAATATATTAAAATGTGCAAGTGATTAAAATGTATGAAACAAAAAAGTTAAAGTGTACTGTTGTATATAATCAACATATTAAGAAATTAGCTCACGAGTGTATCTGCGGCTTCATCCCCATGGTTAAATGGAAAAACATTAAGAACATATATAAATGAACTTTATTATCAGAACGCTTTATTCTCACGAACTACTGGCTCAAATTATTCTTACAAATTTTCATACACAAATTACTCATAAAATAGGATTTTATTCGACAACAGCGGTGAAGTCGCAGGAGCAAACCCAGTTCAGTATAATTATAGACATTATATTTACGAAGTTGGAACTCTCAACCGCCTATGAATTCAAAGCGTCCCGTCATTGTTACGGAACGTTTCAAACGAGACGGAAATACTTAAAGCTCCTTTTAACTTTTAATTCGACGGTATTTGCTACCGGAATAACGATTACCTGTAGCGAGAGTGCAGAATGGTAGATAATATACGAATACGTAAGTATTATATAATTTTTCGTCTGAATTCGAGATATTGCATAAAATTTGCTACAAAATCGGCGGTGAGGATGGATGTTTGTTCCAATTTGACGCAAAAATTACGTTTGGGCCGCTAGATGTTATATAGGTAAATAAAAATGCATGGGAGAAACAAAATCACTTTTAAAAAGAGTACTAGGTCACTTTCACTCACAACTAATGAATTTCCTTGTGTATAAAAAATATAAAATTTACACTTTACGCCACGTTTTCCACAATTTTCGATCCACTTACCTGAAAATAAAAAAGACACATAAATTCTTAAAGTAAAAAGAGAAATCATTTCGTAAAAATTCGTCTGATTTATTAGTCAATAAATTCACAAAAAAAACAAGATAATATTTTTCCTTTATAGCATAAACTGCAGAAGCTATTGTGACACTGCGGCGCATCGTCTGACTGTGTACACGACGGTTGTGGATTCGATGTCCACTTTGTGGATTTAATTATATTCATTTCCTCACTCCTCCATCTGACAATAAAGCAATGGGGGGACAGGAACCGCCTTAACAGGATCGGAGTATGTTAAGACTAGATCTCCAGGATCCATCTGCCTTCTTTACTATGTGCGGGATACAGCGTGAAGTTGAAGAACAAAAAAATATATTAAAATAGATTTCTCAAATTTGTTAGGAACGTATACGATGATCTATTACATAAATACTTAAGTAGAACACTAGTATGGCTGAAACACACAGTAGGTACCTACGTACAATATATTATTCAACCCGCTATCCGCTATGATACAAAACGAGTAGATACCAATTCTTTGATTAACTATTTACATGTAATTCAGAGGGTGCATCTGTTTTAGTACTGAAAAATATATGACAATCAGTATCAGCATGCTACACAATAGTACCTAGTTGTATTTGTTGTTTTGTTTTCTTGTCTTAGCTTCACGCTGTATTAGGTTTTCGCACCTAGCAGGGAACCTGGTGTCAAGACACAATGTTTCCATTAAGTCACTTCTGGTCTGCCAATTTCTCGAGGCATTGCTTTGTTGAGTGGCGGAACTCAACACCGCGCTTCGGCTTGTTACCAGAATGCAGAAATGAAAATAATAAATAAATATTTCATTCCCCCGAGTGAATCGAACCCACGTTTCCATCGCGTTTACAGTTGCACGCAGATGCGTCAGCGCAACGAAGGTATTGTTTTCAATTCAACTTAGACGGACAGACCGTGATAAGATGTCATATTACATGGTTACACATACAAATTAAGATTATTTTTAAAATAGACCTCCTCGTATCACAGACGGGGCACGCCTACAATGGGACACGTTATATTTTTAAATTTAATCAATCACTCGTCTCTCTTGTATAAATAGGTCTATCTTCTGAACCCGGTAGCAAGAAGCCAGGCTATCGATACTTGGCTGCAAGACAAAGAATGCTTTTTTTTCAATCGCTTTTGAATTACTAACGTTATTGGACGCCCAAGTTAGTGTGGAGAGCGATATCTATACGCTGTACATATTAATATTATAAAGCTAGCGTTAGTTTGGTAGAGCGCGCTGATCTCTGGATCTAACTTGAACATAAAATATTTTTGTGGTGGATTGTCCACTTATGGAGGAAGAGTAAGGGGATAAGTCATATCACATTAATGCTTTCAAACTGTATGTAAAATCTAAATAATTAATAAAATGGCAATATTAAAATTAATTAGTCTTTTAATATTAAAATTAATGGTCACATGTCAAGATTCTATTTGGTATCTAATTCTTCATAAATTGAACATACACTTGTAAGTTGTACCATACAGGTCTGGTTTTCGTTGCCGCAAAAATAGCTACTTGGTCTAATTGTACTACGAGTATATCTGTTCAGTGATCGATACTCACACTGAGCTCTAAAGCTACGTATAAATTAAAAGCTCATACTATTTTCTTCATTTTGATTAGTATAACGAAGTATTGTTATATTAGTGATTTCAGTTTGTATTTGTAATGTGTATTTATTCTAAAACTGCGGCGTTAAGTTAACCTATTCCCATTAAATAGACAATGTGACAAGAGAAAGTGGGGAGCTGGGTGTTTTAACACTAGGTTGCCTCTAGGCAGAGGGAAATCTAGTGTTGAAACACTCCGTTCGTAGGTAGTTCGGCACCTATACAGACTTCGTAGTTTGAATGCAAATTAATGTCATTGTGAAGGTTGGGGTGTTTGTAGAAAAACGCCGCATATGTCGCGTTTTATGTGATTATAGAAAATATAAAAATAACTATATAAAATAATATGTTTATAAAGCACTCGTACACTTAACTCGTAAGCTTAACGAAAAAACAAAAAACCTTGCTGTAAAATTTATTTAAGAGATACGAAATGTCGCGATTCACGCCGCCACGAAACTTGGACAACAGCTATTATCTAATTGCTTAATTGGCAAACGGCCACACACCCGCTATCCGAGAGCACTGGCCAATATCGCAGCATCCTGTATCGAAATATATGTATTTGTACTGAAACTGACATTTTTTAAAAAAGTTCATTTTATGGGAATAAAATACTATTACTACGAAACAAATAGTATAAATAAATATATTACTAACTTTAAAAAGGATCGACGACGTGGTGGAGCAGCGGCACAGTGTCATACTGTGAACGTGACAATTGTGAGTTCGATTTCCACTCGGGTGAATGAATTACTTTTATTTCCTCGCTGTCGGCAAGACAAAGAGCGGCGTTGAGTTCCCTACTCATTAGGCGTAAGGAACAGAATGTAAGTATCTTAACACTAAGTTCCCTCTGCTTTCTCCGCTATAAGCATGATACAGCGTGAAGCTAAAAAATAATAAACACTTATTTTTTTCAAAAAGAAATATAAAACATAGTGATTTATAGAGACCAATTAGTTAGTGAAAAGAGATTACTGAATCTCTTTATCCAGTCACTCATAGGTATAATTAAATTAATTATAAATGTCAACCTAAATGTAGTGGGTGGGATGAATTCAAATAAATCACAATCAGGAATTTACGGTGTACGATCTAATTTTGTATCATTGTTGATAAATACTTATAATTAATCTTGTTACTGGACGCATTGTGACAAATGTCAAAACAATATTTTCTGAGACATGAAGGTTGTAGGTTCAAGGTTAATTTTGGGGCAAATATTTAGATCTTTAACCTGCATTAAAACATACAAGAGATACTAAATACAAAATATAAAAAAATAAATATAGAACACTGTAGAAACAAAGCGAATCGAACGTCGAATGAATTGAGACGACAAAGTTTATATCGGTACGGCATCTATTGAATGTCCAGTAACAGTACGTTAAGTCGTTCATATTAAAAGTGCACATTTTGAGTGGAAAACTTTTCCATACATTCCTAGTTGAAACTAAGCAGAGATAAAGATCAATGTACTATTTGAAATCGTACCAACAGTTATCTTTCCATTGTACAAAACATTTGATTAAAATGTGATTTTTATGTAGAACTTTAAAAAATTACATCGTTGCACCTTTGTAATACTCGTATAGGCATTTTCTATGAACCAAACTGAACCTATGACCAATGGTATTATAAACTATTTTACTGTGTCACAACTCACTTATATTTTTAGCTACCGCCCACCTTGACCTGGCCACCATCTGTATTTCGTTTTATTGTATAAAACAATTTCATGAACATTTATTTAAACGACTACTACTGTAGCTTAAACATGAAACGACAATTTTTTAAAGTTAAATTCTTATTGAAATTATGGCAATTTTGCATTTTCTCCACTTATAGGCATAGTGATGTAAATCAGAAAAAAAAATCGCATAGCTGGATGACTCCATATTGATGACTCTCCGTACCTTAACTTAACGCTGTCGCACGTAACATAAAGTATTTTCCATTTCTGCTTTGATGGCGTTAATATTCCAATTTTTTATTTTCTAATTTTTTTAAAATTTTGACAATAAATATGGTTGTCGTGGATTCGATCACCACTTGCCAAAATGTCTTTTTAATTCCACATATCAATGCGAATTGTCACGTAAATTGGATCGAAAGTAAAGAACGGAGTGTTTTAACTAGACTACTACCTACCCTGCACTGAAAGAAAAATGTCACTTACAACTGCCCCCTATAATTTCATAACAAAATACGCCACCAAAAACAGCGAAATATATTAAATGTAGCTAAGTCTTTTTTTAAAACAAAATATATTATTGCAATATAGAATACAAAAATTAAAATCCCAGAATACGTGAAGCTATTGTGCCAAAAATAAAAATACTTTAGTCAAGTAATCACGAATGCGACGAAAAATTCATCGCATGTGAAAATTTCACACTCAGAAATTGTCGGACAAATCCCTGCACCGGATGGGAGGGAGTCTCGGGACGATGTATGAGAACATTTATGAGACGGAATAGTGTGTATGTTTTAGGATGAGAACCTGTCATTTCAGTGTCATTTATTATCTTTAGAAATATGTTTATTTTAAGTTTTTTTTTAAATTAAATCATACTGCCTGTATTCATAGAAAGAAGTAAGTCTGTGCTCAACTCGTTCGAAACACCAGGACCAAAGTCCAAATGACATAATATTATCATAATGTATAAACCGCCATAAGCTTTTTTTAATTTTGTTCCTATGCGTCTAGTATTTAATCAGTTTTAAGATTTAGTTCAGATATTTTGTTCAATAAATTCACGTATTTGTTGTTTTTCGCTTAACACATTTTGATTTACCAACGAATTATTATTATGAGTTTTCCATATAAGTTCACTTATCACTATACTTACAAAACGATTTATTTGATTATAATATACTTAAAAAATCTTTAAATTTTTTGCAAATTTAACGTAAATTGATAATGACAAAAGGTTGGTGAAATGACAAAAGGTGCTTAGATTTATAACTAATTTCGGTTATAATTTCATTGTTTTTCTTAATTATACGCAATAAGTTCTAGGTATATAATATGCAGACATCAAATTGGTCATAGAATGAATTGAATATTTACTACGGTAATACTTACCTATCTGAAATATCAATTTAAAACTACTGCAAAAAAAAAATCGAAATTCTAACTGAAGCAATACAAAAAAGATAAAATCACAAAATTTCTAACAGAATATGAACCCAGAACTTCCAAATAATCACCACATCAAATGAACAACCAAGGTGGTATAAAAGTAAATTATGACGCTTTCAGATGACCGGATGTTATTATACGCGCGAAGTGGCCGTACGGTGTTTACATTTAGTTGAACATCTGTGTTTTACAACATTGTTACATTAATCTCACGTATTCAGCGTGTCATGTTTGTATAAAAATCGTTCATAATCCATACTTTGAGATGGTTTCAATATTTAAAAACAATATTTGTATTATGTAGGTCGTAATGGCGCAGTAGGACAGGTTTTAGTTTCGTTCCCCACTCGGAAGTCCAGTCCAAAAATGAGAGAAAGTAAAGAAAATATGGTTTATTCATATTATTTTAATACGTATATATATTCAAACAACACACATTCTACATTTAAGTAGCATTAGTGAATGTATGCAGCATACAAAATAACTCTAAAATGTAAATTACACATTACACATTCAAATTCAGGTTTAAAATGCACATCTTGAGATTAATTAAAAGAACTACTAACTTTACCTGTGTGTTGGTATTGCGAAATACCAATTTTTTATTTTTATACAGATATATTTCGTGAAAAGTTGCAACATCACGATGTTTTTCAAAATTCGCCGAAAATGGGCAACGGAGTTTCTTCTCTATGCGGCATAGCTGTATTCCGCATTTTGATTGTTTCACGCTGGTGAAAGAATTGAAATATTTTATAAAATATTATTTTACTATAAACACATATCCCGAGGCAGGCAGAAACAGATAAGTGCTAAGACACTTCTTTCTGCAATTTTAACCCAACTTGCCGGGCATATTTGTCTGTCACATATAGATAAGACATGATTTTTTTTTCTTTAAATTTACTTGACAAAGAATACCATAAAAATTGGCAATTCTACTCGGAAATAATCGAAAAAGGAATCAATATCCAAATAACTAAAACCATTAAATTTACACAATATAATATATTCACAGCGCAAGCTTTCATTAAGCTTAAAACCTAATTTCAGAAGCACTAGACGCTGTAAGACGTAGCGCGTCGCGTTAACACCGACAGTGAACAATACGAGGCGAGGTTGCGGCGAGCGCCTGGCGTGCCATTGCTGGGTCGCGGCCGTAGCCGGTGTCTTAGTGTATATAGTTTAGTGGTGTAAAGTATAAGATTTCAATCATAAACAAAAATAAACAATTAAAAAAAACAGTAATTGATATAATTAATTATTAAAAATACTACAATTAATTGTGGATGTGGCTTCGGTCAGTCTAAGCTTTGCTTTACCGGATCTAGCTTATTCTAGAATGCTGAATGCTGCTTCATACCATGCATCTCAAAAAAACTACAATCTAACGATGTTAATAAAACATGCTCGTGTTTTGTAAAACTAATTGGTAATTCGGAGAATTCTAGAAATACATCACTCTATTTTAAGTCGATACAATGCTGAATGATAAAATCTGATGCCACCAGATAATACAAAATATTTAGTATAAATATGAAAAAATACCGTCGATGCGCGATACTCGAAGGCTCCAACTTGACTAAGAGGAGTGATTTTATTTAAATTAATTTATCTATATATCTGACTATACGTGTAATAGAAAAATAGTATATTAGATATAACTTATAGTATAATTTTATATAAACACGCTACGTCGTGCAATCTAGACCACTTCAGAGTCTTAGTTTCGTAACATTAAAGCTAGGAATTTACCGTGGCACGTTGACGGCTGTCCAAACACTGCACTAGGTAAATCCGATCGTAGTATTATAAGGCCTTTGGATTTGACAATGTGACGTACATTTATATGCAATAGGTACACAGTACCAACGTGGTCATAGACGAAGCGCGGCGTTGTGTTCCGCTACTGAACATGCAATGTCTCTAAACTTGAGCGGTTGTGTAAGAACGGAGTGCCTTGACAGAGCACTTTGACTCGACTAGACAATTGGCCCCAGAAAGTTTAAGAAAAAACAGTTAAATATTAAGAAAAATATTGAGTTACATACCTGATTCAATTAAGCAGTTATTATTTTTTCACCCAGTTAATATGCAGCGTGAAACATTTTCTTTTTAAAAAGACCATATTTCTACAATATGTTATTTTATAATTTTTAAATTCCATCATTAATGGACGTCATTTATTTACACGTTACGTTAAAAAGCTCGTAATGTGAATTAACATAAATAACGGGTATTTAATTTCCAAGGAGAAACGTCATTACCATACATTTTTACTTTTTTGTATGGAGACGTCGTGTTAATATTTGCTTATCCATTGTTATTTATACAAGGAGTTTTTTTTTGTTTTTATAAATATTTTTTTTTTTAGGCAAATAGACTATTCCGTTTATTTATCCTAGAGACACGGAATAGGTTCTGTCTGGCAAAAAGAGTGTCAACCAAGTAGCACTAGGTTGATACTCCGTTCTCCATACACCACCCAAGACACTACGTGTTATGAGGCGGAACTCAACGCTGCGCTTTGTGAAATAACTTGCTAAGTGTTATCCAAGTACAGTATTTAATATTTTTATATTGAATTTGTACAACAAACAAGGTGAATATAATTACAGAAATGAAATTAACAAAGGAGGAATAATTTTAACTAAATAAGGCTATAACAATTATTAAAATTACATGTATGTATTACACATATGTAATTTTGAACTGCACTATTACGCGACTGAAAAATTAAAACGACCATCTTTTGATATTTAGCAACAATAACAAAAAAAAATACGAATCTAAGGAAATTAACCAACCAAGTAGGTACGTATAATGTACATAGAACATTTATTACAACTACATTACTACTATACTGCTTATAATGGCACAATCGGGACTGAATCGACAGCTTCAGATTGATGACCGCTGATATCCTTACCCCTTTAGACTTTATATTACTTAGATGTGTTATACAGATATTTATCTTTAAATTGTGTGTATTTGTTTTAATTAAACATCGTATAGTAAGCATAAGGGTGGTGCGTTCGATTCTCGGAAAATAACTTGGAAATATTAAGTCAATTTCTATTCTGAAAATATGTTTAACATTAAAATTTTATTATTTTCTAACATTAGTAATAAAAAACCCATTTATCTACACATAGTATCTATTTGTTATAAATTTGAAAAACTTGAAAAAGAGTGTGATATTCAAATCCAAAATTTTCACTTCGTTCCCATTAAGACAATTCCGTTTATATCACGGGCGCATTGTTTTAGGTGTAGAGGATGTGTGTTTAGGTGTAGAGGATGGCAACGCCGCTTTTTGCCTCGTAACAGAGCGGGGAAAAAAAATACTAAATATTCATATTCATTCGAGTTTGAATCGAACCCACAACCTGTCGCGTTTACAGAATCTCTAAAAACTCTCGTTCACAGAATCTCTCTCACACTCCGAACAATTAAATGTTCATAATGTTCAAATTCAAAATATTCTTTATTAAAATAGGCAATTATTATAAGCACTTTTGAATCGTCGAATGAACATATGAACAAAAAGCTATCACCGGTTCGGAAGGCAGTTCTGCTGAGAAGAGCCGGCAAGAAACTCAACAGTTGCTCTTTTCAAAATCAATGGTACAATCTATAAACATTAGCTGGCAGCTATCCTGCATTACATTCAATAGACATTAATTCCATACATGCTTATCCTCTAAATATTCTTGAACAGTGTAATACGCTTTACTTGTTAGAATTTTTTTTACAGATATTTTAAATTTTGGTAGTGGCAAACTAAGAATACACTGCGGAATTTTATTATATACACGTATACTCAGACCCATAAAGGATTTACTAACTTTTTGGAGGCGAAAACTTGGTGTAACAAGCTTATCTTTATTTCTCGTTCCTATCGTATGACTGTCACTATTTTTGCTATGACAATGTATATTTTGTCGGACAAAGAGAATGTTATAATATACAAATTGGGAAGCAACTGTAATAATACCTGCATCTTTGAAAACATCTCGCAGAGAATCTCGAGCTCTTAGATTATAAATATATCTCACGGCTCTTTTTTGGAGAATAAATATTGAATTGATATCTGCAGCACTGCCCCATAGCAGCATTCCATAAGATAAAATACTATGAAAATAGCTATAGTAGACTAGTCGGGCAGTGTCAACGTCCGTCATTTTTCTTACTTTTATAATTGCGAACGCAGCAGAGCTGAGTTTATCCGCAAGTTCAATTCATAAACATATAACTGCATACATACATATATAAACATTAACGTATAGAAGCGGTCCATCGCTAAAGGTCCATTAGGTAAGGCACGTAAGCCCTAAGACCAAAGTAAGGCTTTACGGAATCTTGTAATGACGCAATCAGAGAACAGATTGAAGGCTTTTAAACTGATGGATTGTCGATCGGATCAGGTGACAGTTCAAACAGTTGCCCAAAACATTCGTTAAAATTGATTGGTTTATAAGTATCATTTGCTAAATAAATAAAAAGTTAAGAGCAATATATTAAATAACAAGACGAGAATAAATGAAATAGAAAAAGAATTCGAACTCAGGTTCGCATGCTTTTTGATTTAAATTTTGGTGAACTTACTTCATCGAATTTCCAATGTTTTGTGGTACAGACAGAGAAAATTTGGTGCTGTAAGATTTCGCCTCGATATCCATTTTTGATATTAATTCCAAAGCCAAAAAACAAAAGTTAAGCAACTGAAGTTTAGTTGCTAAGTCATAGGAAATGGCATTTTAGTTAGGATTTTGGTAAATAACTATCACCCTAATGTAAAGTTCACGAAGATATTTCCTTTTGACAAGATATATATCTAAGATGAAGAGCTTTTCATTAAAACATATAGAAAATTTTATAAACTATTTTATGCTCCATATATATACAAAGGTTATCCTAAAATTGCAGAACTCCAAACTCCAAACCGCGCTCGATCTCCTTACCAGAGCGCCAAAACGGAAATAATCTATGCCCCAAGTGGGAAAATACAACCATCGCCCTTAGAGTCAAACTGTGCCGCTGTGTCTCGACGACGTTCACCACATTTTTAAACGGTTTTATTTAGCTCACCCCGTTTGTTTATTTGTTTGGGTCAAATTTAGTAATTGAAATTTAACCCTCTTCACGTTAACCGATTAATTTGAAATTTGGTATACACCTTTGATCCTGGTGACAATAAAATTATCCATGTTCAATATTATTGTGAATCCAATATGGCCGCCGCTACAAGATGGCGGACAACTTAGTTTTTTTCAATCCCATCAATATGGGTATCAAATGAAAGGGCTTGTCAAGTTGAATTCAGAGCACTATACTAAATCAAAATCAGAGAAAATCAAAATTACGGATAATGTAGTTTTCAATTCCATCAATATGGGTATCAAAATAAAGGGCTTGGTAAGTATAATACAGTATACTATACAAAATTACAATATGAATATCCCACCCAAGTCAAGATCTGGTAACCTGTCGAGAACCGTGTGGCGTTCAGGTGGCTAAAAATGATATGTCGGTACACCACCCAAGTTAAGGTAAAAGGTAAAAGCGCGCCGAGAACTGTATGGCATTAGGGTGGATAAAAATGATATGTCGTTAGCCTTTTCCCCTCAAGATTCAGGCACATATTGTTGTACATAGCCTTGCCACTCTATTGGACCTCTGGGGGGGTCGACCGTAACATTATCCATTAACATTGCAATAATGAGACACTCAACGAATTGACTAGAATGAGAAATAAAAACTAAAAACTTAAAAATAAAAAAGTTAAAAAAAATATTTGGAAATATACAAATTTTAAACATGCATGCATTGATTAAACTTAAATAAAATCGTGTAGCACGACACTTGCTAGTTACCACTAGGTAGGTGAAGTCTCATGTCATGTCTTTCGATTGTAGATATTGGACGTGCCCGACGATTTTATTTTAATTTAATCAATGCACAAATTTTAAACAATGCATATGTTTAAAATTTTTATATTTCAAAAATGACATCTTTTGTCATAGGTGTAACATAAATGTATATTGCGGTTTTAGAAATTTATGTGACCGTAGATATTTCCAGAAAGTGAGTAGGTTAAGAGTTACTTTAGTTTGAAAAAAATACAGTCGAATTGATAACCTCCTTCTTTTTGAAGTCGGTTAAAAATATAACAATGTATACATATTGGTACCCACGACTGTATCCATGAAATTATTTTTTAGCTTTTAGTACATTTATCTGCGTTTAACTTAATTTTTTTAAACTTTTTTATTAGATTTAATTGGGCAATATAAAAAGTAAGTTTTTTTAAAATAAGTGCCGAATTTAAATATGTATTAAAATATTTAAATTGCATTTACAACTACAACCATCTCTTCCATTACAAATTTGACCCAAAATAGGTACATTTTTTTCAACAACTTTTACTCGGCTGATAACCACAGCGCAAGAAAGCTATCATCAAACTATAACACAGAAGATAATAAATCTTCCGCAAGCCGCCGTCAACTGACCGGTGATCGATTCATCTGGCGTAAAAGTTCGCAAGACTTCCAAGATTTAAGTGCATTTGATGCAATTTTGGAGATTGGTTTTTATCGTAATTTATTACACGTTTTAATGTTAGTGGGTCTGCATTAGACATGAGTTAGATGAAGATAAGAACATTTTAGATTTAAAGAAATTAAATATCTTAAAGTATTTTTTACGTTTACTTTATATACATAACATAATATAAAAAAGACAGCAAAAAACTGCAAACAATTTCAATTCAAACGGTAATTAAAAATTTACACGTTCATTTTATAAATAATTGAATATATTTTTTTTGATATAACGAAACTAGAAAGAGAAATCACGATTAAATCACTGTAATGTAGATGACCAACATCTAATAAATTATAAAAATTTAAATTAAAATCAATACATATGTACATTATTAGTTAAATTGTCATAAAGTAGATAAAATATTTTACGAAACGAAATAAAGTTCACCTGTTACAATTTGAAGCTTAACTTAATATCACGCGTCAATATACTAAACCAAATTTCTATATTTTTTGTAAACATTTTTAATACAATCCATTTTATAATAGTATTTAATAAGCATTTAACCTTTGATACAATAGATAATAAGCAAGCTAAGAAAATCTCAAATAGCTCGAATATCTCTCGTAAAGAGGCAATAAATCGACATTCAAGCGCTTAGGTGTTTAGTACCCAGTAGGTGGAAGTGATTGATCACTGTTTTTGAACATATTAGAGGATTAATGAATTAAGGTATTAATAACGATAAAATTAACGTTAGTTGGCTTTAAATCAAGATGAAGGTTTAAATTTTTATAAGAAATGGAGAAAAAATACTTTAAACCTATAAGTTTAGTTCCACTAATTAAAACGTATATATTTAATATTCATATTACACTTATCTTTAAAAAGAGCTATATAGACTAAAATAGATATTTTGTATCCTAATCTAATTCAGTTATTAACGTTTCTACGTTCTGAGTAGGAATCAAACGAACAACCACCGGCATATTGGCTCGACAGACTACTTCCACCACAACCTGTCATTAAATCAAAGAAAACAGTGAATGGAAATCCAATAAAATACTTATCTAGTCGACGTCACTTCAATTTCAAGAGATAGGCAGCTCTTAATCCGTCGAATAAATTAATATAATCGAGCAAGATGACTGCGTGAGGCGAGCCCTCGCATTATCAGTGAAAAATTTCTGAAGTGGCTCATTTCCCTTCAAAATTAAGAATATTTGATTTATGATCGATTTTATCAAAATTACTTATTTTGAGTAAAATGAGATTAGATACGTTGTGATAAAGCGTTCTACTTTTTTTGTACTATGTGGTGTACCTACTGTGTGGTGGTAGATATACATCTGTATACACAGAATGTATGCATATCGCAGGTGAAGCAGAAAGAACTTAATATCAAGACACGTCATTTTAGATAATACGTATTGCGTTGCGTAAATTAACGTCGCGCCTTTTCCAAAATAGGGAAAACTTAAAACGAACAAAACGAATGATCGTTCAGCATCGTCTCACCACGCCACGATGGACTTAACTTTAATGTCTGTCTGTCTTGTCTATTAAATTATTCGAGTAGATTGTAGGTTTAAGTCCTAATCCGTCAAATTTTGCATTAAAATAAAAATATTCTTCTGGTCTGCTTAGAAAACATACAGAGTTGACTTCCGTCACATCTCTGAACTTATTATAACCAAATTCGCCCCATATAATAACCCATATCTACTGTACACACACAAAAATTATTAAAGTCAGCAGCAAATACAAATAATACATCAAAGGGTTTCAAATCACGTAACGTATTAACTACGTGATCCCAACGACCACTGTGCGGGGTGTTAAATGACGCAACGTATAAAAAAAGAATATTAAGCCGAAAATTGACCAATGTCTGTAGGAGTTGCTAAGATAGAATTGTGATGAAATATCTTTTTCTCGTATAATTGTATGTATGCTATTTTTAGCGTGATTGTTACGCAGGTACTAAATTTGTATTTGCAGTGTAGGTACACCTACACAATTGAAGTCTTGCATTCAATACAACTTGAATTTAAGCTCGAATGGATAATAAAAGTAGGCATACACCATCTGATTTTATAAATAAAAAAATTGCCAATTAGCCATTTCCAATTACATTTTTTTATCTTCGGGGTATATCCCGCAAAAAGTTGAGTAGACAAAGAAAACACTATTCTCCCAGCACCGTCTAATTTTCAAGACACTTGACAGAACCATAAATTGAATACAAAAAATAAAGAATACTACACTAAAAGTAAACCAAAACACAAAAAATATGTCACAAATAGACCGCGCACTCCGCGTACCTTCAAGATTTCGTAACTACCCACATGGGAAATTTGTTCACACGACATTAGAGACTATTATGTGTAACGCTAAGCTTGCATCGTACCCCGCGCGACCTGTGGGATATAGGATTTGTACGGTTAGTATTATTTTATACTTTTTCCTTTTAGATATAGGTTATTGGTTAATAAAAAGCATATTACGTAACAATCTGACAGAAGGATATTGACCAAATGCTTTGGTTGATGACAACTCTATGTTAGGCCTTTGTGGTGTTCAAGGTGATCCAAAGTATTTTCTTGGGCATCCGCAGCCTCAATTACTTGAAGATCAATGAGCACTTTTTTTTTATTTCAGTAGTACCTATTTACGCGCTGGATTAAGCCACGAATTCAGTGCTGTCTATAAAGATATAGAATGGCTGCGTTCTTTCTGCTCATCACGCAATATGCTAGGGACGAGATATGATATAACCTGTAAGTAAATCGAAAATTTTGAGGTAGAAATTGAATGATATACCAAAAACGTCGTCCAGTGCCGAAATAAACTTGTGTCTTCCGTTGAGGTATACCTCAGTAATGTTTCTTTATGAGGTCGAAGGAACCTGAACGCGTTTGCCAGTTTTTGAAAACACTCCTCTTAAAGTCGTAGAACCTAGTTTCGTATTAACTGAAGGTAGTTATCCTCCTCCTCCTATCCTAGGTAGTTATCCACAATATTTCCAGGTCGATACAACACTTAGCATCAGGTGATCCATATACTCGTTTGCCTTGTCCTTTCAATAAAAATAAATAATAATATATATTTTTTCGGCCTAGACTTAAATTAAAGGGCTAAAATTATATTGTTGGTAATACATAGCGCGACTAGTTATCTTAGACAAAATATAATTCAATCAAGCATTAGTGTAATACATCTATTTTTATGTTCTAAACTCATCTAATGGTATCTCAGATAAAATTCCAAACAGTAGGAACAGGATGCAATATATCTTCAAAATTAGGTGTTGAAATGGATAACCTTTATCTTTTTCGAGATAAAAAAAACTCATTATAAATCTATTAATATTCGTACAATGTAATGATGGTAAATGTCAGTCATTTAATGGCAGACTGCCACATTATTTTGTTAGATCTTTGTTATGCACTATATATAATTTGATTTTCTAATAAATGGATATTTCAAAATGAGATGTAATAAATGCGCATCAGGTGTGATAGACGAATCACTTATAATATTCTTCTACTCGATACGAATTGTGCTTAAATTGGCCGAAAAGTGGAGAGTATCTTCATACTAAGTTCTCAAAATATTTAATGTAAACAAGAAATATTGTAGTAGAATTAAAGAAAAATTATCAATAAAAAATACGAAGCTATCTTGAATTACATTATTCCTAATTAGGCTACGAAGTCTAATAATTTAATTTATGTAAATTTGCAAATTTCACTTAAAAATATAGCAGACCATCAAGCATTTCTAAAAATAAAGCCTCTTTCATGAAAAGGCAAGAGGAACATTACTTCTTCCGTATCTGCGTATAAAAAAGTCCAAATTGCATACAACGAGCGAGTATCATCGTGTCGTGCATTTTTAAACATGTCCGGTCATTTCTGAATAATACACTACATTAACCCCCACTTTAGTGTCATTTCGACGTCCAATTGTAATTGAGTCGGAATGATATATATGCAAATAGAGAAATTATATTATTGACTTAATGATGTACCTACTCCTAAGTAGGTACATTATTCATATTTACCATAGCTGTATCTATGACTTCGCCTGCTTGGGAAAGTAAATTGATGTCATCTTTATTTATGAACCGAATGAAAATAAAACAAACACAAAAAGTTAAGTGAAGTTTACCAACATATATTGGTTAAAAATGTATTTAAATTAGTGTTGCCCAAATGCAAGAACAAGACGAGACTTAGCCAGTCTTGGTCTTGGTCTTGCGCCAATACACCTGGTCTTGGTCTTGGTCTTGCGCCAATACACCTGGTCTTGGTCTTGGTCTTGGTCTTGCAGCAAGAGTCTTGCAAGTCTTGCAATTACCTATTAGTCTATTACTATTTATTAAAGTTTACTTTAAATCTTANGTGACGGTCACTAGGAATGTGTCGTACACAACTCTTAGTTATTCCCATTTGTTAGTTGAGAATTGACAGAAATCTTCTGACGGCAAAGATAGAAATTGTCCGACTATTGCCAATACACGTAAATATCAAACAGTATAAAGGAGCAGAGTTTCCCACCGTCATAACTCAAGTTACGTTAAGTTAAATAAACAAAACAATTAAAAATCACCAAGCATTTTCTACACGACGACACTATAATTTTATAACAGTTGTGAAGATCACAGAAATTTGGTAGTTATAATAAAAAACGGATCATAATTTTTTATAGGCAAAATCATAATTTTTTGCGAGCACGAACGACCTCACATAAAAACTAACAATATTGTTTATTTAGCCACGTAAGCAGTTTTCCCCAAACTAGAGTAATTTTCGTAACGATTTTCTTCTATCTTCGCGTCTATTTATTACAGGTGAGAAAAATGGATAAATTGTATCTTCATATCATGTTTAATGATTATTTTAGAAAGCCGAAGAAGAAATGAAGGCCGTCTTGGAATAGGGGTAAGAGTACGACTTTGAACGCGACGGTTATGGGTTTGATTCCTACTCGGGAAAATGAAATTATTAATACATATTTTCATTTTCTCGTTCTTGTAACGAGTCAAAGGCCATTGCCACTTTCGCCACAGGCAATGACCACTTTCGCCATTCAAGGTGCAATGCCTCGAGAATGAGGCAGAAAGTGGCAAACGTTGGTGCCATAATAGAACAGTGTCTTAAAACTAGGTTACTAGGTTCCCTCTACTTACTCTGATATGCACAGTATACAGCGTAAAGCTAAAAAATCAAACATTAATCCTTAAAAAAAGGTAAATCAAATCGAATAAAAGCAAATCAACCAAAACCGATAAAGAAACAAAAAAGCAAATTAATTTAAATTATAGATATAATAAAGTTACTTACATAAGTAAAAAAAAAAAATACCAAGCAACCTTAAGTCAAAGGTAAAATTATATATTTAATGAGAAAAAAACCGTTTAAGCTTCATAGAAAAGATTAAAGCTCGATCAAAGTACCTATAAATATTTTTTTTGTAAATATTCTATCAAAAACATTCGCCTTATTTAAAAAACGACGTCCATCATCCCGGACGGGTATTAAATGTTCACAAGATAAATTGTATTATTATTAAAAATCTATCGATCGCGATGATCCACCGATGCGTAACAACATTGCGTTATAAACAAATTATAACTTAGTCGAGACTAGTCGTGGTGCAGGGAGTGCGACTGTAAGCACGACAGGTTCTAGGTTCGATTCCCACTTGGAGAAATGAAATATTTAATAATTTAATTTCCTGTCTCTAACACGTAACGAACGAAAGTGTCTTAATGAAAATGGAACCTACCTATCTTGGTATGTGCAGGATGTGCAGGATACAAAGATAAGTAAAAAAAAAAAATAATTCAAACCAATAGTTCTTTAAATTAAAGCGTTCAAAAAACTCTCAAAACAAACTCTCCAGATTTATAATATTTAGTATAGAAAGAAGAACAGATATCTTTCTCACTGGCCAACCCTAAGCCACTATAATCAAATTAAACTATCAAAATTTCAATTACTTAGTAAAGTTTCGTATACCCCCATAATTTCATTAGAACAAAACCTAGATTACGTTTTCGTTTCACTGCTACGGGACAGTGGGTACATTAATTAATCTGCTAAAAATCTTGCTTATTTCAAAATTGCTTTAAAAATATTTCGTAACATAAGTTTATTTTTTACCCGTAAAAATATTTTTTTTTTTTAATTTTTGTTGCATTACATTATGACATGTTACTAAAATATTAATATAATAACTTTATTAATATAATAAATTCAGTTGAACAGAACAAAAAGAAAGAACAAAAAAACATATTTCATTAGGAAAAATATAATTAATAGCTTTCTAAGCGAGATAATTGGTGGATAATAGGTTATAAAGAACAAACTCTGTCTACTCTGATAAGCACAGGTACGTCCTGTGTAATACTTATTTACTTCACAGTATTTACCGTCGTACAAATATAATATTTAAATAACACGAATACAATACCTCTATAAATAAACATATTATCGCACGAACAACATATAGTTACACAAAAGTTACTCTTGTATACGTCGCGTATCTCGAGCAGATTCAATTAAAAACTTGCGCTGGTAATGTCATTGAATGGCTTATCTTGCCGTCGCCGTGTTAATACCCAGTACCTACCCCACCTATATACGTTTCACCATTATTCACACCAATTTCACTTTATATTAGCTGCCGATAGCTTTTTTATCGGGATTAAAATTTAAAATGTTTTTAATGAAAGCTATTTTTAAAGCCTACATTACGAAGTCATTATTTGCACCGTAATATGACGTCATCATGGACCATATAATTTGTTTATGACTAGATTTTACTACTACCAGGACTATAGAAATAATGAATACTAGTGTTACATCTGTGGTGTCTCAGGCCTATAATATTATTCGATAAATGGACAATCCAGAAAAAAAAATCTATTCCAACCTGCAGTTGGTCCTGAGACGATTACGGACGGAGAAAAGTATTATTCTTAATTAAATTACTTACTTCACTCCACACTATAAAGTAAGATACAATTTCTTTGGAAGACACTTACCTGAAACAAAAAAGTGTTAGTATTAAAAATCACGTAAAAATATACAAAACGAATAAAAATTACTCCCCGCTCTGGTAAAATAAGCGGAAGCGGGCTGTGCGTGAGAAATTGCTAAGACAATAACAGCACGAAATCAAAAATTCATCATCAAAAGTTTGTTTTTGTCCACTTCTGTATATCCCATTGCTTTCACAATCGTTCAATTTTTGGATCATTGTATTTTGAGTGACGGAACTAAACGCCTCGCTTTGTCTTGTAACCAGAGGGAAGAAATAAACATATTGAAATATTCATTTGCTTGAGTGGAAATCGGACCCATAGCTAACGTATGTATAGTCAGACGCTGTGCTATTGCGTCACCACGGCACCTTTGTGTGATGATGGTGATATTAAAATGCAAAATAACCTTACCAAATCTACCATAGGGTTATCAAAAACTAATCTTATAATAAAATCATTAACTTAGTCACATATAATCCAAAAATACCGAATATCCAAGAAAGTACTTTACAACATTTCATAATAGTATTAACGGTTAATACGATTCTGTTTTCAGCGCACATGTTATGGATTTCATTGTGTGTGTGTACTGTGTGTAATAGGTGCCATATAAAGACAAATAAAAATGGGACAAAATAAAATAGTTAAGTGCTCTTACATTTTGGTCACTCAGTCTACGAAAAATAAAAAGAAGTATTCACATTAGGTTTACCTGCTTATAACGCAGCAGCTTACAAAAGAAAATACTAAACATTTTCACAATCTGGTTTGATTAAGAATATATTTTATTATCCAAATAAAATTTACATAAAAAACCAAGAAACATCAGTATCTATTATAAAAAAATAATCTCATCTGAAAACTTTTAACGTTCGTTTGTATTGTAAAAAACCTTGTCCATACAAAAAAGGTGACTTGTGGCGACTCTACATATAAGAAGCTATACTAAAACAAAAGACAACCACGTTTACTTTTACACGTTACGCTAAATAAAACTCTAAAATTGACATCGAAGAGTTGAAATTTGTATGAAAATAATAAAATAAATCCGATTAATGTTGTCTCGAATGCTTAATTGTAAGATTCTTGAAATGAAGACTTTATTTCTTAAGTCTGGTAATAATGTTATTGGATTTAAAATATTATTTTTATGTAATATCATATTAATGTCTAAAGTAACGTTTGTGAAAATAGATAGAAAAAAAAATATTAATGTACTTATACTCGTATTATAGATTAACTAACAGACTTCGTTTCTCAGGAAGTATAGGGAAGCACTAAGAGAATCAATAGATCTATCTGGAAATCCTTACGAGAAGATGTAAAAAATGTGATTTTACATATAAATAGTACCTACAATATAAAATCAATTTCAACTTCAAAGCAATATTAATCAAAACTAGTTCCCATTTTCCAACGAAAATACGTTTAAACACAGAAATTAAGCGAACAATAGATTTAATACATTTCATTTTATTACTTTAAAAGGGGTCTATTTCAGATACGATAATATAACTTTTAGGATCTTATGATGGAGTTTGGAGCGTTTGGGACTCGATTTACTTGATGTTCCAGAAACATTGAACCTAAAAGGACGCTTCAGAACTATTCGATAAGCTAGAGCTGAAATTAAATAATACGTTTGTTATTGTAGCCGTGTTTGGAATTTCTTCTACATTTTACAAGTGATGTGTGAGTTCAAACACGTTTTGAAACATTTTTTCTTTACCTTGTATTTTTTGATTAGTCAAATCAAATCGCTCTCATATAACTTTTTTTATAATATTGTACAGTGGCGACAGGTCGATGAAAAATCTTACTAAAAATATTATTCTTCGCTTTATCATTGGAAGAAAGTTTTTTATTTAAATATGAACATTTTTTGAACATAATTAAAAAATCTAAAATGTTAACAAATGTTTGTAGCTAATTTCACGGTGTCGGTCTTTCGTGACAACGCGACGTGCACGCGCATCGTAAAAATCCACCATCCTGTTCTTTTTTAAATTATCTCTCAAGAAACGCCTAGTGCGTCTCATATTAGCTGCAAGCCCTGAAACATATTTTTAAATACGTGGCAAAATCAATTGCTTTGGGGTAAGATCTTTTGCTTTCTTCGAATACTTTTCATTAGTGCTTTGATCGCCTTTTTCTGTCTCAAACAGAGGAGGTTTCATTCATTATGAACAGCCCGATACACAAACATTACGGCTACTTACGTAATACAGTATACAGACAAAAGACACGCATAACAAAAAGCACTTATTATTAACATTTAATTAATTTACAATATTGCACGGCCAACATTTCGTCTGAGGGTTATAATTAAATGTCGCACGCTCCGTGAACTGTGTTGTGTTGCCGCATTGTTGCCGATTCGGCATTTTGTAGACAGTCAGTTTAAAATGTCATTGTACGCTCTACTGTTTTGATATAATATAAGTTGATTATTATTTAAAAAAAAACATCCGCCATTCAGCAGTACAAAGTTTAGACAATTGGACGGTGGGTGGGTAACATCAAGCATGACGCTGCTTCTTTTTTTAAATTAATCTGCATTTTTGAGGTAACTAGATAAACCTGATAACGCTGGTGCACCCCAGTATCAGCTTGACCCATTTGATCGCATACAACGTAGAGCTGTTCGAATCATTAAGGACCCAGTAAGCTGTGAAAGGCTTGACACTTTGGCTCTGCGTAGAGACGTCTCCTCGCTATGCGTTCTCTATCGCATTTATCATGGTGAGTGTTCTGAGGAACTGTTTGACCTGTTAACTGCCGCCGAATTTTCTAACCGCACAGCACGTCACAAACTTAAATATCATCCACACCATCTGGATATGTGGCACTCCACTACTGTGCGGTTTCGTAGAAATTTCCTTCCACGCGCCACCGAACTGTGGAATGGCCTACCCGCGTCAGTGTTTCCAGGTCGGTACGATATGGGTGCCTTCAAGAAGCGCGTCTATCTCCACCTCAAAGGCCGGCAACGCACCTGTAGCACCTCTGGTGCTGCACGGGGTCGTGGGCGGCGGTGATCACCGCCAGGTGACCCGTACGCTCGTTTGCCTTGTCCTTTTTCCATTAAAAAAAAACGCGCTATTTTAAGATAACAGCTACTGTTTACTATGTTTTTTCATAGATTTTTTTTAACTAGGAACTTTTCTATTCCCTCATTACATACTATTTGTTTTTGGCCATTTGTTATAAAATAAAACATCATAGATTTATAATACAAATATCAATTTTGCCACAAATTGTTACCAAAAGACTAACACAAGCGAACCTAAACTATTGACATTCACGTGACAATCTTTCAAGAATATAATAAAATAAATACACAAAAGGATTGAGCTGAAATACCGCCAGTGCCCGTCGAGAAATCGAATAGGTCGGATATTTATTTTCAAAGTAAAAATATATCACGTCCTCAACAAGGTTACATCGATAACACTATACCTATCTATGGGCAAGATTATGATGATCACAAAAAAATATTCTGGGGTCATTTCTATGCACGCTAATCACTTTTTAATGTTTTTTTCAGGTTTACAGAGAGATACGTTAAAAATATATTTTAATAACTTGATTATTAAAAAAAACGCACCGTCAATGGCCGAAAAATGAGGAACGAGCTGTATTAACACTAGGTTACGTCAGTTAACAAAAACTAAATACAAAGTCCAAACTATGCTAAACCAAAAAAACACCGTAAATATTATATAAGAAATCCACTTTCAAAATACAAAATAATATAATTATTATAATATTCCAGATGCAGAGTCAGAGCTTTGAGTTGTGGGTGCAGAAACGTAATCCCATTTACTTTGAATCCGACCGAATTCAAGTTACTTTTCTGCTTTATTTCGTGAGCTCTCGCTGAGTGACGACGCGAGGTTTATGATTTGAGAGCGTATGCAAAGTTATATTCGTTTAAAAATCTTAATATATTTTAATATAATCGCAGGGTTATCTTAATGAAGGAATATGTTTCTTTACTTTGATTGAGATGCGTATGACTTACTTTGACTGAGTCGTTGAGTTCTGCCATGTATAAAATTGAGCATAAAAGTGGGAAACGCAGTGTTTTAACGCTAAATTCCCTCTACTTACATGGTTAAAAGCGAAAAATGCATAAAACTGCAAAAAAAAAAATCTTAAACTTCGCTAAATAGGTGAAATATACCCATTATGAACATTAGCTTTTTATATACACTATCCAATACAAGATTTATTTTTTAAAAATTGTTCCTGAGATTAGCTTGTTAAACCAAATAAACTCTCCTAATTTATAATATCAGTGTAGATATCAAAAAAAGCAAAGCACTCCAAGATCCACCTAAAACGAAGGGAATATCCAGCGTCTTATGAATAGACCAGTTATCAAAATGACACAGGCTGACGGCCCGTAACGGCTATCGTGAAATTAGATCGACAGCTTAACAGCTTAACGCGTTCTCCGAAGCACAGAGATAGTCTGCAAGATTGGATGCACACCCATCAACTTTGATTTCATTGAGGCTTAACCAACTCTACATATACATTAAATTTATATAAAGAAAAGCTAACACAAATTAGTATTCAAAACAAAAATTGAAATTACAACTTGTTCACACAAAAAATGCTAATAATAAAACTTTTTTTATCTTTATTTAAGATATTCCTTTCCCCACTCTCCACCAAATTTTCCAGACATTTCATCACCTGCTTTGCATCACCAGAGCGGAGAAATGAGAAAAATGCGTTCACAGTCACACACAACATAAAGAACATACAACACACAACATAAAACAATAAAACATAATAAATCCTGAGCACAAAGGACATTCCAGCATCCAGCATTAGGCCAAGTAATTAGGCTATCGCATTTCTACGGGCAAATTGCGCGTCACATAATTATTCAATGAGGACGCGGAGGCCATTAATGCTTTCCATTAGCGGGTGTGCAAATATCTATAGGTACGTAGGTATGTATAGATATACCTAATTGTTAGACCTTGTTTAGTATGTTTAAACAGGGTAGAGTACCCACTTAGGACTAGGGAGCTTGTATGGTGGAAGTGGTGGTAGTGGAAATTCAATATTTATACTATGTAATATAGTGACGTCTCACTCAGATTTCTCCACTATTTTGTAATATAAATGCGGTTATCTTACCCATACTACAGTGAGTACAATCCTATCCTTATATTAATATATTTGTAAGCGTGTTGGGTAGCGCACCTGTTTGTATTGTGTTTATAAGCAAAATAGGAAGGCAGACCCTGCCAATAAATGAGATGAGAGATGAGATTAATGGCTGAAAGAAATAATTATAATTTTTAACAAAAAAAACTGACTTCCGATTTTAACCAGATTTCAAAGATCAGAACCTAACCAAACCTTTCCAATAAAGAGAGAGTAAAAAAAAACTCACTCTTATATTTATTCACGCCACATCATATTCATATGAAGGCTTACAGTGTATTTTTGGATTTCACAAACATGTCATATTCACATCCGCTATGGGAATACCACGATCTGTTAAGCTATATTCATCCAATAAAAATAGGGAAAAAAAGCTTTATTGGCACTTGTGCAAAGCATTTACAATATAGAGCTTTTATGAAACAATCAGAATACAGGATTTTTTGGTGTCACATGCTGTACCCCGTATATTGTAGGGTAGGTAAAGGGAACCTAGGGTTAAGACACTCCGTTCCTCACTATCTGCCAAATTCTGGAGGCATTGGCTCGACACCAGAGCGAAGAAATGGAAATATATTAAAACAGCTTTCGAAAGCAGTAGAGTAGGCAAAGAGTGAACCTACTGTGACACTCCTTTTAACATTTCCAAGACATTGCACATTGAGTAGTGTATGTAACTCAACGCCGCTTATTTTTCAGACTTTTATCAGTTCGGGGAATGAATTGCTCCTAAGAGCACTGCACCACGATTGAATTTGGTACTTTTGTACAAAGTTCTATTTACCTTTAGAAAACCTACAAATTTAACATAACAAACACACACAAAAAACACACAAAAAACCTAAACAACATGAAATAAAAACAAAATCACAATACAAAAGACACACCTAATCAAACAAATTGTCAGCTCATTTAAATAACACGACAGACGAAAAAAAGCCTCCTCTCTTCGGAATCCAGTTAATTTCATCAAAAAAAACCGACGAACAGTGTTCTGTTCGCTCAGAGCGAAAAAGTTTCGTGTGTAAAAAGATTAAGTGACAAAGGCGTGGCGAAAGCGCCGACAAAAAGTCGCCATTAAGCTTTCTTAAGTCCGCGAAAAGTTGCAAATTTGGGTCGAGTTTCAGTTAAAATTTGCATGAGTTAAAATTTTTCTATCCGTCAATTACAGAGATACTTCTCAAGGGTGATGTAATTTACGATCTATATACCTGAGATGTCATTTTATAATTTTAAGGGAAAATAAAATATTTTTATAGAGAGCTCTTACGGTAGTAGCCAATTGGGCTAAATATGTTATATCAACCACATTTATTTTATATAAAACAAAGTAAACTTATTCCGGCATTGCATTATTTCTAATATTAAATCACATACTTGACATTCTCCCTTATTAAAACTCATTTTAAACAGACATACTACTTTATATCTTTGCAGTTAAACACTTCACGATGAATAAAAAAATTGTATTTATAACGCAGAAAGATAAAACAAAAGAATCATACAACATATTATATCCCTGTGTAAACATGCACTGCCGCTGCGCCGCAAACTAACACATGGTATTTGCACCATTGCGGTCTTGAGCAGTCACATTAAGGCTCCAGCTACGTACACACGTACATATATAAATTGCATTAAACTTAATATACAGATAGAAGTTATATATATTTTTCAAGTAAACAAAGCAAAAATGAAAAAAGCAAGAAGAACAACTACCGGACATTAATGTTAATGCTTTCACACTTGACTTTAGCAGGGGATAAGTGCCAAAACGAGGGAATGCACTTTGGAAAATTGGTAGAAAAGTATTTTTAAGTGTTGTTAATTACAAAAAAGTAGTTGCACACTATTTCCTGTATAGTAAGTAGATCTCCCTATTATTCCCGACTTTCCGCCCAACTTTCGCGACGTTGACGCTATACCACTCCTTGTTTTGTGACAGAACTAGAGCGAAGAAGAAAAGTAAATCATTCTCCCGACGAAGAATCGAGTTCACTACTGCACTACGAGGGCATATAAAAAACGTTAATTACATATTTAGAAAACGTAAAAAAATTTGAACGTAGAGGAACTCGAACCCGGAAGAAGTATTTTTCTTTCCTAAGTGTGTAGTAACACTTTAATGTTAAAAGAATGTTAATTACAGTAAATATATAAGGTAAGATAATAATACAAAGATGCGAATGCAGATACCAATAAATAAAAGATTGCATAGTTATAATTAACACAAATAGCGTTTTGGAAACGAACTAAGTTTCCTGTAGACAATTAGTACAGACGCCAACCCGGCATAGTTATGAAGTGTCTCACAGTTGTATACTGTCTGATATATCAGTTTTATCTCGACTAAATGCAGTGGTTTTTCTGGCGAACTTATGTAATGCTATCAGATATTGCATATTAATAAACGCCAGAAAATACGAATTAATTTGATACTAAATTGTCTCTATGTGTATTTTTTTAGTTTCACGTTGTATCCCTCACATTACTATGTGCAATAGCAATTTGCGGCTGTAGGTAGAGGCAACCTGGGAACCTAGTCTCAAGATACTCCGTTCCCCATCTGTCTTTGTGATCCTATGTGTATTAAATAGTAATATAATACTACGGAACTCTTAGAAAGTATTATTCTCTAACGTTAACCACTTTCTCTTATTGATTTTAGCAAGGGCTGTTGCAGAAAGTCTTCAATAAACATACATATAAATGCGTTTGAAATGAAATCAGAGCAGCGTGAAGGGTCCTCCCCTCTATTTACATTTAGGAAATGAACAAGGTATTCTGAAAGGGGAAACAATTAACCAAATTGAACTCCCTGCCGTTTTGCTAGTGTAGAACAACAAAAATATTGTGTTCATTAATTTCAATTGCATTGTTAGTTTATATCAACTGAACATTAGTCGAGGAAAGTCCCAAGGAATTGGTTAAGTTTGATAATTTTAATCTCAGTTAACTTCCGCAGTTAAAATTAACTAGAGAAGTTTAATGACCGTAAAACTTGGAAAACGCTATAAGAAAGCTGATTTAAGCGAAAATAATTATTTATAAGTGAAGAGAACTATTTTAATTAATGCATTGAAAAATATAAAAGTAAAAAAAGACAAGAGTGTGAAATGTATTTTGGCTAGCTATTTATGTAACAGATGATTAGCAATACTACTTAATACATACATACAAAATATTTAGGCATGTTTTCATAACATTATTAAATTATTTATGTACCTCATCAATAGTTAACACTAGGTTATCACTGCCTGTTCTGTTATACCGAAAAAATATGCTAGCTTGCTTGCAATATACCTTAATATTCGAATCCACGACTAATCAACCAGCACCTCACTTCCTTCATAATATCCCTTAAATATGTAAACAACCAATGAAAACACAATGACACCCATTCATCAAATAATTCCCATAATCAAAGTTAACAATAATGCAAATTTAAGCCCAAACTCTCCCTTTAAATAAAGGCAAAAGCCTAAAGGCCGTCAGCTGAAGATTATTAGTTTCGGAGCTTAAAATCGCCATCGGGAATACTCAAAGTTTCGTTTACCCAACTTTGGCGTTTAACTGACAATGTGAATTTGATACGTTTTTCGGTGGGAAACTTTTATATATGTCGCTTGATAGCTATTTGTATGCCAAAATATACATAATATCGGTCATCCGGTGAAGGGGACGCCTTAGGGGTTATATAATTAGTTTTTTGAATCTTCAGTTTAAATTTTAGTAAAAATTAGAAGCCCAATTTACTTTATTTTCAAATATAATAATTTTGCGATGGTCAAAATCTCTGTAATTAGGTGTCCGTAGAAATTATTGCAATAATGTAGTCGCATCATGTAATTTCTATGTTAATTGTTAATAAAATACATGCAAATATTTTGTATTTAATGAATTATGATAACTTATCTGTATGAAATGACACTATTTCAACTAAATAATTGGATATACGTATTATGCTATGCTTTGTGACAAATGTAAATTTTTAATGAATAGTCCGTCTGCTCTCATAGATACACTCAAGTAGTATTTGTTTTCAAGTTGATACAAATATTAAATCAAAATACCACAATCGATTTCTAAGTGCCTTTCGTAATAACAAAAACATTTTTTAATCTTAGTAAGATTAAGACTAAAAAAGATTTTTTAAAATTTACATTAAAATCATCTTTCTATACAATATAGACAAAATGACAATAGCACAAACATCAAAAGACATGCAGATTAGAATTGACAAAAAAGAAAATAATTAAAAATACATAAAAGAAAGCAATCCCAACTCATCAAGTATGATGAATGAGGCGAAACGTTTGACGTTAATTATACTTTAATACAACAACTCTACGGAGCTGTAGAAAAAAATTGTATATAATTAGTAGATTATAGGTATAGTAACTAGCTTTTATCCATCGCTCCGCTTTTGTCGTCAAAAGAAAATAACTAAAACTTATGTTGACAAACTCTATTCCTTGGTCTTTTATTCTATTACAGGGTAAGTGGAATGAATCTCTCATTTCAAAACATTAGTCCCTAAGGTTAGCGCGTTCAATCAAACCAACTCATTAGTTTATATTATAGATAAAAAAAATAGTATAAATATTTTTTAGAAAAAGTATAAAAATTTAAACGTAGCAGGATTTGAGCCCACACCTCTTAGAAACCGTCCAAGTTTCCAGGTCGGCGGGCGGCGCGCCTTCAAATTAGAAATTTTCTAAAAAGTATTTTACTTTCCTAAGTGTGGAATAACTCTTTAATATGTTAAAAATAACAAATGTAATAATTTAAATCGTAAGTACATTCGGGTATCTATAAACATAGATAAAACGTTCGTAAATAAGCTCATAGTATTTCACAAAACTACTGTAAACATGTCGGGAATGCAATACAAATTAGAGTCGACCGTTAAAATCGTAAACAATGATTCATTCTACATGATATGTACTGACGGATGTAAGGACATTTCCGGTTTGCCCTTGCATAATAGATAAATATCTATATATCTACCTAATATAATAATATCTATCTAATATACTTGAATATTTCTACCGTATAATATAAGAGGAGGCTATTAAGAGCACCAATATAGCATATAAATACGTGTAATGAAAAAATATAGTAGGTATGTAGGTTACACATATTGGTTTTATGTACAATAGCCCAAGAAATTTTATTTACAGTTATAAAACTATTTTAAATATCATCTGTTTTTAACTAAGATGTATACAAAAAAAAAATATTAAAAAAAATCTCTTTTTAACTTTTTATATGAACTGAAGTTAACATTCAAAAGGTGAAAATTTTGTTTGCTTGTCCCTGCCAATTTCAAAAATTAACCTGATGTAGACCTTAATCAATAAATGGACTATGCAACACAAAAATATATTTTCAATTCCAACCAGTAGTTCCTGAGATTAGCGCATTTAAAAAAGCAAATCCTTGAGCTTCATAACATTATACCTATCTACTATAAATTAGTATAGATAATCATTAGGTACTACATAATAAACTTATATACTCGTATACTTACATACATATATATGAAAACGGCGACCAATTCATCATAACGTATTGTCGGTAGCTGTTCCGGATCGATACGACAATTTCCTATCACATGCTCTCACCTGTACCTGCTATGGCCATGGCTTTAAAGTGGGTAGAGTGATTTATTAGAGACGACTCCATTGAAATGATCTTCAGATGGAAATGCTGAATAAATTACTCTAGAATAGATTGCGTATCTATACAATTCTATGTATAGATTTTATGTAATGAGACTTGAAACGTCGATAAGAAGGTATGGCTATAGCGCTTTGTCTTGTTACCGGAACAAGAAAATGAAAATAATTAATTTCACCGAGTGGGAATTGAAGCCATTACCACAATGACACGCTGTGCCTCCGCACCGGGCTGATCTCGCATTGTAATCTAACTTTGCAAAAAGCTTTAAGCATAAACATTATCTCGTAATTAAATATAAATTAGCTAAGTATTACATAATGTTTTAACGCTAACTTGGAGTTGTGAACTTAATGCGACTTCGTGTAACTTGTTCCAGACTTCACACGTCTCCTACTACTGTTGCTACAGTTTAAACTTGCAAAGTGCATTATCTATCTTATTGGGTAAATTACTTATTTGTAGCGCGTTTATTTTTATACAGTTAATCATTATCAATCAAACTGATTTATATTCGACCATTATGGTGCAAGAGTTGTGGGTTCAATTCCCAATTGGGAAACTCAATTATTTCCAATTTAAAAAATGCGGGGTTGATTTAGGCGTTAAATTAGCAGTTTCTATCTAATTCAGATAGAAAACGGTAAAAGAAGACCTTAACTTTAATTTTTACTTTAATTAAGCAATGAAATAATCTTAATAATCAGAAATGTAGGTATAATTGTAAATATAGCGGGACTCGAACCCGCTCCATCTTTTGTATATAATCTTTTATTATATATAATTAATTAAACGATTTTTACAAATTTCCCAAAGATTATTCTATGAATGAGCATATATAAACAATTACTTAACATTTTTTAAAGTTACGTTCACACACTAAGGAAAACCCTAAAATAAGACCGAAGAATAATAATAACAATATAAAAGAATAGAAGAAATTCACAAGTAGTTATACCTCTAGAACCCTAGACGACACTACAATATAGATTAGAGCTCAGTTGCAGGACATACGTGTACAATTGTACAATGCACATATGTACATAGATCTCAAAACTCTTACAAAAGATAAAATCTACGGTTTTCTAGTACAAACTTTAAGAAAACCAGTGCTCTAACGAGGCAGTGATTCAAAAGCTTCCTCTTATGCTTTCTCGCTCGAACTAGTGGCTTACCTTAACTTTGTAAGTTGGAAAAATGTAAATATAATAATTATTTTCTAAGTAGAAGTATAAAGACAACTCACACACGACCCATTTTGTCGAAATTGCCACCGGAGCGCCCAAAAACGAGATTTTCTATTTTACGTGTCACGTTCCCACAAAGTTGCAAGCAATAACTATTTTTTTTTTTAACTTCTCGCTGCATATGGTAGGATAGATAAAAGGATCCTGAGAATCTAGAGTTAAGACACACCCTTCCCATTTCCGTCGCAATTACAAGTGTAAATAAGAAAACTGAAATACAAAAGGAATCGAACTCGCAAATCACCCATTATCCACATACTCACCTACATATACCATACATATTAGGAACATAATATACAATGATAACACACAAGGCAATATAACAAAGGCACAGGTGACAGATACGTGGTACGTTTGACTAACGGGAAATACACGTTGCGGGATATAAATTACAGGCATTTACTTCCTGTTGTAACTATTATGTAAATATTTATATATATGCGTAGGTAAGTATGGTATGCATGTAAGAATGACTTTAATATACACTTCTGTGTATTAAAGACATACTAACAATAGCTTCACGCTTTATCTCGCACATAGCAAGAAAAGCGGAGAGAATCTGGGAATCTAGTGTTCAGATACTCCGTTCCCCAATTTTCGACGAATTCTAGAGATACCTATTGTATATTCGTTTAAAAGATTAAAAATAAAGAAAAATGTGGTTATCCCCAGTTAAAGTAAAATATGGTTAGATAGTCATAGATTACAACCATTTCCAAAATTAATTTCCGTGCTAACATTTTCGACTGATTCAAATAAAACATGTAAATCCTGGCTTATATCAAGGAAAATTTTCAATTTTACAGGCGAATTATTAATAAGGACTTTACCACTTTAATTTTGTTACTAATAGAATCAAGAACCAAGTATTAGGCGTTTCACAAAAGCGCTTTTCGCGTAATTAGATTTTAATACTGTAAATATTTATGGAGTTCTCTCTTAGTACAGCGCAACAAGTTATGGTAAAAATATGTTTTGTTTCTCTTAGTCATTGAACAAATATATATTGCTGTCTTTTTTGCGCTTGATTTTAATTATTACGCTATATTGAAGATACTTTATTAGTCTCGCAGTAATCTTTTGATTTTGTGAATTTTAACTCTACTTCGTTGTTTAAAGCCTTTTGAGTTCCCTTAATTGTTTAAAGAAAGTTCGTTCGGCAAAGGAACTCTAAAATTTCAAGATATGTAGCTAGATGGATGTATATTATAAAGACTAAATTACATCTAATATACTAAAGCTTATTACAGTATTAGATTACATAGCATTAAACACTAGTAGATATGAGCGTGCGGTCTGTACGCTGTGGTCAACGGACATGTGTTAACATTTGGGTTGATCATGCATTATAATTATAATAGGAATGGGATAATTTAGGCGCGTGTGTAACGCATTTGAATTAGATTGGTTATAATTATAAGTATCAATTATAAGGAGGTAACAGTCGGCTCATATAAGCGGAGTTGACTGATCTGACTGTTAGAGCGACTGTTGTGGAATTGACTCCCTCTGGGGGAAATAAAATGTTTAATATTTTCCACTACTACTTAACACGTAGTAAAACGTTTTATTGCAATACGATTAGACGACTATACTCTCACATCCGAAATCTTCATTTAGATAATAATATTATATGAATATCTCCGTTGTTTCGAGCTCAATTATAATACAAAAAAGCTTCTTAAATATACATATGGAACGGAGAGTCTTATCACTAGGTACCTTTTACCTACACTGTTGTGTGCGGAGAAAAAGCATGAAGAAATAATATTTTCGATAAGTGACACAAAATGATTTGGAACAAAAGATAATGAAACGTGTTATCAACCCAAATACCTACCTAACACAAATCTGCGACGATAAAAATTATCATTTAGTACAATATCGATATCAACCACTGGTTTTACAATCGTTATTATAATAAGACGCCCGTTGGAACGTAAATGAGAACTGTTATCACTTCTATCTGAACGTAAGGGAATGAGCGAGCTCTTTCTTCTTAAGCTCGAAATAACCTGAGACGCGATCGCTTGGCTCTATTAAGACTTCGCCTTATCTCGATAAGACAAAGTTTGTTTTCTGTTTCATAGATCGATCCAAAATCTATACTATACCAAACTTAAAGCATTGCAAATCACTAAGTAGTTTTTAAATTCTTACCATTTATCAAAGTGCTATTGACACGCTAAAGAAAATAAAGTATTAAGAAATGTAATATATATATATATATGTAGCGGAATTTGAAGCGCCTTTTGGAAATTGTCTGAGTACCGTCGATATGACGAAATTAATTTATTTTTTGGTGTTACTGGTCTTTGACATGATGAATCAAATAGTGAATTATCTTTTTGAGTAGATACGTCTTTATAGAAAGACAACGCAATTTTTTTTAAATCAATTAATTTAAAAAAAAAAGTTTTGAGGCCGTCGTAATGTAACGGCACAATGTAAGACTGTAAGTAAAAGCGACGGTTGTGGGTTACATTCTCACGTTTACCTTTGCCACTTAACACACAATGTTTCAAAACTTGACGGAAAATGGAGAACGGAGTGTCTACCAGTGACAAGGTTAGGTTCCCTCTGCCCAATACTATCACAGATGACAAGATCTTGCCTAATATTGTAAAACTTTGAAGTTTATTTTAATAAAATTGGTCAAACCATTAATTTTTCAATAAAAAGCGATTCCCTTTCACAAATAGCCCATTAAACCCGAGTCTACATAAAATTTTACAATTGCTGGATTTCATACGAGTGTCAGATTTCTGAATAAGTACCTCTTATACTCTGCGACAGGAGTGATCAAAAGGAAAATAGTATTTTCATTTCTTTTTTCATATTTCTGTCATTCTATACAATGACTGGAATGATAAAAGTAGTGGCACGTACGTATATTTTCATAAATATTGTTGATGACAAATTTAAATAATAATAACAATTGACAAAAAAGACAGAATATGCAACTTCAAGTTTTAAGGTAAAAACAAGCATCTTTTGCTTGTTTGTAAAAATGCAAAAAAATGTTTAAATGAACGGTACTATGTAAGCCAGCTTTTTTTTCTTAATTGAATTATACCTACACAGTCACTTCTACAGGAGGCTACCTCGAAAAGTATACAGTTCTGCTGATAAAATTTGTGTAACCATATAATAGTATATGTAGATAAAGACATGTCAAATAAGAACCAAATGGCCACAACTCTCCATGACAATTGAAAAGCCTCGCCTCGGAGTATCGCAGCAAGGATATAATGTAACAGTGGTCCATTACGTCGCGCACATTGTCCTATTTGAGAGTCCTCTCAATGCTAGCACAAAAGTGGACACTAAAAAGTGTTGATGATGGATTGTTGCTGTACATTGTATTTCCTAGTGTTTTAGTTTCTTTCTTAAATTTTAGTTTTTAAAAACTTCTATTTGTTTGTTTTAATTATATCTCGCATATAGGAGGGTAGGCAGAGGGAACCCAGTGTTAAGACAATAGAGTACCGGAACTTCAAGTTTTTTGTCTTATTCCATAAGAGAGTCGGGAAAATAAAAATAATTCATCCCCGGAGCGAGTACTGAGCCCACAACCGTTTAGTTTACAGTCAATGCCGCGGCAAAATCCGCTGTGACGGCCTCTAGTTGTATTTCATTATATTTAAAGTGGCAAATATATATGACAAATGAAGAAAAAAATGGACATTACCATTTAGTAAAATTACTAACATTTTTAATTTCCAGAGACACAAAGACAAAGATCATTAAAACGTCCTAAAAATCCATTATTAGTCATCTCCATTATACTACATACATACATTATATATGTACATACTTCACAATAAAAATATAAAAAAAAGCTCAACACAAAAACTTTTCTAACGTACTAATTTTGAAAATAAAAATAAGCTCTTGTGTGCGAGGAGAATAAAGAAAATAATTATAATAAATCTTTTTTTATGTTTGTTGTGGGTTTTATTGTGTCCGAAACAATTAGCTTCGGTGATTTGTGTTGCAGACGTTAAGGACTCGAGTGTAGTGAATAAATATTAATGATATATTGCAATGCTCAGAAAATATATATATAGGGGTCGTCATGGTCGAGTGGGAGAGCATTACGCAAGTTGGATGTGGGTTCGTTTGCCACTAGAGGGAATAGATTAATTTCTCGGTTCAGTAAGTGCGGCGATGAGTTACGCCACCTAACACGTAATGTATCTACATGTATCTACAGCGTAAAACTAAAGAACAATTCTACGATACTTAATTTTTGATTTTTATAAGAATTATAAGAATATATTGACGTACGTAAAGCAATATTTATAGTATACAAATTGTATAATTATGATCTTTTTCACGGCAAAGTGAGGCGAACCGGCAAGTGACTTATGATCTTTACTTATAAATGATAGATGTATTTGTTATACCTCCATTACAGGGTAGATGAGGATGACTGATAACAGAAATAAATCACTTACTTTTTCGTTCTTTTTTCCTTGCGAATTTACTAAGAATAGTATATATGCCTTAGGTATATGTGCCTTAAGTTATTTTACTTAAAATATTTTTATAATCTAAGTAAGTACTACAAATAATTAATTTAATAATTATCTATTATTCAGGCCAGTAGCGACAACTATAAACGCGACAAATAGTGGGTTCGATGTCCACTTGAGGAAATGTTTATATTTAATATTTTTATTGGTTATATAATGTTCTAATAATGTACTTATCAAGCTATATTAATAGTTGTAATAAGCGTATAATGTGTCGAGTGTCTGAGTCGCGTTAAGTTAACAATTTTAGACGTTTCTAAATAATAACTTTTTTCTCGTAATTTTTACTTGTAACTCCAGACTAGACGCAAATAATTTAATAATTACCCAAGTATTAAATATTAAGACTCTAGTAAAAGTTCTAGAAGTCAGCTTACACACGGACTTAGTTGTTACTTGGGTTGAGCTCTTTGAATGTTTTTTCCTTTTTATAATGCAACACTAGTTTCTGGAGCTTAAATTTTTAATTGACTTGATGGGTGTTAACTTTGGATATTTGCAGCATAAAAACAGAGAGAAATCTTTGTGTATCTAAAGAAACAAATACTATAAGAGCATAAATAGTAAAATCAATTAAGTTTCTTTTCTGGCTACCCCTCTAGGAACAAGACGTGAAAGGAAAAAGTTATAGTTTAAGAGCCTGTCTAAAATATCCAACATATGCAATGTTCTGATATAGGCAGAGAGTTGAAAACGGAATCTATTTTCATTTTGAAAATTAATAATACAAAAGAAATCAGAAAAAAATCTATACAAATATAATAATATAAATTTCTCTGATAAGAAACATCCCTAGAAGAACGAACGAACGCACAGGACCTCAATTTTACATTTAAAACTAAACGCAAACAAAGTTGTAACTTGTTTAGTCGTTGAAATATAACCAAATCATATAACGCAAAATTTTAATTAAATACCCACCATAGACGGAAAATTAACCGCATCCAAAACAAAAAGCTATAGAACTGGCGAAAGTAAATAAAGTGTAACTTCAAGCGGAGCGTCCAATAGGTGACTTTCAAAGAGGAGTCAAACACCGTCGTTGTTTGCGGCATGCTCGCGTGCACATTGCAATTTTGTATCGCATTATATGTATACACAAGTGAAGTCTCAGTGGAAATATACAGGTTTTGTCTGTGAACGTGATAGCTGTGAGTTTAAATCTAAGAAAACGTTTGCGTTTTTTTGTAAGGAACATAGTTTTAAGACACCCCCCATTCCACCGAATTCCGAGATATTGCGTGTTAAGTAACGGAAGTACGGAAATGAAAATAACTTATTCCCGAGAGGAAATAGAACCAACAGTCGCTCCAGGAAGATCTTAAAATTTAGTTACTTTTAGAATATTATGAGTACAAAATAACCCAACCAATACCTACAAACTTATAAAATACTTATACAAAATTCTATCATATTACGATCTATTTTATAGAAGCAATAAAAAAAAATTCAAAGTAATATTTGTAAGTTTCAAGTGAATCTAGACACGGACCTTATTGCAGCTGAACGTTTATGCTAGGTACATTACGGTACATCTCTATATGATACAAATTGTTATTTTATGTTAGACAAATTTATTATAGTGTATGAAAATCTTATTTTATCAATGTATTGTTTTAGGACTGACCGCTGTGAGAACTAAATTAAAATGTAAGAGAATAAAAACTTAAAATTGAAAATCCTATTACATTTACTATCAATTTTTACTTCTATTTGTTTAGTTACGCTACGCCTACGCAATGTCTCCACCACTTTCTAGGCCATTTTAACCTAGCCTGATAAATACTATGCAGTACTCTTTCGATATTATTATATTTATATAATATTTGAATCTATAAACGTCACTTTCTCTGTGCTACCTTATACATACGTACTTAGTTGACCTATTTCAAAATATGCTTAAAAAAAAGCACTTAGAAATATTAAGAGCTGAGTTGCTGATTATAAACAAGAGTCTAAGAAAAAAATATTCTTTAACAATCTAAGTTACTTAAATTTAAAGCGATTTTTACATAAAACATATAATTAAAGCATCACATCTATTAGATACTTTTGTTTGAAACAGTGAACAACCGCAAGGCCATTATAGCAATTACAAAGTTTCAGATTGCCGACGAAGACGTTTATGCTAAGTTTTGTTTTCCCCTTAATAAGTGATGATTGATATCTCTTCCGTCATTAGAAATTAAATTTGGTATTTAAAATAACTAATTTCATTTAAATTTTAGTATGAGATAATTTCTTGACAGTAGAAAAGGAGTTTTGATGTAGAATTTTTTTAATATATTTCTGCTATTTTCCTTCTAAAAATCCTTTAACATATTAAAGTACAAAATTAACTACAGAACAAATATATAATTAAGTATAACCATAACTTACTGGAACTAGAGGTTGAAATTTAAAAAATTGAAGTGATAAAAGTAGACAGCGGAGTGTCTTAACACTAAGCAAGGCTCTGTGTAGCAGACTCTGCTATATGCGGGATATAGCGTGACACTACATAAAAAAGCTATACATAGCAACAAAGAAAATCCATTACTTACATAACACAAAAGCTCCCATACATACATACGTACATACAAATATATATGTAAATACGAACGTCTTAGAAAATTGGCCGCGTATCAAGTGTGACACTTTCTCTGGTATGCCTAGAACTGTCACTTCTTATTACAATTCGGCCAAAAGTCTGAGAAAGAAATGTTGCCTTATATTCGTGAGGAGCAAATCTTCTTGAGTGGGTGTAAATAATTAGTTTATTCCAATACTAGAAAACCAAACGCGGCTTTGCTGGTTTAAGCTTTGTTATACTATAACCAAATTTTACAAAAATATTACATAAACTGTAGTTAATGCATATTAAGATAATTATATGTTATTCTGATGTATAAGCTATATTGCTCCAAAGATTAATCGAAAACTGTTCAGTGAGTTTTGCGTGAAAGTAGAACAAACATCCATCCTCATGAACTTTCATATTGATAATATTAGCAAAATAGGAGGATAATGTATTAAATGTTTATAGGCATAAAAAGTCTGTAAAGAAACTGATTTGATAGATATTTCATAAGATATAAATCGCATCCAGCCGCAACTCCACGCTATATTCCATGCACAGCAGGGTAGCCAGAGGATTCAGTTTTTAAGACATTGCTTTTCAGTCTGCCATTAATATATTCGAAACGAAATTCTTTATTACATGCGTCAGTTAGTTAAAGGAATCCAAAGGTACGATTTATCTAAGAAGAAACAAAAAATATGAACCATATTACATAAACAAAACCGAGCTTTTCATATATAACAAAAAAAATAACAAAAGTTATCTAAAACCAAATTGGTAACATGAATAATAAAAATACATTCGAGAATGAATCCGAGTCAATGAATCGTGAAAGAATGGACGTGAACGATCCGTTATAAAATGGGTTTCGATGGTAGAAGTAAATGAATGAACTAAGAATGAATGAAGTAACGTTTATTTTCATTGCACTCGATGACTCCTAGGTGAGATTAAAATCACCTTAAATATAAAAAGATTTTCAATGAAAACTATTGTTTTCTTTAAAGTTAAAGTACATTTTTAGAAAACGTATAATAACTTGAAGCGCCCCTCTTGAAAACGTCGCTTGGATGTTGGAAGTACTATACGACTGCTTTAAGTATTTTTCAATCTTATGTGTGGTTTTAGAAACAACGATATAAATTTAAGTGAAAGTATTTAAAGTCTATTAATTACTATTAGAAGCGCGTTCTAGAGTGGAGACCAAGCAAGCACCTCGGCAAGCGTAATTTAGGACATTCTCCAGCTAGATGGGGTGACAATATTCGCAAATTGGCGGGCAACGGCTGGATGCGAAGAGCTGAAGATCGAGCTCAGTGGCGTGCCATTGGAGAGGCCTATGTCCAGCAATGGACGAGAACAGGCTGATGATGATGAATTACTATTATTTAGTAGGGCAATACTTAATACACAGTTGCGTTGAGTTCCGCTACTCAATACGCAGTGCATAAAGAATTCGGCGGAAAGTGGGCAACGGACGTGTATTAATGGGGTACAGATGGTCTTAACTTTAGGTTTACAGGTCCCTCTGGCTGCTATGTGCAGGATATAGCGCGAAAAAGGGTATCTTTAAAATGACTCTACTAACTATCCGTTCCACATTTTCCATTCTTTCTACCCCACTATTTGTGGAAGAATAAAGTTATATATTTTATTTTATATCATTTTTTATGCATATCTGTCGTAGAGCCGACGGCCGCTGGGGCAGACGTCTCTTAGAGTGGAGACCTCGTACAAAACGACCGGTGGGACGACCCCCTGCCAGATGGGCCGACGACATGAAGAGATTGGCGGGAAGCGGATGGGTCCGAAAAGCTGAAGATCGAGTGTGGTGGCGAGAATTGGGGAAGGGCTATGTCCAACAGTGGACAAAAGAGGGCTGTTGATGATGATGATGATGATGATTTTATTTTGTACCTCATATTATAGATTCAATAGGTATTATAATAGAAATATAAATTTTAATTGTTGTCAAAATTGAAATATTACAATTAAACTCTGGATTGAATGAGATTTCGAAAAAACTTTATTAGTATTTATGTGAAACAAATATATGATATTTACTAAAAGAAAAATAGAAGACCACCACATTGTTTTATAAGTAATCATATATCGTACCCATTAATTATTTTCTTCTCGTAAATCATAATAGGATTTATTTGTCCATTCTATAAGCATTTAATAAATATTATATTTTTACTATAATTATTATTAAATATCATTCTATTTCCATCTCATGTAGGAATAGATTCAATCACTTCATTTATTTTCCACCAGTGGTAGGTGGCGGAATTTAACGCCGCACTTTTTAATCCAAATCACTATACCAACGTCTTAAATGTATAATAAATTATTGTGATTACTTACAAAATTACTCCTTAACTTCTCTTCGACTTAGTCTTCCCAGGATACAGCCGTATAAATGTAATGAAATATTATATTATTTCATTTATCTTACATAAGTTTTTAGTGCTCATAGCGCGTACTTACCTGAAAAGAAAATGAAAATGCTATAATGCAAGATATACTTTTTATCCTGTTTTTTTTAAATTACATGTAAAACTAGCGGCTTTGTCTGCCTAAGCTTATTGTAATTCAGCCAAATTATACACAAATTGGAGCCTATATGTTAGTCTTATATATAGGCTATAAAACTGTAATTTTTCATCTAAATCAGTTCAGTTGTTTGTGCGTAAAAACGGAACATTACAATCATCCATCTTCACAAGCTTTTACACTAAAAATACATATAATTATTAGGTGAGGTTAAAGAAAATATAAAAATACGTTAACATATAACATTCACACCCGACATCACTTGCGACGCGGCACACCTCGCATCTGAACACGTCGTAACTTCACGTAGACTAATTATAACGTTGCCTACGACCGCATGAGAAACTCTAATTAGCATCATATTTTATACTAGTTTCTAGCAGTAAAATAAATGGCGGAGTTATAAAACGTTGATGACGTCTGCTGGTTATCTCACTTTTTTTCAGCGTCACGCTGTCTCTGAATAGCAAGTTAGGCAGAGAGAATATAATTTAAGACATTCCGCTCCCTACCTTATGCATGGAAACTATACTTTTCAATACGTTCGTAATATAAGAAGAATTTACTCATTTTATGTATATTTATAGTCTTTTTCAATCCAGAATACCAGTAAATTTAATTACACAAAAACTTCAATCCTATAGAAAACAGTATTTTTTTATGTACATCAATGCGCAAACGTTAAATATTTTAAAAAAAACTAACACCTTTACATTCCAAATTTCAAATACAATGCAACATAATAGTAACACAACCGACGACTGAACCAGACGTGTGAGATGCGTGGTTTCCCGCAGGTGCCAAGACGAGGTGGAGCCGCAATTCAGGCCTTGGCACGTCATGTTACAAACAAAATTGTTTAAAATTTGTGTTTACGCTATTAAGACATACTTAAGACGATATTTAAGAGTTTAATTCAAAAAGTTTCATTTAAAGGAAAATATAAAATTTTCTTTAAATTAAGTTAAGAGGTAACTTTGGACTGCACAGCAGCGTTAAAGCGCATAGAAAAATATGAAAGTTATGTGTCAATCTTCCATGTTTCATGAACATTATCGCTTTTACTACCGCTTTCGAATAGGGTAAAATCCTAAAATATAAAGTAGTTAATTATAAGTACAAAAAAAAGACCGACTGCATAAACTAAATGAATGTAGGTATTCATTAACACTCTCACTATTCGTGGGATAGCGTACTCGCATTGGCAGATTAGCAGATACAAACTGACTCTATTATAAAGGGATCGTCGGGTCATAAGTACTTTAACGCACGTATTTAAACATCTTTAAAAAAATGTTTAAATACTCTACTCAAACACGTGGTTCACGTGTACATTTACATCGTGTCAAGCTTTGCTTTTTTCAAAACTTTCATTCTATCTCTCAATCTTTCATCTTTTCATCTTTCTCATCTTAATATCTAAAATATATTTAATAAATAATATATAGTGTATTTATAGTCCTTTACATATAAGATCACGAACTCAATATATAATCCCGCGTCAACGCTAACAAAACACGACCGAAACGACAAGTGTATTTAATCGTTTGAACTTTAATTAATAATTATTGAAAATGTCACCCGACCCTCTAATCCGCATAGTTTGGCAACTAAATAAATATCCTCTTCAAAAAGTGAACAATGGAGACGCACCTATATCGGGCCGATTATAAATATAAATCATTGGTGACTTGGCAGTGGAAATGAATCGCGACGTGACGAATGCCTCTGACGCATAAGTATTGCATTGCAGGTATTTTTGATGTTTTGATGAGTTTGCGGTGGATTTGGTGCATTATCTCACGTAAATATTATTTGTACGATCAAAATCATAAGAAAATATAACAAAATGCTTTACGATTTTTCCTGCATAGCAAGGTACAGAGAACTTAATAGTTAGGTTATAATAAGGTATAGTATAATAGATCTACTATGACAAGACAAATTCACATAAAGTTTAGAAATTTAGGCTGAGAACAATCTACATTTTTTATATATAAATTAATACGTTTCTTTATTACACCAAAAACCGATTTGAAATTTCTAAGTATTACATACCTACATGTATAAAAGTATACTCTACTAAAATGATTCAAACGATATAAAACATTATAAACGACATTTATTAGTTTTGTATAATTAAATCTAATTACAAGGAGGGAAGCGTCAAGTAATATTTCATGATGATTTATTAAGTGTAAAATTTTGTAAAGCTTAATTTATTACAGTATTTTATTAGATTATCCCACTCATAATCCTTAGGATAGATAAAGAGAACAACATAGCGTTCTCAGTTTTTCGTGCATTCTAATTTTATGTATTAAGAGGCGGAACTTAACGCCGTACTTCACGTAACCAAAGCAAGTTAGTCGTCCATAATGTTACAGATAGACATGACATATACATACACACCATAAATATTTTGATGTAATGTATTAATATCTCTGCTTTATATAATACATCATAAATTAAATAATATAATATAATTTTCATTTCATTTTAATATAATTTTCTTTAAAAGAATATAAAAAAACTACATCAAAAAGCTTTTTAATATAACAAAGTGAGATAGAGCGATAAGATATCAATTTCATTTCCGTCCTACAATTCACACGTCCGCGCACCGCGGGTATCGGTGCACGACTGGCACCAACGGTGACCGGCTGCCGGAAATTAACATTTTTAGTTTTTTTTAATAGGAACTACCCTAGCGCGTGATTTGATTTTTAGTGAAATAGCGTTAGTTTATAAATTTAAAAATATAAATCATTTTTTTCATATAACCATTTGACGCTGAATTTCGAGTTTTATTTTGATTTTATGATATCATATATCATCGGGTTACAGTGCAAACCTGCTAACAGTTTATTGGGCAAATTATCAGGAGAAACAAAAAACGTTTTCAATAAAATCATGAATATTTATGTATATTATTATAAGAAGGTTATAAGGTTATTTTGCTAAATAATAATGTAATAAAACATCAAAATAATATTTAACATTTATAATTTCAGAATAGAGATCCATTATATTATTTTTCATTAGTATACTTTGTACCACATTATAAGTTGACGCTGTATCCCGCATAAAGCATTGCCGGCACAGAAAACTTAGTAACAAGACACTTTGATTCCTATTTTTCATTCAATTTTAAAGACAGTGGTATACTGAGCGGCGGAACTCAACGCCGCGTTTTGTCTAATTACCAAAGCGAGTTACCTTATATTAAAATAACACTTCCAAATAGAAAACATATACCAATCGAACACGTCTAATCACGCGTATCGCATAAAACGTTTATCTGAGACGCTCTATTTAAATGAATCATACGTTTCATACACAGCTGGCGACGCGCCAACGAGTGCCGACCGGCGGTACCCGCAATCAAAATAAACACTCATAAACTATATGATATAGAGTTGTAAATTGAGTGTTGACATTTACCACAACTTTCGTGACTTTGATAGTGTTCAGTTTACGGCGATTTTTTTATAATAATCATATATGGTGTACCAACTTTTACTTCTAAGTGTGCGAGCTAAAACTGATGGATATGTACGGTCAGAGTTAAAATATAGCCTTATATTCTTCCTCGATAAATGAATCAATTCGAAGAAATAAAACATTTTTTTTTTATTATATTTCTTTCCTCATTAAACATTATTTCTTTAATTTGGAACCAGCAACCATCGCCTTTTCAACTGCACTAGAAGCAACATTAAGTTACCATTCTTTCCCAAAAAAACTGAAAAGAATGGGAGACAAGATTCAAAAAGTCATGGAAAAATATTCCAAGCATCTGAGGAAGTGTCTAGTAATATTATAGTAGTATTGATTTGGAGTTATTCCTGAACTCACTTTGCTTCACAAGTACCTACGTACTATAACAGTGTACCGAGGACACTGACATGTCTAGAAGAACCTTTTAATAAATTAAATTAGTAGAACCAACTCGAAAAATATAAAAAAATATGTATTAGATACATATTATTATTTATATAATAATAACAATTTAAACCAATATTTATGTTTAAGGTCAAATATGGAAAACTAAAATGTAGTAATTTAAATTCTTTCCACCATTTCGTAAAATATCTAAACTACAAAGAAATAATAAAATTGCATTAAGATGAATAATATAAGTTTTAATTAAAATTTTTCCTTACTTTCTTAAAAGGAAATTCAACTTAGAGGAGCAGTAGCTTTAAACATTTCAGTTAAAACTAACTAAACTAGTTAAATAGACAGTTCTTGCAATTAACTATTGATACTGTCGCATAGTGAAATAGAAACGTGGAAGTGCTGACTATTTAGTAATGTTCTGCACTAAGGCGTTAATTTGGCAATTTTCAGCGAGAAAGTAAGCTGAACTAAAAAATAGCTTTCGGATCACTTATAGTAGCCGTGTACTCGTATGTAAGTCTCGATATATAATAGAGGCCGTCTAAAAACTATAAACGCGATAGTTGTGGGTTCGACCCCACTGGGGGAATTAATTATTTTCATTTCGTTACATTTTTAATAAAACAAGCGCGCCGTTAGGTTCTGCCTTTCAGCAAGCAATGTCTCTAACGTTGAGCTAAGAGATGGTAGCGGACTGTCTTGCACCAGGTTCTATCTGCCTAACCGTCTTATACGGAACTAGCAACCGCCAGCGGCTTCGCCCACTTGAACTACACGATTATTTATGCAATATAAGTTACTTAGTATATAAGTTATTTAGTTACTTAACTTTGGTACCATAATAGCGTAATTCTTATAAGCGTATAATTTTTACTGGTTTTAAAAAATGCGACCTACATTATTATTTAAGATCGGTTCAGAATAATTTTTTTGTAAACACATATATAAATGTTTTTTGTCTTAGAGCGCTTTGCAATATAGTATCTAATAAATTATTAATTTTTATTTTTATCATATGTTAAAAAAGAATATAAGTACTAATTTGAATTATTCAAGCCTTTACAATTGTGTAAAAAGACTTAAAGATTAATCAACTGGCTTTGATAAGGATTCATTCCTAATAGAACCTTGTTAGGAAAATTTTCATAAAATGATAAGAGCCCTTATAATTTCTATGTGATTTTTTGTTATAGAGCATTATAAATATGAACAAAACAAAAATGTTTTTTCATAACTGGTAATATATTTTTTTAGCTTCAAGCTGTATCACTCACATAGCAAGGTAGGCAGAGGGAATCTGGGAACCTAATTTTAAGATACTTCGTAGCCATTAAGGCACTTCCGTTCACCATTTTTCGCCTAACAATGAAGGTATTGCGTGTTGAGTGGCGGAACTCAACGTTGATTTTTGCCTCGACACCAGAGCCATGAAATGAAACTATAAATATAATAAATATTCCATTTCTCTGAGAGGGGAATGAACCCACAACCAGTCGCATTTATAACTTTTTTCAGCTTCACGCTGTATCCCGCACACAAAGGGTAGGCAGAGGGAACATAGTGTTAACACACTCCGTTCCCCACTTTCCGCCGCTTTTTCGAGGCATTGCGTGCTGAATGGCGGAACTCAACGCTGGGCTCTTGTCTTGGTGCCAAAGAGAAAAAACATATTAATAAATAATATTCTCGAAACGCTGGAGTCGCGTCGCCACGACGGCCTCCGTTATTTGTAGTAACGAAGTTTAACATACACTATTTACCCCAAAGCTACATCCTTACAGATCGAAAATAGTAAAATTCCATCTTAACGCACATTCACAATTATAAATTGCTGGCACTTGTAGTAACAAAGTTTCACAGATACTTTTAACCGTCGGTCGGTACTTTCGGTACTTTTAACCGGTCAAATATCGCAAATACCCTTCTTAGCCAGTTTGAGGCTCCTATTACTTAGAATAACGAAATTTAATATTCATTATCAACCCCAAAATCAACCCTTTAGTGGTCGAATATCGCAAATACCCGTCTTAGGAAGCATAAAAACAACGCCAATGCAAACTTCGAGGCTCCTAACCCTTGTAGTAACAAAGATTCATAAAAAATATATAACAACCCCAATAACAATTTCTTAGGGGTCGAATATTGCGATCTTAGTGATCACTTAAGTCCTATAAATAACGTCCATACAACATTTGAGACTCCTAGCATTTGTAGTAACGAAGTTTCGTACAAATTATCACCTTCAAAACCAACTCCTTAGGAGTTGAATATTGTAAATTCCCATTTTAGTAAGCACATGCGTCGTATCAGTAACGCCCATACCAAATTTAAGACGCCTGGCACTTGTAATAACGAAATTTTATATAAACTATTAAAACAACCCCTTAGGAGTAGAAAAGCGAGCACCTACGTCCTAATAATAACCTCCAAGCAAAATTTGAAAGTCCTAGCTCTGGTAGGTTCTGAGATTTCGTGATGAGTGTCCTTTCGATTTTATATATATAGATAAAGCGTGAAGCTAAAAAACTTTACTTTGATAATTAATAAAATAATTAATATTAATCTATATCTATACTAAAAATAAAATCGTAAGAGGGTCGGTGTCTGTACTTGGAAGATATTTAAGAAAAATGTTATTGAGAACCTTTATTAACGTAATAGAACCCAAAACAATGATTTTTTTAAACAGACAAACAGATAAAAATTTTTATTCATTGTTTTAGGTAGGCTAAGCTAATAAACATACATGAATAAATACATGCGGGTACATACATATTAAACAGAAACAATTTCAGCCTGGAAAATGCAATGAAACGCAAGGACGCTTCTATACAAAACATTGAATAACACAATCGAAGCGCCGCGTTGATTAGAACCGTGATTAAAACATTGATTAAAAAACGTATACAAAACCAAATAACGTAACTATTTATCCAAATAAAAGCAATGTATGCTTAGATTTTTTTTTGAGAAGCAGGGAAGGACAGAAAAAGCTGTGGTTTTCAGCAGCTTCACGCTTTCGTAATGTACTTTCTGCCCAATTTTCAAGACATTGAGTTTAAAGTAGCAGAACTTAACGCTGCGCTTGCCTATCAGAAAAGAGAAAGGAAAATAATTCCCATATTCGACGGGGAAACTGTGGTTTAGAGTTCTGTCATTCAAAGCGCAGCATTATTAAAATTGTTACTTCTAAAAATAACAATTAATCTGCGGAAAATTTGTTAAAAAACTCAGAATAAAATAAATTTAAGCAAATTCTATTCAAATACTCCATTATTCAAATACTTTTAGCTGAATTCGCGACTTATATAACTTCAATTTACGAAAGTTTAATTTTGAAAAGCACCTACGAGAACAGATATTTAACACTAATGAAACAACTAACCTTTACAATTTATTAACTAACATGAAAACATTAAAAATATCCAACAGAACGTGATTAAAATATGCTCCGAGAGCATTCCAGAAATGAGGAGGGATAGAGAGGAGAGTATCTCTTATATTTTTAATAATACTGTTCTTTTCTTTCCGTCCATTTCGACAAAATGTACGATAAAAAGTGGAAATCAACGCCTTTGTCTGACTAAGCCAGGAAAAAGCTACATATATGTACATAGATTCTCAGACCATAATTACAATGTAACCCACATAGAAAAGATTACCGTGATGTAATACCTATAGTCTTTCTCCATAAAAGTCTAAAATCTTGTGCGTACTCGAAGTTCCTGAGGTTGTTGACCTGTTCAATGAAACAAACCATTCAGCTTCGTTACATCATTATCGAAGTAAGATTACATAGACAACGGCGTTATTATACATATCCTTATAAAAAAAGAGCGTTAAAAAATCAAATTACTTCAATATGAGGGCATTTACAATGCAAAGTTTCATAAGTTCATTGGATCGGAGTAACACGCTCTATCAAGTGGATCTCGGTGCAATATGCAAATTTGAATATACGATAGTTTTTGTTCACAATATGCCTTCGCGCTTTGTTAGTTAAGTATACAAAAGCCGAATTAAGCGATAAATGTCAATGTACATTTTATTAATATTTATTTTATAAACTTAAACATGCGGCTTTGCCCACGTGGTCAAATGGTCTATCTCCATCTTAAAGGCGGACAACATACCTGTAGCTCCTCTGGTGTTACACGGAGTCGTGGTAATTTTAATAATATCGTCTAAATACAGAAAATTCAGAGGTCTTTGTAGAGCAGTGGCACAATCGTGTGACTGACTGTAAATCCGACGCCCGTGAGTTCGATTTCCACTTAATATTTTCATATCCTTGCTCTGATAACAAAGCGAAGCGAGGCGTTGACGTCCGCCACTCAACACGAAATCGCTCCAGGATTTACCGAAAAGTAGGGAACGGAATGTCTAAACACTAGTTTCGCTGTACTTACGGCAGAGCGTGCGGTGCTGATTTCCACTACACAAGAAATGTTTAGAATTCAGGTGGAAATCCTAAAAGAAAGTTTTGAGGTCAAATTTCACTCAGAAAAGAAAAAGTTAGTTAGTTTCCAGTGGTCAATTAGCAATGTTTCCAACTTAGACTAAAGTGGAGAACAGTGTTCTTTATAACTACTCTATCTTCCTTATAGAATCATCCTCACCATCCTGATTGAAGATTCCATATTATACTTTCCTTCATTTATAAAAACATCGTTTACTCTAAACAATAAAAAAAAACTTAAGGAAAAACAAACAATCTACAGTATCGTTTCATCGCAACCTGCATTGATATCAAAGGTATAAATCGATTTATTACCAGTTAATACTCCCCCCATACATTGGCAATAAGACGTGCACAAGCTTATCTTTGCCGTCCTTTAGCCAATTGAAAGGCGATCTTTTTTTTTTGAGAAAGATAAAGAAGAAATAAGAATACGTATCCTGTCCAGGAAAGTGTAGATAGACAAAAAACGACTTAATTAATTTCGATAAAACTTGGACTGTTTCCTAACTTGAAATATAAATACAATTTAAATCACTTTTACTTTTAGACTTTTAGTTTATTACAAATTTGTGTTTTTTGTTAGGCTAACATACAAACATACAAGTACCAATATTGTTATACACTGATATCAACGCTATAAATCGGTATATCACCAGTTAATACTCTCACCGTACATTGGCAATAAGACGTGTACAAGCGTATCTTTCCCGTCCATTAGCCGATTGAACGGCGCACTTTTGTTTGCAACAGCATTGTTACGATTTACGTGGCCCAAATGCATAGTATAGCCGCGTATCTTTGGGGGATAGTAAATGAAATTGGAATGGAAATTTATATGTAGGTTAATAATATTATATTATACATGTTTCCACCAGCAATGGAAAGGTGTGAATAGCTCCAACACTACTTGACCCATTTTGATGAAACTTGAACTATTCTCTAGGCTGGAACTTAAGAATATAAATTAAAAATATCATCTTGATACAATTTCCGGACATATATAATTATTTGTTTGAAAGATCATATTTTATTCTAGTAAAACAATATCATAAAATGTACATGTTAAAAAGTTAAGCACCTTTATTGAAGTCTGTTAAAATTTTTCTTACAGTTTATATAGAATGGATGTACATAGATGAAGTTTCAAATTTATATATAGTTATGAAGAATTATTAGATTATAGAGTAATTATAGAGCGTTTCCTAAAAATATATCAAAAAGCAGTTTTCCCCTTTTTTCCACAAAGCACGTTAAACAGAAGGAACCTTGTGTACGGACACTCCATTCCCCACTGTACACCGAATTTTCAAGACAACGTGATTAAGCTCGAATTCCTCCGAGTGGTAATCGAACCAACAACAATCGCGCGTACAATCAGACTTACACTGATATATAACAAAAATATATCACATGTTGTTATAAATGATCGTCTGGCATATAGATATTAATTTATTAATAGAAGCTCTCAGCACTCACTTAACGCTGTTACAATATGACATTCGATGAATAGGCCCCGATCTCTTGTGGCCGTGTAATGTGGATATCAACGGTCTTGAACAAATATTAATATCAATATTTTATTATGTTTTTAGTATTACGCATAAAGCAGTAAGCGGAGAGAACTTAGTGTCAAGACAACGTTCATCACGTACCAAACAATTTCCAAGTGACGGAACTCAACGCCACAGTTAGTCTTGGTAATAGAGCGGGGGAATGTAAATAATTTATTCCCCGAATGGGAATCGAACCCACAACCATCGCTTGTACTGACAGACACCAGCTCTGCGACACGATAAATAAATAAACTGTACATACTTTTAGAAATATAACTCACATTGTCCCTACCTACTTATTACGGGCGGGCTAAAAGCGTTTTACTATTAGACACAGTCCAAGTGTCTAGTCGTCTGCTTTATATAAAAATAGCAAAAGTAAAATGCGAGGAAATTCACAAATAAAGCAGCAAACAAATAAAATTAGCTTTTCACAAAATTTCAAACATTAAAGAACAGAATAGATTTAATTTTAATAAAATTTCTTCTCTTTCTCCCGAAATTCGAGACATTAAGTGTATGACGAGACGAGACATTTAGACTATGATATCTTTATCTATCTGGCCATGAAAATAATGCATACATACGTAATGATAGTATAGTACGTATTTATAAAATAATTTCTTCAGTGATTGTGAGTGTTTATACGTAACTCAAAATGTTTAAATAATGCTTAAATAAACAAGTACATCAAGTATGAAGTACTTCTCCAACCTATACAAGTAATGAACCGAAAGAAAGAAGAGTATCGTTTTAGGGAAAAGTCACTCTACTCTTCTTTATTACTCATTTCTCTAATTTCCTATATTTGTATTTTAAAGAGTCGAGAATACAAACAATACTAACGCGTACATTCTAAGTCTAATATGGGTATATCTATAGAAAAAAAAATATACCCACAACTTCTATATTATTAGATACTTCATGTATTATGTATGAAGATCTTGATAAAACCATTGTAGTGCAATTTTATAAGTGCAGTTTATATCAAAGTGTCGTCACTTAGTTTCTTCGTGGGAATCATCTCAAGATTCATCTTGTAGGAAGCGATCGTTAACATATTAAAATTTCTTTACTAATATTATAAAGTGTTGAATGTTTGGTTGAACAAGCTTATCGCGGGAACTAATGGTTTAATAAAAAAAAAGTTTTTGTGTTGAATAATATTTATGGATAGTTGTAATAAAGACTATACGACGTTGATTACATGTGTTTTGTGTTGTAACCCTGTACCAGCAGTCAGAGTTGACTTGGGCACTTAGAATATGTATCATATTTATCACATACAATTTTTAGTTATTATTTCCATTCACAGATGCGTGTTAAACCGAAGGTGGAAACTAATAATTAACAACCCGAGAATTTTGAGGGAAAATGGGGAACGGATTGTCTTCACACTAGGCTCCCTCTGCCTAACCTGCTGTGTGCGGGATACAGTGTGAAGTTATGAAAAAAAAGAACTAAACCTAAACAAGTAGGTACTTACTAAAATATTTTATTTTTATACAAACCCTGGTTAATTAAGAGCGTCCGTCCGACCATTTTACAAATTACTCTGAATGTTAAACCGCAATAACTGTGATTAAAGTTTCCACTCGAAAGCTAAAATTGTGATAGTATAAGGACTCTAATAATCTAATAAAAGGAGCTTTAATTATTTCATTTTATAAATAAATGATTTTAAGTAAGGTTTTGTATTTAGTAGAGTAATTAAAGATTGTTAATCTCTGAAGTCTTTCAAAATTTGTAGTAAATACAAAAAAATATTGTGAAAGAGGCCTTTTGAGGGTATTTTATAAAGATGAAAGGCAAAGAAAAACATAGTACCTACTTTATAATAACATGTACCTAGTGCTGTAACTAAACTAAAAACTCTTTATATTGTACAATTTAAATATGAGCATATTAAAAAAATAACTTCTTCCACGTTTTTCAAATTTCATAAAATTAGTGATAGGCCAATATTAAAAAGAATTTTGAAAGTATCGTGATATAAACGAACATTATAATGTTATGTGGAATTCACTTAGGAAGTTAATGATTGATATACATTGACTATTGTAGGCAAAGGGACCTAGAGTTGAGTGGCGGAACTTAACGCTGCGCTTTGTCTTCTCATTAAACCGAGAAAATAAATATAATTCTAGATCCCAAGTGGAGATCGAACCCATAACCGTCGTGTTTCACTATCAGATAATGCGGCACTGCCCCACATCGTCCCCCAGTTTCCTTATACATACAAAAACCTTTAAAAACCAATAATAAGATTCACAACAACAAATGTACCGACTCATCTAAGCATCATTTGCAACTATGAGAACATCTGCGATACAGGGTGTAATTTTTCATCGCCAACTGCCCCTCGTAGATAAGAAACATGAAATTTCACAGCTCTTTAACGATGAAAATTGCACTCCATCTATTAATTTTGTTTTTGAAATTCAAGTTAGAGCAGATAAATATTGTCTTATTTGATAAATGACTTAAATATTATTATAGTGTCGTTATGAAGACTTTATTAATATAATATGTATAGTTTAATAAATATATATAAAATTGGTTATTTTAAAGTGGCTGAATTTTAACTGACCGATTTATGTGCAAAAGCTGGCCGTATATATTTTGTATAGTCCTGTGAAGAATAGTTTTTTTAGCTACACGTCAAGCCACGTTTTGCCTCGTCACCAGAGCGAGGAAATGCAAATGTTATTTTGTTTCCTGGAGTGGGAATCGAACTCGCAACTTGCGCCATGACTGGCCTTAAATGAAGTATAGTTGTCAGGAAAAATGATGGCATTTTCCTGGGCAGCTGGTTAGGCAGACGGCAACTGAGTATTCCAATTTTCGCGCAATATTACTTATTAATAAGGCTAGATACGTTATATTCAAATAAATCATTTCCAGAATGGGGTCGGATCTAAAAGCGTAACGATTGGAGTCAGACACGAAACTAAACATTAGAAATATAATTTTTTATAGTAACACATAAATATTAAAAAAATGTAATTAGTAATTAAAGTAAAAGTATCAAACATTTAATACTTAATAAAGAAAAAAAATCTGCACATTTTCATTTCGCACAAAAAAAATTGTACATAAAATTCTCCACAGGGAAATCCGTCGCTCGAACGATTCACGGCTCAGTGATCCGATGAAACTGAAACCTAGATTTAGATTAGGTCAAAGGATGCAAGCGTGCTTAGTATTTAAACAGTCTTAAGCTAAATACTAATTATAATAACCTAATTATAGTAATTGAAAAGTCAAATAAAAATAAAGTAAATTTAGAACTGAGGCCGTCGTGGCTCTATGAAGGCAAATACATACGATTGTAAACGCGAGTATCGAGGGTTCGATTCCCACTCGGGATAATTAAATATTTAATATTTTCCATTCAATACGTAATGTCACGAATATGGGGGCGGTGCGTGGGGATCGGTCTGTTTTAACACTAGGCTACCAGTCCACCCGAGAAATACGCAGGATACCGTGTGAACCTAAGCAAAACATTTTCTTGGATGTGAATCAAACAGAAGCACAATCGAATAAAAATAAAAACTAATTGAACGTTCAAATGTTAAAAATACTTCTTAAGACTTGAAAATTAATCGAAAGTAGGTGCGTTACCAAAGGACTAAAGTTCAAGTATGTGTAATGTAGGTAACAAAGTGTCAGCAACGAAATGAACTAATCACTATAATCACATAATCCACCGTCTTCACTTAAAATTGACTACAAGCACTAAAACTTAGATGAGCACCAGCACAGATTAAAGTGTATTTAGTAGATAGCTTAGGTGACCGCGCAATTTATTTTTCACGCCCCAGACCCCCGATAGCGTACCTGTTCGTGTTAATAATATAATGATGTTACGTACCTACTACAATTAATTTGCAATAGCTAATTGTAAGTGATTTTTATAATTCATATTTTAATTACTGTTTGATTGTTGATTGACGCTTCTTGTTAAGAATAAAAATCTTTATTCTCTTTTCTTTTCTTTATTTAAGAAAAATGTAAGTTATATCAGAAAAAAAAATGTTTAGTTCACAAATACAATTTATTTAACTACTTTGATATATACTCGTGTATACAAAATCACTGAAAATACCTAGTTTTAAAATATGTATATGAAATTGTGTAGGTACTATGAGCTTTGTGAACATAAAACATATTGTATGATAGCGGGGATAAGCCGAAAAGCTTCCCACTAAATAGGCTCGAGTCTAATCTAACCAAACATAAAGGCGATGTAACAATACATATATGTAACGTAATTGTGTGAATTACAGCGTGTTTAATGTGGAGGGATTAGATAAGTTTTTGAATGATGCTTTCATATTAAGGAAAGCAATCGATGTATGTTTGTTCAAAGGTTAAAACATAAACAGAGAGTAGAGAATAGTGGCACTGGCTCTTATAAAAATAAAAAAAAATACATAATTTAAACGACGGAATTATGATGATCTAATTTATGATGACCGCATCTTTTAACTATAATTAAAATTATATTTATTTTATAGTTTTATGCTTTGTTTCTCATAATGCAATTACGGAAAACCATGAAATAAATGTTATACATATGTAATTCACGCGCACTAAAGAGACAAGCGACTACGCTAACAAAATGCAACTTAATGTGTGACATATCACAGAACAATAGCATTTAGAATTACCATCAATCATTATTCGGTCATTGGCCACCCTTTAAATGTCGAAGAAACCGCAAAATAATTTTATTATTATTATCTTTACCTCAATCGTTAATTCCATTCTTACTAAACGGATTGGTAAACAGATGTACGTACCTGAAAAATAAAGGAAACAAAATATTACTATTGATTTTTATACCAAACGTCCGATTTTACTCTTACTTTATTTGACTTTTGACTGTAAATAAATTAAAAATTTTTGCTTCACGCTCTATTTGTTCGAGTCCTAGTCGAGTCTGAAGTTATTATTTTTTCGCTCAGGTAACACGACAGAGCGTGACCTCTGGAAAATAGGGCGAAAAGTGGAGAACAGAATGTCTTGACACTACCTCCTTACCCTGTTTTGCTGCCACTAGTCTAGTTCAAATAAAAAAAATATTTAATTAAACGTGTACTAATAAAGTAGGAACAAATAATACTATATATAAATCTTTCACTTTCTTCAACCGCAAGTAGAAGCTAATCAAAAAGCATCCATCAGGATTACATAAAGCTATCTTCCTTATTTGCCAATACATTTTAATTTACACCTTATTGTTATTAATACAAAGTCGTTTTTCTTTTATTTAAACAGACTGGGAAACAAAATATATTACTTATTTACTAACCCGTAATGTGTAAGGCATAAGATCTAAATTACTATAAACAGGTGATAGTTGTAAAATTCAAACACGTGGGAAGAAGGACGCGCGAGTGAAAGTTCGCACTCGAAGAAAAACCACAATGGGTTGTGGTACAATTCATAAGATAGTGTAGTATAGAGTACTTTTATAAATTAAAAAATTCATAAGAAATATAATTTATATTTAAGAATAGTACAACATCTATTAAATTACAGTGTTATAAGTATTTAATTATATTGTAATTTGATATAGAGACAGTAAACTTGAAATTTAAGCGCATAAAATAACCTTTATAAGTTAAAACAAATAAGTTAAAACAATAAAATTACAAAAAGATATAATAGAAAAAATAAATACAAAAATATATAACAGAATACGTTGAAAACTTTGCATGTATCAGGACTGAAAACCGAGCCACTTGTGAAGAATAAAATTTTAAACTATGAATAGTAAATAAGAAGTGATAAAATCAAACCCGCTATCTCCCATCAATTATATCCAATTTTCCCACCCGTCGCTCACGCTCCGTGGCATCAACATACATTTTTTTGCGAATATCGAAACGTAACGTAAAAATTACGTGCAATGATTACGAGGCACTTGCACTGGTGTTTAAGTGCAAGTAGTTATATTTAACGAAGTGATGTGATCACTTTTTATTTAAATTGTCTGATATTATAGATAATTTTTATAGAGTTTTTAAGAATTTTTATAGGTTTTGTAGTGTGGAATCACACTTTCAAATCTGCTACTGTTAAAAATATTGAAAATAATGTTTTATAAACATCTAAATTATATTTTTTAAAAAAAAGAGGAAAAAAGACATTTTTTCAATTACCTAACATAGAAAATTATTTACCAAGATGAGCACTTTTATAAAGGAAATAAAAGTAAAATCTGTCATGCCATCATTTCAGTTAACATAAAACTTTGAATGAACTTATGATATCAAACTTAAAGTAGGTAGTAGAGCGATATTTCTTATTTTTTTGTTACCGCGTACTGTCTTTTGAATAAAACTTTTAATAGAATACGATGCGACTTACACATTATGAGCAAAGTTTGAGGACAGACAACGTCAGAGTTTTATAACATAATATTATGCCTGTGTAGTAAGATTGAATTAACGTATTGACACATGTTGGTATTCAACTTCTAAGGTAAGATTCAAAGAGTAAAATAATTAAATAAATTTGTTAAATTATGGCCAATTATTGTAGTTCGTAACTATTACTAGAAAAAATAGTTTGTTTAGACAAAATGCGGTTATAAGTTTAGCCACTTACCACAAAATGTCTTTAAAATTAGATTCTTAACAATTCGGTAAAACGTAGAAAAAATAGCAAATTACAGAAGCAGAAAAGATTATCACATTAAAAATGTCAAGTAAACACGAAAAGAACAAGCAAAAAAAATAGACCCAACTGAATATTTCCACCAATGAAGTTAAGTGTATAATTTTTAACCTATATAATATTGGAAATACATGAAAAAATGATTATACCACAAATACATACTCGTACAGGCTTTTATTCGCGCTTGCAGCTCCACAGGGGTAAAAGAGGTCAAGACTGATTACACGAACACATACGTACGATGCCTAACTAACATCGAAATTAGGTCACGAGTCTTAACTGATGCGCTATCATGTTTTGATTTGTAATTCTCTAAATTAAATAACTTTATTGGAGTCATATGATTTTTCTATAAAAAAATCTATCTTCTATATTTTTTACTGCGAAAGGTGTAGTCGGGATTATTGACGTCGATGTCGGTCGTAAGATCTAATACGAGATTTTTTTTTATATTTAATATATTTTAGTTATCTCAATCTAAGTTATCTTAAAAGTGGTAAATAACAGTGGTAAATAAAGAAAACCAATGACCCCAAAATTATTAAAAGATATCATTATAAACAACAATATCAACCTAACACAACACTTAAAACACACTTTAGCTTTACAAATACATTTGTTACATAGGAACGGTCCAATAAAAAGCCAATTTTGTCGAATAACTTGGCCTGAGCGCTCTAAAGTAGAACAATATTTAAAAAGTTGGGCCAGACGATACGCCCGAGATACTGACTGAGACTGAGATATTGGCAAGCTTTAGAAACTTCTGAGGGACGTTTAATCCATTTTGCAGTAAAAATTCCCAAGTCAGCATTGCTGTTATGAAACAATTGCTTGTAAAGATATGGACACACGTACATACAAAGTGGTTTAAGATGGAAGCAGTCGGTTCATGAGTATTGGTTATGAATATTACAGTTTAGCATTCTATTCGACGGACGACGAACGTCAATATTCGTTATACATAATGATGTATGCCGTCGTGGCGCATGGGCACAACAAGGGTTGAAAATACTGCATACTATTATATTGCATAGTAATTTAAAATGACATTTACAATACTAAACCACATTAATAACGGTAAGATATAAGACTCAAAAGACGCGTAAAAACAAATACAAAATAAAAGGAATACACATAAATATCACATAAATACATGTTATTTTCTCGACGAACAAACTCGTATGATGAATTGCCACTATCTGTCATAGTTCCCCTTTCGAATTCTCATTAAAACCAATTTTCGCCATATAAAAATCTATTTCTCTTTTATCAAGTAACTTTTCCTGTTATTTATTATGTACCAAGTTTTTGCGACCGGGGGCGACCGCTTCAGGCGGCAGACATAACATTAAATAATGTGTCTCTGAAATTATTATACATATATCTATGTATGCCGAAAAAGGGTGTCGCGACAGTTGAAGATTCGATCCCCACTCGGTTGAATGAAATATTTAATATTTTTTCCTCAAGAATTCGGCGATAAGTGGGGAAAAATAGTGACCTAATAGAAAGTGTATTTACACTAGGTTCCCAGGTTCTCTCTGCCTACCCTGCTATTTGCAGGATACAGCGGGAAGTTATATAGTTAGAAGAATGTAAGGCTAAAGCCGTCGTGGCGCAGTGATACAGCTTCTTAGTGTAAACGCGATGGTTGTAAATTCGATTCTCACTCAGTGGAATGAATTATTCACTACTCCTCGCTCTAGTAATATGACAAAGCGCGGTGTTGAGTTCCGCTACTCAACACGCAACGTCGCGAAAACTTGCCAAGTGGGGAACGAAATGTCTTAATACTAGGTTGACATAAAAAATATATTGCGTAACTATATTATACTCAAACCAAATTCAATCAAAGTTTTGATATAAAATATTTGAATAGAAAACGGTACTATCAATGTTACGCGACTAACAGAGTACGCCCCAGGGTGGACGCGATAACGGAAATAGACCTTATTAAAGAATATACTATCGATTTACGTATCGCTACTATTTATTCACGTTTTCTTCAAAGTTACATTAACCAATTATGATATACTAGCCTTTACCGGCGGTTTTGCCCGTATGGTAAAATGTATTGTAAGGTAGTTAAAACATAAGAAATAGTGTACAAGTGTTTGTCAAAATATAGTAAAGTAGTATATACAGTAGTAGTATATACAGTAGTAGTATATAATTAATATTTGTATATAAACCATTCACAGTGGCTAATGTAAATAAAAGCAGGTAACAACCTGCCAACCACATATAGCCCGTAAGCTTCCTCGATAAGTGAACTATCCAGTGAACACAAATAATTTTAAATGAACACCAGTAGTTCCTGAGATTACTGCGTTTAACCAAACAGCTTTATAATATTAGTATAGATTAACCCACTTGCCCATACATACTACCAACTACATACATACATACTACTACTACATAATATACTACTACGTTCTAAATATTATGAAACAACAGACACTAGGTTCGTACCCTGTTAATTCTATTATTATTTAATTTCCTAATTATCATTATTTTGTATATTAATTCGAACATGTACCTAAAACCACGTCAATAATATTACATATATTAAATGGCTACTATTTATATAAAAAATATATATATTGACCAAAGACAGAAAGGGCAGACACGATAAAAAAGGCACAACGTTAAAAAACCGTCTAATGTCCTCTATTGATTTATTGACCGCGGCTAGAGCACTCTTAGCATTATTTATAGTGGGTTGTTGACTCGTAGAATAGATATTGATGTTATTATTGTTTTCTTTACTCTTGATAATGAATTATTTTCCACATTTTGTCAACAAAACAAAATGCGGCGCTGAGTTCCACCATTCAAAATACAACGCAACGGTGTGTCTTAGCACTAGGTTCCCCTGTCTACCTAGTAACATATACCTATGTCGGTATAGTGTGAAGCTATGTTGTTTTTATATAAGTACAATGTAAATATCTCTAATCAAAATACTATTTATAAGATAAAGAAACATTATTAAATATATTCTTAGAATTTTCCTACTTAAAAGACATTGCCTGTAAATTGTAGTTTTAGAAACCTATGATATTTTTAGTATAATTAGACGACTATACAATGAAACTAAAATAATAAATAACATATAAAAAGAATTAACATTAAAGAAAATAGCGTTTAAATGATGTAAGTTAACCATTTCAATATATAATTCTTTATTATACATATACCTTAACAACAAAAGAAGCGTGTACCTACAAAAGAAGCGACCTCTTTATTTCGACCTCACGTAACCGTAGCAATAATACTGACGCTACTGTACCTCAATATTACACAATCAGGCGTAAAATATTCTGTGTGACTTGAATATTGTTAGGGAATTATTATTTAATATACCTTTTGAGGTTTAACTTATTTTAGTAAATAAAGTGACAGTAAAAGAGAGCAGTTAAGAAATAAAAACATGATGTTTATATTGTTCGATGCCCCGCCGTGAAAATGTTTTATTTAAAACGTTATAAGATTGCGTAATCAGTATGTAAGTAAACATCGCTATTATAATTAAAAAAGTGTATATACTCGTATATAAAATATATGTAATTTTTATCTTCCACAATTTATTGTTGAAATTTACTTAAGATTCCACTTTTAGTTTTACATACATACAAAAATATACATAAATGCATATGTTAGCTCAAAGTCAATCAAACACATTCAGAAATTGATACGATAATTAGATATCCTTAGGTATTCAGTTATGTGGAATGTTACATGACAACATTTAAGGAATTTAATGATAATCTTGTACAATAGCTTCAAACGACATATACTTACGATACATACTTTTCCAATAATATTGTAAAGCTGTACAGTATGTTTGGTTGAGAGCGATAATCTTAGGAACTACTAATTGGAATTGAAAAAAAATGTGTTGGACACCCACGAGGAAAGTTATAGAAAACTATATAACATCACGTTAATTATTCGAAATAACTTTTTAAATTTTGCGTTTCGAAACACGTAAAAGCTACACGTATAACACTACCCGGTAACAGGACAAAGTCTATCGTAAAATTCCGCCGCGTCTCGAAAATAAGCAGGAGGTGGGGAACGGAGTGTCCTCACGCTAGAACCTTTCTACCTTTCCCTAACGGGATATAACGAGAAACTAAGAAAGCACTTATATTATAGGTAGTATACAACCTACTTATAAGAAAAGACGACGGTCGAAAGTTTGGAGACATGCGGGCCATCTTTTCTTGGTTTCTAATTTGAAATTTTCCAAAGTTGTTCAAACTTTATTTACGTCTCGGGAATAAAATGCAGAAAGAATATTAATTAGCCATTAACGAGAGATCTTTTATTGAATTATTGTCTGCTTAAAATGACAAAGTTGGCTGAATTCGTTTCCTTAGTCATTTTTGCATTTTTAGGTATCCAACGTACAAATAAGTGGTACAGCACAGCGTCTGACGGCAAACACAGAGAATTTGGCATTGATTCCCTTGACTATGTACAAAACAATAGACAAAAGCATTTTTTATAATTCATACTCAAAAACATCACGATTTTGTACCCGGTTTACGTAGGTGAAAATAAATTCTCTTTGATATCTTGTTTAAGCCACTATTCAAAAATGCAAGCTACTTTGGCAAGCTTATTTCTGAAATGATATATGCATTGGAATTAGAAACGAAAGAAGTATGTGTAATGTAATTGGAAAAATAGTCAAATTATACTTGTATATTATTTTTTTATCTATACCTGTTAAATTGGCTTGTATAAATAAAATACCCACCATAATGCAAATTGCGATGCACCTTATAGCCTATATAGATAGCCATCCTCCATAAATGAATTGTATAAAATAATGGACAAAAATATTAAATTTGAAGTAGTTCCTGAGATTAGCGCGTTCAACACAACAAACTCTTCAGTTTTACAATATTAGTAGAGAAGTATAGATAGCCATTTATTTATAACTCTACTATCAACTGTCACATACAAATAAGCAAGTACGCGTAGGTACAGCCCCGAGCCCGGCACGGATTTCGCGTGACGCCTTGTGAAATACATATACAAGTACATGTAGACGTAAATATATTTATTTATAGCCTATTTATTTGCGGCACTATTGATTGATATAAATGATTACTTATTGATTTTATTATTTGTTTTGGAAAATCAAAACGGTAGGTAAGTAACAAACGAAATTTAAATTAGAATTTTCACATTATTAGATACATTTGCATATGACAAGTGAGTAAAATGTAATTTATTTGATTTTATTACACAATTACAATATATAATAAATTACATTTCCTGAACTTATAAGGTTCTTTTTTTGTTATAATAAGCGAAGAAAATTAAAAATTAAATAACTCCGACTAAAAAAAATCACTACCTCGTGTTGGCAGTGTTTGTAGCTGTAAACTGCTTATACAATTGTCATAAAATTTAACTTTAAGTTTCTTTTTGCGTCCGGAGATAAAAAGAATGTTAGGAAATAATAAAATTTGTATGGAAACGTGATGAGCCAATGATAAGTCAAAATTTATAAGATTCTCGGTTGCTACCATACGAAACTCGGAGGATATTTAAAATAAATCACAATATGTTTTTTAATTGGCTATCAATAGTTTAAACCCTAGAGTAATACTACAGTACCAAATCTGTCAGTTAATTAGGTAGCTTTAATGAATCGGTGTTATATTGCCCGCCGCAACGACCGCAGGACATTAACAAAATGAACAACTTGTTTTATGATATTTTAAAGCATTGTTTACACGTATTCAATATTTCAAAATAATAAAAATATTTCAATTTGGATATATAAATAATAATGACAAAGAGTTCTTGTAAATAAACTTGCCTTACACAAAAGACCTTTGAACTTTAACTAAGATATTCAGATCTCATTAAGACACTTTCGTTCCCAACTTTCCGCACAATTTTGGAGGTATTGCATGTTTATTCTCGAACCGTTTTGTTTTTGGGCAAAACCAAGCGAGCAAAAGTAAAAATTTAATATCTAACTTCTCCAAGTGGGACTAGAACCCACAACCGTCGCGTTTACAGTCGTAGGTACGCTTGTGCCCACGCCACGAAGGCCTCATAATAATGTCTTACAGATTGGCCGGATGGTACAAACTATCTTAACAGTTCGTTCCCTAGGCCTTCCACCTACAGAAGGTACAGCGTGTAGCTAAAAAATATTAAAAACAACAAACTAATCTTAATAATTTATCTCTTAATAAAAGCTCTTAAAACTTAATAGATATAAAGATTTCAACATTAAATAGTCGATTTTAAGTCCAGCTTTCATAGTTTGATATCTCTAAACATTAAAGCAAATATTCCTAGAAATCCTTTTTCTGACTTACTGATTTTTGATGTACGTTTAATCCTAATGCAATATCGAGATTAAAGATTTATTTTTAAAAGTCTTATATAAATGTATTTTAGTTATAAAAGGATTTCAAGATTTTTCTAGATTAAAAAAAATGGACATTATACGTTACACAAAAATATACTGCCACTTTTAAGATTTCACCTAAATATATTAACTATTACCAATACCCGCGTGTTGAAATGGAAACAACGGAGAGTTGTCTTTGACACATTTTAAGTGTGGGGGTAGGGGACCCGGGCGGGCAGTGCGCTAAATCAAAACAATTAACACGAGGTGCCTCGGTACTTGAACCTGGACTGCACTGAAAATAGACCATCCGACACGAGTGATTTTTTTCAACTCGAATAAAGTAGTTCATTAGATTATTTTTAGTATTTTGTTGATTTTTTTAATGGTGTATTTTGCCTACATTTTAAAATATTAATCACGAAAATTAAATCACTGATACTTTGCATCGAAACGGTCAAATATTAACGCATCGATCGATTATTATTGTTGTTACCGTAATCTAACATGGCGTGAGACAGTGTGTTTGACCGATAACGCAATGGTTGAGGGTTGGATACGCGCTCGGGGAAATGATTATATTTAAAATAAAGTAGACAAAGTGAGGCGTCGAGTTTCGCAACTCAACACACAGTTTAAAATTTGATCGGAAAGTGGAAACGGAGAGTCTTAACACTAGGTTACCCTGGCTCTCCCAGGTATTTGAGAGACACGTTGTAAAGCTAAACACGAAACAAAATTATTAAAACATTACAACACTGCTTGTTTTACATTACATAAGCCACCCCTAATGTCGTACGTTATATCTGACCTATAAAGTTATAACAACGATGATAGCGGGTTATCTTAAGTGACAGCACGGATTGAATCATACACTTCAGAAAAAACTTTTAGAATTATATAGACAGGTAGGTATATACTCCAGTTTAATGATCGTTTGTGTGTTTTGAGATGTTATAAAATAAATCATCTTCACGCTATATCCTGCACACAGGAGGGTAGGCAGAGGGAACCTAGTGTTAAGACCCTCCGTTCCCCACTTTCTGCCGAATTCTGGAGGCATTGCGTGTTGAGTGGCAGAACTCAACGCCGCGCTTTGAGATGTTATGGTTTATTGAAACTACTGAAAACTAAGAGTAATTTCAATTGTTTATTATAAAATCATTTAAAAAGCCGAATAATTATTAGTCCATTTGATAGCCAAATAAAAAGAAATATAGAGAAATTCTTAAATATATAATTTTTATCTTAACACATAAATATAACAACACAAATTTAATAAACATTAACTTTCCTCGAACCGAGAACCAAACATATAACCATTCTATTTATCAAAATTCTCCACAAAAGCGCTACTATGGCCACTTTAAATTTAAGTACAAAAGCTACCATTCCAGGTAATTCACCGTACAACAGACAGTCCGACACTACTACATACATAATGCATACGAGCCTTATTTCCCTGGGGTTGGGAGCGAATAAAAAATAAAACCAGCCGTCACTTCTGATTACCTTCGAACGACAAGATAATTTCTTATTTGTTAGTCTCCTGTTTGTGACATATGAAAATCGTAATTAGCTCAATATTTTATATAAGAGTAGAGCAGTTAGCTTTAATTTATTGTTCTATTATAGTCAAACTAGTGGACCCGAACGCGGCTACGCCCGCGGAAATATAAGCCTAAATAATTAAAATAAGTTAAAAAATAATAATAAGTGAAGATTTATTATTAGAAAAAATGTCTGAGTAACCGAAATGAACAAACAAAAGAAGTAAAAGTAACTAAAGGAAATTCTTAACATTAGAAAAAGTACCTAAAGTTTGCCGTGCGCGCGTACTAAACATTTTTCTATATTAAATAATTATTAATTTTTGCGAACAATATTAAATAAAATCCCAAATGATTAAAATTACGATATTTTAAGTGTATAACATCGGTATAGATAACCGAACTAAGATTAATTAATTATAAGCAGCAAGTAATTACATAAAAAATAATATTAATTCGAAAATATATAAAAAAATACAAAATCAACAAAGTCATCTGCCCGTTCGCGTCGGTCATACTATACCTACCACTCGTAGGCTAGGTCATTCCGAATCACTGACATCTCCTTAATTATTTATTAAATTGTTATACAGTAAACTATAATTTCCATCTAGATGAAATGCTAAAAGTGACTATTATATTTATTTTCATAAGGATGAATATCAAATTATAGAAATCATCTAATTTTTGTTAATGTATACAAATCTATATCGGCGCGCGCCATGTCTGCATTAAGCAAACTCACTTTGGGTGACGTTTTCTTAAAACAACAAACTTTGCAAGCCGTTGCTTAGCAACGCGTAGCGACCATTGTTATTAACATGGCGGAATAAATTGCATGTCAAATTAATTATTTTAATATATTGGTATATATCGAAAATATTACAAATATGAGGAAAAAAAAAGTATCCTATGTTCATCCCGGTACCCTCAAGTATCTCTATATGAGTATTTTATCACAATTAAATTAGCGGTTTGGGCCTGATTGCGTAAAAGACAGACAGACAGATAGACAGACAGACAGACAGAGTTACTTTCGAATTTATATTATAGGTATGGATTATAGAAATTGTTTACATAAATTGTAGCTATAAGTGTTCATCTAAAGTAGTTTTTGCTTGAAAATGAAACCAACACCCATACAAATAAATTTTCATATTTCTAATATTAGTAGAAACTCCATTAATATTTATATTCAAAACTTCAGAAACGTGATTTGCTACAAAATTGCGTAATAAGCTGTTCGCTTTGCTTGCTACGATGTTAAAAATAAGACTATGAAAAAGGCTTTGTTCAAATTAGTTTTTATTATTATATTATACCATTAAGGACAGTGCCATTATGCGCCACGATTTTTCTCGCAGCAAATAAAGGAGCTCATTCCTACGAGTGGGTATCGAACCCACACCCGTCGTGCGGATAATAGGACGCTAGGCCACCACGGCGTCAAAGAAGCTTCATAATAAAACTAATATATCATGAATATCATTAATATGAATATAGTAGCTAAATGTGTGTTGACATTTTAGCCGCAGCTGAGAGTTCCAAACATATAGCGAATAACAAGTTGATAATGCTTACACTTACATGTTATATTATAACTACATGTATGTTGCTTCATAAATCATTATCATAAGGCAAAGTGGTAGCAGGTCCCTATAACGTAATTTTAAACATTTATAGTTTTTATTTTACTATTTTCTATTTATTTTATCTATTTCTATTCTTCCACTCTACAAAATTATTATTATATCTAAAATACAAGAAAAAAAAATTGTAAACACTAAATAATATAAGTAAATAACTCGAGCTAAAATATTAGGCGAATGCGCGACAATCCGTCTTCCTAGCGGCAGAAACTAGTTCGCTTCACTTCCTTAATTACCGAAAACAGCAGCGTCTTCGGGTTTCGCGCAACGTTTTAACGTCAACTTGCCAAATTAATAACTGAACAGTTGTTAACTAAGAGTACGAGGCGGGTTACAGATTATAGCCAAGATCAGAAATCTACTGAATATGGCACAATAAGATCATTAGTAAGTAGTAGCTTTAAAGAGAACAAGAAAGTTTAAGATATGAATTTATTAGTAATAGATCTTGCAATTATATGTACATAACTTTAATTTAAAGTTTAATTTTATATATATAAAATTAAACAAACATAAGCCAAAGTCCTCGAATGGCGACCACTTCTCGGTAAAAGGAGTACAGACCGCCCTCCAACCAGGTGGACCGACGACCTTAAGAAGACAGCGGGAACCCGCTGGATTCAAAGGGCGCCGGACCGGACGGAGTGGCGAGCATTGGGGGAGGCATAGACCTGGACATAGGTCCAGCAGTGGACCTTAAAAGGCTGATGGATGAAGCCAAAGTACTGCGTTGAGCTCCGCAGTTAAAAAACATTTAGATAAAACATAATTATATACCAGTACATACATATGTATTTGTCCTCCACACTAATTAACCAAAGTATAGACATCACGTAATTATCATATAAAGCCTGCGAATTTTACAATAAATATACACATTCAAGTTAAAATTCAGATAAAACTATTTAGTTTTCAAGTTTCTCAATGTTTAACGTCAACGCCAACGCAAAATTAATAACTTTACAAACTGAGAGTACGAGGCGGGCAACAGATTATAGGCGGGATCAGAAATCGAGTGAATGTGTCTTAATGAAGGATGGATACAATATGATCATTAGTTGTAGCTTTAAAGATGAAATGTAGAAAGTGTAAAGAAATAGAAATATAATTATTAGTAGAAAATTTTGCAATTGTATGTGAAGAAAATGAAGGATAAGTTAAACATAAGATAGCGTACACCATGTGCCACTAAACGAGCCGTGTCTCGATTTCGAATGCGTGAAAAGCTAATATTTTGAAGTGAGATATATCCGGGGTACAGTGTGAAATAGAAAAAAAATAACCAATTACTAGTAGTAAGTAAAAAAAAATATATAATTAAGCAGTATTTGTTCTTTTGTCTCTTAGAAATCGTGTACAAGCTCTTTAGCTAACTAAACCATATGTTCTCATTACAGCTACAACATACCTTTTGACGTCTAATAAAAACTTAACTATTGACGTCAATGTAAAAAAAAGATATAGCTTCTTAACAAAAACTCTAACTTCATGGAGGCCACAACTCATGGACAGTACTATAAGACGATTAAACAAAGAACATTGTATGCTCATATCCATATATTCTGTAACAGTATCCAAGTTCAAATATTCTAGAACTTTCGTAGAAGTGTTGTGGCGACATTATTTCTTCCGTCTTAGACCAACTTCCGTTTTCAACTTGTAATAAGCCCTATACATACATACATTATTTAATTTTACGTTATACGACAGAAATTGCTGTAAAAGTTTCTCCGTGAATCATAAAGAACATATAAAAGTTTTGTAGGAGAGATTAAATTTCATCGTTTCGTAGTTGAATTATTACGACATTCTCGTATGGTTATTAACTTTACTGGTCTTAACTGGTTGCCATGCGTTTAAATTAATAGTTTAAGATTAAGGTTCTAGTCAAACTGAACTGAACAATTATTAGGGAAATTGAAAGAAAAAAATATAATTAGAAAATTAATGTTCAATAATGTGAAAACGAAGTCATCGATAAAACTAACAAATAAAGGAAATTTGACTTTCAGATATCATTTAACTCATAGGAGTATTTTCTAGTAGCTTTTACCTATGCCAGTATTTCCTGACATTAGCGCGTTCAACCGAACAAACTATTAAGCTTTATAATAGTAAGCATAAGATACAATATTTTATCAAGATATAAGAAACAACAGTAATAAAAAAAACAAAAAGCAGCTCAAATACAAATCATAGCTCTCATCTCGGAAGACATCAACAGATTTTATTTAAATTTCCGCCCTAAAGTATGAAAAGCATTATAAACGTCAAGTTTGTTAATAGCTTGCGCAAACATTTCTTTGTTATTGTCTTCACTTGCCCCTTATTCGTGCTGATTTATATAACCGTCGTTACTGGCAATTCTCCTTTCTTCGTTATACTGTTAACGTGAAATCTTTTTAGTATCTATATATTTAAAGTTTTTGATAATTTCGTGGCGCATGGGCACAAGTAATCGTAAACGCGATAGCTGTAGTTTGGGAGATAAAAATATTTAATATTTTCATTTCTTAGCCCTAGTAAGAAAGCAAAGAAAGCAAAGTGTGGCGTTAAGTTCCACAACTCACCACGCAATGCCTCGAGGAAATCGGCGGAAAGTGGAGAACGGAAGTGTCTATGAGAAATCTCTTCAAATTTCAGTTTATCTAACCATGATTCACTCGATATACTAATGTATCACTATTTACATTAATTTTAAAGATAATGCGTGTAGTGTGGTGGAGAGATCTTTGCCTAACCAGAACAGAAACAAATATGTCTTAAGAAAAATTAACTTCATGCAGTCTTGCTAGAGCGGATAAATAAAAATAATTTATTCCCCCAAGAAATGGTAATCAAACCTACAATCATTGCCAGTATTTGTACAATTTTAAGTTACACTGTTAAGCAATAAAATTTGAACAGCTCCAAAGACATATTCATATGCCTGAAAGATTAATATGTAAATTATAGTCATATTTTGCCCTTAATTTTACATAATACATATTTCTTTACAAATCAAAATAAACTTGGAATATTTTAATTTTTTCTATTATCTAACATTATTTATATTTTTTGTCAAAATGATAATTCTATGTTATTCTATAAGAATCAAACAAGGAAACTTACATTTAAAATTAGAAAATTCATATTATCTAGCGGTGAAATATAAAATAACAGCTAATGCATTTTTTTTATTAATTCGTTGTTGTCACTTTTCTATTAAGTTAACTTGAATAAACAGAAAATTATTATGATTTTATTTTAGCCTCACGATGTATACTGCAGTTGGTAGAGTATACACAGGGAACCTCGCTTTCCCCATTTAATGCATTAGAGAAAACTAAAATATACCATACTCCAAATGGAAATCGAACTAAAAACCGTCTTGTTTACAGTCAGACACTGTGACGCTCAAAAACAACATCTTTAAAACGTATATTTACTTAAAATGACTAACTCCATGGCACCTTAAAAGTTTAATAATAAAAAAAGTAACAAATTAAAACGGAAGAATGTAAAAATGTAATAACCTGCCCTATGGAGCGGCAACCACAACAACGGTTTCAATCGAAAATCATAAATGCAAATTGGGCGAAGCTTTTATAAGCTCGCCATGAAAAGCCTAATTTCTGAACATTCATAACCGCATTGTAGGAAATTTAAAAATTTTAAATGCCTTATTAAATTTTGCAAATAACAATTTTGATTGGATTTTGTTTAATGTACGAGTATATACAATATACATATAACTATGAGAGTTTTAACAACAATGTTGGAAACGTAAAATGTATGTTTCAGGCCATCGACGAAATAAACAGGCAAAGAGCGGCGTTGGATTCCACCACTCAACACGCAATGTCTCCTAAATTCCGCTGAAAGTCTTAACACTAGATTCCCTCTGCCTATGATGCTATATGAAGGATATAGCTTAAAACTAAAAAACTAAAGTAAAAAAGAGCAACTAAACAATATTACACGCAGTAAATTTTGGACAGACAGGGCAACCGTCCAAAGTATTGAAACAGGACATCCCCCGGACGCCCGTAAAGTGCCTTACATTAACACGATACAATCTATTAGGGGGTCAGCCATTGTATTAGCCCCGTCGAGATAACATCGGCTTTTAGCGACAACTCAATTAATTTTATTCATTTTAAATTCTTTGATTGGATATTTGGATTTTTTTCAAATTTCATGTGAGTTCAAATTATCTCACTCAGTGTAGAAATAGTAAAGGTTGCTCTTAGAGAAAATCATTTTCTTTTTCCATTTAAATGGGGCCATAACCCGCAATTTCATTCGAATGTACTATAAAACATTAAGTGCCTAAGTCTTGTTTGTTCCCTCATATTATCATTATAGGAATCACTCCTCAACCAAATTTCAGCGTGCTACGCCGAGTACATCCGACTATGCGTCACTCCGTAAAATTAAAGAGTGATATATAAACATAATGGATTTTCTGTAACCATATGTCTGTATGTAACGAGAAACAATAAAGCTATAAATGTAAGAAATTTCCTTTCATTAAATATAAATTAATAGTAATATAATTATAGAAAAGGAAACAAAATGGAAATCAGTGTAACAGAAGAACAAAAATATTACAAAAAAAAAAAATAACTGTAACCCAAAACCACTTTTAAACCAAAAAACCTATTAAAACCACGTCACGCTCAAACATTTGTACGAGTGACCTTCCTTCACGCATTCTGAATAACGTTCGAATCGAACTCAACAAGTTGTAGCGACCGCTACGATAAAGGTACCAACGTAGTTCATTCGAATGGAAAAGTTAGAAAAAAATCTCAATCGATTCTGTTTTAGAATGTCGGATCCACGAAAGTGAATTCTGAGAGCCATGAATAATTTGTTGCTGTGTAACTGAACTTTCATATAAACACCTATCTACACTAATATTATAAAGCTAAAGAATTTGTGTGTTTGAACTTCTAATAAAAAAATATTTTTGTGCTGTATAGTTCATTCCAGGAAAGTTAAAGGCAATACTTTATTACATAGTTCAAGTCAACTTAATAAAAGCGTGTCGAAAAATACCTTCGAATTCCATAGGAAATAAAAACTCCATTAAACATATTTATCTACTTTCTATAATACTATTTAATACACGACTCGATATAGACGAAAACTGAAGAGCGAAGTGATTATACATTATTTTTATTGATCTACCTATACAAGATTCATACTAAAACTAAGAGAAAACATATTAAATAACTATACCTATATACATACAGTCCATTTTAATTTCCGACTCTCGACTGACGTTGTTCGTTGAATACTTAAACGGTGTTTAGCCGCCGCCGCGGATACTCAACTAGGAAGTGGCAGATGTAATAAAGGAGGAGAGACGAAATTTTATCTTATACAATGTTTAATGTACATTTAAAAGAACAACATTATTTACTAACAAATTGAGGCTCAAGTAGCGACGTATAATTTGCAATATTGACTAGAGGACAAGATGAATAAATACAATAGATTTAAACATACTCTCTTATGTATGGCCTAAAAATTAAGAAGGTGAGTAAGTGAGTTCACTCAAATATCTTGCAGTTTACATTAATTAGTTAGTGCTTCAAATAATGGGGAATATATCTTTCATGTACAGACAGCGAGGAGTTATAGTTATAGATGTATTTTATATAGATAATAATAACAAAATAAGTACATTTACATTAACAATTAAAGCTACAACCCAATCTAATAACATATTCCTAAGAAATGAGTCACAATAATATATTTTCAACGTTTCGGCGCGGGTCACAAGGCATTATACATGTCACGAATGGCTGGACCTTTTTGATTGGTCATAGTAGAACATTTCTAAGAAACCAACCATTTTTGCATGATTTCTACTACGAAGGCAACGGTACAAATAATCTTGATAAGATTTATTATTGAATCTATATAAGAATATTTCCTAATGGAATTACTATTGAAGATTTTATTTATGAAAAATAGAGTCTCTGTATTCTATTTTATTATGGTTATTAGAAAATTATATCATGAGGATATACGTATTTCAGTCGTGGTTTTGCTTGCGTGGTCTATTGGTCTGCAATATTGTATCTGTCAAATACAGCATCACATTTAAATTTTAATATTAAATAATTAATTGGCCCGAGTGGGAATCAAACACACATCCGTCGCGTTTACAGTGCGCTAAGACGGCATATACATTATACAAACTGTGTATGCTTATTGTATATGCCGTCGTTTCGTATATGCGAAACAGATAATAAATTCCTCATGCCGCGGAAGTATCCAAATAATTCGAGCCACTATAAGATGTTCCGGCGGCGGCGGTTACAAAGTAGTTACAACTGCGCTCCAACTTGTCCAAGTTTAAAGATTTAAAACCCGAATGTGAAATATATCACGGAGGGAGGGCTGCCATAGCGTCCTATGTACAATATACTTACTATGAATAATGATTATTTTGTAGAAAATATATGGCGAAATATATTTTCGCTTATTGCTTGAAGCACTTTTTGGCATAAGATTAACAACAGTCAGTTTTAACACTAGTTTCCCTCTGCATCCATGCGGTATACAACATGAAGCTAAAACGAAATATTTAATTATGGCAACACTTAAAATTAAAATACATCATTTCACTACTTTAATACAGTCGAATAAGTAGGCAGCCCTAATTTCATTTAAATGCGAAAGCCTCGTAAACTACAAAGACGGTATTCTATCGTAACTTTTATGACTTAGTGAAGCTTAGTTTGGCTTTGACCGCATTTAATGTCTCTATATAATGCTCATATGCATATTATTAGCATTTTCATTTTCTTATTTGACCACCGAGAGCATATGACCTCCAAATTTTACTAGCAATTAGTTTATTGTATTTTATATAACAAATCAAGAAATACAGTTTTTTGCTTACTGTCTAATTGAATCTACGACAACCGAAGACAAATAGAATGCCTCAACTCTAGGCATTTAATTCAACAAGGGTGTTGAATGAATAAAAAACAAAAAAATGCTTACTAAAAGGATTCATTTTTAGATGTATTATGTATGATATTTTACAAATGTGGCATGTAACAGGGAAAGCCTCTTGAACATAAGATGAAAGCAAAATGTGTACGTACCTGAAACAAAAATAATGAATTTATTACAAAAACGTATAAAATAAAAAGACATTTTGAAAACTGAGACTATATATATTTTATGATAAGGTCAGTCGTGGCGCCGGGGAGGACTGTAAAAGCGACAGGTTCGATTCCTACTCGAGCAAATAATTTTATAGCTAGCTGATAACTCGTTATCAGTGGCAAAGCGTGGCCTCTAGTTCTGCAACTCAACACGCAGAAGAATTCATCTAGAATTCAAGAGGAAAGAAAGACACGAAAGTATCTTTGTTAATGGGTACGGAGTTTCTCAACACTAGATTCGCAGGTTTCCTCTGCCTACCCAGTTACGTGCGGAATACAGCGTGAAGTTAACAAAATAACTCAAAAGAGACCATCGTGGATAAGCGGTTCAGTGACTCACTATGCAAGCGAGGTCAGTGGATTTGATTCCCATTTGGAGAAATTAATTATTTTCAATGACCTGCTAGGGCATGGCATGTGATCTGGGAGAGTAGCCTTAAAGAGCTTCAGATATAACTCGTGCCCTGATTACGTGGCAAAGTACAAAAATATATGCTTACTTTAATTGACAAAAATAGAATAAAATATCAATATAAAAATAATCTTCTAACTTACCATTAAAAGCAAAAAATACTTTGAATTTTACAATGAAACAATCGAATTCATATCAATTATTTGGAACGGGGCGTATGTCGGTTTATAACTCAATTACACAATAACGCCGGAACGGAATCACGTTATTGCCATTTATAAATATTTAAAACGGCTTTGGGTGGCAGCAGAGGGGAAAATATCCATTCATTGAATGCGAACATCAAATTTTATAAGCAGAATGTTGCCATATAGCGAGTATAGTAGAAGTAAAATAGCTAGGGTAAAACTAGGGTGAAATAGCATAGTTTAATATACATAGTTTTAACAAAAATTTGCATACTTTAACATAAAAAGTGAAGTTTTTTGATAGCTAATTTCACGTTGCATTTTGAATATAGGTAGAGGGAAACTAACGTTAACGCACTAGAGAAGTGAGTGTTTTAACATTAGTTTCCAAAGCGGTTTCCAGCCAATTTTCAAAATACATATTGCATACTAAGTGGGTGAAAATAACTTTAGACTTTGTCTTGTTATCAGAATGACGGAGCGAAAATAGTTCGAGCTATGTAACAGTGGGCGCCGTGGCGTAGTAGGGCAGAAGAAACAACACGGCGTTCAGTTCCGCCACTCGACACATAATATTTCGAATATTAGGGAACGAAGTATTTTAACAAAGGTTCTCTCGGCTTATCCTGCTATATGCGGGATATAAATTAACTATATTATAACTATACAGACAAAACCGTAGGCAAAAGATAGTCTAATCCTTTTAATCTTAAGCCCGCCACTAATTAGTACTTTATGAATAAACAAGCGTCTCGCTTCATAGAAGACGTTAGCGCAAAATTGCTAAGTAAATAAATAATTTCGGTTTTATAATTTACCTCGATCTCAAGTTTAAGGGCCTGAATATTGTATCTTATTTTATGAAAAGAGAATGTTTAGTGAGACCGAAGTGACCTTCGATTACGCAGGAACGATAACAGTGGAGGAAGGTCATGTAAAAAACATGAGGTCTCTACGAATAATTGAAAGGATCTGTTCTAAAAGAATCTTACGATGCATTTTTTAGTATTTAATTACCGAGAAGATCCGAATAAAAAATGTATGTATATATGCTTTCTTGATTCCAGATAAAATATATAAAAATATATAATATAACGTATATTTTTATATATTTTATCTGGAATCAATAGTTACATATGGATTTATATATTTGTCAAACGCAGCGTTGAGTTCCGCCAATGGCAGCAGCAGTTCCGCAGCTTCACAGTGTTTCCTGAATATAGCAACGGTAATAAAATTGACGTCTCGTGTCATTTATAGAAATTTTCTCGAACTCTTTACAGGTATAATAACCATGTTGGTATATATTAGATCACAGACAAACAACACAAACAGAAATAATATTTTTTTACTAAGATACATAGAAACACAATCCCAGTGCCATCCTACCCTTGTCAAGTGAAATTACAGGAATGACACATGTCGATGACACTTCTATTAAGTTTCGATTGTGTTTTATTCGCTTCAGTAGTGAACTAGAGAACATAGACTAACCTAATCTTATGGTTTTGCTTGTGTTTTACGGTTCTTTTTTTGCTTAGCGTAAAAGTGCATATCCACAGGATCTGTATATCTATAAAGTTTGGGGCACATTTTCATTATATTTAAAAAAAGACCAATCTTAATGAAAATAAACTATAATGAAATTAAAATTAATTAATGAAATTAAACTATAATTAAATTATTTTTAACTCTTACATTTACACCGTGTAAAGATAATTTATAAACAAGGAAAATTATAACTGAGATACTGTTATTTCTCTAAATTACTGACAGAATTGTAGGGTTTATCTGCGCGATCCACCCATTGCAAAGGACACCTGTATCCTTAATTAATTCGTAGGCTCTGTTTTGTTATTTACTTAGAAGTCTAAGACTTCCAAGTTTCAATGATGATTATTTTGAAAACAGCACTATAAATACGTGAAAACTAAATTAAACAGGACTATTTAACGAATAGCATATCCTGCTTAACAATAATAACACAAAGGTTTGACTGTAACGTGGCGGTGGTGTATTCGATGCCCACTCGGGGGTATTAATTATCTGCCTTACTTAACCCATGGTTCCCTATGGCTACCCTGTTATGCTCGGGATACAGCGTGAAGCGTGATTTGATTTTTATATTCACCTAATAAAAAACAATGAAAACTCACCCCAGTTATGAATGAAACTGTATAAATTCGAGAACGTTGTAGCAAACAATTAACGTACGTAGGCGGGCATAAACAGGGTAGCGTAAATTTAATTTGTACAGCCCATATTAGCTAAATTTGTATAAAAAACATTATCTATTAATGTGAAGCTATTTTGATAATGACGTTTTTAGAGGGTTTGAATTACATTGTGATATTATATCGTAAACGAGATTAAGAAAAGTTTAAGTAAGCAAAGTTGGAAAGTTTACAAAAAGAACTGTTAGATGTAAATAGTGTAGTGCGTGCGCTTATTTTTTTAATAGTTACTTTACATAATATTTAAAAGACTTCGTGAAATACAATAAGCCCATATTGAAAGAAGAACAAAATTAAATGAATTAAAAATACCTGACATATGTGGGATAAAGCGAGAAGCAAAAAAAATTACAAAAATCCAAACTGAACCTTTGGTTCAGTCTTTGACAAACAATAATTAATCGTCACGATTATCTCAAAAGCGCAATTTTTCACACAAAAAAAGCAGAAACTGTTCATTAATTCCCTTTAATGAAACACATTTCCAAACGAATTTAGAACGTAGCGCCTCAAAAATTTCAATGCCAAATGAATTTTGCGATCTCTGTGATTCATCTCGTCACATTCATCGTGTAACATACCTACAGTTGTATTAAACTTCGAGTTAAGGCCTGTGTGAAGTGAACGTCAGAAATTGGACTAATTATAAGTTTTAATAAAAAAACACGGTTACGGCGCTGTTGGAAAGTATCTTCCTATATCCACAACGGTTTTGGATTCAATAGTTAGTGTAGGACGTTCCCTACACTAACTATTGTTTTGACAACAATTTATTTGGAAAATTATACCAATTTCTGCTGTACGGTTGGACAAAGCACGGCGTTGAGTTTAACAAATCACGTTCCTGTGTTCAAGATAAACTAGTTAAGAAAGAATAGAGTGGCGTCACTAAGCTTTTTTGCTGTTAACATGTCATATAAAGTCTTGTGTAACAAAAGCTAGCTGGCAAGCTAACTTTCTGACGGTTTAGAAAAATACGTTGACGTTATGTGTGCGGCAGTGGCAGGTAGATCTACACCATGGTTATGGATTCAATCCGCAGATTGGGAAAAATATTATTTTCTCTCTGTTCTATTAAGATAAAGCTCAACTTTGGGTGCTTGTACAAAATCATTAGATAGTTGCTAAGGCAAAAGTCTTTAGAATATATTTAGCAGAAAATGAGTAAAGAAGTGTATCTCGAAACAGATAGAAGTTACATACACGCAAGCAAACAGCCGCGCGTGACTCGAATAATGTTACCTTATTTGGATATAATTATAATAATTCATTAATTGTCTGGAACCAAATATAGCCGGTTGATAATTTAAGATTTTAATTATAGATGCTAAGATTATCTTTCTGTAAAATATATTGTAATATATCAGCATATGGAATTAAGAAGACAAAGTGCGTCGTCGAGTTCAGCCACTCAAACAAACATGAAATGTTTCAAAAATTATGCACTACGAGTAGGTACGTTGTTAAATATAAACATAAGTAAACACTGGTAAAGGCCGTAGTAGCGCCGTAGATGTAAATCTGATTGTTAACGTGACGTTTATGAGTCCGATATCTTTTATTGAGACCCTTAAAAATAAGTAGTGGATAGATAGCAAACTATATACCAAAATGTATTTGAATATTGAACAAAAAATAATTTTTCTTTCGGAATCAATTATCGTTTCATAAATAATTATCCAATCCGAAGCAGTTCATAGAAGGCTAATATTCCCTTTTAAAAAGCATTCCATTTCTAAAATTCCTAGATAGCTTACTACGACATGGACGCAAAAATTGAGTAGCTATTTTGTTTTCTATTTTCAAGCATACTGTTTATTCTTGCGGTATTCGCCGTAGAGTTTAGAGCAACGTAATATCTCGCTTTAATAGCAAAAGGCCTGTAACTTATATTTTTGAAATTGCTGTATATAAATATGTAATTTAGTTTAAATTTAGTTCAAAAATTACTTCACGTTACATCGTGAATATCTTATAAAGCATGCAGCAGGGCAGACCTAGTGTTAATACAGTCTGTTCCCAGCTTTCCGCCCAATTATCAAGATCTTGGGTGTTGGAGTGGTAAACGTCGCGCTAACTTGATATCGAATTCACAACTGTCGCGTTTACAATCAGACGCTGTGCCTTATGTACTTACAATATACATACAAAAAATTTAAACTTTTCGTCTTGGACCACTTTACAGCCGTCCCGCATATGTGGGGGTAATATTTAACTACCGACCGTTCTGAGATTTCAATCTTGCACGCCGTCTAAACATACGGGCGTGACTTGAATGGAAAGTGCGGTATTGAAAAGAGGTAATTTTGGCGTAGAGTAAGAAAATTTTATAAGTTTATAAATTTCAAGCGTCTTTACAATCTTGTGGCAGCATACGGCAGCATACGGTTTGAGGTGGAGAGTGTAATATGTGTTATGTTTATTTAAATTTTATCGTGAATATATATTAAAGTTTGTAAAAATACAAACTAGTATAATAGAATTTTATAAGTTTGGAATATATGCTAGTGAAAATCTAGCTGTAGAGATAGAAATGGTAAAGTGGTATTATTCTAGGCTGTATATATGATTTCGTTCTGTCAAACTAAACGCCGCACTCTAAAAACTGAATATGATGGTATATGGGTTAATGAGAGACTAGTATATGAATAAATACTTACTTTAGTTAAGTGTATTAACTTTACGCTTATAGCAGAATAGGCAGAAAGAACGCACCCTTCTATATAAAGGTTACAGCGTGGTTATTAAAACATTTCGTTTCACACGCACTACACTATTTTTGAGATATTGCGCGTTTTGTTGCGGAAATCAACGCCGCTGTTTGTATTGTCATCAAGGCAATAAAATGAAAATAATAGGTACTTTCCCCCGAGTGGTAATCGAACGCACAACCGTACAGACTTTATGCCGCTATGTCACAATAGCTTCCTTCATAAATAATATAATTCTTAAATAAATATATTTGTAATGGAAACAGGCAGAACGGAAATACACACGCATGACGAAGTTTCACAATTTTCACGTAGATACATACTAATTCCCAAAGATTTTCATACATCACGGAGTTCTAAGCATAATTGCTAAGAAGACATCCAGATGGACATGAAATATAAATGTGAAATTAACAGCCAAGTATCATATAAAAACAATTAACAAAATTATAAATTATATATTATACGGAGTGTCTTAACATTAGATTTCCTCTGCCTGTTCTGTTGTGTGCGGGATACAGCGTGAAGCTGATTAATAATACCGTTTTCGATTTATCAAGACTAATGGAAAAAAATAAACTTTTTTTTTATGTCTTATATGTGTGTATAATACATATACAACAAAAATATACCCAAAATATGTAAAAATAACGTATATCAAAGGACTTCTCCTTTAATATAAGTTCGTACCCTACATACGTTTGTAGTCAGGCAGTCAATAACATAATCTAAGCGATACTCCAACGACAGTATCTTAACACGTCACAGAGTAATAAATTAATTTGCGAGTCGACGCGACGTAGGAAGTTGCGTGCTAACAGTAATCTATACACGATACGCTTCGTTGGCTGCGACGAAACGACATACGATTATATAACACGAAATATTCGTTTGTATCGCATATGTACATACTACATCATAGTATACATAATTCGATCGATATAAAATATTAAACCTTAAAATATAATATCTCAAGGTACTTAATTCGTGGCCTAGTGGTACAGCGTCTGACTGCTAACACAATGTTTGCGAGTTTGATTCCTACTCGTATAATGAATTACTTTCATGACTTTCATCCGGACAAAGCGCGGCATGCCGTTCCGCTACTCAATACGCAGTCTCGAAAATTAGATTTACACTGAAGTGTAGTTCCCCGCCCGTGCCTCTGCTTACTCCTGCCTTATGCGGGATACAGCGTGAAGCTAAATAAAAAAAAATACGAACCAAGAAACAATCAAACAATCTCTCGTAGGGGAAGTGGCGTGCTACGCGTAAAGCTACGCTCGGTCGGTCGCGGCGTGAAAGTTGTATTTACAGTACCTATTACATTATAATTTCAAATATATATTTGTGCGCATTCGTTTACATTTATTATTTCATTACGTATAGCAATTAGTTACTACTCGATTGAATACTCATGACATTACACATTATTTTAGTTGCAGAATAACTTTCAATGTTAATTTTTATTTTATTTCTTTACACAATGTTCATTTTCATTTTGAGTGGCGAAACTGAACGCCGACATGACAGCGAAAAAAACGGAAATATTAAACATTTCATTTCCTGGAGTGGGAATCAAACCTACATTCTGTTGCGTTTATTCACACTTTGTGCCCTTGCGCCACTACTGACCGTTTTAAAATTTTATTTAAATAATAAATGAAGTTTAAATTACTTTTTCTTTTTTTTTCGGCCTTCCGTCTATAGCTATAGCTGACGTAACTGGCGCAACGATGGCCTCAATGTACATTTGTGTTTGTTTACTTTTATCTTTTAATTACATATTTGAAGTGTGATGTCACTTCAATTAATTATATTGCTTTTATGGTAAATAGTCAGTTATTATTTTAGTTTAAGAGTACCGTTCAACATTATTGGTAAATATTTCATGAGCACCTACTAAGTATGTATTTATTTATATTATTACTCTATTATACATTTAGTTCAAGTAATTAATGTTCATTATTATTATAGACAAAACATTCATTTATAGCATTCACAAAGTTTTTATGTAATTTTTGTTTATAATTACATTAATACTCGGCTCTACGCTGTATCCGGTATATATAGTCAAAGAGAGAACCTAGTTTCTACCTTCCGTCCAATTTTAAAATTTTTATTGTTTTACCGTAGCGAGGAAATGTAATTCTTCCCCCCTCTGTTGGAATGGACCCACAACCATAGACGTTCACATTCAGTTGCTATATGTAATATTGATATATGATTATATTAATATGTTATTACTTAAACAGCACGTAGAGCATATGTAGTGACTAATTATTCCGTTTTTCATTCACTGTATGAGTAACATTTAACGAAGTTAGTTACGTATTCAAACGTTCTTAGCTAAAACAAGCATTACTTTGTGTCGTGTCTTCTAAGTTTAAGTAACACGACTGTAGGTGTGGAAATTAGCAAAGTTAGGCATAAAATAGTATTTTCCACTTCACTCGCTTAAAATTATAAATATAATAATTCCATATAAAATGTTAATTACTTATAAATGCGCTCCAATCTATCAAATATTTATTTATTTAGACACAAAATAGTTGTTATATTTATTAATGCATTAAATTTAAACATAGGTTTTGTTTAATTATAGTATAATTGAATGCAAAATTTATTAAAGTTTCATGCACTTTCAGTTTGACACATTATTTTTCAATGCTTATCTAACTTACTTAACATATATTTGTTAAATAACAACAATAAAACAAAACTGAATATAAAGAATGGCTGTGTAATCCTGGCCTAGAATATGATCACCCTGGTTTTGATGGTGTCGTAAGAGGCGACTAAAGTACGTGTGGTAGTCACGTCGGCAGCAATGGCAAACGCATGGGAAGACTCAACCGGATCATTACCACCCTCGGCATTTAAACCCGGCGTTAAGTAGTGGCTTTATGCCACTGCGTTTCGCATTAGGTAATGCCGGGCTCCGGAGCCCAACCCCCACCCCTTCCTGGAATATGAAAGCGGCACATAAAGAGAATCTACCCCAGGAGGGTACCAGCACCTCCGGTGCTGGAGAATGCCTCCCTGAGTTCTCAACCTCAGGCTGCCTTTCGAATTCTGGGGAGGGCACAGTACCGCGCACAAGACAAAATTTCAAACAAGGCAAACGAGACGTACGCCCCACGGCAACCCCTACCACACTAAAGGTGGACTTTTGCAGTCTCCTGATATCACTCCAACCTTAATGCCGTCCACCACCATCTTGAGACGGCACGACCGGCCTTGTTATTTCTGACGGAGACTCAAATTGTCCGACCGAGCGACACAGTCTACCTCCAATATCCCGGCTACAAAATAGAACACAACTTTATGCCTCATGCCGGGGTCGCTGAATTCGTAACCGGGAGGACCTGAGTTTCCGTTGTCTTGCAAATTTTAAAGGTAGCGGGACCTGTCTACTATCTGGCTCCGTGTTGACTCGGACGATCGAACCCGAGTCTACATATGCCTTTACAGGTCCCACAGTGGCAATGTGGAAGCGGATCGGCTCATGGAGCACATGCAATCGGCCATCGACTATATGCTCTCACAGATCCTCTGTGCTGAGGTCGTGATACTTGGCGATTTTAACGCGCATAATGCCAGTTGGCTTGGTTCACGCACTATCGACCACGCGGGGAGGGCCGTTTTTGACCTTGCTATGGCGAACGGATTGTCCCAATTGGTTGAGGCGCCTACGCGCTTCCCGGATGTGGACACCCACAATGCCTCCTTATTGGACCTTCTGCTGACTTCGCACCCGGGTCAGTATCAGGTTGTCGTCGATGCTCCTTTGGGGTCTTCTGACCACTGCCTGGTACGGAGTGTCGTGCCCACTAAATGACATCGGGAATGACAACTTAATCCACACGGCGAAAGAGAAAGACGATATCCTGGGCGCTCTCTTTGCCTCGAACTCGACTTTGGATGACCAAGGATCAACGCCGCCGACCATCCCGCGGTGCCAGAGCTCAATGCCTAAGTTTAGCTAAAAAGCTGTAAGGCAAGCTCTGTCCTTTTTGGACACCCACAAGTCGAGCGGGCCAGATGGCATCTCCCCCTTAGTGCTTCGTTCTTGTGAGCTGACACCGGTACTAACGCGTTTGTTTCGGCACTCTTACTCAGTCGGTGTAGTCTTAGATTCATGGAAGAGCGCTCTTATCCACCCGATCCCGAAGAAGGGCGATGGTTCCGATCCATCTAACTACAGGCCTATTGCCATCAACTCCCTACTCTCAAAAGTCATGGAGAACATCATCAATAGCCAGCTCTTGGTTTATCTAGAGGATCACCGATTGATTAATGACCGTCAATATGGCTTTCGCCATGGTCGCTCAACCGGTGATCTTCTGGTTTACCTAACCCACCGTTGGGCTGCGGCTATCGAAAGCAAGGGAGAGGGCCTGGCAGTTAGTTTGGACATGGCGAAGGCCTTTGATCGAGTGTGGCTTGAGGCACTCCTTGATAAACTTTCATCCTATGGGCTTCCCGAGAACTTATGCAGGTGGATCGCCAGCTTTCTCCCTGGGCGCAGCATGAAGGTCGCTGTCGACGGTTTTTGCTCCAAACATAAGCCCGTGAACGCTGGCGTTCCCCAAGGCTGCGTGCTGTCTCCCACGCTGTTTCTTCTGCATATCAATGACATGCTGAAGGATTCTAGCATTCATTGCTATGCAAGTCTTTCTCGGGAAAATGCTGGACAGTGCCGAAATAAACTTGTGTCTACTGTTGAGGCATCCTTCGAGACTGTCTCCTCATGGGGTGAAAAGAACTTGGTTCAATTTAACCCCCTGAAGACACAGGTTTGCGCGTTAACCACAAAAAAAAACAATTTTTCGTATCGCCAGTCTTTCAGAACACTTCCCTTACATCCGCGCCCAGTATCAGCATATTGGGACTTAATGTTTCGAGTGACTGCCAGTATCGCGATAATCAGGAAAGCAAGGCCAAGTTAGCCTCGAAGAACATCAATAGAGCGAGACGGTACTTCGCGCCAAAACACTGATTGGCCCTATATAGGGCCCAGTTTCGGCCTCATATGGAGTACTGTTCTCATCTCTGGGCTGGTGCACCCCAGTATCAGCTTGACCCATTTGATCGCATACAACGTAGAGCCGTTCGAATCATTAAGTACCCAATGAGCTGTGAAAGGCTTGACACTTTGGGCCTGCGTAGAGACGTCTCCTCGCTGTGCGTTCTCTATCGCATTTATCATGGTGAGTGTTCTGAAGAACTGTTTGACCTGATACCTGCCGCTGAATTTTCCAACGGCACAGTACGCCACAAGCTTAAATACCATCCACACCACCTGGATAACCGGCACTCCACTACTGTGCGGTTTCATAGAAATTTCCTTCGACGCCCCACCGAACTCTGGAATGGCCTACCCGCGGCAGTGTTTCCAGGTCGGTACGATATGGGTACCTTCAAAAAGCGCGTCTATCTCCACCTCTAAGGCCGGCAACGCACCTGTAGCTCCTCTGGTGCTGCACGGGGTTATGGGCGGCGGAGATCAGCACCAGGTGACCCGAACGCTCGTTTGCCTTGTCTTTTTTCCATTAAAAAAAACAAAAAGCTAAAACATTATAATAAATTATGCAAACAAAACTTTACATATAATAATCAAAGATTTTTTTATAACGTCAAAACCTTGTTTAGTAAGTTGACACCAAAAATATATCTCTACCTGCCCCCATATAATTATCATCATCAGTTTGTCCTGTTCCACTGCTGAACATAGACCTATAGCCATATAGTCTATATTTGGTCCTCACCAAGTACTGAGCTTACTTAGATGATACTAAAAAAATATCTACAAATTCAATATTTTACACAACTCACAAAGTTAAATACAAAATGTCATAGTTGCTTTTTTTTATAAAAATCTTGTCATTTTATTTAGAAATAACCTAAAAGTATTTAATACTTATTTATTTGAAAACGGTTAAGCTTGAAGATCTCAATCCCTTTCTATTGGTCACGTTTCAATATCGTGGCGCAGTGGTACACTCGGGGGAATGAATTATTTAATATTTTCATTTCCTTGCTCTTGTAACAAAACAAATTGTGGCCTTAACATCCAATGTCTCTAAAATTCAGCAGTGCAGGGGGAACACAATGTCTTATCACTAGGTTCCCTCTGTCTACCCTGCTATATACATGACATAGCAAAGCTACGTCATAAGCTAAAAAATGGTTCAATATGTTAAAGAGAGACGGCAAATGTTTTCACAACTCCATTAACAACTTATTATTAGATAAGGGTGGACTTAATTTTGGCAGTTCGCTTTATTTTTGGATTAACTCTTTGAAATTTGTAATTCGTTTGAAATTTTAAATGAAAACCAGTCGGTAACGAGTTTGCAAATCATTAAAAGGATTCTATAGTATACTTATGTATATTCTGATATATATTTCAAGGCCATCGTCGCGCAGCGGCATAGCGTTTGACTACAAGCACAACCGTTGTGGGTTTGATTTATACACGGGGGAATGAAATGACCTAAATATAACCATGAATTAAAATAGAAATTTAATGTACAACAATCACATTACCTAGGCTCATATAGTGACCTTCGTAGTTGCTCTAGCAATCTCAGTCGGTAATCTCAGTATAAATCGTACGGTATACATTTTATGGGCGAGCTCGATCATAAAAACTAAGATAGAAGCTCTGATTTGTACAGAATAGGTCCTTAAAAAAAGGCGTCCAAAGATAAAATAGCTGTCAAATTCACCATAAATAAGAAAATAGTAAAACGTTCAATAAATGCAAATATAAGGTTACATCTTATTTTGGAAAAGTTTGATTAAGGAGTAGCGCATAACTTCTTTTATTTCTTCTACCAATGTAATTTTTTTCTATTATAGTTGATAATTTAAAATAAATGACAATAAAAAAACCATTAATAATTCACTAGGTAATTCAGAGCTTTCGTATGTTAATAAAAATATTCTAAAACATTCCATAAAAATGCCAGGTAATATGTAATATTACTTCTATCTTTATTACAGCTACGTAGTAATACTAATATAATAAAATAAAATTTAAAAAAGCTCACTTAAAAAAAAGCTCTTAAAATCTTTATTTATACTTAGCCTTACAAATCTTCAAAATATTTAATAAAAAAAACTGTTATCGGCGTTCTGCAATAAGATAGTTTACGACACTATAAAGTGATTTTTATCAATAATTTCATGAAATACGGTTAATAAATTTACGATTGTCAATTTTCAATAGCCTCGCGTCCAATATATTCGAGTCACGCGCCTTTGCTACGAAGGGTCTCGTTAAGATCCACTTCTTCCAAATTATTGAGAATATTCCGTCTTTGTAATTTATACAACATATCAGGGGATTGCTGTGGCTCAGTTGTGTCTAGCTTTGCTTGATGTTTATGTATTCAAATTCCAAACATGTGCCAGGTACATGAATGGCGAAAATACCGCAACATACATTTTTTTAAATACACCTAACAAATGGGAATAATAAAAAAAACATTTAAATATTTTTCTCATAAATTAATACAAAATAGCGGCGACTTCAAAAATAACATTTGCAAAGAAACACTGTTGTATGTTCAATACCCACTCGAAGGAATTAATTATTTTTATTTTTGCCATTAAATTAAGCGGTGCGTGGAGAATATAATGTCTTACAATAGGTTTCCTCTGCCTGCCTTCCTAAATGCGAGATACAAAACTCTAAAACATTCGTATCGCACAATCAAGCTGCGCTTCCACTGCGCTACCAAGACTTCTAAAATTTAATACACACATAAGACCAACATGTAAAAATAAATCTACATGAAGAATTTATTTCTACGAGCGCTATCGGGCGGCGAATAAAAAGGTTTACTATAAGTTAACTCCACATGTCAGACCCGAAAAGAACTTTAACTGGGACTGGGATTGATAGAGGTCTTGAAGTATGTACATACTTATACATATATGTAAGTAAAGCTAGTACAATATAGATGAGGAGAAGAAAAAGTAATTAAAATCGTAAGTACGGAATAGGGAGGGAATGAAAATATAAAACTCAGTTATGCGCTAATTGTGAAAAAGAATTTATTAGGTACACCAAACCAAAACCTGTTATTTTATAGGAATCAAATTTTGACCATAACAGTCAAATGGAAATAAAAAAAATAAATCAAAAACATTGCATCACGTTGTATCCTGAATATATCACAGTTGGAAGAGGAAACCGAGTGTTAAGACGCTCCGCTCCCCACGTATCACCAATTTTTAGAGATATTGAAGATGAGTGGCGATAATTCAACGCCACTGTTTGCTTTGTTACTAGGGCGAGAAAACTAAAATAATTGAATTCCTTGAAAGAGAACCGAACCTGCAACCGTCTGCTTTAAAGTAAGGAGCTCTACCGCTCCGCCACCTTTCAAATAAAGCAGATACTCAAATCAATATAAATAACAATACCACATTTTATCTTGTCAGTGCGTACAATATTGATATATCTATACAAAATTTATCTTTGCATATAAAATTTACGGTTCACTTTATAAAGGGAGCGGATAAAACTTAACTCCACATAAGGCCCGGCGCAAAGTTTGTACATCTTGTTTTATACCCTACTTGATTTGATAAGGGAATACCAAGCCATGTTGTTCAAAAAAAACACTACTGGTTTAAAGAAAATACTAAAACTCCTTGAAAAGTCTTAAGCAACACGAGATTTTTGTACGAAATTTTAATAATTTTGTAGTTATGAGTGAACGAATATTTTTTTATAAAATTAAAATAATCGTTTGTTATTTAGTTAATTATTATATAACGAGCCCAGTAAAGTAAAATTATCTCAAGAGGTTTTTTCAGAACTGTCACTAAAGTGTCGCACGAATCAGATGACGACAGTTAGATCATTTGCTAAAATGATGTATTAATTCACTAACGTTCTTACAACAACAATTGTAATCTAGATCAGTGCTAGATTTATATTTTAGACTAATAGAAAAATAATAAACAAAACTGTCAAGAAATTAAAAAAAAATTAAACCTAATAACTAAGCAAATATTGAATTGAAACACTCTACATTCGCATTTACAATAACCACCCTCCAACATAAAAGAGGCCCTAGAGGTTGTTGGGTTCGATTCCCACTCGAATAAACGGGAATGAATTATTATTTATTAGTCTTTCATTTCTTTCCTCTGATAACAAGGCACCTCGAAAATTCAACGGAAAGTGGAGAGCAGAGGTGGCTGGCTACCCTGTTATATACAGAACACAGCATAAAGCTAAAAAAAATCCTAACGCATTATATTTATAATATTATCTACACTTAATTATAGATATTAATCTACTACATAAATGAATACAAAAACAAACACCATTTAGGAAGTTTGATTGCACGACGCGCCGTAAAGCTAACCGGCTCTAGTTCGTTAGAACCCGGCAGCCCGAGGTAGTGAGCGATATTTTTTTATTGAATTATATAGCGCTATAAAACAAGTATTTCCACGGGTATTTTTTCTTTCAGTAAGTAAGTGTTCGTTAACGGCGCCTTAGCGTATACGTTGTGTGATGGTAATGTATGATGAAAGTATTTTTAAGTTTAAAATGGACACCTAAGACTTAATTGCTTCGTCAATCAACCATTACGGGCCGTTGTGGCGCAGCGTTTGACTGTAAACTTGACAGTTTAGGGTTCGTTCAGTCATTCTAGAAACGGAATGTCTTAACACTAGGTTCTCTATGCCTGGCTTACTATGTGTGAGATATAGAGTGAAGCGGCGAAAAAAACTAATAATAACCATGTCTGCTTTTTCAAAACATTGCGTCTTGTTATTACCCCGAGTGGGACTCAAACCCACAACCGGCACGTATAAATTCAGACGCTATGACGCTGCGCCAAGACGGCGTCAGACATTTTGTTCTTCTTTAACGAATTATAAAATAGAAAAGTTCCTTCGAGTAGACTCGAATGCACGACCATCGCGTTTACAGTTCGACACTTCTAAAACAACAATAATTAAAATTCGAACAATACAAAGGCTTTAATAATATTATTTAATAATATAAAATAAACAAAAAGCATACAATAAAAGGTCGAGGCGTCCCTGATAAAGTCGTTAAACACAACGCCATTGATGCAGCAGTTTCAATATTTTAATTGATTAACGAAAAACAATTACGATTTAAATGGCCGATGTTAAACGAGTTACAAAGTAAAATTTTAAATTATTTTTAAACTATAAAAAAACACTATTTGTATACGATTAATTTTAGTAAATAGTTAATTATTGACTTGGTAATACAGCGTTCCCATGGTCCATGGGCCTAGATGGTATTTTGTACTTTTGATTTAAGGACAGGCTGAACACATCGTGGGTTTGACCCCCTAATTCAAAATATTATTTCTTATCCAACTATTATCAAAATATTATAGAAAAATAACGGGTAATTTAACCATATCAATTCCAAGTACATAAGCTCATATATTTTTTTAAGGAAATCTAATCAAATTCTAAAATAAAAAATGTGAGGTACCGATTCCGATATAAATATAGCACAAAAACTTAGCTATTTTGTCACAGAAAATACATTTTAAATATAATTGCATGCATAGTACCTACCTATGCACCAAGAATAGATATTAATAAATTTTCCAAATGAATCGCTTAAAATACAAAAAAAGAATAAGTAAACCCAAACGTAACGCATAGTGTACACAGCTAATTACGCTAGAAGATGAAAACCGTAACTGAGCGGGTTAAAATACGAATATATCCCATACATCAAAGCTCGTCAATTTCGCGGGGAAACGACAACGTCGCACGGCCCGGTGGAGCAGAGAAACGGTTATATACACTTACCTAAGAATGCTAACTCCAGCTTTCGATCAGAATCTAAAATACGATTAGATTTGTGGTTAAAGGATTTTAGGTGTTAGCTTAACATCGAAATAATACTAACATATAAAGACCTAGCGATGCACTCGCAAATTCGCCCGCTTGAATTACACACAATTATTGATTTACTAATATGAATTACCTTTTTTTTATTTATAACCCAATAGAAATAAAATAAGTTTAACAAAATAAATCAATGTAGGCTGCATTTAAATAGGTTAAGGTTATATATCTTCCATGTGCAGCAAGCCAATCAATTAAATTTCTATGATATAGGTACATTGATTGGTGATACAAAAAATACAATATGAAAGACAGTTGTAATAAGTTTCTCTCATATATTTTGCAATAAAAAAAGAACAATCTATTACATAATAAAAAAGTAAGAATAGCTCAGCAATTAAATCAATATTTAATAATTTAAAAAATATAGAATAAAATTTCATTGTTCTGTAATAGTTGTCAAATTTGACACCTGTCAAAATGTTTGACACTTATGTCCGGCTAGTTCAACACAAAGAGCGGTTCGATATAGATCATTTTTGACACGGCCCACATAATAGTTTTTATGAATTCACAGAACTCGTGTATTTTTAGGCTACGAACATGGTGTACACTTTTTATTTAGTGTAGCTGAGAAAATTGGGGGCTCAGATTAAGTACAGCGTTGAGTTTCGCCATTTAACGCGAAATGTCTACAAAATATGTATCTCTTAAGAATAGGTTCCCTCTGCCTGTCCGGTCGTGATTAAGTATCGTGTTTTAGTATTTTCATACAAAATAACATTTAACATAAATATATGAAGAATCTTGCTCTTCACGTGGCTATTAAAAGAAAATAAAGATAAGCAAATCATTAATTATTATTGCCGAAATCGAGCAAATAACATGAGATAAATCAACCTTCGTTTTTCATTCACTATCATAATAGTAACATTCCATTAAAGATGTCTTCGAAAGACTCGGAAAGACTTTGATACACGGAGGTTGTGAGTTCGATTCTCACATGGTGAAATGAGTTCGTTTTCATTTCCCCTTTTAGTCACAAGGCAAAGCGCGGCGTTCAAATCCGCCGTCATAGTATTAAAACAATAGGTTTCCTCTGCCTACCCTGCGCCACATAGCATAAAACTAAAAAAAATCTTTGTAAGAATGAGCAATAATACTATCCATTATTAACATTACACAAGCAAATAACACTAAATAAAAAAAAACATTTAAAAACTAAAAGGCCAATAAACAAGTTGAAACAAACCTAGTTAACTTCCTACAAAACGGCGTGAACCCTATTTATTTTTCTTAACAGATAAAGTTAAATATACCGTAGTATCTTTAAAATGTCTGAAACAGCAAGTTAAAAATTACTGGTATGTGTTGGAATGCTGGAAGGCAATTAAGGGACCTCGCGCACTCGACGGAACCGAAAAAAGTTAGGAATGAGATCATTTATCAAGACTAAAAGTTATTTAATTGTGCGATTTCAACAAAGTAAGGTAGTTTAAAATATTAAAATAAATTTTGTTCTAAGTCACAAACTACAAAGGTAATGGAAACAGTATCACATTTAATCTTTACATACAAAGAATAAATTACTTTAATAACGCGCATATTTAGGAACTAATTCAGGAATTGACCGCATATACCAGAGAGTGTCTAAATATTAAGTTATGTATAGACACTCCTTCCCCCACGCAACATCCATTTTTAACCGACTTCTGTAAGAAAAGGAGGTAACGCTACAACAACCTTACTACAATATCAAATTACTAAGCCTGTTTGTTTGACTTGGCACCGACTTCAAATTTATAAAATCTTTGTATAATTATTTTTCAGTTTTTAGTTCGTTGTTAGAAGTCGGTTTTTCTTTTTGTTAAAAATTAATTTATAGAGACATCTTGTACCGGCACTATCAAACCCAACGTGCAGCGTAGAAATACAAACAATATAATGAATTATCACTATTTCGAATGTCGATGACTAAATGAATGTACAGCTGTTCATTATACCACATGGTGACGTCACACGACTACTATAAATAATTTAACATATTATTATGTTTTTAATATTTATAATAGTTATTCCTCATTTAAGAAAGAAACACACTTTTTACACTTTTCTGAAATAAGTACAGTAGAACACTCAGAATATCATTTTTCCAGATAGAAAACAGCAAGCTGAGAGGAACGAAGTCAAGCGAGGAGGTAACTCTGATAAGGATTATTTCCGCCACTGTTAATTGGTTCGTTAATTAGTTTTACTATGAGTAAATAACGGTTCTTATATTTGTTGTGTAGAACACGTTTGCTTCGAGTGTATTCCTTCTTTTAATTAATTCAATAAATTATATAAAAGAAACTATTTCTGATTAAAATTACACAGACACGTAACACGACTGTAAACACGACAGTTATGGGTTCAATTCTCAATCGGGGGAATTAATTATTTTCATTTTCTCGTTCTGGTAACAAGATGAAGCGTGGCAGCATTGACTTGTGCCATTCAATACGAAATGTCTCAAATATTTTGCAAAATAAAGTAGAGAGTACGTGACACTAAGTTGCCTTTGACTACTCGTGTTGTATTATATGCGAAGTATAGCGTGAAAGCTACTGTTTTTTTTATATAAAAACACATTTTTATACATATGTACCGGATCCATATAGGAATATCTGAAAGGCACGTTAAAAACATATTACTTAAAATTCGTAGATTTTTCAATTTCAACTGTAGTAGTTTAAAATGTCAATAACTGAACTGCTCTGAACTTCACAAGATTTACTTTATAAAGTAAGGGTAAGAAACTTCTTTTAATAATAAGAAACTTGATTTAAATTGCAAACGATAAGTAACTATCAAATGATAATACTCCGTGCACATTGCACAAGAATGTAACTGTAAATGCGGCTGTTAAGGGTTCGACGACTCTTGCTCGGAGATATGAATTATTTAATATTTTCATGTCATGAAAGTGATAACAAGGCAAAACTCTCAAGACAACGCGAATAATAGCTTGTCCTGACAATTTGTTTCTTCTGTCATATGGGAAAGAGCGTAAAGACGATTTTGGATTTAAATAAACAATTAGTCTAAAATTCTTGGCAATTCGTACACACGATCGTTCTGCTTTGCAAATATAAAAACGAAAAAATAACGAGAACTCTGATTTATGTCCATTTTTATACACCATAAAGCTTCACAATTTTTTATTACTATTAAGGCCAGTGTTGCCAGCATTTATGCTAAATACAACTTTATGTTAAATAAACCCTTTATATATGTACCATTTCTAAATATACACAGTTTAGTGTACTACTTGGTAAGTGATCTCAAAATTATTTATTACATCGTATTAACTCCGTAGCTATTTCATCACAACAAGGTAAGGCATCCTCACGTCGTCGCGCCGTTCAAATAACGCTATGCGTTAAGAGCAAAGAGCTTACGTGGAGCCACTGAACAAGAGAAAGAGAATAAATATAAAATAATATTTTTATGTCTTCTTCTTGCCTAGCGTTGTACTACAAATTCGCGCCACTGCTACATAAATTCTTTTCTTTTTAACACGCTTTTTATTATTTATGTTTTAAAAGTGCTATTAACGAAACTAATTTTAAACGTTATTATTATGCTGTAAAGCACTACCATAAAAAATACTTTGCAAAAATATAATAAAACCTTTTTCAACGTCTACAAGTAACTCTTAACCCATTTACAAATTTCTTACTGCACTCATAGGCGATAATGACATGCCTGAACGTAATAAAGCACCCTACGAGCATGCTCATATAATTATTAGAACTTACACACGTAGCTGCGACTAATAGTCCTTAAAGTGATTTATAGATGTAATTCCTCGTGTACGACTTGAAGAAAGCTAACAACTACATGATTGGGTAAAAATATATCTTCTGCTTTAAGTGCTGCGGTCGATAGCCTGTAATGTCGAAATGGGACAACGTCTGACTGTAAATGAGATGGGTGTTGATCCGATCCCCATTCGGGGGAACAATACGATGTTTTTATAGTAAATTAGTCATTATATAAGTTAATTTTTTAAAATGTTGGAATATCTAATGTAAAGTAATGAAAATAAATCTACTAACAAAAGGCACGGGACATGTATATGTAATTAAAGATCCCACTCACTCTCCCGTATATTTACATAGTTTCTTATACGCATTTTAAGTCACAGTAAAAGCAAAAATAATATACTGTAAAATATTTTAAAACAACACAACAAATCATTGGCACCTGAATATTTCGAAGGGTTTCATTTGAGCATCGCTAATTTTTTACGCAGCAGAATTGCTTTCTTCCAACTCCAGCCTTATAATGGTGTTTTGGGAGATCAAGTTTAGTACGTATAGCGATTTTATATTAAACTAGAGCGTGAACCCATGCGTGTCGTCGCCCGCTTAAAGTTGTTGTTAAAATATATAAAATTTTAAAACAAATTACAGCCTATGTGTTATTTTGTTGTATCAGGTATATTAGTGTAAGCTTTTACCTAAATTTGTTCTGTAGTTTTTGTGAAAAGCTAAACAAACATCTATTTATTGTAGTAGGATTAGCTTTTACCTGCTGCTTCCTTCAAATGAAACGACAACCTCAACGACATACTCATACATAATGATTCCCGTTCATGCTACCCTGATAATGGAAATAAAAATTATCAACTATATTCAAATCTCAGATAAAAAACATACTAGCTATGAGTCGCATGCACCCGCTACCGCCTACAAGTTATATGCAAAAACATCATTATTTAACAGTTTCGCGGTTTTCTTGTCGCACTCTGTTCCAGCCCGGGCTTTAATTAAACCCATTTCTTTGGGTGCCCGACTACAATTTTTCTTTCTATAAAATTTACCTAGTCGTTGCGGCCACGTAATTAAACGCCGATATAAGAATTTATTTTGTATTGAAAGTGGAAGTTGTTTGAAAAATCAACAAGTTTCCTTTATATGTATTTCACTACAAGCTGAAACATGCACGTGACATACTAACTAATTGGCACAAATACTTTGTACAGTACAAGTACTAACTTTCTTGATATTAGGAGTTTTTTTTTGCATTTTCATGCTAAAAAATTACAAATTGAAAACTATAAATATTAAAAATATAAATTAAGCCCCACTGATCTCTAAGCCTTATTGTACAAAAATATCTTGAGTTTCTTATCGATTCACTAAAAAAACATAGCATAAAAATAATAATAATTAATTAAAGCAGAGCTTGTTGTTTCAATTCATCGTCTTAGTTATTTCGGTGAATGCTTTCTTTCGTTCCAATAGACAAAGTAATTGGTTAAAAATCAGTTACTCAATGTCGATACCGACTGAATTTTTTCGAAGGGATATCTCCATTGAAAGTCATCGCAATTAAATACGTTTTAATAAGAGCTCTGACGTCTTTGGAAACACAATTTCTGGAAATAAACTTGCTACTACATTACCTACATAAAAAAACCATTACCTACATATTTCTTTACTAATAGTTGTACTTTTTTTCAAAGAAAGTACAACTATTAGTAAAGAAATATGCGTCATAATCGTTAGTTCGTTTACCCGTGTCATGTGTCTGGTACAACGCGCACAGTAACACGCTGCCAACGAGGTGCCGTCAAACAGTTATGTCAATCAGTACATTTAATTACCGCATATTTTCTTGTTGCTACCGTATTATTCATTTTGTACCAAGTCCTCTTCAGTTCTTTTTTATGTTTTTGTGTGTATTTTGTTTTAACATGGCATAATTATTTAATAATAGATAGAATTTTGAAAATTCGGGTTAGGTAGGCCAGTCTTAAGGACCTCTTCTAATCGAACCCACAAACATCAACCAACCAAGGTTTACTGCGCCACAAGGGTCAAAACGCAAACAGTTGAATATGGAATATGAAAAAGATTAAAATTACTAATCTTAACTTAATTTATTAAGCAGAAGTGTAACAAAGCGTTTGCAAATTAAAACTCTAATATAGGGCGCGACATTACGTAGCGTAGGTCTATTTATTATAAACCCTTTTGTCGTGACACAGGTATTTCGTAGCAATTTGTTAATTTTGCATGCAATTAAAAGAAGCACTAAATCATAAATATTCGAGAAGCGTTTATAATACTTAAAGTATGTAATTTAAATGTTATTATTAAAATTAAATTACTCAAATTTTAAACGATAATAATTTTTATTCTTTAAGTTGTCATCACAGCCGACAAGAACCAACGTGAAATCGTGAAAAACGGAAATACTTTTCATTTAAAAATTGTAAATCTATGTTAAGATTGAAAGCTTTAGCAAGCAATTTGATGCATATAATTAAGTAAAATCAGGGCAAAAATAAAGAGGCCTATATGCAAATTTTAAACAACATTTTCCTAGAAAACTGTATGACTCGAAAAGGCGAAACTACCAAAAATAGTTATTGTAGGAAAACATTGCGTAAGTAAAGCAACTTATGGCAGTCTACATTTAGAGGTCCTATAAACTACGCAAGGGATATTCGGGATATTCTAATGCAACTTTCACTAATTCCCCGAGTAGAAATTGAACCTGCAACCGTCACCGTCGCCTCAAAGTTAAGTAATAAAAGCTAAATTAGAGGGTTATTTTTTAACATAGAAACAATACAAGCATTTCAGTCGGTCCACATTGAGATTCAGGTCACAGAACGCTTTACATTACGCTTTTGGCTGTCTAATACTACTTTGTTTTGACGCAAATGACGATTGAGAGACGAATTTATAAGAATATCTCTTTTTGGAGTGACCATAAATTGCACTTAAGTAGTCTGTTTGAGTTTTTTTTATAGTATAATTTCTTTTAAATGTGTTGAACCAACAATATTTTTTAATTTAACAACGAAAACCCTTTTCCTCTATATTATTGTTATTATTTTCAAGCATGTTAGTTTTTTTCTTATTTACTTTAAACCTAAGTCTTAATTTTGGCCAAGCGAGTATTTATAAGGAGAGGAAAGGACTTAGGTTTAAAGTATATATGAAAATATGTAAATATATATATAAAAATATTTATTAATGAATTATACGCGGGTGCGCAGATACTATCTCTACGATAGTTGTAAATTTGATTCTACTTAAGACTCATATGAATTTTTACTTTTTAATTACAGAAAAAAGCTTGTAATCGTATGCTTGACATTTTCTTGAATCAGATGGGATGTTTTGAATATTAAGTAACATACGATAAAAATAAACAAAATAAGCTTAGTAACTTTCATAATGTAATTTTGTAACAGTGTCTATAAAATATTATTGCACAATCCATCATAGCAAGAACATAATTTAATTTTTCTAAAAGCTTTCACGAGTCACTTGTCTCTTCCTTTATAATTACGATAATCGCATCATTAGAAAAATCGATGTTTTAAATATTTCACTGTAATATTATGGTCACCCTCTTCAAGGTGGCGTCATTTAATAAAGACGCGGACGATATCGTTAGATAGATTTTCCTTTTTTTTTAATTTAGAATATTTAAAGAAATAAAAAGAAAAGTGATAATTTTCTTTATGAAACAACAAAATGAGAAGAACAAACTATCTCATATAATTAGTTGTTTGAGCTTCACAAAATCGGTACCAATATGAGACATGATAGTAGATTTCGTCAATGAAAAGATAGTAATAACTCTATTACTGTAACGTACGTATGTAAAATAATAAATAGATATTAGTATAAGTCTTTAATAGATAGTATGGTGTACTTTAATAACGTGATAAAATATTTATAGTTTTGGAAACATTTACCTTTTTTTCTGTAAATAATCATGTAAATAATGTAAAACCTATACTAATGTGTAAAGCTAAAATGTTCGTTGTTTCAAACGCGCTAATCTCAGAAACTACTGGTTCGAATATAAAAAATATTTTTTATTGCCATAGTCTATCATTAATCATTACGTTAATCGTTTTAATGTAATCCACAGTACGCGCGATCAGAGTCCATATACAACTCTTATATTTTCATTTGACCATGCGAGTAAGTGATAAATTTAAAGATAATACACAAAAATTACCAATAATTTATAAAATTACTTATTTTACAAATAAGTCTCGTCAGTTATAAAAGGTAAGTAGTTCCCAAAGTTTGTTCGATTGTTGGCCAGCACGTCAAAATGTCATCTTCACCAACATGGCGCCGCTAATACACGAGAATCAATGCCAAGAATCTTTGACGAGATCGTTCAATTACGTTTGGTTTCTTAATAAATTAGTTAGATCACATTATTGCATAGGAAGTAATAGGTTATAAAATTTCATTACATACATAAAGGCTTTTAAAATATCTATAGATACATAAGGAAAAGATAGTCAAAATATACTATTACCACTCCGCTATTATAGAAAATCTATGTTGCGTGGATAAAAGCTTTAAGGTTTTTTTTTTATCTTCCGGTAATGGACACATTTTCGGCCTAGTTTTCGAGACACGGCCGGCTGTGCTACAACTTAAGCTAAATTTTAAATGATAAATACATGTGAAACTTTTAAGCTAAACGACGGTCATCTCATACATAAATAATATACAATTTAATAAATACTAAATACTCCCGTAACTTACATACCACCATGATTCAGCAACTTACCTGGTGAAAAAAGAAGACACAAATAAATAATCATAATATTAATATAAATGATGGCGACGGACTAATATAATATCAATTTACTCTTCGCCAAATTAATAAAAAATATAACTTAAACTATAAAATAATCTTTTCAAGCAAAACAGAATCATAAAATTGCATCAATTACTGTGCTACGTACATGCATTTAATGAATTAAACACGTGGTTAGAGCAGTGTGGTCTAATAAAATTATATGAGATATGCGCGACGATTTATACTTCTAAAACTATCTTTCACATATGGTGATAAAAAGATACTTAAACAACGCCTTATGATCGCTATTTAAAATAAGGTTGTCAAATATTGTGGCAATAATTATGAGATCTATAAAAAATATTGTATTAATTATTTTATTAGCTTCAGGAATCGCCGTTCTCGGTGTTTTTAGGTAGTAAAACAGTGTAACGACATTCCACTTTTAGTTACAACTTCGTCTGAGGTCAAACGAAAATAACTACGAGCTAACAATATAAATAAGTAATAACTAAGCGTATGACACATTATAAATATACGAGGACCACAGGACTTCCTTAATAAATGTACTTTCCAACAATGTAAAATGAAATTTCAATTTCCTGATATAACAACAAAATCAACAATTCTATAATATTAGTATAGATTAATTACAATTTTACTCTTAAAATATAAAACAAATAATAATTTACCCATTTTATTTTTTTAAAAAAATCATACGTAGGCCCAATCATTGGCCACTACACATTATTTCGGTCGATTACAAACTGGAGTAAGAATAGAAACATTTTATAGCCTATAAAGCCCGTAGTACGCTTATTCAAATCGGTATAATTCCGTAAGCTCATAGTATTTTATTACTAGCAGCACTCTTAGTAGGGGATATAATCGGTTGGCTTAGTTTAAGATGTTTCAATTAGTTCAGGTTTGATATTTCATTCATTATAAGAGTGGGTGGACTGCTGTAAATGATTAGTAAAATGAAAGTCAAAATGCTATTATATTGATAGAAACAAGAATTAAGATGCAGTTGGGATATGATATACTAAATATTTTATTTAGTTTCACGCTATATCCCCCACATAGCAGGGTTAGTGAGAAGGAAACTACACCTAGTGTTTAAACGCTATATTGCCCATTAAGACACCTCTGTTCCACGATGTGGAAACCATGATAATTACTATTAAAAGGGAGTATATTTTTTAATATCGACTATTTTTTTTTTCATAATTTGCTATCGAATATTATTAAAAATATATATTTTCAATAATACACGAGGCAGGTAAGATCGAAGAAAGATGGCGTTGAAAGTTGAATATATCTACTTCAGAAATTGAATTAAAATGTTGAAAAAGCACCTGAATATTATATAGACTGAAGTCAAAATGGAGTATAGAGGTATTTGAGAAATTGAAAAGCTTGAAATAAGATAAAATTTCTGAAAAGATACATTGATAATAAATGTTTGCCTCTGAATATATTATACTTACAGTTGTATAGAATGCAAATAAGATAGTCTTTTACTTCGCTCAAATATTTCTTTTACATTAGCAAGATATTTTTTGAAGATCATAATATAATTTAAAAATATTTAAAGTTTTAAGTGTTTGAGAAAACATTCGTGATGCAGTTCTGTAGAACTGATATTTAAATAAAAATCTAAATGTTTACTAATATATTATTATTTTTTTAGCTTCACGCTGTATCCCGCACATAAGGGGGTAGGCAGAGAGAACCTAGTGTTAAGAAATTTCTTGAGGCATTGCGCGTTGAAAAGGTACATATTGTTTCTTCAATATACATAAGAGGCATTGTATTCACGCAAAACACATCGATATAAAAGAGGTAAAAAAATAAGTTATATTGAACTACTATTATTCCGGTTCTACAAAATTGAGATATGCGATTATAAAAGAAACGACAACACACCACTTCCTTTTTAACAGAGTTGGATAATAAACACGACTAGATCCGTGTCGTCTTTTTATTGGACTATAAAAATTAATTACACATAAAGGTCTTTGTAAGACATAAAAACAAGTAAAGTAACAAGGCATTAACGTTACACCGTTGCATTAATACCTACAATAAATATAATACCAATTATAATTGACTACTTAGCTAAATTATAGTAGTGGGTTCAAATCTGTACCGTAGAAATTGTATTCAAAACATCATGTCTGCTCTAACTAATTTATAAAACTGAAGAGTTTGTTTGGTTGATTTCTCAGGAACTATCGGTACGACTTGAAAAAATCGTTTGTTTTAGATAGTACATTCATATTGAGGAAGGCTATGGGATATACAACTTCAAGTCAATGGATTCGATGTGGTCATATGTCTTACACAGCTATTAGTTATTATAATTTGTATAATTTATTTTTGTAGTCAGTAAAAATCTAGTGTCAAGGCACTCAGTCCATCGCTTTTCATCGTAACGTCTATTCCAAATTGAGTGGCGTAACCCAGTAGTGTAATACCGCGTGAAACAGAACATCTATTTATATAGCAACATACTACATTTGCAGCTTTTTTAGTACTTAGAAGAAGTTTAATTATATAGCGTCGTATGTATTCATCACGTTCATAAGAGAGGCATCCAGATCGATAACTCCTACACCACCTAAGGTCGAGGCAATTTGTTGTGCCTGCAATGTGAAGATACGAGTCGCTATAAGGACCGGTATTACGTACTTGGAAAATAATAACAAGAACAGAATATATTTAGATAATTCATACACCACTATCTTAACTAGCGCAGAGTTTCTTATATGTGTTTAACTTGTTATATTTATCGATAACAATTATTATTAATAAGTATCTCTAATGACTTGGTATAAACACTGTACCTGTATACTTTAATTTCATTACTGGCACTGTATGTAACTAAATTGCATAAAAGGCGGTATTTATTTATTGTATACTAGAAAAACTAATAATATACTGGTACGGTAGCTAGGAAATATTATTAAAATATTATTATTAAAGATATTATATCCTCTTAGACACATTTATAAATAGATTAACAGTCACAATTAATTATTCAGAGAAATGATATAGAATAATAACGTAGAGAATTAACTAAGAGACCATTATATTTTTAATTCCCTATACAGATAATATATATGTAAAACCTATAGTCAACACAATAAATAGTCATCAATGATTACAAAATTGTCATTTTCCTAGTCCTAATAATTACAAAAAAGCAGAATGACGTATCAATAGATTCTCTAGCATCATTTATAACTTGCAACCAAAAAAAAAGTTCACACATTTCACAAAACTGTGACACTCCCCTTGGTCTAGCAACGTTAATACTAAATACGATAACCGACACCGATACGGAAACAAACACTGATAACTAATAAGACGGCTCTTAATGCGAACAGTAGCTACGATAGAGCGGATCGTTAAGTTGCCCATTAATATTGATAGTGGAGAAGGAACAGAACAGAATATATATGTATGTTCAATAATATTATCTTTTGTGTTAAGAATTTCATATTGGATATTTCCAACCTTAACCTTTGTTACAAAGCGATGTTGAAAAGTCGGGAATGCATGTTGCTGAATATAGCGAAGTCACGTTTATTTTAATGTTAACGCTATCAAATAATGTTTATTTTCCTTTGAGATAAATGAAAAGAATGGAGCATACGGAGAGTAAGAAATGTAGGCAGTATGGCAGGTTTTTGTTAGTCTCCTTCTCTCTATTTCTGATAAAATAATAGCTGTAAAAGTAGAATAGTTCCTAAGTTAGGTCCAAAAAAAATCTTCAGTTCTATGACATTAATAAAGATAAATGTCATATATCCCTTATCAAACTAAATAAAGTATCTATAGAAACAACTAAATTTTCAAATACGAAACTACATTTTAAATATTAATAAACATAAGCTTAAAAATAAAGGCAAAATCTAACAATTTAAGGTACACAAAACAAATTTCACAGAAATAATTTATTGAAACTATGTAAATGGTCTACAGATAATCTCAACAAAGTTACACTATAGGAATGTTAGATATTAGTAAAGTTTGAATCTGTAGAGTTAACGCCTTTATTATGTAAATAACGTCACTTTGAGTGTAATGAAGCTGAGTATCTCTGGACCTATCTCAGTTAATGTTACATACCGGGAGCCAGGACTGGCCCATCTAGGGGTCTATTATATTATATAAATTGTGATGAAACCTTACCCTATTACTCTTAACACTAGGTTCCCTCTGGTTGTTTTAGTCGGTGTAAAAATTAACTATATTATAATAGTTTAGAACGTTTATTTCATATTTTATACGATAGGTACATAAACAAATATTTGAGATACTAATTAAAATTATATCATTTATAAATTAAAAAATATCAAAATTGAGTTACTTTCCAGTGAAATATTTTTAAGCTATAAACATATTTTAATACGTTTTCATTAAAAGTAAGAGTGCTTCAAGGGAAAGTTTCAATAGCTACAATACATATTACGACAGATAAAAGGCGATATTAGAGATTAATCGTAACAAATCACAAAACCTACTTTTCCCACACACAGTAAGTAACTTAAGCAAAATGACACGTAGCACAATCGATAATACTCAGGCAAAGTACATGAATATTCTAACATATTTGCTGATAGCTGCCATCTGGGGGCGCCATTCCGCGATAACCCGAAGGAAGTCCGGCGTGGATAAGAGCGAGCGCCTTAAAGTATCGCTTCAAACTGTTATGTAAAAGATCAAAGCTTATCTCTGTGGAGCATGAATTTACAAGCAGGCTTAAGGAGAACATTTGCCGATCGATTCGCATTAGATACGATTACTAAGTCACTTGTCAAAGATGCCTTTCTAGAAAACATATGGATAAAGATTTTAAATGAAACTTTAACCGGATTTATGGCGTAAGTATAGTTAGAACCTATTATACATTTTCGGAACGTGTAATAACAGACGTTGCGGGTATTATTTTTGTAACATAGCGCTGTAACTTACATAGAAGGGTGGTAGACAGAGGGAACCTTCCCAGGCTTCCCTAATGTCAAGACACTCCGTTCCCTATTCAGACACATTTTTTTATTATATAATAAGTTTAATTGTCGTCTTATTTACATACCTTACTTAATACCTTGATACATGCCATTACCACCGTCATTAATCATTTAGACAGACTGTAGAATCGTTTTCATTATGACAATAGAAACAAAACGACGCGTATCTCCATTGTCCAAGTTACACTACGCAATATGAAAAGGGTACGTTAACGATGAAATTAATTTACCGATGTCAATATTTGTCAACGATATTTTTGCTTAGAAATAGAATACATATTATTATACAAAAGTTTCTAATTTATTGTAGTATGACAAATACTTGAACCATATACAAATACTAAGAATGAAGTTTTAGATAATGGTTTTGATCAATTTTATAGCATTGTTGGTCAATATTAAAAAGCTCTTTGAAAAAAAGCTTTATAAGCTTGAAATTTTTTGTTGTGTCACACTCCTGTATGCCGCATATATCAAGAAGGAGGGAACTTACTGTTGAGACACTCCGCTCCTAACGAATCGCCCAATTATCGAGACACTGTTGAATGGCGTACCACGACGCCGCTTTATCTTCATAAGATACAAATTAATAACCCCGCAAGGGGATTTAACCCACATCTATCGTGTTTACAAGCAAATGAAGTGTCTGAGCCACGACGGACTTTTAAATATAAAGTAAAGTTATTCATAATATGTAACGTAATAGTTTACTATTAGTTTATTATATTTTCCCCTTTATGGATTTTTCATTAAAAACCCACATTATCAAATACAGAGCTGGAAATGCGGTCAAAATGAAACTAATTTGAGAAAATTAAGTTGTTAACGAAATTATAGTTCTATTTATTTAAATTTTACTCGCAATATTACAAATTCAATTACTTATAGTAAATGGAAATTCGGAGCAAATTGGTGTAAAATGGTTATATTTAATATTCATAGATTTAAAAGGCAGATGTTTTGTAAGAGTGCGATGTAATAGGAAAATCTATTTAGAGGATTACTAAGAAATTCAAAAGATAACTTCTAAAGACTTATTTTTAATATTATATCTTTTATTTAAATGTATATATTTATATATTTTAAGCGTGAAGTCAAGATTATCCACATAATAGTCCTAGTGACACAAACCAAAAACAAAGTGATTTCTCACACTTCCATACATCACTATATCAAATGAAAATACCTGATAAAGAAAATGTATCACAAAGACCACCTGCGTCGCGATTCAATAAAACAATTGCTTAAGCCTTTTCACAGGCCGCAGAGAAAAAAAATTACATAAAGAAACGAATAGAAATATTTATACCGCAAACTCAGCGAGGCGAAAGCTTTTTCTAAATCCTTGGTTAAATTTACTTTGACGCGTTTTTCTTTGATCTTTTGCAATAAATTGTAGGGGGGAGAGCTATTATACAAAATACACCATATCATATTTTCACTTTGCTGTTGCTACTAGTTTGTTTTCATACTGTGATTTTTTTTAGCTTCACGCTTTATACCGTAAACATCAATCGAAACTAAACGCTGAGCCTTGTCTTCTTACTAAAATGACAAAATGAAAGTAACTCACAACTGTTGCTTACAATTGTGCGTTTACGATGCGCCAATGGCCTGAATATTTAAGTAATATTTTATAAATATTTTTCAAAATTAGATGGTAGATGATAGAGATAGATTGTTTTAAGTGACTAAGATTAATAAAAAGGAGTGCAACTTTTTTATATTATTTATTATACAAAATCATAACTAAAATATTTCATTTTGTTACAAAAGAGCATTAACAAATATCAATATATAAAGAATAACTATCTCAGATAAACGTAAATATATAGTAATGTAACAAGTTTATTATCTAACAATAAAAACGTTTTGCCATCTGGAAGCCCAACAATACGTTGCGAATTGAACAATATCGATAACTTGGAAGATAAATGTTAGAAAATTGATGATAATACACTGTACTTTGTGGCTTCGTATATATTATCTGTTTTATTATTATACGTATTTATTCAAAGAAAGTCGGGGATAAGCTGAGTCGTTAAAAACGCGTTGATATTAAGTTCGATTCACGCTCACGGAAATATGTTTGAAATATTTTAGTTCATCTGGCCTGAATATGACATGAAATATAAGGAACTAGGCATAAGAATAAAGACTTGAAGGGAACTCGGTGTTATGACACTTCGTTCCCTACGCACCGGTCATTTTTAGAAACAGTGTTGAGTGGTGGTACTCAACGTGGGGCTTTATCTTATTACCGGATCCACGATGTAAAAATTAGGAGAATTTCAGAATAAAATTCATATAAAAAAATATTCAGAATAAAAATCACATAAAAAATATGAAAGTGCACATAAAAGAGTCTTGATATATCTCTATATATATAAAGGTATTTTTAACATGTAATGCTTCTGCTATCTCCGGTTTTTACAGACCCTCGAGGATTCTTTAAACTTACAAAAGAAGTTGAATGCAAAGCAAAGTAAAACAAATAAACATAAAAGAAAATCGATGTTTCTCTATTTATAGATAAGATTCTACTATTAATGTTCGTGAAGGTAATCTAAAAGTATATTTAGTAATTTATATTTATAAAAGGACTTTTCCTCACTGACCGAGGTAAGACGCACGCACAGCTGTAACCGCTGATGGTAGACACGTGAAATTTGGACAGATGTTTACTTTCGTAATCTTATCTCCTAATATCAATCAATCTTATCCACTAAAAAGGGATTTTGAAAAATTTTAACTCTAAAGGGGTGAAATAGGGGTTAAAAGTTTGTATGGAAAAAAATTTAATCGGCACCGATTTTTATAAAATTTTTACATTTAGATTTTTAAAAGTATTTAATTGAACACGTGTTTCATTGTTTCCTGGAATTCTCCCCCTAAGGGTGCATATAAGGGATTGAAAGTTTGTATAGATCTTTTTTTTAAATCAGCACTAATTTTTATAAAATTTGAAATTAAGACTCTAAAACATATTTAATTGAACACATGTTTCGTGGTTTATTTTAATAAGGGGTTGAAAGTTTGTATGGAAAAATCTTTAAATCGCCACTGATTTTTATAAGATTTGAAATTGAGACTCTTAAATATATTTCATTGAAGAAGTGTTTCATAGTTGATTAGAATTCACCCCTAAGGGTACAAATACGCATGCGAAGCTGCGCGCGTCCGCTAGTAAATATATAAAAAGAAATGTTAAAAGACTTATAAAAAAAATTACCAATATCAAAAAACAGATAGCCTCTACTTATTGACAAGTATCAGCAAAACCTAATGAGCAATGTTATGCATTTATATTACGTGAATAGCTACAAGGTTCGATCACCGGTCGAGCAAATATCGGAAATAGACCTATTATAAAGAGACGTGCGTATTGAAGATTAGCGACAATATAAAAATGGGGATTCGTATAATGACGGCTATGTCATTGTGCGATTCGCTTCAGCCACTGTTGCTGCCTTTTGTGCATTTATTTATATTTTGATATACCTATATCTGTTTCTCATAAGCCACTCCGTTCTTGTTTTTCGTCAAGATGAATTAAAAGATAAAATTATGGCTCTTCTTTACAAGGTTATATTTGACTTGCCGTATTAGTGTGTGTTGGTGTATGAGAAATTCTGCAAGCTGAGATTTTGGATTACGCCTTCAATTCTTATGACAATTAACTTTTTCTGTTGTCTGTTGTGTTGTCTGGTTACAGTCACTTTTTGTGCCCTGGCACGCAAACTGTGCCACGACTGACCTCAATAAAATGGCTTGATTTGTCAAATACAATACATCATAAAACAACACCTAGAAAACTCGTTTTTAAAAAGATTTTAAATATACTACAGACATTATTTAACTCCGTAACATACGAACAATTCAATACTTACAATCTACAAATTAGAATTTTTCTATCGCTGTATGTTTTTTTTTAAAAAGAATACATAAATATATATAAACATAAGTTGTGCTTAAAAACAAATAAGAAAAAAAAGCTCGTAAATATTAAAAGAAAGTCAACGTCACTAGTGATATAATATATGTGTGATGATATGCGTTGACACGAACTTTCCAGACTAGGTGATGGTTAAGGTGACCATATCGAGTCATATAAAATGTATGAAATACATAAAAAAGCTGGAATAATGTGTAATTTGTGCCTGGGTAATTTGTGTTAAGATATTATTAACGCATATTCACTCAAATAAATGCACAAAATGCTCTTAGTTTTACGACGATAATTTGAAAAGTAAACTATAAAAAAACTATTCTTCTTCTACCACTATTTAAAAACATGCTATATGTGTGATTCTTTTATTTTACATAAACAAATAACACATAAAAAAATATTTTTTAGCTTATGATCCGAAACTTTTTCCCATCATAGTCAGCCTATAAAGGCGCGAAGTTTTCCCGATGACAAATTGCCAAATCAGTCAAGCGTGAGCACGAAGTGTATCGACATCTAATGTATTACTTTAGGTTTTTACACGTTTATAACTAAGAATAAGTAAATCTATTTATATAACAAGATATACTGAATATACAGGGTGGAAGAGGCAGCGCTTCTTTTACTGAAACTACATGTGGGGTAAAATATTTCAAGCCCGGAGCTAAAGAAATTAATCAAGATGCCTCAACAGTTTGGACGTAGAATTTTTTCTCCATACCTGTATTTCGTGTGACGCACACACACATACTACTAAGCGTTGCCAAGGTTCTACTTTTCATTCGTCAAAACATAACCGAACGAGAAAGAACGATATCTCGTGTTTTTTTTCACCCAATTACCTATTTATTATAATAAATCTAAAAAACGTTCAAAGCTCTTATTAAAATAGTTTAATAAAATCCTACTTTAAGTCAATTTTGATAAATGATCACCTTTATTTTTAAATTATTTAGAAATAATGTATGGTTATTGAACCACCCACAAAATTATATTCAAAATTTTTAACACATAAAATGATATTAACTACGATAGATAGATAGATACTTACATTTAACATTAATTTTACATCGTCGTTGTCGCATTCTCCTTTGACTACCACTAATCTTTACATCATGAGTAATATTAAAAACACAACATTTGTTTGGAATGTCTTAAAAGAATGTATGTTTTGATAGTAAACTCAAATACTAACACAGAATAGTTCCACATTTGAGAAAAATACTCAGTAATCACATCATCACGATCACGAAACATTCATCACGATTTTATAAATCCGATTAATGATAAATTTAATACTAAACAACATCCAAATAATTTAAAACACTTATTAATTATTCAACGTCTTAAGTCGAACAAAATAAATGTAAATACCACAGAACTTAGCCGTTCCGCGGCTAAGTTCTGTTCTTACACAGATAATTAAAAACATTGTAATAGTTGCCATAAACTAAAATACTTATCAAACATACTATTAAATTTTTTATTAAGATTTTCGTTATTATTTATATTTGTATAATTATTTTGATAGAAAATCGTATAAAAATTAAATATTAAACGAGTTTACACGAGAACCTACGAAAACTCAGTACGAAATAAATTAATATTTAGTAATTATTTGAAAATAGTAATTATAATTTTATTAATTACTTCAATATTAAATCATGCGTTTATCATAATCTACATTTATTATGAATTATAGTGTTATATTAAACAATCAATCAATATTAAAATTCAGTGCGGCGCGTGTATTCTGCGCAATAGTAGTTGGGTTGGACTATAGCTGAATGCTATTTACTAAACCATATAAATACAACGGGTTATGGGCCCAGACCACGTCGTAACAATAATAAAGAAGCTCGTCGTAGAAAATTAGAAATTAAAACAGCGTTACTTCAGGCGACGTTTCGGCGTTGGTATTGGAATTTGGAGGTTAAGTTGCTGGGAAGGAATAAAAAAGAAAAACAAGCATAAAAAAATAATCACGATGGAAGGAAACGACACAGTAATAAAACTGGAAGGAGTAAAAAAATTGGAATGCTTGGACATACCTACGCTAGTTGCTGCGACTCGATTTCTTGAATGAAGCGTGTGCGACGTTGCCGCTTTGACAGGTAAGTGTGTGCGTGCCTATGTTATACTTTACAATACGTTTTATTTTAAAACGCGAATTTTATTATTTATTTTTTTTCTGAATTATATGAGGCTTTTATAGAGTAGTTAAAACTGTGGTTTCATTAAAAGTGGTGCTGTCAATTTCACCCTGTATATACCGGATATACCGAAAAAGCATAAATGAGAAGACAATTTTATATATCCTAAATATGCGATGATATTGTAAACGCAATGGTGCAGATAGTTGCAACTACAAATAATTTCTCCGCTTTGGTAGAAAAAACGCGGCGATTCGTACCGCCATTCTATACAATTTTCTTTTTTGTTAACACTAGGTTCCCTCTGCCTACGCTGCTACACTGTTCTATTAATTTATAGATATATTTTTTGAAATTGAAAGGAAAGGCTAAAATTTATATTTTAAGTTAATTAACATCTGTCTATAAGCGATGAGGTCCCACTTCTTCAATTATGACTGATTGGTTGACTATATTTAAAGAATGATTGATTATTATTATTACAACCCCAAGAATTCGAAACCACAATCACTGAAACACATAATAAATTTACAAAATCGATTACGACTCGAGTAATATAATAATAATACTACTTAAAGTTTTGCCCCATACTGAGGTAGCTAACAACTTCCAAATTACCCTACAAAAGTAAAGAAAACAAAAACTAAATGATAATGTGACTTTTCAAAAGTCACGCGAAACTTTTTTTCATTTGGTGAAATTACCTTTGATGACTGTAGTAGTAACGTATTAATGCGTTATTATGCATTATAGCAGCTTATTTTCCAATTATAATTTAATAATTGGAAAATAATAATAATAAAGTTCTTTCTTCTTTCGTTTGTTTGTTCGTTCTTAATAAATCAAATTTATATATAACTCTAGTAAAAAAGGAAAAAATCTCAATTAGACTTTCAAAACACAATGTTTGATTGACGATTGATAATAAAAATAATATACTAATTATCGGCCGCAACTTTATTTGCGTGGACATTAAGACTTATACTATGTCCCGCAGAGGGAACCTGGAGACCTAATTTAAAGACATTCCCACCGCATTAAGACACTTCCGTTTCCCATTTTTCCCCAAATTCTAGAGGCATTGCGTGCTGAGTAGCGGAACTAAAACTAAGATGTATGTATATTGTACAATCGCATTTTCTTTCCGTCCGCGTCGCCATAGAAATTAGGAAAAAGGTATAGAGAACCTAATGATAAACACCATGTACTTTCTATTAATTTTTAGAAAATGATGTTCACGTAACAAAACACTGCACTTCGTTTAGCGGGACCTAATAAGAAAAATACTAAACTTATCTGTTTTACACGAACAAAATAAATAAAATATCCAACTTTTCACATTAAAAACACTGAAGTTTTCACGTTAAGCTGGCGATTCAGAAAGCCAGCTGAATACCAAATATTTTGGGATACTGTATAATAATATGATTCGAATTTGATTTTGCGACGGCTGGGCTAAAGTATTTTAGGTTAGAGATAGCCATTGCAGAACTTTTGTGTGCAAGTAATGTTAAACTACTTAAAATATGTTTTTCAGTTTAGTACCTACTATATTTAGGTATGTATTTTTTATGTGATATAGCGCTGTTATTATGATTGTTATTGGAACTAAAACAAGGGGATTGAAAAGTAACTCCTCCGAGTGGAAAGTCAGACGCTTTGTTACTATGGACTTAAGTAACGTATTCGATTCAAACACAACATACTTTAAATTTAAACAACATATAGACAGTATTTACTTGCGCTCAATATGTGGAAATCTTAAATCCACTGAAGCATTCATATTTTCATTGAAGTAACCTCGCAATTTGTTAGATATCTAGCATAATGCTTACTGAAGTGGTAAGTTTGAGCTTCGCGTCGTGATTTGAGTTGATCTTACATTAAGCTCAACGTATGAAGATAGGTATTCTTTTGGATTCCTTTAAGTAACTATTTTGTAGAAGCTCTTATTAGTAGCTTGTTTTTCCTAACCCGTTGATATATAATATTTTTTTATTTAAATGAAGTACCGACTAAATATGTGAACTGTGAAAAAAGATTATCTTTGCGAGTTCCATCAAATATAGAAAGTCATGGCGCAGTGGGACAACGTAGACACGACCGTCATCGGTTCGATCCCCATTTGGAATAATTATTATATTTAATTTGTTTAATTCCACGCTAGACTAAGTGCGGCTTTAAATTTCTCTAATTGCAGGCAATCGTATCGTCGTAATTCTAGGTTTCATCTGCCTACACTGCTATACGGGAAAAAGCGTGAAGCAGAAAGCTTTTTTACCAAAAAAATAAAATAAAATTCAAACTAGCCTACAATGTACACACATCCGATGCAGTTAAACACAAATCAGGATACAACAAAACTAACATTAAACGAAATCGACAGGATGGGGAAAAGTCCATAACAATAAAAGCTATAAACTTTTTAAAAGTTCTCTTGAAAGTAACTCTCGCGGAAACATCAAAGTCGTATCAAACTTGAAACAACAATCGCAGCATTGGCAAAGATTTAGGAAGGCGAACGATTGTATCTAATAATAAACTTCACACGTTGTCTAGACTACTTACTATTGTGCGACGAATCACATGGTATTACTTTCATTAATTGGACCGTTTATTTTGAAAGTGGTGTAAGTCCATTTTTGAGAAAATATGAGCTATCACGTAATTCATGCTTAATTTAATGTATTTTTTTTATTTATAACTAGTCCATGTTTAATTTCTCAATAAAATCCCATGTTTTGTACAACTTAAATTCGGTCGGTAAATGAAATTGCATAATCATCGATTATGAAAGTGGTGTAAGTCCAACTGACGGAGGTAGGTAGGTGGCATAGCAGATGGATGCGTGTTTTGTTATTTTTCATTTATTTTATACTAGCTGTGTCCCACGGCTTCACCCGCGGACGATTTGCATTGTTTCCCCTCCGTGATTCCACTACTCGTAAGTTAAAAGATAGATATTAAAAAATTAGAGAAATGTATTAGAAAATGTACAGCGCATAACCTGTGAGAAGAAAATAAATACGACAAGGCTGTATGACTGGCTGTATGTCTTTGCCCAGTAACAGCAAAAACAACAGTAGCGCCATCTTTTTGCAGAAAAATCCGCAATCTTATTACGATTTTCCTAATTTTATATTATTTAGGAGTTGAATTTTTAAATAAAATGTAGCCTAGACCTATTACGTACGAAAAATATAAAGACATGAAGCAGCTACTACCCTATATAGCTCCGGTGCATCATGCATATTTTGAAACACTACCACATGCAGAGAATAAGTAAATTCTTGTAATGACAATGTAATTGCCGTCTAAAATAAAATTTTATGTACTGTTATGCGTATTTGTAAACAAAATTATATTAAAATGAAGTATATTTTAAGCGATATTTGATTTTTTAAAATTGAAATGAAACTATTTTTACAATTGTCTAATTTTGAAAGTGGTGTAAGTCCATTTACAGCGTATAAATATGTGTTAACGTAGTCTAACTAGCCAAAAAGTAATTTATATAAACAAATTAAATGTTGAGAAAACAATAGAAACAATGCCAGCCCTCATACGATTTGTCTATATTTTTAAATCAACAAATATACTAACCTTTAATTTTCTCGAAAGAAAAGAAAATGGACTTACACCACTCTCAAAATAAACGGTCCAATTAAATTGCGTAGTTTAACCAAATTTCTCTCTTATGTGGAGATGAGGAGTCAATCCATAAATTTTATTAAATTAAAATATATCTCTATATAGGTAGAGTCGATGGAATCATTAGGGATCCAATGATCTGTGAAAAGTTTAACACTTTGGCTTTGCGCCGAGACGTTCTCGCTGTGCTTTCTCTACGGCATTTATCATGGGAGTGTTCTGGGGTGCAGATTGGCCTGTTACATATCGTCGAATTTTTTTACCGCACAGTAGGTCACAGACTAAAATATCATCCTCACCATCTGGATAATAGGCACTCTTCTACTGTGTGGCTCCGTAGCTTCCTCGATGAATGTACAATTGAACATTTAATAAAAATTTGAAATTCAAATCAGTAGTTACTGACATTAGGAAGTTCAACCGGTCAACAAACTATTTATCTTTATAAATTAGTAGAATAAACTTTCCTAACCTATCAGAAAAAGCCATTAAAATCAAATATCCAACAACAAATTACAAAGACATACAACATTTTTCCATAACATTAACAAAAAAGCGACGCGTAAACACTGTAAGTGAAAAAAAAAAGTAAAAGAGTAAAACATTCGATGTGTAATGACGCGCATTGACTGAAACTTGGCTGTTATTCAACAGGTCGCTGTTCCCTGCTTATAGAGTGGCTGTAATGTTTTATATGGCTATGTTCTCCTATTTTATTATACAAGTTTAAAACTTATCTCAGTTTATTATGTTAAGTTGTAGTTTTATTATTACAGCGCAGCGCAGCGGTACGAATGAAAGTAATGACTAAAACCTGTTCGTCGGAAACTAACAAGTTCATTTAATTTTCTACGTTATTTTCTAAATGAAACTATATCAGTATAAATAATATAATATATATAAGTATAAAAAAATAACATATAAATTTTAAATTGATTTTCTTAAAATAAATCACATAACTCTCTGCTTTAAGCTGTGTGTCAGCAACCCTGCTGTATGTGACTCTAGTGTTAAGACACTCCATTCACCATTTCCTCTCAATTTTCGAGATATCGCGTGTTGTGTGGTGCGCACCATGGTTTTAACATATAATTAGCGGTAAATAACATACAAAACAGATACATTTGTACCGATTTTAAATAAGTTTAATGACAACCAACATATCTGCGAGCGGCAGTAGGACATGTAACTAATAATCCCTGCTTTCGTTGGAAAAGCTTAAATAAGATATTGGTCAACATATTGTTAAGACAATGTGTGTTGAGTAAAAGAACTAAACGCTGCTTATGTTATCTTGCCAGAGTGGGAAAATGTATTGTGCGTGTGTGTTAACACAATAACATTTTAAACTTTATAATAAGCTAAAAAACGAAAAAAAAATTCATAATGCGTGTTTCAATTACGATATTCCTACAAAATATCTTATACAGTACAAGTCGAAAAACCACGCAATCCAACAAATGTCGTGATAACGAAATATAAACCAGGACTGTCGTAATTCAAATGAATTGCTTAACATTAACGAAAAAGCAAATTACCTAATAATACCTTTTAATAACGTTTTGTGTTTTTTCGTCATTAAAAGAATCATTGCCACTAATAAATTATTGTCAGTCTGTAAATATTTGACATGATAAAAAAGTCGTGATGATTTTCTTACGATTCTTCTCAGGTCTGAGACATTAGTAAACCGGTGGTAAGTTATTTGACGCCCAAAAATTAAGTACGGAAGAAGAAGAAGACTTGTGACTTGATTAAACACCGTATTTGTGGGATAAAAAAGTGACTCTGAGGATTCAAAATAGATATATTTATCCGAACTGGTTGAACAAAGCGTAGAATCGGGTTCCACCACATAAAGTACAATGTAATTTAATATTTTTATCCATTTTCAGCGTTTAAACATTTCATTTCCCCAAGGTGCAATTGAAATTAAAGCACTGGACTATTTTGGTTAAAAAAAAAGTATAAACGCTAATATAGTAGATACAGTTATCAATTGTGTGTTATAATTGTGAAAATGTGAAATAAATTAAATTCCCCTCGGACGTATGTGAAGAGTATATCTTCAAAATAGGATGGAGATATGGAATATGCTTTACGACAATAAAAATTATATTAAAAGCTGTGACTAAAGCCGCGTTTCCATTTCCCCACTCTGGTAGACAAAGTGTGTTGTTTAGTTCCGTCACTCAACACGCAATGTCTAGTGAAATTTCTCAGAAAATGACGAAACAGTACAAACATTTGAACAGTGAAATAAAATCGTGAATGGAGGTCCTTTAATTGAATACAAAATTCTGTAAATACAAGTAGGGACTTTCGGTAACTTTACACTAGTTAGGCGCATAGTTCCCACACTTTTACTTCAGAATCACGTCGTTGTACGTGAAACGTCTAGAAAAGTTTAAAACTTTAGTACTCGGAACTGAAACTGTTCTTTCAATTGAAATCCACTGGCGCCATAAAAGATAAAAAATTAGAAAATTATTTGCTACGAAATTTCAGCCTTTCTGTGTCTGCCTTTATTATTCTAGAAACTACTTGCCTAAATTTGGAATAAAGACAAAAGAATCAAAAAGGTAGGCTGTGTGCAATTCCTTTAATGGCGCTGAAAAGATGTTTTTTTTTTAAACTCAATTTTTAATATAAATATATTTTGTTTTTGTATATGTAATATAAATACCTTATAAATAAATAAAAAATAAGAAGCTAAAAAATGACACTTACCACAGTGATAGGATAGGCGGGGTTGATAATGGTGTAAAGCAAAATGTGGTTCGGCCGAGCGGGCAACTCGCGCTTACGCCGCGGCTCGCCCGACATGTAGTTGTTGCCATTACTCTGTGGACAAGAAAGATATTTCGTAAGAAACTAATGTCCATAATATCTAATTTATCAGAAACATAGTAATTATACATTAATGTCAGGTATATCGAGTTTTTTCTTTATTTCAATTTAAGTAAATCACAATACAATAAAAAAATTTAAAGAGTTTGTTTTGGGCGAATTTCATGAATGTAAATGTTGTTTGAAACCTATAAAATTTGAGTTAAGAGTATTCTTTAAATAAATAAGAGTTTTGTCGTATGGTTTTTATAAAAACGAAAATTAGTCTTTTGCATTTTGCACAAAATGGAATAGTTTAAACCATTATGACATTTAATGCATTGTTTAAGTCGCTCTCGAATCTAAAAATACATATCTACGAACTAAACAAAAAATATATAATTTATAGCAAGTATAAAAGTACATTTATAATATATAAGATATAATATCACAAGATATAAAATAAAAACGTTTGGAGCTAAAAAATGAAGTATGCAAAGAAAGCAAAATGTTTATTTATGTCGTCCGTCAGCCACACATGCCTTGTTATTCATGCACACAGAACAGTGTCTAGTAAAAATGGTACCAATAAAAAGTATATAAATCTATAATATATAATAAAACAATAGAAACAGAAAAAAATTGATAGTATTACTTAACTTGTGTTAGATAAAGGTAAACAGGTTTTTTTTTTTTGTGTTAATATGGAATAAGTAATTCCTAGATAATATTCCATTCTCTACTTTTTACAATTATTTTATACAAAATAGAACCTAACCCCGAATTGGATTTTGTTCTAAATGTACAAATCCCTTCTTGTTTTCGCCACGGTTATGATGAATATAAAAATATAAAATAATGAGGGGTCATCGTGGCGCTTATTTATTATTATGTTCGTATAAAGTGAAGAATAATCGGTCTCTCAATAACACGACATTTAGCTTGCGTTTATGAGGGCCTCGAGCGTCTTCGTCAATTTTTTAATATTTTCTATTTTAGTTTTCATAGCATTTCCAAGGTACTTACAACTAATCTAAGTGTCTGCTAACTCCGATAAATTAGTTAATAATAAGTGTCTGCTAACTTACAAAAGAATAAAACCAGCAAGACCGTCGCAATGCAATAAATATCCTAAAATGGGCGAATATCTATAACGAGTAGCTGTGATCTTTTTTTATGAATAAATATAACGTACGAGAATGTCTTCTGTGTACATTTAATACATTACTTCTATTTAACAAACAGCAGACTTTGGAACCTATAAGTATTGCAATTACCTACTAATAAGTAATCTTGTCAGATACAGATTTCGCACTGCGCCACAAAGACACCTAATTGTTAAGGAAACCTTTTCTCTATTAATTAAGTTACCGATTTTTACTTGGAGTTCAAAATATAGAACATGGACCTCTAAAAGATAAGTCTAGCATCAATCTGAAGAAAAAACCTCGAAGACTGTCAGTCAGTCAGTCTTTTTTTTTAATGGAAAAAGGATAAGGCAAACGAGCGTACGGGTCACCTGGCGGTGATCACCGCCGCCCACGACCCCGTGCAGCACCAGAGGTGCTACAGGTGCGTTGCCGGCTTTTGAGGTGGAGATAGACGCGCTTCTTGAAGGCAATCATTTTACCGACCTGGAAACACTGACGCGGGTAGTCCATTCCACAGTTCGGTGGCGCGTGGAAGGAAATTTCTAGGAAACCGCACAGTAGTGGAGTGCCACATATCCTGATGGTGTGGATGATATTTAAGTTTGTGACTTGCTGTGCGGTTAGAAAATTCGGCGGCAGGTAACAGGTCAAACAGTTCCTCAGAACACTAACCATGATAAATGCGATAGAGAACGCACAACGAGGAGACGTCTCTACGCAGAGCCAAAGTGTCAAGCCTTTCACAGCTTACTGGGTCCTTAATGATTCGAACAGCTCTACGTTGTATGCGATCAAATGGGTCAAGCTGATACTGGGGTGCACCAGCCCAGAGATGAGAACAGTACTCCATGTGTGGCCGAACCTGGGCCCTATATAGGGCCAATCGGTGTTTTGGCGTGAAGTACCGTCTCGCTCTATTGATGACCCCCAGTTTCTTCGAGGCCAACTTGGCCTTGCTTTCCAGATAATCGCGAAACTGGCAGTCACTCGAAACATTACGGCCCAATATGCTGATACTGGGCGCGGCTGAAAGGGGAGTGTTCTGAAAGACTGGCGATACGATAAATGGGGTTTTTTTAGTTTGTCGGTTTCTATGGTTTTTTTGCATACTAGATAATAAAGCTCAACATAATTAACTATTTTAAAAAATTTTATCAACTTAATTTAAAACGGAATTTTATATTTTGTTTGGGATTACAAGTGTGTCAAAATTTTCGAAAAGTGTAGAACGCAGATTGACTTTTCACTTTTGTTTGCAAAAGATTCTTCAAACATGAGAATAAGAAGCCAAAAACCCTATAACCTCCGGTCCCATATCCTCAGTAGGTACCTACGTATAAATCAAAATTTCCACTACGCAATTAAACGTCCAACTGTCATTGTCAATAAATCAAAATGCACAGAGCACTTCGCACAGAGGTAATTGACGGGTGATATGGCGTGACGTCCGTTTGACACGCCGGTTCATATAGTTAGGATCGGAGCACTATTGTTTTGTACAGCATGTGTTATTGTGTAATCTATACGAAAATGGAATGATTTAATTGAATAGATATGAATGTAGAGTCAATAAAAAATAAATAAGAGCCAATCGTGGCACTGCTTTAACTATAAGCGCGGCGGTTGTGGATTCGATTCCCACTCGGATACATTGTTTATCTACCTTATATTGATCTGATAACGAGACAAAGTGTGGTGTTAAATTCCGCCACTCAACACGCAATTGAATAGAAACAGAAAGTCAGCAACAAAGGGTCTTATTATGTAATAGCTTCCCTCTGTCTATCCTGCTATATGCGATGCAGCTATAAACTAATATTAAGTATAGTGACAAAATTGTGCAAATATAAATTAATGAATTTAGATTTTGTTTTCCAATATTCAACATGTATTGTATCTTAAAAAAACGGAGTGTACTAACATTCTACTGTATTCATTTTCTTTGACATAAAAACTTATTTTAAAATATTTTAAATTTAATAATAATAACATATCATAATAAATAATATACACTCACTCACCTCTACCGTCCACAAGGTCTATGAAATGCAACGCGTCATTACCGTCACTCCAGCTGTCAAAGCACGCCGACAGTGACTCGAAAGTACGAACATAGAACGAAATACCCTATTCTAGTATAATTTGCAGGAATTAGAATCGCTATAAATTACCTTGTGAGAGCTTAATGGATAACGCATTAGCGTTTAACATTGAGCGACAATAGAAAAATATACAGACATATTTATCTATATAGAAAAATATTTTTGTACATAAAGTGGTTCGATACTCATCTTTTCCACTTTTGTTAGTTATCAAAATACGTATATTTTTTATCTATCATTACGTGGATAATACACATTTAGACCGCAGTATAAATTCTAATATAATTCCTTGAATTAAAATGGCAAAACCACTGTTATAGTTAAAATTCAGCCTAAATTCGGCTGCGAAGAACCAGAAATTGAAATAATCTGTAATATTACTAAAATATTATTGGGCTCAAATATTTAATATTCCAACAGTGAAGTCAAAAGTAACTCTATTGAAATTAATAACAAACAATATACTATCAGCAAACGAACGCAATAAGACGCGCTATGAATATTCATCTCCACGCCCATAGACCAGGCCGGGTTTTAGAATTATTAATGTCTAAATCTTCTGCGTTTTCATTGTCTTCTTAGTTTTCTAGTTTTATGTTTAATATGTTTTCAAATATTTATTTTTTATATGAAACAAGCATATTTTAGAAATCTTTATACTAATATTTTTCATAAAATAGGTCATAAAAATGAAAATTCTTTGCCAGAGTGGAATTTGAAAGATTTGTGTTAACTACAACATATACAAGCATTTTCTAAGTCAAAAAAACTCCAGGCTTTATTATTAATTTATCTTCCAGAACAATAAACAATATAACCAAAAAGAGCAGCTCTACAGAGCAGTCATGTAGCCACTTAAAGTGAAGAGCTCATAAACTCTAAAGTAACGTCGTCGTCAAACCAAACACAATATCGTCAAGAGGTTACGTTATTTATTACGTATATTATGAACAAGTTGTATGTAATTATAAAATTAATCTTACATGTTATTATCGTGAAGTGATCTTGTTTGTTCAGCACATAAATTCGAATTCGTTTGAACTTAAGCACTTTTGTAGCTTCACACTTTATCCCGCACATAGCAGAGTAGGCATAGGAAACCTGATAAACTAGTGTTGACACTCCAATTCCATTTTGATAAAGCGTCTTTCGTTCCCCACTTCCCGCCGAATTCTCGAGGCATTGCGTGTTCATTGGCGGAAATCAACGGCGAGCTTTGCCTCGCTACCAGAGCGACGAAATTAAAATATTTAATATTTCATTCTTTCAATTGGGAATCGAACCCACAACCATCGCGCGTACAATTGTACCCCTATACCCTATTATTCACACATCTCACTTTCAAATATTTATATCATTTCATCATCATATCTTACATGTTATATTAAATCTTATAAACAAATAATTAGTATTGTATTCCTTTAAACAAATAAATACATATATTAAGTAAAATTTTAGACAATATCACCAAAGCAAAACCTAATTTAGTTCAAAATCCTATTATAACAATGTATGTATGTACTTTACATGTATATATACAAAACAAACACCTATTAACAGTATTAGTCCGCAAAACACGATAATAAGTACAAAACGCGAGCGTATGCTAAAAGGTATCACAATACAATGGCGCTACCAGCGCTACCAGTGCCTACCAGCGCTGAGGCTGTACATCAGGGGATAGAAACACGATTACTATTTAACTTTAAACATTGTAAAAAATAATTGGAGTTTGTTAAACATTTTATATTAATAAGTTTTTATTTTTTCTGATAACATGTTTATACTACATTGGGGCGTAGCGTGGGACTGTAAAAGGAAGGTTGTGGGTTCGATTCCCACTCGGAGAACGAATATTTTCTCGTTTTAGTAACGAGGCAAAGTGCAGCGTAGAGTTCCGCCACTCAACACGCAAAGCCTTAAGAATTCGGCGGAAAGTGGGGAACGGAGTTTCTTAATAGCAAATGGAATGTCTTAACACTAAGGTCCCAAAAAAAAGATGTACACTACACTTCTTACTATACAGTTTAATGGGCTAATTTTGGGTCCGGGGTGCAACTATAAATAATGGTAATGTTACATCACACCATGAGCAATAAGAATGAAGTAACAATGGAAAATGGAAGAATAACAATGAAATGGAAGTGAGAGCTATATTATTTTCACTCGTGTCTGAAAAGTTAATATAATCAAATAAAAGTTAATATAATAAAAAAAATAGTTTTTTTACAGATAAAATAAAAAAATCGAATTGATTTAATTTTAGACTTCTTAAAGATTCTATGTCAATATCTGCTGACAAAATTGGTATGGTAAGCAGAGAAAATTTTAGAAAACGTCGCTTTTACCGTCACCGCACCGCACCCCATTTACCGTCCATTTATACAATTTTCATATTGGAATCGAAACTCAAAGCTCAACCTGCTGCTTTGTTCAAAAAACCTAATTCAAAACCTAGTTTAAGAGTAGGCAGAGGGAATCCAGTGTTAAGACATTCCGTTTTCCGCTTTCTGCCGAATTCTCGAGGCATGTCGTGTTGAGTGGCGAAACGCAAGACCGCGCTTTGCCTTGCTAACAGAGTGATGAAATGAAAATATTAATTATTTATAAATATATACTACAATTTTATATATGTATAACAAATAATATTAACCAATGTAATACAATAAACAAAGAGCTAAACCCACAAATAAAATCTTCTCTATACGATACTAAATACACAACCTGAGAGGTTAAAAGTCAACGCTTGTATTAATTCTATTCTCATGAGCTTTGTTATGAAAGGAAACATCGACTTACAGTAAGAAGATTCACCTTAAAACTCTTTAAATCCTAACGTATTTGAATTTCTCACCCGACTTAGTCGTTGGAAAGTACAAGGAATACCATATAACGAAATTACACTCTATTTCCTTAAAAATAAGGTTTTTTTTAGTGTGTATAGTAAAACTTTATATTAACATAGCGTGTTACATATAAATTGTCCAGTCTATACGGTGATATTGAAAATAACGACGTCGTAAATCTGCTTTAAGATCAGATCTTAAGGAAATGGGCATTTTTTTAAAGATAAATAATTGTTTATGAATCTGTCTAATAGGTACATCACTACTCACTAATCTATTTTTCTGTGATACTATTAACGATTAGAATAGGGATGTAATTATTCAATTTAGTTTCTCGATTACACGAGAACGTTTACTTTAATTAAAATTGTATTTTTCGTTCTTGCCGTTTTGCCTTCATTCTATTATATAAAAAAGTTTTTTTTTAGCTTTTTTCTGTTTCTGTAGCAGTCTTCGAAATCAAGAAGTAAGTAAACTAATACAAAAAAATATAATGTTAGTTACATGGTTTCATTTTAGTCCTTTTAATTTTCATCGAATAAAATTTGTCTTTTGATTTTATCAAATATTAAAATCATTGTTCATTGTTAACTAAATGAGCATGTACTCCGTTTCATAACAGTTTAGTAAAATTTCAACACAATCTCGAGATTCTGAGAAATTTTGTTTATTCGCATTAAATTTGACGCGGTAATAAATTAGCTTCAACAAAAGGTTCCATTTCATTTACAAAGAAACTATTTTAATAGCAATTTATAAGCTATATTATTATGCAAGATTATTTAAATATCTACTTGCGTGTACTTCACAACCTTCTGACAGTAATTCAGTGTAAATTCATATTTTCTCAGTGAGACTGTAATGGAACAGTGGAGCAGCGTGTGACCGTAAGCGCGACAGTTGTGGGTTCGATTCCTACTTTAATTATTTTAGTAGTTCATTTACTTGCTCTACTAGCAAGACAAGTCAAGTTCAGCCACTCAAGACGCAATGGTTCGAATATCCGGCTGAAAGTAGTGAACACAGTATCTCAGTAACCAATTCTTTCTGACTACCGAGGTAGAATCGGAATACAGCATGATACTAAAAAATGCATTCATAATATTTGCTTTTAAAGTTCTAAAAAAAGTAATTTTATGTTCATAACGCCTATTCCCTATAACACCATATAAACAAGTTATCAAATCTATGTATTTAAGCACGCCGTTATTATTATAACACTATTTATGACTTTACAGATAATAAAGATTATATTTATACGATATTTTAGCAAACATTCCTATACAGTTCGCATTCAATGCAGTCGTGAAAAGCATTTACCAAAACCTTTTTAAAACGTGTCATTAAATATACTCAGTTATCCTGAAAGATAATTAATTAATCTCAAAAAGGTAAAAAATACGATTAATTAAAACAAATAGTCCGCAAAAACGAGTAAAAAAATATAAAAGATAACGTAACAAGGAAAAGCGTTGATAAAAATGGAAAAAGGGTACAATTAGAACACCCAATTCTCACCTTTACATAACATAATCAAATTTATGTGTGGAAAAAAACACTGTTAAAAAAAACCTTTTGTATGGGTGGGTGAATATGAAACGTTTGTTTTAATTTATAAAATTAATTGCACGACTTGTGGGACAATAATTGTACAATATTTATTAATATTACAAATGAAAATCCTGCAATGTCGTTGATAATTTCAGATTTTTTTTTTTTTTTATTAATAAGAACAAATATTTATACCTACATTTTATATATTTTTAACCCGAGTTATACTTCCTTAACAATTTTTACGTAAGACGTGCAGTCTACACAAACGGTGTCAAGAACAAAAATAGAAAAAAAAGAGTAGTCTTTTAAAAATTTCTTTCTATAAATAAACGCAGCATATTTCGCTGTGAAATAAGAATAAATTACTGATAGTAGTCTTAACGAGATACCGAGTACTCCATAATGACGTTTGTGTCGACTGGCGGCATTCATAATGCTGGGTGGCAAGAACTGCGAAAAATCTATTATATCAGATGGACTAATTAAAATTTTAAAATTATAACAATATGCTTCAAATAACCTAATTAAAGAGTTTTTTTCATCAAAATTATGATGACATCAGAGTGAAATATGTATTATATTAAGAAAGTTGATTTTCGATTTTTAGCCTAGCGTTAGTTTATTATCTACCAGTAGTGACAAGTTTCTCTGTTTACTATGACCTAAATAAAATTGTACATCAAATATTCATGTTCCAAGTAAGATTACTATTTATAAAGATCGTTTATAGACGTTAAAATCTACGATGACCCATTCTAACAAAATGTCATGACCATTACAATGCACTTCAAATCCGAATTAAGTCCTAATTTTCATAGAATTAAATTTGCATTTATTCAAAACATAAAATCACTATATGCTATATATGCTATACTTATAGTGCTTTTGTATTAACTTACTTAGTATACTTAGTTTTACTGTATTACTTAGTTGCAAATACTATAAATTTGTAGCGTACACGATTGTAAATTTGTACACGATAGCTATTGTAACTGTAAAACGGTTATGTAAAAATGTATGTTATTATTATAACTATTTTATTACACAGTGTAATTGAACAAAACCTTTATAAAATAAAAATTTAAGTACATACTTCAAGTCATTTTAAATACTGCTAAGAAGTAAAACTAAATATCCACCTTACATTACTGCTGAAAATTCCTCAATTAAACATGTACTTCTTAGAAATTTCTACGAAACATTAAGAAATATTATATTAATAACAGAAATAATAACAGAAATAAATATTTAAAATATATTTGAAAACACGCTATACTCATATATACGTCGTCGTGTAACGGCGGCGGCGGTCGTTTGGCGCTAGCAGATGTTCTAACGGCCGTTATTACGACTATGAGTATTTGAAAATTACTTTTATGACTTGCACGTCTTAGTTGAGACACTAATTTGGTTATATGTTCTATTGATTGCTATGGTTATTAGTGTTACTAATGTCATTTAGTGAATAAACTATGTTGGGATGTGAGTAAGCTTTCTCATTGTAGCTTCATTTTCAATTTGATGAAATATTTATTAAAACATATATATTTATATACCTAAGCAAGAATCAGAAAGTAGGGACCGGAAGTGTTTTAAGACTAGATTCCCAGGTTCCCTTTACCTCCACGATTACGAGCAGGATACAGCAGATTTTTATTTTTAAGATTTACACTTTATCCCACATAGAATATTAAATATAGAGAAGTTAGACAAAGGTAAACTCCACAAGTTCCACCCAATTTTCGAAACATTGTCTGGTGAGTAACGGAACTTAATCCCCCCGTATATCATGCCATAGCTTTCCCCTAATAGGAATCCTACCTACAACAGTCCCGTTTACAGTCATAGGCTGTCCAACTGCGCCTCAACTGTCTCTAATATTATAATATTCTACAAAATTAAAATACCAAAATAATACAGACATAATATCTAAACGAATTAGATAAGCACATGTCAATCGCCAGGCCGCAAACGGCGCAATTTGGCGTCAACGCAAGTTGTCGTAGGTCGTTAATGCTTAATAGTATGAGAAAATTGTTAACGGCGTAATTGTGGCCGCCACAGCGAAAGTGACTAACGTATATTATGACATTGAGGAATGTACGTATACATTAGAAATATTCACGTTGTACTCGCACACAGCATATTAGGCAGAGAAAACCTGAGCAATTAACCTGGGGAAAACCTAGTATTAAGAAACTCTGTTCTCATTCCCACCGAATTCGTGAGGCATTGCGTGTTGAGTAACGGAACTCAACGCCGCCCTTTGACTCAATATCAGAGCGAAGAAATGAAAATGTTAAATACGTCATTTCCCTGACTGGAAATCGAACCCACAACCACTCGCGTTTACAGTCACACGTTTGTGTCTCTGCGCCACGACTGGCCTTCGACTTTATTATTAGCAATATTTTGTTTTTTTTTATATATCATAAGTTATTTCATAGTTTACATAGTCAAATGACTACGTAAACAACGAAATAGCAATGCAAATTATTAGACAGAAAGCGATTGAGTGAAATAATGTGTAATGAAAATTATACAGCATAGTATTTTTTCTGTGTTTCAAAATAATCGTTTTCTGGTTCTATAATGATATATTTTTTCACTATTTTTAGTTGTGTAGAATATTATTTTCTCTATTTAACGCTGAGTGGGAGGTGTAATTTATATAACTGTGTCGCTTTTAAGCTATCCAAAGTATCACATATCGGCTTGGAGCTATAACGGAACGGTTTTAAAAACTACTTCGCTATTAAATAAGTTTTTATTAAATTGATGATAATTATAAATGATAATATACTTCCCTAAATTATCTGTACATAACAAAATAATTTAGGGAAGTATATTTTATCTTCGAACCCATCTTCTTTTGTCTTATCTTTCAAGATAGCAAAAACAGTTATACATGTAACAATAACCCTAAAACTCATATAACAACGGAATAAACAGCCTGAAAGACTTCTTATACGAGTACTGGTCCTTGCTTGTTATAAACTCCGTTGAGTGATACCACTCAAACACTGCGTTTAATAATTGGATGGAAAGTTGGAAAAAGAGTGTCTTAACTCTATTTTCTCTCTGTGTATCCCGCTATACGGGCGTGGAAGTAAAGAAAATAATCTTCAAAATCAACAAAAGAAAAACAAAATATACTCATACACGTAACAATAACATCAAGACTCATACAACATCGGGTTAAACAGCCGGAAAGAGTTCTCTTGTACGAGTGCTGGCCCTTCCTTGTTACCGTCGGTATAAGGCATAAGCTATTTGTTTTAATGGTACATTCCTGGTTATGAGTATATAAGGGGCGTATGTACACCTTTTGTTCAATTGCTTTGAAAAACACTTCAATTGATAGCTGGGGTATCATGTCTTTGTTTACGTTGAATATTTTTTTTTACTTTTTTTACTCATATTTTGCTCGTTAGTTGATCAAAACGCCTTCATTAACTTAAATATAAACTACTAAGAGAAATTGAATTCTAAAACTATTAAGAGAGAGAATCTAACCCACTACTAAATTAAAAACAAGTACGTACTTCCACACTATCCACTAACAGGGAAGAAAAAAAAACATTTACAACATGTTAATAATCACTAACATATCACAAACTGAATTTCCTTTTACATGAAGCCATTTTGTTGGAAAAAATAAATCATTTCCGAGTCAATTTATACGACACGCTTGATTGGACATTTTGTATGGTAGAAGTAGGTACATTAACATCGTATTTTACATAAACACCACTTTATTACTATATTATTATTATTATCTCGAGATTAATGAATCGTGTGAAATACGACGCTTTTTATTCGAGTGCGATATTGAAATAACGAATGAGCAAATGTGTTTCGAATAAAATTGAGTATAACTTATTTTGAGATGAGCATATATAACTCTATTATAGCGCAGTAGGACAGTATCGGGATGTATCTACACACGACGTTTGTGAGGTTCGGTCCTTAGAGAGGATATTTCTTAACATTCAAATTTAAAAAATATATATATTTAAATACACTTTTACAAGTACATTTGTATCTCGAAGTCTTTTAAACATAAAGCTACCACTCCATGTACATATGTATACATTATGTTCTCTCCAATCTACCACTATGGGACTACTAGTGCCATCTTTGTAGTACGTTCAACCCTGTTTGTTGTTTGTTTTTATATGTTTGAAGTACTTACGAATCAAAATAACGATAGACAAAATTAATGTTAATATTATAATAAAAAATCAATTAGGCGAATTCTACTTAATTTTAAAGGCTAAAGTATTTATAATGTTATTAATTTGATTTAAAAATAAAAGTATAACCGCATTAACAACATCATTCCAGATATAATCAGTGCACTTTAGCGCTCGTTAAATGTATAATTAAATCCGACAAAATTGGGTTTTAGTTCAATCGAATGGCAAACTCGAATACGTTTACGTGGATAAACCAATTATTTATCGAAACAATCAATTTAAGGGAAATTTAACAGATTTTACCCTGCTTTCCTATATTTTGGTAAAGTGACTCAAGATTTATTTCCATAATGGAGGACCACTGGTGTGATGTGAAATGTGTCAAGACACCCTGTTCTGCACTTTCTGTCCCAATACGAATCATTGCGTGTTACATGACGTAACTCAAATCAAAACTTTATCTTTATTACCGAAACGGGAAAAAGGAAACTCCACTACGAGACGATGATTTTAATTATTATTAGAGTACATTTCAATTGTAACTAGGTACAATTATGTCATTAAAATAAATAGTTCAGTGTTATGTTTAAAGTAGAATATTAAATAGTTATCACAATAGCGGTTGTCACTAATTGAATATTCACATAGGAGCTATTAGTCTGCGGTTTTTGGATTTAGGCCATGATAGGGCTTAATAGGTAGTTAGCTATTCGTAACTAAATATATCTATTATAGTCTATAATCTGGTATTATAATATTATACTTATCTCTTGTATCATGATAGTTGTACCTTAAGGAGAATATATTGAACAACAATATGTTTTCTCTCTGTATCCCGTAATTAAACCATAAAGTAGACGGCTTAGCCAAGAATGCTTACAATATAAGCCCTTAGTGGTAGATTAACCGTAAAGATAAAGGGATTTTAATGACTTCATAGATATATACTAATAAAGCTAAATTGTATGATCATAGTTGAAATAGATATAATATTAATGTATTCCATTTATGTGATTTCATTGATAGTTTGTTAGTTTATTATTTTAATGATTTATATCAAGAATATCTTTTATGTAGGGTTGGCTGAGGCGAACTCAGTTACTCAGTTCCCAACACAGTTCAGACACTCCGTTCTCCATTATCAGACTCTAAAAGTCTTATTTACCTATATTAAATTGAATCTACACTAAGAAGTCCATTACAAAAACAAAATTCCCACTATGTTATAATAATGCAATCTTTTCTAATACAAAATAACTAATGAAAACTATAAAGCGTTTACTCAAATAACATTTTTATTTTCCGTATCATAACCGTCCAAGAGACGTGGCTTATCGGCGAAACTCATACAAGACAGATAAGGCGGGGTTTTTATAAAACATATATGAGATTTCATTGACGTGCGGTTGAAAGATTAGCTTTCATGGATTATGGGTGATTGGAGTAATGCATGATACACGGCATATAGTATTTTAAGCGATCATTATGAATAGGGAAGGCACTGTAGTACAATGGATCAACGTTTGACAGTAAACGCAATGGTTCCGGGTTCTCACTCGTGGGAATGAAATATTTTCATTTCTTTTGACTTTTGAGTTCCACCACGCAATATATGACTAGATTCTGTTTCAGTTTCGCACTGTGTCTCGCGCGTAGCAAGTTAGGCAGAGACAACCTGGAAGCCTAAAATTTAGACACTTCGCTCCCCACTTTTCGCCAAATTCTTGAGACATTGCGTGTTGAGTGGCGGAACTCAACGCCTCGACACCAGAGCGAAAAAATAGAAATATACATTTAAATTAATATTTAATTTCCTTGAATGAAAACCGAACACACAACCAATCGCGTTTACATTGTGCCCCTCAATATAATACAATATAATACTTATAAAGTAATCCAATTTGAGCTTCAACTTAAAACGTAGCGCTAAGATCTCGTTACACAGACAACACAGTCCTAATGCCTTGTCTAACAAGTGCAAGGTTGGTCCTTCAAGCCGGATGTAGAAAAAAAATTATTTTTAGCTACGTCTGAGTATTAGACCGTTGTAACACGATCTAACGGCGTAAAATGGCTTTATTTTTGGACGAGAGACGTAATTTAATCTGTTGTTAAACCAATTTGACGGTAAGCGAGCTCAGCACTGTTTACAATACTTAAATCGTAGATTGGAAATTTATATTTAACTTTCTTGCTTTACACGGCTTATCGCATATAGCAGGGTAGGGAAAATGACAAGATTAAGACAGTTGATTTCCTAATTTTCGAGATATTCGGAACTCAATGTCTCACTTTGTATTATTACTAGAGCGAGGGAATGATAATTCATTGCCCCGAGATGAAATCGAACCCACAACCTTGGTGTGTACAGCCTACAAACGCTACGCCGCTTCGTCATGACAGTTTCTTTTTTCACATAAATCGCTAATGTTGTTTAAAAATATCCTGATGAACACACACATTTTATAAAACTGATACTAAATTTTAAAGCTCACGGTAAATAAAATAAACACACCACACTAAACATATTTACATTCATACGGTGAACTTTCTTATCGGTAAAAAATAGTCCCTTGCTGACATTTAGATAAGAGGTGTAAGTTCAAAAAATTAAATTACAGAAAAAATATAAAACTAATAAAACCAACCTTTAAACCATCACTATAAGTCACAAAATCGTTTGTAAGTGCAAAGTAAAGGTAAGAGTCCCTAGCAAATAGAAAAACCGGGTTACCAGTAAACAAAATAATGAATGAAGTCGCTGGCCCACCCCAAATGAGTCCCTCAAGTCCTGGCTTCCACAAAAAACTATATTTTAGACCTTATTTCAAGAGGAATGATTATGTAGTTTTGTGAAGGCCGCCTTATGCTTTATGTATGGATTGTAGTTTGGTCAGAGGCTTAAATATTTAATGAGAATGTGACAAAAGTTACATTAAAAGCATTAAAATTGTAGTTTTGCGTGTATGGAACTGAAATGACTTTTGGAAAATACCTAAAAAATACATTGACCTAAAAATATATGTACCTATGTATCCCGGGCCTTCTTTCAGAATTATTTTCAAGCAACGATCGATGCCTTTAACTCCTTCTCATTTCATAAAAGTAACTAAACAGCTAAATTTCTATGTTATCTATATATATAAAAGGACTTGTCCTCACTGACTGAGGTAAGACGCACGCACAGCCGTAACCGCTGATAGTAGAAACGTGAAATTTGGACAGATGTTTACTTTCGTTATCTGGACATCCACTAAGAAGGGATTTTGAAAAATTTTAACCATAAAGGAGTGAAATAGGGGTTCAAAGTTTGTATAGAAAAAAAATTAAATCGGCACCGATTTTCATAAAATTTGAAATTTAGATTTTTAAAAGTATTTAATTGAACACGTGTTTCATCGTTTTCTAGAATTCTCCCCCTAAGGGTGCAAATAAGGGGTTGAAAGTTTGTATAGAATTTTTTGAAATCGGCACCAATTTTTATAAAATTTGAAATTCAGAGTCTTAAAAGTATTTAATTGAACACATGTTTCATCGTTTTCTAGAATTCTTTCCATAAGGGTGCAAACAAAGGGTTGAAAGTTTGTATGGAAAAATCTTTAAAACGCCACGGATTATTTTAAAATTTGAAATTTAGACTCTTAAAAATATTTAATCGAACATGTTTTTCATGGTTTTCTAGAATTCACCCCCTAAGGGTGCAAATAAGGGGTTGAAAATTTGTATGGAAAAATCTTTAAATCGCCACCGATTTTTATAAAATTTGAAATTTAGACTCTTTTAAAATATTTGTTGTAATATTGAAAATATTTGTTTGAACACATGTTTCGTGGTTTATTAGAATTCACCCCTTATTACGCAAGCGAAGCTGCGCGCGTCCGCTAGTCTTTAATAAACAGTTTGATCCCGTCACGCAGTCGACGCGCAGTCTTTAATTTTCTGAAAATTAGAAATAAAGGACACGTCACTAGGTGGTTGTAATAAAATGTAACCTATATTCTACAGAATTTATACCCTAATGCAAGAAGTACCTATACAAAAAGTCTAAGATCTCTTTGCTACCCGGATATGCAAGATAAGCCGAAAGAAAAAAAATGAGAAAACGATTTGTTTGTAACTATTTAAAATAGATATGCTATAAAGATATAACGCCAAAATTGTATCCCCCATTTTAACATCGAACCTACAACTTCCGCAATAGACAGACAGTCCGTGCCAATAAAAAACGGCGGCACACTGTCGTCACGTACTATATATCAAACAAAAAACATGTTATGCTAAAAATTACATTTCTATGTCGGAAAATATGCCAAGAATTTCGCCTACATTTCGCTATAATTCGCTTATAGCACAGTACGGTCGATGAGTCGTGGCTTCTGTGGATTTAAGCATTCTGAACTTTTGCGCGTTATTCACTCGGAAAAAAATATCAAAAATCCTAAAAACAAATCTGCACAGCCGACCTCAGCTAATTTCAAGGCGGCCAAAACTCGTCGACAGTACTGTAGCTACTATATAATGTATGGTACATAAAAGGGATTTTCTTCGTACATCCTTGCCCGAGGGTCAAACATCGCTTTGCCAAATCAACGCAATTCATCCTTTTATCAAGGAAAGGAAGAACAAAGTTAAAAACGTAGTAGTTCGTTGTGGACGTTTTATCGTGTAAACTGATTTAGTTCCAGTTATTTGCACTTATGATAAGAGTTTATTGCGAAAAAAGGAAACGAAGAGGTTTTTCTATATATATACCTACCTACATATATGTTTTTAGCTTCAGGCTGTATATGCGGGCATATAGCAGGGCAATCAAAGGGAACCTGGGAATCCTAGTAAGACACGTCGTTGCCATTAGGACACTTCCATTCCCCACTTTTTGCCGGGGTGCATTCATTGTATGTTGAGTGAACGAAACACCGCGCTTTACCTCGTTACTAGAGCGAGAAATAGAAACTATGAAATATTTTATCACCTCGATTGGGGATCGAACTCACAACCTGACCTCGAAAAAATAAAATTCAAATTTTGTAGATATTGCAAAGTGTTAAAATTTAATTAGAGAAAGTTAAACTTTTGCGTAGTACTCTTTTTTCTAGACTTTAATTAAAATATAATAGATAAGAATTTAATTGAAAGCTTTTACAAGAAACAGGATTCTACATTAAAAAGTAGATACATATTCTTTAATAATTTTTTTTTTTCACGATTACATTCCGCACATAAAATGGTAAGCCGATAGAATCTAGATATCAAGAAATGTTCTGCCCTTTTCATCCGACTTCAAGACAACACATGTGGTGGAGCTTAACACCGCGCTTTTTCTTACTATACAGCTATCGGCTATATACGGCTATCATTGACTTAGTTATACGGCCTTACGATGTCCTTAAAAAAATCATTATATATTTTACGAAGTAGTCAAATATGTACATACATTTTTTATTGCTGGGAAATACATACGCTCACATACATACATTATCCTAGATGGATATTGGGACCTGTTATTCAAACAAATAGAATAAATACGTAATACGTAGAATACAAACCCGTGTAAGAACAGTTAAATCTCTTCAAATATTTTTTTTCTTACAACTATACAAGACCGACCATTCATAGTTTAAAAATATAGAGAATACAAATAAAGAAGCTAATAATATACCAGTCAGAACGTAGCTTACAAAACGTCCTCTTCCTTTTTCTATTAATTTAAATAAAAATAAAGTATAGAATTAAAGAAGAACCCACCAATATTTATTCCAGCTCAGACTTATTGTTATTGAAACAAATTAAGCTCTCAAGAAAATATTGGTTTTGTGATAGCTGTTCGACCATTGACATTATAATGGCTTGTCAAGTAACACTTGTCAAATAAAGATATTTTATGTTAAAATATATATTAAATATATTTTTTGTTTGTTTTAATTTACTAATCTCATACACGAAGGGCAAGGATATTATAATAAAATGTTCTATTACTTGTTCTATATTCTAAGTAATGCATGCGGTCTTGATGCGGTCAAACGCAAGCCTATTCCAAAGGTTTTTGGAATTTTCTTGTCTAACGGTTTATCGAAGCCAAACGTTTTTATTTTTTTTGTTTGGTCCACATAATGTGGTAGACAAAAAGAATCTAGTGCCAGGTCCCCTGTTCTTTGCGTGTTGAGTAAAGTGTTTTGTACTAGAGTGGGGAAACGAAAATATTCTATTTTTCCGAGGTAAGGACCGAACCTGTAATCATGGCGTTTACTAGACGCTGCTCCCACTGCGCTACGATAACATATATAGAATCATATATATATATATATATNATATATATATATATATATATATATTAAAAAATCTACTCTAATCACAATTCAGACAAAGAAAGAAAGCTCCTCTAAAGTAAGCAATTATTAGTGCATGATGAAATATATGTTTGTATAACATAACTTATATAATATTTCCTTTTCGTTAGACTGTTACTTAACTCTCAACACACACATTCAGGGCCAATATTAATAAGTTGTATTATACAAGTGTTTTCATAAAAGGCGACTAAATTCATTAGTCAAGGTTGAATACGTACTAATAAAAGTTATAATTAAATGTTTTAGTAATCTAAATATCTATTTATATCCCGCAAAAAGTATTTATTGAAAAGTAAGTATTATTAAAAAAAACCAAATAAATTTTTATTCCTCTTTTTTTTCATATTATTTTATTATCTATATATATATATTAGCGCAACCATATATATCATAACAACTAAAAATAATCAAAGTTATATATTTTTACTTAAAATTGAAGTAAAAGCTCACAATAAACAAAAAAATTTACTCGACTTGCAAAAGTATTCACCTCCTAACCTCTTGACCTCGCTCGCTTATATACTTAATACCTTTCCCATTAAGACTGGAAGGTTCTGTAATTTTATCAAACGCATTATCAGTCCTTTTCTGTGTTACGTGACGATTTTACTAACTTTTGTTTCGTTATTAGGTAATCTTTCATATAAACTATATTGGTGATATTGACAAAGTTAATAAAGATACGGTATAAAGACTTAGTCATCGAGAAGTTGGTAGCAGATCGTTGTATCAGTTAGGGGGCCGCCGTCCATTATCACTGATGTTTTTTAGCATTTTGCAACCCCAAGGAGAGCTACTTGTTGATACGTGATAAGGTAAATCCCTCTCCCACTCAAAATCACGTGTAGTTTTTAGTATTTGCAAAGAATCTAGATTTTTTTACAATATTATATTTAATTTAATACGGGTGTAAAGTATTATCTCATTTTATTCTAGAAAATTGTGGATCATGATAAAAATGTCTAGACAGAAAAGTTGCAGCTTAATAATAAAAGGAATAAGTATAATCAAGCTAAATATTATTTAATATACCTACAAAAATGAACAAGTCCTCGGATGACGGATTAGCGAGCACCTTTCAAAATGAATGCACGTGATATCTTACTACAAATATATAAAATAAAACACCCATCCAACTATTACGATAAAATTAACATAAAATGAAATCATTTTTCCAAAGCGTCAAAAAATTTTTGGAACGGAGTGTCTTAACACTAGGTTTCCTCTGTCTACCCTGCTGTGTGCGGGTTACAGCGTGAAACTGGTATATTTTATATTAATTTTCCAAAAAAAAAAATACACAACGGCTGCAACCACACACCATTGGTTCATTCTAGCAAAAGTTACTACCTTAATTTGAAAATAGCAAATCACTCCATTGTTAAAATACAAAAGCGCTTTTAATGTCTAAACTATTCGTGTTAAATGAACGAGAATACCCAAAACCTCGACCTGAGGTTGAAACGGTTAGATAAAAGTGTTACGTTTTGCGGTGCAATCAGATGTGAGCCAATTAGTGGATAGCTTAAAGTAATTATCTGGTCAAGTTTAACAATTATTCAATCGAATTATACATAGTTTAAAAAAAAACTGTAAGGACAACAACACTAGGTTCTCTATGCCTACTCTGCTAAAAAATATAAAACTTGGAAACTGGAAGGGTAAAAAAGCAATAAGGACTTTCCGAAATACTTACAAGTACAAAATAGAGTATTGCTTAAGGTTTTACGTTTAATATCGAACCCACAAACGTGGCGTTTACAATCGCACGCTGGTGCCTCTGCGTCAGGGCTAAAACAATAATAATAAAAGAAAGAAATCTAATTAATAAAAGAAAATCTATTCATCACACAAGCAGTATTAATTAACAGTATAAAATACTGAAGATCTTAAAGTTAAACACAAAAGATCATATTTTCTTTTAATTTCTTTCCATTCACGAGAAATATGTAAAATAATTAACGGGAACAGCATATTTACAAATTCGTTAAAATTCTTATAAATCCACACTAGAGCTTTGAAAGTAATAAAGCTCGTACTAAAAATAAAAGTGGAGATTTAATCTATGTAAACTAGTCTGAATGCAGTTGCTGTATTTATTTTTATGTATAAAGTCTACTTTAAAAAGTATAAAGTCTATAAGTGCATAGATATACATTATGAAACTGCCTTCACTGCACGTGAGAAAAAAATACTTACTAATTACACTTATAAAAAATGTTCATTTATGTAGAACTCTCTTAATATTTGCGAAAATCGATAGGATTATTCTACTAGAGACACCCCTCGACGGGACATGTTGAAATGCAATAAAAACAAGGACGCCATATACTCGTGTTTTATTAAATTCCTACGTTTGGGACATAGCTTGTGGCTCTTAATATTAATTAACCGAGTGCTGTGTTTGACAAATGTTTTATAAATAAAATTAAAATAATATATAGTATAGTATATCTAAATTTTTTATACTATTTTTCGCACATAGCTTCACGGTTTGTCTTTACGTTAGTCAAAGAGAACGGAATAACAAACGCTACCGTGTCTGCGTACCTCTTTCGTTTTATCAACCTCTTTTTGCGTGCCCACCTACAGTTTCCCTTAATTCTTCTGATATAAAAATTTGACATTATTTTTCTATTTATGCTTTCTAGCAAGAAGAAGTTTTATTTTTTTCTATTTGTCAAAAGCCTAACTAAAACAAAAACTTCAGTTGTCTCAAAAAAAAATACATACGCAGAATTTTTAAGACAAACACTTATCCCTATACGAAGACAGCTTTGTCATGCTGTCATTCACGTGTCGAGATGAGGGTAGGAATTTAATATCGCAGTGTACACAACATGCTTTTATTACTCGGTCTTAGAACGGCAACGTATGAAAATGCAGAATGCATGTTGAGCACAACGAAACTTTATGAGCCGTATAGTGCCATCGCAATATAATGGTCCGCTTAGGTTGATCTTTCGGTGTGTTTAAGAGGAACAACGCGGTAAGATAATTCCAGTCAATTTTAGCGCTAATTTTGTATTCATTAAATGGTTTTATACGGAAGCGGGGCCCCGGCCGTAAGCAAGTGCTTAGGTATCTCTGTCCTTGAGTTTAGACGAATCGATGTGAGAAGGCTGGACATGCGAGCTAATAGACTAACCACCGAGAATATTTAACACCGTGCAAAGCGGAGTAAGTTTAGTGGGAAGGCAGACTCTGGTAACAGAAGCCATGACGAACGTCAGGTAGAAGATGAAGCAGCAACTTCCAAAAATATTAAGGAATCTCGCAAACGTATGATTATTTTATCTTTAGTCTACAATAGTTTAAGTGGACGCGACGTTTATTTAGACAAAAAAGTTAATTATTGGGTCCCATCACCTCATGTTAAGGAAAAAAATTAACAATGAAATATTATATCACTAGGTACGTAATTTATCTCGGCATTGATTTAAGCTTTCGCCTCGAATAATATGCGCGACCACCTCAGAACTCAGCGTGTCATCCAAACATATTTGACTTTCGCAGTCCAATTACCAAAAAGCTTTAGCCAGTTTTTATGATATGTTTGTGAATTTCCAATGCCGTTGAAATTATGTTTCACTCTGTTTTGGTTATTTACAAACAAGATCGCCACGTGGAGTTTATTTTAATGCGTTGTTTTGAACAGTAAGAAATTCTTTATTATTTTTTATAGGGAAATTTGATAAAGTTCTTTTTAATACATTTTAAAATTATCTATATTTGAACTCAGCCTATTAAAATCTACTACTTAAAAAAATATAAAACTACTACGTATGAAAAATTTAAAAATATTTACTATAAAATTTAGAACCTCAAGTTTATTATGAAGGCACTTTGCAGACAAAAGCATATAAAAAAATATATTTGCTGTAAAACAAATATGACAAAAGATTCGCTATCTTTCATTGCGAGTGAAGTGGAAAAGTAAACTGAGCATTTCTCTATGTAACATTACGTGACGATTCGCAATAAATGTTATTTTAATTTTTCCCTTTCTCTTATATAAAAAAGTTTTTTTTTTGGTTTTCAGGATACACCAATCTGAACATTGCAGGATAGGCAGAGGAAACCTGGGAACCTAGTGTTAAGACACTCCATTCCCATCACGACACTTCCGTTTTCCACTTTTCCCTGAATTCTAAAGGCATTGCGTGCAATTCTTAACCGCTTTTTTGGGTGTTTCCGTAAATTACTTCAGTGCAACGATTTCGCTCTAATCGTGTAACATAACCATTTGTATTAACATTTTCATTCGAATAATCGTATAGTATAGTTGTCTTGACTCAGCGGCACACGTTGACCGTAAACTGTTTTAGTTTCGATTCCTAAAAAAATAACAGGTATCTAATATAAAATACGCAAAAGAATTAAATGTAGACTTTAAAATATATTTCAAATTATAACTAAAGCTCCTATTATATTTTAGAAAGCTTTGGAAACAAGGCAGTCATTCCATTACATGCCACATTAAGCGTTTCTACGGTATTCATCGAATGTCAATTAACCGTAGAAGTGACTGAGGGATCAATGTAGTGACGTCACAGTCAATTTGGACAACGCCTCCATCGGCAGTTACATTTTATGTATCCCAATAGTGTCAGCCTAATTAACTAGAATTTGTATGTTGACTGTATTAATAGTTAAAATTGGTTTCAATGATTATAATTACTGAGTGCGAAAAGTGACCGCGAAGGTTGTGGGTTCTGTTCCAATTCTAAATCGGTTGGTAAATGGAGAACGTAGTGCCTTAACATTTACGCAGCGTGCTGTGTGTACTTGAAAATATGCTAAAATAAATCAAAAAAATCAGCTTCACGCCATATCCCTCACAGCAGGTTAGGCAGAGGGAACTTCATGTTAAGACACTCCTTTCCCCACTTTCCACTGAATTCTGGGGGACATTGAGGGCTAAGTGGCGGAAGCGGCCTCGGCGTCATCAGAGCAAAGAAATGAAAATATAAATTGAAATAAATATTCCCTTTCCTAGAAAGTAGATCGAACCCAGAACCAGTCTATGTTGTCTATTTTGCAGCACACTTTGTGCCCCTGCGCCACGAGTATATATTAAAAAAATATCGACCATTCGCTACGACCATCTTTTTCACACTATAACTAAATTTCACGTAATGATACATTTTAATACATATCTATTTCACACCAACATAGTTCCCAATGATTTAAATTTATATGTTAACAAAATAAAACACACGTCTTCCCTGGTCGCGCTCAAGGGACGTTTGCTACATTTAATTTCGCCGAAAGTTTCACAGACACGATCAATATTTGTTGTAGAAATATTTTTCAATTTCTGTCCAGGTCTCTGAGGAGTTCTCGAATTCAGATAGCTGCTCACATTTTAGTATAAACTAATATTAAATCGTACAAGATTTGTATAGAAAATATTATAGAATTGATTTTAGTTCATATAAAATTTTCTATATAAACAAAATGAAGTCTGTAATATATTTGATAAAAATTTAGAAACTTTGGCCTTTCTAAGTAATAGTAGTTTAATTGGTAAGGAAAATCTGTCTGATCCTCCAACGTAAGGACAGCTTACTTTATAGATACAAAACTGTATAATACGTTTAGTTCTAGTCAGACTATAGATCATACATTTATTACTTACGAGTTAATGATAGAACCAAGCCTAAAAAGGGGCAAATAAGGACAAACAGCTTTACACTGTAGAAAATAAACAATCCCTGTAAAAATAAGCAGCAGAAATGATAACCACGTGGCAATGGGTCAGCGATTGATGCTGACTGACTGACTTACTGAAGGCATAGTTATCGTCCTCTGAATGATCTCCATTTAAATATTCTGTTCGGCAAACGGGATAATCGACCGAAAAAAAAGGATCTATGACCTTTTCACTCAATAGTCTAGGCAGAGCATCAGGCCCTACGCTAACGCTCCTAGTGATTGTCAATACAATCGATCGATGGCTAAAGTACTAAGCCACGCACCGGATGTTTACTCGGCTAATATTGACCAAATCGAGGCCGGAGGCCTGATCCGCATGCACGATTGACGTGACCCTTATCTATTACATGACATTATATTAAAATCAAGTTAAAATGTCGTAGTTTGACTATGGGACCGTTTCAGTGAAAGCTCCGTGGATATTTTTAAACACATACATTTTACACGATTGAACAATATATATTAAATACGTATCGCTGTACGTCCATAGAGATCGATGGCAGCACAGTGTTTGCAGCGGCAGTCGTCGGATCGATTTCCACTCGAATTGCGTTAAATTCCGCCACTCACAGCGCAATGTCTCAAAAAGTTACCCGTTTTTAAAATTGTAAATCCAAGTCAATATAAAAATATTTTTTACTCATGACTATTAAATAACATAAATATAAAACAACGTAACATGAAACAAAAATAAATACAAATTTATCCTGAGGGTTGAACTCGTATATTGTATGAAATAGCAATAAAATGAACATATTTTTATTTCTTTCATACGGTTAAAAAATATTTTTGCATCCATATACGTTTATAAACAGATTTTTGTTTATGTAAAGGGATACAAACGTAGAAGGTAAACTGTTGAACCAAGGTTTGTGATAAATACGATATAAACAAGCGAATTTTGATTTGTTGAAGAAGCACAGTGCTTATGCTTTTTGAAATATCTAATATACAATATATAATATTATGTGGGTTCAACTTGCAGTCAGTAGTATAATTATAATAGAAATACAAAATTAATATAGATAAAACTGTGTAATACAAAGTAACTCAACAGTAACTATACTATATGACTGAATACACTATGACACAAGCATTAAATACACTTTTTTTTGCCTTACGTTGTATCTCTCATTTAACAGTGTAAGCAGACAAAACTTAGTGTTAAGACACTCCTTGCCTAGTTGCCGCCAGATTTTAAAGAAATTGCTTATTAAGTTGAACATAACGATTTGTCTTTTTGTACCAGATTAATTAATTTCCCGAGTCTCCACTCGGGAGATCGAATACACCACGTTTAAAGTCACACGCTGTGCCGCTGCGCCACGATGACTGCAGAATAATATAATATATTTTTAATCACGCTATAATTATAGGTAGAAACTTCATAAGTTAGATCTGTACATAATCGTTAATAAAATTTTATCAACTATAAACTCTACAATATAAAAACCGCTAGGAATCCTTAAAAACTAAAAGCACATGACCCCAAGGCAAGTATTATTGCGTCAATGATAAGGTAACCCTTATCACTAACTTTCCATTCACCTCATGTATTTGGAAGCCGCCACGTACGGCAGGTGTTATTTACTAAAGCTATATTAAATCTCTTTAGATCTAGTGTTGTGAGTCATTAAAAAGTCTATGTTTTACTGTTTTTATTATTCATTTATGTTTTGTCGTGAAAATGTTAAAAAAACGTAATGAGGCAAGACTTAGTTTCTTTGCCATTTTGACCATATAGAATGTTATACAGAAAAGCGTGAATCTTAATGTAAATGAAATACAAAGAATATAAATATAGAAGAAAACAAGTCTCGTAAAATTAATTGAAACTCAAATACCAACATGAAACACAAATGTACCTATATGGTACTACTATTTATTTTGTCTTTGTATCTGCATCGCCTTCCTGCTTAATGCAGGATACAGCGTGAAGCTAAAAACAAATTATTCGCTGTCATCGTACAAGATATAAACCAAAACGAAAAATCATTCCGAATTTCCAAAAAATACACGTCTATATAGCCTTTTATTATTCAAAATGCGTAGAATATTTCTAAGCGTATATATATGAGCCAAGTTTCACCTTTATAAATACATCACACAATGCAAAAGTGACAGCTGTTATTTTGTACGCTACAATTGAATCACGTCTGATACATATCCTTCCGTAGCTTCTCTATGAGAGGGCAACGATCTGAATAAATATGATTTAGGTTAATAAAAGCCTAAAGCATATTTTTTATATATATATATATATATATATATATATATAATTTTATTGATAAAATATTTGTGTATACATAATTCTTTTATTTTATCTGTAGGACAATCAGTGAAGCTATGCATGTCATCTATATTCTAATCTAACGTCACGTTGTATCCCTAGCAGGTAGACGTAGAGAACAGAGCGCCAAACGCTTCGCCAAACATTATTACTCTAAAGATAATATTTATACATTGAAAACTTCAGTTTCAGTTCCGAGGCCGGTCGTGACTCGTGGCGCGTATAAGTGTGCTACGTTGCTACGCGTGTTGATTCCCATTCGAAGAAATTAAATATTTAATATTTTTATTTCCTCACTCTAGTAAAGAAGCAAACTTGTTTGGACAATCGCAATTCTTATTACTTACTTGTAAGATATAATAGTGAAACAATGACATTCGTTCACTCTGTCCCTAGTCCCTCCCAGCCAATCCTAAAATACCAATAAATATGTATAGAAAAATAACTCTCACGTCACTTAATTGCAAGCTCTACAATCCATACAATATAGTTAGCAATAATTTTACCACGTAAGTGTACGTTGGGGACAGAAGTAAACTACTCTACGAGTTCGCGTTAAACAAAAGATAGTGCGAAAGATATTTTAGAATTGGACCTGTAATGGCCATTATTACTGAAAATATATGACACTTGCTATAGTAGAAGAAATACAAGCATAAATTTTACAATTTTACAGAAATATCATTTTACCGTACTCTATTCTCACTAAAGATTTGTACTATACGAGAATAGTATATTCGGGCATCATTAGGTCTTCCTATTTTTTTTCAACTTTTTTTTGGATTTTAAAGTAACTGTGATTTATTCGTTTACATACTTATTTAGAAGATACTAAAACACAAACAAACGAATTTAACATTTTTGCTTTTCTGACTTTTTGTTTGCCGAGATGATTTTTGATGGGAATTTCACTCGTAGTAGGTAGATAATATTGCTGAGCAAGTTAAAGTCATTTTTTTTATTCCTGAATTTACGCAAGAATTTACGATGCCGCTACTAATAAAAATATAAGCAATGATCTCATTCTTGGAGTAATTACAATATCGATACAATTCAATATAAATTCAACATATAGCTGAATCCAGTGAAGTCCAGATAATTAGTTTCTTACTTTCCACTTCATTTTAGATATTCTTACTTTACTAAGTGAGACTTACTTTAGTAAGTATCAAACCGTAAGTACTAACGACCGCGTGTGATGTGAGACGCCGCCGTCCTCGACAGCCACATAGTTTAAAACAAACTATCGCTTTTTTCGCTCATTGCCTTAAAAAAGCAAAAGTCCAACTTATAATAAACTTGAGACACGTATCTCTCTCACGACAAAGTGGAAAACGTTCGCATTCGTTCGTACGGGTGGCAATTTTAAAAGGCTACGATATTTCACATTGGAATTTAATATCATCGTGTCGTAGTGTTGCCCTGTTTACAGCTCCTTAAACAATTTCTGTTTTGCAGATAAAGCTTTATTTAGCTTTTTTTACTATCACGTATTTCGCATATGGTAAAGAAGGACACTTTAAACGATTTCTCCAAGTGAGAATCGAGCCAACGTCGCATAGCATCTATCTACAGATAGTTATTGTGCCGCTACATCACAAGGACCTTATTTGGCCTCTGGTAAATACGGTACACTATAGAAAAGAAATCGAATATAAAGTCATCCTTACTTATATAAAATGCAATGAAGATCCATAATAGCTGTGAGCCAGTAGTTATTTAAATGTGTCAACGTTGCATAAGTTTCATAAGTTAGAAAGTGCATTTCTGCGTTGCATTGAGAGTTTTCAAAGAATATATTTAACATTCTACCTATTTATATCGCGGTTGAAAAGGCACGGTAAGAAAAGCCTACTCTTATCTCAAGGCGCATAAAACCCTGTATTTTATGACTGCATTACATAAGAAGACACTCTGTGAAAGGAAAAAATAATATTTGTAGTTCTTTTTTGCTAAATATTCACAGAAAAATTTTGTGGGTATACATTTCCTTTGCCATTTTGGTAGAACCTACTTACTAAACAAAATGCTGAATAAGAGTTAGGAAGTTTATATACCCATACCTATATTATAAATTCGAAAGTAACTCTGTCTGTCTGTCTTTTACGCAATCAGGCCCAAACCGCTAATTTAATTGTGATAAAATACTCATATAGAGATACTTGAGGGTACCGGGATGAACATAGGATACTTTTTTTTTCCTCATATTTGTAATATTTTCGATATATACCAATATATTAAAATAATTAATTTGACATGCAATTTATTCCGCCATGTTAATAACAATGGTCGCTACGCGTTGCTAAGCAACGGCTTGCAAAGTTTGTTGTTTTAAGAAAACGTCACCCAAAGTGAGTTTGCTTAATGCAGACATGGCGCGCGCCGATATAGATTTGTATACATTAACAAAAATTAGATGATTTCTATAATTAGTATAACATTCTAATAAATAATTAAGATGTCATTGATTCGGAATGACCTAGCCTACGAGTGGTATACAATGACCGACGCGAACGGGCAGATGACTTTGATGATTTTCTAAATTTTTATATATTTTCGAATTACTATTATTTTTTATGTAATTATTTGCTGCTTATAATTAATTTATCTCAGTTCGGTTATCTATACCGATGTTATACACTGAAAATATCGTAATTTTAATCATTTGGGATTTTATTTAATATTGTTCGCAAAAATTATTAATTATTTAATATAGAAAAATGATTAGTACGCGCGCACGGCAAACTTTAGGTACTTTTTCTAATATTAAGAATTTGTTACTTTTACTTCCTTTGTTTGTCCATTTCGGTTACTCAGATATTTTTTTTAATAATAAATCTCCACTTATTATGTATGATTTTTAACTCATTTTAATTATTTAGGCTTATATTTTTGCGGGCGTAGCCGCGTCCGGGCCCACTAGTATAGTATAAAGCTAAAATTAGAAAGTATCTATTAGAACCACACACTAGGATTTAAAAAATGAAAAATATTACTCGAGCGTGTCGTGGTGCAGCGGCACATCGTTGGACTGTAAATGGGACTTTTGTGTTTGTTCCCATTCGGGAAAATGAATTATTTTTATTAATTGCAAATAAAAATGGCAGAGCGCGTCTTCGAGTTTTATCTTGAAAATTAAGCAGAAAGCGGGAAACTTTGTCTGTCAACACTAGATTCCCTCAAAATGCGGGATACAGGATGATGAAGGTGAAATTACAAAAAAATATATTACAATAGCTAATTGATCCTACATGACTATAAAAACACTAGATTATATATTTGCTTAATCATTGCTGTTATGAACGTAAAATAAACATTACAAAAATAAGTCATGGTGGCAAGGTTGTTATTTATTTAAGAATGAAACTGATGCATTTAAATTTTAATTGTACTGATAGTGACACTTTGTATTATTAAATTTATGAATTTTCCTTTGCATAAAATATTGACCTTCCAAAACGTACTTTTTTAAAACAGTCAACAAATATAGAACCCAGTTGAGGGTTGAGCTAAAAATAAATTTTGAACTGTAGGAAGTTTATATTTGCTCATTCTAAAGTAAATAAATAACATATTTAAAAAATGACTATAATAAATATTAATGTTATAAATAAAATAAAACTTTCATCAACATAAAATAGCGTAATAGCATATATAAAACTATAAATTGAAAGATTACATACACTACCATCCTACACTAGCAAAATTGCAAGTCCAAAATTTATTATAAAAGTCGACAGTTTGCATAGAGATAACCGCGTGTTAGGTATCTTATAGGGCAGTGGATAGAACGGCGGGAACGCTTTCGACAATATCGTATACATATATAAACGTCGCATTCGGGGCCAAAATATTGTTATAGTTGCTTAAATCGAGAATATGCTTTGCGTTTTTAAAATATGTAAAAAATATATTTGTTTTACGATAAATCAATGGCGAAAATGTAGAAAATTTAACACTACTTATTTATTTTTTGTATGGCCATAACACTATTTTTTTTTCTTTAGATCTAGTGATGAACACTTTCTAATTTTCAAAAAATAAAAGGCATAATATGAATAGGTGTGATACAAAACACTATTTGTTGTGAAATTGGATCGAACTCACCAAAAACCATTACTTGCCATTTTACTCCCTTCCCGTAAAAAAATCTTATTTATAATTATTACCTGAAACAACAAAAGAAATAATTAATATATGAAAAAAGAAAATCAATCTAATATCTTGTTTTATAATTTAAGTCTGTTATATTCTTAAAAACCTTCATAAAATCCAATATAGATAAACAAGATATTTCATTTATTTATATTGTATTTTATATATTAATATACACGTATATTACATACTTTGCCCAAAAAAATCTCCTTATCTAAGCTTCACATTATATCATCAATATAGCAGGGTAGGCAGGGCTGGAGGGGAACTAATTGTTTAGACATCTTGTTTCTCACTTACAGTCCAATTTTCTAGACATTCCGTGTTTCGAGACCGACGGAACTTAACACTCTTACTTAGCACTCCGTCTTCAAAGCACCAAAGCGATCGCGTTTACAGTCAGATGCTATGCCGCTGCACCACGACGGCCCAAATCTTTATATTCTATATATTTATGATTCCACAACTTTCATAAACTTATATTACATTTTTTATGTGATTTCTTCAACATTTAAGGCGCAATAAACAAGATTTAAATTTATCGGGAATATAAAAAAGGCATCATGATTTTCGTGACACCGAACTTTGTGGCTATCTAAAATCAGAAGTATCAGGCGAGCATTAAAACTGAATAAATAGCTATGCACGCTAGGCATTCTTCGCAATGTCTCCAGTATTTGGCGGAAAGTGGGGAATTATTTCGTACACTTCTACATAGTATCACTTTTAGTAAATCGAACACATTACTAAAATGTCACACAAATGCAAAGCTCAGTTTAGACCTCATGGACAGAACATTTCAAGCAAATTACTTTTATCTTTCAAATTTATACATTTGTTCGCATTCGTTTGTCGGTTGACAAATTTGATGTACTAATAGTTAATTACTTTATCAAATTTATGCACTAAACCAACGAGTGCTGCCTCCTACCAGTGACCATGGACTATTACAAAGTTTTCGAAACGTCGGGTTTGTAAATATATTTAATACCAAATTAATTTATATATATATTACTAGTAACTAGCCATTAACTTATATAAAAATCGAACCCACTACGTTGAAACAAAATTATAGTAACTAAAAACCAAAACGTCTACTATTCCGGCCTTCATAAATATAGCTTATTTACCCACTAGAGTGTACTAAACATATATTGTTGGGAGTATTAAATGATATTTACAACCAAATGCAGGGGTATAAAAGGCAAAATTATTGGCAGTGTAGTGTCTATATTTTAAATGGGTACAATATATAATAAAAGACAGTTTAAAAACCCTGAAAGTGCTTGAATATTTTTATAACAAAAGAAATTTATATGAAAATTTTATTATACAACCCTTTGTAAACTAGTGACTGCTCACTTTCATATTTCTTGGGGTTTCCTTACTAGCTAAAATCTAATATTTTCTGGGCTTTCCTTACTAGCTTCATTTAGGTTGAAATCTAACCCCCACTCCCTCAACCCCCCTCGAATCTTATTAACACAGCATAGTTAAAATTAAACACAAAATTTACGAATTCCTCGTAATAACCCTTAAGCCACCCCCCAGTACATCCCTTCAGGGAATGAAGGCCAACAGTATTCCTTGTACTACCAAACTGGGATTACAATACATAATTTTTAAATAAACGTCATTCTTCAGAACAACGCCAAGTACCTAATGTTTAAATTTTAAACAAAACGCTACAGAAAACCGAGAAACTGATAGATATGTCCATCTCCTCCATTCACCATTTTCCCTTCTAATTGAGACAATCGTTTTTATTTTGTATATAATATAGTATAATTTCCTAATAGGAGGCATGAAACCTAATAGGAGGCATGAAACCCACAACAACAAAAATCACTAACAATCAAGCCTACAAAAATTCATTTCGTATTACTTTACCAAAATAAAATTCAATAAGTACGTACAAGTCAAAAAGAAAAAGCGATAAAATATTCGAGATTAAACGGCATATTAAACGATCGAGAGCTTACGAAAGAAAAACAAGAGTACAAAAGAAAGACGACGGCTCAACTATTAAGTATTCAATGTATACTTTAATGTATATTCATATCTGGTGTAGTCGGGAATATCAATAAGCCGGCAAAACTCGTAGAAACAATGAGATTCGAAACTTTACAGACGTACAAGTTATGAACGAATAGCGATTAAAAATGGCATAATGTAAAATGGATTTATTACTGCAAAAACTCTTACTCTCTTACCAAACACTCTTGCTTCAAAAATATTCTCTCGATATCAATAAAACAGCTAGCGAGATTGCACATTGCACTTAATTTTAATTTGCACTTATTTTTCTTATTCACTGTCTATCTTTAAACATACATAAGCTGGATTGGATTTGGTAAAAAGTAATCTAAGAATATATTCTTTGTATATATCTCAATACATTTATATATCTAAGTAACTTTATATTATTCTTAATATTTTCTTTGGTTCAACGTCCTAAGTTTAGCTACTGGTTCTAATAAATCGAAAAGAGCTTTGTGGCCGTGAAATTTAAAGTGAAAACGGAGTGATCAACTCTACATACCCCCATTTACAAAAAATATAACTTATAAAAATATTAACTTATAAAAGAAATATATTCCGCTATTACTTAAATTTAGATTCAACTCAGACCAAGAAGAAATTGCTTGGAGCAAGTTGGAAACAAAACCGTTGGAATTCGTTCGCGAGGTATATTTAATTAGTTCAGAGCTCAAATAAGATCTTGATTTTGAATGCATTCAAGTTTGTTATGCGCTATTTGATTGTGCTGAATACGACCTTGTTATGACCCTATTGTATGCACTTTTCAATTATTACACAATATATAGAAATATAGGTAGATAATTATTTTAAAATAAATATGCGAATACTGGGGAAATATGCTCAAATTTTAATGCTTTTAATGTACTTAAACTACTATAATAATATACACACGGTACTACAGTTTGCAAAAAAGTTTAATAATAGAAACCAAATGTGAGATACCTACTCTTTTTAACCATCTTGCGAGTTATTGCATGTTTAATGATGGAACTCACCGTTACGCCGCTTGTTTACCAAAGCAGGAAGATAAAGAAAGGCATATAACTCATTCTCCGACTCCGGAGTCGAACACATAACCATCGCTTTTTGCACTCAGACGCTACACCACTGCGCCACGACGGTTTCTATGTTATTATAGTTATAACACAAAAAATAAATAGAATCAATTTTTATATTTTTAAATCATTATTCAATGGAAATAAGCACTCTCTTGTCAATTAACAGAAATCTTCACAAAGAATTTAAATTAATTAATGTTTCTATGTGACATTCACTATTGGAATAAAATTTATATACATTTTGCTATCACATCCTGAACCTCGTCTAACGAAAACACACCTTATTTCATTCCAAATATAACTTTATTTCTATTGTCTCAATATTTTATATCTTTAATGATAACATATGGCCAATATCAAAATATAAATTTAAAATGCAACTCTACAGCTATAATTTTAAAGTTCAAAATTCTTTAACTGATTACGTTACATTTGACATAAAGAGTCAATTATTTAACTAAAATACATATAATGGAAACTTTGTTTAAGCTTCACTGTAGCTCCAATGGTAAATATATTAAACGTTGGATTTATATGTTAAGCTAGCAGGTTAATTATTGTTTTGTAAACATAGAACCCGATCGTGCCGCAGCAGTTTTGTTCCTTTTCTTGCACTGGTAAAAAAAACAAAAAGCGACTTATTTTTAACATTTTTAAAGTACTAATTTAAAAATACTTTTTAGAAAACGTATAAAATTTGAACGTAGCGGGATTCGAAACCCTTTGACCGTCCAAGCGCTGTGACCACTATGCTATACGTTTTCACCAAGTTACGTCGAAATCCTGATACTTCTGTTACAACTTATTTATATAGTTAGGGAAAAGGCGAAAAATAGATTAAACTAAGATTTAATTTGTACAATCATTTTCCGCATGTTAATACTGTTGAATTATACGTAAAAAAGTTACCTGTGATCAACATATTCATTCCTGTGAGTTTGTCAAAAATTACTACAAAAATATTGATTGTGGACATAATATTTCACACAGTAGTAACTTTTGATATGAAAACTTTCCATTACCTTTAGAATTATTATATAATTTGTATATAGAACCTTAATACTCTGGAATAGCAATTATATTTGCTTGCACATCCACGTAAGTTGTACCTATAGAAAAAAGAAATAATATATGGGGTTAGTAACTTTCGTAGTTTTAGTATTCTTTTATGGGAAATTCGAAGCGTTTACAACGTGTTTCGCACGAAAGTTATGCTATGATTTTCCTTCGAAAATGTTCATTAGGAGTTAAATAATTCCAGAATTTTCTATAAATAACCGTATATGATATTTATCGTATTTCAATAAAATTATTCTATGATTATATTTAATAACGTTACCTATTTTTATGTGAATATAATAGCGGAAAGTTCACGCTCTAACTAACGATAAATAAATATAAAATGATATTAAAATTGCTTTATTACGCAACCTAGCTGGCCCTCATCGATTAAAACTCTGATTGTGTAAATATATAATGTAATTTTAGGTTAACGTGTTGTACTTAATATAGTTTTTTATACTAAAAAAAAACGTTGTTTCTTCCTAAAGTGTTCTTTTTTTTAGCCTCACGGTGTATCATGCACATAGCAGGGTAAGCACCTGGAATCTGGGAGCCTTGTATTAAGACACTCCGTTGCCATTAAGACACTTCCGTTCTCCACTTTCCGCTGATTTTTTAAAGCATTGTGTGTCGAGTGTCGAAAGTAAAGTAAGTAAAGTAAAAGCTATAGATAATCACCTATTAATATATTTTTTCTCTATACAAAAAAAAACATTATAAAACAACCAAAACCTTTTATTACTTACATAAGTAAATCGGAACCAACGGACGCCGATACGTCGAGTGGTAGTTTTTGGCATTCCAAAGTTAGTATTTTACCTCCTTTGAGTTGTTTTTTAGTATTTCATTGTAAACTAATACGGGTACCTACTTGGAATGTAGATTGAGTTTACGTATATATTTGGCCTTGTAACTGCATTAAAATTGAGTTTTAAAAGTTTTGATATCGTTGTCATTTTGGAGGTTACATTTTTTTAAAGAATAAGTTATAAAAGAGCCGGGTGGACAGTCCTTGAAAGAGGTGGCTCTTTCATAGCTTGAATAATATAAGATTAAAAAGTTTGTTAGAATTATCTACTTAAAATGACTGATTGAATAAAAAAAAAACATAACTTTTTAATAAGAATTATTAAATCGTTTTAATTTAATATTGTTTAGCATAATTATCACTGTTATAATTCATAATATAAGACTGGCTCTTTCATAACTTTTAGTGACTTGTTCAATAGCGAAACGTTATGAAAGAGCCAATGACATATTTTTTTAAAATTAGTAATTTAATATTTTTTATTGCATTTAAGGATTGTTTCGTACGAAATTACCTAGTTTAATGAATATATAATAATTCTAACCAAAACAAATCTTAATTTCTTTAATTAAAAAAATATTTTTTTGCTTCATTTAGTAAACTGGCTCTTTCATGCCACTTCTCCCTTACTATTAAACAGTAAACACTTGCAATATAACGTCTGTATAATTTTACGATCGAGATGATACACGCTGCTTGTTACGACTTTGCAAGTATCATATTTTAAGGCAACTACTTATTACTATGAAATTATACAAGTAATTTATTATAATTCTCTTAAAGTTAAACAAAGATTATTGTGGTGTTGGAATGAATGATATGTAAAGGAAAAAGAAATGGAAATAGTGTTGGATTCGAAATCAAATGTCTGTTGGTAAGTGTAATAGATGTAAAAAATATCAAGACTTCATCGGAAGTTAGCGAAACACTGCGTTTCACTATTTCCCACGTAATATTAGAGACGTAGCGTGTTCAGTGGCAAAATAAACAACTATAACTCTTTTTACACATAATTGCGCGTAGCCCAAAGTTAGTACTTGAAATGTCTGAAAAGGGACACCAAAATATTCGAAAAAAATACTAAAAGTTATAATTGAAATTACGATTAATATTCAAATAATTTAAGATGAATAACGTCTTAAATAAACATGACCTTGTAAACTAGTTAAGCGATGAGCATATTTCATTCACAATATCTTATTCATGGTACCGTCAGCATAATACGTAGTAGTCGTTTACATTTATGTTGGCAACAGTTCTGTACGAAAGAGTGTTTACATCGTATGTTACTAGTGATTATTTGTTTTTGTTTGAACCGGGATCGATTTATGGTCGAAATCGGGTAATTTTGTGTAAATTGAAGAAAATTCTTGTGGATAAATGTACAGAAATCTTTAATTAATATAAATTTAAAATACTTGTTAACTGTATATTAGATGTGTTGAATTATGTATACCTAAATTTATACACTCAAAATTCCAATGTGGATTTGTAATTTTTTATTTTCAAACAGCTTGGCCGACGATTACAATGGGGCTATCTTGTAGTACAATTTACTTTGGCAGCAAGCTATAGCAAATCGAGATAAAGTACTATTGTATATTATTTTAATATTTCAAAATTTTAGTCACCTCACATACCAATATAATTAAAATCCATTAAAAAAGTTAGTAATTTTACTAAAATTGTTAAGCGTTCAAAAATTATACTTCGTAGCATCTTAAACAGGGCTTTTTATATTATAGTAAAAAAACACACTTTATTGGCTATATTATGCACAATAAATACCTATGTATATGAAATCTATAGGATAAACGCCCATCAATCACAAGCAAAAGACTCAAAAGCTGCATCATTCAAAGCATACCACAACCATGTATTGCGGCGACCACAAACGAAACAAATTAATGTTGTTATTTCTCAACAAAACTCTATTCTGACATAGTTTTGAAATGATTATGTCATTCATTACAGTCGATATTGAAATGAAAAAGTTTAATACTTAATTGTTTTTAAAGGAAATCATTTTATCAAGAATGCGAAAATATATGACCCTTATTTGTATATTTACACATAATATTCCATATACATAGCACGGTAGGCAGAAAGAAAATTGAATATTTAAAACCCACTACTACTCTTTACTTTCCGCACTCTTAAGAGACATATGTTGACTGGCGGAACTTAACACCACGCGTTGCTTTAATGTTGCGGAACCTACATATATATCATTTCCCCGAATGGATAACACTTCTGCCGGTCATTATCACATTCGTTAAATTTATTGGTAAATACACTCGTGGGTGTGTCCGATGTCATCTGTCCACAATGCTCACCTGTGTACCTACAATTCGTTTAAGGCAGGTTACAAACTTGACGAATAAATGCTTTAATGCATCACATATAATAAAAAAAATTACATGATGTCTATATGTTGTTTGAATTTTTAGAACGTAATCAAATGTATATATATTTAGGTTAGTAGAATTTCAATACCAGTAAGTAGCTACTTATGAGCACCAAGAATTTATAACAAAATATCATGTTTAAGAATGTATTAGTGCGGTGCGACACCGTATATGACTGTAAGCGAGATGTTCGTAACTTTGATCCCCATTCGGGGCGCTGATTGTTTAAATAAATTTCATTTATTCGCAATGATGGAGAAAACGCGACACGAAAATTATTAAAACGGAGTATACCCTAACTAACACTAGATTTCCTAAAAAAATGAGCTTTTTTTTTAATTTAGTTTAAATTTAGATTAATCATAAAAACACTATTTAAAAAGATAAATACAAAGTACACGATTCTATTAAATATTTCAAAGCGAAAAAAGACAACGGAGTGATGCGTCACTAAATTTCTTTGTTTGATGTAACGCACAGTATACGAATAGCCTACCACTGGCATCCATCCAAACTCCTGATACAGCGCATGCCACGTTGATTCATACGCAGGATTATTTGATGCTATGTCGAGAGCGCGATTATCTTGCGCTTTCAAAATTGGATACAGATTGGAAATATTTTGTTAAGAGCTACGAACGTTACGTTTCGGATCGTTCGAATCAAAATATATTGGCATGAGATAAAGCGGAAATTCGAATTGAGAGTAGTTCTTAGGAGATTAAGTACAAGGAATTGGTTGTTCTTATAGTTTTATTAGAACAAACAGATCTCTAGAATTGTAAGTATAATAATTATCCATATTGTATTAGAAATTAGCTACAGAGAAATAAAATAAGATTGTAGGTAAAGCATGAGATATCAAATATATTTTTTAACTGAACAAAGATAATTTTTTTTAAGCAAATTTCTAAAATGACTGTAAAGATACAACATCACGATGAATGATGCTGCAACAACAATAAAATCACTCACAACAAGTATGTATGTATGTACGATCCGTAAACATGTATTGGCGAGAGAAACTATTGCCCTGTGATGATTGCTTACATTCTATTGGATTTGTAAATAGATGCGTAACACCCATGATACATATATGTTATATCTGAGCATCCACTATAAATACTAAATCGGATAGTGCGGAAATTTTATATAAAATAATTATTTTTTATGTTATAGATATTATTCATCCATGTTTGGGTGAAATAATTAACTATTTCGTTCCCAATCTCACGTATAGCAGGATAAGCAAAGAAAACCTAGTATATCAATACACTCCATTCTCTACTTAAGTCATTATTTTGTCACTAAATAAATAGAACACTTTGGATAAAAACACACCAATTAATAACTATAATATTCAATAAACAAATGATAAAGAAAAATCTCCAACAATATTTCATAATTTCACAAAGCACCGTGACTTTGTAAGGCGAACTCATTTATAATGTTTAAAACGTTTTAATACATTATCTAGCTCCCCGCAGGTTCGCAGAGTTGACATTGGGATTCTTAATAGAAATAAATCTCGCTCCTCACTCCTCACCTCTCTTCATAGTATGGAATATATTTTTTTGTTATCTTTATAGCAGAGTAAGAGTTTATTAATTATGTTTAATGGTACGTTAATTTTAAATAAAATTATATATACAGTGAACGCTAACGCTAGTTGAGTAGCGTAACTCGACGCAGCACTTAGCCTCGACATCACTAGCCCATCACTCGCCCCAGCGCCACGACTGGCTCCGATTGAGCATATATTTACATATTATATAATTGAAATGCAAATAGCAAAATACTTTAAATTTTACTTTGATTTTATATGAAAAAAAAATCATACACATGCCTAACGAAGCGCCTTAATAAAATTGTTACTCATATAGTTCACGCAAACGACGAACAAGTGTTGTTAACATAAATTTGAATGGATCAGACTAACGCTCTAAAGCTTTACGTGCTTTCAAGGCTGTGACATCCTACTACGTATTATTATAAATGTAACAGTTTGTGAGTATGTTCATTTATCCTACTTTCACTCAAAAATTAATAAATAGATTAAGATAAAACTTTATAGTAACTTCGCTTATACGTGAGAATAACATAGGCTACTATTGATGTAACCATTTTGAGTGTACCAATTACTCTTTACGAGCGAAACCGCGTTTAGCTAGCTAGTATTAATAATTTATATAAAGACATTTCTTTTAAAGAAATTGGGTTAAACATTTTGTGTCATTTTTTCTGTTCCTAATAATATTTTACTGTTGAAGAAAGAACGATGACTAGAAATTTCCTTACGATTATAGCAAATCGTTTCATATTACATTAGATCATGACAACTTTATCATTTCCGGAAATAGCACTACATAGTTTTTTATTTGGCACATAATATACTAAATGAAAACCAAAATCTTCTGTATTTCTCTACGTTCCTCGTCGTGCAGCGACACAACGTTGACTGCAAGTGCGACGGTTGTGGGTTATATTCCCACTCGAGGGAATGAATTATTTTTATTTCCACGGTCTGGTAAAAACAAAAATGTGGCGTTGAGTTTCGTCATTCCATACGCAATGTCTCAAAAGTTGGGCGGAAGAAGGACAACTGAGTGTTAACATAAGTTCCATTCTATATACAATGGCGCAAAGCTAAAAAAACGATCTATTTTAGTAAATATTTTATTTGGATTATTATGATGACGACAACAATATTTATTGTTATATATTAGTTAACCATTAAGTTAATATCCTGTGATCAATACAAAGACAATATATATAAGAAATATGGCATGGATTAACCTATTATATATTACTACAGACAGATATATTAATCTAAAACAAACTCTGCATACTTAATTAATGACTCCTCACTTTTTTTTTGTGGGAAGCAGACATTTTTTTAACATCTGTACATTATCAGCACGTGTTTACTAATGAGCTGTTCAAACTCAATTCATAACCAAAATATAAATTTCCTCCCACATCATTTCTAGACCACCTGTAAGTGTTATAACTCATAGACGAAAACTCCATACAAAATGAATTACTAATAAAACTATGAAAAAGCAAATAAACTTTCATGTAACTAATTTTCAATGTACTTACATATATCCAGTGTATACTTAAAAAACACCGGTTTACGATTTTTACCTTCATAGTAGGGGTAGGCAGAGGGAATCTATTGTTAAAATTCTCCGTTATACATACTCCGTCCAAATTGAGATATTGGGTAGTGATTGGTGCATCTTAACTCCGCGTTTTGTCTTACAGAGTGGGGTAATCAAGTACCACGTGTTGATATTGAACTATCACTTTTACATTCAAACGGCCTCAAAGTACAACATTTAGCTGAGTTTATAACAGTTTCTCCAAATATAACCAAACATGCGGCTATATGTAGCAGAATAGACGTCTAGACAGATTCCACTCTAACCAGAATAGAGTATTTGTTAGGTACTTTCTGTATAAAAGCCTCGGGGCCTGAAAGGTGACCCATATTGGTTTTACTTTATGAGTAATATTGTGCTGTTTGAAAAGCTAAAATATGACCACAGGCGATAGATAGAATACAACCCACAATTATATCAAAATATTAGCCTGAGTATTATTTTATAAACAATAAAAAATTCAATTTTCAAATTGAACACTTATACGACGACAGCTTTCACAATTCTGTCATTTAGACGTCGAGATAAGACTAGGAATTTAATACAACAGTGTGTGACAAAGCCAGAGAAATTAAAATATTTCAAGTATAAAAATTCCTCACTAGAACAATTTGAATTTTGAACTGTACAAGTACAATAATTTACTTAAGGATTAAATTAATTTATAATTTCCGAATAATTTGTTCCATGAACCATTATTGACTCTGTCGTGCAGTGGATGATGTCTGTGGATGCTATCATTACTTGGGCAATGGATTTCTCTCATTTTGAACAACAAAAAATTGAGTCAACAAATTATTCGAGAGGAAAATGGAGAACAGAGAATCTTGTCACTAGGTCTTCCTTGCTTACCTTATAAAATAATATGGAAACCATCATCATCTGCAGCACTACTAAAAAAACTTAATTATACTTTTAACTCCTAGAAGTTTTATTTTAGAAACTCTAAAGTGTAAATATACAAAAATAACGATACACAGTCAGCACACAAATGGGGTCTATGCCCCGACCATTATTAATCTCTGCTAATCGAGCATCACGCTCGGAATACCTGGCAAAGGTCGGCTATTTCTGTAACACTCGGATGCCCCTTGATTTATTCGCGTCGGTTACCAAATCATTAGTTTAAGTTCGATCGTATCGTAAAAAGCTACTAAAATAAATAGTTTTGACATAAATTTAACGATTATTTTATATTTTTTAAAGGAATGTTAGGCGGATAATAAAAAAATTGTGATTTATTTGTAATCATCACATTATATTTTAGGTGACGGAATGACGTAAGTATACGTAAATTTGTACAAATCAATATACACATAGATCAGATCAAGCTTTAGCTAGCTATATTTAGAAAAATACAAACGGACAGACAGATAGAGTCAAACAAACGGACGGAATCTTAGTAATAGGGTGCTGTTGTTGGGTACGAAAACCTAAAAATGCAAAAACATCAGGCTACTCTCTACCTACATGTAAGTTGTAAATTTCATCATTTATAAAAACGTAAATTTCTCTTATTTAAGCGGAGAGATTCAGTTTTATTATTCAGTTACTTCATTCTCTATATCTTGATAATAATTTTTCGAGTAATAAATTAAATAGACTCTTAAAAAATAATGAACATAACTATAAAGTTATTTAAAAACATATTGAACATTTATAACATTTAAACTTGTCAAAGAAAAAGTACTAAACACTGAGCAATGAACGTGACATTAAGAAGTAACAAGCAAATAAAGTCAATTTAGAAGTATGCCACGTGTTTTAAAATATATCGGGGGCGTAGGAATGCTCACTTTGGCCCTTATCCACTTATGATTAACAGTAATATTCCGTGAATTATTCTATACACATAACATATAATTACGCATCTTTCGCATTTTGCGAGGAGCGGGATAAAATTGCATGTCAATAGTCAATACGTACTGTCACGTTGTAGCAGCTTAACGCTGCAGTTTATACAACTAAGTTACTCTTTTAGTTTTACGCTGTATAGTAAGGTTCGGCGGAGGGAAACTAGTGTTAAGTCTTGCTGTGTTTAGTGGCAGAACTCAACGCCGCGCTTGGTTTCATTACCAGAGTGAGGATATGAAAATAATTCATACCCTCGAGTGAGAGTCGAACCAAAAACCCTCACGTTTCCAGCCAGACGCTGTGCCGGCTGTTGCAACGACACTTCTTTTGTCTAGGCAATAAGTTGTGTATGTATGGTATACATAATATACTCAAATACAAAAAATATAGGATAAAAAAAGAATTAAGTAAATAAACCTCTTCCCTCATAGCACTAGATTAAACACTTCACGGTACAAAAAAGCAAGCTCCGCTTTATCTTGATTACAAAAAGAGAATTCGTGTGTCAAATTAAAACGTCTCTCAAATCAAATGTGGCGCTCATACAAAATCAGGTCAGCCCCACACTTGTGAATCCAATACCTTGGAAATTGTGACACCGTCGTGGTATAGTGTGGATATGTTTTATTTAAAACATATATCATAGGTTAGGTTCTAATTTTCTAATTGGTCAAAAAAATCCTAGTGTGGTTGAAGGAACCAGATGATATTTACTATTGAATCGTCAAAAGATAAATAAGACTATCAATAGTTTTTTCTAAGAAGAGCCAAACAAGAAATAAAATCCTACTCATGCTGATACAGTATTCCCAGACATGTATGCAACTGCTACATTTTACTTGGTAATTAAAGATAATCCATAGAAAAATCTCAAAGGGGAAAACCCAAAAGGAAAAAGAAACTACTGTACCGGATAATATTGAAAATACTGTAGATGCACTTGAGAGGGTTAAGGCAGACGTCATGCTACTTTAAACTCTTCAATAAATAAAAATAAGCGTTTTATAATAAAAACCGTCTAAAATATTAAGAGTAATAAACAGATTCTTGGCCTCGGTCTGGTAAAGATGAAAGTGCATATTATACTATGCAAATATGATATTAAGCGTTCGTCGTTTACCTACTTCGCAAAGGATATTGCACGTTATTGCTGTAATGCCTCTCCCGGCTTAGTTATTTAATTTTTTTTATCACTGTGTGACGGAACTCAATGATGTACGTTGTCTTGTTACCTAAGCGAGGAAATGAAAATAGTTCCCCGGCGTGGCAGTCAAACCTACGACGTATCGGTCGGGTTTAGATTCAAACACTGCTCCACTACACCACGACATATTCAAACCTAGTGGTTTCTACTAGATTTGTAGAATACTAAAGTACCTATAACATTTAGGTCTATAAGTCTTTTTATATTTTATTAATAAAAAGTTTATTATTGAATAGAACTTCAATACGAATATTATATTTCAATTTAACGTATTTACATAGCACATAGCTATGTGTATTATTGACAAACACATTAATTACAATTGTAACCGCCTAACCACCACGGCTCAATTATTGTGTGTAATGCCTAGTAGTAATAGCTAAAGCAATAGCAAAATAAAAAAAATAAACACTTTCAAATAAATCCAACAGCGTGACTGTAAATGTGACGGCTGTGGGTTCGATTCCCAATAATCCGGCAATAAAGTGCAGCGATGAATTCCGCCACACAACACGCATTGTGGCCAAATTTGGATGTGGAACGGAATGTGTTAATTCTACGCTGCCCCTGCCTTCTCTGCTCTAAACGGATTACACTGAGAAAAAAATCCAAAACCAACCAAAACATAGAAACCACAAACAGTATACACTTTTATTTGCCCCTAGTATTCGATCCCACTTGATTTATTGGCGTCGGTCGTAAATTCATTAGTTCTATTCAACCACCGCCGTGGAAGATTTACGATGATCTGAAGTCTGAAATGTGACGTCATGATTCCTTCGATAGCTTAAATGTTTGCACGTGATCCGAGGCATTCGGCTTGCCAATTCTCACTAGAATGTTATGGTTATGTAGTATATGGTGTAAATATAAATATAGATACGAATTAAAAATGGTATGTCTGAGTTTAAAATTTAAAAAAAAAACAGACTCACACTCTGTTCCGAATATACGTGCTATACTCGTATGCAGGCAGAGGAAACCTTTTAAAATATCCATTCTCAATTTTTAAAACACGTTGCGTTGCGTTCCTACACTCAATAGGCAATATTGAGTGTAGGAACGCAACGCCGCGCATCTTAGTAGTCAGTTTTGATATCAGAGCAAGAAAATAAAAGTAATAATCCCTAAATAAAGAAATAAACCTACTGGGAATAGACATCACAACAGTCGTATCTAGTCAGACGCTTTGCCACGACGGCCTCGACCATTTACTTTAAATTGAATATCATTATTGTACTTTGTTTCAAGCGAATTTCAACTGTATTTGTGAAATTTTACAAAAATGAAAAGTACCAACGTTAAATATTTAACATTAATTTATTACTTCATCAATCAAAAATGTATAAAATCAAAAAATTACCCACGGGGTATTGGGATTGACTAACCAAAAAACAAAAAAAGTAACAGAAATAACCAATACATTATAACAATTAAATAGAAAGCCTACAAATATATTACTCATATATCGGTAGTAACCAAAGTATTTCCTACACACCTTAAATAGGTGTATATATTATGTAAAAATATGAAATATGCGTTAAACGCACGCAACGCCGTCGTACAACAGTTAATCATAGCGAAGATAACTATCTGCAATTACTAAGGAACTCCACGCATCCAATGAATGTTATGCAAGTAATTAACGTGGTTACCTAAATAGATTTAGTTTGGTAAAAATAATATACTATAATATACGTACTTCGCCTACGCTTTCAAAAGTTGAAAACGGAGTGTAGGCGAAAATATATATAAGATAATATACAATAAAGTGAGGGTATCAAGGCTAAGTAGACACAGTACAGCGGCTGACAGCCAGGTAGCCTCTACGATGTGCGGGATATAGTGTGAAGCTAAGAAGGAAAGAAAACAACACACCACGACTACCATATCGATTGTAATGTTGTTATTTTAATACTGCTATAAAATAAGTTAGATTATCCATTATCATAAAATACGTAGTAAAACTAGTAATAACCGCCAATGTGTTCTTCACTTTAATCCATTTATAAGCAATAAATCGGTGGCGGCACAGGTGACCCATTTACAGAATGAGACGCAGCAGCTTGTTATAGCACGTGCGTTTCACGTGGAACGATTGCATTGTCAATCAAGTAGGTATGGAAGCGAAGAAAAACACCGATCATTTCGATTTTTTTTTAAGTTCGTGGCACTGTGGGACAAGGTATTACTATAAACGCGATGGATGTTAATTAGATTCCCACACCGGGGAATCATATTATTCTCATCTTTGGAAATATAAAGTGCAGAAAGTTGAACAGCGTGAAGTTTTTTCATGACGCATGTGCAAATACTCAGCATCAATTTTTTTCCAAGTTTTTTCCACTATTATGACATTTTTAAGGTTTTTTTGTAATAAAGATATATTCTTTATTGAAAAAATAACATTTGGGAATATAAACATATTGAAAGTCCATAAAAATTGAATTTAAATTTTAAACTACTAATACTCTAATATTACAATTAAAAGATACAGCTTTAAAGCCCGCTACATTTTTTTTTAGCTGTCACAATTTTTTTTCTACGAGGAAGAAACAAAAAATATGAGGTCAAATGACAATAACGTTCAAAACATTCAAAAAAGTCGGTCCGTCATATTGTATATATATGAGTATGTATAGTAAATGAATTCTTATTTTAGTCGCACATTCGCGCTCATTTGTCTTATTAATGGTAACGCTTGATGCCTGTCCGTCTAACGTCGCGGCTATGCGATGTTTTCATCTGTTCAGTGGAGCGACGAAATTGGATATCATAGAGACTAATAACTATTCTACCAAACTCTTCGTAACATTTTATAGCGTTATGTAACATTTCTATAATTTAACTAAATTTGCTTGCAGCTTCGCCCCCATTGTCATGGAAATACTTCCGTTCTTCATTTGTGACATGACACATGAGACATTGTGTCTTTTTAAGTACTTTGGTATACATCCAAACAATTAAAGTGATATATCGTCTTAGGCCGTACTATAATAGCCACTAGCTTTTCTCATTTAATACAAAAATATTTTTTCAATTTAAACAAGTAGTTTTTAAGATTAACGCGTTGAATCGTACAAACTCTTTAGCTTTAAAATATTACTAAAGAAATATAAATAGCTCTTCTACAATGTGTGTTGGTAACAGTTTACAATTTAATTGTACGAATTCATCTTTGACATTAATAATTATTAATGAGTACATTTATAAAGTCGTCGTACCTATGTAAGTTTATTCCGACCAGGAGAAAAATCATTCATTTTAATTTGGCCGTATAATAGTACAGATACTATGAAAATGAAATATATTGAGGTTATTTAAACATTTATTTGCCAATTGGAATGTGTTAAAAGTAATTTATATTCTTTTTAATGTTTTTAGCTTTACCCTGTATTTTGTAAATAGCAAGGTGAAATACCTTAAAGGAAGGAACCTAGTGTTAAAACACTCTGTGGCGGACTCTTCTCTGGAGGAATTCAAAGCCGCGATATATGAGGTTAGAGAGGAAAAGAAAACAATTCATTCAACCAAGATTGTAACGTTTGTGTAATAGATTTTAAGCTGTGTTTTGAATGTACAACCATCGCTTCCAAAACCAAAACAAAACTACGCAAAAATCGTATTACTAACTTACTTCCATTCAAAGCTTTACTTAATTAAATGGATTACAACGCGATAATTAGTTGGAGAAAACTTAAGACTTCATAATAATTGCTGAGCGAAAACCACAATTAGAATGCTATTGGATTTCGTTTAACTCTATTGTTTAGTCTGTTAACGAGCATCAAAGATACCATTTATCTGACGGCCTATCAGACTCCGTCTTTTATAACAGTAATTAATGTTGCGTTCGATATTTATATAGGCAGGTGGAACGTCACGCCGTGGCGCGGAAATTACTAGGGAGATAACTGGGTGGTGTACTTAACAATTGAAATTTATTAACTTGATATATTCTATATTAAACATATATAAACAGACTTGAATTTATTGATTTGAATTTATAAAGTCTAAATTTGGCATGTAGTTACATTACGAGGGCGTTAAGATGAGTATTCTCGTAGTTCCTAATTGTTCACTGGTGGTTTATTTTTCGTTATTACTTATCATTTACTTTTACTTTTGAACATTCAAATTCAAACAGACAGAGAAACAAACAAACAAACAAAACCAACTTATTTGTTTTACACAAAAAACATAATAATTCAACGATATTTATATTTAAACCTATACTTACATTATCTAACAGCATAGTACTTAAAATATCTAAAATTATATCAAAACCAAAATAGGTTTATTAAAATAAATATTTTTAATTTTAGTTCCTGAGTATAACCAATAAATCGTTATCAAATTGAAAAGCACTTCCCTACACGAGTGGGAGCTCAAAACTTCAAAGCTCTTGACTAACAACTGTACTGTAATTACTAAACATTATATGAGCTTAAATAGGGCTGGCGTTTTATTTGTGTTACCATGTAAGCTAATTTCAGTTTCAATTCTTCTTTTTATACTTATTGGGTAGTTCAATAGTAGAGTAGTTTGGAGGTGTCCGTGTAGATACCATTTACGGTAAAAAAATTGTCCCAGTCCTTATATACGTTGAAAACTGGGCTATACGTCTTACGCGTATTAAAAAAACCTACAACACTGATAAAAAAATATAACATTTTAATAGAAATAACATAAAAAAACAACATTGATCAAAATCGCTCGCGTATTATATAGCTTTCTACACAAGAATAAGCTTTATTTGCTAAGTGTTATCGGATCAAGTTGATCATAACAGAAATATGGCATGAATCGAGCTTTAAAGTTTTAGAGAGTTGCTGATAGCCTATAGAAAATTACGTTCATAATTTTTAGTTGTTTACTAACTAGTAAACAGAAATATTAAACATAGCTGTACATATTACTGTACATATACTACATTTTATTTTATTATTGCAAATAGTCCAAGAAACTAATTTGTACGACGTAAATCAAGTTTTATTTTTTTTTTTGGAAATAACGAAATATCCCAATCTATTGTTTAGTTTTCCAAATGGCGGAACTCAACGTCTCTCGAATTTCTCAGAGTGGGAATGGAGTCTACAACCATCGCCTTTACAGTCAGACGTTGCACGGCGACGGCCTCGTACAAAATTTCCTTTTAAAAATACTATAATTCCCGTAACACGATATCCATAATAACCGAAGTTTATTTTCACTGAGCAAATTCGAGACCGATTTATCATTTAGATCAGGCCGAAGCAAGTGAATTAATGGCGGTTACGCGTCACAGCAATGATAAATTTTACATTGTTAACGTAACGCTGGCGAGTCCGTAAAAAATAATTAAGCTAATCGTGTTTTGTTGTTTTTCACCTAAAACATGTGGCCATCGCGGCGTGACTCAGTTGCACAATATGTGACTGTAAAAAGAAGGGTTGTGGGTTCAATTCTTACTCCGGAGAAAGAATTATTAAAAAAAAAATCATTTCTTCGCTCTGGTAAATCAGCCCGGTGTTGAGTTCTGCCTCAAACCCGCTATATTTAGAAAATTAGACGGAAAGTGGGATAATAAGATTCGGGAAAAGGAGAATGGAATATCTGAACACTAGGTTTTCTCTACTCAAACTTCTACACACAAATGTATATAAAATATAATTAAAGATTATTATCATCACAATGATTATAGATTTATCACAATTAAAAGATTAATGTCTACGACATAACAAAGATATCTTAGTGATGCGCTATTATTGTTTTATTTAACATCTACAGATATTGCATTTCATATACTAGACTAGATAGGTACTAGATATAAGACATGTACTAGAAAAAAAATAATAGCTCTCATCAAAATGTTCCTTGAAAACCAAAAAGAAAACGAGAGTAATTCAAAATAAAATAACAAGTTAGGCAGAAACGTTATCATGTCAAGCCACTAACTGTTCTGAATAACGCCCTTATGATTTACAACTGGCAGTTAAGCTTACCTGAAAATAAAAATATATGATTATTATTTTAAAAATATTTGTACGAATAACATAAAGAAATAAAAATACTGGAATTATAGCAGACATATTTTTCTAGGTATAACTATACCTGTGTATTTGGCGTCCAGACAACAAGTGTTATAACTCTGCATTCTCCATTTACTATATATTGTATTATTTCGAATGAACGAGTGAACGAATAGTGAGAATCAAACTCTTAAACATCAATAACGTCAATACTATTGAAACATTTTTCCACGTTCCGCTAAATTTTGAGTTGACAGACAAATACCCAAATACTGTCTATTCCTGATTTTGTCAGTCACAACTTACCACACAAATTGTTATTTGTCTGGAACTGTTAACGGATAATAATTTTAATACGATCACATCCATCGGGATTGAAATAATTAAAATCGCCATTACAGACAGAATGTCTTATTCAAATCTTAAACTAAATCAAAATCGATCCAAAATTTAAGTTATTGGAGCTTTAACAGATAGCGTAACTTTAGTATTTAAGATCTTTCTTTGCTTTGATATTTGAACTCCTCTATGTATTTATTTATAAGTAATACGCGATGCTACTTCAATAGTAAATCATCTCAAGACCAACTCCATCCTGCTAGTATGTAGGTCAGTATGACAGTAACTTTGACATAGTTAGGAACAGGTATCTATAGTTAACAAGCAACATTAATAGAATTCATCTTAGATTCACTATCTGCAGATCGGGATACTCGGACATTCTCAGAGTAGAGGTCATCGTGACACAATGGGATAGTATGTAAACGCAACGGTTGCGAGTTCGATCCTGATACGGGCAAGATTTTTTTCTGGATAAACGTACATATCTGAGAGATGTATGAACATTTAAGAAGAAATCATTAAATTATAATAGTAATGGAAAACTAACACCTATGTACCTAAAATCATTAAATTACGGGCACACAACACTTTCTTTTCTTTAAGACTATCTATTAACCATGAATATCAGCATTCAGAAGACTAGGATTTGACATGACGACATTGCAAACAGTCAAAATCCTACTATGCTCCGACGACGGTTAAGTTTTAATATTATAAAATAATAAACGAGTGGCTGTTCAATATATTAAATGTACAGTAAAAGCATGAAGAAAATTTTCACAGTATAGGAAGAGGCAATTAGGTTAATTGCCCCAATTTGTTGGCAAAGATGGGAGATATGGAACTTAATTGGAAATACGTTATGTGGGTTAACTTTCACGGGTATGGAATATGTTAAACATTATCTGGTACTAATATAAATATTTTGTACCCTGCTTTTACTAAAAACTATCATTTTTGTAATGATTATTTCTGACTAGCAGTAGGAAACAATCGCCACTCGGTTAATATCAATCCAATAATATAAAATACTGTCAATTTTATCACTGATTTCATTATAATTATATATTGATATAGAGCTCATCTCAAGGCTCTCCCTTCATTTTACAGGATTGATAAATACTTCTCACCTAGTGCAGAATCACTTCGTTACACTTAGAATAGGGGCAATCGGAAGCCAGCGACGTAATTTGTAAAGAAAAAAAAGACTAATAAATATATATTAAATATAAACATTCTCTCAAGTAGGATTTATACTCCCAATCGTCGTATGCGCTTAGACACGATAATGGCAATGAACGTCACAAACATAAATCATAAGAACCAGTAGCTTCCGAAAGACAAACACGTTGCCTTGGGCAATTATTTACTCTTGAAAGTCGCTAATTTAATGAAATGCAAATTACAATGAGACTATGAAGAAATTTATATAATAATATTGAGTAAGATAATAAGCTGAAATACAAAAGTTACAGATGCTTAAATCTTGTTCAAACTGCAAAGTAATCATTAATAATAATGTTAAGCTAAATAATGAATGAATTTGCTGCATTTAACAGATATCTATTTATAAGTTCAACGTCAATTTTTTTTATACATAGACCTTTAGCTAAGTTTAAGTTTATTTGCATTTTAATAAATATAACACAAGATGAAAATAGCAATTATTCCGTTTTTGGTATAATAAATATCAAAAACTGAATAAACTTATGTAACAGTACAAATTTTGTAAGTCTGTAATATAGTTACAATATGACTGAAACAACGACGTATTGAATTATTATATAATATTGCAGATATTGTTGGAAGGTTGAGGTGAAGCATTGGTTATTGCCAATAAAAGTAGGCTTGTTATAATACTAAGTTATATGTATATTTGATCAGATAGCAGGGTAGGCAGATAGCGACCTAGTAAAGATAGGTAGGGTTGCCCCGCATAGTCTAATTAATTTTCGAGATTAATTGCTTAGTCAGTCTCAACGCCGCGCTGTTTCTTTTTACCCCACGGAGAATCGAACCCACACTACGCCTGAAATCAGATATCACCTAATATTTAAATCCCAATCCCAAATAACGTAATAACGGTTTAGAATTCGGACGGAACGTGAAGACACTAAGTTTTCTGACATTATGTTTTTTGGCCCGCCTTGGTATGACAAGATATTTTACATGTTTAAATAAAATAGGAATAGATGCAAGAAATCCTTTTAAATTTAATATTTGAGCATATTTTGGTACAAGGTGTAATAATATTATTTTTATTTTTTAAAATGTTCTAAGAAAACATGTGACCTTTCTGTCACTCATTCCATTTATAATAATTAAAACATCTGTTGCCCAATTTGTTATTTTGATCAACAATTTCAACAAAATGTAACTTTTTAAAAAGTTCTCAAGTTACTTCAGCTATCCACGTAGGTTTCTGTTTACATATAAAATGTGTTTTAAAAAATCTAAAGCAGTACTGTTTTATATTTTTTAGATTCACGCTCCACAGCGGACTAGCCAGAGAGAACGGAACGTCAAGCACTACGATCTCTGCATACCTCTTCCGCCCCGTACATTGTCATCAACTTCTTATACATGCCCTCCGAATTCAAAGCATTCGAATAATAAATATAAAGTTACAATATTCATTATTTCATTTAAAATTATATAATATCATTTTAAATTTATAATAAGCATGCATCAGATGCATCAGAAGTCGTCGTGGCAAGGGCACAAGCGGGTAACTGAAAACGTAATGGATGCCAACTAGGAGGCCAACTAGGAGGTATAAAATATTTTATAATTATCATTTGTCACATTTCCTGGGTCTGGTAACGAGGTGTTGACTTACACCACTAAGGACGCAATGCTACGAGAATTCGGCGGAAAGTGAGAAACAGATGTGTCCTAATGGGAACATTAAAAATCATTCCTTGTTAAAAAATATTTTAACTATGCAATGAAACAAATACCCTGAAATACATACTATAGAAGTAAAACAATAAAAATCTATCATATTCCCAAAACTAACCAACAAAGTGCTAATAAGTTTGTATTATATCATCTGCTCCACAGCCTATACTATATCAAATTCAAACAATCATCCAAACGTGTGAAGTTATTTCAACGGCCATAAATCATCGGTTGACAGTTGACATCGGGTGAGTGATGACAGATATAGATAGATACAGGAATGTAGGGGAAGGTTGGAATTTTGTTTTTTTTTGTGCAAAATTTAAAAAGTTTTTTTTTTAATTGACGTCCTACTGGCCTGATGTGGTAATGAATTGCATTAAATTTTTAATTTTCAAAATAAATTAAAACAAAATAATGTTGAATATATTTAAACTAATATTTATCAAACTATTACGAAACATTATTTTTAATAAAAAATAGCTGTCTAAAAGAATCAAAGTCATAATATAACACTAGTATAGATAGCGTGTTACCGCCCATTACGATTTCACTATGAAACGTTTTGTGACGTTATAATAAAACACCGCGCCCATTTTCTATGACAGATCAATATTACAGGTTAATTTGACCGAGACTGAAAAAGTAAAGTACTATAATTATTATATCTATTTAACGACTGATATAGCTATTGATGAAATTTCAAGGTTTTAGGAAAAAATATTCTAGTATAAGACTAATTTTAATGTATACCTCGATAAACACTAACATATACCTACATATTTTTTTTTAATTTGTATAGCAAGAAAAGGAAACATTTAAAAACGTTTAAAAGTTGATATACAAATCAGTCTCAATTTTTAAAAGTGCAAAATCAACGAATATTTACATTCAACTATTGTTACTGGCACGGGCCCACCGTGGCGGAGCGGCATAGCAACTGCGACATTTACTTCAAGCACTCCTAACGGATGTTACATCGAATATTAGATACAAAGCATCTGATATCCTATCTAGCGTTAATGTTTCCTGTCTTGGTCAAGATAAGTTTCAGTATGCTATTTTTGTAAGTATAACTAATTATTAATTCATCATTAATTTAACAGTAATGCAATTTATATTTCATCTATGAGTACCTACTACATAAAAACTTCTATAAAAAGTGAAGTTTTTGTTTGGCTGTACGCGTTGATCTCGGGAACTATATGATCTAATTGAGAAATAGTATTGAGTAATTGAAAATACAATGAACAAAACATTCTAAAGATATACTAGTAAAAAAAGCTTTTAATATAAAATAGAATGAATGAAATGAATATAAATAATTTCATATACTATTTTATCATTTTCTTTACTTTCGGAGTAATTAAAATATTCTTTCCAACGTCTCAGTGCTAATATATTCTTTTAAAGTTGGTTGTTGTTTTATTTCTTTATAAATTTGTATAGATAATTTAAGTAAGTAAAATGATTAAATACTGCCAATTCATATTAATATGAAAGTCTATGTTGTCGCGATAAGGTAAACACAATATATACTCACTTGTAATAATGAAAATATTGTGGATACAAAAATGAATTATCTAGTTATGCAAGCTACTGGGAATGTAACCCGAGATATTTGTTTTTTGAGCTAGAATTCGCGAAAGACGCCGCGTTGCGTTCCCAGGGATGTAGAATATAAAATAGAGAATAACAAGTCGTTGTTAGCATGTCCTTATGCTAGCACGCTTTTAGTAATAGGTTTAGATATAATTTAAATCGTAAAATATATTTAGTTAGGGTAGTATCAGTTTTTTAAAATAAAGTATTTCATTAATAAGTGCACCAGCTGTTTAATAAAAGAATTTATTGCGCATATATATATATATATATACATATATATATATATACACCTGAACCGTTTGTTGGTCGGGTTACCTACACTCCAATATGGCTGTTACGCATATTTATAATAAGTTAAATGAGCATAAAAAAATAACTTAACATACACGGCACATTCTTGATGTAACTTAAATATCATTTAAAACACAAACACTTTTGTCTCAAAATAAACGGTTTAAAGTGAATTCAAAACCGCTATACATTTTATTTAACTTTGAAAACCGGAATAAATTTCAGTGCCTTTGCATCCTGCTGGCAGTAATTAAACTTTTCTACGTAATAATTTGTTAGAGTAGGTAGGTACAGTTTGCAAAAAAACGAATTAGTTAAACTTCTAGTACTTGCAATTGGATTTCTTTAGAAGTTGCACATTTTTACAAAGTATAGTAGTCATTTAAATTCTGCCTCATTTGATATTAATGCCTGTTTTAAGGGAGGTGAAGGAAAGTTGAAAATTATGTTCAAGTTTTTGACTTTTTGGTTTTTTTATTTTTAAGCATCGATTGGGCGTCAAATCCGCAACCATCGTATGTTCCTTAACGCATTTCTCTTATGCCACGACGTCGACGTCTTACTTCTCGTATTTTACCTAATCTCTATAGTCTTGAATTTTTTTGTGTAAAATAATATCAATAATTTGTAAATACCTTTTTCAATTACCACTTACACAGAATTATTATTTCTGTCGAAGGATCTTAAATTATTATTTACGGTAAAAACCGTAATTTCTCTATTTAATACTAATTAAAATTAAATAAATTATAAATTAAGTCATTAGTAAGAAAAAAATCTTATTATAGCAGTAAAAAAAAACCTCAAATTAATTTTTTTAACGAACTTAATTTGCTGACCCTATTGTTTGCTATAACTTTTAGTTTTTCTAGTAATATATATAATTTTATTGGCTTAACAGGTGTCCCTCATCTCGTGTACTTGATTAAAGAGACCATCATAAATTATGATTCTGCGAGGATTTTTAACTACGAAACGATAAATAAACGTTGACATGTATGAGTTATAGCTTTTTTATAGCTATGTAAATCATATTTTTTTAATATCTGGAGCTTTGACCCGAGTTTTTATTATATTCTATATAATTTTTTTTGTATTGTTTTTGTGATAATGTTAAAATGTTTTATTAAAATAGTTTTAAGGCATTTGAGTGGATTTAGTTGTTTTATAAATTGCATCCAATAGCTTAATCTATAGAAGATTCAGTGTAGATATTACTATATCTAATTTTAAATAAATAATTCACGCATTTTCCCACAGAGTACTCAGAAAAGAGCTTAGTGTTTAAAACATCGTCACTCTCCAGCTTCCGCCAAATTTTCGAAACAACTGCGTCATGTATCGTCGTGTACCACAACATCAAATAATAAACATACAGTTGAATTGATAACCTCCTTTTCTTACAGAAGTCGGTTAAAAATCAAGCTAAAAGGTCTTCAAACTCTACAAATTTATGTAAATAATAAATAATTTAATTTATTATTATTATAAAACTACAAAGGTCACACCCACATACAATCCTAATGTGTACTTTATATAGGTCTTAGTACTAAACGAGTCTCGACACGTAACGTCCAAAATAAAAAATTCAACGCAACAGTTTTTTAATCTCCTTGTTTTTATGCGTTGGTCTTGGGATATTGTATTTTAACATTTAAATTCTCATTTCCATGCTATTTAGGCATAATTCCCATAGTCATTTTGTATAAAGATTGAAGAAAAATTTCCTTTCCTTTCTGAGTTAGGTTTCCTACTTAAAGTAAAAATATACACATTTAACGTAGCGTTAGTGACATTGAAAAGGTTAATGTGAATTACCACTTTTTTTAACATTATAGTGAAAAGAATAAACAAGATTTTTTTTTTAGTTTTGTGTTTTCTTAAAAAAAAAGAATATTTGTCAAAATATTTAAAAAATATCATCTATAAGAAAAACATGTGTCGACACTTAAATAATTGAAAACTTTGTATAGTGGAGGGAAACGCCACGCTTTTAATAAACTAATTCATTCTCTTGCATCTTCGTCACAATCGTTTGCAAAATAATACCTCTATACGTTTTCACACTTAAGAAAATTAATTTCTGCTGTAAATCTCGATTAGATTAAAGTGCATTGAACTGAAAAATGCAACAACAAATGTAAACATGTGCGTAACTTTTTATTTATTGAATCCCAGCCAAAAACGTAGTACATACAGATATTTCTGTCTTTAATAACTTTGATGACTCAATGGGATTATTTAAACATATTTTATAAACTTCGTGGCGCAGTGGACAAATCTCTTACAACTGTAAGACCGTTAGTTCAAATTCTGTTGGGAATGGCAATGATTTATTATAAATATAGAGATTTTCAATTAACATTGCCCCAAGGATTGCTCAGCTGAAGTGATATAAAAAATGAGGTTAATCGATTACCTTAGGAAGAAAATTCCCCGAGAGGCAGCTATGAACTACACCACGGAAAGTGGGCAGACCGGCCAATAGGTAGACCTACCAGCTGGCCAATGCCGCCAAAAGCCACTGGGTACGCAAAGAAAATAACCTATCATCCTTAGGAGGCCATGTCTGGCAATGAGCGTACTAAATGTTAAGATGATCCCTAATTGAGAATTGACTAATTTCAGTTTTATACAAAGCAGGAAAGATATTATTTTGTATTATAAACAACAGTTTAAACAATAGTATCAATATATAAAAACCTTTCAAAGTACCATGCAGGACATGCACGCTACACAGTAGTTAAAATTATATTTTTAAATTAATTAAAACTATTCCTACAAACTACAAGGAAGTAAACTCAGTAGTAGAACGTAAGTAATCCCCAGTGGAGTCGCAAGGCAGTTTGAGCGACGGCAAGTGCCAGCTCATTTTAACTTGCAAATTTGCTTTACGTACGCGATAACTTACTGAAAGTGTAAAAACCTGAAACTTTTAATTTAAATAAGACATATTTATAAGTGGGAATATAAAAAAGTTACCCTTAAACGTGCGCTGTTATTTTTGATGCAACGTTTGAATCATCGTCGGTTCGATCTCGACTGAAAGGAAAGAATTATTTTCATTTTCCAGCTTTGATAGAAAAAATCTGGTACTTTATTCCACCACTCACACGATGTCACAAATTCGGGCAGAACAGAGTGTCATGACACTAGTACTCTCTACTTATTTATGGCATGAAGAGAAAAACCTTTATTTAGTTACACCCTATATCCAGCACACTGCAGGATCGGCAAAGGGAGGATCCCTCAGTGTAAAGTCATTTCTTTCTCCATTTAGGAACATCCGTTCCTATTTTCCGTCGAATTCATGAGGCTTTGCGTGTTGAGTGAAGGAATTCAATTTCCCGAATGGGAATCGTATTCACAATCGTCGCAACGACCTTTTATTAAAGAATCTTTTATTTATTCTATAGTTATTTAAAACAATCCCATAATAAGACACAAACCTACAAAGATATGAATTATATATATATATGTAGGTAGGTATATAAATACACAACTCTGTCATTATATTTAAATAGTCCTTTAGTCCTTTATTAAATTTCTTATCAAACCCTTCGTTCTTCGCCCTATTCGTCGTCTCGAGGAAGAATGTCCGTTTTGCATAATGTAATAACAACAAGTTGATTGGGCTTAGTCTTCTTTATGTAACTTTCGTCCGCTACCTTACTTTACTACTAAAGTAATACTAGTATTAAAATGCTTTACTTTCTAGTTTCCTTTACTCTTAAGAGTCGTTTAACGTTTTTTTAGTTTTATTTGACATTTTTAATACAAGTGGATATTAGAATAAATTCTTATCACTTGATTTTGCCTATTTCGAGCAAATAAAGATATATAAGATCGAAATTTACCCATATTCAGCACGAGTACAATTGAATATAACAATGTCAGCTCCCACTTGAGCGAAGCCACGGAAACAAGCCAGTTTGAAATAAAATAATTTTCCCCAGGTGGGATCGAACCCACGATCAGTAATTATTTTATACATATATATTTTAACAAACACAGACACGTGATTTGAGCTTTCAGCAAAATAACCAGATTTATATTTGGCTATATGTTATTTAACCTAGGCTTATATATAGAAATTAATTATATTATTACTACAAGATCAGTCATCCATCACTGTGCACCAATGGTGTTATATTTAATTAGGCATAACAGTATTTTTACATCCTTAGCTTTATTTTATATTGGCACACAAACTTTAGGTCCTCAACCGCATCTCGTGCCGTATCTGTTTAGCATAATCTAATAACAACAACTCGATTCGACTTAAGTCTGTTTATATAACTTTTTTCGTTATGCCTTCAGAATATTAATATGTGTATCTTCATCTTCAATAGAATAGCATTATGTAGTACATTGTGAAACAACTGCTCGTTTGTGGTACCGTGTTCGTACTACAAACGAGTTATACCTCATATTACTTAAACATAACTACTACTGTAAATTTTAAGGTGCCGTATATGTTTTCAAAGAAGCAAATTCAATCCAGCCACGTTTAAAATTATACCCAAAATAATTATTTCAATATCAATTTTAAACTATTATTTGGCAATAGAATATCTGTTTATTTGATAATAACAACTAATATTAAATGTTTTACATTACGATCATCTTACCCATAAAATTGTTGAATATACCTAATGGTTATTTACACTATCATATCTAAAAGTCGTAAACACTGTATTGTACATAAAGCGGCGTAGGGTAAGGTAACCTTGTGTTAAGACACTCCGTTACTCACGCTTAGTCCAATTTTCGAAATGTTACTTTCTATCTTGGTCGTTTGTCATCAGAATGACGCAATGAAAATAATTCATGCCCCAAGTGAGAATTGAATCCACAACTGCCATGCGTAAACAAATGCTACTAACAAATACAGAGGTACCCTAGTGCTTAGACACTCAGTTCCCCACTTCAAGCCAAAGTATTAACCAACCAAATCAAAACCATTGTGCACCAAAACCAATGAGCAGCAGAGCTCAACGCCGTGCTTTGCCTGCCCGCCCGAGCGAAGAAATGATATTATTAAATATATAATTTCCCCGTGTGGGAATCGAATTCACAACCTATGAAACACCAAAATAAAATCACGTGCAAATATTTTGTTAAAACATTCTATAACATTAACTCCAATGCACATTCTATTAGTTTAATGGATTATGAATACTTGGCATTTCGTATGATAGCTGTTCGTTTGGAGTTAGCAAATTTATGGTCAATTTGTGAGATACGCTTAAAAGAGCGGATGTTATTTTATGTTTATTATTTACTATTATTTGTTTAAACTTTGCCAATGAATTTGATTTTAAAATGATATACTTTACTATATAAATCTCATTGCTACGCAGATCAGATGTTCTTGTTTTATATTGAAGGTCAGCAAAATTTAGCTTTACGCACGCGCGTCGTTGATTTGCACCAATCAACAAGTAATGTCTAAAAATTAGGAATTGCATGGGGAACGGAGTGTTTTAACACTAAGTTGCGTCTGCTTACCCTGCTATTTGAGGAATTATCATGAAGCCGAGACACTTAGGATAGCTCGGAGTACCAAAAATATAGTATTTTACAGATCCCATCATTCTAATATAAAAATAAAGTAAGATAGAGATACATAGCGTTCGCTTTTTACATATAAATTATAAAATGAGAAATTAAGCCATACGCTCCTCGTCGTCTTGGAAGGATTATATTTTTAATTAAAGAAACCTTAAAATTCACTATTATTATGAGCGCCGGAATAATAGGCTCTCTTTAATTATACCTTGCCCTACTTCAACCGTTTGACAATAAGAAAGGGTTTCTTCTAAAAGTAAAAATAAACGGTATGTAAGTATTTCAGGTTTGTAATGATACATTCATTTTCGCTCTGGTGTCGAGGCAAAACGCGGCGTTGAGTTCCGCTACTTAACACGCAATGCCTCCAAAATTCGACGAAAAGTGTTCCCTCTACAACCCTTGGCCTGAAATCGATATATTCCATGTTGAATAGCGTAACTCAATGCCGCGAAAACAATTATATTACATTAATTCTGTTTTCGTAACAACTTAACTATGTGTAATTACTATTAAGATTATAATAACAGACAAAAGAATTCATCAATACGCAGCTTCAAGAAGCTGCAAGCAGCAACCTAAAAACTTTTGGACTTTTGTAGCACTATTTTCTCCCTGCCTTTATTCGACATATAGCAGGATATGCTATATGTCGAATAAAGGATGAAACTAACCAACCGTAGGAGTTTTATCAATACATTTTACATTTAATACGTTGACACTTTGACAGGAGTACAATTATATACAGTCAATTAATCTTGATTATCAAAATATTTGCACACAAATTACAATAATACAGGGAATCCCATTGCGTAATATATTTATGAAAATGCAACGGATAGTTTATGGACATATTATAACCGTTTAAGAAGAGCATTTCGGGACATGAGCAGGGGGTTTCATATTAACTGTAGATTCTAAACGATTAAGCAGCAGTTTCTGCTGCCTGCTGCTTTTACGCAGTTCCTTTGGTTAGTAGGTACCTTCAATCATACCAACTCTTCAGTTCTATAATATAAGAACAGAATTACAGATACAGACCCTATAACTATGTACCAACCTTTAAATATTTATGATAGACAATTTAAAGTATGTCCGTAACTCTAAGCATTACCGCCAGTCGTTAAGTGAAGCATTTATAATGTTATCCTTTCAATGCATTAAAATTAAATTAGCGATAAAAATGTGTGGCTCTTGAAGATTTTTATATCTTCATATAATATATATATATATATATATATATATATATATATATATATACCTATATTATAAATTAGGAAGTAACTCTGTCTGTCTGTCTGTCTTTTACGCAATCAGGGCCAAACCGCTAATTTAATTCTGATAAAATACTCATAAAGAGATACTTGAGGGTCTCGGGATGAACATAAGATACTTTTTTTTCTCATATTTGTAATATTTTCAATATATACCAATATATTAAAATACTTATTAATTTGACATGCAATTTATTCCGCCATGTTTATAACAACCGCCGTTGCTAAGCAACGACTTGCAAAGTTTGTTGTTAGAAAACGTCACCCAAAATAAGTTTGCTTAACGCATACATGGCGCGCGCCGACTCAACCTTATGACACACAAAAACAATATTCTCCAAAAATATTGTCCCTTAAATATTGTTTAAAAAAGTCCACTTTGATATATACTATAGATATAGATTTGTATATATTAACAAAATATAGATGATTTCTATAATTTGATATTCATCCTTATGAAAATAAATATAATAGCATTTCATTTACATGGAAATTATACGTAAGATGGTTTACTGTATAACAATTTAATAAATAATTAAGGAGATGTCAGTGATTCGGAATGACCTAGCCTACGAGTGGTAGGTATAGTATGACCGACGCGAACGGGCAGATGACTAATGGTTTTGTAATTTTTTATATATTTTCGAATTACTGTTAATTTTTATTTAATTTTTTTTATTAAATTATTAATTTATCTCAGTTCGGTTATCTATACCGATGTTATACACTGAAAATATCGTAATTTTAATCATTTGGGATTTTATTTAATATTGTTCGCAAAAATTATTAATTATTTAATATAGAAAAATGTTTAGTACGCGCGCACGGCAAACTTTAGGTACTTTTTCTAATATTAAGAATTTCCTTTAGTTACTTTTACTTCTTTTGTTCGTTCATTTCAGTTACTCAGATATTTTATCTAATAATAGATCTCCACTTATTATTCTTTTTTAACTTATTTTAATTATTTAGGCTTATATTTTCTTACAAATTCTATTGGAAATCGAAAATAATTTCATAAATATATTTAATAAATAATCGTATAGTTCAAGCGGGCGTAGCCGCGTCCGGGCCCACTAGTATGTATATATATCAAGTTTCTATTAACACTTGCCTAGTTTCTGTGCAGCTAAGTAGAAAGGATATCTTTTTAACATACATTCTCCTATTGTGTAATATTATCTCTTTTTACCGTACATTTTCTTTTGTGTGTTTTGATTAATCTTCAACTTGAACTTTTTTTTAAGTTTCATCACGCATATAGCAGAGTAGGCAAAGGAAATCCTATGTAGTCTTAAGACATTCCGTTCCCCACTATCCGCTGAATTCTGGAGGCAATGCATGTTTAATGGCGGAACTCAACGCCGCGCTTTGTTTCCACATCAGAGCGAAGAAATGAAAATAATTAATTTAATTTTATGTATATTGATATTTTAATTTAACATTTTAACCCGCATATCTCAAGTTTCGAAATTCAACACTGCAGTTTAATAAAGTATAATATTACACTATATTGTCGAAATGGAATTAAAAAACAAAACAAACCTCATATCATAATACTTGTATACGATAGTAATATGACACATAATACACAAATAGATACTATTACTATACATAATAACGAATGTACCATTTAATAGAGGCGTAGGTGTTAAATTCTTGCAATACGTTCAAACATCAAAGATTTAATTAAAACTCGGTCAAGTATCAAATGATATAAGTCAGATGTTTTATATGTCTTACTTTGATAAGAAATTGTTTTAAAATCGAATTTTATGAATATATAGTAAATATGTATGGTTAGATAATTATGTCAATAAGAATACTAAGAACGTATAGATAAAAAAAGCTTGTAGTGAGAATTTAGTAGTTTGATGAGAGTGATTTTGAGTTACCTTTATTTCATTTTAAACATTACAGTGGGCCAACAAGCGAGCGATTGTTGTCGACCGCGGCAAAACCAAAGTAAGCGACCAATTTATGTTTAATAAGCTTTTACTTCATTATTGCAATGAAAGTTTCATTCAGAATTGACATTCTTCTCTTTAGAAGAATAAAGAAATATTTTTTTAAAGAAATAATTTTAAATCTGTATGTTCACATTTGGAAAGTAAACAACTTTGTTGGAAAAGATACGGCATCAACATCAATGGTGAGTGCCTTACACATCTTCGTTTTGCCGATGACGTAGTACTACTGGCTGAGACCGTGGAGGACCTGTATGTTGTGCCTGCTCCAGGTAGTGTTGGGAATTCTACTCTCAAAGTGGTTGACCATTATATATAATTGTGACAATCAGTCAACATCGGGAAAAAGATATCTCATCGAATCTAGTCAGAAGACTCAATGTCACACAGCGCGCTATGGAAAGAGCAATGCTCGTTATTTCCCTATGTGATAGACTCAGAAAAGAGGACGTTGGAGAAAAAATGGCACGGCATGGCAATGGCACTAACATGGCAAGAAACAACAAGGAGAACCGATGGTTGTTGGGGCGGAAAAGTTCTCGGCGTCGGCCGCGAACCGGACGATGCTCGGTAGGCAGACCCTCCATCAGATGGACTAACGATCTGGTCAAGATCGCGGGAAACCCCTGGATGCAAGCAGCCCCGGACCAATCGACATGAAGATCCTTGAGAGAGAACATGATGATGAACTCACATGATTTGTCAATACATTACAATATTTACAATATTTATGTTATGTAGGTACACGGTAGCCAAATTCAAAGTATTTTTTAAGTTGATATACAAGAATCTTCTGTTACTATTTTTATGCTCTGCACAAGATAGCAAAAGTCCCAATATCATAACAAATATACTATTTTCATACAAAAACAAAAAAATATTCTGATAACTCTTAAATCATAATTGTTATGTCTAAATAATTTGTCCAATGGCGCGACCGTAAAACTTGGCGCTGGTGTGACCACGCCCCTTGGCGTTGTATGCGCGTGAGTCATTGTGGATGACACGATGTTACTACTAGTGACAGATCTATCAAGTTTTTATACTAGAGTTACAAATACGAGTCCTATAATAATCAATAACAGATATTCTAAACAATTTTTTTTGTGTGTGTCGTCTACACTGCACCACACTGACCACTGACCACTGATATTGGCTCTATCGTAGATTAAAAATTTATTGTAAGTCTTGTTTAATTTTCCTGATTTTCTACAAAACAATATGTTTGAGTTGAGTTGAGTTCCATTATATGTCTATATTATATATCATTGAATAAGTATAAAATAATGTTATATGATTTATTTTTAAAACCTCTTCTTAAAATTAGCATATATATGTGGGAATGGGGATAGAGAACAACGAATCAACAATATTTAATTCACACACAGGTTATATCGTTATAATAATTGTGACAGCTTGTCCGGATCGAATTTTCTCTCTCCGAATTTTGACAGATACATCATTTTATTCTTTAAAAAAACTAATTAAACTAACCCACATATAAATATATATATATTATAACTAGACGGTAAGTATGTCTATTGTTTCACATTGTTTTTATGTCAATGTCTGTATACTTTGTAAGCTATTTCCATTGTGTAATATAATAGTAGGTAATTATTGTTTATTCAAAATTCAGAATATCGCAATTGACGCTGAAATTGAATTAGGTTCATATTGTATTCTTGCTATCAGATATGGAATAAGTATAAAATAGTGTATACCTAATATACCTATTAGAATATAGATTTTTGTAAATTACTACTGGAAGAGTAGGTATTAATTTATTATACTATACTTATTTAGATTTTTTACTATGATATAAACTTCCAAAGGTTGTCTGAAAGAAATCGTTGATTAACGACTGCCATTTGTGCGTCAATTATATTTTTTTTTCTCTTTTCTTTTATCTTCTTTTTAAATAATACATTGAACACAATAAAGTGAAATTAAATAATTGTAATAAAAAATAAATATATATATAAAATATATAAAAGATGACTATGTGGTGCACCCTATGTGTGTAGCATTGTGGTAGAGAAGTTCTTTAAATGTGTACATTTTAAATGTACTCATAGTCAGTTATTTTATATTTAGTTGTTAGACAAATATGATTTACTAAATGTAGCCTCTGTTTCCGATATTTGTCATTATAAACATGATTGTATAGATATAATCGGAAAATTATGATAACAAGCACCTGCTATGCTGTACATTCAAAACTATAAGAATTATTCACAGTCACTCCGTTCCACGAGGTCTCAAGAAATATCACAATATTTTTTTAAATCTAAGAATATAGGTATATAACCCTTAAAAAATAACATCCAGAAATATTTTAATATTAATAGTAATAGTTATTTCTATACTAAAACTAGTTACATAAGTATAACAGATGTTTATCATTTCATTCATCGACATCTCGATACCGCCCTTAACACGGTAGCATTGTAAAGTACACAAAGGGGAAGATTTAATAGAGCTTTTTTTTTTTTTTTTTTTTTTTTTTTTTTTTTTCACAAAACAAAAAAAAAAAAAAAAAAAATTTATACCTTATGGCAATCAAACTGTTAAAGTTAGTCACAGAATATGTGTTGCTCTGGCCCAAATAGTAAAATTACAGTCCATACATATAATATTTGAAATACTACACTAGACTAAATAAACAATAGCAAGGTGTTTCATGTTGAGTTGTATAACTTGATATACTAGAGGCATTGTTTTATACTATGCTTACATGATAAATCTTTGATATTAAACTCTAAATGAGAACTGCAGAAATAATACGTACATTTGAAGCGCCAACAACAATGAGGTCACATGATGGTCTATGATATTTCATGTCTCTTCCAAAGTGTGGTACTCGGAGACGATAATGTCGGCCATGTCCAACATGAAATTCTACATAACGATCACATTGCAAAAACACAATCTATAGTGTATTAAAGAAAATAGCAATGATTAAATTTATAATAAATTAATAAAAACATAAAATAATAAATTTAATAAGTATATTTACTTTTGAGTAATCCTCACTTAGTATCTCAAAAGTAACCACTTCAGAATCCAAACACCTTTCAAATTTTAACGACAGATTATTAACATCAAAACATTTAACTCTTGGTTTATATATTCCTGTAGCCATGACGTACTGGCCATCTTTTGAAACTCGTATATTTGTACTAAGACCAGGCATATCAAATTCTTGAATAAGTTCTATTCTTCTTCGTATATCTACGTTCTTTTTTAATAGTGCTCGTTTTTTCCTTTCTGTTAACCACTGAAATTAATAATAATCGATGAAAAATTTAAGAAATTCTTTCCATACATACAGAATACAGAATCTTGTTTATCTTGTACCGCTTCATTTAAAATTTGTACTTACATCTGGTAAAGATTTTCCTGCACTGAGGTTGTATATTTTAATGCTATCTATTTCTGATACTTGCANCCCAGAAGTTACTTTACATTGTTCTGATTTAAATCCACGGATATATACCAATTGCGAACGGTTATTTAAGTATGACTCAATCCATCTTAACAAACTGCCATGTATACCCATATGTTCAATTTTTTTTAGTAATAAGTCATGTTTTACCATATCGAACGCTTTTCTAAAATCAGTATATATAGCATGAACCTCTTTTTGATTATCTAAACCTTCCGCGATGTCAGACACATATGAAACTAAGTTAGATGTTGTAGATCTACCAGGTAGGAAACCATGCTGGTTACAGTTTATGTATCTACGTATATGAAAAGCTTTGAATTGACTTCAGTTTGAATTATATCCATTTGCATGTTTCGAGATTTATTGTTTATTATCTTACTTAAGGTTTGCTTTATATTCTTATACAATGTTCTTTGAAGAACGAGTTAATAACACTAAAATTGTTTTTTCTTCTTTCTAATGTTTATTTCGAACTTTCTGTATCAACATTTTTATATTAAAGTAAATCATAACCTTTGTTTACAAAGGCAATTTTTTTAATTTCGTTTAAAAAAACAAGTATTTACATTATTTTATTACGCTTCATGTTGTATCCCGCATATAGCATAGTAGGCCTACTAACCTAGTGTTGCTAACCTCCGTTAATCACTGTCTGTTAATTTCCAAGACATTGCGTGGCAAGTTGCAGAACTCAACGCGGTCTTTACTCTTGTTACCATAGCGAGAAAATTAAAATAATCCATTCCTCCGAGTGGGAATCGAACCACGACCGTCGCGTTTACATCCTTAATTTTTAAGTATTTCTATTATAAAATTTCCCTGCATCATTTACATAACTAATAAAAAGGAAGTAAAACAATAATCATTAAAAGTTTCATAAACATCATTCCACATAAAAGAATCGTAAAAAGTGCAAAATATGTATATAATTTAACCATTGAATTTAGTTACTTTTACTATTTTTGTATTAAGCTCAAATTAAGCTCGTAAAAGTGAAACTACTTTTAGAAATCCCACATATAAAAAAAAAGCTCCAACACATTATATTTAATTTGTTTTTTAAGAAAAACATGTGTAATTTTTTTTATAAACGTGGGTCATGACTTCATTGCTGTAGTTATGCTGCTTATGCTGTTGCTGCAATTAGTGGTTTATTCCTGCGGTTTTGTTCTTCCTTAATGCATTAACATTATATAATGCTGGTTCACACCTACATATAAATAAAATTATGCAATCGCATACAGTGAGAACATTAAGTTGTCAAATAAAAATATTATGATAAAATTAAAATAATCCATACCTTATTATCCGATAGGACACACTAAGGCTTCCAAGATTAAGGCTAAGATCAATCTTGAGATGGCGTTTTTATTCATAAACTAGATATTTAGGTGTGAATTGAACGATCGATCTCAACATTCCATTTTGCTCTACTGACTTATTAATTTTTTTGTGTGACAAGATTTGTACCTACAAACATCTTTATTCTATCTACCTTTTACTCAACCAGAACATCATGAGTACCAAGAACTAAGATTATGAGTTTAGCATGTTTTAATATATCCACGTTAAATATTATTCCAATAGAACGTCTTTATAAAATCGATTTTGATTAATGAGGTGTCTATCGATTTATCGTTGAATAACGTCATACGACGTAATTAATTTCAATACGACAGCTTTATAGTACAAAAATAAGATTAAAATATATTTTAAAATAAGGTATTATGGCCAACAACAAAAATAACGTTTTTGCTCTTTAAAATATGGCAATACCCAATCACAAACTTTGTATTGTAAATAGTCTTCCCGCATATTCAACACTAAGATATTTAATGCAATTACGTCGTTCTTGCACCGAACGAGCGATATATTTTATGAACATTATTTCACAATCTACTAAAGGTAATCTTAACAACATATCGAAGGATCATAATCTTAAATATATAGATAATTAACAATAAAGAACTCTCACAGATAATCAAAAACATTTTACGGCATAAGCCTCGATAGCCTTTGCCTATCTCGAAAATTGGGGGAGATGCGTGAAGATAATATATTAGCAGGCTTATAAATTTTTCAAACACTACAACTATAAGGATATCGTAGACGGTCAGTGTACGGGGATTGAATACCGAATACTTATTACACATTTTAAGTACTTATAGATATAATTTATGTTGTAAGTTTATCTTACATATCTATACGTATATTACAATATTTAAAAGTTTGTTGCAAACTTTAATCTCAGGAACTACTGCTTCCAATTGAAAAATGCGTATTGGATAGTCCTTATATCGAGAAAGGCATGTTATGTTTCGCACTATACCCCAGGTCAGAGTTACCTCAGGCAATTAAAATGTAAAACACGAGTCGAAATCGAACTTACAATTATCGCACGCACAGTAAGACTGCCTGGTTAAAATTGAAAAATGCTCTGATTAAAAATTACAATATAACATTCTTGAAAACATCTCAATATATGTATATGTCATTCTTAATTTCAGTATAAGAAATAATAGTCAGGGCCTTTTGATCTTCAATTGCGCTTATAAATGCAGTCTTATTAACTTATTTAGATCAGTCTCGTAGAAACAGATTTGCCTCGACTAAGTTTTGAATACATCTTCGTATTAGCAATAATTTATTTATATTAAATTTTTAACTTCGTATTAGTATTAAAAATATGTAAAAAAACATTAAAAAAGTGAATCAATCCAAACGCGGTATACAACAAAAAAATTACAAACACAGAATCTTTACTTATATAAATTTAAACACTTCTACTCAATTAGGTTGATGACGAAATATGGACAAACGATTGGCATGGGGTCAAATGGGACAAGAAAAATACATCTTTTAATACCAGTTTTAGTTTTTTAATCATTTTATAAATGACATAAGAACACAGTATTTTGTTTGAATTTAAACATATAAAATTGTGTAAAAACTGCAACTAAAAGCTACTTAAATATAATATTATCACCTTCGTTTAGACAAGTCGTAAAAAGTACGTATAATTGTTGAACTATAACTAAATAAAAAGTCGCAGCGCAGTGGGTTAGTACTTGACTCATTATGGGTTCCATCCTCACTCGGGTGAATGAATATTTTAAAATGCAGTCTCGAGTTCCATCACGCAACACAAAATATCTCTAATACTGGTCGCACATAGGAGAACGGAATATCTTAAGATTAGGTTAAATTTGTCATAATTCCTGCTATGCGAAAAAGGAAAAAGAAACAATGGAAAAACCGTGAATCTTACTTTTTTGTATTGCGACGCCATATTATTCTATTTCTATTTTCTGAAATGTTTATATTTGTTACTCGAATGGTGAAAAGACAAAAAACGCTTCATTGGGTTCGGCTACTGTGCACGCAATGTCTCTAAATATTTGGAAACTGACGAACTAAGCTTCTCCAGCAAGCACTGGACAATTCTCGAGACATTGGGTGTTGACGAGCGAAACTTAACGCTGCGTTTGTATACCAGAGCGAAGAAATATTTCGTACCTCTGATTGGGATCGAAATCATAGCCATCGCGTTTACAATAAGAATAAAAAAAATACAAATCAAATAACCACCAATATCATTTACTATTCTACTTACGTCAAATGATTCCTATCCGATACGTCGTAGTGCAAGATGTAGATATAGTGAGTGGTCTTAGAAAGGACCTTTGTTTATTTTCGGTAAGCTTGAACGCCCAGTACCGAAAGTAATTTTATGAGCGTTATTATTTTTGAATAGTCCGAATGTGTTTTTCCACTTGGTTTTATTGATTTAGAAGGGCCTATTTTCTTACTATTTTTGTTATTAGACAAATATTTTTTTATAGCTTTACATTATATCCTGCAAATAGCGGGATAGGCAAAGGTAACCTGGGATCCCAATGTTAAGACACTCCAACCCCATTAAGATAATTTTGTTCCCCACTATATTAACTAAATAGGGATGGATCCTTATAATATTCATTATAATTAACAAATACATATAATGAGTGATATAGGGATTTACATATTAATTCTAATGTGAATGTCACATTGGCTAGTTATTTAAACGCATATTTAAAATTGTAAGTGCAGCATATTCTAAATAATGCACTAATACGTATTTTCTGTATTTCATAACATCTATACTGACTGTTTTTTTATATACTACGAAAACATAAATTTTATACTTAATGATTATTTTTTATTATTTTATCGTATTTTGTTGAATATGATTCATTAATCAGTAACACGTTGAATAACATTCCATTTTATATGGATAAAAGCGTTATCGCTATTTGTTTACTTACATGCAAATAAAATATTGTTATCGGCATTCTTATAAGTTTAGTTCTGTTACTGATAATATTTAAAAAAGTCAATCATTGTTTTGTAAATATGCAAAACAATTCATTTGAAATTGATGAATTCGTCAATAAACTATAAGAATATTTATAAGTATATAATAGAATAGTCGTATTATTAAATTTAAGAATATTGTTACGTTTATACAAAATTCGGGGAATTTTTCCCGCCCGCCACGCCAGACCTAATGACCGAGGTATGTCAATCACAATAATTGACAGTCCGGCATCCATCTATTTTCGTTTTCAACGGCATACTAAAGTTAAATACAAATGTATACAGCAAGCTACTCTTTAATACCTATCTATTATCATATGTCAATGTTGTAACCTCAAACTATAAAAATCAACAATATAACGTGGACACCATAAAATGCTAAGTCTTATAAAATTGGATAGCCAACTTAATTTCACTTTATGCCTTCTTATCTGTATATATACAAACGTATTCTGCACGTATATGGCAAAACATGAAAGCGGTTTCGGACAAAACACGGCCATTTTCGTCCATATAAATGTTGATGTTTGGTTTTAAAAACTTACCCTTTCTACGTCGAGGTCCGTCGCCGCGCACAGTCTTTTACCACCACCACCGTTGTAAGCCATTGTAAACCACAATAAAAACACAAATCACACCGAAACGCGTTAAGTAAATATTAAATACGAGTACACCACCTCCGTCAGAGGTTGCGAGCAGACTGGAAGAACGAATGGATTAAACAAACCTCGACTGAATGGAAATGGCAACGCGGCGCGAAGCATCTTACCATAGATTATAAGTGCTAAATGTCATTACATTACATCAAAATTTAAGCATTTTTAAGTTGAATAATTTAAATTTAAAAGGAAAAATATTGTAATATAAACTTATAATAATAATTTGTCGCTAATATTTTTAGCATAGGCACATTTAAATATATATTTAGACTATTATTATTTTCAAATTATCTAAATAAACCTAGTGAAATTAATAATTTTCCATATACAAAACTTAACAATTAAGTGAAATAATATATTAATAATATTAATATCGAAATCGAAGATTTTTTTATTTGTGTTAACTGAAGGAGCGATTATTTCATATTTGTCAAAGGAATTTTGTCATTTCTCAAAGGAATGAACGGTCATTGAACTGTTTCCATATTTGTTTTGTTTACTTTTGTACAGATATAAAAGCAAATGATTTTTATTGTTATAAAACATTTAGATTAGAATTCTTATAATATGGAAGTGGAATCAGAACCTAAAATTAAAATTGAACATTATGAATCTCTAGAAAAGGATCCATTGTGTGATAATAATAATTTAAACGATAACACTATAATTTCAGTATATCAATATTTATTATTATTTCTTTGAGATGATGGTTTAATTTAGATTAATTAAGTTTAGAATTTAGATTTTTGAATGGGATATACGCATCTTTTCTTGTTCGTTGAATTAGTAATCATAACATCAAAATACATTTAAAATTATTTATTCTGCTGTGATAAATGTTCATTTATCTCTCTTTCTTTGTCATAACTTATAAATTTCATATTTTCAATATATAGTTTTTATTACATATCGTAAAAAGTATTATGATGTTAAACATTACCTTAAATTTTACCTGTAGACATATGATTTTGAACAATTTGGAATTTGGAAATTAGAATTTTTTAGCAAAGTAAGAGAAGACAGTTCAGTAAGTGTATTCTTGTGCGAAATATTTTACAAATAGACTAAATTACTATTACAAGGCAGTCATAGTGCAGTGAAACATTGTCTAACTGTAAATGCGACGGTTATGGGTTCAATTCTCACTTGGGGAATGAATTATTTAATTTTCTTGCTCTGGTACTGAGACAAAGCATAACACATAGTTTACCACAACACACAATGTCTGTAAATTTGTATGGAAAGTGGGACACAGTTCACTAGCTAATAAAATATTTAGTTATACCAAAATATTTTAATATATTTATGATCTTTTAGCATCCTGACACAAAAGTAACATGGTATCTATCAATAGATAGTGATGGAAAGTTATTATGCAAGTTTTGAGATTTAAAATACATTACAGAATATTCATTAAGATGACATTTACAAAAGAAACATTTGGTAGAATATATACAATTTAAAAAGTTAGTTTTACTTCATTATAGAAAATGCATCATGCATGCAGAATTTGTAAGAAACTTTTTATTAGTATATCAGAATTAAAGAGCCATGTTGATACAAAACATAAAATTGATATTATAAAATCATCATGCACAGAATGTGATGCAAGTTTTAGTAATATAAATGAATTATCTGTATGTATACACCAAAAAAACAAATATATTACGTTTTATATGCAAAATTTGTGGGTATCGAGCTAAAAAAAGATCTCATTTAAAACAACATTTTCTTAGTCATAATAATGACAAAAGGCTATCTTGCCCATATTGTGATTATAAAACTAATTTAAAATCAAATTTGAGAATACACACTAGATGTCATGCAAAAGTTAAGTCATTTGAATGTCAATTTGAAGAATGTATTTACCAAAGTAGTTCAAAAGCATCTTTAAGAAATCATGTCTTAAAACATTTTCCAGAAAAACATTTGTTATTTGGTGACAAATGTAATTACAAAACTGTTTATAAACATTCATTGAAAAAACATAGCGATAGTCATGAAAGGAATTGTGCAAGAATAAATTAATTGCTTGATAATATTTTTATATCTTTTGGTTAAAAACAGTGTATGTTGTATATTAGCATTATATTAAGTGCCTCAATGAGAATGGAGTGTCTTAAAACTAGATACCCTCTGCCTAACCTGTTGTGTGCAGTATAAAATGTGGAGCAGATTTTATGTAAGTATTAATTAAAATATTAGATGACAAGGGTGGCAGATAGGGCAATAAAAATGATAGGATTATATTATCAAAGTGGCTGGAAGGCTACAGAGGAGACTGGCATACAATAGATTGTTTTTTTTTTGGATGAAATAGGAGAAAGCCTTTAGTCAAAGGAGAAACGGGCATTAAAAATCAATTAACTTTCAATTTATTAAATGACTTATGCCGCTACTTACTTGTGACCATTTTGAGATCATATAATTTATTTTATATATTATTTATATATATTTTGAGTGTTAATAAAATAGAAAAATAAAAAACTAAGAATAATATAACCTTTTTTTATTTACACTCCTTTGTACAACATATTGGAACAAACAAGCTTATCTAATCTAATATATACATTAATTAGGATACTTGCTCACAAATTATCAATATAAATACATATATTTGAATATTTATAAATGTATTTTATATTTAAAGGAACAAACATAACTTTGATCAATTGGAAGAAACTGGTTTGTTTTTTAATTTGCTAAAGCAAAATTATTATTATATATGGCATAATTTGCTCAAGTAAGATTAAAACATCAAATAAACCAATTGATTTCTTTATATATTTTAGCACTCCTATATTAATTAAGGGTTTTTGTACTGTTTTGACACCAAAAATATTTTTTTTGAAAAGTAATGCATTATGTTTGTGTCAGATTGGACTTGCGCCTCCGAACCTAGAAACAGAACAAGCGCTCTGACCACTAAACCATAAATTCCTACGTAAAACATACGTCTAAACTATTCTCGTAAATTAAGTTGTACTTAATTAATGAGGTGTAGGTTTGTGTCCATCAACATAAAAATTGCGAGTTGCTTTAGGTAAAGTAAGCTCCATTCCTTCCATGTCTTTAGTTAGTGTTATTTGACAACCTGGAAGTTAATTAAAAATTACATTTGAGACCATGGTGGCACAGCGGCACAATGTTTAACTGTGATTGTGACAGTGGGTTCTATCCTCACAAGAGGGAATCGCTTATCCACCATACAAATGAATATCTCGAAAATTAAGTAAATGTTCGACAGTTCGATGCGAACTGTCGCGCTTAGGTTCAGCCACTGACGCATGACAAACAGAGTGTAGCTTTAAGTTAATAAAAAACTATGCTGTATCCTGTTTATAGCAGGGTAGGCCAAGCGAAGCTAGTGTTAAGACACTCTTCGTGTACTGCCTAATTTTCAAAGCATTGCTTGTCTGCCTTGAGTGCAAGACTCAGCACTATGCTTTATATTATGAGAGCTGCTTGATTCTTCAGAAGTGTGAATCGAACCCACAAGTATTTCTAAAATAGATGTAAGGCAACTTATTATTGAAAACATCTTAACTTTAATAAATATATATTTTTTCTTATATTACTACTACCACTTACTATCTTCATGCTGTATCCCACACATAGAAAGGTAAGCGCAGGGAACATGATTTTAAGACTCAGTTTCCATTAAGATACCTCTGTTCTTAAATTATCGCCAATTTCTAGAGGCATGTTTGTTAAACGGTGAGAGACCTCGTCACCGGAGCAAGGAAATAAAAATCCTCCAGTTGAATGAGAGGATTGAACAACCTGTGCCATGAGTAGCCTCTTATATGGTTTTTTTTCTTATACAGTATTTGTTTAAATGTTAAGATATTTTTTTATTTCAAAATAAGAATAAATAAGACACAATTGGATTACTTGAACTATTGCAAGATTTCTACTATTTTAAAAGCTGTATTTTCCATTGATAAAATAGTTTAAATTGTAATTGTTTCGAAAAAAAATGGTTTGTGTGTGTGTGACTATATATACTCACTATCTATATATATAAAAGGACTTGTCCTCACTGACTGAGGCACGCAAAGCCGTAACCGCTGATGATAGAAACGTGAAATTTGGACAGATGTTTACTTTCGTAATCTGGACATCCACTAAGAAGGGATTATGAAAAATTGTAACCCTAAAGGGTTACAATTTGAAATAGGGGTTGAAAGATTATATGGAGAAAAATTTAAATTGGCACCGATTTTTATAACATTTGAAATTTAGATTTTTAAACGTATTTAATTGAACACGTGTTTCATCGTTTACTAGAATTTTCCCCCTAAGGGTGTAAATAAGGGGTTGAAAGTTTTTATAGATAAATCTTAAAATCGCCACTGATTTTTCTAAATTTGAAATTTAGACTCTTAAAAGTATTTAATTGAATATATGTTTCGTGGTTTTCTATAACTATCCCCCTAAGGGTGAAAAAAAGGGGTTGAAATTTGGTATGGAAAATCTTTAAATCACCACTGATTTTTATAAAATTTGAAATTGAGACTCTTAAAAATATTTCATTGAACACATGTTTCATGGTTTATTAAGGGTCCAAATAAGCAGGTGAACCCACTAGTACTATAACAAAATCCTCTTACCTAATCTAGAATTTTGTTTCAAAAATGGTGCCATGTCTAATAAATCATCTTCCTTTTCCTCTGGTTCTTTGAGTTTATCAAGATAATCTTCATGGACATATACATGACATGTTGTGCAAGCTAATGAAGCTTCACACGCTCCTGTAATATAAATAAATATGATAAATATATGATGTTGCTTGGTGTGTGAGAGTTGTGGGTTTAATTCCCAATAAGAGGAATGAATTATTGTTATACTTTTCTTTTAGGAAATATAAAATATAATTTAAATAGCAGAATTTGAACAGCATTTAATTTTTTATGAAAGACAAAGTAGGTAAGATTTTTTTTTTTTTTAAATGATATCAAGATCTAAGTGCCATCACTCAGGACACAATGTTTGCAATGTTGAAAAAATTTGAAAAATATTAATGAAAATAAATAAAAAGTAGCATTACCTTCCATTTCAATGCCATATCTATGTGCTAAATATAATGCATTGTCTCCTACTTTTCCTCTCACTGTAGTCTTATTGCCATCTTTGTCAATATAAGTCACATTTACTCTGGAAACAAGTCATATTATTAAAAGTTTAGGTTAGATTTCATAGTAATAGGCACAAATATAGTTAGTCGTTTGTGTATTACTTATTAAAAAGATTAAGTTATGATATGTTGTTATTGTTGTTGAATGTTTAATATTCTTATTTCACTTATACTCACATTTCGTCTTCTGTTTTTGGATCCTGCCATTCGTACTCACCATGCCATAAACCTAGGAAAAATTTGGCCCTTATTTCAATATTTATATTAATTTCATCAGAATCAAAAATTTTACAAGCTTAATTTTACCTGCGGATACGTGAAAATATCTTTTATGAATTGAAGATATTATAGGAATCGTTTTTATAGTTTGTCTTAAACGAAGAAGTTGTAGTGTCCGAAACATTGTTGATGCTAATCACTTATTGAAGCTATAATAGCATTTTTATTATGATAAGAAATTAAGAATAAACAAATAGATGATTGGTTGAGGTTAGAATTAGCACAATATAAGTATTTTCATTTTGACATATTATGACATTCCATTGCCGACAAACGTCAATTAATAATTAGATATATTTATTTAAATACTTTATAATACATAATTAATTACTTCAATATTTTTTTCGAAATTTAAATTTTGTTATTTTCAGGAAATTATTTTTAAAGTATTTATTTTTATTAATATAATAATTATATTTTCATTAAAACAATCAACACACATCACACAATGAACAGCAACACCTTATTAAATGTCATACACATTCTTGAAAAACGTCAATAATCACATCCATATTGCCTATTTCATTTTTCATAATGATTTTTAATAATATTATTATTGATTTTTGCAACAAAGGCGTTGGAAACGAATAATATGTTATAAATATGAATAAAGTTTAAAAAAAATATTATAAATATTTAATACGGCCATAGTATCTTATGTTGTGAATTTTGGTGATAGAATTTTATTATAGATTTAAGGTAAGTTTTACGATCTAATGACGTGTATTTCGCAATATCACTTAAGAGATGAATTTGTGTCTTGTGACTTACAAATAAAATAAAATATCATACAAAGTTTATAACTACATTCTTTTGTTTTTACATGCCAAAAAAGACTATGACCAATTAATGTTATAACCATCAAATCCATGCTTTATATACGAATAATATTAATCCTGTCGTCTCTATTTATCTTATCTTTGAGTATTGATGTTGAATTACTTTCCGCCTGTCTCAGCAGTGTTATCATTTTATATGTCATGTTTATATTTTGTATCTAAATAGAATCTTATAAGAGGCTATAAAGAATATCTTATTAGATTGTTTATTAATTATCATTATTAAAAGATCTGTCTTCATTGAAAATGGTAGAGTCAACTTGAAAAAAATAAAAATATGAATAAAATATTAGTGATACTAAAGCACTTCTTTAGAACATTATTATAAGAATTTAGTCATGATTTATTAATTTATTATTTATATTAATATAAAACAAAATTTTGTTTTAACATTGCTTATATGAAGAAGAGAAGAATTTGACTTCTTTTTTCATAAACATTTGAAAAGGGCTTTGGAAAGGTTACAATAGATTGATAAATAGCTTCTAGCATTTGTTATATTTTTTTTCCTTATACCTGAACAAATGTCCAATATCAGTTAAAACAATCCACAAATCCCAAAAGTAAAAAAAATATTTCCTATCATATTTATTACAAAATTCATTACAAAACAATAAAGCACTGGAAGGGTTGCCAGTAAAACATAATTTTACCTTAGAAATGCTTATTGAAACATTTCAATTTAATTTCAGATATAGAATAATTATTAAAATATGTCAATAAAAGAAGATAAAATGAATATTAACAATGTTAAAGCAGATAAAGATGATGATAGTAGAAAGGATCCAACTTCATTCCTCCCTGACGAACCTATGACATATGAAATAAAGACAAAGAAGAAGAAAAAAAAGAAAAAACAAGAGGATCCATTTAAAGATATTGAAGAAAAAATTGTATTGCCCGTAACAACAGTATTTGAATCTACAACAGAAAGTGAAGTGGATACGAAGCAAGTATTGGACCCAGAAGTTAATATAAAAGTGGAAAACATTGAAGTTGAACTGGATTTCAATGATGTAATATATAATATATTTAAAATTAACCTTTGTGGCATAGTAGGATATCATGTGGTCTTGGATTTGACTGTTTGGACAGTCCAAAGTCCAAGACTGACTTGGATTATCTTTGTTTATTAATTATTGTTAACTAGTGAAATTTTAAAAATGATTATTTTAAAGGCCACAACAAAGTTTCTTCCTATTTGTCTTTCATGTACTGACACCAATCTGTTATGATTTTATTATAAGTATAGATTTCATTTCCCCCGAATGAGAATCGAACCCACAACTATCGATTTTCCAGTGGCATGCTTGTGCCTCTGCACCGTGACAAGCTCAATACAAATGATTAAAAATCATGGAACAATCTATTCATTTATTTAAAATTGCTTTAAGCAAAGTAGGCAGAGTCAGTCTTAGCGTAAAGACATTCAAAACGTGTTAAATGGCAGAATTGAATGTCGCGCTTTTTCTTTTAACCAAAGTGAAGAAACCAAAACAATTCTATCGAGTCGGAATAGAACACACAAGGTTGTTTTTGTTGAAGTGCAGGTGCAGGTCCAAATGATATCCCACTGCAACATAAGCGCCATATAATATTACAATAAAAAAAATCTTTTCATTTTACAGTTTGCAAATGACAATGGATTAATGTTAGAAGGTCCACAAAGTGAAGACAGTCAAGAACCAGTAGTTAAAATTGAAGAACAAAATCGTGAAGCAGTGTTACTTACATTCGAAAGCATTATAAGTGATAAAAGTGTTATAGGTTTCGGACCTATCGCGCCAGCGCCCAACTATGTCTGCAAAGTTTGCCATTTGGTGTTTCAATCAACGAAAACATTAAGAATGCATCAAAAAAGAAAACACAAAGTATTTCGGAAATCCTTCAAATATATATGCCATTATTGCTCTATGTCATACGAACAGAAGAATAGTTTGGTTGCCCATATAAAAAGAAAACATGGGCCTGATTCATCAAACGATGATGGTGAAGAAAGAACATGTGAAATTTGTGCTTTAGTTTTCAAAGGAATTACCAGATTAAGAATGCATATGCGGAGAAAGCATGGTTCTTTTGAAGATTCTTTCAAGCATGTATGCAAAGATTGCGGTTTAACCTATGATAAATATAGAAGTCTAATAGTTCACATTCAAAGGAAGCATTCAATTGATAAAAAACCGGTGCTAGATCAGTGGTATAATTGTCCGTTTTGCCCAAAAGTTTTTACGAAAAGAGAAACTTATGCAAGACATGTGCAAAGAAAACATCGTGTTAACGATGAAGATGAAGTCAAAGAAGAATCGGGAAGTTTACTCGAAAACATTAAAAATGAAACTACAGGTGAAATAACTTGTAAAGAGTGTCCATTAGTGTTTTCATCGCTCAATTACTTAAAACTACATATGAGGAGAAAGCATAATGCCCTAAAAGAAGATTTTCGTCTGAAATGTCGGATTTGCAACTTGTCATATGATAAAATTGAAAGTTTAAAACGGCATATTCGACGGAAACACGACAAGGGGTCGTATTGTGACGTCTGCGATAAACAATTCGAAACTAGAGAGAGTTATTTAAATCATAGTCATAGGAGAATGGTCCAAGAGTGCCATATTTGCGGTCTCATATTCGCTTCACAAGGCGGTTTGTGCAAACATTTAAGATGTACACACAAAATACAGTCTCCCAAAACTATTGTGTGCAATCTGTGCAATGAAACATTTCATGATAAACGACAATTAAAGCCACATTACTTAAAAGTCCATTTAAAAGTGTCATATTCATGCGCCTTTTGCCACAAAATTTTTAAAGCTAAAGAAAGTTATAGAAGACACGTTTTAATAAAACATCCGTCAAATACTACGAAACTTAATGAACAACAATGTGATAAATGCCCAGAGAAGTTTCCAGATGAATTTGAATTATGCCGCCATATTAACATAGCACATGGGATAATTCAGAATGGTGAAACAGGAAATGAGTTGTTGGAAATAAAAAAAGAGGAAGCAGACATTCCAGATACGTTCCAATGTTCGAAATGTCCGGAAAATTATAACAACTGGGATGAATTGAAGTTGCATTTCGAACAAAATCACTTAATGGTAGCAGTGACACAGTGCCAAGTTTGTGGTGAAATGGTTCCTGGAAACGAGCTAGATAAGCATTTTAAAAACTTTCACACAATAACTTCAGTTCAATGCAAATATTGTGAATTCGAAACGTCCAATCGTGCTAGTATGACACAGCACATGTTGCGACACAAAAATGCACACACATTAAACTGCGATTTTCCCGGTTGTCGATACAAAACATATTATGAAGGTGCTATGGAGAAACACAAAAGAAAGCACAGAGACCAAGGTGTTAAGTTACAATGCACGCAGTGCCCTTTCCAAACAATGAATAAGTATATACTTAAATATCATGAAGAAGCCCATGTAACAGGAAAAAAGAGATATTCCTGTGATCAGTGTGATTATGCCACTATACTCCCAGCTAATTTAGTTCAGCACAAATATAAACATTCGTCAGAAAAGAGATTTAAATGTGAAGTCTGTCCGTTCGCAACTAAGTACAACACTTCGTTACGTTTCCATGTTAAAAAGAAACACTGTGATCTCCCAACATTCAGTTAATTGTTAATGTTTTTTAATTTAATTATTAATGGTGTTACGTCTTTATATATATTTCTGGATTGATTAAATGATTCAATGTTTTTTGTTGAATTTTGTTTCGACTTTTCTGTCCTTTAATTGACTACCGAAAGCTGATGAAATTAAGACTATGATGTACAAGAAAAAAAGGTACATTTTTTGAGATATTTTCAATTATAATAACTTGTTTAACAATTTTAGTATAAAAAAAATTTGTGAGTTTTATTAGAGATCGTCGTGGCGCAGGAACGCAATGTTGTGACTAGCGCGACGGTTGAGGGTTCAATCCCCATTCGAGGGAGTGAATTATTATTTATTAATATTTTCACTTCTGTCTCCCCAAGGCAAATGTCCGGCGTTGAGTTCAGCCATTTAATGCAATGCTTTGAAAAATTTGGGGGAAAGTGGGGAACGGACTGTCTTAACATTACGTTACATACAACGTGAAACTAATAAATTTTAGTCCTTTTTTGTGATAATTTACAATATCAATACTTGTCAGTACTTTTCGAAAATATAAAGGAATAATATTATTTATTGAGTAAACTTACAGACTATATCCAGATTATATATAATAATAATTACACACAACATACAGTAATAAAATTTTATTTCCTCGAGTGAGGATCGAACCCACAATCAGTCGGTTTACAGTCACACTTCGTGCCCCTCCGCCACAACTGGCCTCTATATTTATATAAGCCTAATAAAAATATGTTACAAATTTGTTTTAACGTGGCAATTTTATTATTGTACGTATACAAATATTTAATGGCAGCACCTTGTTATGTGTCATGAGCGTGATGTCAAACTGTCTATTTTTATTTTGAACACTTCCATTTGTTAGCTTCTAGCAACTTCTCTGTCACTCTCCTTAATAAATATATAAGTAAGAAAAAGACCAAGGTATTCTGCGTACGAAGTCGATTGTCGATTTTCTACTCATCGAAACTCGAAAGAAACATCGCGAATATTAAACTTTGTTGTTCTATTATTTCACGAATAAACATTGCAGTAGAATAGAAACAGTTTCTCGTGCCTTCATGTGCTAAAAATAAATACCACAACATTCATTTAAGTGATTTATTAATTTAATAAAAATGACTTTACTCAGCTTACCCGTGCTGGTTCTTGAAAATATATTTTCTTATTTATCGTACGATGAAATCGCTAAGAACAGACTGGTAAGTTAATTTTATTTATAGATTATTATGTATTATTAAAATCAAGTCGTGTTTGTACTCAGTTGTAGTTGTTCTATAATTAACACCTAAGATCATACCTTCGAGAACCTGCCTTTCTATAATGTAACGTATTTCCCTTGTTTGATAACAAGAAAATTTAAATAAATTAAACATTCTAAATTATACACATTTCTAAGATCAGAATTGATTTCCGGCTTTTGAATACATCAAGGATATATGATTCAATGCTTTTTTGTTAATTAAAATATTTTGGAGCAATCAATTATTTATGTTTTATTTTATTGTAAAAATGTTATATAATTTGAAGGAAAAATGGCTTAATTTTATATCTAACTTTTTTCATAATTAAATTACACATAAGAATACATAATGTCTTACTGTATTATATGAAATCATAGTATTAGTTAAATAAATCATTCTTATTATTAACATTATCTCTTATCCATAGAATTTCCATAGTATTTCATTTAATATGCAACATGGTGATAAAAAAATAATCACAAATCTTGTTATTCCTCCATTGAAAATTTTATAAGATAATATTCCTTATTTAAAAATTTCTAATTAATAATTTTTTTTCTCATGAATTAAAAAAATATTATCACAGTGGTATTTTTTTTATTTATTTATTTATTACAATGTTAGTATAATTGGTTAACTATATTGAAGTATTATGTAGGGGTCTTTACTCCTTGTTACAGTTAATTCTTACCATGTTATATCAGAAAGAGTGGTATTTAATTACATATACTAGAGGAGGATCCTTTCATGCATATAATATGCATTGCACTTTAAAAACAGTAGAAGTAATAATAAGATAAAAGGTGTATATGTTGTAAAATATACAGTAGTGTAACTGTTATAAATTATTTTTAAAAAATATTAGCGTTGAAACAATGGATACAAAAATTTTGCTTCATTTATTTCAGGTCTCAAAATCTTTCAATGAAATATCCATGTGTATGCTCAATAGAGGTTTCTTAATGATAGAAAAAAGACATGCATTAGCTCTAAAAAGTGTGAAGGCACAATTGCCAAGGCGAGAATCCGAGAGAAGGTTTGTAATTGCAACCATATTTTGTTAATTTTTATTTTGCAAATATATATTTATTTATTCAGCATTGGTAGTGGCTGTTGCATGGTAAAAATACAAAATTTTACTTTAAACAATGTTTTATTACTTATGTATAAAACATTGAATAAATATGTATTTAAATTATTTCCAGACATCACCCATTGGCCCGTCACTGTGATATACTGACATCCATAGAGACACGTATATCAATGCTCAATATGACTTATTCAAAGTTCATCGATCATAACATGTGTTGTTTTATACCTGGCAAGGTGAGAATATTGTTTTAATATGTATTTTTCTTATAACCGACTTTTCCAAAAAGTAGGTTTGATATTCGACAAATATAATACTTAAGTGTGTGAGTGTGAACATGGCGATTGTGAGTTCGATCCCCACTCGGAAGAAAGAATTGTTTTGATTTGTTCCCTTCAGTGAAAAGGCAAAGCGCGGCGTTGGTTTCCACATCTAAAAACGCAACATCTCGTAAATGGGGAAGTGTGTGCGGAACGGTGTGTCTGATCACTTGGTTCTCCCTGCTTACTTAGCGCTATATGCGGGATACAGAGTGAATCTAAAAAATAAAGAAAAATATAAGATTGTTTTTAGAGTAAAGCATTAATATTCACAAATATTCACCTTAATTATGGAGGCATTGCATGTTGGGTGGCGGAACTCAACGCCGCGCTTTGCCTATAAACGAGAGCGAAGAAATGATGCTTGTAATTAAAATTATAAACTTGTAACGACTGATTTCCTTAAATAAAGTTTAATGAAGGAATAGTGGCACAGCGGTGCAGCGTTGCACTGTAACGCGACGCGACGCATTTCGGCGGTTGTGGATTCGATATCTCTACGGGCAATTGATTATATTCTTATTTTTTTTCCAGTCGGATTGACTTAACGTTATGTTCCCCTCTAGCTATCCTGCTATGCAGGATACAGCGGGAGCTGCTATACTACTCGTTTCTTTAAACGAAACTCAATAATTCTAGGTAATAGACGAAATAAAACGCGTACTACGTATAGTAGAAACGTCGAAGACCCCGCCCCGAGCTCACGAAGTTTTACAAGAGCTACGAGATATATCCAGTATGGCGATAGAACATTTCGATGATAAAATTTCGCCGGCATTTAGGAAGAAATTGCAAGAGGGCGTATCTCAACCGTCGCCTAGACCAACACAAGGTGGGTTGCAGTTTAAATACGTTAATTAATTAATTATAAATTAAAATATTAGTTTTTTAAAAATATTTTTGATTTACTGATTGTAAACGCGTTTTGGTATCAAGCGTGGCGTTAAGTTATACACCTCACCACGCAATGTAGTGAAAATTGGACAGAAAGCACGGAAGTGAAGTGTCTTAATATCGTCTCACTCTTAATTTGAAGTTAATTCAAAAAAAAATAAGGGTCTTTCTAGAAATTGCATTTAATTTTTTCTCTGCCTATCCTGATATATGCAGGATACAGCGTGAAGCCAACATAAAAAATGTATATTATTTTAACGTCTTCATATAAAATATATTTTAATTTCAGCAGTATTAGCAACCCCACTAGGGGTACGCCAGGAATTAATCCAACTAAGACGGCGTTCCATACTAAATGCTAAGCTGTCATTATATTTAGCTTCGCAGTACAAGAAATTTCATAAACGTGTAAGTTTTTAAAATATTTTTGTAAAGTCAGTTCTTTACTGTATGTATTTGATAGGGTCTTGGTAGCTTTCAGTGGACAGCCGGCAGCCTGCCAACGCGTTTACTCTCGCCGGTGGTTGCAGTAATAATGACGTGACAGTGTGACGTAGCGGACATGAGATTGTGTTTGTCTGTTTATTATATAGGATGGATTTACATATTATCTGTTTAAAGCAGACTGTTTATTTTTTCCGCTCTTCTACTCAACTCTAAAATAGATCTTGGAATGCTGTTTTCATTCATCAGATTATTAATACTGCATCTCAAGATCGCTCTCAAGTGAAGACATATTATGAACTTATGGTTGTTAGTATAGAATTATCCCATTGAGGTATGAGTATATTAATTTCAGATGTTAGAATACAAGAGACTGGCGTGGGCTCAACAAAGAATAATAGAGAATATGCAAAAGAAACATAAACAACAAGACAATTGTATTGGTAAGTGTTTAAAACATTAAATGATTGATCATAAGTTTGATTTTTTTGTAGACAAAAGGAATCTAGTTGTAATATTTATTATATATTTTTCCACATTGTGTTTTTAAGCCAATGCCGCGCTTTGTATTTTATACCAGAGCGAGGATCTGAAAATAAGGCATGTCATCGAATGGAAATCGAACCCACAACTTACAGCGTGTACTGCCTGTGCGGCTGCGTTACGGCGGCCTCATTTTTTTGGTAAAATCAAAAATGACAAATTATGGATGTATTATAAATATTTGTTACTAATAAATTACATTAATTTTATTAAAACATATTTTTTTAAAACATCTATTTTTTTATATTACAGCTGATCTAAAGAAACGTATAGAAGAGTGTGATATAAAATATTCGGAACTAACACATACGAATCAAGCAGTTGGTGGAAAAGTTATTGCAGGTATGATTTATCTATTTAATAGCTTCACGCTGTATCCCGCATATAAAGCAGGGCAGGCAGAAGGAACCTAGTGCTACGATACTCCTACTCCGTTCTCCTCGCACCGCTCAATATTTAAGACACTGGGTTTTAAGTAGCTTAAATCAACGCCGCGCTTTATCTTGGTACCAGAGCGAGGAAATAAAATTAATTCATTCCCCCGAGTGGGAATCGAACCCATGACCGCCGCGTTTACAGTCTTCCGCCAGATTTACTATATAAAATATTCATCCCTCAACTAAAACTAAAATTGCCTAACTATTCCAGTGGTACCAACTGAAAGTGCATCAACAACACAACCATTACGTCATTTCGGAAGCCAAATAAAGTTAGATCTGTCCGTTCTACCTATTGGTACAAGCAAGAGAAATGCGAATAAAGGTGAAAATATGTTTTTGTTTATATTTTTTGTTATACTATTAAACATATTTTAGAAAACAGTATGACACTATTAAATATATTTTTGAAATTTAGTTGTGGGTTCAATTCGCAGTTGGGAACTGTTATAATATTTATATAAGTATCAATGCGTAGCTAGTGCAGCATCTTTTTCAAATGTGCAAGATTAAAAAATGAATGAATAATAATATAAAGAAAATAAAAAATGAAAGAAAAATGGTGACTTAATAAAGTAAAACAATTCTTTTTTTACTTTTAGTTATCTTTTTATATTTATTTAAATTTTAGACTATTACTTTAGTATGTTATCATAAACATGTTAATAAAATAGGATTTGAATACTAAACTACTTAAACAAATTTTATATTATTAAAAAATATTTTGCCTTTATATTATACATTTTTTAATTTCACAGTTCTACCAAACATAAAGCCGCGGAAATCATTAATTAAATTACCAAGTACATCAGACGAAGATGCAGATTCAAATCCTGGACCCTCTTCAAAGACTATAATAAAAACAATAAGCACTTTAGCCAAAATACGAGGTATTACAAATGAATTGAAAAGTTTAAATAATTTATCTAAAAATTTAAAACGTCCCATCGATGATGAAGAAACACCCATGAAGAAACTTAAAAAGGAATAATAAAATAAATGTTTCATTTAAAATAATGTTTTATTTTTCTAAGTTTTTCGGTTTTGCATAGACCATTATAAAGTAAAAAAACTTTTTTGGAGGAATGTATTTAGGTTTTTGTGGAATTATGAAAAAAAATTCTGTAACAATTACATCGCTTTAATATTATTTATCAATAAACAATTGTTTAATTATAATTAATATATTATAATAATTTCTCATAAAGTTAAAGTAAACACACCATTTTGTAATTTCGTAACGTCATTTAACAGAATAAAAATAAATGATTTACATACTTATAAAATATTATAGAAATATTATATAATAACAACAAATGTGGATTTTTAGTATATTTAACAAATGTTTAGATAATAATATTATTAATTACTTGTATAAAAATTTATTTCATCTACATTTAGAATAATACTTACAGTGTTAGTAACATTATTCTTTTAATTCATTCATAATTATTCTATAGCAATTTTATCGAACAAAATATTTGATATTCATATAATTTCTTTACTTACCTATTTAAATGAAACAAACACTAAATATTCAATGAAGTTTGCCAATATACAAAAAATAAAATTGCATTTAAAGCCATTGAAACATACAGACGAACCGACAGAAATTAAAAAAATGTCGCAATGTATTGGGTCTGTTATAAACGCCCTCAATTTTCTGTAAATATCTCCTATGTACAGACAGCAATATTACAGCTTTATTATATGTATAGATTTGACATTTACTCTTTATATAAGTTTATACATTTACACAAGTAAATGTGTTATTGAAGCTGCCAAAATGTGCATTGTTTGGGTAAACACTGCAAAGTATTTATTATATGGAATGTAAATACTGAAGGTAGTTAATGAAAGAATTGATTAAATTTATGGTAGGTAGGTAGGTATTTTATAATTTGTAATGTCATTCATTATTTGAAAATTCATTTAATTCTTTTGTTAATGTATTTTATATTAAAAAATATTATATTTAAAAAAATATATATATAAGTTTTGCTGAGTAGCGTTAGTATTAAAGTTTATTTCAATATCTGTAGGTAAATATATTTATATATTTTATCTTGTAAATTTAAATTATATTTTAATAGAGGCATATTAAAATACAACTTAAACAAATAAGGTATTTTGTAGATAACAACAAATGTGTCTAATCATTTTTTATTTTAACTTAGTGTTAAAACTCCGCCTACACTATATTATTTTGTTATTTATATATTATTTAGTAGGTATAAAAATGATTATTATTTTACGAACGTACGTTTCTATTCACTTAGTAATTTATTTTAATTAAATATATAGGGATATTTATAGAATTTGTAGAATTCAGGATTTCACTGCCTTTCTCAAAATGATTCTATAATTTTAATATAAAAAACTATTTTTCCTATAATAAGTAAATAACAAGATTAAGTGATTTAAATTGTATATATGTATTTACTTATTTTACTTTATTTTATTTTATTTTTTAGCTTCATGCTATCCCTCACGTAGCAAGATAGGTGGGGTGATAAGGCACTCCGTTACCCATTAAGACACTTTCGTTCCCCACTTTTCGCCGAATTTTTGAGGTTTTGCGCTTTGGCTCATTAAATATTTCATTCCCCAAATCGGAATCGAATCCAAAATTGTTGCGTGTACAATTGCACGCTTGTGCCACTGTCGAACGCTTGTGGCACTGCACCACGACAGCTCTTTTTCCTTGGTCCTTTAAATAATTACTTTTATTTGGAAAGCAAGACCAGGAGCGACAATTAGCAGTTAACAGCACTAATTTATTATTTTGTATACACATTTCAGTTTAATAAATATCTCGTTATAAAAACATGTTTTTTCATGTCTCATCAAATACTTATCTCTACCGTGTTCATTCTATAAGGTCACCAGTCAGCCATTAGTGTCAAATAGACAAAAGAAAAAAAATCATCTTAATTTCTTATTGTTTTTATTCTATTTATATATATATTTTTATACTTATTTGCATTGCAATCGTTTTAGCACCATTTTATATTTCAAAGTCATTAATGTAACATTACCAAAAAATAAATAAATAAAATGAATAATTATTATATTAGTAAATACATTGTATATAGTTTTTTTATAATATTTTTATATTGCACGTGACCCAAATTTGGATAAGAATTTCATTTATACAGCCAAAGAATATTGCACAATCTTTTAAATTATATGTAAGTTATACCTTAGTAGTTAGTACATATTATGAACATACATAAACCTAAATAAATATGTAATGTTAAAAAGCATTACTTTTTTAGTTGCGATAAATATCAATAGTTTAATTAAGTGCTATTGCCTTATAATTTTATGAATATTAAAAAAATATATATTCATTTACAAAAAATCTTTCTAGAATATACAAAAAATAATTTAAATTAAATTGAAATTTTTCATCGATGCTACCATAGAGAATTGGTAAAGATGCAATTATTTTTAGTCTTGATATTTAAAATGTATGCAATTTCATATATTAAATTAACAAATTATACATCAATATATTTATGACAGTAATATAAATGTAAATAACACCTTTTAATGAATTATATTATGTTAATTATTTAAAATATACAGTATGTATAAATTAAGTTTTGCAACTATCTTAATGATTTTAAAAAACAATATTATACATGGTTTTACGTAATGTATTAATAACATACATAACAAGAGTATATTTGCTTTTTTAATTTTATATTTTTTACAGAAAAAAATTGAATAAAAATTTTCTTATAATATTTTATTATTATAGTTTTAGTAATCAAGTCTATTGCTTATGAGTGACATTATTTTTGAAGTACTTGTTTATTAAATAACAAACCTCTCAATAACAAACCTTTATACAGTACCTACACATTACATTACCATTTACAGTTAGACTTTAGATTTAAAGACAGCGTTACTTTTTATATTCACGCATATTCTACATTTTGCGGGATAAGTAAGAGACGAGTGAAAAGAAAAAAAAGAAGACTTCAGTCTCCAGTTTTAACACGCTTTCATTAGGTCGAGAAGATAGATTACAAGTGGATGAAATTCACATTCTGTAGCTCTTGAAAAGTTTGGTTTTTAGTTTTTTTAACAAACTATCTATTTTTTTAGGTTCTTCCTACCTCTCTCGGTCCAATAAATTAAATACAATAATTTCCCAAGAGGGAATCGAGCCCATAGAGGTTACAGTTAGTCGTTGTACGTACCACTGCCACATCACGAAAAAGGTGTTATATTTACATAACATTATGCATGTTTGCGAAAATTGTCGACTTGGTAAATTAGCTTTCTAGTTTCTTTTGGCGGGATGTAATATCTATATATATTGTTACATATGTTATGACACGCCATTTCACCGTTTAAACGTCTAGCGGTTACACTGACATATTTGGTTAAAAATTAAAGTTTTTATTAATTTTATATACATTTTCTAGTTGAATTGAGTGAAGTAATGGACCAGTTTTCCTAAAGTGTTGGTATTTTAATGTATAATTCGTAATTTAGAAAATTAGATTTAGGAAACTAGTGTAAAGGATCGATTTTGTCTTGGGTAGGTAAAACGTTATGTATAGAGCGCGACGGTAGATTCGATTTCCACAACATTATTTATTTAAAATATAAGCATTTTCTTAATGTGGCTTAATAAAATAAATGGGAAATGCAGTGCTATACTATAAATAATATTTACTTTTCTGAGGCCGTTTTGCTCAGCGGCACATCATCTGAATGTAAACGCGACAATAGTGAATTCGATTTCCATTAGTGGAATTAATTATTTTCATTTTCTCATTTTGGTAACCGGACAAAGCGCAGCGTTGACTTCCCTCACTCAACTTTGTCTTTACATTAGGTTCTCCTTTATCTTCCTTTATCTAACCTTTATCTAACCAAATATATGCGTGATACAGTGTGAGGTCATTTTATCTTTACTTAACTACAAAATGCTTACGCTTGTAAGAGGGTTAAATATATTACATACCTATAATATTTACACACAAACAGGTAATCTACTTAAGTTATTATATAACTATTTAAAGAATTCAACTGAAACTATTTAAGAATAAAATGTATGTATTATTATTTAAAATAAATAGTATATTTTCTTGTGTTTTATTTGTACTTATAACTTATTTGCACTATTTGTATTGTACATCATAAAATTATAAAATAACTTAAACTATATGTACTTATTAATTTTTCTTTTTACTTTAAATCTTAAATAAAAATAATCAAACGTTACTATTTTGAAGTATCAAATCATGTATTTATGTATCGCTAAGGAAAAGTTTAACTCGGAACTCATATACTCATGTAAGATTGCATTTAATATTACCTAAACTTCTTTTTAAAATAAACTACCTCTGAATTACACTAAAAATAAAAATTAAATACCAACCATATTATACAAATAATAAGAAACACAATTTTCACTGTAATTCATAGCTTATATCAGCATGGTAACCGGAAGGGCCGGCGGAGTATTTAACCTGCTGCATCCTCCCGTCCGGTAGTAAAACATGGTACTGTCCTTTAGTCCTATCCCCAGACTTTGCTTCACGGTGTCCGTAGTAATTACCACTTTCTGTATCGTGAACTCTATAACCGAATTCGTAGTTGGCTGCGTAGTGTAGCTGAAACATTAAAAAAAAATTGAGTATGTATTGTTTAGTGTAAGACACTCCGTTTTCCACTTTTCTCCGTATTTAGTTGCGTTGCGTGTTGAATGGTGGAACTTAATGATGATAATTTTAATAAGGTCTTGGTAGCGCAATGGTGCAAGGTCTGACTGTAAATGTGACGACCGTAGGTTCAATTCCTACTCGGGGACCTAATAATGTGATCATTTAATTTTAGCATTTAATTATTATAATAGAGAAAGGGGTCCTCTACCGATACGCTATTTTGCTTCTTTACCAGCTTCTTTACCACGATAATATTTAATATATTCTTCCGAATGGGAATCGAGCCCACAACCGTTCACAGCGCTCGTTTACAGTGTACGCGTGTGCCCCTGCGCCTCGTCTGCTTCAATTTATTTTATTTTTCTCTCTAAATTTATTTTAGTTCTTAGTTTTATTAATTTTACTTTATTCATAAGTATAAATGAAAAACGAAGGTTGAAGACTTAACCCTTGAAGTCACAAACGGACAAAATAATTTCTTTTGTATGAAATAAATTTGTAATCATGATGATACTAGTTAGATAATAACATTAGGTAACTTATCTCGGACCGACTTTCTGCAATTCTAGGTTCTATCAGATGCTTTAGAAAGTTATTCCGCTCACGATCTTTAATTTACTGTAATAAAGAAGAATCAATTTTGTTGTTTTTAGGTACGTATATTCCAGATGAAAAGTTCAAATAGTATAATTTTTATAGCCTGTTCAGAAGGAACCACGTAGGTATCCCCCAACACGTTTACTTACATGTAAAACAATTTTCACAAATAAGACACTTTATTTACATAATATATTAAGTAATAGTATAGTTCAAGCAGGCGAAGCCGCGGGCAGGTTGCTAATACGTAATATTACGTATATTCTTATTTATATCGGCTATAAATTACTAAACATATTTCCTATATGTATAACAACTTTATAATATAATACTAACGAAGCATAATAATCTATATCTAAGTATGGTTCGTAACATATTAGTCCATTCTTTACCTTGTTTTTATAATATTTTTATTTAGTTCAATAAAAATAATAAAATTGTGGTTACTTGTGTATTTTATTTTTTAATTATAAGTGAATTGTGCGAAAAATAAATATTTTTTCTAATGAAATTGAGTACTTAATCCATATCATGAAATTACTTTTTTGAGAGTTACACGAAGGGAACGTGTGTCACCAGGCTCTATCCCATTAGCCGTATTAGTTGGACATTGAAATTTTCCACAGATGATTTACATCTGTTGCTACTATAACAACAAATATAAAAAAAACAGATAAAAAAGTTATTAAGAAGGCTCCTGCTATCAGGAAAGTTTTACTGTTTTCAGTTTAATTAAACACGTTTGCAAGTCCGACTCGCACTTGGCCGCATTTTATTATGAATAGTTGGGTAGTACATTTTGGAAAGTTCCTACACATTTGAGTAAACTGTGAAATTAAGGCTGGTCACACTTTGTTATAGTTATAAGAAATATTAATTGCTTTTGAATGTGTAGAATGAAATGACAATCAACATTCTAGTTTCACAAGTATATCATACGATAAAACATATTGCCCCATACGGTACCATGAAAACTTTGTTTTTTAACAATTTATTCTTTTTGTTAAAAATCGTGTATTTTATATGATACTATATTAATATACATATATTTATATTACTGTATATCTTTTAAATAATTTATATTTCTTTAAAATTTTAGGTAAGGAGACATGGTTGAGTAGTGCAACTTCATTTTGGGAAATCAAATGGAAAAATGTTTATGGAACATTACAAAAGTATTTTACATAAAAAAAATAAAAAAACAGTTGCTGAAATAAAGTTCTCCGCGTGATGATCGAATCCACAAGCATCGCGCCCTCATATCCTAATAAATAAAAAATACAATAATGATATAGCACTTAACACTTTTATTTATTTAAAATTAGCATAAATAACACAAAAGAATAAATAATTAACCAATTAAATAAATAAATTAGGCATTAAACTTATGAAGTTTAAACAAATTGTTTCTGACATGTTTAAAAGGGTATCTTTTTCTGTAATTTCTAGGATAATGCAATTTTTTGGGTCTATTATTACTTTTAGTTAATTGATATACATCTAAATGTTCAATATTTAAATTATTATGTCCCACTAAGTCTTTTAGTTGAGATTGAGTTAACATGTACACAGGCTCAAGATTCTCAAAACGTAGGGAACTGACTGTCGATTCAATTTTTTGGGGAAAGTAACTTTGGGGACTGCTGAATAAGGATGGAGAACCGTAAAAGGGTACGCCATAAGAGGTGGATGGGGGAGTTCCGTATATACTAGACAAGGGTACGCGACGAAAATGACGTAATTTGTTCGAAAAACTACCTTTAGACTCAACTTGGTAACCGGATGGGCTAAAATTTTGAGATTTTGCTTCAAAGTCATATTCAGGTGATGAAAAATCATCGTAATAATCATCGTCGTAAAACGATTGTAATTTGTGATTAGATTTTTTATAATCGTAATCATAATCATCATATGATGCTTCACCTATTGGAAAGCTAGGTAAATATACGTCTAAGTTATCACGTTTCTTATGGAACGGATTTACCCGTACAAGGGCCTCGGATGTGGGAGTGTCAGAGTTGTTCAACTTTTTTTCTGGCAAAAGAAAAGGTTCAGTTTCTAATTTAGATCGCTTGTTACGAACTTTAATACTTACATTGTCTTCATACGCCGAAGTTTCTGTACCATCTTCTAGCAAATGCTGTAGGCCTGTTGTTTGGGCATTGTGATGAAGATATCTCTCACTTTTATCCCCTTCTTGGTAACCATAGTGTAAATATGGCTTATCATTGGTTGTTTTCTGACGTGCAACTTCTATATTATAGTAATTATTACTTTTCGATGTTGCCGTCTCTATTTTTGGTGACACCGTCGGTTCCGGCGGATTTTTTAATTGTTGTTGACTGGGGTCATCTATATCGTCGATTTCTTCACTTATGGGAGTGTGGTCTTTAATAACAGGTATAAATGCATCGGTGTAGGTAGATTGTGTGCTAGGAACGTTTTGAATCTGTGTTGGATTTTTTAAGTAAATATAGAAATCTGATGGCAGATTCTTATTGATTTCTTCATTTTTGTCAGACTTTATCAAAGCAGCAAATTCTGTTAACTGTTGCTCTGGATTTTTAGCTAGCAGCGAGTTTAGTGCCTCAATTTCTTGAACAGATGTAAATTTTTGATCTAAATATTTAGGGTATGCAGTTTTAGCATCGCTTGATAAAATGTTTGTATATAATTTACTCGGTTCTTTTACCAAGATAGACCCAATATTTGAGTTAGGTTTAACATCAATACCATGATCGTGGTAAGAGGGTACCGGTGAAACGTACACTGTTTGATATCTTTTATGTTCTAATTGTTGACTATAATCAGCTGAACCGTAAGACCTATGATTTCTATTTCTGGTATCTTTTAATACGTCACCCTTTGAAGCTTGCACTGGATCGATTCTTTGGGAACCTCGCCTTGGTAATTGTTTTCTTTGGCTTGTGACTCTCTTTGTTGGTTGTCTTTCAGCTTGACTGTCAGTATTACTCTGACCTCTTTGCTTAATTTGTCCTCTTTGTTTAGTTCTACTTGGTCTTGGGGATGAACTTACAGGAACATCTTTTAACGTAGCTTGTTGTTGTTCGACTTCTAACTGATGATTTTCTTGTAATTCGTGATAAGCTTTCATATAACTATCGATGATTTGCGGGCCTTGGTTCCATCTTTGTAGTTGGGCTTTATGTTGCCTTACTCTTTCTGCATTAAACATAGCTTGTTGGTTACTCGCATGGAGTCTTGCGTTTTGCTTGGAATTGCCAGCGAGGGGATTCCCATATGGTAATGTTCCTGGACTACTGGATACTCGTATTTTGTCATCTGTCCTCGCTTGTTCATTGATCACTTCATATACGGGTGCGTTAGTTTCATTCGATGATGTTAATTGAAACGTTATTAGAAAGATAATAGATGATTGTATGTACTTGTTTAGATGCATTGTGCCTGTAAGCAAAAGAAAATGTTGTTTAATTTTTTTAACTGTTAAAAGTTATGTGTTACTAACTATATTAAAAAATAAATGCTCAAAGTAAAACATTTTTTATAATATGTATTACAATTATTTCAAACATTTTAATTAGAGATCGAAGTGAACCGATAAAGAAGACAAAAAGTAAATTAAATACTAATTTAAGAATTTGCTTCCAGAGCGAGGAAATGAAAATAATTAATTCCTCAAATAGGAATCGACCACAACTTCTAATTATAATAATTATCATAAAAATTTAGTCTGAAAGTCACATCTAACATAGACAATAAAAACAAATGATAGAGACGCGAGTAAAATAAATTATGCCAGCTTGCCCCAAAAACAAGGTTGTATAATCGTTACGTATATACCTAATTATTACTAATTATAATGCACACATAATTATGTGAATTAACACATGAGTAACGCCTTGGGGACTTATGCCATTGTATTCGTTCTTGCTGCTGTTCATATGGAATTATTCAGCTTACTTGTCAGTTATATTGTTTTAAGTTCAAAGATTCTTAAAAATATGAATCCGTCGTGACACTGCGGGTGACTGCTAACGCGACTGCTGTGAGTTCGATTCCCATTCGGGGAAATAAACGATCTAATATCTTCATTTCCCCGCCTTGGTAACAAGACCTATGTCTACTTAGCACATAAGTTGGAACGTGCCTCGAAAATTAGGCGGAAAGTAGAGAATAGAGAGTTTGAAAACGAATATCTCTCTGCCTATACTGCTAAATACATAATGGGTACAGCGTGGAGCTTAAAAAATCTCTGTATTAATCTCTGTATCTATTATTTTTTATTCCCAAAAATGATTCTTGGACAAAAGAGAATACTAATTAATAAATATTTTAATATTCAAAGAGGCGGGTTCGAGTTCCGCTAAGTTCAAATTTTTATATGTTTTCTAAATATATACAGTGTTGACCTCTCAAGCATAAAGATCAGATTATTTCACGTAATCCACTTAAACTTAAACATAAATATAAAAGGAGGTCGAACTAACCATAAAGTTTGGGAGTTAAAAATACTTTCTCTCAACGAGTTACATGATTAATTGTTGATACATTATGTAAATTATACGTGTAATTCTAATTATAGTATGTAAATGCTGGTCATGTATTGTTACACTAGTTAGTTTGGTGCAGGTCGTGGAATTAAATTCCGTTACTTTTTTAATATTTTGTTAATTTGTTATAATATATTTTTAAAGTATTTATTACGTACATATGTCTAAATTTGTATCTAGATATATTTTCTGGGGTGGGGAGCTTGGATTTTAGCTTCGAAGAAACATGTTCGTGTAAAGGTTTGTTTAATTTTCCAGGACTAATTTTATGTTAGTAAAATTTCTGGAAGGGGCATAGGAATATTGCGAAGGAAGGACGATTAGAAGACTACTGCGACGGACCACACGGCCCCCCAATTGAAATTATCGGTTTTTTCGAAAAGAATTCGCACTTTATTCTAAATTTAAAAAATATTATTTGAACAGCATAATTAATGCAAAAAAAGATTTGAGAGAGCTATAATATTAGAAAAAGTTTAGGTTTAAATTTAAGTTTAGTTTACCGGACGAAGCCGCGTCTCTTACGCTAGTACCTGTGTACGAGTATAATAAGATAAGCCTGTTTGTTACTTCACATTTAACTAGAAAGCGAAAAGTTCCTAGCACCTTCATTAACAAATTTATTATGTATACACATATGTATGTACAAAGTAAGTCCATTATTACAATGTAATTTGTAGGTTTAACTCAAAATAGTTATATAATAGTGAAGCCGTTATGGCACAGCGGATACAATCAGTGTTGTAAATGCGACAGTTATGGGTGCGATCTCACTAATCAATCAAAAATTACTTTCATTTTCTCGGTAACAAGACAAAGCGCGGTGTTGAGTTCCCCCAGTTAACACGTATAATGTCCCATTAGTGATAGTCTCATGGTGTGTGGGGAACAAAATGTCTTAATACTTCCTTTGCCTACCCTGCTATATGCGGGATACAGCGTGAAACTATTAATAAAAAATATTATACCTATAATTAAAATCATCAAATATCTGTCCGTACGTTGACTCTTTCTTACTTTCACTACAAGTTTGCATGTCCGTTCGTCTTTTAGATATATACATTGAATTAAGCGATTTCCGGATGCAAAACCGGCCAAAGAACTTTTTTTACTAAGGATTCCTACACTTTTTGCTCAAACCACTTTCGATAATGTTTGTTCTAATTATAAGTATTAATTAGCGACGATTGCGCTGGACGATGGCGCAGGGACCCAAACTTGACGGTTGTAGGTTCGATTCCCGCTCGCGGAACGCAATATTTAATATCTTCATTTCCCTCTAAATGTAGTATATTATACAAATTAGGTAAATCATTTAAAGTGGAAAATTAAACTATTAATTTAATCTCATTATTTATTTCTATCTAAAACATAGCCATATTGGTGCAAATTACATCATAAATTTTAACGAAATCATATCGTAATCGTATCGATATCGCTAATTATATTGTAAATAGTTTACATTGGAGTCAATGTCAGGTCTATTCCGGCCACGCCCGTTACAAGCCATAGAATGAATGCAATACTTAAATAGATGATATTTAATTTATGTGTAGGTGGTAGTTGGTTCAATTTCAATTTGGTACATATTTGTACTGAAGGATTTATACGTACTACGAGGCATATATGTAAATTCTTTTGTAGAGACGTTTCATTAGGTCTGAGGTAACGATGTAAAGAGAATCGAACCTATAACCATCGTGATTAATCGGACAATAGCCAAACACACATTTGAATGGCATGCGGATGAAAGGGCAAAAAAACAACATATTGGTCCTTCAAAGACTGTCTTATCATTATAAAGTAAACAAGGGACGAAATTACATAGCACATTTATATAAGTAGTCTAAGAACTGAAATTCTATCTAATAAGAGTCCCTAATAACTGATTTTTTTAAAATTTAAATAGAGTTTTGGAAGCACTTTTGAATCCTCTAATGAACATAAAGTTACCACCGGCTGAAGGCGTTGGTACTTAGTATATTAACGGAGCGTTGAACCTCAATCAATCAAAACAAAGGCATAATATGATATCAAGATCAACAAAAAAACGTACGAGAACAAATTTTATCAGACTAGTTTATTCAATCACGACATTGCGCTGTTGGGTTCCTTAGAATAATAAACTAGACGTTGATTTTTATTAGAATGTTATCGAGGCATAATTTCCAAGAAATATATTTATGATTTCAATTTTCATATTTGAAATTTTCATTGAAGTTGACTGAAGTTGAAGTAGACTTAATTGAAGATGACACCCAACGAAAAACGGAACGGAAACTAGGTAGATATTGAAAAAGAAATCGAAGATTGAATTGAAATTGAAGAGGCGCGTAGACAAATATAAGAATTAATATCGAAAATCAAGATAGGTCACTTAGGTTGAAACTGTTTCAAAATTTTATAAGCCTTGTTTTAATTTTGGTGAGTGCAATTAACCAAATAAATATATCAGGTTTATACAATAAGCATAGATTTAATAAAATTGAAAATCGCAGAAAATCTATATTTTTTGAAACACTTAGCATGTTTTTGTAACACTGTTATGTTAATTGGTACTGAGTGATTTTGGTGGAGGTCATGTCGAGGGTCAGGTCGATGTTTGGTCTTAAGTTAAATTTTGCCTTGCATAGTGGACGATAGTAACTTTTATAAGCGGTCTACTTATTTGTGAAAACTTTTTTTTGGGAAACATGTAAATAGCTGCAAAACACTCCGTATTCCATTTTTCACTCGATTTCAAGAAATTTTATGTTGGTTGGTGCAACTAAATGCCGCTTTTTGTCTTGAACAATAAAACAGGGAATAGTGTTCCTTGTTTTATATTATAACGATAATGTATTCCTGTGGGAATCGAATTATCAGTCAACAACAGCAATAGTCAGACGTTAACACACTGCGCCACTATTACCATAAAAGTAAAAATTACAAAAGAACCAGAATGTGCCAATTTACATGGGATTTATGTAATTTTATAAGTAATTTTCTCATATACTTACATACATACATAAACATTGTAAGTACGTGTGAATAAGGTTTCCCCAATCAAGTAAACAAAAGTCGTGTTAGACCATTGTGTCCGTGTAGCGGTCACGCTTTTGATTGGGTTCCGTGATGGTCAATTTGGGTTCCTTGATAACTTCCGTTATCAAGTACTATTTAATTATATGAATAAATATAATAAATACTAGTTTCTTTCAAGGTACTAACTATACATAAATATATATATATATATGGTATAAATAAATCAGTATGTATATCTTTATCAGAAATTAATGGTTCGGATAAAAAATTCTAAATGGGATAAAAAAAAGAATTGTATAAATTCATTGATACTTCAACACATCAACTCATGTGACTTTAAAAACAACGGTCGTAGGTTCGGTCGTTTCCCAGTCGAGGATAGATTGTTTTAACTGTACCAATTTAGTTGAAATGAAAACTTTTAATTAATCTTCATTTAAATTTAAATATATTTGCTTAATAGCCAAAAAATATGCTTATTTGAGTACGGAACCATTAAATCTAAATGTGAGTTTAATCTTGACTCGTAAAGTTTCTCATAGTGCCTGCGTCTGCATTGTCCGTGAGGCATGAATTTTGAACAAAAAATTAATTGAATAAGGCAATTTTCGCGGTAACGTAAGTTCTATAATCGAAAGGTTATAGCTACATGATAGTGGCGTCGTGGCGCACAAACGTGTGGGTGGGTTATGGATTTGATTCCCACTCGGGGGAATAAAATATTTAATATTTGTAGGCACAATGTGGCGTTTACTTCCGCCATCCAACACAGACACACAATGCCTCGAGAATGCATGGGGAGCGGAAGTGTCGTAATAAGAAACCGAGTGTCTTAACTCTAGGTTCCCAGCTTCCTTCTACCTACCCTGCCTGCTATGTGCAGAATATAACGTGAAGCTGAAAAACAAAAAAAAGATCTGTAATTTGAAATAGTATTAAACATAATTAGCAGGTTAGCTTCATACGAATTTTATAGGATCATCACAATGACCTTTTCATTTAGATATTCACTGTTCGATGTTTAAGTCGTTTTAAAGGTTATAAATGTTACCTTACGAGAGCGTCCTTTTATAATAGTGAATGTAGAAGTCTTAATGTATTTTGTGGCCTATTCTGATGCAAACACTAATTATAGCTACATAATATAAATGTTATATGTAATATGTTTTTTTAGCTTATTATGCTTTTTTATACTAAAACTTATCGATTTTAATAAGTATAGAACAATATACAGCCGTCGTGCTGCATCTGATTATAAACGATAAGTTTACAGGTTTTATATCCACTCCGGTGAAATGGTTATATTTAAATTATAACAAGATAAGACGTCAGGACGACGACGGATGCGTGGAACGAAGTCTCTTAACACTAGGTTCGCTCCACCTAAGGCTATATGTAGGTCGCTTAAACGAAATTCGATATATTTTCTTTCCATATACATTTATAGCACTAGCATTTCCGTTTAGATGATATTTGACAATCGTTACGTAAATCTTACATAAGTCCGTTTCCGCTTTATAATTGCATACGAAATTTTTACCATCATCCGATTTTGCTAATGTTGCTCAATACATTATTTGGAAGATGACTTGAATATTTTAGAAGTAGAATAAAGTGTTACAACGAAGTATGTGAATTCAATTTTCAATGGATTTTAAATATTTCTATTGTTTGTTTGACATGCGATACGTAAACAATTTTTGTGATACTCGTACATGGTAATTAAATTGATTTTCCATTGAGTGCCAAATTTCAAATAACTGTAAAAATAATGTTTATTTGTAAAACATATCTATCTCTCTATCCCAGAATATGTATATGAGAAAAATGTTTGGAATAAAGATTAGCTACCATGGAATTATTGTATTAACTAATAAAATTGTAGCTTTTATATTGAAATGTTATTTTCAAGCATGTAGCAGGGGTAGGCAGAGAGAACCTAGTGTTAAAATAATCCATAGCCTATTTTCCGCATAACTTTCGAGTCATTGCGTGTTAAGGGCGAATTAGAACCCACGTTTATCTGATAAGTGATAACCAGAGCGAGGGAGTGAACATAATTCATCACTGTGCTAGAACGGCTTCATTATCCTAATTTTATAGTTTTAACGCTTGATACGGAAAACAGAAATCAAAGTATGAAAAGTGACATTCTTATGCCATTGTTTGTCTTTTTTAACGACTGTGTGATAATACTATAAGTATTACCATTTATTAATAGTAATGTAAATATATATGTTAATGTTAATAATAATATAAACGTGAGCAAAGCTCATAAAATGCGGCGTTAGGTCAAACAATCCAAGGTAGGCGGCTTTCGCTACAAGTTTAAACATTTTAAATATTTTTTTTTGCAAATTGTTAAACTTTAAACTCTCTAACCTTTAGCTATAATGAGGTAAAAAAGCTAATTAAGGTAAATACTTCATTTAATTATAATTATTTTTCTCTCTTCAGGCAGAGGACGAATCTGTGTTCAATGTGCATACAAATGTATGTTACAAATAGAATACTTGATTAAGGTCAGTCTCGACAGATTGTGGGTTTGATTCCCATTTGAAGAAATATGTAATATATTTATTTCTTCAAATTGAATATTGAATATTTTAATTTCCTTACTCTGGTAACGAGGAAACACTTAACACGCAATGTCTAATAAATTCGGTGAAAAGTGGGGAGAGGAAGAGTCCTAATAGGGACGGAGTGTCTAACGGAGTGATTTTTTAGCTTTTAATTTTTTAAATATTTTTTTAAATTTTTTTAGCTTAGCGCTGTCTCCTGCACCTAGTAGGGTAGGTAGAGGGAATCTAGGAACCTAGTGGTAAGATACTCCGTTCCCATTAATACACTTTTGTTTCCAACTTTCCACCGAACTTAAGAGTTATAATAATCTTGATATTAAAATCGTACATGCTTATCAAATTATTACCTACTTAAAAAATAATAAAAAACCACAACACTTACATATATTCAGCATCCAAATGATCAAAAACCACACGTTTATCACAATGGCACTACTTATGGAAATTCATAAATACATGTAAATGCATGTATAAATAAATATAAAATTAAAGACTTTTGTATCGGCGCGTGCGCACAAGATTTAAAACCTACTGAAGTGACAGCGGTACTGGTAGCGTTATAAGTGTATACGACTTTGGTTGGGAGGTGGTTATACTATTAAGCTTTCATACAACTTTTGTGTGTGATTCAGTTTATATTTTTGGTACTAACTACTAATTGTATCAGACTTTATTTTTTTAATATTTTATTTATTTATTTATTTTTGTACATTATTATAGTGCTCAATATACCTACACCTGGAGAACACTTTACATAATGTTTTATACAATTATTGTTATTGATTTTTGGCTTTTTAATCCATGAAGAACAAGGAAATCGTATATATATTTCAGAGTAAAAAACACAATTTTTCGAGTATGTAAAATATATAGTGACTTGGTGGATCTACATAGTGCCTAAAAGGTTTCCATCTGTGTAAAGTGTTGTTGGCCTGACTTATATATTGTTCCTATATGTACTAATCTTATCAATTATTAACGCGTCTGAGCATGTAAATTCTTCCGATTTAAAATATGAGTATAGAAACACGACGAAAAGTGAAGAACGGAGAAATAACGCTACGTTTTCTACTAACCTTCCTATATACTCCCTATATACTTCCTATATATTCCTATATACAGAAAATGTATAAAAAATAAAATCAAAGCTACTTAAATCCAATTGCAATATACAGGTATGTAGACATTTGTACCAATTTCGTAATATCGTAAAATAATCCAACATTATTGTGTGAGAGAAAATGTCAACAAAAACATATCTCGTTATCAATTGCGGCTGGGAAAATTGGTATAATATGAACTTTAACTTTTAGATTACTCAAGTATAGAGTATATTAATTAAGGTATAACCTTTGGTTATTTTTTCAGCCTTATGCCTCAGCATATATGCAGGACTCAGTCCTGCATATTGCTGTGTAGGCATAGGCAGAGAGAACCTGGTGTGCATATAGCCGCGTATATAGCGGTAAGAAATCCACCAGATTTGGTACTAGAAAGATGTATTCACATAACCTTTCCTGAACACGATAGCTCGAGACATTAAAGATTTTGTATGATGTTCGATGAGAATTAATTTCAGCCTTTTAAATATATGATAGGCTAAGAAGTGTGAAAGCGGTGGTCAGATGGTGCAATTTAGCACTTAATTAAAAAAATTGATAGTAATCAAAGTTATTGTCAAGAAAATGATATATAATTTACGACATATGGATAGTTGGCTCGTTGGTCTAGGGGTATGATTTTCGCTTAGGGTGCGAGAGGTCCCGGGTTCAAATCCCGGACGAGCCCAAAACCTTTTTGCGTTTATATACGTTGTAATTTATATTTTATATGTTAACCATTGCTTTACTTTTTTTTATTTATATATATGTTTTTGTTATCCATTTGTAATGTTTTTATTATTGTTTATTCTTATTTCGGTGTTAATAAAGGAACATTTAACTAAAAATTGAAAAATGATTTTTTTTTATCTTGAATAGTTGTAATTGTAACCTAAATTGCTACTTTTTATTTATTTGAAAACAAAGCACATAATATGACGTATATTCTTATTAAATAATGTATTCAAAATAAATTTCGTTACATTTGTTGTCTTTTAATATTTATTTATAATTAGTTAAAAAACATATAAAATAAAATATCTTTTTATTAGTATATACAATAGTTAAATGCTTTTTTATTTCAGGTTATTTTACATTATATTGTGTATTATTTTATATTATACTCTAAAATAAAGAAATTAGATAACAGCGCCATCTATGGACTTATTGAGACAAGGAAACTTAATTTTTTGTTATAACCATAGATGACGCTACAACGTCATGTAATTGAGTATTCTCAATACATTGTTCACTTGACTCAGTGGCGCAACTCGTACTGGTAATAAGCCAAAGAGCGGTGTTCATTTCCACCGATTTACTCGCAATTTCTTATTCGCGGTATTGGATTATTTAAATTCCTTGCTTTGGTAAATACAAAAAACATCAAGTTTTTGAGTTCCGCCATTCATTATGAGATATCTTGAAAATTGGGGATAGTTGGGAACTGAGTGTCTTAACACTAGCTAAATATCTATTAATACAAATAAAACAATAAAATAACTTGCCAAAACGTTTATTTCATTAAATCACTAATGACTTCAATCCAACTAAATACTGGACATAAAATAATCCTCGGACGGACACGGATCGTTGCCATTCAACGGCTTATATCTATATATCTTTCCTTTAGTACCAATTATTATATTGTTTCTAGAATCAAACTCCATACCTGTGATTTTGAACCCTAACTGTCCTATTTTAATTGGCAATATGCTTTCGGTCGTTAATTTGAATAACGATCCCTTAACAGCTACTATAGCTTCATCATTATTGTTTAACTTTAATACATATTTGAGTTCTCTACTAAACCCTTTGTATTGGACAGGTTCAAATAAATCTGATGATAAGAAGTACAATTTGCCATCAACATATTCATAAAACACATTACCTTTAGAATCCAAAACGAAATTGTAAGCTTTGGATATTTTCTCAAATCTTTTCACCGCAGCTGAGCCATTCACAAATTTATATATATCTCTATTAGTTCCAACAGTTATATACATATCATTCGATTTGTCTACGAAAATACTTCTTACATCATCATCACCGATCGGCCTTTCAGTTACTTGAGAATAATCATATACTATAAGTCCTTGATTCGTTCCAAAATATATATTGTTCCTGTCAATGCCTATACATTGACCTACAATGTCATCTGAAAGTGGTATATCTTGGACCCCAAGGGATCCATGCTTCAATAAATGTAGGCCTTTGGTATAATTCTTTTTGTGCAGGAGGAAGAAGATGTGTTCTGTTCTGGGGTCCGCAGCTATTCCTGTAGGATAGCCGTCTATAGTTGCTATTAGCTGTCGTTTGTAGAACTCATTGCCTATGACTGTCCGTTCACACTTGCTGGCGCTCGCCAGGGAGAAGACTAAAGTTGTTACTATTATTTGGAGCATGGTTCAGGCATGACACTTATTGATCTGAAATATATAATTTTAATTTCATTATTGTCCAATCCTACTGGGGATAGTAGATAGTGTTAAATTACTTAAAAATCAGCTTCACGCTGTATCCCGCTCACAACAGGGTAAGCACAGGGAACCCCGTGTTAAAACACTTTCTTCTTTCCCCACTCTCCGACTAATTCTGGAGGCATTGCGTGTTGAATAGTGAAATTCAACGCCACGCTTTGCCTCGACACCAGCGTGAAGAAATGAAAATATAAGTTTAAGTAAATATTTTATTTCCTCGAGTGGGGGTCGAACCCACAGCCAGTCGCGCTTACAGTCACGCTTTGTGTCCATGCGCCACGACTGACCTGGTAGGATAGTATTAATCGTTAAAATAGCACAATTCACTGTTTTATCCATTTTTATAATTAACGATTATATGGTATTTTAACAAAAAGTTATTAGTTATTACCACTTTTCCTGTAAATTAATATTTTTCTAAATAATTTTAAATTACCTTTTTCACAAAAAAATTGTCCACTTAGAAAAATGTTACCCAACTTAATCTTGTTCATTCAAGAACATTAATAATGAAGTGAACTCCACCGATCTTTTATAAAACATAGCTATTGTGTCAGATGTTCGTTCGTTTGTAAATATTCTTCGCGTGGCTTGAATATACAGCTGTTTGAAATTCGTGAAAAAATTTTTTTATCAAATTAGTAAAAATTTCGTGACTAATCTTTTTAATTCGAATTGTTATTAGAATCTAAAACTGTCAATTTTATAATTGTTTCACGCTGTATCCAGTATAAAGTAGGTAGGTATATCGTAGGCAGAGAAAACCTTCGTTTGCCACTTTTCGACTTCTCTCTTTCGAATTTCTCTCTTGATATTGTTTTTTCTAGTATAGTTTTGAGTAGCAAAAATCAAAGCCACGTTTTGTCTTGTTACATTTGAAAAAAATTTGAGCGAGGAATTACCCCAAGGAATTACCCCGAGTGGGAGTCGAACCCTCAACTGTAGCGCTTAAGACAGACGGTGACAAGACGTGCGTACGTATTAATTTATTCATAAAGCCAACCCAAATGGAAAGCAGAATTAAGTGCTATACAATTTTTATATTTTACAAGTTAATTTAAAAAAATGTAGTAGATGATGATTATGTAGGATAAGCAGATGTAAATGAAAGAAGTATTAAATATTTTCGAGAGTGGGAATCGAACTTGCAACTAGTTCTTGTACAGGCAGTCCTCAACGGCGTCAGACGTCAGTCAACTTTATGAAATTCCGTATATTTTTATTAAAATAGATTACAATTTTTTAAAACACCATGTATACATTGTTTTAAATCTAGTAGAAAAGAATGATGTAATGTTACTATTGCTTTGAAATCTAGAATTAACAAAAGGGCTCTACGGTACTGCGATTTAGACAGATTAGTTGTAAGTTAGACAGACTCGAGAGCACACTGCATAATAACGGTAAGAAATTTTTATAATATTAAAAAAAACAACATCATTGTTCGCTCTTTCCCGCAGCGCGGGGTAGAAATCTACTGTGGAGACACTCCGTTCCCTATATTGCTTTCTATATAGCGAGATAATAAGTCGCGGAAATCGTTTTTAAAATATTCCTTAAATTTTCTTTAAAACGATAATGTTATAAGAACAGGTAAGTAATTCAGATTAGTAAATAAATAACTGTATAGTTTAAGCGGGCGAAGCCGCATCTAGCCACCCGCTAAAAGTAATAATAATTCCGACTTAATTTACATTAGTTATTTTAATATTAGACATAGGTAGTGTCACCCCTCCCAATACAGATGTGATTAGATAATAATTTATTTTTTTCATTTGATATTTTTTATATGTAACTACCGACCTTCTTGCGGCTTCGCCCGCTTTAACTACTGGATTATTTATATAATGTATGTTTGCAAAGCACTTAAGGTAATGTGAAAATTAATTAAACCCTAATGCAACCCGCATTTTCGTAGCTTCAATAAGGATTTTCCAATTGTTTTACACAGCAAGGATTTTTTAGTAGGTACCGTAATTTTAAATCTGTGCTACTAATCTTTTCAAGTACTTATTAAAATATATTTAAATGACTATTTTTAGATAGTTAAATGACTATTTTTAAACGGAAGAAATTATAAACAAAAACCTACCTACTAATAACTACTACAAAAAATATGAAACCAAATATATCGCGCTGAAATAATACATTCAACTCCAATTATCCAATACGTGCAAACGCATCTAAATCTTCGTTGCTATAGAGGCAGGCGGGTTTTTTTTTTCGAGCTTGTGGTTAATGCTGAAGAGGGTATTCTGTCCCTGATGAAAAGCAAGCACTACGTGGCTGCCTGTGAGGAAAATTAAATAGAATGCATCGGCCGGGAATCGAACCCGGGCCGCCCGCGTGGCAGGCGAGCATTCTACCACTGAACCACCGATGCGTGTAAGGTAGGCGGGCGCGGCGGACGCACAACGTCGCGGGGGGCGGAGGGACGAATGGCGAGTGGCGAGCCGTTTCGCAGCAAGGATTTTTTGATATTGTAACAACTTCTAAAGTACTTATTAAAATGAAAAACAGTAAAAGACAGTTTTGATCTACATTAAATGGCCAACGTAACTAATATACTTATTTATATGCTGAGAGCATTTCTCTAAAACTATTCGCAGCTTCGAAATAGTGTAAAAAGCAAATTGTATCTTCGTTTAACGTTAAAAAATAATAAAGTATTTTAAAGGATAAAGATTAATACCATTATGGAAAAATATCCCTCACATTAAAAAATATATTGAAATTATTATTTTTTAGACAGAAATATGATCACTACACGTTATCCTTAAAAGATACGAATATGCTGTCGCGGACTTTTTTGTAGATCTTATTAAAAGGAACAATACTCCAGTACATTATTTTCATGTAGTACTTACTTACCATTAGAGCAGCGCATGCGCGAAAGCGTCTCAACGGGTAGGACTTTATACACATTTGTCGTATTTATCTTAATTTACATAAGAATATACAAATAATAAACTATATATAAACCTTCCCTGAGAAATACTCGACTTTATGGTAAAAACCGCATCAAAATCCGTTGGGTGGCTTAGAAGAAGAAGAGTTAGAAATGCCAGACAGACACGAAAAGCGACTTTGTTTTATAAGATATAGGATAGGATATAAAAAGAAAAAACGGATAAATCCAAATATATGAAGTAACAATAGTTTAACCATGGAATTAATACATATTAAAATTATTTTATTATTCGATATAAATTGTACAAACTTTTCGTAATTTTTTTATAATAATGTCTATTAATTTCTTTAAAAATAAATATTTTTTAAATTTATTGATTATTTTCCTCACAATCTACATCACTATATTCATAAATTATTCCATTGGTCGATAAATACAAGTTATCTCCTAAAAACGCGATGCCAGACGGCACAAAGTCTAAGTTCATCAATTTTTTAGGTATAACTGAATCGGATTTCAACCAGTACAGGCCGTCGTTTGCAGCTAACACCACTCTGTTTCCACTATCCACAGTTATAGCTCGAGCTGAATTCTTAGGAATACCAACGAATTCTATAGGTTCTTGGAAGTCCTTCAGCAAAACTTTGACATATTTAGAATCACATTCGTAGAAAATATTCTCATCACCGTCAACAGCTAGCATGAACGCGCAAGGAATATCAACTTTAATCTTTTCATTTTTATTCAGATCCACCTCAAATACTTCACTATCCGGGTATATTACTACGTATATTTTATCATTATTTTGTGGTTTAAAAACTTGTGTTATATCCTCATTCATAAGCGCTAAAAAATTGGCTTTGTTTGAACTATTGAGAACGTTAAGACCTTTGTCACTTGCTATGTAAACTTTATTGTTTTTCACATCCACGGCAGCCGCTTGGCCATTCACATTGTCTATTTTGATGGGCTCTCCATTCTTTAATATATATTGATCCATCTTTGTCTGCACATCGTCATTTTGTAATGATTCCACATCTATTAATGTAAATAGGAGGTCATTGGATTGAGGATTGATGACAAGATTTGTTGGAAGTCCCTTAATTGTTAGTATGGAACGTTTCGAATATCCATTGCCATCAAAAATATGTGAGCAATTTTCTGAAAGTGCTGGTGTGACAGCAAGCAGCAGTAATAATGGCAGCATCTTCTGAAATAAAATATATTTACATAATTCATAACATAACACATAATGTAGGTACAGTGTAGTTATAATGTTTTCGTTAGCGTAGCTAGATAGTATATGAATTTTCTGTGCCAATCGAGAAAGCTATAAAGCAATAAAGATTTAATTATTATATTTATAGATATTAAAATTATAATATATTCATTGTGTGATATAAAAAAACGGTTATATTTTAGTATTTTACGAGCAATTTCCTCACAACACGTAGGTGACTTATACATAGATTCTTGAAAGTAAAATTTATAAAGTAACACATACTTATATATTTTTTTTTCCTTATTTATGTAAGAAAAATGTTAGATATACAATACAATGGAACAGCTCAAAGAAAAAAAACAATTACATAATACAAACAAAAGGTCAAGGTTATATTTGCATGTTGAATGATTGAACTCCACGTTCATTTTACCAGAGCTAGGAAATGGGAATAATTCATTCCCTTGAGTGAACCCATAACCCTCACATTTACAATCAGACTGAGACGGCCTCATAAGCTATAATATATTTAGTATTTATATACATATAGTAAATCATCTTTAAGCACTAGTACCGCGGGATACAGCGTGATATAAATAAAACTTTAACACTTAATAAAATAACACAACACTTACTATTAAATTGACACTATTATAATGCTTCTTCTATCCAAGTCCAATGCAGTACTGATTTATAGTATCAAGTAAATCATTTAAAATAGTTCTCACAGTTCATCGCCCGTATATCAAAGTAGGACAAAAACACTGACAAATAATAAAAATATAATTATATATATTATATGTATATACTTTTTAATATAATGTATGTTTGTGTATTAAGTCGATGGAAGAGAAGTGTTTCGTTATATACCTATTAGTTTAAGTAGGAAGAAGGAAATGCATTATCTGTGTCCACTGTTTAGACGATTTAGAGGTCGTCGTGGCATAAGGGCAAAAGAGTAGGTCTATAAACGCAACCGGTTGTCGAATCGATTTTCACTCGGGGGAATGAAATATTTAATATTTTAATTTTTTTGTTCTGCTTACGAGGCAAAGCAACGATTCAAGAATTCAGCAGAAAGTGGGGAATGGAATTCAGTAATTGTTGCTCGTTTTATTCTTAGAACTGAATGACTAAATTCCTTTTGTGTTGGCCATAAAAAATATGAAAAAAAAGTTTTTACAATTAATACAATTTCAAAGTGTTTTGTATTCCTCAGTGTAGCTGTACATTTGTAGGGATTTATCCTTATGTATCCTCACAAATGCACAGGTAGTTGATATCGATCCAGAGATCTACCCATTTATATCTCTGCATCGATATCATATTGTAAAATCCTTGGACCTTTCAATTCTTTACTAAAACCCAGGTAAGTACGAGTTAGACTCGCCTACCAAGAGTTCCGTATCAAATAATGATTGGAAGCAATGGCAAGTCAACAAAAACGTGTAAACGCTCGTATCTTTACTATCTGTTTGATACTAATTTAATTTTGGTACTTAGACGCGATTTTGACTAAAATGGTCTGTTAGTAGACAGACAGGCAAACGGACAGAGCAGAAAGTGATTCATCCTATGAAAGTGAATTCTGGAGGCTTTGCGTGTTGAATGGCGGAACTCAACGATGCGATTTGCCTGGACACCGAACAAGCGAACAATAAAAATATTAAATATTTAATTTCTGCAAATGCTAATCGAATTCACAACCTGTCTTGTACGTTTACATTCACACTCCCCTGCCCCTGCGCCACGAGTGGCCTCACATTTTTATTCTTTTTATATTCTTATAAAAAGCTATTATTATATCTGCTTATTACTTACATATGCCTAAAACCATCTAATTATATAGAAAAAAGTACTATTTTATACGATGCGTTCTTTGTGCAATGCGAACGTTTCACTGCGTATACATTTTACGCTTAATTGCATATATCGTGTCTATAGTATAATTACATTATATAACGATATTAATAGATTCATTGTATCATTTGAAATGAAATTGTTTTCAATACATATGAATTTAATTAAATTTTTATTGATTGTCACTGATATGACTTTAAGCACACAGCACACCGGCACAACGTTTGACAGTAAGCGAGATGGTTCGATTCCCACAGATATAATACGGAAATTTAAATAACTCTTTCCGGGAATGTGGGGAACGGAATATTTTAAAGCCAGGTCCCTTGCCTGTTATGATATATGCGGCGTGAAGTATGCATGCATGTCATAAGTATGTTTTTTGTATGTTTGTTACACGGTTACTCCGCCAATGTATGGATTCTGATAACTCTTGGATGAAGCTTGATTGTATGTAAGCGCATTCGCTGTCTTGGTCGGAGTGTCTAAGTGTCGAGACACTCCGTTCTCATTTTTCGTGGAATAACACGAAAATATTTTACCGTAATCATTCCCACGAGTGAATATTGAATCCACAACATTAGCGCTTTCAGTCGGACGCTGCCCCGCTGCTAGCAAGTTAATCTTTAACAAACAATTAAAAAAACATTAAATATTGAAGCAGACGTACTATTTTTTATATTTGTATCTTATAATTTACATGTTAATATATAGGTATATTCGTTAATATATAAATATGCAATGCCACCGAGGTTATCTATTTATCACTTTCTTAGTAAGAAATAAGTTCAAGTAAGTAGATATCATCAGAATTAACGTTTACGCGCGGTTTTGTTTATGTCGGCTTAACAGTTTTCTTGGTGGTATGAATAGTCGATGTCAAGCTAATTGAACGCGGTTGTAGGAAAATCTAAAAGTAAATATTTAAAATTATTTACCTTTTAAAAATGTAAATGTTTAAAATTTTTTGTAAATGTTTAAAATTATTAAAATTAACTTACCATTAGAGGACGGCGTGGCGCAGTAGCACGTTGAGAGGAGAACCGGCGTTGAGTTCCGTCACTCAACACGCAATATATCAAATTTTGGCGGAAACCTGAGAATGACATATCTTGGTTTCTTTTACCTATGGAGAATAAGGCGTGAAGCAGTGGGTACTCGTACATGGTTTAATGATAATATGGCACAAAATATGCGTATAGTTCAGTGGGTAGTATGTATGTTTCTTTGCAGATTGATTTATTTTTTTAAGTCAAAAAATGCATATTTAGCATAAACATTTCCAAAGTTTCTTGACTTTTTGTTTAAACTGATCTCATTGTGTGTGATTTTTTTTTAATTTTACACCCTTAACTATTATGTACATAAGAATTCTGGAGTGGACATCTATAATATATAAGGGTCATACACAAATCGCGACCTGAATGTGTACGAAAAAAAGAAGTGAAATATTTGTTCAAAATCACTCTCATTTAATTCTTATAGATTAACCTAATATAGAAAAAATATGAGACCAGATCATTATTCGTTTTCCAGAAAGATATTCGATGCATTTTTTTTATGACCACAGAAGGGACACAGTTCTACAGAAAAGTATAAAGTATTAGTGCTACATATATTTGTTTGGTTTCCTACTTCTACCAATAATAGTATTGGTTAATAACGTCCTTGATTACGATATGACATCAATATTGTCACGAAAAAATTAAAAATTAATATATTAAGGGAACATGATGTATATGTATGTATATTAATAGCTTATAGTAGATCGATATTTGTAAACATTTATTTAATTAGATAATTTAATTGTTTCAAAATGGTAATTTAAATTAATAAATAAATATTAGTATTTAGAAAATAGATTTTGCAAAGACTCAATATTATAGATTCATTATTTAACTTGAAAAATAAGGATGATTTCATCTTTAAATAGTTTTCTGCGTGTACTTAATATGATTAAAATCATCATTTAATAGGTGAACAATTAGAATAAACATTGAACATTAAGATTGACCTTCTATTATATAATATTTTACTTCAAAACATAAGACAGACCGCGCAATTCATCGTCTATTCTCATAGTCAAACGGAACTGGAATAAAATATTTCAAACGCTGGCAACCCCTGTTTGCGGCAGGAATTTTCCAGGCAACCCTGTTTTATCGTGTTCAGAAAAAAATAAGCTTTAATTTGATATATAATTCATTAAAAAAACACATGAGTGCAAATTATTAACATTTAGTGACATGTTTAAACCAGGCAACCCTAGACTTGCGGCAGACTGAGAGCTGGCAACCCTTAATTTTCCAATTCCTTATGCGATTATCTTTCAAATGATGTGCGATTCATATAAAAAACGTATGAGTGCAATTTTCTCCAAAAACGAGTTACGAAAAAAATTAATTAAAGGTGATTGCGGCAGGATTCTTCCAGGAAACCCAGGTGCAATCTGTTCTACTAATCATGTATTATTCATTGATATAGGTTTAATTAAGAAAACTGGTATATGCAGGATTGAACGGTGGGATCTCAGTCTATAAGTTGTACCGACTGATAATCAACGAGCAGAAAAGAAAGACCCAAGTTAAGTTAAGTAAAGTTGTATTTTTAATCCACCAAAATGGATTGGTTGAACATTTGATCCATATTTACAACAGTAATTTTCAGAGAATAACAATAATAAACCCGCAGGGCAGCTTGTGGCGAGCTATTGGGGAGTGGTGACCCCACAGACCTGAGTCCTCCGGAGGGGAGTTGTAATCTATCTCCCGCGTCTGGCTTTCCTTTATTGGCCGGCAGAGTGGAGCGCAAGAGCTATATGCTTCAAAGGGTGGAAGTGCTCAAACGTAATGCGTAATAACGGGGAATCCCGCTCACGAGCTCCTCGTGATGGTGAGCTCTGCTGCTGCTTACCTTTACACCCTTAGCCGACCATCCCGATGTTGCGCCCGAGGCATTACGCCGCTTTGTGGGGGCCCATCTAGTGGGAGGCGAGTCACCGTCCACTAACCATTTAATTTGAGACTATTGTAAAGGCGGACGTCCGGTAGTCTCATTCAATAGCCAGTCCATCCAAATTCCATTCCATAGTCTTAGTTTCGATTTAAATATTTTCCATAGTTCCTACGCATTAAACGGTGACCATCTCTGGGCAATTACCTGTCGTTGCCCAGCGATGGATCCCGGCTGATGCGTCACAGTAAAACATTTGTATATTGTGTTGGACCTGTGTCCCCACGCAAGTCTTCCAAAGGACCGTGTTCTTTTGAAGCCATGAATCTTAAGAAAGAAAAATAATAATAATAATATTTATTAAATTAATATTTCATACATTACAATAGCAACTTTAATCGGTAATTACTGCAGTAGTATTAACTTTGTTGCAGTTATTAGCTTCCGCCTCGCAGCCGGTGATGATTCAGAAGCTAATATGTAAATCATTAGCTGGTGATGATCAATGTTTTTCTTCTCTTTATTGCTTTAGTGCACCTCAGATCTATTTGAATAAGGCAATGTGACTGGAACAATGTAAAAAAGCTAGCTAAGCTAAGATTTTGTTATTTAAGCTCATAACTTACACCATTTGACGCTTGTAAAATGCTATATGTTTAGTATAAACTGAAACATTAGTCTACATTTAATTTTTCAAGATATATACGATATATTGATTTTATTTTGGTCATTATAAAATAGCAAAAAAGGTGTTAGTTTAGTTTTATTTTGTCATTACAACATATATTTTTATTATTAATAGTATTTTGTATGGACATACATCTTTCCTGCGGACATCTAGAGTAACAGAAAATATGTCTACAGAAAAGGTTTTCTAAACGAAAATAAGCAATAGTCTTTAGTTTTCTAGGATAGAGAAATAGCGAGTGAGATTTCAAAAATACTTCTTTAAAGCCATTGTGCCTAAATAGCACATACATACCAAAATACACAAAAAATAGAAAGGATTCATTGATCTTTTACAAAATGAATAAAATTACACGATTCTTTTTATTGGAATATAAAAATACACATCCGTCTCTTACTTCACCGTAATGGGTGTAAGCAAATTATAGCTGTCTAATATTACCAAATTAAATGATATTACATTTATGGTAACTTTAGTAGAAAGTTTTTTTAATGTAGATTTTGTTGGATCACAGAAAAGAGTCATATACGTGTAACGGCTTGTTTATGAGAAATTATAGTAAAAAGGCTTAAGCACATTTTGGAAATTATCAATAAAAACTTAACTCAAGTATATTCTACGCTGAAAATATGGGTGATTTCGATGACACGGGTGTAATAACATGAAATATATATATGATTATTGCTATCGTAACATAACACTCATATGAGTATGACCCATAAGCATTTATACGAAGCGAAGATATAAATCATATATGTCATTTCGATCTTTTTTATCCTACAAGATACTAAGGTATAAGATGTTACTTTTAAGTTTTTCTTATAAAGTCTTAACTGGATAGCAACAATTGTACATCAAGAAAAAATATATATTTTTATTTTTTCATATTGTTCGTACATATCGTACGTAAGTGTGTTCCAAAGTAACCTTTAATTTCATTGATTATGATTTAATTTCATATTTATTATTGTTCAGCGGACTAAGGCAGAGGGAATCTAATGTTAAAACTCCCCACTCCTAAAATTCCAATTCCGCGTTGAGTGAGGGAACTGAACTCTGTACTTTATCTTGTTACAGAGCAAGGAAATGGAAATAACTCATTCAAAGAGTGGGAATCGAATTCACAACCGTTGGCGCCACAACGGCCTCACTTCACTACAGTTATAAAATATGTTCCAGTTATTGTACCAATTGTATATTCAATAGTACTCCCTGCCGGTAGTTTAATGTGACATGTAAATTATTTAATTTTCGCTCACTTTGAACTTGGCACCGCTTTTAAGTATTAAAAAAATAAATAAATTTGCACAATATTATATTGTAGAACATTCACAACTGTATAATATGTAACTGTATATGTGTTCTGTATATATTTAAAAAATCTGAATATCTTATGAAATAACATTTATTATTACAGGTGGACAAATGGATTTAAAATACTTATGGATTCTAAGTTACTCATCTGTAGCATTTTGTAAATTTATAGTATTTAATGACTCAAACAGTACAATATTTCATAAAGAGCAAGTAATCTTTTCTTCAGAGCACAACATTACCAAACTGTTAGTCCCTGCTGGCAATTCCTATATTCAAGATAGAATTTCAGATTTACCGTCCATTTTTTTTACAATATCCGATCCTAAATTGGAAGGTGGAAGCTGTATTTATGTGTTGGAGGAGTTGGCAGCATACGAAATATTGGAAGGGGGGCGCGACTCAACATCAGATTATGGTACTGACAGGGAAGTATATTTTGGTGCAAAGGATGGAGTTTACAAATATGATCCAGATACATTGTCAGCTAAGAAATTTGGACCATTCCACGATGATATAATACAAATACAAAAAGCTTCTTCGAATACTATTTACTATTTGACATCAGCTAATATGCTATACAAACTAGACAAAAACGGTACTTTTCGAAGCAGAGTGAAAGCAGTCACTTGCGCTACAGAATTCGTTTTGGACACATCAGATATCATATATTTTATATCGTGTGAAGATGGTTTGCCTCGAATCGTAAAATCTAATGGGAACTTGCTATCATATACGCCGAGTGTTTCTGAAGACTTTAAAGAAGTAAAGCTATTGCGACCAGCGTTCATAATGGAAAATTGTGTACCATTTTTAGGAGACAATAATTTATATATATTGTACTCAAATGGGACCTGTGAGAAAAAAGATTTCTCATTGAAAGATAAACCTTCAGCTTACAGTATTGACGCTGCCTTGTATCTAGTCGCGGCGTTAGATGGCAAAATATATGAATTTAATGTAATGGAAGTCATGTTGAAGTCAATGTTTGGTTTTTCTAATTTTCCTATAGATCTAACTAAAATTGTTATGTCCATCATAGATACCGCCAGAGATGGTTTTTACAAAGACTGGGGCACGATTCTAAGCTATTAGAGTGTAACAATATCTTAATATAATAACAATTTGTGTCATAATAAATTATTTTAAATTTAAGATTATTAAAGCAGCATATATAATTATAATAATAAAAATACTAGTCCTACAACTAAGAAATAAGACTTATTTTGTTTATTAAAGGTTGTGAATAATAAAATATATCGAAATCGATTCACCCAGTCAAAAGTTATGTGGTGACCAAAAAAAAATACAGTCGAATTGATAATCTCCTTTTATTACAGAAGTCGGTTAAAAATAAATATTTTTATGGAATTGTAAAAGTTTCTTGATGTCATATATTAATATATGTGACATGTATGTAACATCATGCTTTTATTGAGTGCAGTGTGCCTTATTAAAATGTCAAAATTGATCAAAAACTTTTCAACTACGCTAGAAACTTAAAGTCAACAGCTGGAGTGACACCAATTATTATGTCACAATATCCATTTTAGAAAGAACTAATAAACTACGGACAATGTAAGTTCAGTTGAGTTTATTTATTTACGTATTTGTCACTTATCCATATACTACCTTATACGTAGCGTACCGTACATACGGGGAAATGGCAATGGCAAACCAACAAACAGGCAAATATTATTAACTGGATATAGATTTGGAATTATATTTCAAGTTTGTAAGAAGTATTCCACTAGTGTTTTCAATCACCTAACGCGAAATGACGTGACACTAAAAAAAGAACTATACGAATTTAGTTCATGATAAATAAATTAGATGTTATTTTGCTCAAAAGAAAAAAGAAAAAAGAGAGAGATTTTTAACATTTTGGTTTGATTTTTTTTCCAATTTCCAAAGAACTATTTTTATGGTTATTAACAGACTTTTCCAATCGTACAATGTAGAATTGCATTCGTCGTCACAACAGTAACTGCGATAACTGAAAACTGAAAATTTGCTTTTAACGAGTCGAGAGGTAATAAAGTAATTTACTTATATATTATGTTTTATTATGGAGTATGCGTCTAACCTTGAAAATAATATTTTTTCATAGTTACGCGTGTAAAAATCCTGCTTAGTTTTCAAATATGACAAAAGCGGCCAAGTGCGAGTCGGACTCGCAGACGAAGGGCCCATATGAATAAAAACCCATATGAATAAAAACGACAATAAAATGAGTATGTTATAAAAGAGCCTCCTATAATATTTATTTTCTTCTGTTTTCTAGTATTTGTTGCAATGACGCAATTAAAATTCTTTTAAATTTAGAATCATTTAAGCTATAAAAATTTCGACTGTTTAACTATCACGATTCATGAGATACCGCCTGGGGACGGACGGAGCGACAAACGGTAGAGTTTTAGTTATAGGTTCCCGGTTTACCTTCGCGTTTTACATTACACAATACCTGTAAACTATTTGAGAGCTTTATAAATATTATTGATCATTTATATAATATGACTTAACTTACGAATAATAGGTAGGTACGATATAAAAATGGTAATCTATCAACAAGTTCGACTTTCGACGATAAGTTTGAAATTAATAAGCTTAACCTCATATACTCATGCATTTATCTGCCAGACCAAGATATCATTTACCTTGCACTAGCAAGAATGTAAAGAATGTAAATAAAAATATTAAATTAATATGTTGGTTATTTTATTAGTTTTACATTATGTTCTTATTTTTTGATGAGAAACCACTATATTTACAAAGCAATACTATTTAATAGCTTTCCAAATCTTTAAAAAAATGGGAATTTGGTTATAAGTTGTAAGATATTTTTTAATCAAGGTTCTAATTAACATAAGCAAAAATATAATTTTAATATAATTTATTTACTAACAATTCATATCTTAGTGCCGAATGCTTGTTTTTGATTTTGCAGCAACCGAACGAATTTCTTCCGCTTTTTCATTGAAGAAGTTGTTGAGATCATCTAGAGCAGATCCAAGCATAAGTTTTAAAACGTTGTATTCATAAATTTTCTTATCGTACGCGTAGTATTGCACAAGCGCTCCATCAGGCGCGTAAGCACTTGGTCTCGCATCAGATTTAATTTCAAAGCCGCTGTGTTCGCTTGTACCGTTAGCATAGAGTATGTAAACAATTTTATCGGATACAAATAGTACACCATCTTCTAACAGAAACGGAGGCCTCACTAATTCCACATATGATGGGTTTGAAGGAATACCTTCGATTTTTTTCACACCTTCAGCAGAGCGGACGTGAGGTACTTTATCATCAGAGAAGAAGTAAAGATTGTCGGCGAAGTCGAGAACGATTTGTTTGGCGTTCACAATGTCTTCCAATTTTTCTTTTTTGTTACCATTCTCTGAAACCTTATAAACAATATCGTTGTCTGATAAAATGTAAATAACATCACTAATATTTCCCTTAGCAATACTAACAACACTGTCGTCAACAGATCCGTATTTCTCAGCTGAATCGTCTTTTTGGTTGTATACGTAAATACCGTCACTAGCTCCGAAGAAAACTTGTTTGCTGTTATCAGCAGAAGCGGCGACGTCCCTACCATTTTCTAGAACTTTCTTTGCCTTTCCATCCTTCAGAGAGTACAAGCCTTTGTAGACACGATTGCCTTTCTCATTTACGTCAGCTTCTACGAAGAAAATAAGTACGTCCAATTCCTCGCTTGAATTAGATTCGGATGATTCGGATTCATCAAAGTTAATAGAATTTAATGGTATCAAAATCTTAACGATATCACGTTCAGCACTATATTTAATGAAATCTTTGACATAGAAGTCTTTTGATATTACTAAAGGTTCATCGTCATCTTTATCCGAGGCGGGAGCGGCGACGCATGCTCCTACCAGCAAAATAGCAATTAAATTTGTAATCATCTTCATCCTGGCTTCTAAAAAAACATATTTATGAAATAGATTAATCCATTTTCACTCGCCGCCGGAACTATATAATCATTAATGTCGTGAGGGACTCGAATCCACAACTTCAGTATTAAATAAAAAATAGAGAGTTATAATTAGATAAGCTGAAAGTATTAGGTTTTCGTTTTAAAATATTGTTTTTTACACAATTTATTCAAAATATAAACTAAATAGAAAAAAAAACAGGAAATCCATGTAATATACGTGACAGGTGTCTTCAAATGTGAATTCAAATAAAATATTTTTAGTGATATATTTATGTAAACTGAAAGTATTCAATCAATTAAAATAAATCTTACTAAAAGTATAGAATTTATATTTGAAAATATTTTAAGTTACCCAAATAATACAAGCTAAGCTCTGAATTAAATTTAAAAAAAACCGAAGAGACGACTATTCAACTTACCCGTCCTTGATGAAATTTAGCAGACTGACCAATTTGACGGTTAGTTTTAGAGTATATAAAAAGAGTGAGGACGCGACTCGTTATTGATAACAATCATTATCACTATTTGCTTTATATATATATATATACTTACATGTATAGTTTTACAACATAAAAATTGTAAATTTGTATAAATGTATGTACACTTAAAAGAAAATACATTTTTTTTTTGCTTGGAAAAAACATTATTAAATAATATAGTAACACAGATTAGGTTTAAGTAGCCGATAGAAGTCCACATTTTCACAAAATGTAGATACATTATTATTAATTACCTTTAAAAATCAAAATAAATCAGCTTCACACTGTTACCCTCATACAACAAGGTTGATATAGGGAACCTAGTGTTAAGACACTCCGTTCTCCAATTTACGCCTAACTTTTCAAGGTTGAGTGGCGGAATTTCAACAATCATTCCGTGTTGAGCGACGAAACTTAACGCCGGACTTTTGCCCTGGTGCCAGAGCGAAGACATGAAAACATTAATAAATAATAATTCATTTCCTCATGAGGGGATCCAACCCACCACCATCGCTTTAAAGTTATACCATTGTCTTTCCATTAAGAGATCGAATAATGTATTGTTTATATTATTTATTTTATGTTAGTAACTTTAAGCAATGGGTGGTGTGAGCCAAGTCAAATGTTACCGTATATGTAGATACGAGGGAGTGATAACGGGAACCAACAAAATGTATACAAATACTCGTATATTATTATCAATATAATTCAAATTTACTTGGTTATATAATTACAAATGTTCATAAAGATTTCATTTTTATGTTTGTAATAGTGTTCCACCAGTGGCTTCTTTTGTTTGAGGTATATTATTTTTATTTTCATTTCCTTGCTCCAATATAAAGGCCAAGTGGGGTTAGATCTTGCATTCAAACGCAATGTCCCAAAAAAAATAATGTGTCTTAACGCCAAGTGCTTGGAGCTCAAAAAACATACGAATTTAGTTGATGAAATTTGTTGTTATTTACTTAAAAACATATCCTTCTTTTTTAAACATTTAGGATATAACTATTTTATTATGTTTAATTTCCAATCATAACTAAACCGGCCTAGTACGATTGTCATCCTTGTTTGAAATAAAATAAAATCGCAAAAGATTCTGATTATGATTTATTTAGTATACCAAAATATTCAATCAATTTTCCTTTAATACACTTCATTAATATTAAAAATATATATCGATATAGTTCTAATCTAATTGTAAAAAGAATATTAATTTTATTATTGTTGAAATATTAATGTCTGTTTCTAATAGAATTCCTAATAAAAGAAATAAAAGCAAAAACATAAACTTAATATAATTTCTTAATTATTAATGATATTAGCCTATAATTGCATTGCCAAATATGACGTTTGCATCTGCAGCAGCTAACCGAATATCTTCAGCTTTTGCATTAAGGAAATTGTCAAGCCCAGCCTGAACACCATTAACTAGCCATTTTAAAGCGTTATATTCATATAGTATTTTATCGTACGCGTAGTATTGCACATACGCTCCATCTGGCGCGTAAGCAGTTGGTCTCGAATCAGATTTAACTTGGTAACTGCTGCGTTCGCTTGTACCGTTGGCATAGAGCATGTAAACATCCGTATCAGATATAAATAGTACACCATTCAGTAAGCTATATGGAGGCCTCACCAATTCCACAGATGATGGATTTGCAGGAAGACCCTGAATTTTTTTCACACCTTCAGCAGAGCGAACATAAGGTATTTTATCATCAGAGAAGAAGTAAAGATTGTCGGCGAAGTCAAGAACGATTTGTTTAGGGTTAACAATGCCTTCCAATTTCTCTTTTTTGTTACCATTCTCTGAAACCTTGTAAACAACGTAGTCGTCTGACAAAATGTAAATAGCATCACCAGACGTTTGTTTAGCAATACCGATGATGTTGTCTTTAACAGACCCATATTTTTCAGCAGAATTGCCTTTTTCATTGTATTTATAAATACCGTCACTAGCTCCGAAGAAAACTTGTTTGCTGTGATCTACAGAAGCTGCTGCATCTCTACCATTTTCTAGAATTTTCCTTGCTTTTCCATCTTTCAATGAATACAGGCCTTTATAAACACGATTGCCTTTTTTGTCTACGTCAGCTTCTACGAAGAAAATAGGCCCGTCCACTTCCTTGTTTGAGATAGACTCGGATTCATCAAAGTGAACAGAACTTAATGGTACAATAATTTTTACAATATCATGCTCTCCACTATATTTAATCGAAACACTGTTATACATGTTTTGGGCTTTTACTAAGGATTCGACACCCAAGTCGTTCGGGGCGGGAGCGGCGACACAAGTGCCTACCAACAAACTAAAAATTAAACTTGTTATCGTCTTCATTCTGATTTCTGAAATAAAATAAGAAATAATTTCAATTTAATAGAATATTCATTTTATTATTAATTTTGTTAGCTTTAATATTTTTAAGTTCACACTATATATATGTAGCTTAAAAAAATGAAACATATAATATATTACTCTGTTAATGAGAAATATATTATTGATTTTAAATAGCTATTCATAGTTTCGATACGAATTTAAATAATTTTGTGGTAATATATTATTATAAACATTAAAATGGTATATATTTAAGCTACAAGCTCGTATAAGTAAGTATTTTTGATTTGTTTTTATAAATAAATTTTATGTTAACTAACAATATTAAATGAACTTTATATTAAGATCAACTAAAATTTATAAAATAACTGTAATGTTGAAATAATTTATAGATGAACCATAAGATTATAATTGGATCGTGACGCTCGTTTTTTCTACCTACATAACCAATAAATAGGAAATAAAAACAAATAAAATAAAAACAAACAAACTAAATGAAATAAAAAAATAGGAGATACGAGTATTCTACTTACCTTTATTTGCTTGATGAAGCGTAGCAGACTGGTAAATGTGACTTCAATTATAGTGTATATAAAGGGTGAGAAACGCGAGCTTTTATTGAATGATAACAATGATTATCACTAATTACTTTATACTTGAATTTCCCCACTGGGGTTTTCTGTTCGATTGAGTAATTTACGGGACATATGTATACACTAGATTTGACATCTTCTTGTCTGGTACGTAAGTTTTATATATTTTTTTAGCTTCACTCTGCATAGGTAGCCACAAGGAAACTGGGAACCTAGTGTTAAGATTTGAGTGGGTCAAAACTACAACCTGTCGCACGCTTGTTCACCTGCTCTCGACTGCCCTCATGGTATTTTTAATAGTTATTATTTTTATATTAAGCTTGACACCGACTTCAAAACTTAAAAAATCTTTCTTACTTTATGTTATATAGTGTACTTTTTAACCGACTTCAAAAAGAAGGAGGTTATCAATTCGACTGTATTTTTTTATTTTTTTTATTTTATTTTTTTTTTTTTATGTTTGTTACCTTACTAACTTTTGACTGGGTGAACCGATTTTGATATTTTTTTTTTGATCGAAAGGTGAGGCTTCCCGAATGGTCCCATTTTTTTTTATCCATGTCTGACAATGGTATCTATGAGAAAATCACATAAGTCTTAAATTTGCATTAGGTATGTGCGCGACAAATAGACGAATAACTCAATGTCGCGCAAACCGATTTTGATGATTCTTTTTTTATTTGAAAGGATATACTTCAAGGATAATTTAGTGAAAGTTTGGTTAGGTTCCGATTATGGGATCCGGTGAAAATTTAGAAAGTTTGTTTTTTTTGGTAAAAAATTGATTATACTGTAATAGTTACAGGCAAAAACTTTTTAAATTGATGTCAGAGGTGAGATTCTGTGAGGTGAGAAAATACAGTCGAATTGATAACCTCCTTCTTTTTGAAGTCGTTTAAAAATCAAAATTATTTAAGGCATTTATAATTCGATTCGATTTCTATTAAGTCTATAAGTTCTAAAAATATCATTCAATAATATTCTTTATAGTACTATCAGAGCAGTACTTCTATAGTAATTTTTTTATAAAATATATTAAGTCTAGTTTACTATTTCGGTATAAAAAAATAGGGTTAGTCGTCTTCGATCTACGTAGAGGTATATTTTTTTCTAATAGATATCGTTTTTGTAAATTCCTAAGCCAATATAAAGCTATACAATGAAGAGAAATTAATTTAATAGCCTTGTTAATAATAAATAATGTTTATAATAAGACCAAGAGATAATATGGAATTATAATTATATTATATTTGGTGTTATTTAATTGCCATCCCCTCTTAGGACCAAGACATTCGTACGTAATATAGGTGGAAAAAACCAAATTGAGGTCGTCGCGGTACAAGGATGTGACTGTAACGCGAAGGTTTAGGGTCGATCCCCACTCTAGGAAGTGAAATATTTATTTATCTTTATATTTCCATTTCTGCGCTCTAGTGTCGAGTCGAGTCTACGTGCGAGATACATCATGAAGGTGTTTTTTTAATAGATTAAAAAAAAAAAACCATTATAATTAATATTATAATTAATATATTTTTTTAATTAACAATTAACCTATTAATGCCGAATATTGCTTTTGCATTCGCAGCACCTGAACGAATGTCTTCAGCTTTTATATTAAGGAAGTTGTCGAGCCCATCCTGAACACCTTTAAGTATCCATTTTATAGCGTTATATTTATAAATTTTTTTATCAAACGCGTAGTATTGCACGTACGTTCCATCTGGTGCGTAAGCACTTGGTTTCAAAATTAATTTCATTTTATGGATTATGCGTTCGCTTGTACCATTGGCAAAGAGCATGTAAGTATCTGTATCAGATACAAGTATTACTCCATTTAGTAAGTTGTAAGGTGGCCTCACCAATTGCACATATGATGGATTTGTGGGAAGACCCTTGATTTTTTTTATACCTTCAGCAGAGCGAACATAAGCTACTTTATCTTCAGATAAGAAATAAAGATCGTCGGCGAAGTCGAGAGCGATTTGCTTGGCGTTCACAATGTCTTCCAATTTTTCCTTTTTGTAACCATTCTCTGACACTTTGTAAACAACGTGGTCGTCAGACAAAATGTAAATAATATCACCAGACTTTTCTTTAGCAATACCAATGACGCTGTTGTCAACAGATCCATATTTTTCAGCCGAATCGACTTTTTGTTTATATATATAAATACCGTCACTAGCTCCGAAGAAAATTTGTTTTCTGGAATCTGCGGAAGCGGCGGCATCTCTACCATTTTCTAAAATTTTCTTTGCTTTTCCCTTTTTTAGTGAATACAAACCTTTGTAGATGCGATTGCCTTCCTTGTCTACATCAGCTTCTACGAAGAAAATAGGTACTTCCTTGTTTAAAATAGTCTCTGGTTCATCAAAGTGGATAGAACTTAATGGTACGATGATTTTAACAATATCATGTTCACCACTATATTTAATAGAAAACCAATCAGGAATTTTATCCTGGGTGGGAGCGGCGACACAAGCGCCTACCAGCAAAACGGAAATTAAACTTGTTATCGTCTCCATTCTGGAGTCTGAAATAAATGAAATTAAAGAATATGTTTATTTTTTTCATTTTCACAACCGTCTCTCATCATCATCATGAATCACTACTTAAGGAAAGTTGATTAATTCATATAAAAGACGCTGTCGCTATTCACCTGAATTTTAGAAGTTTAATAAAATCATACCTATATTTAAATCGAGTAGTACATCTTATTCCATCGATTTTAAACTTACTTACGTGTTCGAGTTGAGGACGTCGTGGCGCAGCGGCACAAGGGTGTGACTGTAACACGACGGTTGTGGGTTCGATTCCCACTCGAGGACGTGAAATATTTATTTACGTTCATATTTCCCTTTCTTCGCTCTAGTGTCGAGGCAAAGTGCGGCGTTGAGTTCTGCCACTCAACACACATTGCCTCCAGATTTCATTAGAAAGTGAGCAACGGAGTGTCTTGACTGTAGGTTCCCTCTGCCTACCCGGCTGTGTGCGGAATACAGCGTGAAGCTGATTTATTTACGTAGTACGAGTATACTACATTTAGTAAAATTTTTGAGAGAATTATTTAAAATCAAATGCTACTGCATTTCGATGCACATCATTCTATGCATGATAAAAAATATGGCTTGCTAAACGTGGCAGGATGTTCTGAGACTTGTCTTGGTCATGAACCTATACTAATACAGGATAAGAGGACGTGCATCCAGAGGACTGACCTCTTGAGAGATGACATAGTATTGTTTGCTGATGAAGCATCATTAATTTTTAAAATTAAAATCGTCAAAATATATATGACGATAGAAACAATGCTCTCTCCAAAGTAGTACATTGGTTTAGTGTTAACAACTTATATACTTACTAGTTGACGCGCGCAGCTTCGCTTGCTTATTTTGGGGTGAATTCTAATAAACCATGAAACATGTGTTCAATGAAATATTTTTAAGAGTCTAAATTTCAATTTTTATAAAAATCGGTGGCGATTTAAAGATTTTTCCATACAAACTATCAACCCCTTATTTGCACCCTTAGGGGAAGAATTCTACAAAAACCATGAAACATACGTTCAATTAAATACTTTTAAAAGTCTGAATTTCAAATTTTATAAAAATTGGTGCCGATTTAAAAAAAATGTATATAAACTTTCAACCCCTTATTTGCATCCTTAGGGGAAGAATTCTAGAAAACGATGAAACACATGTTCAATTAAATACTTTTAAAAATATAAATTTTAAATTTTATAAAAATCGGTGGCGATTTAATTTTTTTTCCATACAAACTTTCAACCCCTATTTCTCCCGTTTAGGGTGAAAATTTTTTAAAATCCCTTCTTAGTGGATGTCCAGGTAATCATCTGTCCAAATTTCACGTGTCTATCATCAGCGGTTACGGCTGTGCGTGCGTCTTACCTCAGTCAGTGAGAACAAGTCCCTTTATATATATAGACTAGCGGACGCGCGCAGCTTCACTTGCGTATTTAGGGGTGAATTCTAATAACCCATGAAACATGTGTTCGATTAAATATTTTTAAGAGTCTAAATTTCAAATTTTATAAAAATCGGTTGCGATTTAAAGATTTTTCCATACAAACTTTCAACCCCTTATTTGTACCCTTAGGGGGTGAATTCTAGAAAACCATGAAACACATGTTCAATTAAATATTTTTAAGAGTCTAAATATTAAATTTTATAAAAATCGGTGGCGATTTAAGAATTTTTCCATACAAACTTCAAACCTTTATTTGCACCCTTAGAGGGAGAATTCTAGAAAACGATGAAACACGTGTTCGATTAAATAGTTTTGAAAATCTTAATTTCAAATTTTATAAAAATCGGTGCCGATTTAAATTTTTTTCCATACAAACTTTGAACCCCTATTTTACCCTTAAGGGTTAAAACATCTGTCCAAATTTCATGTTTCTACGCACAGCGGTTACGGCTGTGCGTGCGTCTTACCTCAGTCAGTGAGGACAAGTCCTTTTATATATATAGATAATACAGTAAAAATTCTTAAAGTGACTTTAGCAAATAAAAATCAAAATTCCCAATAATAAATTGGGCTACATGATATACTTTTGTTAAATTAGTGAATCAATTTTACATTTTTAAATATAAATTATTATAAAAAAAATACATTTAAAAATACGAGTATAAAAAAATTGCGCTTATTATTATAGCACTGGTAATATATATAGTATAATATATAGGTGGAAACGGTTCGCCTTATTCATAGTATTCCTACGGCATTCTACATTGAGGCACTGCAGCCGGTATTTAATCAAATTTTATTTGGCAGAAGCGCAAAAACTTAGGCCCTAAAGATTCGTTAACGCAAAAATTAAAAAAATATTTATATTAATATTAAAACTTGCATCTCGATAAATTTTTGAAAATGTTATGTATGTATGTTATGAAAAATATTAATAATTTGACCAAAATTGGTGATATACATAATATTAATTCTAGAAATAAGCGTAAACTTATCACACCTGCAGCCTGACTGCATGATCGCCTACTAATTAATTGAAAATAACTAATAAATTATGTTGAAATCATTTATAGGAAAGTCGGAAACCTAACGTAACCTATGCTCGTTTTATTATATCCATATTCAAACCATTATGATGCAAAAGGAATGAAATAGAAAATAAAAACAAATAAAGTATAAAATGATTAAGAAAATAGGAGACAGGAGCAGTCAACTTACCTGATGAACTTACTTAGTAAAGCGGAGCAGACCGATAAATGTGTGCTACTTTTAGAGTATATATAGGAAGAGAAACACAAGCTTTTATTAAAAACAATCATTATCGCTACATAATTTATTATTTGATTTACGTATTATTGATTAACTTGTATTTCTCCATTATTTATCTGTGTCACGACTGGGACGAAAAAAATTAAAAATTAATTTAATGGCAGTGTGGATGAAGTTTCTCTTTCTTGCTACAGCCATGCAACGATATAATTCGGAAGAGAGCTGCTGAATAATTGTGTAGATTCATCTTTTTTCAGTCTATCGACATCGACTATTAAAAGCCTCACTTACAACATGTTAAGTATTCTTTAACTTTCTTCTTTCAATTCTTTGTCCATCGTGTAGCAGGGTGCCCTATATCGCGGTCTTCACTATAATACCATGAGTTGGACGTAATCCGGGTGACGCGTGATATTGAAACATATTTTTGTATGAAGATGATGCAGAGAATTATGATAGTACCATAAAGACATTGTACAACAATGTAAAGAAAATGTATTAATGCATGCATTAAGCAACAATTAAATTAAGCTAAATGGTGCTGTCGACCATTTGGTCAAAATAATTATTAATTTATGTATCTAACAATGAATCTGATAAATTCTTCGACAATTCTATAAAACTCCACTTTGTATTGTAATTTATTGACTCTATCATTTAAAGTTTAATTTAAACTCCTGTGCCTGTGCTGTGTATACAATTCCATTATAAGTCAATAAACATAAAAAAATCTAATAAAGGTTAAGTAATATTAATTTTAATGTAAGGTGAATTTGTTTAGAAAAAGTAAAATTGATTTGGAAGAATAAAAAAAGATATTTATTCTTAGACAGACCTATGTATGTACGTATGTATATGTATAATCATATAATTGGATTATATATTATGTTTTTAATAAATTACTGAATTCCTAATTTAAAATAAGACAAACATATAAATAAAAAATGATTTATTAATTAATAATTAACGAACGCTGCTTTTGCATCTGCAGCAGCTGAAGGAATGTCTCCAGTTTTCGAACTAAGGAAGCTGTCGAGCCCAGCCTGAAAACCTTTAAGTATCCATTTTAAGGCGTTGTATTTGTAAAGTTTTTTATCGTAAGCGTAGTATTGCATATACGCTCCATCTAGCGCGTAAGCACTTGGTTTCGCATCAGATTTATATTCGTAACTGCTGCGTTCGCTTGTACCGTTGGCATAGAGCATGTAAACAACCGTATCAGATAAAAATAGTACACCATTTAGTACGCTGTAGGGAGGTCTCATCAATTCCACATATGATGGATTTGCGGGAAGACCCTTGATTTTTTTCACACCTTCAGCAGAGCGAACATAAGGTACTTTATCATCAGAGAAGAAGTAAAGATTGTCGGCAAAGTCGAGGACGATTTGTTTGGCGTTCACAATGTCTTCCAATTTTTCTTTTTTGTTACCATTCTCTGAAATCTTGTATATAACGTGGTCGTCTGACAAAATGTAAATAACATCACTAGACTTTTCTTTAGTAATACCGATGATGTTGTCTTTAACAGATCCATATTTTTCAGCAGAATTGCCTTTATGATTGTATTTATAAATACCGTCACTAGCTCCGAAGAAAACTTGTTTGCTGAGATCTGCAGAAGCAACGGCGTCTTTACCATTTTCTAGAATTTTCTTTGCTTTTCCATCTTTAAGTGAGTACAAACCTTTGTAGACGCGATCGCCTTTCTTGTCTATGTCAGCTTCTACGAAGAAAATAGGCCCGTCCACTTTCTTGTTTGAAATAGACTCGGATTCATCAAAGTGAATAGAACTTAATGGTACAATAATTTTCACAATATCATGTTCGCCACTATATTTAATCCAATCATTCAATGTGTCCTGGGCGGGAGCGGCGACACAAGCGCCTACCAGCAAAATGGAAATTAAACTTGTTACCTTCATCATTGTGGCTTCTGAAATAAAAAAAAAATTGAAAAGTGTATTTATTTTTTATAGATTTTGATAAATTTTGTAGTTTGTAAAATATAAGTATACTATGTATGCTTATAACCTATTTTAGTAGGAAATAGATTTTTGTTTTAAACAGCTATTATAGGTTTTGACGTCAATTTAAATAATAAAAATAAATTTTTAAATCTTTTTTTAAATTTTAAAACATTTAAAAAGAAAGTTTATTATTAATTGTTCAATTAAAAAATATGAAAAGTTCTAAATTAATCATACACAAAAAAATTTGTACACTTTTATAAAAAAACTGTATGTGAAAACTGTATGTGTGAAAAATATTAGCATATGACCCAGAGCCACCCCACAAGTGAGACTTTGATAGATTCGACTGTAAACGGGAAACGGAGTAATTTAACACTAGGTTCCCTCTGCCTATAAAAAATAAAAATAAATAAATTAAAAAAAAAGGGAGATTCGAGAGTTCAACTTACCCTTACTTAGTTGATGAAGCGTAGGAGACTGATACATGTGACGGTTACTTTTAGAGTATATATAGGAAGAGAAATGCAAGCATAAAGATATTGAAGATATTCATTATCACTACATAATTTATTCTCGAACTTGGGAAAGTTCTGGGAAGTGTAATATCTACTTCGATTGGGTATTTTGCGGGAACTTAAACCTTTAGATAAAATTTTATTTTTGTTTAATCGCTAGCGACTCGCTCATGGTTTCACCCACTTGTATTACACAATTATTTATTTTCTCCGTTGAGTTACTTTCGTGATTTAATAACATTGATGTTTTAAAGTCAGCATCCATTTATTGATAGATAAAGTATCAGCCAATTGAATTCCTCAAATTTGACCCATTTCTGGAAGAAGAGGTTATCAATTCGACTGTTTTTTATGTGTTACCTAAGAACTTTCGACTGGGTGAACCATTTTGATGATTCTTTTTTTTATTTGAAAGGTGGTGTTTCTCACGTGGTCCAATTTTAATTTGGTCTAGTCCTATGAAATCCATCTATAAGAAAATCATATAAGTATAAAATTTACATTAAGTATGTGCGCGACAAATGGACCAAGTAACTGAATACTGAGGACGTACTTTAGAGGTAATTTATCACTATCATCATATTAAATCGAACCAACAACCTTTCACGCTCACAGGTGCACATATGGACATCTGCGCCACGACTGCCCTTTTGAATTAAGTAAGTGAGTGAGTGAAATTATGAAAATGTTGTAATAAATAGGATTGATTTATTTGTATCTGGTTACTATATTCATATATTTTTGGCAATAAATTTTCATTTCATTGCATTTCAATTTCTGGTCACTACAATTTTTCGAAGTTATTGTTAAAGAAAATCTAAAATAGTTTGTTTTATAAAAAATAATTTACAGTGGTTAGATCACACAAGTGGCCTACTAGTGTAGCTGGAGAAAAGAAAGCTTCTAGCCGTATTCGATTATTCCAGTAAAACTGAAAGGGTAGCAGCATAAACATGGGATAGCTCCTTAAGGTTTAATTAATTTATTTTAATATTCTTGTATCGCATTTTGTAGAAAATAGCGACAAACTATTTTTTTGCTCCGTCGTGGCGCAGTGGCAAAACGGTGTGACTGTAACATGACGGTTGTGCGTTCGTCCCCACTTGAGGAAGTGAAATATTTATTTACGTTTATGTTTCCATTACTTTAATAGATTCTGTAGATGCGATTATTGTGAGTTCGATTCCCACTCGCGGGAATGAAATATTTAATATTTTAATTTCTTCGTTCTGATAACAATGCATAGAGCGGCGTTAAGTTCCGGCACCTACATGTAATACCTCGAGCGGTGGAAAGTGGGGAACGGTGTCATTATTTAATATTCATAGTTATACTAAACTGTGTTTATGTCTAATATATGCTTGCATTGCACCTAAAGTGTAACTTTGTCTCAGTATCACGCTGAGAAAAAAACGCATGTATTTTCATATTTATGGATGTTTTTAAAACTTTTGATCTCGTATTATATATAATATTATGAAATAATCTTTAAAATAAAACACTGGAACCAAAATTAACCGACTGTGGTTAAGTAGGATAATTAGTAATGACCACTACAAATTAAAGTATGGTGTAAGAAAAAGGGGGCTTACGTTGCATTTCCATGAACAATCTAATGATCATGACTGAGATAGTAGTCAAATAATTTTATACAGAATAAAAAGACACGTGTTTCCATTTTGAACGCAAAATCGACTGGTTGTGAGTTCAATCCCCACTTGAGGAAAGGAAATATTTAATTAAATTTATATTTTCATTTCTCTGCTCTATTGATTCCGCCGCTTAACACGCAACGCTTTCAGAATTCGGCGGAAAGTGGGGAACGGAGTGTCCTAACACGAGACTTTATTAGACTAAAACATTCAGCCTTGACTAATCCAAGTGGAAGTACGTCTCAGTAGCGTTTGAAGCCTTAAAGCTTTATAATTAAATTATTTCATTTGAATGCAAAAATAATTTATATCTTGATATTCATAAACTAAATAGAGACTTGTAGCGGTGTGGTACATTATGTATATCAAAAGGTTAATGGGTCCACCTATTAATATTTTACGCTCGATGGAATGAATAAATTTCATTTAATAAAATAATACGGGGTTTAAATTCTGCCAATTAACATATTTTTTTCGAATTCAGGCGGAAAATAGAGAACGGGGTGACTTGATACTAGGTTCCCACTACTTACTCTATCTATCTATGCGGAATAAAACATTATAATGTTAACATGAATAAGTAGCTATATGTAAAGAGATGTTAGAAAATAAATTGAGACTTTGTGATGCATGCTCTCAGGTGGGCTATCCTTCCTCGTATCCACAATACTGTATTCTTAAAATATCAACTAAGTCCTATTTCCTTCCTTTTATTTTCACATGTACACTCGAGGAATGCTTGGATATCCAATTCTCAAAATCTTTTGACAAAACCGATTTTAATGAAAACAATTTGGATTGCACCTAACTTAAATAAAAAAGGATCATCTTGATATAGTTCTCTTACGACGGTTAATCCTAGTTAACAATTGCGCTTGCTTTTTTCTTCTTTGAAAACAAAAAAGAGCCAATTTAATAAAATTAATTGTGTGAATTAACTCTTTCAGCAAGTAGCAATTTTGAGGAATAAAATATTTTAAATCGATATAACTTTTTTTATGTATGAACCGATTGTAATAACACTAAATATTAAATAAAGCTTTTCAGAATTCAAATGCGAAAACTGCAATTAAATTAGTTAAGTCATTTCTGAGATTAACGTGAACAAGCACACAAACAGGCAAAAAATAATTGTTTTGGATCTATTCCAATGTTTAATAAACTCAATAAAAATTTTTCTTATATATTTTCCATGTACAGTCACGATTTTACTATAAGTATAGATAATCGTAAGTTGTAATATTTTTTAATGTTTTCATTAACTACTAGAATTCCTAATTGAAATAAAAAACAAATTATAAATTTTAATAATTTATTAATTAACTATTACCCTGTTCATGCCGAATATTGTGTTTGCATTTGCAGCACCTGAACGAATGTCTTCAGCTTTTGTACTAAGGAAGCTGTGGAGTCCTAACTTAAGACCTTCAACTATCCATTTTAAAGCTTTATATTTATAAAGTTTTTTATCATACGCGTAGTATTGCACGTACTCTCCGTCTGGGGCGTAAGCACTTGGTCTCACAAGAGATTTAATTTCGTAACTGCTGCGTTCGCTTGTACCGTTCGCATAGAGTATGTAAATTACCGTATCAGATGAAAATAAAGCACCGTTTAATAAAGTATATGAAGGTCTTATAAATTTCACATTAGTTGGATTTGCGGGAAGACTCTGAATTTTTTTCACACCTTTAGCAGAGCGAACATAAGGTACGTTATCATCAGATATGAAATAAAGATTGTCGGCGAAGTCGAGAATGATTTGTTTGGCGTTCACAATGTCTTCTAATTTTTCCTTTTTGTTACCATTCTCTGAAACCTTGGATACAACGTAATCATCTGTTAAAATGTAAATAACATCACCAGACTTTTCTTTAACAATACCAATTACGCTGTCGTCAACAGATCCATATTTCTCAGCTGAATCATCCTTTTGATTGTATTTGTAAATACCATCACTAGCTCCGAAGAAAACTTGTTTGCTGAGATCTGCAGAAGCGGCGGCGTCTCTACCATTTTCCAGAATTTTCTTTGCCTTTCCATCTTTAAGTGAGTACAAACCTTTGTAGACGCGTTCGCCTTTCTTGTCTACGTCAGCTTCTACGAAGAAAATAGGTCCGTTCACTTCCTTGTTTGAGATAGACACGGGTTCATCAAAGTGAACAGAACTTAATGGTACAATAATTTTTACAATATCATGTTGTCCACTATATTCAATAGAAAGCCAATCATATAAGGGGTCGGGGGGGTTAGCGGCAACATAAGCGCCTACCAGCACAATGGAAATTAAACTTGTTACCGTCTTCATTCTGGTGACTGAAATAAAAAAAACAAATTTAAGAAAATATATATTTTAGATATTTTTTATCTTGAGGTAGTTTATTGTAATTATAAGAAATAAACTTTTACAAACGATGGATTTTTAATTGATTCGTGTTTTCGGTTTCTTGTTTTTAAATATAAATTATTTGCACTTTTGAGTTGTCTTTTTCTTTTTATATATAACTAGCGGCTCTCCCACGGCTTCGCCCGCTTGAACTACATGATTATTCATTTAATACACAGAAATGATTGACAACTATAATGACTTCTAATATGTTTTTTCTTCTTATAGTTTAGACGGGCTGTTTAGCTTCCACATCAGGTATAAAGATTTTTAAAATAAATTATAACCTGGATTTTAAATGGACTTAATAGCTATACAATAAATACGTTTCATTCAAATCCATCCAGTAGCTCCGGAGATTAGCGCGTACAAACAGACAAACAGAAAATGTTCAGTCTCTATTACTGTTCATAAGCCCTATATTATTATTTTGTAAATATAATCAATGAACAGACGCGTCATTTTTACTTTTCTATTATTTGTATAGATAGACATTATAAATATAATTTGTCGGAAAAATAAAAGTTGTTTTATTTAAATTTTACGGATACATGTCTTAAAAAACTAAACAACTTACTCTTATTTGCTTGATGAACTGTAGCAGACTGGTAAACATAATAATTACTTTGAGAGTATATTATAGGAAGAGAAACGCGACGTTTTATTGAAAACAATAATTATTATCACTACATAATTGACTACTTAATTTATTATTTGCTTGTTATTGATTTACGTGAAATTTTATTGAGAATATTTTTTCTAAAAAAAATGTATTAGGTTTTTATAGAGTAGTTAAAACTGCTGTTTCATTTAGAGTGGTGCTGACAAAAACACTATGTATAAGGCTATTATTTTTTAACCGACTTCTGTAAGAAAAGGAGGTTATCAATTAGACTGTATTTTTTTTAAAAAAAAATTATGTTTGTTACCTCGTAAGTTTTGACTGGGTGAATTTTGATAAAAAAAAATATTTGAAAGGTAAAGCTTTTTTTGGTCCATGTCTGACAATGGTATCCATGAGAAAATCACATTTCAAAGTCTTTAACTTGTATTAGGTATGTGCGCGACAAATAGACGAATAACTCAATGTCAAGCCAACCGATTTTGATGATTCTTTTTTTATTTCAAGGATAATTTGGTGAAAGTTTGGTTAGGTTCCGGTTATGGAATCCGGCGAAAACTGAAAAAGTTTATTTTTTTGGTGAAAAATTGATTATACTGTAATAGTTACAAGCAAAAACTTTTTAAATTAATCTCAGAAGTAAGATTCCTGATCGTTGCATTTTCAACCAACTTCAAAAAAGGGAGATTCCCAATTCACCCGAATACTTTTTATGTATATTCTTGTCAATATACCAAAATAATACTTTGCACAAAAATAATACCTAATTAAATGAATTAGGTATTATTTTACATAGGACAACCACAACCACTTGTTGACAACCACTACCACCACCATCACCACTCGTTTAAGAAGCATCATTTAAGATCTACCCATCACTTAGAATCGTAAAATAAATTAATTTTCAACAAAAATAAAAACCGATTTCTAACAACTAACTAAAAAGTCAAAAATAATTTTACAAAGATTTTATAATCTTGAAGTCGGTGCCAAGTAAGTGTGTATACTTTCCTATCCTATATCTTATAAAACAAAGTCGGTTTTCGTGTCTGTCTGAACTTTCTAACTCTTCTTCTTCTAAACCACCCAACGGATTTTGATGCGGTTTTCACCATTAGGTCGAGTATTTCTCAGGGAAGGTTTATATATAGTTTATTATTTGTACATTCTTATGTAAATTGATATAAATACGATAAATGTGTATAAAGTCTTACCCGTTAAGACACTTTCGCGCATGCGCTGCTTTAATGGTAAATAATACATGAAAATAATGTACTGGAGTATTGTTCCTCTTAATAAGATCTACAAAAAAGTCCGCGACAGCATATCCGTATCTTTTAAGAATAACGTGTAGTGATCATATTTCTGTCTAAAAATAGTAATTTCAATATATTTTTTATTGTGAGGGATATTTTTCCATAATGGTATTAATCCTTATCCTTTAAAATACTTTATTAATTTTCTACGTTAAACGAAGATAAAATTTGCTTTTTACACTATTTCGAAATTGCGAATAGTTTTAGAGAAAAACGCATTTAATTGTTGACACATCACGCCGTTGACACATCAGCTGTATGTTACTCAAGTTTCACTTATCCCTTACTCTCAGCATATAAATAAGTATATTAGTTACGTTGGCCATTTAATGTAGATCAAAACTGTCTTTTACTGTTTTTCATTTTAATAAGTACTTTAGAAGTTGTTACAATATCAAAAAATCCTTGCTGCGAAACGGCTTATACAAGCGCGTCCCCTGCGCCCGCCTAACACTATAAATAACCTAACACGCATCGGTGGTTCAGTGGTAGAATGCTCGCCTGCCACGCGGGCGGCCCGGGTTCGATTCCCGGCCGATGCATTCTATTTAATTTTCCTCACAGGCAGCCACGTAGTGCTTGCTTTTCATCAGGGACAGAATACCCTCTTCAGCATTAACCACAAGCTCGAAAAAAAAAACCCGCCTGCCTCTATAGCAACGAAGATTTAGATGCGTTTGCACGTATTGGATAATTGGAGTTGAATGTATTATTTCAGCGCGATATATTTGGTTTCATATTTTTTGTAGTAGTTATTAGTAGGTAGGTTTTTGTTTATAATTTCTTCCGTTTAAAAATAGTCATTTAACTATCTAAAAATAGTCATTTAAATATATTTTAATAAGTACTTGAAAAGATTAGTAGCACAGATTTAAAATTACGGTACCTACTAAAAAATCCTTGCTGTGTAAAACAATTGGAAAATCCTTATTGAAACTACGAAAATGCGGGTTGAATTAGGGTTTAATTAATTTTCACACTATCTTAAGTGCTTTGCAAACATACATTATATGAATAATCCAGTAGATAAAGCGGGCGAAGCCGCAAGGGGGTTGCTAGTTATATTTATAATAATCATGTAAAACACAGATAAATAAATAAGTTTTCTAATAAAACTCCCCATGGCAAAATGATAATTCTTATTATCTTTGGGTCTCAGTACAGAGGTACTAACAACATAAATAAGTTGTAACAAGCGTATAATAATTTTGACGTAGCTTGATAAGAACGTATGGCTTAGAGGTCAGAGCGGACATAGGCGGTTTCCAAGAGGGTTTAAATCCTGCTACGTTAAAGTTTTTATACATTTTCTAAAAAAATATTTCAAAACAGTAGTTAGAAAAAATCAAATGAAATTTCTTTTCGCTCTAGTCTTTCAAAGTTACCGTTAAAACTTAGTTTTCTAAAATTTTTTTTATAAGTGATTATATACAGTAGTTATATCAAACTGGGGGCCAATAGGCCCGGGGGCCCTGGGGGCCTATTGGGGGGGGACATTTTTTGTCCGAAATGACCGAAAAAAATCACGAGAAAGGAAATATTATTAATGGTTACAAAGCCTCTTAAGTGCCCAGGTTCCCTCCGCATTTGCTGTCATGTGCGTGAAGCTAAAAAAGGTACAGGCACAGGTAAAGGTAGGTAGGTATAGGTACTTTGTACCAATTTATTTATTTTTTAATATATTTATACAAATGAATATCTTTTTATAGAAATTCGAAGCATAAATTAAATAATAACACAATAATAAAGACTTGATTCATTTTATTAAACATTGAGATTGCTTAGTGTCGGATATTAACTTTTGATTTTGATGAAAGGGATTTAATGTCATCAGCTTTATCACTTAGGTAGTCGTTAAGGGCATCGAGGGAAGACCCAACGATGAGTGCTAAAATATTATATTCATAAATTTTCTTATCATGGGCGTAGTACTGCATAAACGCTGCCTCTGGAGCATATGCACTTGGTCTAGCATCAGCTTTAATTTGTAAGCCACTGCGTTCGCTTGTACTATTAGCGTAAATTAAATAAATGTCCTCATCAGATATAAATAGTACACCATTTTCTAAAATTATTGGAGGTCTCACCAAGTCGACATATGATGGATTTTCGGGAAGACCCTCAATTTTTTTTACGCCATCAGCAGAACGCACGTGTGGCACTTTGTCGTCGGACAAGAAATACAGGTTGTCGGACAAGTCGAGAACGATCTGTTTTGCGTTTACAACGTCCTCCAATTTTTCTTTTTTGGTACCATTTTCTGACACCTTGTATACAATGTGGTCGTCGGTCAAAATGTACATAATATCGCCAGATTTTTCTTTAGCGATACTAACAATGCTGTCATCAACGGATCCATATTTTACAGCTGAATCATCGTTTTTATTATATACATAAATACCGTCACTAGCACCAAAGAAAACTGATTTGCTGCTATCTTCGGAAGCGGCGGCGTCCCTACCATTTTCTAGCACTTTTTTTACGTTTCCATTTTTAAGTGAGTACAACCCTTTGTAGACGCGATCGCCTTTGTCGTCGACATCAGCTTCTACAAAGAAAATAATAACATCCACTTCCTCACTTGAATCGGACTCGGATGAATCGGATTCGTCAAAGTTCACGGCGTTCAAAGGTATCATTATCTTAACAATATCATGTTCGCTGCTGTATTTAACAAATTCTTTCATGTAAAAATCTTTTGTTACAACTAAATCATCGTCGTCTTTAGAGGCGGGAGCGGCGAAGCAAGCTCCTACCAGCAAAATAGCAATTAAACTCGTTATCATCTTCATTCTGGCGTCTGAAATAGAAGAATTGAAAAAATGTATTAAATATTATATATATTATATATATATATTACATGTGTTAAATTGATAAGCATAAATAGTGCTTTCATAACTGTAAGCATAAAATAATAAGATATTTATTTAACATTGTATTAAAGACAGTGGTCAACAGTTGAGAGTCACCTAGGCGATTAGTAAGTTTAGATAATTGACAATAAAACAACCAATGCAAGACTAAATATATTTTATAATTTTATTAAATATATAGAATATATTCAATAAAATGTTAAGAGTAATTAATTTTATAAGTATATTTTATTATACTTATTGAGGCCAGTCGTGGCTCAGGGGCGTGAGTGTGTGATTATAAACGCGACAGGCAGTGTTGTTCGACTTCCACTCGAGGAAATAAAATATTTTATATTTTTATTTCTTCGTTGTGGCGTTGAGTTCCGCCACTCAATATGTAATGCCTTCAGGGAAAAGATATCCTTAATATTATACTCCCTTGTCTACCCTGCTACATGCTGGACATGTGGGGGATACGGCGTAAGGCTAAAAAAAAAAGGAAAACTACATTGAATTGAAACTATTTTAACCAGATTTAACATATTATTTTGAGTTATTTCATTTACTCTCTCTGGTAACGAGACAGAACGCGGTGTTGAGTTGCGCCACTTAACACACAACGCATCCAGAATTCACACTAGGTTCCCAGGTTCCCTCTGTCGATCCTGCTGTGTGCTGGCTACAGTTTGAAGCTAAAAAAATTTTTTTCCTCCTAATAATCACATTTTTGTTTCCAGCTACAATTATCTCCAGCACCGCATCATTACTTAATAATTTATACCTATATATATATATATATATATAGTTATCACAAATTATACGTTGATATAATATCAGAGTAACAGTTTTGTATTGACTTATTCTGCGTTAACAAAACAAGTAAGAAACATTAAAATAATAAGCAAAGATAATAACAATTAACTTTTGTCCCCCGATTATGATAATTATTATAGTTACTAACGTTATATAATACTTATAACTTTTAGTATTCCACTTTTTTATTATCACAAGCTGAAATTGAAGAATCTATAGTTAAGGAATTAAAAATACATATAAAATTTTAATTTTATTTTATTTTTAATTATTTCGATCATTTGTTTTTTGAAACTGAAAATTGAAAAATATTTTTTATATAAATGTCTTATGAATTATGATAATGATATTTTTACATAAAAAATATTTTAGAAATAATAGCTTTACGCTGTATGCCACACGTAACAGAGGAAACCTGAGAACCTAAAGTTAAGTCTCCTTTTATTAAGTCACTCCTTTCTTCACATTACGCCGAATTCTGAAGGAATTGCATTTTACGTAGCGGAGCACAACAGCGTAATTTGCCTAGTTGCCAGAGTGAGGAAAATGAAAATATTATATATTAAATTACCTCGAGGGGGAATCGAACACCCAACTGCCGCGGTAACAGACACTAAAAATCGAAAATCAGCTAAAAGCAAAGTCCATTGATATGAAATTGAAATTGCAAAAGTTTACAACTTACCCGTCCGTGAGATTAAGCAGACTAACGCATTTCATGGTCAGTTTTAGATTATATACGAGTATAGAGATGAGAGATGCTAGTTGTTATAGATAACAATTATCGGTAATGGCCTTTTCAATACAAAACTCTGTTTATATGATTACACTTGTGAACTATAAAATATATTATGTTTCTAGAATATGTAAATAACTAATTAGATGTAAATCCTACTTAATTAAATATATAAGATTTATTAGGTTTGTATTGTATCCCGCATCTATATGCGGACTCTACTATTAGATCTCTACTATTAGAGTAGGTGTAAAAAATCTAGGAACCTAGTGTAAAGAAACTTCGCTGCCATTAAGACACTTCTGTTCCCCACTTTCCGCCGAATTTTGGTGGCATTGTAGGCTGAGTGGCGGAAGTCGCCGCCGCGCTTTTCCTCGTTTTCAGAGCTAGTGGTAGCTAGTGGGAATCGGACCCATAACCTGTGGGATTACGTCACGAATGGCCTCATTATTGGACTATTTTGTGGTAAGTTGTAACTTGTACACATTTTGCGTTCCATACAAATTATTTTTAAATAGTGATATTTAATGAGTTAAGTTCATTAGAAAAAGACTTCAAAAAGCTGACAAAAAAAATGATATGGCAACCCTATCAATAAACTAGGATGCAGTGTACTAATAATAGTAATATACATTAATATACATGTAATGATTTATTCACGTGTATTTCAAATGATGAAATATAACAACAGAAATAGAGCGGATGGATCTTGTGACAACGATTTAAGCCTTGAACTGTAGTCATTTACAGATTAGCGTAGGAAGAAGTACTATACAAGAGTACAGGCATAAACTGATGGTGTGATGCTGATTTCTTTTCCGAAGATGGCTTACACAACCAATCTTCGTAATGAATTCGATGCAAAAACTTAAAAATGCGGATTGTATGGATAGATTTGAAAAAGTGAAGAACTGTCTTCTTAGAACGTTAAGATAATATCAATTAATTCTAAAATAGGCCAATTTAAATCGCCTCCAAAAAATATTAATGCATGAAATTTATAAAGGACGATGACGTATTATAAACAAATTTTAAAAAGCAAAAATGTAAACTAGTCACTGTGACTCCCTAAGAGCTTTGATATCTAAAAGTTTTAGAAAATAGGTCTATATAGTTTTATATTAAAGGCAAAGAGGAGAAAGCATTTCTTAATAAGGTTTCACGATGATATTTAATTTTATTAAATATCATCGTGAAACCGTAGAATTCTCCCACATATATCAAAATCAATATATCAAAATTTGAATGAGGCGGGATCTGTGCATGCATCTTGAAAACCGTCCAAGCGCTCTGACCAACTACATATGTATAAGTTCTGATCGGACTACGTCTAAATTGTTATATGCACGTTACACCCTATTTACGTTGCTATCATCTCTCTCTCTCTGTTGGGAGAACTGGACCAGAATAGCTCCCACTTTGAAAAATTTTACTGTTGTTAGCACTTTAATTGAAATTAAGCTTATTTTGGCAGAGTTCTCTTTGAGCCTTTCGTACAATTAAACTATGAACTTCTTAATGTAATAATTACCTCTCTTGCTTGATTCATGAGCATCAAGCAGCATGTAGAGAGAGAAGTAGTGATATCACGATGTCTAATTCTACAGATTGTTAGGAGTACAGACGATGGAGAAGAAAAGTCCGCGAGTGCGATACCAGCAGAGGTCGCTTCAACCAGGTAGATTGATTTGGAAAACGGGTGCAGGAACAGACGTAGTGGTGAACGTGTAGGAGAGGCCTATATGTAGCCTTCAAAAGGTGGATGCAATAAATATCTTTTGATCGTGTATTTTTTATTCCAAAGTATCAATTATTTTGTACTTTAGTAGTTGTTAGTTCTTCTCTATCAGGTTGACTGACTTCTTTGAGAAATCATTTATAAAGCATATTTGGGTGTGGTATAAAGCATATGTAAGTGTACGTATGATTCTCGAAATTGAATATGCAAACAAAATCTACATGTGATCGGGTTAATAAAATAGTATGTTATTGATATCACTCGTTCTCATATATGTGAATCACAAGTATTTGCCATTAAATTACATCAGACATTTGACCTGAATAATATTTTTAAGTGAAATACGTTTTACCAGTAGTGAAGTTACGATATACAAAAATGTTAATATTTTAAAGTATTTTAGGAGGTTTGAAAATAATAAGAAAATTCGTGAAATATATTTTATTATTTACAACACAACTTTAGTGTGCATTTATTTTAGATTTTGTAGAATAAGTTCGAATATCATCAGTTTTGTCACTGAGGAAATCGTTTAATTCGTCAAGCGCGTCAAGGGTAGGTTGAAGAATAATTGATAAAATGTTAAATTCATAAATCTTCTTATCATATCCATAGAATTGTACCAATGCTGCTTCTGGAGCGTAAGCAGTTGGCTTAGCATCAGGCTTCATTACGAAGTCAGCTGGCTCACTTGTACCATTACTGTAGATTAGGTATACAGTATTATCTGACACAAATATTGCACTGTCATAAAATAAAACTGGAGCTCTCACTAAGATAGCGCTTGTTGGATTTTCAGGGAGACCCTCAATTTTTTTCACACCCTCAGCAGTGCGTACGTGTGGTACTTTATCATCAGAATAAAAGTAAAGGTTGTTAGTGTGATCTATAATAAGTTGTTTGGCATTTACAATATCCTCTAATTTCTCTTTCTTTGTTCCGCCTTCTGTAACTTTATATACTATATGATCCTCTGTCAAAATATACATAGCATCACCAATTTTTTCATGGACAATGTTGATAATGCTGTCAGTTATGGTTCCGTATTTTTCAACCTTGTCTTCCTTTGTATCATATACGTAAATACCATCAGTGGCGCCAAGGTAGACCAATTTACTGTTATCCGCGGAAGCAGCGGCATCTCTACCATTTTCTAGCAGTTTTTTTGCTTTCCCATCTTTAAGTGAGTACAAGCCTTTATAAACACGGTTGCCTTTGTCATCTACATCAGCTTCAACGAAAATTATATTGAGATGATCCATTGAATCGTCTGAGCCTGACTCGGTTGATGCGGATAGATCAAAGTTAACTGAGTTCAAAGGTACTACTATTTTGACTATATCATGTTCACTGGTGTATTTAACGAAATCTTTAACAAAAAATGCCTTTGTTACTTCTACAATATCGTCATTTTTATCAGAGGCGGGAGCGGCGAGGCAAGCTCCAATGAGCGTAATAGTTATGAAACTTATTATTTTCTTCATGTTGACTTCTGAAATATAAGAAACAGGATTTTTTATTTAAATTTAAAATCGAAATGATGTTTAATGTTGAATATTTGTATTATATTTCATAATGTTGTGGGTTCGATTCTCACATGGGGAATGAATTTCCTCGCTCAGGCAAAGCGTAGCGTTGATTTCTGCCACTCAACACGCCATATCTTGAGAATTCGGCGGGAGGTGGGAAATGGACGGGTCTTAATACTCCCTCCAACCCTACTATATTATATTAATAAACAAATATTTTTACAAAATAACATATAAGGAAAATTCAAAAGACGCATTATTTTAATCCATAGCGGATTCAGTCAAGATTTTGTGTGTGGAAAATATCATTAAAATTTATAATATGAAAGACCTTAATAATTACAATATAAATATAAAAATATTTCCAAGAAATGAATTGAAATAATAGTTGAAAATTGTATTAGCTCAAGTACAAAATTGCAGTAAAAGTAAGCAGTAGCTGGAAGCTGTCACCTGATAGGGTCATGAATATTTATAAAAAAATTGTTAAAAATTCCAAATAATATCACATTTATAATAAGTATTTAAGTATATAAACTTTCGAATAGGTAAATATTTACATTTAAGTTTTATTTGAGTCGATCGTGGCACAATCTCTGTATAAAGGCGACGATTGTGAATTTGATCCTGAATGGAGAAAATAAATTATTTTTGTTTCCCTACTCGCAAATAATCATGGAAAGGACGATTCATTAGTAACTTGTGAATTCATCTGCATTAGCCCAAAGCCAATACGCTATATCTAATTCAATCTACATAATACATAACTTTACGCTATATCCCGCGTATATGAGGGTTGGCAGAGATAATCTACTCCGGTACCTACGTATTGCCTTGGACAAGATCGAGAGTGAGCTCAACGCTGCGCCTTGTCTTGTTACCCAAAGGAAGAAATAAAAATAATCATTTCCCCGGGTGGGAATCGGACCCACAGTCAAACGCTGTGCAGATTAGCAAAGACAGTCTCATCTAAATAATCTAAATTGAGAAAAGCTACCACTTACCGAACAATAAGCTTCTGCGGACTGAAGGCGCTTTGATTAGCTTAAGATTATATATAGGGATGAGCGATGACACTGTGCTAGTGATAAGAAATCATTATCACAGTGACCTTTTCTATGATGCACTTAATTAATCTAACCTTGACATTCACGTAGCGCAGTTGATATGAGATATATATAGAAGACTAAAAATCACATTGATTATTATAAATATTGGTGACGAGGTGGAACAAAGGTGTAACAAATAGTGGCTCTACAGCGAAAATGCAATGCATTGAGTTCCCTCACTCAACACGCAAGAATTTGATAAGATTGGAAAGCGGAGAACGGAATGTTTTGATGCAAGCGTTTGTCTGCCTGCTAAATTAATACATATAAATAAAATTTACGTTTCTGTCTGTGATTTCAAAATAACCGTTTTTTCAACCAATAATTACAATTAAAGACATGAATGCACATTCCTGCGCACTTTGAAAACCTGTTTACCACTGGAGTCGATAACTTTCACGAACAATAATTCAGCATTTGTAATTTTTTTATGAAAAAAATATAATAATATTGGGTGGTGGAAATAGACTATCTATCTAGAAATATACATCTATTAAAACTTAGATTTAAAGTAATGATGTAATTTACTTAAATATAACGATTATAATGATTAATGTCATTCCTTTACGTATTTACGCATCTCATATATTGCGGGTCATTCAAACACAATTTACTGTTAATTATAATAATATCTTTCATTTGCTTTTAATAAATAAAAGAAAATTTTCACCCACATCCTATTTTTTAAGAAAATAATTTTCAAATAAAAACTTGCTTACTTGCTTACTTGAACCTAAAAAGAGAATTTTGGAAAGAACAAAAAAATAAAGAAAGTAAACATAATTTTAGTAAAAGCCGCAAGTAAATAAATAAATATAGTCGGAGTTATTTATTTCTATTTTAATATTTAATGTTATACAAACTGCCGACATCTATAATTTGTTATTTAATAAACATTACTAGCAAGTTCTAATGTGTGCGTTTTATAATCTTTATCTAGTGTTTCTAAGTTGCCCTCTACTTGACCAAAGATAGCTTAGAAGGCAGGTCTGAAGGTGAAATGTTATTTCTTCCTGGGATACGATTGCCTCCCGGATTTTGTTATTGTTATCTTGGATGCACAATAGATTAATTATTCTTCTGACATGATAACGTGAAGAGCGTGTGCCAACGTGCGAAGAATACAATTTTGTTATCTTTTGATGATGGATATGGTAACGTTACAAGCGCTTTGCGCTTTTTTTGAGTTTCTTTATATGTCTTCCTTTTTTATGGAGAAAGACAAGGCAAAAAAAAAGTGGTCACCGCTGCCCACGACCTCGTGTAACACCAGAGGAGCTACAGGTGCGTTGTCGGTCTTTAAGGTGGAGATAGACGCGCTTTTTGAAGGTACTCAGTTCGTATCGACCTGGAAACACTGCATCAGGTAGACCATTCCACAGTTCTTCGTTGTGGATTTGTTTAGCTAAACTAGTAGCAATACCGGTAGCCATTCACTTGTTCCAATATATTTTTGTTTAGTTCTTTCTTCATTTATAGAATTTTACTAAGATTTCATATAAAACAAACTTAAGTAGAGAAAATAAAGAGCACGTTCAATATTTTTTCAATAAAATTTTAACAGTTTTCAGAGGTATTTTTAAATTATTATATTATAACTAATATATAAAATATCAAAATTTACATTTATAAATTCACTAGCTTATATAAGCTTCTACATTATAAAATAAACTCATAAATAGATTAAAAAATTGGAAAGTGTGGCGTTGAATTTCGCCCGAATCTCGAATTCGAATGGAAATCGAATAACGTGATGATATATTTCTGTTTCATATAGATCATTTAAGCGATATCTTTGTTACAATTTAGCTTTTTTTAGCTTCTGACTGCATCCCGCTCATAGCAGGGCAGACAGTGAGAACCTACTGTTAAGACACTCCTTTGCCATTAATACGCTTAGATTTCCACTTTCTATCGAATTCTAGAGGCATTATGTATAGAGTTGCGGAACAAAACGCACAATTAAAAAAACGTTGGAAAATTTAAAAAATCGTTGGTGGTAGTTATATATAATAATTATGTCAACTGACAGACGGATGCCACCTCAGTTTACCCGCGACCACGGACTACTGTAAAGTGTTCGAAACGTCGGGTTGCCTAAAATGTATAATCTGAAATATACTCAATTAATCCGATTATAATAGTTTCATTTAAAATGTTTAAAATATTTTTATTTCTAAAGATGAAGATCAAGCTCTATACAATATGATTATTTCAGAAGCAAGAGTATGAGTGATTTAAAAAAATGTATAAATAAAAAGCGTATTCAACTTAAAGTAAAAATTTATTTATAAATCAAATGCTCACAACATTATTATTTTTATTTCAATATAAAATTCGTATATTCACAATTCAATTAAGGCATCGTCATGGATTCAAAGTTTTTTTTTATGTACTAAAAACAAACTTAAAACTTATTTAGTAAAAATGTCAAGTGTCAGCCATTTTACATCTTGAGATTTTTACTTTGGTCCACAAATTTAATTAAAAATTATAAACAAATATATATTTTAGGAAAAACGATGAATCGGGCAATTATTTTTTCATTGCATCTCCCAAAATGTTTAACTTAAAAGAAAAACATATTTTATTAACTTAAACATAAAGAATAAAACAAAGGCAGTTAAAGTATATAGTATACGTTAAAGTATTGGAATTATTATTTTTCATATTTTAATTAAATTCACACGTATATTTTGGCACGAATTGTTGTTTGTTTAAAAAAAAGTGCTATAAAAATATAGTTTTTAATAAAAATCGTGTAAATAATGTCAAAAATAGCTGAAATTCACACAAATAAAAACTATTGTCAAATTTTTGGTTTCTTCCTTCGGAACTTTTAAGGAAATTTCAAAGCTTATATACAATTAAAGGTTTAAAGGAATATTCAGAAAAAAAACACTAAAGTTGTAGAATTTTTTAAAAACACAAACGAATAAACAAATAAAGTAAGACATTTTTATAAGTATTATTATTAAATAATTATTGCCGTTTAATCTTATTTACTTATAAAATATAAGTAAAATATTTGAACACAAATTGCAACAAAAATAAAAAATAACAATGAAATTATATAACACACAAATATATTTTTACAGAGAAAATAAACTTTGAAAGTAAGAAAAAAGTAATCGTTTAGTGAAATTATCTCTAATTATTTACTTTGAGTGGTCGAGACTCTTTAAATCTTTTAATAAAGGCAAAAAATTTGCTCATTTAAAAAAAAAGCAAATAAAAAAAACGAAACATTATTTAGATTTCAAACTAAATCTTTTTGCAAATTAAAAAGGCAGTAATAAAAACAAAAATTAAAAATCCCTACTAACAAAAAAAAAACAACCTAAAGAATTCTTTTTCTCAACCTAAAGAAAAGAAAAAAAACTACAATATTTTTTATTAATAAAATAAAATGTCGCCGCCTACTTGGAGTGCACGAGGTTGAGGAACTCCTCCCTGGTCTTGGGGTCGTCGCGGAACACGCCCAGCATCGTCGACGTCACCGTCTTGCTGTTGATCTTCTGGACGCCTCTCATCACCATGCACATGTGACTGCAAAATGTATGGTTTTTTGTCTTATTTTTTTTGTTTTACGCTGTACTATGCATGTAACAGCATCGACAGATTGAACTTAGTGTTAAGACACTGCGTTCTGTACTTTCCGAATTTTTCGAGGTATTGCGTGTCGAGTGGGGCGGAACTCAACGCCGGGCTTTTGTATAGATGCCAGAGTGAAAATGTGAAAATATTAAGAAATAATAATTGATTCCTTCTAGTGGACACTGGACACAGCAGAGGGTCCCTCGTGGTAAGACACTCCGTTTCCCACTTTCCACCAAGTTCCCCACTTTGCGCTACGACTGGCCTCTAACTCTTAACTAAAAAACACTAATAAGCCACTCACACTCCCTCAATGACGACGGCGACGCCGGCCGGTCGCACCGCCTGCGTCACCGCCACCGCTATCTGCTTGGTGAGCCGCTCCTGCACTTGGAGACGACGAGAGTAGATTTCTACGATCCTGTTAAACAATCAAACATTTATTATTAAACTCATATACTTAATATAATTTATTTATTAAGGGTGTGGATTCGAATCTGTCTTAGAGAGATATTATGTTTATTTTTACTTGCTCTAACATCAAGACAGAAAATCTTTGCTTTCTGCTAATAAACAAGGAATGTCTTTAAAATTGAGTGATGCGGGGATAACGAAGTGTCTTACGATTAGGTTTTATGAATTTCAATTAAATTTTTATGGCACCAAACAATAAATAAAGAAATATCATTTAATTATATTAAATTGAAAGAAATAAAGAAATTTATTGACAATGAAACGTGAAGCCTCCAGATACAAAACTAAATAACAATAAGTGTAGTAAAAATATTTTTCTAATAAAGCAAGGCAAATTACAACTTCCTTAAATAATATAAATTTTAATACTATATACCTATTACATAGAAATAATTATTACCAAGTCCTTTCTCATTACTGTAACGAATATTTATAAAATCTAAAAAAAGAAATCTTACCTTGCTAATTTGCTCAACCCAAGAATTTTTCCTTGGGGCAGGTATCCGATAGATACTTTCCCGTAGAAAGGTACAAGATGATGCTCGCACATAGAGAACATTTCGATGTCTTTCACGACGACCATTTCGTCGGTGTCTTCGTCGAATATCGCATTGTTCAGGACTTCTAAAATGGGGGAAAATACAATTATGTGTATACATTTGTAATTTTTATTTCCATATTTTATTTGCATAGTTTGATTTTTTAAGGCAGAGGGAACCTGAGAACCTAGTGCTTAAACACTTCGTTACTATGAACAACGGAACGAAAGTCTCGTCCCGCTATCCATCTAATTCTGTAGAAATTCCGTGCGGAACTCAACGCACTTTGCCTTATTACTAGAGCGAGGAGATGTGAATATTTCATTTCGTCAAGTGGGAATCGAATCGAACCTATCGTGTTATTAGCCAGCCAGGTTCCAGCTAAAGCAAAATATATATAAAAAATCGTCACGTATAGTATACTGGCTGAACTCCATTTGTAATAAGTAAAATCATTGAGCAAAACAGGATTGTGCAAAAGAAAAGTGTGGGTAAGAATCTCCACTCGAGGAGTTCTTCTAAACGAGTAGCCGTCGCGGCGTAGTCGTACACATACATTTTCTAGGCAATACGCCTAGAGAATTCAGTGAAAAATGTAGAACGGAGCGTCTTAAGACAAGTGGTTAAGCTTAGAAAATAAAAATTACCGTCTAAACTCTGATCGTATCCTTTGGTAAAGAATAACATAGCTTTGGCAGCGCGCTCTGGTGTCTTTAATAGACCTTGTCTTTCGGGGTCTTCTCCGAGGCCTGGAAATTATAAAAAAATACAATCATAATAAAAAATCTGGAATATCAATTATATATCAATAATTTTGTAATTTGGCATTTCTTTAATATTTGATACTTCTTTGTTTCATATTTCTGTATGTTCAAGCATATTTCACAATTTTGTGTATGATTGTGAAAATTATTAATGTAAGCGTTAATTTTATAACGCTTATGAAGTAAAAAAGCATTTATGAAAGCAAGCTAATAAATATTAAATAAGTAGGTAACACGTGTATACTAAGATATAACAAGCGAAAAAAAGTAATTTATAATGTCAGCAAAAATATTTGCAACACATTTAGTTTTGGGTATTTTTTTTAATAATTTATTTTTTATTTAAGAAATAAAGATAAAATAGGGAGAAGAGTAGTATGAGTAAATTTTAAACCATTTTGAATATTTACCTGTAAGTAGTAATCTGTAAGAGTTAGCCATGTCGGGTAGTAAGGCCTCTCTGGTCGGTGGTCTGTGGTCCAATTCAAGGTCATGGTGGAATGTGCAGTTTTCATGGCCTGTTGACAAAGAAAGAATACATATAAACATGCAATGTACTTAATATTGGCGGAGAGTAGAAAGAACAAAGCCTTATCAATACATTTTATATATTATCAGCTTATCCTTGAAATATTAAGCCTTTATTTATGATAAAAATATTTTTGAAACCGTTTGACTCGTAAATGTCAGACGGCCTCGGGTTGTTGGTTCAATTTCCACACCTGGAAATAAATCATTTTATTTCTTTGCTTTGGTAACAAGGAAAAAAAAAGCGTTCAAACTCGAACAGTGCGGCCTTCTACCTACCCTGCTATATGCGGGATAACTGTATCCCGAAGCTAAGAAAAATATCTATTTATCAGTAAAGACTTGCTTTATTTACATATTTATATATATATATATAAAATACACATTCATAAGTTTAATTATCACAAAAACAGTCTACCTACATTAATAAATTGTTTCGAATAACCACTTATATTTTCCAAGTATGATTTGGGTGAATCGTAAATACCTCTTTATTTTCAAGGTGAGAATAACATGATAAAAATATGACAATGAATTATTTATACTGTTTCCATTAGAATATTGTATATTTGAAGCTTTCATGGGATCATTTGGAGAATTCTAAATAAATAAATGTTTATGTACATAACAAATATATATATATAGATGAATATTTTCATTAATAAATCGGCGTTAAATCCATCCGCTCAACAAGCAATGCCTCGAAAAATTGGGAAGAAAGTGGGTAACGGAGTATGTGAACACTCCAGTTGCTAAATAGAGGCAACACTGCCTGCCTACTTTGCTATAAACGCTATACTGAAGTCAGTCGTTGCCTAAATAATACCTATAGATTTATTTATAATATTACATACTACTATACATACGCAGTAATAATAAAAAATATATATGTATATATTTTAATATCATCAAAAAAATACAGCTAACCTACCAAATTAACACAAAAATGCCGACGCGACGTGAACTTTCAAACGACTATGAAATTTAACTAAATGTTGCATCAGCACTAATCAGCGTATTTTAGTTTAAAATAACAAAATAAAATTGACTGATTATTATTATTTAAGGTACCTTCGTAATTCGTGATGCCAGCATTTTTTTTTTATGAAAATAGCTTTTTTTACTTAGATTAAATAAATCTAACTTTGTGCCCAAAAGAGCACGGAGTGGACTGTGAACGCATTGGTTGTGGAGGAAATGTCATATTTATTTAATTTATATTTCCACTTCTTAGCTGTGGTGTCAGGCAAAGTTGAGTTCTGCCACTCAACATGGAATACCTCCAGAATACGGAGGAAAATGGGGAACGGAGTGTCTTAACGCTATATTCCCTCTGGCTGCCTCGCTATATGTGGGATATAGCGTGAAGCTGATTTTTTTTAATAAATCGTCATAGCTCAGGGGGACAGTGTCTGACAGTTAGGTAATTGGTTCGATTACTAATCGGGGGAATGAATTATTTTTTTCAACAAAAATGTGAAGTTGAGTTTTTTTAGTATAGTTCAGTGTTAAGACACTCGACAGAACTCAACGCTGCGTTTTGACTTGTGAGCTGAGCAGGAAAATGAAGATATTTTTTACCTCGGGCGGGAATCGAAAGAACAACCGTTACGTATAAACTCCATGCCGCTGTGACAACAGCATACTTATCATATACATAATATATTTCAAGTAATCGAACTTAAAACATCCTAGTAGATGTCAACAACTGCGCCACAAGAGCTTTTTTAATGAAAATATACTTAAATCTAAATATAGAATTTATCGTGATTTACGTATCTTAATAAATTATTATCTTAAATTTATGTTTAGCGGCTCCTTTTCGTGTTGAGGTCAGTAGCCTAACTAAATTCAAATATAAAATACATCATTTATTAAGTTTTAATAATTTTTCAAATTTTTTCATTATTAAGGGTCTTAATTATTATCTTAATTACATCAACGAAACACAATTTTTATCATATAATTTAAATAAAATTTATATAATATGTATATTTTTAATTTATTTTTAACGCTTTTAAAACGCCTTACCAAGTTATTATTTTAGCAAGAAATCAAATAAACAACAAATATTTCTAAAATATTGATTTTGATACTAAAAATGATTTTAATTACTTTAATCGATCTTAATTGAAATTTAAAATGGCGAATTTGCTATGTATTAGGATATTAGTCCTAATAAAACAATAAAAATATTATAAATGTGAAAGTTTGTGAGGATAAATGTTTGTTCCACTTTCACGCAAAAATAACTGAACTGATTTATACGAAACCTCACAACTTAAGCATCAAAACCATGTATATTAAAGTTTTTATATAATTTGACTATAATTTAAGAAAAAGTTTAAGCGGGCAAAGTCGCTACAAAGAGCTAAATAAGTAACCAACAAAAGAACCCACCAGGTGTCGTCGATGTCCGCGGCGTCATAGGCGTCCCGGGTACTTCAAGTTCACTGTCATCGTTGTGAAAGCCCTTCAAGGCTTCCGGAGTTTTCTTATATTTGCTTACAAATGATTTGTTTATATCACCATTTTCTTTGTCCTCAGATATCGAATTTCTTATGGACTTAGAGCTAACGCGACGTATTAGGGACGATGGGGGTACTATTTCGCTCAAATCTTTTCCGTTTACCGCCATTTTTTCATATAGTCTAGAATTATTAGTTATTTTTTCTTATATTTTTCACGTAAATTGCGGTTATTTAATTGTTATACTCATACGTGTGTACGCTTTGGTATTACAAAACGAAATGCTTGAAAGGTTAATGGTAGTGTTACTTGATAACCTATTGTTGGTCTCTTGTTTCATTTGCCAGTACGTAGTGATATCAAAATGTTCTATCATATTTGGTGAATAAAAAACAAAGAAGTGATAAGAAAAAAAGGAGGATATTAGAAGAGGCTCTCTATTTTCCTCTTATTATATAAATTCTGCGTGTTGGGTATCTCAATTTAATGATGCAATTTTAATAAATCAAAATATGGTTTCTTAATAAGCATTTTCATATTATAATCATGATGCAGTTAAAACCTGCTTATGTAAAAATGTTAATTATAGTGTCTAAATCCTCCGTCCTCGTCTCTTCGATATATTGTGTGTTGAGTGGTTAATATGTATTTGCATATTATAAAATTAAAACTCATTACGTAATGCCTCTAGAATTCGTCGGGAAGAGAGGAACGGAGTGTCTTTACACTAGGTTCCCTCTGCCTACGCTACTGTGTGCGGGATACAGCGTATATATTATATTTTTTAAATATTAAGAAATATCAAAGAAAACGACAATGTTTTCCTTGATATTCCTTAACATGAAACTTTAGATATTTTTGAAAAACTAAAAATAGGCAATTTCACTAAATATTGACACGGAACTGAGTCAGCACCGACCTGTATATAAGGCTATGGTATATGGTAACAAGATACGTTGTAAATGTACCGTAGAATGAGTTAAGCTGTACAAGATTAATAATATAACATTATTAGAGCAAGGTAGCTAGGTAAATGTGTCAATAAGTTTGACCTAGAAACGGCAGGCTGCGTGCACCGATCACAATGAACGAATAAAATAGTATTAACATACATAAAAAAAGTATTGAATCACTATTTCGCGTCTTTATGTGCAGTTGACAAGATTTTGGACGACGGTCGTGGGTTGGATTAATATCTATATATTTTCTATACATATTTCCCCCTCTAATTAGAGGACTGGGGAAAATGTATTTTTTTACCATAATTTGTTTTTTTATGGAAAGTATATTTTACATATTTTTTGCTCTGGCACCAAGGCATAGAGCACGGCGTTGAGTTTCGCCACTCAAAACGGAAAGTCTCAAAAATACGGTGAAGAGTTAACGGAGTATCTCAACACTAATTCCATATGTAGGATTGATGTTTCGAATTGAACTCTACGCCGCGCTATGTCTACCAGAGGAAGGAAATGAAAATGAAAATATTAAATATTAAATTCCCTCGGGTGGGAATCTAAGCCACGACCGTCGCGTTTACGGACGGTTTCTTCTACGTGTGTAATATAAAAATATATATAAAATATAAATAAAGATGAAGTAAAAGGAGGCCTAAATTAATATTCTATATAGATTATATAGATCAAGCTACGCAATACCCACTATAATGTTACATAGAGAGTGAACTTAAAATGTGCTTAGACTATAAATAGTAAGCACTTTCAGTTTCGTTTACTATTATTATGTTTCTTTGGTAGATGCTATCTTTTTGTTAATGTTATAAGTATATTTTTGTTTTCTTAGCTTCATGCAGTATTCTGCATATATCAGGGTAAGGAAAGGGAACATAGTGTTGAGACACTCCGTTCTTCACACTTCACCCAATTTTCGATATATTGCATGTTGAACGGTGGAACTAAACTATTGATATTGTTTGGATTTGGACTTTCCTTTACGACATAGTATTTTTTTTCAAATCTCCACTCTTCGTTTGTTTTAATTTAAACAGCCCATTGAAAGACGTAATATAACAACGCACTTTAAGTGTATGCGAGAAGCCGTCTATTTGGACGTAGTGAGCCTTTAAACTTACAATCGGACAAATCAAACAAGTCTTAGCTGCGAACCGATGACGTCAGCACTAAAAGGTAAGCTACTGTGCTGTCATTATAACTAAATCAAAACAAATTGACGGTTGACCTTTAACGCTTCTGTAGGGACAGAAAAAAAATATAAATGTAATTTTATATATATCGACTCCTTGATAGTGAGTTTGACGTTTTTCTGAATAGTATAATAATATTATGGATACATAGTAGACATGGCTCAGAATTTAATATGGAATATTTTTGTTAAGTACGGGTTTTGTATTCCATGCAAATTTATACATTTTAGTATAAAGTAAATGCTTTTGGTACCTATATTTCAATAACTATATTTATTATTTTGTTCACGTATTAAGAGACTATGTTTGCTTTACACAGCGTTAAGTTCCACCAGTCAATACACAATGATTCAAAATTAGGTGTGCGTAGAGACCTAAATCTTTTAACATTATATTCCCTATGCTTCTCCTGCTATGCGGGGAAGAGCGTAAAATTGTTATATATGAATAATAGTTGTGCTAGTTAATAAATCAGTAAAACTAAATCTTCAAAATATAGTTACTTGAACGAAATTCAATTCATTCATAACCAATTCATAATTGCAATTATTCAAAAAATATTATATAGTTTTCAATATTATATTTTTATGCCAACCGTACATTAGATGATATAACAAACATGCCTAGGTTCGTGAGAATTCTTCTAACACTATCCTTAAAAGTAACAATAACAATGGAACGTGCAAATTTAACTGTTGCTTCTATGATATAATAGTTTTCTATATCCATGTATATGTAGAGAGTGATGTGTCTCTACGTTTTTCATTTCCATATAATATTTAAAGTAAATTTATTGAATTAGACTTTTTCAACTATTTTTAATATTTATAAAAGTATGCCGCTTTTAAATTATATAAACAAATACTAAATATAAAAAAAAATTGTATATATTTTTTATTTCTATATGTTTTATATAGAAATATAAAATTCTTTATATGTACATATATTTATTTAAAATCTATAATTATAGAATTTAATAGAGCAAAGAAGGTATTCGTTTTATTAAAATTTACCGTCGCTACGCAGCGGGATAACTTTACTCACTCTTAATCTCTCTCGAGGAAAGGATTATTTGTATAACTTATTTTCATTTCCCCGCTAGACAATGCACCGCGTTAAGCTCCGCCATTATACACGAAATATCATAAGATTGGACCAAAAGTGAGGAACGGAGTGAGTTATAATTATTTACCAACATCTAGATTATAAAAGATTTATGATAAAAAAATATAATATCCTTATAAAAATAGAAAGTGTAAGAAAGTGGAGCACACTGTTATAAAATGATGTGACATCGGGTTCAGAATACGAATTAGTTTTAAGCGATATCTTTTGTGGCCATAATTAAATCTGTTTTTGTTTCTTTTTGATTGTAAGATAAGATAAACGTGTGATAAGGGAAAATATATCTTTTTTTAAGGTGGACGCAGCGGCGTAATGTCTGAATGTAAACGTGACGGTTATGGATTTAATTCCCACTCGGGGGAACGTTACATTTCATTTACTCGTTCTGGTAACGAGCTGAAACGCAGCGTTGAGTTCCGCCACTCAACACGGAATACCTCGAGAATTTGGAGAAAAGTAGGAAAGTGAAGAGTGGAGAGTAAAGTGTTTTGTCATTAAGTTCCCTCTGCCCACCGTGATATATGCGGGATACGGGGAATCTAAAAAAAATTGTAAGGATTTGTATTTGAAACTATATAAGTAAACATAATTTGTACCTCAAATACCGGAAGTTGCGGTTAACCATATGTTTATTGATTAATTGATTAATAAAATAATATATAAACGTAACTATTTCCGATATAATTATAATATATAGCTATAATTACCTTCAATTTAACGTTTTTCTTTGCATCAATAAATTTTTATTTTATTATATTTATTTGTTTACGGAATTCCATATATCACTCTAATATTATTAGAATGTAGGTATTTAAATGATAGAATTGTTGGTCTGTGTATAGCATAAATTAATAAAGTCATACAAGACAAATATACGCATACCGCTATGCGTGAAAACTAAAAAAGCGTGAAGTTAGCAAAGAGTGAAACCAACATGTTCCGAAAAAGGGAGTGATTGAACACTAAACTCATAGTGCCCACTCCAAACGCGCAAGATATAATATGTTGATAAGAAAATATTGGTTTTTAACTTATTCACAGGCGTATATATTAGTTATATTGTAATTGGTGTCAATTCTAAGTATCAAACGACCTTAGCTCAAGTGAATGCCTGTCCTTATTCTAACTTTGAGCCAGAATTTTAACTATTGTTTAATTTATAAATTTTAACGAAATATTCTTTTAAAATACACCATTATGAGACTGAACGAACACGAATGGGTGTGGGTTTGATTCCCATTCGTATTTTTACAGCTTGACGGTATATTCTGCCTTGGCCTACCCCATATATTACTACATATATCTACTTATAGTAAGTAGATGGGTGACGATAATATAATTTAAATTATAAATTTTGTAAAACCTTGAAAGTTGGTTAATACAAAGTGTAACGAGTGTTTTCAAAAAATACTATAATTAATAATTTATAGGCATTTTTTTAACTTGCAAAACTTGTATTTTTGTTTTTGTTTTTATTTTATCTTGTTTTATATAAGGAAATGATTGGAAGGAAATCAAGCGATAGTAAAAAACAATTCAATATCGTTAAAACTACTTATATAAATAAATAAGTATTGTGATATATAAATCAAAAATATAAAAAAAATCTGTATTAACCGATGAACTTATCTTAAACGCGGCGTCGGGTTTCGTCACTATGACTTAAAAATTGGACAAAAACCGAATGTGTTAGCATAAGGTTCCCTATTACTCGGAATACTCGGAATACTGCGTGAAGCTACAAAAACGAATATTATTAGAATAATTTTAACTATTTAAATAATTGTTAATGATAATGACGTTAATATATATACATATATAGGCATGCATTTGCTATAAAAAATTTCGATTTGCCTAGTAAAGTTAGAAAAATGTGACTTGAAGTATATTTATCTACATAGAATCCTTGAATCTATTACTGACTTTTGGTAAGAACAACGTAGTAAGGAAGGATTCACACTATCGTGCCGATCGCGGTACGTCCTCGGTCCAATATCAGTTTGCTTAAATATTTTTATATGAGAAACAAATAGAGCTGTCAAACTTAAGTCAAGTCAGTCAATTGAGTTGACTCAGTCAAGTCAACGTCAAGTACGGTCCATATTAGAATATTTCTCATACAAGAATAAGGGACTGGGCCGAGAACGAACCGACTCAAAATATAGTGTGAATGGTCCCTAAATGCTTAAAATGCTAACAACCTAAACTAGTTGTAACAAGCATATAAGAATTTCGCTTCGACGTTTAGATTAGGTGTGGGTTCGAGTCCCGCTAAGTATTTTATTTGATTTTTTTCTGTTAATACTTTTCTATCTTTACTTTAGAAAATGTTAAAAATATTATCCAACACTCCTTATGTATATAGCAAGAAATATCAAATGACTTAAAATAATATAAGCATTCATATCTGTCGGTTATAAAAAATAATAGGTACTCAAAAAATATGTAAGTCAAAATGAAATATAAAATTTAGGTGAGTTTTTATAAACTAAACTAAGCAGTAAGATAAAAGTAATATAACAGTGTTTAAAAAAATGGTTATTTAATAAAAACTTTAAATATTAATATATACCAAAATGTACATTTTTGATATAAGAAACATATTTTCACGTGAGAGTAGGATTCAATTTAAAGACGTGCTATGAAATTATATCTATTTTTATTCTTTTTTATAAAAAACTTTGTCAACTATAGATCAAAACATCATTGATTGAGAACAAGAAAAGAACAAGAATTCGGGACATTGTGTATTAAAAGGGTAATTTAACGCCGCAGTCTCATTGGAAGGGTAATTTCTATCAGAGAAGGAATACGAAAGTGAATTAAGTTCCTCTGTGAGAATAGATCCCACACCCATATCACCATGTCGCTTATAGTTGAGGTGCTTCTCTACTGTGCTACGATGGCCTTAATGTTTTTTTTTGCTTTTCACTGTAGAAAACAGTTAAGGTCCTCATTATAATATTATGTAATAGCAAAGCCTAAAGGACTCTATAATAATTACAATGTTGCATATCTATCTATGTATCTATCCACATCACAGTTCACAGTTCTTATCTAAGTCTAGATAAGTGTAAGATAAGTTAAATTTAATGGTANAAATAATTTCATAAATATTCGTAGGTATAGTTCAAGCGGGCGTAGCCGTGTTCGGGTCCACTAGTAGTAATATATACCAAAATGTACATTTTTGACATTATGCATTTTTTATATAAGAAAAATATTTTCACGTGATAGTAGGGTTCAATTTTAAGACGTGCTATGAAATTATATCTATTTTTATTCTTTTTTATAAAAAACTTTGTCAACTATAGATCAAAACATCATTGATTGAGAACAAGAATTCGGGACATTGTGTTTTAAAAGGGTAATTTAACGCCGCAGTCTCATTGGAAAGGTAATTTCTATCAGAGAAGGAATACGAAAGTGAATTAAGTTCCTCTATGAGAATAAATCCCACACCCATATCACCATGTCGCTTATAGTTGAGGTGCTTCTCTACTGTGCTACGATGGCCTTAATATTTTTTTTTGCTTCTCGCTGTAGAAAACAGTTAAGGTCCTCATTATAATATTATGTAATAGCAAAGCCTAAAGGACTCTATAATAATTACAATGTTGCATATCTATCTATGTATCTATCCACATCACAGTTCACAGTTCTTATCTAAGTCTAGATAAGTGTAAGATAAGTTAAATTTAATGGTAACGTTGTTATTTATTATTGTATTTAATAGCAATAGGATAATGTGAATTATTTTATTTTCTCAAGAAAAACTGTGCGATGTTAAGTTCCGTTGCTAAACACGAAATGTCTTGAATCCGGGGAAACAGTAAAAGTAAATGTCAAAGTACTCTGTCTCTTCAGGTGAAGAGTGGCTGTACTCTTGGTTCTCTTTGCCTATCCTGTTAAATGCAGAATAAAGCGTGATGCTAAAAAGAACTAGCCCTCTAGTTGAATATTTGTCTAGATGAAAGTAATAATAGGAAAATCATTATTATTATTATTTTTTTAAAGAACATAAAGGCTGCTCTGGCCTTATATCGCAGGCTAAGCAACAATATAAAGATTAATCTATCGATTTATACAATGTTGTGAAATAAATCAATCAAAAGAAAAAAACTTCAAGCTGTATCCCGCATATAGCAGAATATTCAAAAGGAATCTGCAGCGAAGACACTCCGTTCTCCACGTACCTACTCCTAAATAGAAATATTGCGAGTTGAGTGGTAGAGCTCAACGCCATGCTTTGTATTGTTAATTAATAATTATCTCAATTTCTCGCGAGTGTAAATTGAACCCACAACCATCGAGTTTATATAATAAATATTTAATATCATTGACAGTTTTTAATCACCAAAAGCTCTTTAAAGCTTAAATTCGCTACCCAACACACAGTGTAGATATACATTTGTACCTATTATTATTGTTAAAATATCTACTATAATATAGTAGTTAAATAATAATATTTTTTTATATAATTTGTACTGGACCTTAAAAACAATGAACCAACAATTGTGAATCAAGACAAAAACAAATCTAAGAACTAAAATTCAACGAATTTTTTTGTAATTACTAGCATATCATGCATGTACTTATAATTACGGCCGTAATAAAAACAAAATCAATATGAATATGTGATAAATGATATTATAATAAATTTATAAATTATAGCTCAAAAAGTCCTAAGTTCATCAAAGCCAAGGCTATTTATTTTCCTACTTACTTCAAGCACTTGTCACAAATAAAATAACCGCAATCCACTGATTTAAATAAACAAAATTTAAGTAAATAAATAAATTATTATTAATATAATATACGTGCGTACGCTAAAACGTGTTATGGCTGACTGAGAGTGAATCGAGCAACAGATGACTATAAAGACCTTGCGCATGTGAAAAGTTGAAAATCAATAGGTATAACCTGTTGAGTTTCGCGGTTTTTTCTTTTCGTGTCAAATTTTTGGATTGCGCAGCGTTAAGTTGCGCTTAACACACTGTGTATGGAATTTGGGTAAGCGCCTCAATTCTAGGCTGTTTCCGTGAAATTAAAGAATATAAAGTTTTTAAAAAAATTAATTTATAAAAATTTAAAAAATATTTTAATGATCTTTTTTTATTTAAGCAACTCAATAGTGTATTAACATATTAAATAAAATAAAATTCTAAATGAAAAAAGCGTCAATGCAAATAGAAGAAAATTGCAATACTCTTATGCAAGTATAACTTTTGAGTTGTCAAAATCCAGTGAGTTGCCAGTTTACAACATTTTATAAACAGGGTGTGGATTTGAATCATTTTTCACAAAAAGAAAATCCAGTATAAGGATTAAGTATTTCATAACTTTAATTCACAGTATATTAATGTTAAGCAATAATTAATTTATGCATTTTCAGCTTTTTACTAACATAACAAAGACTTAACTATTAGTAATAACTTATAATTATTTTGTTTATTTTTTCGAAATTCTTTCTTTCTCATAGCTCTTCTTTCGCCTTATTTATTATTTAGTACCATAGTTTTTCTAATCGCCTCAACATGATCTATATTAGTATAAACATTCTCCTAGAAGAATTTATACCTACCAATATATATATACCTTAAGTTTAGTTTAGTTAGTCGTAACATAAGTAAATATTTTAACTATACAGTGTACACTGTACTTGTATGAGACCAACGTAGAGCAGCGGCACAACGTCTGACTATAAATGTGACGGTAGTGAGTTCGATTCCTAATCGGGGGAATGAATTATTTTCATTCCTTTTTCTGATAACAACTCAGTTAGGAATATGCTCTTAACTCCGTTATATGCTGAATTCAAGCTGTATCCTGGCATATAGCAAGGTAGGCTGTGGGGACCAAGTGGTAAGATACTCCGTTCCCATTAAGATACTTCTGTTCCCCATTTTTCGCAGAATTCTGGAGATATTGCGTGTTGAGAGGCGGAACACAACGCCGTATTTTACCGCGACACCACACCAGAGTAAAGATATAAAAATATTAAATATTTAATTTCCTCGAGCAGGAATCGAACCCTTAAACTGCGTCACGACTTATTTGCATAATTTAATCACAATTAACTCTAATTAATGTTTCTGAGCTCGATTGCAATTCTAATGGAAAAATTATAACAATTTATACATAAATGGGTTAAATCATTACGGAAAAAAAATACAATACAAAAAAGTTACTTAGATTTACTTATCTATTTCAATGCAGTTTCCGTGTAGCGACAATAGTAATTATATACAATAGGTACCAGTTATTTTACTTTATAATGTCATGTGGTTTTTTTATTCTTCTTAATTTTAATGGTTTAAGATAGGCCAGATCTTTGAAATTAATTTTCAATATTACTTCAGATTAAACAGTGTGAATAAATCAATTTAATTACCTATATTTTTTTTATATTCCAACGCAAAAAAAAAATTCCACTTCAAGCCAGCCGTTCCTGGTATTATTGCGTTCAACCGAAAAAAATCTCTTTATTTTTAATATTAATATTATTTATTATATATAGCTATAGATTTTCCAATTTTACTATACAGATATTGTGTTATTTCGAAATTCAAACTATAGCCAGTGCGTACAGTACCAATGATGTACCTTATACTATGAAATTAACTAATCTTTAGTTTCAAGGTTTTCCGCATACTTGGCAGAGTATACAGAGGGAACCTAGTGTTAACACATTGTGCATCCAGTGGCGGGACTTAACGCCGGAACCAGAAAACGCTTTATAAGAACGCAAATATAAACAATTCACTTGAAACAGGATTTTAATGAGTGACTCGTGGAAATCACAGTTTCGCATTGTTCCGTAAATATTTTATGTTTTTTTAGAACGTTATTTATAAATATGCTAATAACTGTGCTGTCGCGGTATGGGTTATTTCAAGTTAGTTTATATATTCTGATCTGGAAAACCCCTGAAGTAACGGGGAAATGTAAAAACCCAAGGCTTTAGTTTCACGAAGAAAGTTGTATTTATCTTCTGTGTCACATAAAATCAAATGTCATAAAAGATTTGATTGTAAATTTATATAATTCGACTAGAGATTCACCGCGGCTTCGTCCGCTTGAACTAGTTTTACATTATAGTCAAATATTTTAAAAATATATGGTTTTTCTTCATAAAATCTATCCTATGTCCTTTCTGATACCTCTAAGAATATGCGTACAAAGTTTCATGATAACCGAAAGAGTAGTTTTGGCGTGAAAACGTAACAAAGCAACTTACAACCAAATTCATAATATTACAATGCCAAATTTGAACTTTTAAGTCCATATTTAATAGTAATAATTAGCCACAAAATTATTTCCATATACAAAATGTCGTCGTCATACTAAAAAAATCCCCGAGTACATTGTACTTTGGCATAATTACCTGCGCTTGCGCCGACGTTTGACATCGTCAGCACAACGTCAACTAATTTCTAGCTATTCTGTAATTTGATATGTGGTGACATAAAAAAAGTAAAAAAAACCTTATTACGCGTTTTTAAAAGACTACTCAAGCATGAATTACAAAATTTTTTTGTATATACTAGTTTTTACCCATACTTTTGTCCATAATTGGATTTTAAATATTAAGTGAAATAAACTATATTATATAATCGTATTGTTTTGAGACTCAACATACAATATGTCGAAATTAGGCGGATAATGGGAAACGGAGAGTCTTAATACTTTTTTTAGTTTTTCTTTTGCCTTTTCTGTTCATTTCCTCTACCTACCACCCTGCTAAGTAGGGAAAGACGTGAAGCGTCTTATTGCTGATTTACAGAGATAAAACGTTCCTCTCTTTTTTGAGAATATTTTTTCGATGTAAGGAATTGAAAGTAGATAAAAATGAAACTACTACTGTATTAGTATTTATCAACGCGGGAGATATGTAAACTATAAAGAAATTAACCATACGTAGCTCAAAAATTGCATAGTTAAAATTGAACCTTGAACCTTTCAGCCATCCTATTAAATTGTATCTCATATAGTTAGTTGATTATAGCGGATATCTTCCGGTTAGCAAATGTAATATTGATAGGTTTTAGATTGTACATTAAATATATTGATATGACTATAATGATGTCTGTATATTATGCAGGCAATTTGGTTTTTTTGTTTTATATAGCTATTTTATTTATTACTTAGTTTGTTGCATTTGTTGATTAATATTGTTTTTAATAGAAATGTATATTTAATTTAAAATTGCTCAAATTGTAGAAATATTATTCATAGTTTTTATAGATATATGACAGAGGAAATCTGGGAACCTAGTGTGAGGAACTCTGTTCCCAATTAATCATTTCCGTTTTCCATTTTCCATCGAATACTGGAGGCGCTATGCCTTTATTAAATGGCGAAGCAAGAACGAAGGCGATCGAAGAAATGAAAATATTTAATATCTAATTTTTTCGAGGGAGAATCCAGCCCACAACCTATTGCGTTTACAATCACACGATTGATCTCAATTCATATTTTTCATTACGCGGCGTTTAATTCCACCACCTAACATACAATGTTAATTAAGAAATGCGAGCACATTTAAGATATCATATAATATGTATGTTTTATTTAGGGGATTTCTACGCGCTCTACAAGTTACGTGATCGAAATTTCCATTATTCAATTGTGGTATATAGTTTTATTACACCACAGGATTGCCCATTGTTTCATTTTTATGTTTTTCATTTCGAAATAATGAAATATATAAAAGAAAATGAAATAAATAAGTAAGTAAGATTACATAACAATAAATGAATAATGAAATATATAAAATAAATCACATATTTATAATCACGTACATTTCATTACATATTATGTGTTTCATTACATAAATGATTTGTTTGAATATATATTTTTTAGCTTCCAACTGCATTTATATATAGTAAAGCTTTACGTTGTATAGGAAGAAAAAAACAAGTGAGACTAGAAGAGACTGTCCGTTTACCGACGCAAACTCAATTTTCGAGACATTGCATTGGCAGGCGAAACTTAACACCGAGCTATGTCTTGTTATTCTTTTTTTCTTTAATTTATTTTTATATTGCAGTGCTAGTGATTAGGTTTCCACTTTCCGTCAAATTCTGAAGACATTGCGTGTTGAGTGGCGGAACTCAACGCCTTTACTTTAAGCCTATAAAAGCACTGTAAGGTCTCTTGAAACCTAGAATAATACTAGAAGTTGGATGAAATTACACACGCAGGCTTTTGAGCTACTTCAACGTAAAGTGATAAGATTGCTTTCCACTAGATAGTACTTTGAAGTGCTATTGAATACGATTATGTTGAATAAACACTATTGAATAACGTAGTGGAAGAGTGTTACACAATATAGCTACGGGTTCAATATCCATAAATGATGAAATACCTATGTATGACAATGTTACGATAGTTTGGAGGAAAGTGGAGAATGGGACTAGATTTCTGGAACTACCCTGCTTTATACAGAATACAGCGTGAAGTTGAGAAAATATTTTTTCTTTGTCTAGGCAAAGTTCGGTTTTGAGTTGAGCCTAGAGGTGTTACAACCTTTCCTCCTATGTCTAATAATATAAAAGTTATTTTATAATTAAATCAAATAAATAAGCTTCACGCTGTATTCCGCACACAGGGAAGGCAGTGGGAACCAAAGGTTAAGAAACTCTGTTCGCTTTTTTTTCGCAGGACTCTGGGAGGTATTGCGTGTCGAGTTGAGAACTCCCGACATGCAGCGAAGAAAAGAAAATATAAATTAAAATAAATATTTCATTTTCTCGAGTGGGGATCGAACGCACAACAAATTTTATAGTTTGGCAAAGTTTCAAGTGGAATGCGACGCTAGAATTTATTTGTATATAAGCTTATTATAAACTAGACTTTACATCCTGTTTTGCCTGCATGGTTGACCTGTAAGCTATAACAAGAGGTAAGTTACTTAGTATTGCTTCATACACTTCTTCAAATACATCACACATATTATAAGTAGAATAAAGGCCATTCGTGGGGCGAAAAGTGTAATATTTATTTACATTTATAATTCCATTTCTTCGCTCTGGTGTCAAGGCAAAAGCGCGGTCTTGGATTCCACCACTCACCACGCAATGCCTTCAGAATACAGCGGAAAGTGGGGAACGGAGTGTCTTGATACTAGGTTCCCTCTGCCTACTCTGCTGCGTGCGGGATACAGCGTGAAGCTGATTTTTATATTTATTTTTAACAACATTGAAAATGTTGGAAAAGTTGAAAAAGGAACTCGAGCAGGGTCGAGCTCACAAACGTAAATTTTTTATACGTTTTCTAAAAAACACATGTTTTTTTGGTTTCACGCTATTTGCCGCAATAAGAAGTGACGGTAGAAATACTGACTAACAAGAAATACTTCGCGTGTTGAGTGGCGTAACGATTTACTTCGTTACCAGATTAAAAAAATCATTTTCTCTAGTGAGGGTCGAACCCGCTGTGCCACTGCGCTACGACGGTCTCAATATTTATAACATTAATTAGTTTGAATTAGGTTGACACCTTCGTAGTGGTTTCGAAGTGACACCCACGATGTTTGCGGTTCAAATACAATACAACAAATACATATAAGCAATGGATATTTTAGTTTGCGGTCAATATTTAACACCATATTGTGACACATATGACACAGTTGCCACACGCTGGAATATATATATGAGGAATGCGGATTTAAATCTGAGTGGGTAATATTTAATATATTTTTATGATTTCCTTGTATGGTACGACTAAAGTAGCAAATGGAATAGCTTGAATAGAATGTGAAAAAAAAAACAATATTTTGGTGAAAAAGGGTCATTAAAAAATTATCCATATCCATTAATTTTTGCCCAATTTTTGAAATATGACGAGTTAAGCGAATTAAAATATTTTAAATTTAACTTTCCACGAGTTAGAATCAAACCCACGACCGTAGTGTTACATTTTACAATCATATACAATTATGAAATGAATAATGAATAAAAAATATCTAAAAGTAAAATTGTAATTAGCTAACCAAAAAATAAAACCAATTAAATATTATATATTTTTTTTAAACAACAAAAGTTAAAAATAATATATCCTTGTACTTATTTATAGCTGAAAGTTATTATTTTAAACTGATTAGTACAAACAATGAAGATTGTTCACGATATTTTATACAATAAAGTCGTTAATTTGAAAATAATTACTGTTTTTTATGAAGTGACGGTTAAGTGTAATAGTGTGGCCAGTTCATCATTGGTTCAAGGATATTCAGTAGATTCACGCTGTTTCACGCATAGCAGGTTGGAAAGAGGTAACTTAGTGTTAAGACACTCCGTTCCCCACTTTTGATTGTAGATCAACGGAAACAGTGACCTATAAAACACAGGGCCACAAGTGGCCTCACACATATATCTCGTAAAATCTCGTCGTAAAAGATAATTGCGTTGACTTGCAAGCTTAATTTTTCGTGCTTCAAGGGATCGTAGACCTGGATATTTAATCAATCTTGAGGAAAATAGGAGACCTAAACTTTTTTGTCTCGGATGTCGGGTAAATAGTATTTTTTTAGCTTCTAAATTTTTCCCACACATAGCATGCCAGAGGAAACTTGGACACCGAGTGTTATGATACTCTGTTTCTCATAAAGATATTTCCATTCCCCCTTCAGGCATTGTATTTTGAGCAGCGTAACTCAAAGTTCAAAATGTTAAATATTTCACTCCTTCGAATGGGAATCGAAACCATAACCGTCGATTTTACCGTCGCACCTCTATGCCCCTGCGAAATTACGGCCGTAATATACAAATTCAATACTCGTAGTATGGTATAAGCTTAGAAGTCGGGTGAGATTTTTCAAAATACATGTAACCTTGAAACAACCTTGTACGTTTCGAAAATTAAATCGGAAGATTGTTATCTTAAGAGAGGAACTAATTATTTCTTGCAAGGTTTTTTATATCACTATTTCTTGTGTCCATGTATATATATACATATATGTAATTATACATATATAATATTAACTTTTGTCTACGGTTTCTCCCTCTTGTTAAAAAATAATAATTAACTGTAATAGAGATGACAATTGTCACTTTATAAGGGATGACGAAGTCAAGACGAAGGGTTACTCTAACACTGACCTCAAGCATTGTGCGAAAATTGAAATTCTTAATAAAAATATAGCCTATAGCCTTTCACGTTAAGTGGACTATATAACATGAAAAGAAGCTTTTAATTTGAATGACTAGTTTTAGAGATTAATATCCAACAATACAAACTTTTCAGATTTATTATTACGATACATTTTTAGGGTACGTATTTCAAAAGGAAAAATAACAAACGAAACCACGAGTATCTTAAGATCGCGTGAAGGTGTCAAGCTAAAATTAATATCAAATGTCCTTGTAGCACAGAAAACAATTAAGCTTCTAAGTCATCGCAAACAAAATATATGAGCATTTATGCATCGACTTTACAGTCCACAGCCAGCCACACAGTGCCTGCATATTTTCAGGGATAGAGTACCCTCTTCCCTCCCCACCCGGTGTCGCTGTAAAGGCCAATAGGGCTAACAGAATCAAGACCGAAAAAAAAAAAACTTTACTGCATATTGTATGAAATTGGCCGTGTATAGTTCCTATGGACCTACAGTTATCATATTTGCCAAGAAGTGAGAACTTACAATACAAATGAAGGAAAAAATCCGAAAAGTGTAAATTTGTAGGTATTTAATAAACAAGAATTAATAAACGAACTCCGACGTAAAAATCAAATACACTACCATCGCGCGAGTAGTCTTTTTTTAACTGCGCCACAATTGTATGAAAATTACGGGTTTGACTGGTTTGAGAGGTCACGCACCAAATTATGCACACTTATGACGTCAATAGCAGGTCGTTTTGATTAAAAAGTGTATTAAATACTGATTATATGATTTTTTATATATATTTTTATTTTCGGGGTCGATTTGGCAATACAATTGTAGTATGTACTGTTTAAATTTTCTGTTTAAATTAATTCACTGTATGAATATTTGATCAAAAAAAAAAATTAAACATTTTTTTTCACTGAAAAAGCTTTCTCGAGTTATTTAAAAAGTTTTAAAAATAGGCATGATTATAAATACATTCGTGGGAAAAAATATTTTGTCTCAATTTTTTTTTATTTAAATTTACTTAAAGGGTGTTGACTACGTGGATTATACGTATAAGTGTCTCGTAAGTCATTTTGAATCTGATATAAATTTGTCTTTTTTTTCAGTTCCACGCTGTATCCTGCACATAGCAGGGTAGGCTGAGGAATCTTGGGACAAAACAATTAAGCCACTTCCGTTCTCCACTTTCCGCCGAATTCCTGATGCATTTGCCTACCAGATTGACGAAACTATTAAATATAATGTATTAAATATAATTCGATTCATTCGAGGTTCATTCCTCCAAGTGGGAATCGAACCCACAGCCGTCACGTACAGTGACGCGCTACACGTTTGTTTCTGGCAATGGACGGATTATACTTGAAATATGATTTTCAATCAATTATCTAACAAAAGCTGATGATTCACAAGTTTCCGCTTAGTTAGGTCTCCGAGCGTCATGGTCTAATTAACATCAAGGTTCTATTAAATAATATTTGTAATTCTTACGCTTTAATGACTTAAGTGCACCCATATTATAAAATTAATAAGTATAATAAGAAACAAAAAAATATCCTATACTATTGATTTTTTAAATTTTATAATACGAGAATATAGGAGCGTGTTCAAATTCCGCAATGTAACATTTTTTATGCGTTCAATATGCAATGCCTAAAAAAATTCGGCTGGAATAGAGTGAAAAAATTCGGCTGGAGTGGGATAGAGTTTTAACGTACCGCACTACACCTCGACACGCAATGTCTCTAATATTGGAAACGGAAACGGAGTTTCTGAACATTAGGTTCTCTCTGCTTACCCTGATATGCGAAAAAAGGGTAACTTGATTTGCTTCAGGGGAGCAATTTCAATAAATTCAAACAAAAATGTCTTATAGTGGGTCTATCATAATGTTCACGAAGGCGTCATACTACTAGTACTCCTAGATTTTCCGATACTCTACATTTTTAAAATGTCTTTGAAGAGAAAAAATAATTGCATAGAGGAAAAATATGGTTTAAATATTATTTTTTAATATTTAAACTATTTTTCCCTGTCTTAGGAAATGCAATTAGTTTTAAAATTTTAACAACTATGTGTAATGTACTTTATTGACATGTTAATTGTTTTTAGTTGTATATGTATATTAAATAGTTGTTGCCTACGGCTTATAGGGTTGATAAATATTGTTGTTTTAATTAATTTTTTTAGTTTCGTCCATCTCACATATAGCAAGATAGGCAGAGAGAAAGCGAAGCGAAGAAAATATTCTTTTTAGCTTCACCAAGTATCCCGCATCTGCACTATTAATATTAATATTAAACTAATATTTAAATTTTAAAATTAGTATGATGTTTATATTACTATTTAACTATAACTTGATATTATACTTTTTTTCAGAAAAGTATAAAAATTTAATGTATGAACTTTGAATCCGGGCTTCTTGGGACATTGCAAGAGGCGCGGATTGGACGGTTTCAAAGTGGCTCGCGTTCGGGTTCCAATTTTTATAGGTTCCTAAATATTTTTTTTTTTGGCTAAGTGTGAAATAACACTTTAAAAATATTAAAAACTTGATATTAATTGCAACATTAATGTAAAACAAAACTCTGACCTTGATACTCTAAAAGGTCATGTAATAGATTTAATAACAAAACATACATATGTATATAAGAGAAAGGTTATAAAATGACAACTTGTTCATTTCCTGTTTCCTCTACGGTCACCAGTTCAAATCCTGTATAATAACATAGAAAGGAGAGAAGAAGGATTTGTCCTTTCGAGGTCATAAAATGGAAGCGTGAAGGTCACAAAAATCATTTCTAAGTCTAATTCTGATTCAACGTTAAGGAACCGTTGCGTAATGTAATTGTATCTAAACGTGTGTTATGGGTCAATGTTATCTATATACGTGTTAGATACAAAAAAATAGAAAAAACAATATGTTGGACATAAAAATAAGAATATTTTAAGAGCAAAATACTAATGAAAAGCTATTTTATATCTCTATGTATACAAATAAAATATTTAGTTTCATTCGATGCCTGCCAGTTTTAATATTATTAAAAAAAATATGTTATGTACTTTTTTTATTCTATGGTAATACATACAATTTTATAATACGTAACGGAGTAACGTTATTTGATACTTTTAAATTTCCTAATACCTTTACTTTTGATTAAAAGAGGCTACTCATAGCGCAGGTTATTTATAAAAAAAAGAAACATAAATAATTAAAGGTAACAGGACTCCAACCTCTTAGGGATAGCGCGAGAAATATTCTTTACTTAATTTTTTCTTATGCAAGGAATTTGGAATCGTCGAATGTTAATAAAAGAAAGAAAGAAAAGCAATTCAGAATCTAAAAGCTAGAATACATTATATGGAAGGCAAAGTTTAGTCCAGCGATGCCTGATATATCGATTTTGGCGGGGTGTCTCGATTTTTAGCCCAAAATTGTAAGGAAAGGCGTAGTATCGCTTTTCATGGATTGTGAGCTCGTGTGCCTCGTACTGTGTAATTTTTTTACTTTATTTATTTAATAGTTAATATTTACTAACAACTTCAGAGAAATATAAAGAAGTCTTACAGGATGGACAAAACAATCATTGTTTAAGTATACCTAATGATGTTTTTCCATAAAAAAAAACAAAAAAAATGTTCTCCTTAAAACTATTACAAATCCCTCGTTTCCTCCAGATAAAATCTGGCATCTACAAACTCCAATTTCGTCAAAGCACGAGAGTGAACGTAATGGTTTAATTGGCAACGAGTGCTTGGACATCAACATGAGGCGCGGGTTCGAGTCCCGTTAAATATAATTTTATTTAAAAATACTCAAATGTACTTTATCTATTTTCATATTAAGCTTTCCTTAATAGGATATATGGATGAATTATACATACGTTTATAAATAATATATAATTGTAATAAAATATTATACCTATTATAAATATTATATTATATATTTATTAATTATTTCCTTCTTACTTTACCTATCATAATAATGTATAAAACACATAAAAGGACATGTTTCTACTAGGTACGTAGTTTAATAAATTTTCTGCGTCAAGTGAAATCCCATCGATGACTAATTTTACTCATTTATTGTAACCTATTTTATATAAGCATAAGTTTTGTTTAATTGTTTATACGTAGCTAATTATTATTGACTATATAAAATCAACTATTAATTATAAAACATAACTTTATTTTATTAATAAAAAATGAATTATTTTGTAGTTATAACTATATAGATTTATACAAATTTCCATAATATAATATATATATATAATATAATTAGGACTATATTGTTCTACAGAAATTTTAAGCTTAAATCGAATATTAATCAAGATTAAAAAACTATACATATTAAGTGCCTTAAGTTAGTAAGTGAATAAGAAATACTCACCATTATCAGCTTTTTTTCCATTTTTGGCGACGATTTTGGAATCATTTCCATTTTTGGCGGCGATTATGGAATCATTTCCATTTTTGGCAACTATTATGGAATCATTTCCATTTTCCTTTGCAGCTACGAGCTCCTTCATTATCACAGTTAGAAATTAATTAAAAAAATAAATAAAATGCGCACGTTTCGCGCGCTTTCCAACGTCACTTTGACACTACAAGTGGCAATGGCGGCAATTGGAGCGGGGAACCGTTTATGTTACGCCAAGGTAAGCTCGATTGAATATCGAATTAAATATTTTATTATGAATAAAGAAAAAAACGTAAAACTAATCTTTGACTCGACTACGCTCAACAGATTTGTAACTGAAATAAAATTTCCTTGGCTGAACGAATTTATAGTCTGCGCTTATATTTTTTTTACACAGCGTCTATGACAGCGGTCGGAATAAAAATGGCGCGTGCAAAGCGTTATTATTTATTTATATACATATATATAGGCACGTTGTTATTTTTGTTGTTTAATATTGTGTAATAATAGTTATATAAATTTATTTGATTTAACATCATTAATTGTAACAGTGATTAGAAGATTTACTATAAGAAAATATATGAGATATTGCATCACCTATTTCTTATTTGTAGAACTCACGGTTGGAGAACTTTAGTTTAAGTTAATCAGTATGGTTTAAATTCATTTTAATATAGATGTAATTAAAAAATCTTTTAGTAATTAACAAGCTATTATTGCTTTGTTGTCAAGTTGTTTATGATAAGATTATACTTCCAAGTGTAAGTTATCTTTACGCTTGTTACTATTACTTTTGTTATAATATACTAGCTTCCGCGATTTCGCTTGTGTACTATACTTCACATTATATCCCGCGTCCTAAAAAGCTTTAAAACTTAGTGTCAAAACACTTAACACTCCGTTCTCCACTTTAGACTAAATTCAAGACTTAATGCCACTCTTTGCCTTTTTTTTTCTCTTTACCAAAGTGAGGAAATAAAAATAGTTGGTGAAATATAGTGTAAAGGAGAAGAGCTTAGACTATCGTATCGGTCACTCGGTCGGAACTCAGTTTCTTGTATGAGAAATATTCTTAAACCTTATACTTCACTGAATCCATAATAATACCAACCGAGAACTAACCACGACTGACCGCTGCCTCCCCAAGTGGAGATTGAACCCAAAACCATCGCGTTTGCCATGAGATATTGAAATCATTTAAACAGATTTAGATAGAGTTTAGGACCATCTCGTACACATCGCGAAGGTAATGATTGTTTTCTAATATTTTTACTATAATTAATCACGAAATCATAATGGTACCTGTTACTCTAAAATCATTTTCCCCTATTTTCCCTAAGGAAAATTTTCTAAGAGGGTTATTACGTCAAGAGTGGATTTTACTTTTAAACTTTTAAAATAAAAATATGTCGCGTTATTTGTACAGATTATTTTTCTCATTAAGAAAAGATCGAATTTGCGTAATAAATGTTTCATATTTAAGAATCCGTAGTGGCACAGCGACAGAGCATGACGGTTGTGGGTGCCAGTCCCACTCGGAGATTATTGCATTTACTTGCTGCTTTGTGAGAAAAAAAAATACTATATCGTTATTTCCTACGAACAGAAAAAAATCCTGCTGCAAAAATCTTTAGATATATGTATTTTTAATGAAACATTCTTTTTATGAATGATTGTATTTATTAACAACAACTAAATGTAATGTGGGGATGGAACCCACGACCTTCACGTTACAGTCAGACCCTTGTGCCCCTGCGCTACTACGGCCTCAAATAAATATCATTATTGCAAATGATTTAATAAGCGGCGTGGGCAATAATCGTTAAAGTAAATAATAGCGACAGTTAATGTTCATTTTTTTTAGAATTTTCCTCTTCAAGTCTTGAATAATTAATGAATACATTTCTATTGTTTACGCTTTTTTATAGTAAATATTTATTTTCACTTTGAGGGCTTATTTTTATTTGTCGCTTAATCATTTATACAACATCTGGGAAGTCTTCGAATACCAGCTATAGACTAAAGAAAGTAGGCTTGTTATTAACGGCATGTGTGTATTCCCCACACGTAGCCTAACTAACTAAGGGATACTGTGCAAACCTAAAAAATCATCTTAAATCTTATTACGTATATTATTAAATGATATAGCTACACAAATCATAATTGGAATAGCGACCAAATGGAGCCTTGAAATGTATTGTAAAATTATATGAACACAGACGTTCGTTTTAAATGCAATTGTAATCTATATATAATAAAATCGAAACGGGGTCAAAATTGCAATTAAATATTGCATAATTTTTGAAAAGAAATGACAGGAGTGTTACCGAAGGTCACTATTTTTTTTTCTAAGCATCTAAAATATATAACATATATAAATATAAATATTTTATGATATCTGTGTTGTAAACTGCAGTTATCTTCATGTTGGGTAACTTAACGCCTCGTTTTTCTTGTTTCCAGAGCAAGGAAATAAATAATTTCCACGACTAGGCATCGAATGAACAACCATCACGTTTACAGTTAGACGCTGTGCCTGTATTTTTTAATAGAAATAATAAAATATTCTCCCTAAAGTTTATCTAGGTAGGTAGTTATTTTATTTTAAGAACTAACCTAACCTAATACAATATACAAATCTTATAATTTCTAAGCACGCCGTTATATAACATATTCATTACAAAAACATTTATATAATATGACAAGATAACTTTTGAACTTAGATATTATATATTAGAATACTCATGTATCAAATTGTTTCGGTTCACTAATAATTATTATTACATTTGCAACTAATATTTTTTTTTTGCGTATATTTAAAGATTCAGATTTTTAATGTAAAATATTTTAATTACTATAATCAGTACCTTTTATGCACAAGGGCGCGATTGTAAATGCGACAGGTAGCGGGTTCGGTTACTATTCGAGTAAATGATACTCGGCTCTCAGGTTCCCTCTGACTACGCCGCTTTGTTCAGGGTACAGCTTAAAACTTAAAAGAAGTACCTGTTACTTGCAGCTTCGCCAGTTTGAAATTCGAACTAGTAATACCTGAGATTAGCGTGTTCAAACAAACAGACTCTTCAACTTATAATATAAATATAGATATAGATTACTATAAAGTTATATTTATACTTATACCCTACATATATCTTAATTGTCTAGAGCGTCTGGACAGTACCTAAAAGATGCGAATCTTTCTTCTGCATCACGACATCCAACCAGCGCTTCCTTGGGCGTCCGGGAGGTCTCCAAGAACTGATATAGCAAGGCACTTGCACCCGACATAGTTCTTAGGCCGGCGCGTAACGTGGCCAAACCACCTCAGGTGACGCTCTTGGAGCTTATCCGCTACGTCACGGACCCCAAGAAATGAATGAGTTGCGTATGCGGGCAGACCGCGTTACGCCGCACATCCACCTCAGCATCTTCATTTCCGTGACGTGAAGCTCCTGAGTGTGCCGAAATAGTGCTGGCCGACATTCGTTGCCGTATAAAAGAACCGGTCGGAAGATGCTCTTGTATATCAGCCCCTTGAGCTTGGGCGGTATTCTCGGTATTCGGTCGCAGACCACACCACCACCTCCCGCCATTTGGCCCAGGTAGCGCTTATCCGGCCTTGGACATCGTGATCAATGCCTCCAGACTCGTGTGTAACGGATCCAAGGTACCTGAACTTTTCCGACTTAACGGCTGGCTTAGGACCTATAAGGATCGTGCTCGAGTCCGGGCTCCCGCAGGCCATGTACTCGGTCTTCGACACATTTAGTTTAGGACCTCCGTTCTCAAGCGTACCCTTCCAGAGGTTCACTTTACGCTACAGCATCAGTCGGTTCTCGTCAATGAATGCTATGTCGTCGGCATACATCATCAGCCATGGAGGCTGGTTCTGGATGTGAGCCGAGACAGTATCGAGCACTACATTGAATAAGAACAGACTGAGAGCCGAGCCCTTGTGAACCCCCACTGTAATCGGGAAGAGTCTAGTGTCGCCAACAGCAGTCCTAACCATAGAAGCGGAATCGTGAGACATGTCTCTGATAATCTCAATATGGCCTATATTGATCCCTTTGGATCGCAATGCCCACCAGATAAACTGACGAGGCACACAGGCAAAGGCCTTCTGCAGATCTAAAAAAGCCATATGCAGAGCTCTCCTTTTTCCCCTGTATGCCTCCATCAAAGTTCTGAGGGCGAAAATGGCGTCCATGGTGCCCGATTCTGGCTGAAATCCATATTGAGACTCAGAGATAGTACACTCTTGGCGGAGCCTCAGGTCGATCATGCGCTCGAAGAGCTTCATGGTATGACTCATAAGCTTAATGCCCCTATAACTACCACAATCTTGAACACTGCCCCTTCCCTTGTAAATAGGGGTAATAAAGCTAAGCCGCCACTGATGCGGCATCTTACCAGTGTTCAAGATATGGTTAAAAAGGTCAGTAAGCATGAGCACACCAAGAGAGCCCAACGATTTCCACGCTTCGATCGGAATGTCGTCAGGTCACACCGCTTTTCCGTTCTTCGTGCGTCGAAGGCAATTACGACTTTTGTCAAGGGTTATTGGGGCAATAAGACCGAGGTTAGATGGTGGGTCGTGATGAAGACTGCATGGGCGCTGAGTATTCAGCAACTCCTGGAAGTAGCTTCTCTACCTCTCCTTCACAGATGCATGACTACAGAGCAGCGTGCCCTGGGAATCTCTGACTCAAAGACATTTTGCGATATCTTGCGTCACTTTATCCCGGGAACGTGCCAGTTTGTAAATGAGCTTCTGCCCCTCCATAGTTTCAAGTTTATCATAAAATGGTGACAAACTCTCACTGCGGGCTCTGGCTACAGCTCTTATACTGGCACGTTTAGCTACTGTGTACTCCAATCTGTCTTTAAGAGAGTTGGATTCCTGCCACTTCTTAAAGGCAGCCTTCTTTTCACGAGTCACCTCCTGGACCTCGTCATTCCACCACCATGTCTCCTTGTCGATGACACGTCCTCCCCTAGAAACACCAAGAACTCGCCTGCCTGCCGCAATGATTGCCGACTGAGCCCGATCCCAAGCATCCTGAGCAGTCTCGGTGTTAGTCAAAAGATGCCACCTTTTCACCTCTGCCAGGAAGTCGGTCTGCATCGGTACATTCAGCAACCACCACTTGATCCGAGGCCTACGTTTCTCGGCTACTTTCTTCTTCGGAGTGACGTTAAAGTCCATGACAAGAAGACGATGTTGGGCCGTTAGGCTTTCACCTGGAATGACCTAACAGTTAGTTACCCTGCCTATATGACATCGTCTGGTCAATAAGAAGTCAATTTGAGTTGAGTGGGACCCGCTCTTATACGTAATAAGATATTGAGCATCCTTTTGGAAGAACGTATTCACGTCTGCCAGATCAGACGCAATACAGGTTCTCAGAATATTTTCTTTCAGAGGGTGTGTTATTCAGAGGGTGTCCAGACTAATATCTGTCCGATATTGGTTTGTGAAATTGAACCGAAACATAATTATTTACTTATATTAAAACCTTTGGCATGCCTTGCATGGTTGCTGTGCAACAGTTTACAGCAGCAGCGAATGACTGTTTTCAACACTAAGCTCTCCCTTTACTCTTCTAAACGTGAAATACAGCTTAAAACAAGTCTCAAGTCTAGTCTTTTTATACTCCACATAAGCAAAGATGGGAAAAAACCCTTGTAAATAAGTACATATCATTATGTTATACGTAAAAAAATTCTAATTTAGTTGTTACTAAGTTTATCGCGGAAGTGTTATCGGAATATGATGACACGTACGTGTTTCATGTTAAGTGGAAAATCATCTAAATGAGGAAAAAACCTAAAGTCATTTTGTAAATTACAGTTAGTTTTTTTTTAATATTTAGTGCCACTCAACAATGCACTGCAATGACGCAATGCGTCCAGAATTAGGCAGAAAGTGGCACTGCGAAACAGAGTGTCTTAACACTGGCTTCCCTCTGCCTACCCCGCTTCCGTACAAATTCGATGCAGAATAATTACTTACAGTAATTCTAAATTTTAAATAACTTTATTATATGCGAATGATGTTTTATTAAGTGGGACACTATACAAAATACATAATAGTTAGGTAGATAAGGCGACATAGACAGATGAATAAGATACCAGTAGTAATTAGTTTAATTTTCATGTCATTTAAAAGGTGACTAAATGTGACGTCGTCATTTGACATTTCAATTACTTGTAAGCCTGAAGCAAAAAATACATCTTCGACCACAAATACTTCCCAGCTTCAAAGATTTTGTCTCATAGTAAATAATTCCACGCAGAAGGGACTTATTTGCTTCTGAGAAAATCAATTATATTTCATTCATAATTCAAAGGAAAACCACAATGATTAAACTTTTAAATGAAAGGTATCTTTGTCTGTGAGAATTAATTATTGGTGATTTGGGTTAACGCTATTGACTTATTGGGGTCTATGTCACCAGCTTCTTAGAAGTTGACTGTTGTGGAAAATGTTATTATTAGCATCTTATATTGTAGAAAATAAATAGTGACGGAGAAAATGAGTTAGAGAACTCACACGATTTTCCATTTAAAGCTTTTAGTGTATTTTTTCTTCTTTGGTGTATTTTAATGCCTTGGACCTTTGACATATGTGCTTTTGTATATTCTTTTTAAATGTTTTTGTGATTTATTATTTAAAAATAAATATGTGAAATGTTTTAAGATGGCTGGGTTAGATTGGATTCATATATTGATATCACTATTGTAAAAATATTTTAATATATTTTGTGTAGCTTAATGCTATGTGATATAGCATTTAGAAAGAACCTAGTGTTAAGACAAGGACCCTCATGCATTGTAGAGTCGAGTCGAGACATTGAATGCCAAGAACCGGAACTGAACGATGCGTATTGTAACAAAAAAAAACTACCATTCCTACGAGTCCTACAAGTGAGAATCGAACCTGTAATCGTCACGTTTTCAGTTAGATCCTTAGCCACGATGGTTAAAATATATGTCATAGTTCCAATTTAGACTTCTATATGTACATATGTATGTAAATATTATAAATTAATCTTTACCTTTTACATGCATATATGTACGTATATCGACGTCATTGTAATGCTGCGGGGTATTGCCTGACTGACTTTAATTTTCACTTGTGGGAATATTTTATTTGTAATAACATATTTTCCTTATATTTCAAACATATCATTGGAGGTAAAAATCTGATAAAATTTTAAGCAATTTTAATTATATATACTTAGCTAACCTTTACTTTAACTATTGTTTATTCAAAAAAAAATATTCTAATTTTCAACACCCCGCGAGTGCTTAGAAGGTAGAAACGTGACCGAGGGTTAATTATTCATTCACCATCCATGTTTTTTCTTGACGCCGTATCCCGAGCGGGGTAGTCATTCCAGGGTGAACGGAGTGCCAGTTGCTACTTCACATATTATTTACGTAAAGGCAACTGATAACCCTGTGACTATCTATGTCTAAAACATTTGTTTGACCTCTAAAAATAAATACAACTGACCGTGGCAACTAAACAATACAAAAAGTGATTGTGATTATACCAGCACCGCCGTCGAGAACGGGTTATGTAATGATAGACCTCGTTTAAGGTCTCGTGACCTTCTCGAGCAAAAATGTTAGAAATTAATTTCAGTATTTTATATGTAAACTAGTTAAATATTTGTATATTATTTATATATATGGTATAGTATGTTTTAAAGTTGCGGAATTTGTTTGGTGGAGCGTGTTAATCTCAGGAACTGTTTCCAATTGAAAAAATCATCATTGGGCCAAAAAGGCTATGAAGCTGTATTACATTACTAACTGTTTCTAGATAACACAATGCATTTGTGGTCAAAGCTAATTTGTTAGGTTAGAATGTGTCATATCTCATACGGAATTTTTACTTATTGTCTTTTGAATACATGGACAAAGCCTGTAAACAAAAGCTAGTGTAATAATATAATCATATTAATCGATTCGATCGATTCTCAAAATTTATTTACTTATGGCTTAGTTGTTAAGAGCGCTTGCATGGTTTTCAAAATGGCGCGGGTTCAAATCCCGCTATGTTCAATTTTTTATGATTTCATAATAACTATTTTTCTTTCTCATGACACTTTAAAAATTTTAAAAAATATATAGGATAAAGGTAACAGTTTTCGTCACTAAAATAATCTATTGTTTGTAAGTAAAAGTAAGCAAATAAGGAGGGTTTTTCTTAACGGTTTTTCTTGAAGGGGGGTTAACTCGACTTAAGATCTCAACTTAACTGCATGAATCTCTAAATGATAATCATAATTACATTTTAATTAACTTATAATTGCTTCGAGTGGGGTAAATAGTTTCTAGTTATTGTATATATTAATAGATCGATTGACTTACAAAATATTATAACATATTATGTAATTAGGTGTATGTTAGGCCTGTCGTGGTGCAGTACCACAAAATGTTACTGTTATATATAATACTAGCGGCCCGCCCGCGGCTTCGCCTGCGTCAACTACTTTATTATTAATCTCTGTCTCTATGAGCACCTACGTCCTATAAGTGACGTCCATGTAAAATTTGAGATTTCTAGCATTTGTAGTAACGAAGTTTCATACAAACCTTCAACCCCAAAAACAACCCCTTAGAAGTCGAATATTGCAAATTCCCGTCTTAGCGAGTACTTACGTCCTATAAGTAACTCCTATGCAAAATTTGACATTCCTAGGACATGTAGTTTCTGAGATTTTGTGATGAGTGAGTGACCTTTCGATTTTATATATATAGATTAATGTTAATATTAATAAAAAATTAAGATCAATCTCGACGTTGACGTATCTTAAGCAATTATAACGTGAAGAAATTACGGAATATTTGAAAACTTCATTCTTAATTTCATAAAAACATCAAATATATATTTGAAAATCCACTATTATTAGATGTATTTAATAACATCATTAGATGTATCGTATCAAAATTTTGCTGGTTTGTTATCTGTTATTTGCTCACTATCTAACGAACTTAGAAAAAAACTGATAAACTATATGAATAGGTTAATTGTCATTTAGAATATTATAATAATATGGCATTACATAATTACAATTGCTAGAAATGGTATATTAACTCCCATTTTCCATATATAATGGCATATTAATTCCCTTAGTAAGAATTGAACCCAATACCGTCGAGCTTACAGTTTCACGATTTACCTTTACGTCCACGATTGCCTTTGTAATATACTTACGATATGTCTAATTATAAATGTTTGATGCAGCTTTGAATTCCACGGGATATAGATATTAAAGCCGCGGAGAAATAGACGTAAGTAAGACACTCAGTTGCCCCTTTTCGCCGAATTTTCGAGACATTCCATGTTCAGTTCAGGCGGAACTTAACACCGCGCTTTGTCTACCAGTTATATATGATCATTCCCCTGATTGGAGATTGAGCCCACAACTATCGCGATCACAACCGATCCCATACGCTAATACCGTCTCATTGCGCCATATACAGTAATCTAAACAATAGAAGGAAAAACTAACTAATGGAAAAATTTATACTTCAAAAATATATTTATCATTGTGTCCATTTATTAGTCTTTAAATTTGAGAATATGAAAAATGAAATGACATTACTAAATGACTTTCCTTCTTCTCCTTCGAATGTTCTCCACACGACGATGACATTGGCGAAGTGATTAGTACTTAACTGGCACGCAATAAGCTAAGAACAGAACAGTGAAATATTTGTTTTCGTTTATATTTCCATATCTTCGCTTTGGTGTCGAGGCAAAGCGCGGCGTTGAGTTCTGCCACTCAACACGCAATGCCTTCGGAAATCGGCAGAAAGTGGGGAACGGCGTGTTTTAACACTAGGTTCCCTCTGCCTCAGGAGGGTCTGTGTGGTAGATACAGCGTGAAGCTGATTCATTTTATAGTAATTATTTTGTCTGTTTCTTGTATGCTTGTAAAAAAAAACTTTATTTAACTTAACAACAGAAAAACTAAAGTAGACAGATTATATATCAACTCTATATAACAGAATAACATTTTTATACTATATTTAAACTTCAATTTAGACAGTTGAAAATGAAAAGATAAAATTACTTTCTATATTATTTTTATTACTAATAAATTATTATTATGACGGACGAGGAATCATGCTCTGATTGTAAACTTGAAACTATAGTCAAGTCGTGGACTGAAATATTACTAAACTGGGTAAGTATTTAAGTCAATTATAAAGATTTTCTGGAAGTTGTTTTTTTTAAATACCCTTTCTATAGAGCCTTTCATTCTTTATTATGGAATTGAATAATGCGTGACAAATACTTAAATGTTTTCAACTTTTTGGCCTGAATCGAAATGTATGCTATAATTAATAAAATAATTCAAATTGCATTACTTTATAGATTTTAAAAAGTATTGAAATGTGTAAATTTTAGTATAGCAAACTCAAAAGACGTCATTTTGCCCTGCCGCCTACAAAATAAAGATAGCAAATCGTCACTTCACACTCCACTTGATCAACATATTCAGTGTAAAGATAAAACTACCTAGTTAAATTAAATAAAAAATATTTCACTTAAGAATCCTTTAGGGACGTTAAATATGATAAAATTGAAATAAATGTATACAACATATATTTCTTTTCTTACTTTTTTTAACTGTCGCACTATGTTATTTTCCCTACATATTTTTAAATAACATACATACCTACCTACCTAGCCTACTGTTATTTTACTATTTGAAGCCACTACCTTAAATATATATCTTATTATTATAATTAGAAATAGGCGGAAATAGGTTCATTTGTTTTGCGGATAGAAAAAAAAGAAAAATACATATATTCTAACTACCATTAATTTTTAGTTGAACAATTGTATCGATAGCGAAGAAGAACAAATAAATATAAGAAGTTTACAAGAAGTGCTAAATAAATATAAAGATGACATTTCCAACGATAACTTTGATCGTGCTCTTCTAGACTCTGATTTGGATACATTTTATCGAAACAAATTTCCTATACTTCGTCTTGGGTAAGCCAAATGACCATAGATTACGTTAATTTTGTTTTTTAACTGTTTTTGTATTGGACAGTCTGTATATAAGATTTTTGTGGATAAATATATGTTGGCGCTAATAGCTTATAAGGACTTAAGAGTGTCTCTGGAGGGGTGTTTAAACCATGCTGGCAATGAATAACGTCCACTAATATTATCCTGAAGAAAATATTAAATAAAATTAACTTTACAATTTAATAAAATTTAGGTATCTTATTGACCTAATAACTGCCAAATTAACTACCATTCAAATTTCATATTCTCTGATAGTATTTACTATATAATTTGGTGGGTGTCTGCGCGGAGAAACTTTTATGTCTTATTACATAACGAAGGTCTGGCTTGATCCATAACAGATTCTAAATTTTTTCTTAAATTTTTTTCAGCTATATACGAGTTTTTTACAACTTTTTGTTTTTCACGTATTTTACAACTTTTACAGTTCTATAGATGATGATAGAGAAACATTTTTCCTACTTATGTCAGCACTACTGTATTACTGCTGTACAAACACGAAAGGTAGAGTCAGCTGTGATATATGCAATAACTTAAGTAAAGCTGAACAAATTTTGATTATAAAGTTCTGTGAAATAATGTCTACTATGGAAGTAACTATATATAATATAAAAAATGCTATCGAGGGTAAATATTTAATTTTCATACTTATTCTAAGGATTAAATAATACTTGGTCTAGTACGTCAAAGCGAGGCAATTTACCCTACTTATCACATTGCATATTATGAGAAATTCGTAAACAAAAATTTTGAATAAGATATCTCTACCATGTTATCAGGTTTACACTTTATTTCTGTTTTCTATGATATAGGGATATGTAAATATATAATAACATACAAATACTTTAAAAATCGTATCTAAAAGTGTAAACTTGCATCATTTAAAGTAAAGTAACTTAAAAAATAATACTTTCTAATAATTTGTTTATTGTTTTTTAAAATATAAGTATCTGATACAATTTTAGGAGCATATACATTTATACAGGGAGATAAAAATAAAAATAACACAGAGACAGCGGAGATAGAATGGTCTGATTCTGAATTTACAGAATCTGAGAAATTTAATTCTCTAGTAAAACTGAAAAAGAATACAAATCCAGGAAAAATACAATTTAAGTCTTCAATAACTGTCCTACCATCAGTTGTGAATGATACCTCTAGATCTCTTGATTATTCTGAAGATTGTTCGTCAAATGTATACATGCTTAAAACTCACGATGATTATTTAAAACCCAAAGATATATTACACGACAACGTTAAAGGTAAAAATTAATTTGTATATAATTATATTTATATGTAATTATATTTTTTTAAATGTCCTTAAAATTACAATCTTATTATATTTTTGTTAGTCCACCTTAATAATTGTACTGTTGAATTTCTTGCCGGCTCTTCTCAATATCACTGCCTTCCAAACCGGTGGTAGCTTTTTGCTTGCATGTTCATTCTACGATTCAAAAGTGCTTATATATATAACAGTCTATTTGAATAAAGAATATTTTGAATTTGAATTTGAATTTAAATGTATAACAAATATACGTATGTTTATATTTAAAGATGTAACCGATGGATTAAAAGAATCTACTTCAAATCCACTCTGCCAAGATGACTGTGCATGTACCAGATGTAGTCCTACCGGACCTTGTTGTGGAGATCCAAGAGGCAGCAGAGAATTATGTGACGATGGCAAAATAAAAAAGTTTAAGTGAGTTTTCGTTAATCAATTAAACATTATAGTTATACTTATATGACCTTTGTCTTCTTCTTTATATAAACGCAATAGTTGCAATTTCGATTCGTACTAATGATAATGAATTACTTTTAATTTGCTCGGTAAAGCAAATTGCTAGCTCGTCGTTTGCCAATCGTATCTGTTTGCTTAAATAAAATGCATGTAATTTTTTTCTATTTTACGCATACGAACCGATATATTTTGTTCTCCTTTTACCTTCAGAATTCAAGACAGACAGACAGACAGGTACATCGACTCAATCGTAGCAGAACCAAATTCTGCGTTTTGTATATCAACGGGAAAATTATGAACTTATCGGAGTGGCTATCGAGCTCACAACCAAAATATATATCAAAATAAGCAATTTCATGCATCCATTAACCTCTCGAATTTGCCTTCCTTACTACCTATTAACATTTAATTTTTCACTTCAGATCGACTAATCATAAATGGGCATACTACACCGCGTTTATTATTGTTACATTGGCCTTGGTCATTTTTTTATCTACTATGCATCTTTGGTTAAGAAACAACATCAGAACGAAAAACAAAATAATTAAAATTGAAAGACGGGCCGATGACAGAAGGTGAATATTAAAAGTTTTTGGTTACTTTTAACATTATTCTAGAAAGTTTATTCAAAGGTCAAAGCTTATTTATATAAATAAAAAAATATATTGATTATCGTTTTCCAGTTGTACTTTCTGTAAACGCAAAGATCGTAAGTTCAATTTCCACCCAGGGGGATTAATAATTGTTTTCATTTCTTCGCTCTGGTATACAAATCGCGGCGTTGAGTTCCACCACTCACACGCAATGTCTCTAAAATTGGGCTATGTGTTATTGGGAATGTTTGTTATTGGAAATAAGTGTTTTAATTTTTGTCAGATTCCGCTTTAATGCAACTGAAGACTTACTTAACTATAAAGTAACTTAATAAATATTTTTTTAGTGAAGAACTACTGTATTGGAGTTGGCGATGTGAAAAAAATGTTTGCCATAAAGTGTTAAGCTCATCGTTGAATACAAGCTCTTCTTATAATTCTATAAGTGAATGTACACTACTGTGTACAGGTCCTCAGCTATGGCCCCATCCAATTGGCAAAACCATTTTTAGTGAAACTATCGTTTATTTGTCAACAAAAAAGATGGAATATAAATTTAATTCTATACCATCTGAAGAAGTCAGACAGTATTTAGCTGAAGCTTTTAAACTATTTATCAAAGATTTGGCGAAATTAGAAAAATATAACGTAAAATTACAACGAAATCGAAATGAAATAGTAAAAAAGATGATAGTACAAATTGACATAGAAAGCGACACTGATCCTAGATTACGTTTAAACACAGACGAGTCGTATAACCTAAATATAAAATCAACTAATAGTAGCATTTTTATTAATATTACTTCATTATCTTTTTGTGGTACACGTCATGGGCTTGAAACTCTAAGCCAGTTGTTTCTTCCGGACCAAAGTACGGGATATTTAATAACCTTATCTGATATACTAATAACTGATAATCCTACATACAAATATAGAGGACTTATGGTTGACTCTGTAGCCAATTTTATACCAACAATGAATATTATTAAAACGCTAGATGCTATGTCATATTCAAAATTAAATACTTTTCACTGGCGAATAGGCATTACTAGTTTCCCAATAGAACAGAATGTCTTTCAATTTGGGCCGTGTGATAGATCAGCGATTTATTCAAAGGAGGATATTGCATTTGTGGTAAAGTGGGCGGGAGTACGAGGAATTAGAATTTTGATTGAAGCTGGTGTGCCAGGCCGTATGGGAGTACCGAGGGATTGGTTCGCTGAGTCATCATGTCCCAAAAACAATGATGTACCCTCAAACCTGATACCTATACAAGATATATTTAATTGTTTTCAAAATATATATACTTTAATATTAGCAATAACCAAAGTGGATGATGTATTTCATTTAGGCCAAAATATTTTTCCTATGCTCAATTGTTATGAAATATCCGACTTGGATTATTTTGAAAAAGCCTTACAGCATTTGAAGCTGGCGAATAAAGGATTTTTACCAAGACTACCCATCATCTGGTACAATGGTCATTTCTTAAATCATTTTGACACGTGGCTGAGATTTGGTGTGCAGTGTGATTCTTTGGCATATACAAATTTAAGTAAATATAAAGTGATTGTTTCAATGAAATGGGATCTGTCTTGTGAGATGAGAGGGCCAATGTGCATTGAATATAGGTAAGAAATATTTATGTATCTTCTTTAAATCCAAATCAATATATTTTATCTAAGAGTTAACTTTTACGAAGCTTGAGAAGAGAGAAGTGCTTTGTTGTTTTGGCAAACCGGCACAGCTTAACGGTAGTGGATTCAATTCCCACTCGGGGAATGAATTATTTTCATTTCAACAAAACAAAAGTGTGGCATTGGGTTCCGTCACTCAATGTATGCAATGTCTCGTGAATTAAGCGCTGCGTGTGGAAGAGATTGTCTTAAATCTAGGATCTCTCTGCCAAATATTAGATGAATCACGACAACGTGAAGTAAAAAAATATGAATAGAAAGGTATTCTTTTGCTAGGGAATCTGTTGATATTCGTTTAGAAGGTATCAAATTTGAAAACAGTAGCATATCTGATTTATAATTATAATAAATCATGTATTGTTATAATGTATTCAGAACTTGGCAACAGATGTATTCTTGGATGTCTTGGAGTAGTATTGAAGCTTTTAAAATAGAAGGGGGCGAAGCCACTCTTTGGACTGATTTTGTCGATTCTGGTAAGTGACCATTAAATTTTTAAAAAAATTACCAAAGTTTTTACCATTTTTTACCAAAACGCCGTTTATCAAAGGAGGTAAAAAGACATTAGTGTAAACTCCGTCTCCGTCATATACTTGTGCCACGAGGAGGGTAACGGAGTATCTTAACATTAGGTTCCATCTGCCTACTCTGCTGTGTGCGGGATACAGCGTTAAGCTGATTTATTTTATAATTTATCTCATTGATATATGAGATATGATAAAAAAAAATCATGACATCATATCTCAATAAGATAATAATTTCAAATAAAAAAATATAATAACTTGGAGAATTAAAAGTTGTAAGTAAAGGTGGTTAATTACAGGTAACCTAGATTATCACTTGTGGCCCCGCGCCGCTGCTGTGGCAGAACGGCTGTGGTCGGACGTGGTCGCCAGTTCAAAGCCTGATAAATTTGTCTATGCACGATTAGACGCGCACAGGTATACTTACTCATTTAATTCATCCGTTTTCGAATATATTTTAGCTTTATTGCGTTATTGTAAAGTATGTATATAAAACTCTTCCGACAACAGACAGACAATTCACAGCTGAAACTACGTGTCGTACAACCCTTGAGTCGTTTGAGAGAGTAGGCGACCACTAATAGAAAAAGAAAAACGATATTTAATTTTTTATTATTTTACGCGAACAAAGTTACAGGCTACAATTAAAGTGGGAGACGGAGTGTCTTAACACTAGGTTCCCTCTACCTACGCTGCTGTGTGCAGGATATAGCGTGCAGTTGATTTCTTTAATAGATTCATAATTAATATTATAAATTGTATGTTCAATAAAGGTCGCGCATGCTTCGTCGTGGTATAAGCGTCGCGCCGATATGGCCGGCGTGGTGCAGTTCTTATCCCGATGTGTGCCTTCAAAATGTACAATAAAGATTTTTTTACATATTTTTTTATTTCATGTCATAATAATGTAAATAGTTTAAGCCGTCGCTTGTTGCAACTGAAAAGTAGTGAAAGCAAACAATTTTATTAGACAAAATTAATAAATAGGATGAAAAAAATATAAATAATATTAGACTAAAATAAAACAAGTTAAATAATTGTTTGTAACTTAAAATATATTTAATATACACACTTTTACACGGCTTACGAAAGTTCCGCCCAAAAAAGTACTCCATCAGATAAAGCCAACTACAATACGAATATTGTAAACCAGAACAATGAATAGGTAACAAATATGGAAAGGGGAGAACGGAGTGTCTTAACCCTACGTTCTCTCTGTGTAAGATTAAGATTTAAAAAATCTAAAACGATTCTTTAATAAGTCCTTTGACGTTTGTGTAAGTACCCACAAAGCATAAAGTTAGACCGAAAATTATAATAAAGATAGATCTCCATAGCCTCCACTTCATAAACCCTAGTCCTGGATCCGTCCAGTCCAGGCATAGCTCGATGAAAGCTGGGTAAATGAAGCCCATGTTAGATATACAGAAGGAACCTAACTGTGAACAAAAAATGACATTTTGTTAAAACTAGATGTTCCCGCTACTTCTGTATAGGTGAGTATTAACTTTTTTTTATAAAACGATTAAAATTCTACAAACACTAAATGTTTAAATAAATTCGCCGAAAGACAATAAAATAAATAGTAGATCTGTCTACAAACAGGCAAAAAATATTGTTTTGGGTTGTAATTTAATGATAAATGCACTCAATGATAAATAACTTACAATAATTTATTACATATAAAGAAAAATTGTTGCCTAGAAGAGATCTCTTTTAGTGCTTGAAACGCCATTTTGCATTTTATCTTAGTCTATCTATAATATATATTTTGTCTATATAATTAGAAAGAAAAGAATATAAATAATAAGGAGAGTTCACATACCACTCCAATAAACTTGGAAACATTAGGAAAAGTGACAGCGATAGCCGTTATTATACAAATGAAGATAGCTCTGTATACTCGCTCCCAAAGCCAGTACTTCGACGGATCGTAGCGCTTGCGTATGTAATACCACATTAAATCGAAGGGGAACCAAAAATTTAATGCGAACGTCACGTAAATCATTATTCCAAGTAATACTTTTAGGGCTATCGGAAACCTAAAAAAAAGAATTTTCATATTTTTTCACGAACTTATTATGTTATAGCCAATTTATACAAAATCTTTGCCTTATACGGCTATAAAGTTTCATCTTAATTCGTTCAGTAGGGTTTTGTGAGAAAGTACAAAAAACAACAACCCTAACGATTCACATTTATATTATTAGTACAGCAGGAAAGGTTAAATCAAAATAATTTATTAAGAACTTCCAAAAAATATTAACCGTTCAAAGTGAAAGAAATAGTTTTTATCAGCTTCACGCTGTATCCCGAAAATAGCAGGGTACGCAGAGAGAACCTAGCATTAAGCAATATAATCCGTTCTAGAATATCCCCTCAAATTCGAGACACTGCGTGGCCGGACTCAAGGCTGTGTTGTGTTGCCAGAGCAGGGGAATGAAAATACATTTATTACCTCAAGTGTGAATCGAATTCAGGACCATCACGCTTACAGACAAAAGCGGTGCAAATTCCATTACGCCACAATGGCTTTTAATTTAATGTAATATATCGAAATTATTTTAATACAACATGTTCACTTTGCAACACAAAGCTATATATATTTATTAAGCTGGTATTAGTATTCTCGTTAACATATTTTAAGATATTATTTAAAAATATTAAGAAGTACTCACGGCTCTAAAGGAAAATTTAAAGTTACTGGTGATCTAGAGTCTTCACCGAAACCCCAATATCCAAAGAATCCTATTGTCACTACAATACTTACTACGACCGACATACCTGAAAATAATGTTTTAATATAATTTTGTCTATTATTTTACTAATATGCTCAAGAAATGCGTGGAAACCTATTAAACCAATTTTAATCATACTTAGACTGTCCCCCTTTTTTGAAGTTTACTTCAGATCAAAAAGAAATATCTCTAATCTTAGAACAAAAAGAAATATCGAGATTTATGTTATACATTCGGAGGTTTGCTTTATTTCCAAAAACAGAAAATTTAAATTTAGTCTAAATACAGGTAAAAAAAAGCAAAATTACCGCCAAGAAGTGCCAATGCCATTTTCTTTGGTTCCTCCATGTTATTTTCTATTGCCATCACAGCTCCAATGCCTTCCATACTGAAGGTGCAAACCCCCATGAACTCGAAGAGGCCAGCAACAGTTTTAAATACTGGCCTGTCTAAAGGACTAACGTCTGTCATCTTAACAGCGTAATAGATGGTTGCTATCGCCACAGATACTGGAAACATTTCCTAGTTAAATACAAGTGAATGGTATACATGGCTCATGACGAAAATATGCTCTTCATATTATACTGCTTAAAAATTACAAATGTCGAAAATTAATTGTTCCATTTTCTCGTTCAGGAGTGACAAAGCGTAGCATTGAATTTAGACGAAAAGCGGAGGAAAAAGTGTTCTGACACTAAATTCTCTCTGCCTATAAGCGAGATAAAGCGTGAAGCTGACACCCTTTTATTTATATATGAAGAAATAAAAACTTACCTATAATAAAATCAGCAATAATCGAAAAAGGAGCTAAGTATTTCAGCGTAGTAATCATTCCAATTAAGACACAAGGCACGACGAGTATAGCAATATATACTCTTAATGGAGGATTCCCTTCCAAAGTGACTTCGTGCGTGCCCTCCACCAGCTGCTTGATAGTACGAGCCATCACTATTTGATAAACGCAGCAGGAACCGAAAAGGTTGAAACATATTGTAAAATCTACAAGGTGCCTGTAATAGTATTGAAAATAGAAAAAAAATATATCAATTGAGGGTATCTATATTCTATAGATGGATAGGCTAGCACAAATCTCTTTTATAATAGCCATATGCAATCTTTTGAAAATAAAAAACATTATTATTCAGTCCTCTATCATTCGTCATTCGTCATCATGAGCAAAATACATAAATAGCTGTATTTCATTTTTTTCATTTGATAAATAATAAAAAACATGTTATCCACGTGTCCTAAGTCCTAAGATACTATAATTACCTAAAACACTTGCTGTATTTCCTCATAGATTCAAAAGGTCCAGTTTCCAATGTAGCCTCAGCGAGATCAGGATAGCTCATCGCCGGCACTTGTACTCTGCCGTACATTCTTTGCGCGGAATGTGCTATCATCTAAAATATAAATTTAAATATGCTCACGAATGTATAAGATCATACACTAAAAATGTCCTATACACATACATAATTAAACTTTTAGAGACTCTTTCTATGGCGATAACTAATATATTTTTGAGGAATAATCGTACAACCTGACTTTATACTCGAAAATGACGAGGCCGATTCTTACGTAAAACGTAATGAAGGGAAAGCAAGCAAAGCTAAACAAAAATCAAAGGATCCTTGCTTGCGCGAGCATCTTGGGGCAGCGCACACTCATAGACTAGGGGAGTATAGCATCAGATTCCCCAAGCTGACTGCTTATCAGTCGAAAGAGGGTCGAAGACGGCGATAATAAGCCGCCCTCCATCTGTTTCGGTCACTCATTGCAGATGGCGGAGTGAGAAGAAAAGCCTCCCTGGCGTCCTGTAATCTCTTGTAGCCAATTATGGCCTTCATCACGGCCGAAAAGAAATTATACCTCTCGAATTAGTACGCTAAGGTTAGGCCCACGAGAGCTGGGCTCAAGAGTTTGCGGAGACATAAATATAAAAAAATAAACTAAAACGCTATTTAAATATGTACACTTACATACATGGCATAGCTTATGCAAAAGCCAAAGACGATTGTTAGAACGAAAGAGGTCCAAAGGCCGCACATTTTGTATGACTCGTGTATGGCCACCACACCACCGCCCAGACAGCTCTTTGCTAAATTACCTATTGTTTCTATTATACTGTAATATAAAAAAAATCTTATTATTATATATATTATCGGATGTGAGTTCGAGTCCTTCATTCTAGGAAATGAATTATTTTCATATTCTATAAGAAATGCATTGAGTCCTGACACTCAACAGCCGGTGTCTTGATAAAAAGGGGAAACCGTGTCTTAATTTCCCTCCGCTTACTCTACTACATGTGGGATTTAGCGTGAAGCATATAAGAATTTCGGTTCAAGTACGATTTAAGTGTTAGTTAAGTGTTGTCAACTAGCAGGTGTTTTCCTGGTACATTTCCAAATGGACGAAAATGGAAAAATAAGCGATATTTCATTTTAAACACTACTACGATACCAATGTAGAAATAATATGTTATGAAGATCACCTTCATATCGATGAACTTCTCATTTATATTATTTTCTCGACATCATTACTTAAAATATAAAAAAAAAAATAGTATAAAAAGTTACTCCAATAATGTTATTCAAAATAAGAAGTTATTTATTTGCTTTTGGACGATAACTTATTTACCATCGGTTCACTAAAGTTACTACTACGTTAAATTACACTTAACGTTACATTAAACTCAGCAGGGTGTTTTTTTGTATACCCCACTCAGAACATGAACTAGGGAACCTTATTATTAGGTACGATTAAATAATTGTAAATCTATAAAGTATTGACTTAAAACAGGGACAAGCGTGCGACTGTAAAAGCCACAAGTTCTGGGTTCGATTCCCACCACTCACCACGCAATGCTTCCATTATCCCACCAAATAACTCTTCAATTTTATAATATTAGTAAAGCTATATGTTGACTAATAAAAATATATGTTACTTAGTTGTCTTTTTAGGTGGTCTAGCTGCTTTGAAGTCATAGCCCTTAGCAGCCTCACCGGTCGCTTTGGTTTCGAACTTGTGATGACCGCGGTGTGCCGAGCTGCCACGTCTACTTGTTGTATTTTCTGAGGATCTCTTTAAATAAGGAATAAAAATTTTATTTTTGGATTTTTAATGGAGGCATGAAAAACTGCGAATGGGTTATTATTATAACTTGAACTACATAATTATGAATTTACTAATCTGAATTACTTTCTTGGTCTAACAAAATTATTACTTTAAAGATATGACAATAACGAAAATTTCAGTCAATTCAATAAAACAGCTATTTTGTAGCATTTTTGTCGGACCGAACACTTAGTATTGACATAATTTTATTATTTATGAACTTATTGCAATAAAATTAACTGAATATTGAGGGAAAGACTTGCCAATACAATAGTGCAAACTGCATTTAAATTTGTAACCGTTTCTGAGATTAGCATACACAAACGCACAAGCAAATAAATATTAAAAATCATTATTTTAATATACAAATGTAATAACATTTATCTATGTTATACTATGCAAAAAAAGGGATTTGCGCATACGCAATCAGTTAGAATGTTATTAAATGTTTAGAACATAAAACGGATCTAGTAAGTCTATGCACTGCTTGTACCCACGTATACTTAAATTAAAATACTCTATAGAGAAGAATACTAGAAAGCAATAATTTCTCTTCCCACCTTGTATAATCTACAATATAAATAATAATAAAACAATACAAATAACAAATATTTTAAATCGATCCATCTAAATTTGTTAATTTAATTTATAAATCTAAATTTGTTAATATGTTATATTCTACTCTTTCCAAGACAATAAATCTTTTACTGTCACTTATTACTGAACATAACAGAAAACATACTCACCATCGTCTCCATTATATTATTTCAATTTAAAACGTCGAAACAAACACTTATAAACAATATAACAAACTAAAACCATAATAACATAATAAAACACTTAAAATATATCGGGAAAATGACTCCAAAAAGCGCTGAAATGACGGCAAATTTACGACTGAAGCGAATGTCAACCGCACTACTATATTGTTATAACCAGCAATTGAATAGAAGAGCAAAAAGTTTGTCTGTATTAATAACTGCTGTTGGTTCGCCCAAAAGGCTAATTTCATTGTGTTAAATATAGACTATGGCGGGGATCGGCTTGGTATTTCAACTGAATATAGATGTGGACTTCGAGAGCGTCGTACGCCTGGTAAATGGAGATGGAGATGATGTTTTTATCTGATATAGGATCTCTCTAAACAGATATATAATTATATATTTTTAATAGGTACAATAATGATGAGCGTGTATTTCTTTTCTGATTCACGCTGTATTCCGCGTATAGGAGGAAACATTGTGTTAAGACACCCCATTACCCTCTTTCCGCCGAATTTTCGAAGCAATGCGTGTTGCCTTGGTACCAAAACGAAGAATGAATATTCATAAATAATATTGAAAATATTCATAAATAATATTCATAAATAATACTTCACCGTGTATTTACTTTTGTAGAGCAAGCAAAGTAAGTCTAGAGCTGAAGGCAAACTTCCTTCTCTATCTTTCAGGTATTTAAACCATTAGGCTCATTTTAAATGTTGGTTGGAACCTAACTCCTTGCATTGTCTATTCAGGCTGGACAAACAAAAAAAATACAAAATCCTACTATACAACCACACATTGCCCTTGAAAATAATATAAAGTCTAATTCAATTCACAGTTATCGGTGATATTTTTTATAAAAATTAACATACACATGTCGTACCTATTTTAGACACGAAGAATTTTAGATTTTTAAATATTTTAAGCCAAACTATTTGACTTAAAATTCAATTTACTTATTAGTTATAGAACTAGGAAAGCGCCGAAATGTTTTTATTTCAATGAATAAACCTATCTATAAAACATGAATAAATAAAAAAACAAGGAATATTTAAAAAATAATATAATAACAACGAAACAAACAATAAAAACACTTTTAAAAATAAAAAAAAAAAACAAATATAAATTTTACATCTTAAAATACTTCTCGAATAAGTTCTTTAGCGTTGCTGTAGGTGCCCACGACGCATAAAACAGTGCCAAAAATCAATATAAGTACAAATTTCCATAGCCGCCATCTCAATACCCCTAATCCTGGGTCGTGCCAGTCCAAACAGAGTTCTATGAAGGCTGGATAGATGAAGCCCATGTTTGATAGACAGAAAGAACCAAGCTAGAAAATATTTAGAATATATAGGAAAAAAAAAATTATATAAAAAATCCAATTTTACAATTTTCGCTCAATTGTGAACCCAAAACAGTCGCACGCCTTTGCTCCTGCGCCGCGTTATTATTATTTTTTAATATAATGATGTAAAATTGCTTTTATTATGAATATGGTTATTTCCATAGTAAATATGATATTACATGTGTAATTCATGCTTATGGTGGAAACCAAATACTCAACTTCCGGTAGCTTATAGTATTTGAAATTAGCTGACAGTCATCCTATTTCCGTTACAATGTATTGTCACGCTAGTTTATGTAATGCGTGCTGTAAACCAGTCTATATATAATAAGTCTTGTTATTTAAAGTAATATTTTCGAGTCTTCAATTCTTAATATTATAACGTATCTAAGGGCCAGTCGTGGTGTAGGTGCATAAAATGTTCCTCTAAACGGGACTGGTTGTGAGTTCCATCCCCACTAGAGTAAAGTAAAGTAGAGTGGGGAACGGAGTATCTTAACACTAGATTCCCTCTGCCTACCCTGCTGTGTGCATATGTAAATAGTGTATAGATAAGCTAATAAAAATTCTATGATTACAGTTTTATACCCGCTTAAAACAAAAAAGATCTTATCAAAGGCAGCTTAACGCTTTCATACTCATCTTACAATTTTCGAGCGCGCGTGCTGAATGGCGTAACTCAACGGCACGCTCTGTCTGCCAGATCAGGGAAATTTAAAAAAAAATATCCCAAAACTCGTATTACCAAACAATTACTTACCAAACCGATAAACTTAGTGACGGCCGGAAATGTAACGGCAATAATTGTGATAACGATAACGAACGACGCTCTGTAGACCCTCTCCCAAAGCCAATACTTGGACGGGTCGTATCTCTGCTTTATGTAGTACCAGACCAGGTCGAATGGAATCCAGAAATTTAGGGCAAACGTAACATAGATCATTAACGCCATCATCACTTTTAATGCTATTGGAAATCTAGAAGATTAATAAAAAATCTATGAGAATGAAAACTTCAGTTGCTTTGTATGTAACTGTTACTAAGGTGGGAGTTGATTCAAGGCCAACTATTCATGTATATGTAGGCATCTTATAATTTGTTAATATTTATTTCCTTTCATTGAAAGCTATCAAGTAGTTACAAATATTGTAAAGTTTTTATCGTTAAACTTAAATAAAAAAGACTTTTAGCAATAAAGCTCTTACGGTTCCAAAGGAAAGTTCACAGTGACCGGTGATCTTGATTTCTCACCAAAACCCCAGTAGCCGAAGAAACCGACAGTCAGTACTATACTGACCACAATTGACATTCCTGAAATAAATATTATATAAATATTATCCGCGATAAAGGTATGTATAGTTCTTGAGAAATAAAGAAAATTATTCTATTTCTCCTTATTCCTTTTATAGTATGTGCTATATAAATATATGATTAAATAGTTTTTTCTTAATTCTCGTTTCCGCTTCCGCAAAAACTTGCATGCCAGATTACATCTTTCTATGCCGCAGAATTTTGGCTGTACGCTGTCTGTCATTTACTGAGTAGCGAAAGATGGATAAAAGCTATGCCAAATGCGGTGTTCCAACACGCGATACCTCAGATAAAATCAACGAAACGTGGGGAACGGAGTAGGTATCCTTAACACTAGGTTTCCTCTGCCTACCGTGCTATTTGGGATACATTGTAAAGCTAGAAAAAAATTAACTAAATTACCTCCAGCCAACACTATGGGTATTTTCTTCGGTTCCGCCATAGTATTCTCAATGGCCAGTGTAACACCTACCCCTTCCATACTGAACACGCAAACACCGACAAACTCGAAGAGACCAGCTACGGTTTTGAATATTGGAAAATCAAAGGGCGACATTACCGACGTTATTATTGCGTAGTATATTGTTGCTCCAGCGACTGTCACTAAAAGTTTAACATGAAATAAGTGGAGAATCAATAGAAAGGTCTGAAAGTTATAATTTTCTTAAACATAATCTAGGATTGAATTAGTTATTTTCATTTTCCCGTTCTGGTAACAAGGCAAAGTGCGGCTTTGAGTTTCGCCACGTTCGCTTTGAGGTTCCTGGGGAACGGAAAGTCTTAAGGCTAGGTTCCCTTTGCCTACCTTGAGAGGTTTTTATATTTGAAAAAAAAGTTGAAACTATTTCACTATTTTCACTTGTTTCTCCCATATTTATTAAATATACTCCACATCGATACAAAACTCTTCCTTAAATTTCCACCAAAATAGATGTTAACGTGACTGGCGTAGATTAACAAATTATGACATAACTGTCACTCAAACACGTCTCAAGGACAAAATGACAACATATTTATATTTTTAAACTTTTTCAATAAAGCTGTATGAAGCACGAAGAAACTCATGAAACAAGGCAAGTGTTGCGAAATAAAACAGCGTTCGACTGTGAAGGCGAATATTGTGCGTTTATCATCTATTTGGGGAAATAGTAAGCAGACGATCGTGGATTCGATTCTCAATCGGAGTAATAATTAAATTTAAAACCAGTTGCATTTCTCCTTGTTTTGGCCAAAAGTGGAGAACACAATTTGTTTTTTTTTTCATAAAAAGAAAATACAAATACTCTACAGCTTTAAAATGTTTACCTATGAAAATATCAGCAACTATAGAAAACGGTGCCAGATATTTCAAAGAGGTTATCATACAGATCAGCACACAAGGTATCAGGAGAGACGCCACATACACTCTTAGCGGTGGATTTCCCTCCACAGTTATTTCATCAGTGCCTTCCACCAACTGCTTTATTGTGCGCGAAATCATAATTTGGTAGACGCAACAAGACCCGAAAAGATCTACGCATATTGTAAAGTCCACCGCGTACCTAGAAAATACGTTGACATTAATTTTATAAAACTGAAGAGCGATGAATGATGAATTTGACCTTAAAAGAAACGATCATTTTTTTATTTTTCTTTAAATATTACTTTGCCATAGGCCTATAGTTTGTTATTAGTTGTCATAAAAAGCTTACCGAAAACATCTACTATATTTCCTTAGACTAACAAACGGACTCGTCTCCAAAGCAGCTTGAGCTAAATCGGGATATGACATGGCGGGTACTTGCACTCTACCGTAGATTTTTTGAGCTGATTGAGCTAAAATCTGTAATATATAAAATATTATACACATTTTTAAATTAATTCAAAATCGGAATTTATCCGTCAAGGCGCAGCAGCATAGCGTTTGACAGTAAATGTGACGCAAGAGTTACGGATTCAATTTCCACTCTTGGGAATGAATTATTTTCACCTCGTTCTGTTAATATGATAATGGGGAACCGACTGCTAAGACAATCTGGGCCCCGCCCGCGTAAAATTTTCGCGGCATTGCATTCTGAAAGAATGAAGAAAAATTGATGAAAATATTTCCACCCTTTCACTACGACTACCTTTTTTGAAAAAGTAGCTTGATACTATGTGAATACTATGTGGGATACAATTCTCTTTAATTTAAACAATACCCTTGCAATTTTTATAGCAATCCCTAAATAAAACAGGTAAATAACTTACAAGCATACAATAACTGACGAACATGCCTAACATTATAGTTAAGACAACAGAAGTCCACAGCCCGCATTGTTTATAGGTTTCGTGTATGGCCATCACACCACCACCAAGACAGCTTTTCACCAAATGCCCGATGGATTCTACAACACTGGAAAAAATGTATCAAATATATTAACAATGTTCAATAATCCCGCATAACTTTCGCAAACTGTATTATTTCCACTGCAGCTGCTTCACATTGTCTCGTGTGGAGAAATAGAAGTAATACATTTCCCCCAAGTTGGAATCCAACCACCACTGTAATTGCTAATTGCTGTGCCATTGCGCCATGTCGGTCTAATATGTACATACATATATGTAGATAGATACATTTTATCTTATAAAACATTTGAAGTCCTTACAATAATAATTGATTTGACACTGTCTGCTAAATAATAACTTTCCAATAGCCTCAATGACCAGTCTGATTAGAATTAATAAAACAAACGACGAGTTTTGATGGCTTCGTTTAAATATTACTTATTTCTATAGGTTACGCTGTCATTCGTCTAAGTCTCTGCTAAGCATTTTTTTTGTCAACCGACTTCAAAATAAGAAGGCTATCAATGTAACATGTTTAATATGATCGACAAGCCTTGGCTGTCCTGAAGATAGCTTTTGTTCTTGCGTATTCTTCACTCGTATAGAAAGTAATCAAAAGGAAGTTTTAAAATCAACGATTCGTCGACTGCACTATTTTTATATTTGATCTTAAATTTATCAAAAACTGACAGTCATATCGAGATGATTCTTTTTTGTTTAAAATAAGCATCTATACTTATATAATTATCCGTGAAACAAAAACTTTGTATTCCTTTTTGGAAAAATTGTGCGGACAGAGGAGAGCAGAATGTTAATTTATTTTTTAAATAATTCACAAACGGCTCTTTCAGTTAATATAATAGTCATGGCACACAATACCATACATCTAACAATATATGTTATTTGGGTAATTGACAGCGATATTATGCCATTATTATAAATGATAACCAAGGATTAAATTTTTTTAAAACTAAAAATCTTCATCTAACAAGACCGGGGCAATTGCTTTACAATTTTTTTGAGCGTAACTTGAACCGGCAACCATTGCGAGGTCAGATACGTTAAATATGCACGCGTTATTGTCATTTATTATTAATTTATAGCCGCTTTCATCAAGTTCAAGGTGGTCTTGATTTAATGTCGAATAAAATTTCATATAAGTGTTCATATATTGAACAGGCTAGCTTCATCAATATACTAACTATACTGTATATCACCTATTTCTTTTTTATTTATTGTCTTTTATACTTATTATTAATAATATTTTTTTAAAGCTTCATGCGTTATCCCCAGCGAGGCAACCAGAAAGAAATGAGTGCCAAGCCCTTCCCTCTATTCATACCTCTTTCGCCTCAACCACCGCTATCAACCTCTTTATAAACCCTTCGGAGACTCTTCGGGTTTTTTGCTGTGCTCGCAAAGGTCAACCGAGGTCTCAACCAACATCTCTTATTATTAACAATCTAAATGGGATTTTGAATTTTTGTAGACTACATTTAATTAATAGGCTAACTAAGATCATTTACGAATATATTCTAATCTAAAGATAAAAAGTATGAAACTATAAGTACTTAGTTTTTTTCCCAGGAGGTCTCGCACTGATAAAGTCATAGTTCTTTGCCACGTCTCCTGTCGCTTTAATTTCATATTTACGATGTCCTCGGTACCTCAGCACTTGATTTCTATCTTCGTCACTCTTAAAAGGGTGTGTTCTAATTAATTTTTTAAATAGGTGTTTCAAATAAATAAAACAGATGCATTACGTTTCTACTTTTTGAAAATCATTGTTAATAATATTATTGTAACATTTTGACACTAAAATATTTTTTACTTTTAAATCGTCGTTATATATCAACAAGTTACAAGCGAGGCAAATTGCCAATTTATTGAACAATAGATATTTGTGATCAACGTCGTCTGGACGAGCAGCTAGATCATTATATAGAATTTGGTTTAAAAATATGTTTGTATTTTAATTATTTCAATTTATCTTCTGTCTTTGGTTCAAAGCGCGGCGTTGAGTTCCGCCACTCAATAAAAAGTGTCAAATTGTCGGAAATCGTCAAACGAAGTATCTTAAGGTGAACGTCGACTATTAGAAAAATACATAAAGCAAAAAAAAATACTTCAATTGAACTTACTGGGCTAATTTGTAGATTATCTCGCTGAGACGCTAAGTTAGCATTCTGCATAAAGCAAATAAATTAATTAATTTTGTTTACAACGAAATTTGTCCCAAAAATTAAAAAAAACTATAGTTACAGGAACATATCTGTTCAAAGCTAAAGGACAGGTCCCTCCTTAGAAAATATCTCTAGGCACGCTAATGCCCGGTATTGAGTTCCGCCAGTCAACACGCAATGATTCAAAGAATTCCGCGGAAACTATGGAACGAAGTGTTTTAACACTACGTTCACTCTGCTTACGTACGTTTAAGTTCACAAGTGTAGAATAAGTAATCACAATTGATTACCTATTTCTATGTGTTTGTAAGTTCAGTTTTACAGTAGACTACCTATAATAATTTTTTTTAATCTTCAGAAATCAGTGCCAGTTAAATTTGAATATGGAATATTTTTATCATATCATTTTATATTAAACAATTATAATTGGGATTCTTAATTTTGAATGATTGTCCCGGAACTCACCTCGCTGTATCTTTTATCCTAAAATAAAAAAAAACATAGCATTAGATGTAGAAGATATTATATTATAGAAATAAGATATGTGTTTCTCGTCGTCACAGCGCAGGGGGCGGTGGTAAGGGGGTTTGACTGTTCAACAATGAATACGACGGTTGTGAATTCGATCCCAACTCGTAAAAAATATTATAATTATGAATTATTATAAACTCGATTTTTTTCAAGCACACATATGCCAGACAAACTTAAATCCTGTAAGCTATAAGCGCCTATGAACAAATAGTATTTTTTACTCATTACTTAATTACATTTATTAATAACTTATTCTTATTAGTTACTGTATATAACATTAATATATTACGTTTGTAGGCGCTTGCAATTTATTAGAGGATAGGGAGTTACAGCCATACTAAATGTTTAGCAGTGGATAACGTCATCTCTAAAATTGTTCCCAAGAAATTTTCCTTTTTTAGTAAAACGTGAACGTTTCACTTACTAATATATATGCACAGGGTTTCAGGCTTTATAAAATAACGAAGGTCTGGTATGTTTTGGCTCTGGAGTCATGTTTATTTTTATTAAAAGTTGTTTAATATTATTGTGATCACGCAAAATAAAGACATTTTGAAACAGTATGAGAAAAAAAATAGATATAAAAATAGAATAGAATAGAAAAATAGAATAAAAATCCGGAAGTTCATATGTTTAAATATAAAGCGTATCCCACTTACCGGTGTTCGGACCATTTTTTAAAACAGTCACATAACAAAAATAACAACAAATTTACAGTCTTACAAAAAAACAGCAATTTATTATAGGTTAAAAACTGATTGACTTCTATTTTGACGGAAGAAAAGAAGAAATATTGAACTGTAATAAAAACTTTTTCGAGCAACATCTGTACTGTGCCATTATACATTTTAATAAATTTTCTTCTTATGTTAGCTTGTTTTATTTAATTATGAATGATATATAAGCTATACTTTATGAAAAACATAACCATGAGACATTATGCCATCTTGGTGCAATTGGTCTGAGTGAGAGTAAACACTCCTCTCAAACCTCTGAGTGTAAACACGATTGCTGTGGGTTCGATTTTTTGCGATTTGCGTGTTAATTAGTAGGTAGGTAGTTTTAGTGGTGATTTAATCTATTTTCTTTGTTCCGCTCTGACCAAAGACAAAATGGTAGGTATACGAAAAATACTTTTTTATTGAGGCGTCACAACGGCCAACCGTAAATGCGACGATCGACAGTTCGATTCCTACCCAGGGAATGAAATATAGGTAACGAAGCAAAAAGCGCGGCGTTGAGTCCCGCCACTCAACACGTAATGCCTCACGAATTCGTCGGAAAACGGGAAATGGAAGTGTCTTAATGGGAACGGAGTATGTATGTATTGCGCATCGTGACATTTCATTTCTGTATAATATGCTATAGTATAAGTTGAAATTAAATTGTTTCAACATCAGGTGTTCCAGAAAAAGTCCATCATCTGCATTTTTAATTCCATGTATTGTTTACGCCAATTTTTCAAAAGAATTATTTTAAAGATAATTAAAAAATATCTTTGTAATATCTAGAGATATTTTGAATATTTTTATTTATAACATTTCGTAGATTTCGATAATGAAGCATGCAATAAGCTATTAGGCTGTATTATCTTATATTTTTAATTAAGGGTAATTTTCAATTTAAAGAATAAATAAAACAAATTGTATGTGTATAATTATTTACAAACATTAATCGTTTATTTAAGACCAAAAATATCACCTTCTGTGTTTGAAGAAGGCACAAATAGCTCCAACCATCATATAGTAATACAATTATTATGGAATAATGATTATTATGATGATTGTAATTAATGATTCTGCAAATATTATTTAATGGTGAAGGTAATAAATTAATGATTTAATGAAATAACTTTATAACAATCATTGATTTTTTAAATAAAATATTCTTACTTCAATACAATTGAATACTCTATGTACTTAATCCATTTTAAATATTTTGGAATTTCAAAGATTTTTACACTTTAATTCACATTATTTATAACTGATTTACTATATTTCTATGGAAATTTTTATATTTTTAAAATTCGATTAAAACTTTTACATATTTTAGTAACATTTTAATAGTTAGAACTATACAAATACTCATAGGCTAATGGTACACACGAATTAAAATAAGCAATACTTTAAAAATATGATTACAAATATTCAAAAGAATTTAAATGTAATAAAATGCTGCTGTTGAATCGAAAAATATACAGTAGGTATACCTCATTTTTTATATAATTTTTGTCACTGACATTTTAATTTTTCATTCATATATTTATTGACAAGAACCATGAATAAAGTTGAAAGTTTATATTAATATATTATGGAACAGTGTTAATTTATAGTAATAAAAAGAAGCTAGAACCATTAACCCATGATAGGATTTTTTACTTAAAAATTGTACTTGTCTATGCACTATTCGTTTAATAATATAAAGAAATAAATTAAAATATGGCTGTCTATAAAGTGTACTTTTTTTTTGTACTTATTTTATATATATGTTTTTTAGTTTCTATAAACATATTACCAACTGAATAATATTTGACAGTGATTTATTTAGGTATTCAAGGTCAAATAGAATTTATTTAAAAAAAATCAAATTTTCAACAACTTTTTTTAATGTTATTTTTCTACATTATTAAACATTATATCTGTAAACATATGTAATAAATGACACAATAGACATAAGAAGCATTGATTCATACATTTCACTTATTAATTAAAAGCGATTTTAATATTAAAGACTAGCTGGTAATAATTACATTGTTGTACTGTCAAAACTTTTTTATATCTCAATAAGTATAATTTACATTTATAATCTGTATTGTATTTAAAAGTTGTTGGACAATATTGAAAACATAGTTTTTAATCTTTTTAGTTTATTTCTTTTTGTTTTGAAAATTATTAGCAATAAATATATATTCAACAAAGGTAGTTTAATGTTTAAAATTTAATCATTTCCATTTTATTAAAAAAGTATTTGAAAGTGCAACTTTAAACTATTAAAACACGGTATTATTGGAAGATTACGTTTATATTAAAAAAGGTAAAGCACCTTTTGGGACTATTGTATTAGTTAGGCACATTATTTTAATCTATATTTTACTGGTATTATTATTATTTATAGATGTATATTACAGCTGTACTTTTCACAGATAAAAAAATAAAAAAAAACCAAATTGAGTAATCACCTGAGTAAATAAAAAGTGATTTATTAATTATTTAAAAAAAACTGAAAAATAAACACTTAACGCGATTAAACTTATACTTTGGTAATAATTACCTATATTTTTAATACAACTAAAGTTATGTGAGACATACAATTGTTTCATTAATAAAACTTAATCAATTTATCGATTAATTAAATTAAAAAATAATTGTATAATAATATTTACAATATAATAATTAAATATAAATATAATATTGAAAGTCAATTAGTATTTTTTATACGAAATTAAAAACGCAGAATTTTAAGTAACTTGGCTTTAAACGTCTTTTAGGAGTTTTGTACTTGCATTTTTTATACTAACGTTAAAAAGCCTCTAAAGTGAAAAGTGAATGAAAAAAATGCATTTTTTTTGTAATTTCATCAACATCTATACATCAAAAAGCTGTGAATAATGTCTTATTTGATACTAACAAATAAATAATTAGGCTATAGATTTTACATTCGAACGAAAACGTAGATTAGTGCCGCTAAGATTGTTAGAGAGGATGATGTGGAGAAGTGAGCGCTTCCTCGATACACTGAAATGTCAAAAAAGAAATAAATTAGTTAAAATTATTATTTATATCCGTCACTTATCAAGACACTTATCAAGACACTTATTTTTTATATAATAGAAATAAAAGAATTACCTGAAGCGTGCTGGATCAATTGTGGTTCCACATCTAAATAAGAAAAAAGCCAAATAAAAAATATAAATAAAAGAAAAATAATAAATTATAATAAGCAAAAAAAACGTATAACTAAAAATATACTTTGTACTGTAAATGCTACTAAATAAAAAGAATCAAAAAAACTCAACTAATTAAGAAACTACTGATAATTAAATTACTTCAGTAAATAATTTGAAAAAATGTGTAAAAAAAAAAGCTACTAAAATAACTTAAAATAGCAAAAAAGAAACATTTTTTTACTGTCAAAAAAATAGTAGAAAAAATTAACAAAAATAATTACCAATATCCAAAACAATGTTCTCGTTATTCTCACTCCAGCTCTTGTCGTTCTTCACTTTGACAAGCACCTCGTATTTGCCGTTATCGATATCGAGCTCGTGGGACAAATGGTACTCGTGGTGCCTCGCTTTTGGTACGGGCACTTCTATTACTTCCCATTTGTTTTCCTATTGGTGTAATAGAAAAATAATATATATTAATCTGATAGAGATCGTTTGACTGTAAGCATGATGATTGTTGGTTCGATGCCCACTTGGGAGTATTAATTATTTTTATTTCTTTGATCTAATAGCTTGGTAATAGGTTTTCTCTGCCTACCCTGCTATACAATGAAACGATGCTGATCTTAAAAAAATAGGAGATTAAAACATCTTTTGATTATAAATTCTTTTGAAGAATCGTTAAGAAATCTCTTTCTCTTTTAAGACTGTTTCACTTTGTCTAAATTAACTTGAATTACTTGTTTAATTTCTTCCTTATACAGCAATAATGCTATCGAATACAGAGGACACCTAAGGCTTTTGTTAGATTTCTAATCTTTTTAAATAACTTACCCCGCTGAGATCTCTGAACTGAATTTCAATTTCTTGTAAAGGCTGGTGTGAAAAGATCGTCCAAGATAATTTGTTGCCTTCAGCTTCGAGACTCTCAACTATTGGTCTTTGAACTAATTCAATAGATCTGTTACGTTTGCCAACTTCGTTCTCTGCCTGAAATATATAAATAGAAATATATATTAAATTTTATATTAAAATTTTAGATTTTCGCGAATTTTACTTTGTATAGTTTTATATTTAATGTTTTTGATACATGACGTTTCCAAAACTTTGCAGCAGTTCGTAGTCACAGGTGACTAAAGTGATGCGTCTCCCAGTTGACACAATATATAAAACTATATATGTATATACGTTATTAATCTAGTTTAAAAGCGATATTTGAAATTATATTTTATTACATACAGATATTTTCAATTTCAGCATTTTTCTTTTGTAGTTTTAAGCAATTGCAGCATTTTGTGACAAAATTGTAAATTTACCTCGCAAGTGAAAGTTCCGAAATCTTCATCGACAACTGGCGTCACGGTCAAGTTGGAGTGTTGTCCGCTAGTGCTGAGGACGTATTGACGCGACGAGCTTTCTATCAGCTTGCCATCTTTGTACCAACGAATGTAAGCACTGCAAGGAAAATAATAGAAAAATATATAATTTTTTTAAATTTGATAGTGTTTTATTTCTTATTCTTTTTATTCACTCCCCATGCACGCCCAGTTTTCGAGATTGCGTGTTGAGAAGCAAAATTTTGTCTTCTTAAGAAACCGAGAAAATAAAAATAACTCATTTCCATGAACAGAAACGGAATGTCTTAACTCTGGGTTCCCTCGGCTATGCCGAGTGTAGGCAGCCCTCTTAGTGTTCAGACACTCCTTTCCCCATTTTCTGCTGATTTCTGGAAGCGTTGCGTGTTGAGTGGCGGAAGTCAACGCCGCACTTTGCCAAGATACCAGAGCGAAGATATGGAAATATAATATAATATAAATATTTCATTTCTTCGAGTGGGGATCGAACCAGTCGCGTTTAGTCATGCTTTGTGTCTCGCCACAACTGGCCTCAACAAAATTTATAGTTTAATTTAATATACATAATATACATATAAACTTTTTTTTTAATGGCCTGATTTTGCGATGACAGGCGCAAAATAATCTGCCAGGGTCACGTATAGTAGAAAATACACGAAGGATATGATGTAGTAAATTTTGAGAGGAATTATGAAATTTATAAACTTACGCAGGCTCGTAATACAATGTGCATTGCAATACAGCTTCGACGTTGACAGCGGAGTTGACAACAGTCCTGTGTACGTGGACGTGGGGTTTGCCTAAAATGATATAAAAAATAAATGTATTTTATCAATAATAAATACAATTAGATTACATTACAAAAAAATTAATAATATACTAAATATGTTTGTTACCCTAATTTAAAAATATATGGAATTTTAAGAAAATAAAATGAAATGCTATGAAATGAAATGGAAACGGAGAAGGGAAGCGTTTTAGTGGGAACGAAGTGTCTTAACACAGGGTTCCCAGGTATGGTACAGCGTTAATCGGGATATAGCTTTTAGTTTCTAAGAAACGTGTGGACAAATACATATTCTATAATTATTATTTATCCAATATAATGAAGAAGTAGATATAATTTTTCCGCATTAACAGTGTGTGACTGTAAGCACAACGACTGTAGGCTTATTTAATATTTTAATTTCCTCAATCTGGCAACAAGACAAACAGCGGCGTTTAGTTCCGCAACTCAACACGGAATGTCTATAAAATCCGGCGCAGCGTGGGTAACGCAGTTTATTAACACTAGGTAAACACTACTTACTTTTAACAGCAATTTCGATCTCAGCCTGATTGGTACCGACTCCATTGAAAGCGTAGCAGTAATATTTTCCAGAATGTTCGCGTTTCACATTCTTAATTTCGACTGTATTAACAGAAAATTCTCCGTCTTTTTCCGTCAGGCGCCAGTTCTGTAAGAATGAAAATAATTAAAAATTAGTAACTAGCGTTGTTTACCTGCAGTTTTGGAAACAGGATATTATTCTACGCTTGAATAGGCTATAGCAATTAGTAGGCTATAGCTTATAAGCTACCACTACCCTACATTTTTAAAATTCAAACCAATAGTTAAACCGATTGCGGGTTCGATCCCTACTTGAGATGATGAAATATTTATTTAAATTTTGTATTTCTATTTTTTCGCTCTGACGTCGAGGCAAAGCGCGGCGTTGAATTCTGCCACTCAACACGTAATGCTTCTGGAATTCGGCGGAAAGTGGGGAATGAATTGTTTTAACATTAGGTTTCCTCTGCCTACCCTGCTGTGTGCGGGGTACAGCGTGGAGCTGACTTAATTTGGTTTATATAGATATTGTTTAAACATCGTGTTGGCGCCAAGTATCCGGTAAGCTTCCTCATTGTAAATGGGTTAAAGTGACATATCAACATAAGGTGTCAATACAATTGATGTATGTTTGTTTGTTAGAGGAAATGACTTGAACTTGACGTTGGGATAAGAGATTCTATAATTATTAAAATGTTAATGCTTTATTATTATTTTGTAACTATTATATATAATACATGATTTTTTTTTAAATATATTCATTTCGTTCTGGTAACCTGACTAAGCGCAGCGTTGAGTTACGCCTACAAACAATCTCAAAAACTGAAAATGAAAACTTACTCCATTTTCAGCGCCCTTGGAAAAGACGATTTTCGGTGGTGGCGATCCAGATACCTCACATGTCAAAAGCAGGTCGTCACCCTCTACTATGTGTCCGTTGTCAGTTGCTATGAATTCTGAAAAAAAAACGTATTCAAATATGAATATAGAGGCTGTCCTGGCGCATTGGTGTTTCATATCAATTTCCTTAATAACCCAAGATCCCAGGGCCTCCAGACCTCATCGTTTTAGCAAAAATGAAATTTTGAAGACCATTATTCTAATACGAGTATGTAGTTAAGAAAGTATGCGTACTCACTAACTTGAAAGAGGCGCTACCTCTGAAAGTGTCTTTCAAGACTGACGTAGGTCTGGGTGCCCTAGAATTTCAGTTCATATTAGCATTCTTTACTCCTTCTATATATACTATAGCTGTACCAAATCTTACTCCACACTCCTCCGTCTGCAGTTCACGTGAACAGGGCGCAAAATATTTTTTTCACCTAGAATTAATAATTATAAAGATATAACTCACTCGAAATCCTAGGTGATTCTAAAATAGCTAAATTATGTTCAATAGACGGTCGCCCATCTTGCATCAGTTCACACTTGTACTTCCCACCGTCGGTCTCTTTGACATCTTTTATCAATAGATCAGTGGAATTGGCGGGACTGTAAATGAAAACAAAATAAGATTAAAAACAAACATATTAAATTTCTAGGACATAGTTGTGCAGTGGTAATGTTAACGTGATTTAATCCCCTTTGAGAAGACTGATTACATTTCAAGCGCGGCGTTGAGTCACCTAATACGCAATCTCTTTAAAATTAGCCTGAAAGCGGAGAACAGAGTGTTAACATTACGTTCTCTCTGCGTATCAGAATAAAAACCTAATGATGAAGCTAAAAAAACAATATAGACTAAAATCCTAAGAAAAAAATATATTCGTAAAACCAAGTAATTATACTTACACAAAAAATCGATCTCGGTCCTCAAGTAGACTTAAACGTGACTCATCCGGTTTCATACTGACTATGTAGTGACTATCTTCATTGATAGACCACTGTACTATGATAGAGGGATCTGTAATAAAAAAAACATATTATTTTAATATCTAAAGGCCGTTGTAGCGGAATGCATTGGAAAAGGGGCGTGCGTGTGGCACAGAGTGTTTTAAAACTAGGATCCTTCTGCCTAAAACGCAGTTTTATTCCATATACATATATCTTCTTCTTCTTCCTCCTGGCATTAATCCCGGCTATTGCCAGGGTCTGCCTTCCTACTCAACCTACTCCACTTTGCACGGTCTTTTGCGTCCTCGGTGGTTAGACCATTGGCTCTCATGTCCTGCATTACGACATCCAATCAGCGCTTGCTTGGGCGTCCGGGAGATCGCACCCCAGGTTGCACTGGCATAGCCATTGTATTCCATATACATATATATGACGTATAAATTAATATTCTTATAGTTTTAAAAAAAATAAATGTATGGTATATGTTTGTATAATACATATTATTTATTTTATTTAAGTCCCACTTTAAACTTATATAGGCTCCTAAAAATTGGTAGACTCATAAAGATAGTCAAAGTTAACCTTAGTTCATTTAGGTGGACTTAGACTAAACTTAAAAAATGTATAAATTAATTATAAATAACACATTTAACATTAGAAGAAAAATGAATAGTTTTAAATATATGTTTCTCTAATTTTACAGGTACGTGTCGAAATAAGCTGACACCTGTGCAAGCTCATTTAAATATTGCACCACGGTACAGTTCCGGTGGCGCTCGAACTTCCGGTTAACGGTGGTGGTGAGATCATCAATGTATGTAATATGTAAATTTATTTACAAATACAAATTATACAATAAATAATATGCATATATATTTATCTCTTTCACGTTATATTCCGCATATAGCTGGTCAGGCAGAGGGAAAATAGTATTAAGGCACTCCGTTCTCCACTTTCCGCCTACTTTTTGAGAGATTCCATTTTGGAAAGAGCAACTCAACGCGCGCTCTCTTTTGTTACCAGAGTGAGCATATGTGTAATATATTCCTTCGAGTGGGAATTGAACCCATAACAGACGCTGCACGATTGCAGACTCTGTGAGTGTGCCATTACGCTACAACGGATTTACTATCATGTATAGAATATCAATACGAAAATTTAAACAATCATATTATTTATTTTTTACAATTAATTAAATTGATATGGAAAATAAAGTCTATCTTCATTGTTTGTATAAACGTTGACTTTTTTAAATGAAAATTTCTCAAAAAAAATAATGAAAGGAAAGCTCATGACTAAATTAAACATATAAGACATTTTATGTTTGATATATTAATTAATTATTACTATTTATTATTTTTTATTATTTTATTTTCTTATAATTATTATTTTGATACTAAATACTAAAGATTATTACTTTAATCTTAGATTTTAAATCACAATTTTTATTGTTTTTAAATTAAAACTTATCCAAAGCATAATCTTTTAAAAGTAATTTAATATGTAAACATAAATTTAACTTACCGGGCGGTGATACGTTGCATTCTAACCTCACGTTTCTGCCGATAGTAACGTTGTAGTTAGAAGGCTTTGTCAAGATGACTCCAACTATGTCCTCCTCTGCGTCGTTACCTGAAATTAATATTTTTATTGATATATATCATCAAGTTGCGAGTTCGATTTTCACTTGAGGAAATTCGTTATTTGCATTTCCCGAGTACCCAATGCTTTATTTAGTGTGTCAAATCTGTTCTTTTTCTCTAAATTATTTCTGTTTTTTTTTAATACTAAATTAAACTTTTAACTTGCTAGATTTTTTTGATAGTTACCCTTTTTGCTAAGAAAAGGTTATTAACATTTCCCTTTGTCCCTAGCGTGACACAGTCGCTGTATTCGTCTTTCACTTCGTCCACTATCATCAACCCTTTCATACATGCCCTTCTGAGGGTATACTGATGTTTGTATGTGACCTTATTCCAGTATTATCGGTACCATGCTCTCGAAGATCTACCAAGGATATCTTTATCTGTCTAATATATGTTAACTAATATTAATTAAACTATAGATTTATTACCTTCAGCGTCATTTTGTGCTTCGTCATCGGTTCCTTCGTCAGCCAGCACATCATCATAATCGTCCTCCTCAAGTTGACGACGTTTCATAGAGTGTCGGGCTTCTGTATCAATGAAAGAAAATATAATATGTTAGTTTGTATGCTAAAAAGTCTTACATGTTTTTATAATAAGCAACATAAGAGCTCTAATACTGTAACCCTTATATAAAAGGGAATCTAGTGCTAAGACCCTCCTTTCTCTACTTTTCTACAATTTTCGTAACTTTGATCTCCTATAACATCCAAAAAGGTATCAAAATGGCAACCGCTTATACTTACTAAATGTACCGCAATAGTCTGTCTATCTGTCTGTCCATTTATCTTTTCTATAGCAATTCAATAGTGTATTTGTATCTTTGTTATAAAATCACTACAGCCATTAAAACTGTTATCCATATTACCATTTAACATACGAGTATCCTTAACTCCATTTTGGTCTGAATGCGCATTAACATAGAGCATTGCCTTAAAAGTCGATGATATAATGACTAGGACTCCTGTATTGCTTAGGCAAATATTTTATATAGACTGAAGGTATGAAATGTAGCGTTTTTAATATTAATAAATAATATTAATAAATTATATATTTTTAAGCTTGAATTTTTATCCTCGGCGAGGTAGCCAGAGAATACTGAGCGGCAAACGCTACCTCTTATACCTCGTTGTCATCGTCCAATGTTATTTAATAAAGTTTGCTTATACGCGGGTATAGAGCAAAAGAAGTGGATTTAGAAATAACATATCCGTAGAAATATTTGTTTTGCCCACAAAACTTAAGTGGATTTTCATTTAAATATACGATTCCTACGCATGTACGATATAAAAAATATTACTTACGTTTAATGACATTATAAGAAATTGACTTAAATAAAATCAATTTTGAAATCATTTCGCTATCCTTTACAGCTTGTACCACGCGTGTACGCACGGTTGTCTTTCAAGCTAGTAATAATTCTAAAGTTGTTTCCCGATGGTCTGTTGATACAATGTTTAGCTTTACCTTATATATAGGAGGTTCAAATACCTTTAATGTTTACAAATATTATGATTTAATGGATATTTATCGATAACAATGAGGGTTTTTTAGACATTTGTTTTTTTCAGTACACCAGTAGGTATCTAGAGCTTTTTTCTAATAATTTGTGTGAAGGTTGTATATTTTAAAGTCACCTTCAAAAGATAACTCGTTCATACTTAAAAGCTTAACTTAGCTTTGCTCGATTTGTCTGCACATGCACATGGCAAGGTGAGCAAAGTAATCTGGAAATCTAGTATTAAGACACTCTGTCCCCATTAAAGCATTGCCGGAATATTTCTTATTATATTTTTTTACCTTTACGTACGAATTTCAAATAAATTATAGCTTAACCAAAGGGAACCCAGTGTTGAGATATTCCGTTTAGAATTTTTCAGACAATTTTCTAGACGTTTCGTTTTAAATGACTCAAGTAAGTCTTGATACTAGAGAAAACGTAAAACTGAACCACGGCAGGCCTTCAATTATTCTTCCTTAAAAATAAATAAATAAGCAATGCCTTTTTGAGGCAAAAACATTTAATATATTATATCAATACAGTCATTCTTTAACCTGCAAAATACTGTAAAATAGATGTAAAAAAGAGAAAAGTAAAAAGAAAACAAACTAACTAACCAAAGCTATTCAAGACTTAGTTAAATCGGTCCCTGCATATAAATAAGCTGGTATTATGGACAGTGAGGAAAGACTGCATGTCGGTTTGTCTGTCACACTATGAATACTAAACAAGTTGAATGTCTTAGGCGGACCAACGAAATGGTTTCTTTTAGATTTTCAAATGATCTAAAAATTACTTCCTTTAGAATATTTTTTTACTACTAGTGGCAGCTCGCATAGTAGCAAGTTCTTTTTTTCTATTCTACGCTGTATCTCGTATATAGCAGGAAACGCAGAGGGAACCTAGTGTTAAGATATTCCGATTTCCACACACCGCCCAAGTTTCCACATATCGTGTGAGCCGGAACTCACTCAGTCACTGTTAAGAAAAATATTATTCTTTATATAAAACAATAAAGAAATCTATGTATTCATCCCTGGCCGTTTAAAAATATAAATTCAAAAAACAATTAAGAACCCATTTTAAGTATTAATGCTAGTAAAAGTGCAACTTGTATATTTTTCCAAGTAACTGAGTAACTTCCCCAAATGGTTAAGCCATTTTAATTAGATAATAGCACTGACACGATCAATAGGCAATTACTTAAAGGTAAGTTTCAATAAATTGCTCTACAGTATACAGCCTTGGTACATACCGTACGTCGTAAATATTTCCACTTTAACTCGATCGAATGGTAACTACCTATTATATGATTTTTATAATTATATGATTTTTATTGATCCTGTCAACAGTTGTGGGTTCAATTCCCACTTAGGGATTTTTTTTTCGTTTCCTCGCTCTGTTAGAAAGAGAAAGCGCGGTTTTGAGTTCCTTGTGAAATGTATTATACGGGATAACGTTAAATTAATAACTCCAGAATGGAGGGAGAAGTGAAGAACAGTTGCCAGGAGATCAGCGAAGAGTAGCCTAATTTCGAGACATTTGGTTTGCTTGTTAAATAATAACTGCACCTCACTATATAAGAAGAATGAAAATTAGAAGATGTTAATATAAATATTTCCCTGACTTGGAGTCGAACCCATAACCATCTCGAGACACTGTGCCACTATCAGACACTCAAAGTTAGTGATTAATCACTCAACTTTTCATTTCTCCGATACAAAGCCCCACTCTGTCTATCTAGACCAGGAAACATCTATATTATAATATTGTCACCATTACGTCAGTCACATGACTAACTGTCCATCTTGACGTTTGTCATCCTACCTATCTATATATTTATAGTGACATAAAATTTTCATATTGAATTTCAATATGAAGCGGTTGTGATTTCAAATCCTAGTAGAAGGACTGCTTTTTTTTATATTTTCTCTTCGTTTTTTTTGGTTAGTTATGGACTTCTGTGTTATTTTTATTTGCTGACACAGCTAGTACGTACTTTCAAATTATATATGAAAGCACAAGACTAACAATACTAAGCGCGGCGTTAAGTTTCGCCACTCAACACACAATATTTTCCTTTTGAATTTTCGCATACAGAACACAGTTTTTGGGTGAAAATAGAGAAACGAGCGATTTATCGTGTAATAATTTCTCTTCCTACCACTTCTTATTACCGTCTACAACTGACCACGCCGTCAGTAAAACTAGTCCCAAAATAATGAAGAATCTAATAAAAAAGCGCATCACATATAATTTGGTTCAATGTAACCGTATAAGGAAGTAAAGTGATGAACAGACAGAAACAGGTCATTTCAATTAACTTTAATTAACAGACGGACATACAGCTATGGAGTATGTATATATAGATGTATACATTTGTATGAGAACTATGTAAGTTTAGAACGAAAATTATTATAAAAACCTAGTGGCATTGGAATCTATAATATTATGAAAATGAAGTTTGTTTGGTCGAAGGCGTTAATCTCAGGAACTACAGATTCGAATTAAAAAAATATTTTTATGTTGAGTAGTCCATAGAAGACAAGAAGACTATACTGCTATATTAGAGTTAGCTACGTAGGTACACGACCCTTAGTTATTTCATTTTTTGCTATTTTTTTACAGGTCAAACTACTGCACGAAAAATGGCGTCAAAGTTAGAAAAAAGCTAATTACTATATAATGTATATAGTGTGTATACAATACTATTCAGTAATTGCTATTTAATCTAGACTTAGTATTCTATGCGACCTAGAAGTGACCTAACAATGTGGGCCATGGACTGTCCTTTAACCAATTAATTACTCTAACTTCATTTCCGGATGTTCCTACATACATAAAGTAATTGGATAGCGCGAAGTTTTAAAAAAAATATTTTTTTTAGCCTCACGCAGTATCCCGCACACAGCATGGTAGGCAAAGAGGTAGTGTTAAGATATTCCGTTCTTCATTTCTGCCAGCGGAACTCAACGCCGCGCTTTGCCTCGACACCAGAGCGAAAGAAAATGGATATATTAAATATTTTATTTCTTCGAGTGGGAATCGAACCCTCAACCTCTCGCATTACAATCTCACTTTGTGCTACGTTCTCTCTACTTAACTTTCGAAATGCGGAAGAAGTATGAAGCTTAAATAAATATTATAACAAACTAAAAATATGGTCTCCGCACTTTTTTAAAACAAAAAAGCTATAATCCTTCATATGAGTGGAATTTGATAAATTAAAATATTAAAATAAACTCTATTACTAAAATTTAAAGTTCATTTTTAATTATACGTGTGGAGATACTCTTATTTATAGGAAGAGATGACTCACCAATGCAGCTGATCAAATATTTCTTATTAGATATTATTGGAACTTACAGACTGATGAGATTTTAATATTTTGTATTTAAATAAGTATGTTTCATCATTGCACTATGAAAAGAGAAAAGCAACGGGTACGGGTAGTTTGTATGAGTGAACGCTAATCTCAGGAACTAGTGCTTTGTTCTTTTACAGAGGCTATACGTAACCACTCATCCAGAGAAGCCGTAAACTCTAGTGATAAATATATGTTAAAGGACATCGTGATGCAATGGCGTGGGGCTTTGGGTTCGAATCAAGGGGAATAAATGTTTTTGTATATCTCGAGTTCGGGTGAAGACTGAGAACGGAGTACACTAGACTCTCTGCATATCAAGCTATGGGAACTACAGCGTGGGACATTGATCTCCTCTAGTAATTATTGAAGACATAAACAATCGACAAAAAGGATGGACAAACTAATTTTATATATATTTATCTTTTGTAAGCTTCAATAGTAAATGTCTCTTCATCAATCTTCGTCACTACTGTGAATAGAATATATAAATCATGTAAAAAAACAACAAGAGGAACTATCTTCCGTGTGACTTTTGTATAACTGTTTTTCTTTCCTTCTTATTAGATTATGTATATGTTTATCTTTGTCTAGCTGACGTTAAAAGCTTTACGTACTATGCTTAATTTTTTTCTCAGCTTCATCTGTATTCCGCATAGGCCGAGAGAACCTAGTGTTAAGAAATTCCGTTCCTCTTTTTCCGATTCTCGGGGAATTAAGTGGCGTGTTGAGTGGTGGAAGTAATCGCCGCATTTTGAAGAAATTAAAATAATAAATACATCATTTCCGCGAATGTTTATAATGACACGTGTATTATAATAATATACTAACATGCTATAATAAACGCTAAGATTATAATATTAAAATATGTTTTATTAAAGCCATCGAACAATTTGTTTCTAGCTAAGCTTTAAGCTGTGTTAATATAAAAATTATCTCTTCTAAAGCTAACTAACACCAGTGGAAAACAAGCATTCATTCGCTACTCGTCGTGCAGCGGCGGCGTCTTTATGCATTGGATATTATTATAATAACAGAAGCAAAATGATTTATGTGTGACCGTTTTGCGTTTACGAATGTCCATTTTTCATTTGTTTATTATTGAATATTTATCTATACTTATAATAATAATATTATTATTAATAATAATATTATTTATTATTAATAATAATATTATTATTATAAAGATGAAAACTTTATTTGGTTGATGATATTAATCGCAGGAATTAGTTTTGTGTTTTATAATCCATTTATTGATTATTAAGGAAAGCTAAAAGGGAAGTCGCAGGTAAATCTAGTGATATTAGTTTTGTATACGTTTTTTTTTTGAGTGGCGAAATTCAACGCCGCCTTTTGTCTCAGTTACTGTTACCAGAGCAATGAAATGAATATATGAAATATTTCATTTCCTCGAGAGAGAACACACGCTTGTTCCCTTGCTGTAAAGATTTAGTTTTAAGCATTTTTAATTAATATGTATAAAAAGAAGAATAAGCTTTTGGACTTTATATTGCTTGTACAAGAGTAATAAAAAATATTTTAAAATGAGATGCTGACAATCCAACTGCTTAGTTGGAGTTGCTAGTTTCACATTTCCCCTTTACAATGATTATATATTTCAATGATCATAGTCATTAACATATACATTATTCACTATGTTCTTTCTCTATTTCTTCCTTTTTTTCTAGGAAAAATAAATTAAAGCTAAACTAAAAACTAAAAGCTGTGTAAAAGCTATCTCCAGATATTTGAATACGTCGAAGTATGAACGGTCATCTATAAATGTAAGGGTAAGGGCTACACTCGAAATCAAAAATAAATCGAGTTCAATAACACTGAATGCTTTTATGGAAATGTTTGTATCTATATACACATATGTATGTATTTGAGTGACTTTTTACTAAAAAAAAGTTCAGTATAAATAATCTTATGTTTTTGAAAATCTTTAAGCTATGTTATTTATTAAGAGATTTTAATAGGTTCGGCCTTGGCGTCGATATATTTATATTTTATACAAAATTAAAGCTGTTCTTAAAGCTTATTTCTCGAACTTCGGTACAAAGCGAAGAACGGAGTGTGAAACCATCAACCAACTCAAAATATCATAATAAAGGGAGTTCTTTAAATAATTTAATTATAATTATTTTTGAGACATCGCGTGCTTGTAATCATACCAGAGTGAGGAAATGAATATAATTCATTAATTCCAGTGAAGATTCTACCCTTTCTAGAATAACATTAAGAACTAAGCAGAGTATAAATATTTTATGTTATAATTCTCTCCAGTACATTAAACATCGTCGTATAAAACTCATAAACCTGTTCAAAATGGGGAACCGTCTCGCTTTTTACTATATAGGTCAAATATTATGGTTTTGGTAAAATTTTAAAGGTAACAAAATATCTATATTTACAACTACTTTGGTTTCCTGCTAGCGGTGTTGAGACTTTCCTGATAAATTAAAATTTGCACATAGCGAGAGTCGAATCTGCGCTCCTCGGTAATAGTTCAAACGCCCAACTAACCGAACCAACGCCGAGTCATATACTCGTATATGCTCTTATCGATCGGTGCTTTAATAAAAAAATATTTAAAATCAAATATCATTTAAAATACAGCATTCATGAAAAATTTCAAACATTTTAGGAGCAATTAGCTTGTTTTATAATTTCTGAAAGTCATTGAATATATAGAAAATTATTTTTTAAAGTTTTCATTTCGCGAAGTAGAATAAGTATGCAATATTTTTAGTATTTTAATAGCTTCACGCTTTTTTCCCACATAAAAAAAGGGTAGGATAAGAGAATCCAGTATCAAAATAAGTACTTAGTTCTCCACTCTAAATATATATTATTATTTTATTAAACTTAACCATTATCTAATTATTACTAATCTTAGATAGACATGTCAATCATCTATTGACACACATACTATTGTGATGTATGTATGTATGTCAAAGTTTACAGCCTACGAATACGCAATTACGGTCGCATTACCGACACCACTATTAAATATTTTATTACCAGTGAGATCACTATGGGAGCGGATGCTGTGTTTTTATTTAACTCGCATGAGTCATACTTTCATAGAATTTCACTGATAAGCCAAGTCGTTAGCGTTTACCAACTTGTTTTATCTGGAATCTGGCGAATTAAGCAGTAGTTAACAATCGCTTAGCGACGTTGTGTTTGTGGGTTCAAATGTCGAGAAAATTGCTATTTTGAACCCAAGAGAGCATGGTAGACAAATTGAGAAGTAAGTTTGTACATCTGACCCTTAATTAATTACACTACAGAGCCGAGTTATAGCCTATATAGTAGTTGACATGCATAAATTGTGCGAAATAAATATTTTTATATACAAAAAGAAAATAAAGTCTGGCAAGAAAATTTGACGTAAATCATCACGTACGTACTGAAAAGTTACAATTTTTTAATAGCAGTCGAAAAAAAATACTTCATTCGATTATACTTTATATCTCGATATACATTAATCGAGTTTTACTCGATGTACGTGAGAATCTTTTTTATTAAATAATCATGTTTCGTTCCATAAGCTACTTGGCCGTCACTAGCGTGTATTCATTAAAGTAAGATTACGTAGCCATTAGTGTTTCCCGTTAAGTAAGATTTTATCTTTTAAATAATAGTTATTACTGATGTTGCGCCTTTCTGCCTGACACCATTGAACTTAATAAAAACTTAGTTATCTGTGTAATAAAAAGCTAACTAACTCGCTTTTTCTTTATCTTAGTATTTCCTACATTAAGCAGAGAAACTAAAGAAAATTTACCTTTCTTCACAGTTAAAAGGTCCCTTTTTAAAAAAATATTTTTTTAAATATAACAATGGGTAAAAAGATATATGAAACAAGAGTGAGTCGTAGGGGAGGCAGGAAGAGACCTTAATACATGAAGAGGTTCATGATAGTGAGCGAGGTTGATAAAAGAGGTTTGAAGAGAGATAGTAGAGATTAATGCTCCGTTCCCTCTTACCATACCGCAAGGGATAAAGTGTGAAAGTAAAAAAAATAGGTGGCTTAGCGCTATGCCGCACTTTTTCTGTTCTACGAATACTTTTCATTTGTGGCGTTTCAAACGTTCCAGTTGATCATTCTTTTGATGTTTTAACATGTCCAATTTGACTCTTTATGTCAATTAATTTATAGCTGTGACCGTAACTCTGTAGCTAAGGGACAAATAAAATAATTAAAAAAAATATTATATCTAATTAAACATTTTATAAGAAAATCCCAAAAGAAATTAAAGTACTGGTTTTCACTAGTACCAAATACACAAAAAAATTATTACTTACAAGTTTTAAAAGCATAATTAGCCAGAGTTTGATGAAAAATGCGATCCGGAAAATGTATGAATATAAAAACAGAACCACCATGCAGATACTAGCTATTGCGTTTAATAGGTCAGAGGGCGTGGAATAATAAAATTATGCGCAAATGAACGTTTATTGGGAGCTAGAATTTATGGGTTGGCAACACTGTAATTTGATGTATTCCATTTAGGCGCGCGATTTTGACGTTTAGGCTGTAATATAGCTTTTTGATCACGCGATTACTGTACCTAATCATATTAGCTAATAAAAATACAACCAAATTAATCCTTTTTCCTATTAAAAAAAATCTAATAATATAATACTCAAAAGAAGTTTTTACGCCATCTTATACATTTTTAAAATAAATATCAAATGTAAATTATCAAAAGATAAATGATGTAAATAATATAATGATGCAAGTACCTAACCGAGACTATCTGAATCCTTTCAAACTTTTCCGTCATACTCTTTTCCGCCATATAGAGAGATAATAATAGATTTAATAGACCTCCATTCCTTTAAAGTTTTATTCTCTTTTAACTGTTACAGTAGTTAAATTAAATATATCGTAAATACATTTTTGGCGTGAGTTCTTTTCTAATATGGCAACATTGGTGAATCACATTACATTGTGTTATACATACATAACTAAACCAAAGGTTCCTTTTTTTATTGAGATGAGTCAGCAAGCTAATGAGCAGAAAATAAATAAATGGGATATTCTCTTATTAATAGAATATATTTTTAATATTAGAATATATTTTTAATATTAGAATATATCGATTTATTATTTTTAACTTCCTTCTCTTTATTAAGTTACAGATTTATACATTTTAGAACAAAAATCCCTAATGCATAAAAAAGTCAACTAGGTAAAACATTAAAAAAATATATCATACAATTGATGGACGCAAATAAATTAACCTTAAATGTGATCCAAATCAACCTAAAACTTGTGTAAAGTCAAATTTCCCACCTAGTTTCTCGTAAGTGTTGAGCGGCGGAATTTAAAAAAGCTAAAAGTAATACAGACAACAAAATAATTTCAAAATTACTAATACCCCAAATGGAGATTGCACCCACATTCACCATCACATTCACAGTCAAACGCTGTACCACTGCACCACGGTGGTGTAAAGTTAGCAAAAGTAAAATATTTGCGCTAGTATCCTGTAACAAGGAGAAAACAAACGGCAAATGACATTACCGTTATGGCCCTATAAATGACATCATTGCTAAAGCTAAGTCTATAATGGTTTATTCGATAAAATTAAGTAGGCATTTTGTTTTGCTAAGAATGGTGAAGGAAAAAAAGATAATGAATAGAACAGTTTAATCACTTACTTGTAATATTAAAAAGTAATTTAATAACACATTTTAATATTTTTAAATGGAATCATATCTATTCATTTACTATATGCTGTATTCCGCATTTAGAAGGGTAGGTAGAGGAAACCTAGTGTTAAGATATTTCATTCCCCACCCACCGCGTAATTCTCGAGACGGTAGGTACTAAATGCTATTTTGTCTTGTTACCAGAGCAAAGACTTGAAAAGATTTTTCCCCTGAGTGAAAATCCAACCTTCAACCATTACACTTACAGGCAAAATCCCAACGGCCTGATCATCATCATTATATCCGAAAACAAATAAAATATTTACCTCTATTTACATTAATTAATCCAACATTCAGTAAAACAATTGCCTTAGCGGTTGCACGTGTAGCTTCAGGCATCTAGGTCACGGATAAGTACACTCTCATGGGGTGGCTTGTTAGCTTTTTAATATAAATGCACAGCGCTATAGATAAATAAAAGTAATAAATTTTCAAGTTTTTTATAAAACAAATAATTTTAAAATATGCTCTGAACCTATTTTGATAAAACATTTTGGCGAAATTAGAAGAATTCTATCAAAACAGATCGTCTCGACACGTATTTTGCAAAAAAAGAAATCAGCTTCACGCTGTATCCCGGACACAGCAGGTTAGGCAGAAGGAACCTAGTGTTAAGACACTCTGTTCCCCACTTTCTTCCGAATTCAGGGGGCATTGCGGTTTGAGTGGAAGAACTTAACGCCGCGCTTTGCCTCCAGACTAGAGCGAAGAAATGGAAATATTAATGTAAGTAAATATTTCACTTCATCGAGTGGGGATCGGACCTACAATCTACAACGGGGGACCTACAACCGTCGCGTTACAGTCATAGCCTTGTGCCATTGGGCCACGGTGGTAACATACATATTGTTTGTATATTTGTTTAAAGATTTGGAAATTTACATAAAGAAAACGCTTTAGAAACTAAGCCCTGGTGCTGGGAAGCCTTTTATATTGTCTACCTCTAACAATATCGCACAAATATGCACATATCAAATATTCGTTTATTTCTACTTCGTTTATGACATCAGCTAAAAAGTTGTTAAATGTTTAAAATCGTTTGTATAATCAATTTCAATGAGCAACTGTACAATTTGTTTTTTTATTTGATATATTTGTCCCTTCATATACAAGGGAGATAAGTAGTGGAACTCCAAGCCGCATTTTATTTACCAGAGCGAAGAAATGGCTATAATTCAAATATAATCATTCCCTCAGTGGTATCGAATCCACAAACTACGAGATTCTTCAAGCCGTCTGACAGGCAGACTGTTCCATTGCGACACGAAAGCCTGTTACTATAATATGAACATCATCTAAATATATTTTATTTCAGATTACATTCCAAGTTACAAGTTAGTTGCATCCAAATATAAATACATTTGCATTTATAATTTTAATAGCATAATAAAACCAGATCTTCGTCAAATCGATAACGTAGAAATAAATATTCGATTAAATATATTACTTGAACGATTATTTTTAATCGATCATTTTAAGTGATGTAACAGCACTTGACCTATTGCAATTGCTTCCTGCAGTAAAATATCGCCATATTTATATAAAGATAACTCATCTTATGTTAGTACATCACTATTAATCATGTTTTAAGGCTAAGTCATAATAAATGTACGAGTACATAGTGTACACCTCATGTATCCCTACAGATAATTATAATAAAATGAAATGGAAATTAATAAAAAAGCACAGTACTAAGCACAGTATTGAAAGACTCCGTTCCCTACCTTACACTCCGAAAATTGAGAGCCAAGCAGGGAACGGACATTTTTGAGTGGCGGAATTCAACTCTGCAATTTATCTATCAAAGCGGAAAAATGTAAATAATTAAACTATACCCATTCCCTTAAATTTAAATCCGCGTCATTGATAGCCAGATGCTTTCCCACAGCACCACGAAGACCTCAAATAAATTATTCTTTCTGCTCTTCTATAAAAAAATGCTTATACCTAATTGTTTAATACCAACATGTGACCTAATTTGGAGGTGTGGGTAAGTTTGTCCAAAAGCAATATGATCCGAGTCTGAGCAAAGAAACCTTGAGTGAAGAGATATGACAATATTTGATTTGGGTCAGATTTGGACTAATGGTGTAGGAATATTTGATAGCTTTGTGGTAAAAGTGTTTATTGGAGCTTGTATGTCAGGATAGCTATCCTAGAAGCCCAGTGGGATATTTTCGTTTAGCTGTAAATACGATAGTTCTGGGTTCAATATCGATTTGGGAAAATAGTTAAATTAATGTTATTACTAGCGACCGAAACGCAGCTTCGCCCGCTTAAACGTATTGTTATATTATAGCCAAATTATACAAAATATATACATAAATAGTAGCTTACGTATTTTTCTGATGTATACGCTGTAAAGTTTCATCTAAATCCGTTTAGTCGTTTTGCGCGAAATTAAAACAAATATCGGTTGTTACAATTTTTGCATTTATAATATTAAAAGACTATTTCCTAGGTCTGTTGAGCTGATATGTGACACAATGAATTTGAGCAGAAAATGTAGGAGTGTAGAGAGGGATTTATACTCTATACAAACAAGAAAAGTAAATTCTAGTATTTATAATTCATACCTATATTATAAATTCGAAAGTAACTCTGTCTGTCTGTCTGTCTTTTACGCAATCAGGGCTAAATCAATAATTTAATTGTGATGAAATACTCATATAGAGATACTTGAGGGTCTCGGGGTGAACATAGGATACTTATTTTTCTCATATTTCTAATATTTTCGATATATACCAATATATTAAAATACTTTGACATGCAATCTATTCCGCCATGTTAATAACAACCGACCGTTGCTAAGCAACGATTTCCAAAGAATGTTGTTGTTAGAAAACGTCACCCAAAATGAGCTTGGTTAACGCATCTCTCTATTGAAGACTGAAATTAATTTCATAAATATATTTAATAAATATTCATATAGTTCAAGCGGGCGTAGCCGCGTTCGGGTCTACTAGTAGTATATGTAAGTACTAGAATTTAAGTTCGTTAGGCAAGGGCGGGGAAATACGCATTGTAAATGATAGTTTAATTGTCTACGTCTTGCCGTCAATTTTCATTTTCTGATATGAATTTGATTGATATTAATTTTCTTAATTTATTTAACTTTTCTATTGTGTAATATTATCCCCCAAATGGGAATATCCCATCCCATTTGATAAGACGCAAAAGATGCGTTGTTAGGTTACGCTATATAAAATTTCTTGTACAACACTTGTACTTCAACAGGTCAATGTCTGAAAACAGGAACAGAGTGTCTTAACATTACATTTCCTCTGCCTACCCTGCTATTTACGGGCTACACTGTGAAATTGAAATGTAATAATAATACGAAAATTTGCTAAACCCAACGAGCAACGGAACTCACTACCTATTCAGTACATTAATAGTAAGACATTGTTACAATTCTATAGATACTCGTAAAAATTCACATTCTATAGGCATTTTGTTAAATTCTCGAGAAATACATCTTAGATAGGACTTAGTCACGCACGCATGACCTAGACTGCATGTGAAGGGAATACCAACGTAGGGTACGTGTATTTTATTTGTCCAACATTTTATTATAGGCCGACGAGGCGTAGGTGTACGGGCGTGCGACTGTAAATGGATTCAATTCCCACTTGGGGGAATATTTAATATTTTCATTTCTTCGCTCTGGTAATGATGCAAAGGGTGACGTTGAGTTACGCTACTCAGTTTTACGCTGTATGCCGTACATAGCAGGGTAACCTCAGAACATACTTTTAAAACACTGCGTTCCTCATTAAGACACTTCCGTTCCCCACTTTCTGCCGGATTCATGCGGCTGTTAAGAAATTAAAATATTAAATAAGTACTTGATTACTTCGAGTGAGAATCAAACCATCAACCGTCGCGTTTACTGTCGTTTACCTCTGCGCCGCGACCACCCGACGAGAAACTACTTCAGAAATTACTATTATATTCCTCTATCTATCTATTTGGCCTACCTTTCCAAAATTGGCCTCGTCGAGTCTTAAATTTATGTACCGGCTTACCTGTAACCAAAAGAAGAAAACGTTAATATCGTATACATACCACATTAAAAAATCAATTATTAATAATAATTATATATAAGTACATAAATATATACATAATAATTGTCGATGAGAGTCTAGAGTAAGATTTTATGAAATTTATATGAAGTTCCTCATTTGGTAGGTACCTACTTTTATTACATTTCAAAAGCATATAGAACATTATTTAAGATTTTTTTTTCAGACAATTAAGCAAGTATATAATTAGATCACCAGATAAACTAAATAAAGAATCGAACCTCCGACCACCGTATACTAGTACAAGAACTGAACAAAACTAATTAAAATGTGCACAATGTTAGAATCAAGAATACCAAATTACAACTTTACAATTATGATTGACGTAACTTCCGTTACGCATTGTAAACGTGATGGAAACTGGAGGCCTTGTGCGTTTCCTTAGAAGTTAGAGCTGTTACTATAATATAAATGTATTTATATATATTTTATGATGAATATAGGCTCAGTGGTTCGGCGTCTCAGTATACGATAGTTGTGGGTTCAGCTTCACACAGGTGTACGAATTATAACCACTTCTTTCTCTATCAAGTCTCCAGTTCACGCGGAAAGTGTAAAACTCGATTAGCTTTATCCAAGATTGTATTTAGTCTTGTACTTATAACTGAATTTTATTTATTCTCTTTTATTTTAATTATTTAAATAGAAGACTAATAAAGAGATTATAAATGCAAGGTGCAATTATAAACATAATTAAAGTTTTACCGTTCACCAGCGTCATCTAACATTTATACGAGTAAAATTTTTTTTGGTACAGTGTATAATTTTTTATAATTAACTTAACTTAAGTTCTCTGTAGGGTTATGTAAAGAATTCAAAGTCAAAGTTCACAAAATACAAAAAAATACAAAATTTAATTACATGTAACTGAAGATACTTTTATTAAATTGGTGAATCAATTTTACATTTTTAAATATAAATTATTATAAAAAAAATACATTTAAAAATATAAAAAATCACTCCTCCGAGGGCGGGACAAGGGTCGAAGCCATCGGTGGCTAGGGCTCCAGAGGGAGGAACCTCCGCACAATACGCGCCATCTCTTGTAACACTTCCTTCTGTATCCGGTTCTTGATCCAACAGCTAAGCGATAGCCTCTTAAGATGTTGGTCGAGGCTTTTCGCTGTTAAACAGTTAACCGAAACCTCTATCGGCACAATGATAGTCGCATTGACATCCCACATGGCAGTAATTTCATGGGCTAGGTCCAAATATTTAGATTGTTTTTCTTTTTCGGCCTTCACGAGATTGTCATCATGTGGGATAGTAACGTTGACAATCACTGCGCGGCGCGCCACTCGGTCAGGTCTATTGGCAACAATATACCTGTCAGTAATAATAGATCAATCTCAGTAGAGCAAAGCACAGCTATTTTCAAGAACAGACATGGGATTGTACCTGTAGTAAGGCACCTACAATTCTACAAGGCCATATTGAAGAGCAAGTTGCTGGTATATTATCTTGGCTACTTGATTGTGTCTATGCAAATACTCACCATTAGCAAGATGAGAACAACCAGAGACAATATGTCTGAGGGACTCCCCAGGTCTATGACACGCCCGGCCGATGTCGATAGTGCCATCTTTCATAATATGTCTCTGGTAGTTCCGTATCTTGATAACTTCGTCTATAATTGCACAGACAAAACCTTCAGTTTCTCCAAAAAGATCCCCGAACGTAACCAAGATAATGATAAAGCAGTATCCATGTCCTGGCCCATTAGGGCTCCATGGAATCTACCATGCAGCTCCTTGCTCTTCCATACAGCCATGCAATCAGAAGAAGTAAGTACTACAGGCCGTCGCCAGTTCTCTTTGCCCAAGGAAAGAGGAGTAAGGCCTTTGTCAACTGTTACCACATCCTTGTGCATATCCACGTCAATCTTGAGAAAATATTCTCTAAAACTGCACCTCGTGGTTATGGAGGTTCTTGACATGCAAAAAGCTATGACTTCCACACTTACGCGGGATATACAGTCTCATTACAGACGAACGCGGATGGTGCATTCGGTATGTCGTCAACAATTTACGTATTTGGCGATCTACAGAGTCTCAGTCTGTGTCCATCTTACAATGCCAAAAGTATAGGTTAACAGCGGCATAACCTAACCGTTAAAAGCACGCACCTTGTTGCCACCAGATAAAAGGCTGTCAAACACTTTTTTCAGGCGACCAAAGAAACGCTCCTTCACCAATTGCTTTATGCTCCGCTCATCAATACTCAATGCTTCAGACATTCCAAGATATTCATAAGTCTCACCTTCACCAAGAGTTCTGAAGGAAACAGAATCTAAAATGCAAATATTACATTACATGTTATTATAATACATGTTTAGATTAAAATATAATTTATAGTGAAAATTTATTTATTTAGCCTGAAAAGTCCTTAAGGTAACCGAACAACCCACTACTAATTTGCTGTTTCTCCTAAATGTCATCTACAAGACTTCCAAGCCCTAAATCTAATTTAAAAGAATACCAATTCTTCTCTATTAAAGAAAAACAAAAGCAGGATTAAAAATAATCAGTTGATTTATATCGACGGTTACATTAATATCTGAGATGTCGCTGCGCTTCGTATCTGATGCACTTTATTCAAACAATTTAACTTTAATATTGACGCGTGACTCCGTGAAGTGAATTTTGTAGGGTACAAGTGATGTGCCATTTAATATTATACTTTTACTACAGTACTGTGGTATAAAAACTGTAAAGGCGACGTATGTGCGTTCGATTCCCACTCAGGGAAATGATTTCGTTAACTCTCTCTGGTGATGATGAACAGAAAACTTCATGAGATTGACTTGCGAAACTCAAAGCGTAATGTCTTTAAAACCGAACGGTGTTATAAGAATGTCTTAACACCAGGTTCCCTCTGTCTCCACTGATTATGTGGGATAAAGCATAAAGCGAAAAAAATTTAGGGAACAAAATTAAAACATAAATTTTACAAAAATAATTTAATCATTTTCAATCATATACTGCAATTTTAGACAAGAGATTGTTAAAACATTTATAGGGTGGTTATAGACTTATAGATATTTATGAGTTTTAGGCCAAGAATTGTATTAAAAAATAATTTTATTTGATAAAAAAAAACGTAGAACTGTCCTAACTTGCACCAAATCAAATTCAAACGCCGACTCATGCAGTAACGCATTCAATTGCCTCTCATCATGTTGCATGGCTGAATCATTGACGAGGTATCCACTTGTGGCTGTCATAGAGCCTTTACTTGTACCGTGGATTACATAAAGCTCTTTTTATATTAGTTCAGGTTTCTTATATATTTTCCTTATCTTATTTTTTCCCTAATCGGGACTAGTTACTTTCGACTCAAAACTAAAATTTCCTTAGTTTTTCTACATTTTCCATGTATTGAAAATATTTCTCTGTCAAATATTATAAAATGTTTCAGTGGGTACTAGTAGATAGCTCTTGAAAAGATAAATATTTATTCTTTTATTACTTTTTTTAGCTTCACGCTGTATCCTGCACATAGCATGGTAAGTTACAGGAACCTGGGGACCTAGTGTTTAGGTTCCGTTCCAATTAAGGCGTTTTTGTCATGCTTTGCAGTAAATTATGTATGCATTTACTTCTTTATTTTTTTGTAATACGATTTAAATGTCTAAAATGTATTCAAATCCTAAAATTTTTTATACATGGATTTCGAATAACTTTTACGTTGGTGTAATGGTAAACGGAGTGTCTTGATACTAGGTTCCTTCTGCCTACCCTGTCATATTATTGGATACTTATATATAAAGAATAATTATATTTATATTAATTTCAAGATATAAAATTTCGCAAGACAGTCTAAAATTAATTAGCCTTGCACTCTGTAACCAGAGATCTTGACATGAGTGATTTTTATAATTCGATGAAATGCGATATTTTGTTCGGAATGTTCATTTGATATGTCATTTTTTATATTTCAGATTGGACGTCAAGTTTAATTTGCTGAAAGATTAATTGCTTCGTTATTATTATTTATTTATTCGGATTACCTTTTAAATACTTCTTTGTATGGCGGAAGTGAATGCCGTAATTGTTTATAGTTACGATATGGTACTTAAAATGTATTAAATAAATAGTTTGTTGATTTGAAATTAAAGTCACAATCGATATGTATTATGTATAGTTGATATTTTCCTAGTTATAACTAAAAAATAACATTTTTATAGATTTTACTTTATTGTCTGCGAAAAGATCTCGATCGAATTTTATATGTTTTTTATACTAAATATCTAATATTGTAATGAGATTCTGTGAAAATAGATGGGCCTGGTTTAATAAGTAAATAAATACTTATACCATAGGTATGAAACATGCTCATGTGGGATTCCAACCCACAATTATCAAATTTTGTAGGTGGTATCATTTCGACATATTTCATACTAAGAAGGTGTAAATTGTGAAATATTTTTTTACCTAGCACCTAGTGAGATTTCACTGTGCTTTGTAAATAAGCACATTTTAAAAATAGTGCTTTGAGAATTCGGTGGAAAATGGGAATGGTAGAGTCGTAAGACTTAATGGGAACGGAGTGTTATAACATTAGGTTCACAAAAAAAAGAAAGTTAAAAAAAAGTATACAGGTAAATTTAAACCATTGCGTTGAATATCTGCTTTAATGGCGATTATGAAATATCTAAAGAATTTTCCATATAAAAGCTTACGTCAGATAGTTTTATGTGTGTAAACATCATCTATCGTCATTGTTATAACAAAGTCTCCAAATATTGGGTGCGGCTTTAAACTGAGGTCATGAAAATCATTAGGGAGGCCGTGACATGAATCTCAGATATTAGGAAAAAGGGCTATTTTAATTATAATTTTGTTTATCACGCTGTATCCCGCATTTAGCAGGATAGGCAGAACTAACTTAGTGTTAAAAGTAAAACACTCCGTTTCCCATAATTTTGAATTCAATCCTTTCTCAAATGATAATATTTTTTTGTTTATTTATTTGGTCTAGTTACTTAGAAGCGTTTAATAAAGCTTTATATTTTATAAAAAGCTTTAATTTAACTCGCAATGTGTATATGTGGGTTCGGATGAAATCTTTGAGCTCAATTTTGAAGTAGATATCTTCAACCGATTGAGCTGAAATTTTGTATACACGTTTAGTTTGTGTCACAATGCACGATAAAATATATGACGTCATTATAAATCTAATATGGCGGACCATACTAGATGGCGGAATTGTTATTTTTAATGTACTTCTACAATATGGGTATCAAATGAAAGGGCTCGTTGAGAGAAACTCGAGTTGATAGTTAAAATTTAAAAGACAAATTTTATTTTCTTCTTTTTAGAGCGTTAAAATAAAAGCTTTTTCTAAAAATGATTGTTTGCTTTTAATTTGTTAAAGCTCATCTTTACATTTATTAAATTTTCAGACTTAAAATTACCAATAATTTATTTAAAAAAACAGAAGCTAAGGTATACAGGATGCGAGAAACATACTTTTTTTAGTACATATTATACGTGAAATAATTTACAATTCAATTTTGCTACTTTTTATCGATCTTCAGTGAATGGGACATTCAAGGATTTCAAGATGTCAATGACAAGTGTTTTTTGTGAATATAATTTTTGGCTGACCTAACAAAATAATGTCGATTGGCACGAGCTTGATCAAATGCAATGATAGGGGGTTCGAAAAAATAAATTATGTTAATAGGTGGCGCTCTCTATGGTTTCACGCTATAACCCGCACATAGCAAGGTAGGCAATTATGCGTGCGACTGTAAACGCAGGTTGTGGGTTCGATTTCCACTCGAGGTAAATGCAATATTTCATATTTTAATTTCCCCCCTCTAAAGTAGGGGACGGCAGTAGGATAATGTAAGTTATCTTCGCGAATTCAAAAACAAATAGAAATTCAATTTAGACAAAGGGCTAATTAAGCGTCTTATCACTAGGTTGCCTTTTGTTGCCTTTGTCTACCCTGCTATGTGCAGGATACAACGTGAAACTAAAAAAAGTGTTTAAACACTTATATTATTACAATCACATGAAATTTACAATAACACAAAGACCTATTAAACGATTGACCTCATTACAAGGTTATATATTTTTTCTTGGCCATTGAGAGGACGTTCCGACGTGGGAAAGTTTTCTGAGAAGCTCTTTACAAAAAGCTGTAAGTATTTAGGATGCATTTAATATACAACTTTCGCCACTTCTGACATTACTGAAATACTCGTAAAACTACGGTCAAGTCGATTTTATTAGGGTTTTGTAGTTTGTATGACCATCTGGATATTATAAAGTATAGTTACATATAAATAATATAAGTAGCGCCTAAGGCTATTTATCTTTGCATTGTGGAACGTCTGAAGCGTACGCAGTTTTTCTGGGTTCGATTTTTATCCTAAGCAATGAATTTTTATTTCTTCGTTCTAACAAGATAAAAAGGGTGTTCAGCTTCGCTTCATATTTCATTCTTGGTAAATTTCAGATTTTCCTAATCTTTTTTAGTTAAAGGTAATTTTTATTTTCTACCAAACCATAAATGATTAGAACTATATGTATAGGTATATCAGATGAATAAGGAATAAGAGGAATAAGAAGAACAAGAAGAATATCATAATGATGATTCTCTCTGGATACTTAAATAATTGTCAAAATTTAAAAACAAATATATTGTACAGAAACCTTTACATTGCAATGTTACTCGGAATTGACCGGACTTTTATAGTAATGTTAATTGTTGTATAATTACTTAACAACTTACATTCTTACAAGTAAAAATAAATTGATTGTAGGTTATATTCTTGCGATATATTTTTTTATATTTATTATCATTTTGGCGTACCTATTACATTTTAAGAATATTGCACGGCTTCGAGGACTGTTTAATATACTCGATTCCAAACTTTACATCCCATTTTCAATAAGCGGAAATCAAATACGTATGTAACTGTATCTTCTAGTGGACCCTAACCCCAAATCTTAAGCATCTAGGAAAAGAATTCATATAAATCATAAAAAATAACAAATTATGTTATATTTATTAAAAAAATATCTAAATAATTTCAAAAGCACCACACAAATTTGTTTATATAAGTACTTTATATATAATAAAAAAATAACATCTCGTATGTTTGTAGAGCTTTCACGCTATGGAAGTTTTATGGGGAGTTTATCAAGATAAGCTCCGATATAACACTGACTCTGATATCACGGAATGCATCTTGAGAAGCGTTTTGTAAAGTATTGTTAAGTAATGCTATAAAAATATGGATTTTTATCCCTTAAATTGGATAAATAATTTGGTTGAATTTTATTGGTTGTAGTGGCTTTAAAATTTTATCTTTACAAATCTTATGAGAACTTAATTCGTGGGTGACTAAAGTCGTGACTGGTATATAGTGATTAAATAGGTATTGTTTACATATAATAAAAAAAATAAAGTTAATGTGAACCAGACATTCCGATTCTCGAAACGTTGTAAATTGAGTGGCGGCTACACTATCACTACTTTTTCTTTTATACCAGAACAAAAAAAATTAAGTTAATTTAATTGGAAATCGAATCCACTACCGTCACGCTTACAATCTCAGCCTATGCCGGTGTTACACGACGACCTAAAGAATAAAATGATTAAAAATAATTTAAATATTCACGCTGTATCCCGCAAATAGTTAAAATGGCTATTCAATATTAAGATGCTTCCGTTCCCCTCTTTCTGCCGAATTCTGGAGTCATTGCGCGTTTAGCGAATATGACCTACATGCCATAGTTATACCTTATTTACATAAACAACTATTAAATATTAGTTTTCGATCTTTAAAATATGTTTAAAATCAAAATTCTTATTGCAAATTGATTCAATAAGAATTTTGATTATTATTTTATTAAAAGCTTTTATTTAATCATTTAGTTGTAGTTGTTATCAACTATATTAAACAAATCTATACTGATTTAAGCACGTGTCTCTTAGGCCTTATAAGGTGATGCTTATAAAGCCTAACAGCTTTAACAATGAATGAAAGCTCCATACATAGAAAATTACACAAACTGACCATCCGGCGAAAAAGCTGTGCCAATCTGTTAACCGGTCTGGATCGGTTACAGTGATGTGGATAGTTGCTATTGATAAAATCAATAAGATATCGTAAATAAATAATCAATATTATAATTTTTTTGTTTTTGTTTGTTCAATTGTGGTGTCAAAAAATCACTTATGATTTGACTTTCTAGATGTATGTTGTATTTGTGAAGATATTCTCCGAAGGAATCTTTTTCTTAAATGAGCACTGAATATCCTCTTAAGATCTAGATAAACTGCGGTATACGCGCTTTTTTTGCTCAGACCTATGCTAATCAGTCCCAATAAAAATGTTTAATTATTCTCATATAAAGTTTTCGTTGGTTTTAAAAATAACTAACCTGTTGCTTTGTGTCTCTATTTCATGATATTATTTTTTTTAAATTACTATGAAATTAATATTTACCAAAAATGTAATAAACAAAATATTTTGCTTTAAACCAATTTTTATCAATAATACAATAAATAATATGTCGACGTTAAAGAATATAATTTTGAAATCTATACAACACTACTCCAGAATGCAGCCCAGTAACTCTGTATGTGAATGAACACTATAGTCTGTCTTACGAATCTTCTACCTTTTTCACTCTCATACAAAATACGTACGAGTGAATGAAACAACACGAGGTCAAGTAGAGCTTAGTATAAAGGACGAGTTTCAAGATTCAAGCCTTTTTTGTCCTTTTTTGGTTTATTTTTGTTTTTTTTTTATTATTTTCGGTATCAAAGGACTGGATTGTCCTTATTAATTGTTTCGGAACTCTTTGATGGGTATAAACAGTTGTTTGATAAGGCTTTAACAAGTTCATCCAGTGTCATAAAGATAGGTGGATTTTTTTAATTTCTCTAGAAGAGGAGCTTAGCTAAATGTTTTATATTAAACTATAAAATATATTAATATTGCTTTTGACAATATTATTTTTTGTAAAAAAAATCTAAATGTGTAATTTGGACACCCATTTAGTGGGCGAAGATAACTAATTGAAGTCCATTTTCAACAGGCAAGCTCTCAAAAAAAAAGAGCGGAAAGTGAGAAGCAGAGTGTCATGACGCTACGTTGACTCTAACTACCATGCTTTTTCGAGATTACACTGTAAGCCTAAAAAAGTATGTTTTTAAAATATCAAAGCTTTAAATAACGCTACAATAGTCTGTGTTCGTGCGCCGGTAATAGACACGATTCTACAGTTAATTTATATTAATTAGTTTATTGATGCTAACAAAAATCGATTTTAGTGTGATCTTTCTATCTAATCGATTAAAATATTGATTAGAAGATAATTAAGATTCATTCTCAATAATTAATGTGATATAAAATTAAGATCTTATATCTTGAAATAAGTTTTATTGAATGTCCATCATTTTATTTCATAAAACCTGAATAATTAATGATGAATTGTTGTTTTCTTTTTATATGAATATTGTAAAAATGTATACTCTTTTTGGTGAAAAAAATGTCTTAATATAACCACGCACCGCCTAATTTTCAAGACATTGTGTGTTGAGTGGCGGAACTCAACGCAGCGCTTCTTTTATCAGAGTGGGGAAATAAAAACAACTTAAGCATTCACTATATCATTGCTGACATACATACCATTGAAATGTGTATTATAATATTAAACCTTCCGATAAAATAAAAGTGAAATTAAGCTTTAATCAACGCGTATTTCAGTCATGTCTCTACTGACAGTGGTATTTTCTAATTAGGTTTTTAACTAATAAACTAGACTTTTGTCTAGACTATGATATCATATTATGATGTATTTAGTATTTAATTAAATGTCTAACCTTCACAGTTTACGTATATTATTATTCATAAGGGAGGCTCTATATTATTTTTATTATGAAAGCTTTATAACTTGACCTGTTTACAGGATCAAGTAGTCTAAAAGCAAAGTGCTACAACGAAAATTAATAAAATATATTAAAATAATATTATGCTAGTAATATTATGAATGTAAAATTTGTGAGGAGGGACGTTCGTGCGACGTTAGTTTTTTAGTTCACCTGTATCCTCACTTAGCAGAATAGACAGAGGATAATTTACAATCTATTCTGTATTTTTTTGTAACAAGGCAATTAAAATATTTCCTTTTCTTCATTAGACGCGGCGTTCAGTTCCACCACTCAACACGTATTGCCTCCAGAATTCGGCGGAAAGTGAGGAACGGAGTGTCTTAGCACAAGGTCTCTGCCTCTGCCTACCCTGCTGTGTGGGATACAGCTAAATTTAGGTACACTGTGGCAAAATTTAGGCACATTGTGGCAGGGTCTAATTTTGCACAATATATCAAATTACAGTTAGGTCCTTTTTGTAAGCAAGTAGGTATACTCAGTGCTTATGTCACAGACCTAGGTCAGACAGGTCTCCTAGGAAATTATGTTCATAAATGGTGTATTAAATATAGTTAATTATAATTTTCTCACCTACTTTGCTAGTCTCAATAGGATTTCAAGGTTTCAAATTTTACACGCAATTTTATTTAATATATATGACATAGCTTATAAAAATATTAATAGATATATAAATATGTTGTCATTAGGTTAAATAGTGTACATATATTGCTAATGAATTAATATTTATCATTTAAAAACATTTTATTTTTTTGAAAAAATGCAAACAGTGCTATGGCACTGTATAAGAGGTATTTATTTTCTAATTCCCGGGGATTAAAATACGCACTACTATACAATGATTCTAAGTTTGCCGTAAAGGCAAAAGAAATGTATGGATTTAATATCAATTGGATCTAAGCCAAAAGCACAAAAATCTATTTAAAAATTTAAATAATCATTTTTTTGAATTTAAAAATGAAATCATTGCATTACATCGAATATATAACAAGAAAACCACGAAAATGTTAATCTCCATATTATGATTAATTACAAAAAAATACAACAACTTTTAATTGCTATTTTTTAAAAAAGTTTACACAGAATTCCATAAGAACACGTGTCTTTCTTATTATTTTATTACATTTGAAACTAGCCTTGAAATTATAAACATATGAACAACAGATATTCCATATATTTCAGCACACATGCGTAACAATAATTGAAGCACATGGTTTTAAAAAGCTTTTAAAGTTTCATTATAAAGATTTCAAGGGCGATGTTAAATATAAAATTGCTTGTAATTGAATTGAGAACTTGAAATTTAGATTTTAGTCTACTGACTCTGGTTAAAGTGAAGATCGTGGGCTTATTTCCTTTCAGGCTAAAAAAAAATATCATAATTTCACGTTTTGTATAAGCGCATAATGCGAACACCTGAGTATTAAGTATATATTTTTTGTTTTAATTTTATCAGAGAAATAATGTAATAATAACAGATTTATTTAAAAAAACTTTAAAGGTTTTAGAACGAATTAACCAATTTTTGATATGAACTTTTTTTAAATATTTTTTTAAGTGTAAAAAAGAAATAGGTATTGAACAAAAAGATAACCATAATTTACATTATCATAGTAATAATAAATCACTTTTTAACAGAAAATTTACAATTTATAGCACGTTTAAAGTGTTAACTTCGAGAAACAATCTCACGTTAAATGAAATGGCGGGAATTTCTTTCGGTCTATTTTAGCGCCATATTGGGAGCGTTGAACTCGCGCTGCGCACGTTTCGCCACAGATAATAATAAAATTTATTATTTATATAGACTATGAAAGAAATATTAGACATAAATTATTGTGAAACAATATTCCCTTATTTATTTTGTATTTTTAACTTTTTTTAAAAAAAATATTTTATTTATAAATCTTTCGAAGTAATGACGACAAAAAAGTAAACAACAAAATATTTTTTATAAGTAAATAAATCTATTTTTTATAAATAAATTTTTGTAAGATATGTTTTATTACACAGAAAATCGTAATCGCTCCTCTCTTGGTGGTTTGCTAAAAGAACTGAAGATGTTTTAGTGCTGAGAAATGGCAATTTTAACATTCAATGCACGCTAATCTACATACTACAGGCCAATGACTGACAGAAGTTTTATCTGGACGCGAAGATCAGGCCTACGATCACCACCATGTCTACCAAAGGTTGTGAATCAGCCTGAGGTTTTCTAAATATATACATCTAATAAAATTCTATGAATGTTTTTTTTATAAATGAATTTGAAAATATTAAAAAAATATATGCAATAATTTCTATTAATAAATTGTAAAAACCATCAACTTCTTTACTCAATCCATAAATAATTACATTTTTATGTAATTTAGTTAGACAAGACATGCGTAGAGATGAAAAGATATTTATAATTTTATTAACCATATAGAAAGCTATACGTAAATTTGTTTACCACAACAAATTTATGTTTTTACGACATAACAGTGATTAGCATCTATTTTGTTTTATGGCGTCTTTATATTTTTGAGTTACAGCTCCTTTTATTACCATTAAGTGATCGTTAATTAGAACAGATTTGTAATGATTAACATGGCTGCTCCTTACACCGTTTAAATTAGCTTTAAAATAACATAATATTTGTTTTATTCTAACTAAAACTAATAAATAATTTATTTCCGTAAGTGGGAATCGAATCCAGCAATGACGCGTAACGCAAACGCTGTGTGATACTAAGCAACGACGACCTCGTAATATAAAAATACAATAATCCAAAGTCATTCAATGATTGTTAAATGTCGGTCAATAAATCATTTCATTCGGATTGTAACGATTAAAATCATCCCTTCAGGTCAAAAAACTCTCAATTGGTATAATGAAAGAATTCCAACTTTGTATTACGTATATGCGGGTTTTTTATTGTCACACTCGAATAATGAGTTAGCATTGAGTGTCTTATTATAATAAATAATATTTTCTGGCTGTAAATGTCCAGTGGACTGGAAAGGAGGTCGTGGGTTCTGTTTATTCTGGTTGAAGAACTTCAAGCTTCAGAGGGAATTTGGGGTTAAGACATTCCATACAATTTTCGAGACAGCGTGTTGCGTGCCGGAATGAATATCGCGCTTTGTCTTGTTACAAGAGAGGAAAATGTAACTTATTGATTTGGTTGTGGGAATCGAACCCACGACCTTCACATTCAGTGTTTGCCAACATAAAACAACACATATTGTATAAATAATTATTAAATTGTAAAATATATTATATAAATTTAGAAAATAACGCTATTTAAACTAGGTTTAATAATCACTTAAAAGGCAGAGAGAACCTAGTGTTATGACACTCCGCTTCCAACGTTCGCCCGAAGTTTTGAAGCCCTTGCGTATTGAGTGGCGGAACTCAACGCCGAGGCAAAACAATATTATAGAATATATTTTTACATCATGTATTATACAATGTTTACAATATACGTATATCCGCTCGGCCTAAATCCATAATACACTCATCGTGTGCTAAATTATCTGTATATTTGATGGAAAACGTACTTGACCTATAAAAATTTAGCTCAAGTGGCTGAAGTCTGTGCCTAACACAGCATATTTGTGCGAAATTCACATAAATTACATCTATTTTAGAGTTAAAATCTAATCTAGATTAGAAAAAGTATCTGTTTTTATTAGTTTTTATATAACAACATCTGGAGAACATCGATATATTAGTGAATCAGTACGTCTATTTTTTTATTTAGGTCGTGGGTTCGACTATGGTAATACACTAATCAGAATCGCGGTAACTTTAACTTAACACATCATCATCGACAGCCATCTTTTGTCCACTGCTGGACATAGGCCTTCCCCAATTCTCGCCACCACACTTGATCCTCAGCTCTTCGGACTCAACGAGGACGAGGCCTTTCGTTGGACTTAACGTTTAAAGTGTTAAAAACACTTTAAAACACTTTAAACTTAACACTTATTAATATGTTCATTGTTGCGTAGTTGGGATATTTCCACATTTTATGTACTTAGAATAATATTAGTCGCGTTGAATTTAATATGACTTGGGTTTTCTTAATTATATTTTCGCATGAAAAATAAGCATAATTAATAGATATACTTATAAATATATAAATAATTTGAAAATATGAATACTATGTTAACATTTTATTTTATCTGTCATTCAAAAGAATTTAAAAAGCTTCTCCACCATAAACGTTTTAACAAATTGTTACAAATTTCAACACTGAGTTGATAATATCACAATGGCGTATTCAATTAAACAACAATACTCAATAAACATAACAATTAAATTCACGCCTCGAAAACTTTGTACGTCAATTGGAATAAATATACTAGTTTTATACGACGGCTTCGCTTTTATTTAAATAATTTATTTCAGTTTTCAGTTATTTCTAGATTAAATTTTAAATGTTCATATTTTATAGCTAAAGAGCTTCACGTTTTTTCCACATAGAGCAAAGCATGCTGAGGAACTCTAGTGTTAAGAGACGCGATTCCCCGGTTTCCTTATCTGCGGAGAGGCGGAACTCAACGCTGTGGTTTGTCTTGCTGAAGCAGCAAATAAAAATTAAAATGCAAGTCACCAAATTCAAATACTTATAGTAATATGTAACATAATCTCGATCATTTAGCTCATATGATATTTCTTTTTTCTCAATTATAGAGTAAATAAAGTTTCTTTTCACACTCCAGTGACCCGTAGGCGTTAAAAATGTTAATTACTTTACCTTGTACTATATGTACCTGGCACTTTGATGTTACGATATTCGATAATTTAACATGAGGCCTATAAACTGCTCAAACAGAATGTTTACTGACTTCTGTATACAATTAGGTTTATACCTAATTGTATACAGAATGTTATTTTAAGTATATACTATAGATAGTAAATAATAACGGATAAGTTATTGAAAATTTGTTTTAAGTTAATTTTTAAACACTATTTTCGTTATATTAAAAAAATACAAATTATATTTTACAAAAAGGCCAAGATCATAGATCATACAGCCTTAACAGCTAGAACTATGTCACACTGTCAGTAGTAACAAACCTAAGAATTTCCGATGCCTAAAGCTGATAAAGGAGAATAATTCATAATGCCATAAAAGGAATCTTACACCCACGTGTAGATCTAATCTAACGCATAAAGTAAAATTACAAAGCTCTCTGTCGTGGTATATCTTCACGCATTCCCCGCGTTTTGTGAGAGTAGGTACAGAGAATCGCGTGATATATGATTTTATTCTTTATTTTTCCGTCTATTTTAGCTCACCAAACTAATCTCAGTAACTACTGGTTCGAATATTAAAGAATTACATTAAGTTAATCTATTCAATATTAGTTCAACTCTTGATTATTTCTAGAAATAACCGATATTCCGATGTTTCGCTCATAAAAAAATAAAATAAAGCTAGTATACAATATCAAGCAAAAGTAATATTCATATGAACATATCTGATTAGAATAAAAATCCATAAATACCACGTATGTATTTAATAATCAACGTTGTTACATATTAGAAACAAAGAAAAATCGATATTTTAAATTAATTTACACAAAACAAAATCTAACGTCAATCAATCCTCAGGTTAAAATAAGTAGGATCGAATTGCCCGGAATCTAATTAAAAGAAAATAGTCTATGGCTTGGTTTAATTAAAAAAAGTGGACCACCCGATTCGAAATTCAAATTCACTAAATGGAACTAACCACGTTCTTGTTTCGAATACGTAAAGTGAATGACATAGCGAGTACACCTTTAATAAATATACATATGTCTATCTTAATCTCTTTAATATAATTTTTATATAAACTTTACACGAAACGAATTTGAAGTGAGTTATACAGATTAAAAAAAGAATAAAATGTAATTATTTTATTTATTCTAGTCTAGTCTTTTATTTTACTATATATGTAGTATTTACTAGAAATAGGACATTGTACGGCCGTCAATTCTGGGCAAAGATCCCATTTATAATAATGGTATTTAGGTTTCTTATACTGTATTTTGCATTTAGTAGGGTAGACAGAAGGAGCCTAGGTTTTCCATTAATTATGTTAAAGTTGAAAAGGAAAAATACAAAGAAGTATTAAGACACAAAGTCTTTTCTATATAAAACGATAACATAAATATTCAAAAATAATTTCTTTCAATAAATGAATTGTTTATAAATGTTACAATTTAATTGATTAGAATGACACATAAATCAAGTTGTAAATCATTTAATTGATCATAAATGTATGTAATCAAATAACATCATTCAAAACCTACGCACATTAAATTCTCCATTCGTATACTATACGTCTACATTTATCACATCTATTGAGTAAAATATAAATAATTTGCATACAGTAGTGTAATAAGTTTCATATTTAGCATGATTACCATATATTATATTATTATAGGTATTCTGGTTTTTTTAAATATTTACCTTTATTTAACGAGACAAATAGACAGCATTCTAAAAATATTTTAAAATTTTTTTTTATTGACTGTTTTAAGCAGAACCTTTTTCAATACTTTATTTAAGTGAATGTGACAAACGATTAATATAAAATCTTGTTGTATTATTATTTTGAATTTAATTGTAATATTTTGTCCTAACTCTAGGTTCCCTCTGCCTACTCTGCTATATGCAAGAGACAGCGTGAAGCTAAAATATAAAAATAAAAAAAAAAGTAAAGAGCAGGTTTTTGAAACGACAAAGGTGCGGTAACTCGGTATGCCACTAGCGTTACGTTTGGCAACAATTACCGAATTCCCTGCGCCTTGTTTTAGTAGGGTTATTAACCTTATACTAGGGCTGTGTTGTATCGAAATGTGTTTAGGTTTATTTAGAAAAAACGTGGCTAGGAATTTAGTATAAATATTTTTTTTTATTTATAACTTAAATAATAATTAATATGTATGACTAATAAAAAATGCTATAATTGTACCTACTTGTCTAGCAAGACTAGCATAAAATTTTATATTTACCAAATTATCATAATAAATATAAATATTTACGTGTATGGACTTTAATTTAACATCCCTTTATCACATCTGTCTATCACCAACTCCTATCAGCAGACCGTAAAGAATATAGATATTAAAAATTCTACACATAAAGTGCGGATAGAATATAAAATAAAATCGATAGATCTCTCGATACGATCAAAGGTATTTTTAGTAACATCACTCACAAAGGCGTCACCGCGTCGCGCACGCTTCCAATTTACAAAGGATATGCGTTTAAAATTATTTATTTAATTTACTCTATCCTTTTTCACATTGAAATAAAGCTCAAAATTATTCATCCTTTGCTTTTTCAAATGAAAAACAAGTTGAATTGTCAAAATAAAAGCGGGAAACACCAAAAACGCTGTCAATCGTTGACTACGGAAGCCATTTATTTTTGTCGAATCAATTAATATAATTGATTTTACAGATGCAACGTGTTTCTACAGTGAGAATTTTGTGCTGTATCACTGTTCATGGGAAAGAATATTTTTTGTTTTATTTACTATCACCAATATTTTTTGTGGTTTAGTCTTTCCATTTTTGTGTCCACTAAACTGTAAAGACGTAAAGAGAACTTTATTATTATGATTATATTTTATTACTTAAAAATAAAGTGTATTCAATTAATTTCACTCCATTATTCCCCACATTCACTTTCATTCGTTCATTTCACACTACAGATAACATGTTTCTATAAAACCAATAATAATGAATCTTCCTTCTATTTTATTAATTCAAAACCCATTCATTCAACATCGATGTATGAATATAATGTAAAGAAATTGATATTCTCAAAGAAGACCGATACAATCATAATTATTACTAACACGCCTGTCACACCTCCTACAGATAGCTATCTACGCTAATAATACGAAATTAAATAGACCTATTGTAGCCTAGATTTGCTATTTCATTACAGTTCTGTATAATTTGGTCGGCTTTTACAAAGGGACCAATATCACGTGAGTTGCTGTCGTAAGTATAAAGTATTTTAATAAGGTTCTTTCGATTTTGGATAAGACTAGTGTTGAAGTAACACTTCTAATGTAGCTACCTTAAAAGGTTTTTTATGGTTTACATTAAATTATCTTTTTTTAATCTACCCACTCTTGTAAGCAAATGGTGACGTTCAGCTCACACATAAGAACTCAGGTCTTTCACATATAATGAGTGTAAATAAATTAACTTCTTATCTAATAAAGATATAAAACCTACGACCTTGTCTTCCTTTAGTAGCTGAGCCATAGGGGCATAACTAAATCTCACTTCCGGTGAACAAAGACCTGCAGTACCTTTAACGAACTTGATAACAAGCAAATTGATAATTTTAAGCGTTATGTAGAATAACAAATTAATTTTCATAGAAAAGATTCTACATTGAATATGGTAGTTAATAGAAACTAATATTATAGATTAACGCGATGGAACATAGCTTATATACTTCCTCGATAAAAAGACTATCTAACAAAATAAGAATGTTTCAGTTCAAACCAGTAGTTCCTAAGATTACCGCGTCCAATCAAACAAACTCTTCAACTTAATAATATTAATATAGATAATATAAAAGTTTATATTTAGATATCTACTAATAAAATTTTTGAATAGAAAGTCCTAAATTATATTTATAACCGTGTCAAATATACCTTATTTTTAAAAAATATTGTTTTGTTATTTTTTTTGTATCTTTTTTTATATTAAGTAAATATTTCAAGTTTACAACTTCATAATAATTATTTATATTTTAAAAGATTTTATTCGAATAAAGCATAAGTATGTATCATTTCTACTTATTCTAAGGTATTCATTGAGTACTAATGTACGTAATTAATATTCCAGTAAAGGGACTACCGTGAACAGTCCTACGCTATACAATGTGGCGTGCCATGTCTATTAATGTTATGTTATTTGTATATGTTTAACATACATATTCAACATAATTATATGTATATGTTTAACATATTTATGTAGGTTATTTTGCTTTTTATTAAAATAATTTTTGAAAGATACTTTTGGAATTTACGAGAATCTAAAGAAATATAGAGAAATTAGATATTAATATAATATTCTATTGGATAGTACAATATTTTTGAATCTTTACTATTTGTTTTCGTTATTTTCTTTTTACATTTAGTACCAATATTATTATTATTGCCTATTACCTTTTGATCAATCATTTTGATAAAGAAGACGCTCATCAAATTTATGGGATAGTTTACCTGAAAATAAAAATAAAAAAATTAAATTTTTATTGCTGATAATATTTTATATTTTATACACATTATGTTTTTCATTAATTTGTAATTTCATAGTTTAATAATTCTTTTTGACATAAGTGACTAAATAAACAGGGTCATAGTCCACTTTACTAAAAATTAATTAATCAGGACGAGATTTTAACTTCCATATGCTTCCATTGCTAATGTCTTTTTTTAACGTTGTATCTCGCACATAACAAGGTAACTAGGCAACTAGGCAGAAGTAACCTAGAACCTAGTGTTAAAACACACCGTTTTCAATAGGACACTTTTCGCGATTCAAATTGAGTGAGAATCGAAACCACAAAATGAAGCGGTTACACTTGTGCCACTGCACCACAATTGGCCTCACTGGCCTTAGTACAAGGTAAAATAAGCTCGAATGAAACAAAATCTAAATCAGGCATAGAATAAATACATTTAATATAAAATTTTGACATAAGTATACATAAATGAATCAGAGTTGCCATATATAAAAAAACCTCCTTCGCACATTACAATAATAGTAATACATACAAGTGAGCATAAAGTAAATATTAGCTTTTCACATATCATTACTTCTTGTTTGATGTTTTGTTGTGAAATCAAATTGAAGGTTGCTTCTACGCAATATGTTTATAATAATGGGTTATTAATAATTTATATATTACATGTTGGTATGTATGTGTATACGTTATACCTCCTAGCCTCACGCTGTATCCCGCATAAAGCAGGCTAGGCCGAGAAAACTTTCGAGACATATAGATATTGAATGACAGAACTTAACGCCGCACTTTATTGGCCCTGGTACGCGAGAAAAGGCGTGAAGCAAATCTTTTAAAATAAAATCGAAAGAAATAAAAACCCTACCTTAGTATATATGTAACGAAGTCTTTACATATTTAAAATTTTATTCTACTCATATTAAACAAATTTGCCATATTAAAGTACAAAATCTAGAAGCGTACGCACAGCAGTATAACAAATTCATTCACAACTCGCAACTTGTCACGTATGCATTAACTAACTTCTGTATACAGGTATTATAATATAAAGGTATGTATTAGCAGAGCTAATGTGAGCTTTTAAGTTAAGTAAGGTAAGTTGTTAGGCTTTTAATCAAAGATGATATTTCTTTAGCTACACAAGACTTCGTTCTTCTTTCGAAATCAAAACATGGCATGTAGAATGACGGAGTTCCACGCCGTTAAAAATACTTATGTATTTAAATCCAGAATGCAGAAAACAAAAAATATAAATGGTATTAAATAAAAATATTTCTGTACGATTTAAGAAAACATCCGAAGTATTATAATATTATTTAAAAATCTAATACCACTATAAATGAGTGAAGTGTGAAATTAGAAACATGTAGGTAGAAGCTGGTTAAAATCAAGCTATTACCATTTAAAAAAATAAACACACTATTATCCTATTTTACCATTTTATAGGAGTAAACCTAATTCTTTTATAGTTACCTATTAACCTAAAATCTATAAAAATCGAATTTAGTTCCCGATACATACTTTATTAGTGAAGTATATGCTAAAATATAGGGCAAGTAACCAGGACTAGCTAAATTGAGGTGGTAGAATTAGTTTTTTTTTTCAGTAGAAAAGGGAGAGAGACTTTAGCATGGGCATAAGAATGGGGACGGCGTGGGGTCTGTGCCCACCCTCCTGGAAATTATCTCTAGATACATCCATGAACGTAGTGTTAAGACATTTCATTCTCCAATCTGAAAATTATTATTTGCGAAGAAAAATAAAGCTATAAAAATATATTAATCTAAAAAAGTTGAATTATTAGTTATTTAATTATTTTATTTGTAAAATATATCATTAAAAGGCATACTACGATATAAAACATTAAATATAAGAAAACGTAATACAAATCTTAGAAAAAATAACTATTGTGATGCAATATAACTTAGTCATTAATGATGTAACTAGCAACTTATATGTACGTGACAAGTTCTTTTGTTTGTTTATTACGAAAATGTGACATCCTGTCAAAAATTACTTTATACAAGTTACATTTGGAGGAATATTGAGAGTTGATAAGCAGTGGGTATCTTATTATAATAAGGATAACAAGTTTGATAGCTGACTGACGTCTGCGGCCTCGATTATTAAAGTCTTCTCAATTTTTTCTCCGTCTTTTAAAGAAAAAATATTTGCCCTCGCCAGAAGAAATACGTAAAGAAAGTGAAAAATAAAGTGTCTTAACACAAATTTTCTATAGCTAAAAAAGATTTCAAAACATCTAGAATAACCGTTAGTCGGTGTGCACTGAAAATTCAGCTAATCTTGAAATAGCCTAGTTCATGCAACGCACGGATCTATTCATAGCTCACGTCTGTCGCATCTTATATACGCGATTTAACGTCTACGTTTTAATTCTAGTTAGTTTATTACCTTCATTTTTACTAATTACTATCTTTTATGTGTAGCTGGCACAGTATTTGCCTGTAAACGACGTTGAGTTCCGCTTCCACTATTCAAAACGTTATATCTCGAAATTTCCCTTCCTAGCCTGTTATGCGGGCTTTAGTAAAAAAATAAAATCTTTAATTTATAAAGATGGGTGCTCTGATACCTTATCTGGCTGGAGTATACTGGACCGCTGGAGCTTAATCAGAATTTTAATTTAATACATATTGTTTCAAAATTAATAAAAATGCTTTGATTCGTAATGTAATATATCTAAATAAGTCATATGAAGAGAACGGAGAGACACGGATTACGCAAAAAATAAAAAAATAACCTAAAATTATGTCAAAAATTATGTCAACCGTTTATTCGTATAGAAAACTATATGTAAATTATTAAGCTGTCTCAGTTTCATAATTTGCTCTATTATACAATAATTAGGTCACTTTGTACATTTAATGTTTTTTTTTTATAAACATATGCAAAGGTAACATTTATGTTTTTATTTAGAGATCGTTGTGGATCAGCGCCACATCGTCTGACTGAAAACGCAACGGTTGCAAGTGCGATTCCCGGTAGAATGAATTATTTTTACTAAGCGTTTAGTTCAGTGGAGTGTCTAACACTGCATTCCCTCTCTCTGTCCCGGATTATACGGGATAGAGCGTGTAAATATAATTAGTAAATTATACGAATCCCGGATCCACAGACTATAAAGAATGTAGCCCGAATCTATTTCCGCCGGCGATGTCCGTATTGGCCGCGTTCCAAACAAACAGATTCGCCTGTTATGACTTATTTATTTATATATAACGTAATATTGGCAGTAATTGTTTGAATATTTTCATTTTTTTTTTCAGCTTGACACCGCTGTATTCCGCATATAGGATATAAAGAAAAATCATAAAATATATCGGATTTTTTAAATAGATAAATATATAGAACCTATTTACCAAATTCTATATTAAAATAATACTCAACGATACACTAAGTCAACGCAGACCAGACACTCATATCATATGATACCATAGAGAACAAATATTTAGCATTGTATGGATTCAGATTCAAGAAGAGCAACTCAAATCATCTCTTAGGGCTTGTGAGCGAAGTGCAGGCTTATGGAAACCCTGGAAATTGTCAATTAGCTCCTCTACTGTCTCAGGCCCTTTTCTATCTAACCAAATTTAACAAGATATATATACCTTTTGATAATTGTGTTGCAGCGGTACAGTGTTAGAGTGTAAGCACTGCGGTTGAACATTCGATTCCCATTCGGGGGAATGAATTAATTCGTTATCTCGTTCTGATATCAAGATAAACCGCGGCATTGAGTTCCGCTATCAATACGCAATATCTTAAAAATAGAATAAAATCTTAACACTATGTTATGTTATTTCCTAAGTCATACAATATGAGGGTCTTCAAAACCAGAGTGAATAGTTATCTGCTAGGCAAGCGTGCACCACCGTAGATCGCATCAACGCTCACGTTCAACGCAAGCCTGTTCAATATAAAAAAAAAACTCTGCTAAAAATTCTCCTATTACAAATAAAAACTCAAAACGTACGTATTCGATCCAAGACATACCACCTGCGCCACGATTCCATACATTATGTCATAATAAACTTCTTCCAAATGAAATCTACTGGTTGCGCATACGCATGTAATACGCAAACATTATGTATAACGTAACCAGGTTACAATTTTTATATCCAACTATTTCTGGATCCACCGTCATGTTTTATTTCAGTGATACATTGTACTATACAAGTGTACGCAGGAAGTTGTGAGTTATTGTGTCGTTATACATTTGTAATTAAATTCTAAGTAAATTAAGGCTATATTGTGTTTTTGTTATTATGACAAAGTTCTATAGATAAATTGCTTTAAATTGGCAATTATAAATATTTGTAGTTATAAGATTTCTAAAGACGTTTATTACTTTATTTGCTACCCTGCTCGGCTTCGCCCGCTCTATCGAACGAATATTTATTTAATACTCTTAAATTCTTTAGAAAAAAAATAGTATGGTTAGCTATACATACTGTAGTTTTTTGGGAATTTATTTGATTTATCTCGCAAATTTTTGTTATGTTTAATAGAAATATGTTTAGTTATTTCACATCTATCTAGGGGAGTCTTAATACTAGGTTCCTTCTGTTTACTCTGATATGCAGGAAAAAGCATGAAGTTATGTTGTACTCTATATTCAAAAAGATTTTATCTTGCTCCAAAATCATCACATAATATTATAATTGTAAAGGCAACCAGGTCAAAGAAAAACATAAAGGATCAATACGAAAGACGATTTCTGTGCCCCGAAAGTCAATAAACTCAATATAAAACCCACTATAAATTCTCGGAGATCCTGTACAGGATAAATTATGCAAAAGGAAATAAAAAAAATGTCAGTGTGAAATTACTTTGCATCTTGAGTCCGATTTAACTGTAACAACGATTCAAGTCGTGTAGAGTTACCATATTATTAAAGATATTGCTGAAGCATTTATTCTTTTAATCAACTTAAAATTTTACTTTTTAATATCTTTGTTCAATTTCGTCTTTAAAGAGTTACTAAATAATTTATGGGACATGGTATATATTTAATAATGTTTCACAATCTATATAAATTATATTTAGAAAATGCAACTATTATGTTTCTTGCTAGCTTTTTTCAGCATAACAACCTTTTGAAATGGATATTTCTACATAACTGTACGATTCAAATGTGGTGTAATGATTAAATTGAATAAATAATATTTTGTTTTTATCTGGATGCAGTCTGGGTGGGCTTGTCTTAGCGAAGTTCCACTCAGGTTCTAAAAACATTTTTTCGTGTCATATACATAAGAACACAGCTTAAAATTACGCATGTAACAAATATGGAAGATGAAAGAAACTACTAAGGTTTGTTAAATTTCACTCGAAATGGTGAAAAATAAATTATATATCCCGTATATACATCTTCAATGGTATCCCTAAAGTACATTCCAGTTATAAAGCGGCATAAAGAACTCATTCAGGTCTCAGGTTACAGCGCGTGCGCAGCTGAGCAGATTGTGTAATGCTATGGGATTTATTATGGGATTTTTATGAAGACATTTCCTATGGGCTGTACATTAACAAAAAACCGACTTTTACACGGTATCGCGCATATGGCAGGGTAGATCGAGATTAAAACCAAAAACCTACAAATAACTTTACAACATTACAATAATAAAAAATTATGAATTATGTTTATTTTCTCTCTTTCTCTCTCTCTGATAATAACACTAAAATATTCCGATAATAAGAAGGGGAATGGAGTGTCTTAACACTAAGTTCCCTGCCTACTCTGCTATACGAGATACATCGTGAAACTGAAAACAGAAATGCTTATAAAAAGCATGACAGAAAATTACTATCGAATTAGTAGAAACAAAGTGAAAACCATGACTCAATTAGAGAAAGTATCGAACCAAAAGTATGAGACTGTCATTCCGTCTGTATGTCTCGTGTCACCGCTATATACGGAGATCGCTTAGATCTGTCTTTATCTTGGAATCTTTGCTAGTGATGTTCTGTTTTCTACATAATGTATTAGATATTCTTATGGATTTGTATTAGATATATGTTATTAGAAATTAGTGGAATAATTAGTAGTAGAATTAAATATTTACAACATAGTAATGCAGCAGTACAGCACTGCCTGTAAACATGAAGGCTTGGATTCAAATTGCGCCCAGAGGAAGGTATTATTTTCGTTTTTCCACTCTAGTGAGTAGGGAAGTGTTGGTCTAAACTAAAATAAACTAAAACTAAAACAAAAGACTATTAAATAAGTAAATTATATCAATAATTACTAGCATAAAATTGGCGATAAATAATAGACGATAAATAGATTCAAAAGTAAATGTAATCGATAACTTTTATCAACGATAAAAACGCATATCGATATTTTTAACAATAAAACAACACTAGCCGACACAGTGTTATATAGGCCAACCAACCACCATATAAAGTAAACACCGTCTGGCATTCACGTTTATTGATTGGTAATGAAAGTACAGACACGTTTTGCCTTTTGTAGAAATTTCTCTATGATAATTGCTTTATAAAAAGTTACTTTGCTACTTTTGTGTTAGAAGTAGTATGCGATACTTTTCCTGATCGCCTTCGAAGGATATGTTATTTGTGAATGAAAGTGATGAATTGACGCTGTTAGAGCTATTTAAAGATAGTTTCAATAGAAATTTAATATTTATAATATATTTCTGTAAAAAATATATTTTAAAAATTATTTTTTAATTTTGGTAGACAGATTGCGGCGTTAAATTCCGCCATAGCATTTCGATAAGCAGATAATTCATAATTGAGCTGAAAGTGAGGAATCGAGTATTTTAATGCTAGGTTTTCCCTGCCTCAAAAAAAATAATTACTTTTAATCATAAATACATCATTAACCAAAAACCCCAGGCATTTATGATGAAACAAAAGGCTATATATAGGAAATCATTAAAAAAGAACATGAAAATATAGTTTTGTCGGGCGTCCATCACAAGTAGTTAACCTCACTAAGTCAAATAATATATTGACTCAAGTGGAATCCACTAACTGTTTATACGAGTATACTGAATAGTCAGTATACGCTGACTTTAAAGAGGACTTTGGATGTCGATATTTATTTTTGAGATCCTCGTGACGCAGATGCCCAGCGTCTGCGTATAACCGCGATGGTTAGTACTACCCTTTCTAGGGGGAATGATGTTAATAAATTATTTTTATTTACCAGTTCTGGAAGACAGAAGGTGGAATTCGCCACCCAACACGCAACTTTTATTAGTTTTCGCATTTTAGAAAGGTATTTAGAAGTAACACCATAATAAAAAATAACTAATACAACATTATAGCAATATTATGGTAATTTCTAAATATTATTATTTATTAGTCAAATAAAAAATACTTAAATTTGAAACGAACATGAATACAGCGATTATTAGTATATTATAATAATTATTTTTATAAAATTTTATACAACATTTTTTTATTCCATTGTACATCGTCGAAAAACAAAGCGCGTACGACCACGTTTTACAGGTTTGAAATTATTTTTTATTGCTTTTAATGTACCTTCTCGAATTATGGCTAGTTTTTATTTAATAAGAGGCTATAGTTAATTAATATTTTTCAGCACAATTTTTGAGATGCTTTTGCAGCCTTTTGAGATGATGAAATTCGTTACCTGGTGATTGCAGTGTTACGTTATTGAATAATAATTTATATTGAGTTTTAGAACATTTCCTCATAAATCGTTACTTAAACGATGTTTATCCTTGAACTGAAATTATATAGCTACATATATTATAGATTTTCAGACACACTGAAGAAAATTTTGGCATGTCTTCAAGCTTCCATTACATCATTGCTGCAGTTAAAATGATTATATACAAACATCCTGTCATACAACTATTACTGTATGCGATGGAGGTGAAAAACATAAACTTTTATTAGAATTTATGAAGGTCACTAATTTGATTTTGTATGGAAAATAAATATTTGTTCGCTTGAAGTTAACTAAAATATGTTTTAATTTTATTAAAGCACATTGAAAGTGCTACGCTTTTGTATGTATAGCAGGATAGGTAGAGAGAACTTAGTGTTAAGGCACTACGTGGGTAACGTATCGTTCAATTTGTATTGAAAAAGAAGGGAAAGTGAAAATAACTTAAATATAATTCTTTGAGTCATAATTGAACCTGCAACCAGCACGTATACAGTCAACAAACAGCGCCAATGAAGCTTAAATTCATAATTTAATAATATATCATTTAAGTGTTACCCGGATGAAGAATGATATAATATTATATTATAGAAAAAGCTACTTTCTTATTCTTAGCATCTTGAAAATTCAAGGCTGATGCAAAAGTGACCTAAATTTTAAATGTGGGTGTGACGAACGCGAACAATGAATCAGTTTTAAATATATTGTCGAAATGTGCCAAGTATGAATCGGCTTGCTTTTGAAAAAATTTTGAATATATATTATTCTTTCTATATTATTCTATATTATTCTTTTTATTTTTATACAATATATAAAGATGTTTTTTTTTTGCCGTCATGGCGATGGTTGTGGGATCCCCACTGGGGTAATGGTAATAATATTTTTATTTACTCGTTTTGGTACAAGAAGGAGCGTTGCGTCATCATTCAACATACAATGTATCGAAATGTTCGGAAAGAGATTGGAGTGCCTTGGCACAAGGTTCCCTTTGCTTCCCGAGAGGTTACCAAAATATAATAAAAAATAATTCATTTTAGAGACATACCTAATATGATTAAAGAAACTGTTTGAAAAAATATCTTATTTTATAATACAGAAATATAATTGGGCCTAGCTGGACCCAAAACTGTGACTTCAAACGTGCCGGTTAAGTCCTGTGACGATATTTTTTTTTATTATTTTCCAAAAATATTTTCCTTAGTATAGAATGACACTTTCAAATACGTTAAAAATACAGGAATATAAAGTAAATAAATTATTGTATTTACAATTTATAATTGTAATTGCTTAGATAATTGCTAAAGGTCATTCGACAGACAGAATGACGAGCTCATTACTAATAATTATTTAGACTATACATATTTATGTTTGCTTCTATGATATGATTTGTTTATGGAACCTTGGTCATGTTTACTTTGAGATCATGTTAAAGCTATTTTGGATTTAACCTTAGAGAAAGATCTTTAGTTATGGTGAAATTGATTTTCGTTTTTTAAGATTAAAACATTATTCGCATACAGGGTAGACAGAGAAAAGATAGTGATAATAATGTGATAGTGAAATCCACCAATCAACACACAATGTCTCGAAAATTCGGCGGAATTTCTTAATAACGTGCTTCCCTAGCCTGCTTATTGCAGTGAAGCTCAAGAAATATAAATTAAACAAGATTATTTCATTACCTCAAAATAATAAAAATAGCAAATTATAAGGTATACTTATAGCTGAACTTAACCACACGTTGCCAACTCAACCTAGTTTCACGGGATGTGCAGATTTTTAAGTATATGATATTAGAGCTTTTATAATAAGTATTTATAGAGTGCTGGTTGCCGCCCGCGACATTGTTTGCGATGACTTTAAAAATTGAAAATATTTCCAATTTTTTCCCATTCCTATATGCACTTCGAGAAATCCTCTCTCAGTACCTCACTACTCTCTCTGCTCTTCCTTACTTCTATACATGTCAAATTTAAACATTCTAAGTCTTACAATAGCCTAGTATAGTGGACAGTAATAAGAACATAGCCGATTTTTGTTTTGTGTAACAATCCTAAATATCTCATCGATTTTGTTTCAGCTTCATATATTATGTATTATATTAACTTAATTAAGCACTTTTTCTTTCATCAAAATCAAATATCCATTTGTTCATCCCACATATAGCGTTAACGCGTACTCAGAATGGTTGAACCTAAATTCATTCGCCCCAGTTAGTCTATAATTTGCTAGGACTAATTCGGTCTAGACACTAATTGAATGTCCTATAAAAGTTAAGTAAAGTTTATTGACATATAAACAAAGCTAACGCAGTTCGAACTTATACAGTTTTTCGTGTATTTTGGATTGAAGTCTGATATTTTGAGAATGTATGAAGAAAAAAATAGTGATTTTACATTAGAAATGGCAATAAAGAAATATATCATTTAAATCAATTAATGAAAAATGTAACGCGACGTTTTTTAAATTCATATATTTTTTTTACAGAGTAGTCGTCGTCGGCAAATTTGTTTGCGTAGCGTTAAATAAAATGGAAAACTTATTTTTTTTCGTTAGACTCCCTAATTTACTCGCATGCCTAAATGTAACTTTCTAAGTAGCTCCGTAGTTTCTAGTAGTTTATTGTCATGTCAATAACTCAGAATAGAAGTTATTTATTGTATATAGTGCTATACAATATTCAATTCAGACAAAAAGAAATCTTGAAAGCTCAACTGTAGCATATCCTGAAATAATTTATACGCCGTTCCTCCGCACATGTGAAGCTGATGCGAGTTGCGCAAGTCGGCACGTTTCCATTGTCGACTTATTACGTTGAAACAATAGTGCCAAGATTCTCCATTCACTGTTTTCCTAATATATATTGCTTTTTGCTTATTATGGCGGATGTCTTTTTTTTAAGTGTTTCTGCTTAATTACAATAAGGACGCATTGTCTGTAAGAGCGTTATTCTAATGAATACCGCCTATATTTCTTAAATTTCGTTCGTAACTGTTTTTGATACTTCAAGCGACTTTGTCAGTATATATATTCATTATGAGAGATTCTAAGAAGAATCCACAAAGGATGTCTGAATTTCCAATAAATTTATATGAAACAAATATAATTAGCCAAAAATGTAACCAGTAATCGAACTAACAACCACCATAGTGAGCCCAAAGGCTAATATTAACGAAAATGAAATAAAAATCGTGAATCAATGGAAACAAACACCCAGAGATAGGCACAAAATGGGTCACACTGGAAGCATTCTGCGCACATTTGTTACATTTTTAACTACTTTGCTCTGTTCATTTAAGTGTTCGATGTTTGTGGTAAGCATTTTCCCACATACTGTATTAGTTACATGTTTATACTGACTTCAGTTTTCAGTTCTTCGTAATAATATTTATTTAGTATTATTTTACGTTATTATTTAGTGATTGAACAAAAGTTAATTCATGGAAATATTATATTTATAATATTTTAATATTTTCTGGTAACGAGGCAAAGTCTAATCACTCAGGAAGCAATTTCCAGAGCTCTGTAAAGAGTAGGAGACGGAAGTATCTTAATTGGAATGGAATATCTAAGCTAGTCTTAACTTCCCAGATTCCCTCTGACAGCCACACACGATGTTCCGTCATTACATCAGAATAGCGACTGTGACACTATAAGATATAGGTAGGTACATGTTAAAATCAATAAGCTACTAATTTTCCAGTGCCAAATATGGGCTGCAAAATCGCTTATAAGTAATTTCAATAATTCCTAGAAAATGATGCAATAAGTAAACACAGGCCTTGAAGCCATTCAGACGGGCACAAGCTTGTGAATGTAATCGAAGTAGATTGTGGGTTCAAATATTTACTATTTTCATTTCCTATACCTAATACACAGACAAATTGCGGGATTAAGTTCCGCCACTCAACACACAATGCCTTCAGAATTCTGCGGAAAGTGGGGAATAGAGTGTCTTAACACTACGTTCCGTTTGCCTACGCTACTATCTACGGGTTACAATGTAAAGCTGAAAATAGAACAGATTATCGGAAACTGTTTCTTTACGATGTTTCCCTCATAGCAATGTAGACAGATGGAACGCAGTGTTAAAATACCCCGTTTCCCAGTGTCCAACATTTTTAAAGACGATGGAACTCAACTCCGCAGTTGGTCTTGTTGCCAGAGCGAGGAAAAAGAATATAATTTATTATCCCGAGTGAAAATCGAACCCACACGAACCGTCGCGTTTACAGCCATACACTGTGTCTCAATAAAAAAATTGCTATTATTATTAACAAAATGTTATTATAATCAATTTAACTCGACTCTAAGGTCAAATTAATTCATGGGGGGTCGTGTAATGCCGAAAACTGGGTATAATACAGCTTGCGCCACACCTCGACCCGCCACCCGTGACCGATGATATAAATGAAGATGTCATAGTGTGACTATAATTTTGACAATAAGTATATTTCTTTTTGTTTTAGCTCAGCAGGAAAGATAGAGAAATAGTGTTAAGATACTCCCGCCTAATTTTCAAGGCAATGGTTGTTGAGTGGAGGAACTCAACGCTGCTTAGCCAGAGTGGAAATTGAACCCACCACCATTGCAGTCATTCTTCGCGAAGACGGCCTCTTTAACGAGATTAATCATGGAGATATATTTAGTTTTTTTTTTTTTTACCTTATCTTGAACTACATCAGAACAACTTGCAAGTCCTTACCTGTAAATAAATTAAAAATATGTTAAAATTATAATGGAATAAAGTTTGTTTCATAAATAAAGCATTAATATATTAAAACTTTTAAATGGTTATAAATAATTTTAATATTATTTCCTACTTTTTTGTTTAAGTTTGTGTACGTAGACTTCAAATTGGTGTTTATTTTTTTTTAATTCACTTTACACAAAAATGCAATCAAATTCCTCCATATTGCGTGTTGAGTGGCGGAACTCAACGCCGCGCTTCATCTAATATAACAGGAAAGTGAAAATGTAAAGCTACAACTTTCCAATGACTTACTGAACTTTTAAATAATTATAATTAATCTCCATAAGAGAGCAAACTGTATGATTGAAGTCATTAATTATTTTTACTCTTGAGATCACTTCAAGCACTCGATGCCACTTATGGTACGCGATTAAAATATTTTGTTATACTTTAAATGAAAGTAGTAGCTAGTAGCTACTTCTTAGATATGTAGAGATAGTTGATATATATGTTTCTATAGTAGTTTTAACTATTTTTCTGTTTTCATCATACAGTATTCTAGAATCTAGTGTTAAAATATTCCACCACCCATGTATAAACAATTTTTTTGCTTTCTGTAAGCCTGAGCGAAGAAATAATTCCCTCGAGATGAAATCAAATCACAATCCTCGCGTTTACAATCACGCACTTTAATCCTGCGACTATCCTTTAGTAGGCAATGCTGGTGAATTCAGTTCTTAATATAATGAAAATAAAAGCCTTGACAGACGGACAGACAAACTACAACGTGATCCTATAATTGCGTTTTTTGTTTTGAGTTACGGTACCCTACAAATTAAAATGAGATAGATATAAAAAGTCTAGTATTTTAGAATTAAATTAATATAAGTATTTCATTATTATATTTAATTAAATTATACATACACACATATATATATATATATATAACTAAGCAACAAAGGCCCTAAAATAATAATAGTACATAAATATAACATCAAACATGGCCACACTCACGACCATATGGTGTTCCGCACGGTCGGGCGGGGAGTGACCTCTTTATGGTCAAGTTTAAACGCCAAATTTGGTCAGTCATGGATAATGACTGACTATTTAAAGCTAAATACGACTGTTTAGCTTCGTTATCAGAGAGAGAGTTTTTTTAGGTTCACGCTGTATCACGCACATAACCTACAAAAGGAACCTAGTATTGAACCTACATGGACGACAACGCTGGATTTTGTATTGTTATTAGAGTGACTAAAGGAAAATAATTCATTTCCCTAAGTGGGGAATCGAACACACAACCATCGTGTTTACAGTCATACGCTGGCGTGACCACGGTGTCACCACGGTCGGTTATTTCTTATTATTATTATTTTTTATTTAAAGTAGTATTAGTTTTATACAAAGCTATAGAGAAGAGAAAAGAGAAGATAAGATGGATATTAATAGTTACAACAAATTAAAAGTTAAACGTGTTCTACGAATAACATTTTGTAACTGAATATTTCACAGGTTAGGTTCAATTAAATAAACTAGGGTAGGAGGATACGCAAGCTGACCGGGCTTAGATGCGGCGGGATACGTCCAAATATTTACCTTAATTGAAATCGGGTCTGGGTGATGAATGGGTGTTTTTATGTTTGTTATATAAATATATTAGTTCCTCAAGCAAAACAAAGAACGTTCTTACACTTTTAAAAGTCTAAGTAAGTAATTAGATATAAATAATGAGCTTCTACCATGTATATCAGGATGTACAGTTCGATCTAGTGGGTTCCAATCCATTGCCTATAATAAAATTAAATCTTAAAATGAACTGTTATAAATACGAATGTTTTATCGCCTCTTGTGTCAAGACCTATTTATTAAGATTATCCATTGATTTTCATTTACTAAATATACGTTGGGCCTCAGGTACACACACATAACTCTTTTAAGTATCTCAGATAAGGTATACGCCAAATAAAATTCTCAACGCAATAACAAACACGCATTATTGACAGTGAAATCGCCTATCTTTCACGTTTTGCGGTGGAGGCAAAGATAACCTATGTCGAAATACCCTCTCTTCTATTTACCGTTCGTTTAAAGATAAAATACGAAGGTAGTATCTGAAGCCATAATTTGTATATTCTAATTGGAAACACCCAGATTTTATTTTATGCATAAATAGATCTTCCAATAGCATTTGTAGCCATAATCGTCACGTGTAGAACCTCTTTATCGTCTCTTTCCATTCCATACATTAATTCATGTTCATTCATTCATTTCATTCATATAATATTAATAACAAAATTGACAACTGTATTTAACCCTGTTACAATCTCTGAGAAAATAAAAAAACTTTTTGCAATTTTATATTCTATAGTTCTATACAATGAAGTCCAAGCAGGCGAAGCCCCGAGCGGGACGCTAGTAAAAAATATAATAATAAGCACGCGTGGGATGCCAAGATCACAAAAACTAATCGAATCTAAATGTTGTAGATTTTTTATTACAATTCTAAATCTACGCGGTCAATGACCAAAATCAGCGAAAATAAACGAATTATCTAACGTAAATATTTGTGAGAGTCCATTAAGAGGCTGGGAATGGCGAAGGAACTTAGTTAAATAAATATTGCTAAGCCGATTTTGATAAAATATATTTGGTTCAGTGGAGAACAGTGTTGATTCATGCAGTAGCAGGCTTTCAGGATTTCAGGTTCAGGACTCAGTTGTACAAAAAACAAAACAATTCATTGTAAGTCATAAAGCATTTCTATAAGTTTTAATTTTTTTTTTCAATATCAGATCAGAAATCAATATAGTCAGCTTATCCATATATCTAAAAAAAATCGAATAAAAGAGGAGTCATCAAAAATCTTTTTAAGATTGTGGGCATGACCATTATGCTTATGCGTGCTTTTTTTTACAATTTTTAAAAGACACGAGTTCAGATCCCACTGCGTACAAATATATTTTCTAAAAAAATACTTTACTTTCGTAAGAATGTTATTCAAATTTTACCTACCTATTTATATGTCATCTCCAAAATATTCATTGTACAAAAGAACTAAAATAGCAATATTTTAATTCAACAAATATCAAAATACATGAGCAACTAATGGTTTATTTAGAGAGTAGGAAATAGAAAATTTGAATGTAAAACTGTTTTTTAAGTACTTTCGCTCCATTGCGTACTCCATTGTCCACATATAATAACGCAGTAAATTTGAACACTTTACTCTTTACTGACGTGTTTAAATATATAAGTATAGTATTTGAATAATAATGTATTTCCTGTATTTTATAATTTTCGTAAGTACATAAGTGAAAGTACAGGGCCTATCTTTGGATGAAAAGAGACATGAGACACTCGAAGCAGTCGATATGTAGTAGCACGCGAAGAATATTTTTAGAAGGAGGACGTTCCAAGAAGGGCGGGTTCGAGTCCTACTACGTATAAATTGTTATAGAGAGTTCTAAAATATCTTCCAACGAAAAAAAATGGAATGAAAGATGAGCAGAATTCGAACTAACAACGATTATACAAATGACACTACAAAAACTTACTATAAATAACAAAAAAACATGCACCAGTTCTTTCATAAGGTTATCAAACCCATCCATTCTTATAATATAAAATTTATTATATTATCAATGAATTCTTAAAATTACGCCATACGTCTTTCACAATGAAAAATAAACGGTTACATCACTAGCGCGATATAGGTTAAGTAATAAATAATGTGAACGATAAACACACTAGGTTATCAACTGCTGTATGAATTATGTTACTTCCATATTAATATTGAGAGTCTATCGAAGAAGTGAAATTGTCGACTGTAATCGCGATATTTGTGGGTTCAATTCTAATTCTGGGTGAAAAAATATTTTCATTGCCCCGTCCTAGCAAGATAATGAACAGCGTTGAGTTCCGTTACTGAACTTGCAACGCCACGTACATTGGACAGTGTGTGGAGAACGAAATGTTTTAATACTACATTCTCTATATCTTGATATTCGTTGTGACTATAGAAAATTAATATTGAGTAAGTCACTCAGTAAAATATTTCTCTTGGGCAACGTAAAATTTTTTTTGTAGATAAAAGGAATATATTTTAATGACCATATTCTATCAAATATGAAAAATGAATAGGAAATGCGAGCCATTAATATTAGCCAAAATATTACTTCATAAAGTCCTCTTCACACTTACCATGAAATTAAAAAATGGTATTTTCTTGGAAATTATAGAATCATAGTTTACTGGACGGTGGTTAGGGAACGAAGAAATTTACCACTAGGTTCCCGTGTGTACCCTGCTATATGCGGGAACCAGAATTAATCTAAAAAAATTATAACTAAATATAATGCACCTACGTGGAAATTACATACTAAAACTATACAAATATTTATTTAGTATATTTAAACAAGAAAATAGTAGAAAAACGCAACGATTTACACATCATGTAAAAACACCATTACACAATACATGGAACGTGGCCAAAAGTGTTAAGCAAGCTGCTCTATTGAACCGATTCAAATGACTGTGAGGCAGATCCACTTTGTAAATATTTAGTACGAAAAGATTTATAAATGATAGTTTACTATTTTAAATACGACTTTAAAGAAAGAAAATGCAATATCTATTAATTATTTTCTTTATAGCTTTCTTTTGTAATTTTCTTTGCTCAAACAGGTCAAATTGGTTGGGATTTATGCTTTTTTTATATACTACAAGTTGCTTTTATTATATTTTTTCAATATTACGCGATAACTCACATATAAAAGTTACTTGACACTCGGTTCCACATGCACTGCTCAATAGAACTCAAATTCACGTCGCAATTTGTCTTGGAATTGAAGCCGCTACCTTCGCGTTACCAGTTCCACCCTTTGCCACTACGCCACGACGCAACAGTCTTATTCTATAAACTAACAATGTACTACAATGAATTCCATGCATGCAAATCATGGACATGTGCCCAAGTTTCAGTAACATTTTGCTATAACTGAACAGAATGGTGGCTTTTGTAATTATAATATTTGTGTTTATCCCTTAGTGTAACAAACGGAATTATATTAAAATATTATTTTTACCGTTTCAATAATAAATTCAAACTTTCCTAGCGACGATTATGTACAGGAGCCGACACCGTGTCGTAGTCGTACAGCTTAACCTAAGTTTAAATTCAAAGATCGTTCAATCCCTTGAGAGAATGAATTATATTCATTTACCCGCTTTAGCAAGAAAACGCGGAGTTAAGTTACGGCATTCAAAAACGGAGAATGGAGTTACTTGACACAGTGTTCTTTACTAGCCTACTATGTAAGAGACAAAACGTGAAGAAACTCTATTAGAAAATTAATATCTAATTAAATCACACCTTATATATATATTAAAAACATATCCTTCCTTTCTTCCTGAACAGAACAATACATTCAAAGGGATTGCCGACAATGGTTCAGATCGCATCGCTCTTAGAATTATATTTTTTATAAGTAACCGCTCTACGTGTAATGACGAGTCGTTTTTGATGGAACTTTGATAGTAGAAGAACGATGCACGAAATAATAAGCATGGCTATGCTTTATGCACATGATGAGTGTAAATTCAAATCTTTATATTTATGGCGTAGTGAAACGGTGTCTGTTGTCAAAGCGGTTATTGATTCTATTCCCAGTTGGGAAAATTATTTTCTTAACTTCCACCTCTGAACACGTAATATATGCGTTTGAAAAATCAGGAACGTCTTAACACTAGGTTCCCTTTGTCCACCCTGAAATATGCAAAAAAATATTATAGCTAACTCTAGCTACTATTTTACTGTACTACTATATATCCAATATTTTCTGAACAAAGTCATGTTTTATACCTAGTTCAATTTAAACTCAATAGAAATTTCCATTCCACCTGCGTCCACCATAAAAACGTGACATTATAATCTATCTATCATTTGATGTATGCCAGAGCAAAGGTGGTTTAATCCCATGCCTCGTTAGTCGATTTTGTTTGAAAAACTATTAACATGCTAATCTAACTTTCATTCAGGGATTGAATCCTCATCAATCTTGTATGGAGGTTCTTTAATAAATGAGCTACCGGTTGGTTCAGTAGATAACTGGTACAGCTGTGTACATAGTCCAAAGCTCAAATTATGCATTGGCAATGAGTACAAAATCAATGATATTAAGCACTTTAAAATTATTTAAAATATTATTTCATATTAAGGAAATAAACATAATTTTATAATCGTGTTAATATTTGAAAGTAGCAGGATACTTTTTTACTAAGGTAGGACCAAAGATGCTTTTTTCTTTAACTTTAGGTAAAATTTTCATAAGAATCATAGTCCTGAGCTAAATATCGATTCACAATAAAAGAGAATAAAAAGAAATCTTTGAAATAGCTTAATTTCATATAATAAAGGAACAATCAATGAGTTTATTAAATATTACAAGTATAACCATACTAAATTTTAAAAGAATTTAAAAGTTAACTCTAAAATAAATTCGACTGTGGTTAAAAATAAGCAGTTATGAATCACGCAGTTAAAAATAACTGCTTGAACAGAGTTACAAAGTTAAGTTACAAGTCGCCTACGCTTAAACTGGTTTAGACCACAGCGAAGCTATATCAGTTAGATTCTACGGTTAGAATCATTTATGGGTTATTGTGTATTTCTTGTGATATTGTATGAGGGTACGATTTTGTACGGTAAAATAAGTAGGAATAGAGTAATTAATAATATTTTATTAGCGCAGCGTTGAGTTAAGCCACTCAACACGCAATGCCTGAAAAATTTTATGTAAAGTTGGGAACTAAGTGTTTTAGCACTAAACTCTATTTGCCTACGTTAAATTAAGTTAAAAACAAGTAACATTTATATAAACCCACTACCACTACCACTACCTCTTACTGTTAACAAATTCAGTTACAAATACCATCAGTCAATAAATTAAAGTGCAATCGAAGCTATAAATCCCAAACTTTGAATTTACGATACTTTCCTTTACTAATTGAATCCTCAAAAGTTATCTGGAAAGAGGTCATTATCTAATTTATAGCATTATAATGGTTGTTTCACACGTTGTAAACGTCCATTATCTGTGGTGTTCTGAACGTCTGTAGAGCCTTTGTTTTTGATTCGGGGAATCGATAATGTAGGTTTATAGTGAAATGGACTAAGATACCTTTGTATTTCATAGAATTAATATATTATAGAGTAATAAATGAAGCGTTTGATTGAAAATTTAGTGGTTGCGGATTCGATTTCCGTTTAACGGTCTGTTTATATTTTGTAAATTATAGTATATACCAGTCGATTCGAGGCTGGTAAATCGATGAATAAATTTGGTCTGTACAATAAACGTAAATTTTGAACATAACATAATGCTTGTTAAATTCTTTGTTTCTACTCTCCAAATTTTAGTAGATAATATAACACGCAATGTCTGATAAATTGGACTAAAAGTCTTATGGAGCGTCTTAACATTGTCTGCTCCTTCTGCCTATCCCCATTTACGGGAAAATGCGTGAAGCTATTTCTTAACACTAAGACTGATCACAATATACAACCTTATAGATTCCACTAACAAATATACATACATTTCAATAGTATATTGGAATTATTAGCAATCATCAATTGTATCTATTTAGTATTCAGTAGATATTGCAAAAAACAGTTCGACCGTTACATTGTTATTTGTTACCTGGTGTTCCTGGAAATGACCACCGTAGATTATTATTATAGAAGCCCGGTGATATATTATGGGGTTTTTTTTATTTGTAAGTAGAAATATCGGATGCTGTGTTCAAAATCTTTGTGGTCTAAGCACTTTTGGTAAAGATACCAGTTTTTGGATTTGATTCTCGCTCGCAGGAATGTATTGTTATATCTTCAGTCAGGTTAGAAAATAGAACGCGGCGATAGGCTACGTCACTCAATATGCAATGTCTCAAAAATTGACAGGAAAGTCGAGAACGGAGTCATAATACTAGGTTCCCTCTGCCCACTCTGTTAAATGGGTGAAGTGAAGTTAAAACATTTGAACGACATTTGTCGCCACAATAATTGCTCTTACGCCACGAATAGTCTTAAAACACTGATATTGTGTACAATCTAATATAAATAATATAAAATTCTGTTCCTAAGGTTAATATCGCCATAACAAAACTAAGAAGTTCTATTTGGTGGCTTCCACGTGACTAAAGGATCGTGACGGCCTGTCAGTTTTATCAAAAAGGGCGGGAAACCGATTTTTCATAGTCTTTTTTGTGTAACATAACTCTCGCGTGAGTTGTCATTAAAATATTAAGACAAAAGCTTCGCCCATATGAAAAAGTATTAACCGTGTTTTGTACGCTTAGAATGAAAAGTGTTATGGGTAAAAAATGTAATTATATTAAAATTGTATTTTTTGGCAAATCAAGTCAATTTGAAAATCAAATTTCCTTTCTTCTTATTTAAGAGAGAATTTTGCAAGCACTTTTTTTATTTGACATTTTATCTTCTGCCAACAAAAATAGCCAGAGGCAAAAATAATGAGGCTAGAGTGTTCAACTTTTCACCCAAGCTTGAATCGAACCCACTACATTAGACAAAAATATGACATCTATTAAAATATATCATATTACGCATTATAATTTGTATACATTCAGTATTATGTTTCAGCATTCTGCAGATATATACGTAGAAAAATTATCGCTGAGTCCAAACAAGTCGGTTCTTTCTTGTATGTAATATAATATTGCTGTAATACAATAGTATAGATAGTTATATTTTATATTGCGGATGTCTCCATATAAATTTGAAACTGAAAAAATTAACAAAATATGAAATAAAAAGAGCTTATTTTTTCAGACAAAATAGTTTTCTCTATTTACATTCAATTTTATAAGAAGAATGAAATGCCAAAATTTTTATGGATATTTTGATTTATTTGTTAATTATATTTTAATTTCCCTACTCCAGATGGCGTAGAATTCTGCAACGCAGAACGCAACATATTTAAAATTGGAATGGAATTGGAAAATTGACTGTCTTAACACTAAGTTCCTTCTGCCATATTCTTAAGTATATAAAAAAAAACATATTTTCAAATTAAACTAAAACTTATTTCGTGCACACCTCTCCACACGCTCTGGTGGTCTACCCCTTGTAATTTGTAATTTGGAGTCATTACGTTACAGCCCACTGGCACTATTCCGATACGGGTATTAAATATTTATTGTTAGTATAAATATTGTAACCTACAGTCCGGTTACGGTTACAAAATAAAATGAAATGAGAAGCGGAAATCGAACCCACTAATATCGAGCTATTAGGTAATTTTATTGCTACATTTTGTATAATAGATAGATAGATGTTTAATAGATTTTATGAAACAAACAGATAAAGCTAAGATAATGGATTATATAATCCGTTCTTAAAATTGTTTTCAAAGAAAGGCATTGTGTGTTGATATGCTTTAAATGAACATATCTACAAGCTTAAGTTCAGCTCGAAAAAATAATATATACGAGGATCTAGATAGGCAAGCTTGTTCTTCTGATACCAGGTTAGGGAAATAAAACCTTGTACTATGACACTCTGTTCTCCACTCACCCCCTAATTTCATCTGGTTTAATATTGGTCTATACATACTCGAATGTAAAATTTATTACAAAATGTCATAAAATGTTTATGAATGCTTAAAATCGATTTGGCAATACTAAACACGAGTTGCGTTAAAACAACAAAGCTAATACAAAATGAAACACGCCCAGTTATTTCCCTTTCATTTACCTACAAAGCAAACATTGTTCCAATACAAGACATTAAATCTAATATAGGATAGTAGTAATGAGATAGTAGTAATGTAGGATAGATTTGATTATATAGTCAATTATATCGACAATTGTTTTGTAATAATGAGGCAAAGGTAACATATTGGTGCAAAACTCATTTTATTGCGAAATTTTAAACGAGGTTCAAAATTTAATACCTGAGAAATATAAATTTTACGAGACTTATATGTAATATATCTAATATACAGTGACATTTTATTCTGTATGTACAAGATTAAGAAGTTAACAATTTTGATCTATATCTTATATAAACTACCGTTTTCCAAAAAAACTAACAGATGTTCATTCTAAAATACAGATGTTATCTTTTTATGTTAAGCCACATTGCTATTAAATTTGCACATTTACTATTAAATTTGTATCTAAAATCTGATTTTCTTATTTGCAAATTTGTTGCAAGCATACAATGAGAAACGACTATAAAAGCCTTTCTAAAATATTGACCTTGCACAATTATAAATAGCGGAAATCAATACAACAACAAATAATTAAATTCAATATAAGGAAACCGTGTTAATTAAAGAAACGTAAAACAAAGGTCAAATATCCAATTACAATCATCCCCCAATTCTATATTTTAAAAGGAATCTATATAATAATAATTCGAGGCGCGTGTCCGTCCATCACCTGCAGGGCGGGTGTGCTCTAACAAAACTGGCCTTTTTGAAAGTGTGCTGAACGTATACAATGACTACAACAATTGTGTTGAATATACGGGTATTATTATTTTTTGGAATTAAAGTTCTTCTTTTAAAGTAAGAATCGCTAACTGAATATACTTTTGTGCAAAAAAGATAAAAGAAAAGTGTAGAGAAGTAGAACACAAGAAGTCTGAAACATAAGCAGATATAAAATATAATGCATTACCTTTGAGTACAATATTAATTAAAAACGTAATCTTAACGTTCTTTTATGAAGAAGCAAGCAAGTAAGAAAATAATATTTACATAGTTTTAAGTCATAAAATATACTTTTAAAGATTTAACGAGGCATTGCAGTTGGCGAAGGGCGGGTTCGATGCCCGAGCAGCATTGTTTACTAACAAGGCTAGCAGTTAAGAATAAACTGTTTTACATCTTCATTCTTTAGCTTTAACTCAAAAAGGTTAAGAGGTGTTAAGGTCCTTTTAGTTATTTGTTTTGTATTTATCGTGTAGTTGTGACTATGTTATTATTGATTATAAAGGAAAAACATATTTTTTTGTGTTATAAAAAAAGTTATAAAAATATTTTTAATAGAAATATTTTTTTCTTCAGCTTTTCCTTATAAGCAGCGTAGTAAGCAGAGAACCTAATATTGAGACACAAGATATTGGGTGTTGAGCGGCGGAACTCAACGCAGCGCTTTGTCTTATCAGGTCACAGAAATAACAATACAATTGACAATTATTAAATTTACAGTCATATATTGTCGCACATATGCTTCTATAAATTAATTAATTTGCCCTTTCTATTTTAATATGATTAATGATAATGCTTAAAATTAAGCCACTAGCATTTATTTTTATTCTTCTATAGCAAATTGTAAGCTTACTTACAAAAAGTGAATATTTCGAACAAAAGCTTTTGGAGCTTTCGCTTTGTTCTGTTTTGAATAGCTTTCATTTCACCTTCAGTAATCTATTGTCCAAAATCACAACTGCTCCAAGAAGATTTACTGTGAGTGGTTCTTTACACAATCTTTTATATTTCGTTTAATAGAAACTTGTAATGTATAGTAACTTTACATTTTAAACACATTGTTAACAATACACAGTGGTGAAAAAAGAGAAATTTCAGGAGAAATATGAGAATTTTCTCGGTCAATGAAAAGCACTTAGTCATAAGAAACGTAAAAAAAAGATATATAAAAATATATTAACGAAGTTTTTAATTATACTAACAGCCCACTCGCGGCTTCACCCGCATATCACCTATAATAACACTTTTATTACGCTGCATTTGCCAATAGATTGATACATTTAATCATGAATACTACGTGGCTGTATGTAGATCAAGAGATCTTAGCGTTTAAAAACAAATATATAATTTTTTATTATACAATTTATTTATATTATATAATGTAGTTTAAAGGTCGAACAAAGTAATCAATACATACGCATTGATAAAAAACAAAATTCTAATCAAAATTCTAAACTTCGAAATGGCGCCATACAAAAATGCAGACGCACATAACCTTTACCGGCAATTTTATAAAACGTCAGATTTTAGAACACCTTTGAACACGGCAGGTAGAAGAATTTATATGAAGAAACAATATAAACGAAAAAAATGCGGTTTCTTTTATATTTAAAGTTGAGTGGAGATTACAACAATAGGCAAACTTTACTGTTTGCTTCTCGTTTTATCGTCTTGAAAACAATATCCTAATAACTAGCCTACAAACAAATTTTAACCTTAATTGGAAAGAAATAAGTTATAAATTCTGTTACTTTAGCAGGAAGGTTAAATTGGCAAGTAGTTTTAGTTATCTACGACTTACGAGTATCACAAATGTCCCTCGCTAAATGCTCTTTACGTCTTGATGGCTTTGTTATGTACTTATTAGTGGTAATAAAGAAGATTTTCGTGAATCAGGTCGTTAAACTAATGAAGATGATAAGAGGCTATCGTGGAATTCTTATGAAAACGCAGAATTCTTATAAAATCACAGTTTTTATCATTTCTTTGAAATTTTTATATTAAGAAGATTAAGATTTTTCTAAGTAACTAAGGTATTCATTTCATTATTTTATATTATAATAAGATTTATATCACATATATTTAAAATATTTTGTTATCTTATTTTATAATTGCGACTTCGGGATCCGTGGTCTATACAACGCAAAATGGAGAGCCGAATATTTTTTTAACTAAAGTCTGCTCCCAAATCCAGATAGTTTATATGAGCAGAAACAAACTAATAGACCTATATTACACATAAACAGCTACTTATGTTTTAAAACAAAATCTTTACCAAATATAGATACAGAATAAATTTATAATGATTTATTTACACAATCAAGAAAAAAACACTTAAATATTTATTTTCCCAGCATCCTTTTTTTAAGCACTTCCCTTACATCCAATAAAATATACGATTCAAATATGTCAATAAATTAAAAAAAATATCTCCAATATTTCTATTTTATCTCAACAATAGGTGTTGAAATCTAAAACCAATGGCGCAAGTTCTAAATCATATAAGACAAGGGTTGACATAAATTACAATTTACAGAAAAAAAATAGAATTGTATACAAAAACTGGACGTTTTTTACTTTGGTTACAAATGCACTCTGCAGGTGGCATTGTAAAAAGAACACCTCATTAACGTTTTCTGAGACAATACAATTTTTATTTGTATATTTTTAAGTTGCTATCAATGATTTCATAAAAAAGGTTGAAATATATGACCTGTGATGCCTTATTTAAATACAGACATGGAGCTAAAATAAGAAATAATATCTACTTACTTAATATTTTTGGCTAGCAATATACACAACAAATTTTTTATAACCGTCGTGGTGAAGGGGCATAAACGTGTGATTGTAAATGCGACAGTTGTAGGTTCTTTTCCCGCAAGGGAAACGCATTGTAACAAGACAAAGCGCGGCGTTGTGTTCCGCCACTAAACATGCCTGAAACACAATGCCTCGAGAATGCAGCAGACAGTAGGGAACGGAAACCACCCTATTATACGTTTTACGTAACTTTAGGTTCCATTTTTTAATGTCATGTTTAGTCTAGTTACCTAAGCATAATTACAAAGCTCTTATTTAAAACCCAAAACTACCTCAAAAAGATCAAAGACCATTCAACTGCACTTTAAGGGCAAATTTAATTACTTATTCCTAATTTTAATTCCTTTCAAGCAAAATAAAACGCAGATAACGGTCTATTCACAAAGCAATGTTTATCAATCGAGTATCTGATATTGATATGTGATACTCGATCAGCTGCCCTGACCTATAAAGCTTAGAAGCATCTAAATGCGGAATGTGTATGGAAAATTAGATTTATAAATCCCATTCATTATACGTTCGTTGTTATGTTTGTAGGTTCCTTCTGCCTACTCTGCTATAAGCGTGAAACAAAAAAAAAATAAAAAGATATGTTTACATACAATATTATATTATTTTAGATAATGGATATTTTTTGACTTCTGTAAACTATAATTACACAGATATATATTTTATTTGTTGTTCGCATTTTTTGAAAATATTTTTTATTAAGCTTATTGTTTCATTTTAGTAAAAAAAGACAATGATGTTATTAGTCTTTATTTATAGTTTTATAAGTAGTATTCGAAATCTCTGTCATACCTAAGTTTAAGTAACTAATTGACTTAATACATTTCCTTACTACGCCACAGTAGGCTTAAAAACATTATTTCATAGTCATCTGAATCGAGGTCCCATTATTTATGGCGCCAAAGCGACGCAGTCGTTGCTATGGCAACAATATCTGAGTAGGGGAAAACTTTATATCTTGTCACTGTAAAAATATTATGTAAGTATCATAAAAAATACATTTTATTAGTTTTGAACGCGACTTCAGGAGACCAAAGATCAAGCATGACATTTTGAACAAATAATCGAAAAGAAATTCAAATTTAAAAATATTATATACTAAAGACAATGTTATTAATTGGGCAACTCAAAAATAATGGAAGTTGATATCTTTACAACACGCGCCATATTTCGAGAATTGAACAGAAGGTGGAGAACGGAGTGTGCTAACTAAGTTCCTCTTGCGTAAATTGCAATACGCGGAGTACAGCGAGGAGCTAAAAAATAATTGCAAATAGAATACCCAAGATTCTCTTCTTTTTCTCCAGAAACATAGAATTTGCGCCTATATACCTATAAGTACAAATATTCCCAAATTATTCTCATCTCATCTCACAGCCGTCCCACAAAGATTAGTGAAAGTGGGCCACTGTGTGATGTTTCGGAAAGTCATTAACACATTATTAGGTTTTGTATTACACATTACACATACATACTGTAATATCACACTGTATGGAAGTGACATAGATTATTTGTTTTTATAAAAAAATCATATGACGTTAGTACAGCAAGTATGATTCAAACTCCATTGCAGCTCTTATATATAAAAATTTGGCTTTTTCGTCCAACAATAATTGCGTTCAATTTTGATACTATGTTAACTGGTGGAAGTTGGAACTTAACTCCGTGATTTGTCGTAAAATTATGCAATTAAAAATATTCTAAATACGATCATTTTTCTGAATATATATCAAATAACCTATTTGTCAAGTCTCGATGAGAACTTTTCGCCCAATTTTCGAAGATTTCCGTATTATTAACAGTGCGACCAAAATCATAATAATTAATTCCCCACTCGGTAATTGAACCTATATCCGTCGCGTTTACAGTGAAACGCTGTTCCACTGCGCCATAATGATCTCATCTACTTCTTAAGTGTATAAATGGAACGTTTTCTATTGAAGTTTTAAAGATATCATTGATATTAGAGCTGTCTGATCTAAAACCGATGCGGTTGACCTCAGTAATTAGTATCGTGTAAACTGAAACACAATTATTAGTGGCTAGACTAGGTTAGGGTCTACATTATCATTAGGTACTACCGGTTACTGAGTACCTAAGTTTTTTTACATTTAAAAGTAATTCCACATTGAAAGAAAAGTATTTCATTCAAATAACATATAATATCTAGTTCATAGAAGTATTTTCTCTAACTCGATCATTTTTTTTAAAATAAAGTAACCTAGTGTCATATTTTCAGCCAATTTTCCAGATATTACGTGTATAGGACGGAACTCAACTCAAGAGGAAATGAAAATAAATATAATCAGTAGCGTAGTATTACTAATTCAAACAAAAACCAAATCTGCTAACATAAATATTGTAGGCCAGTATCTACGTACAAATCGTTTTTTTTAATAGAATGTTTTATGATTCAATTGAGCCATAATCCAAAAAAAAAGCTAATACCACGCATCGAAATAGACTCACGTAAAAATAACATTGTAAATGCATGCGGCAAGTTCCACGTGGAGTGAAGATACGTGGTGTTCTTGTGAATCATTTGGAGTGTTAAGCTTATTATTTGCTTATTATAAGTTGGTTGTCGGTTCTATTCTCGTTTAGGGGATGTTGGTTTGCCTCGTTCATTGTCATCAACCTTTTCATAGATGCCTTCCGGGGGCCCCTAATGCTTTTACATGACTTTCCTCCAGTACTATCAATATTGACTTTTCGAAGTACAATATTTGTATCATTCTAATATAGTAGTATTTTTTCTCCAATATTTTTCAATTAAATTTTAAATTAATAGATTCACATACGTGTTTACTTGTAGTCGAGGAGTTTTAGTCATAGAGATTAATCACTCAACACATTTCATATTTCCGTTCATATTAAAAATTACAATAATATCGCGATTTTGTGGCCTTTATGCCTAAAAAGGTATATTTGAAGACGCCTTTATCATATCTTACCAAATACAATGGTTCTGAGTTCAAATTTCATAAATTTCAGAAAATATATATATAAATATTGCTAAGATATTTTCTTTGATAATATCAGCATTCCAGTTTCGTTTCTAATTAAAACTCATTACATTTTTAAAAACTTGTGGCTACGAAGGTAGGTGGTACCTATTCTATACATATTTTGTTAGCTCTATTAAAAGCAAACAATGTCTTTTTAAAAATACCTTCTCGTAAATTCTTAGTAAAAAAACAAACTTAATAAGCAGTACGTGATCGGGATTCGGGAGAGTCGTGTTGCCGAAAGCATAAATGTTAAATGTAATTTAAATATCCCGCATATAACAGGATAGAAAAAAATCTAGTGTCAAGTCACTCCGTTTTCCCCTTTTTTTGCCTGTATTTAAGAAATCACGAGTTCCCTCCTCCAACACTGGGTTCCCTCTGTCTACCCAGCAGTGTGCGGGATTTTTTATACTAAAATTACAAAGTTTTTGCCCTAGAAAGTCTATAAAGTAAAAGATTTAGGGCTATCCTAGCATATGAATCACGGGCCGACGTAAGATGAACGCCAAGCCTTTGATAATGCCGCAGTTACACAGCATCTTTTGTGATACGTTCTGACCATGCAACAATAATAAATATCTGTGTGGATTATATTTTATAAGTGAATGAGGTAGCAAGTTCTGTTCCTAGAATGGGAAAGAGAAAGAATTGAAATAGTGAAAGGTATACAATGGAAGATACTATATGCAGTGGCTCAGCGTCAGATTGGAAACGCAAGGGTTGTAGGTTCGATACACGCCCAGGGGAATATATTTAATTTCATTTTTTTACCCTGGACTTTAGACTAAACGAGGCGTTGAGTTCCACCAATACACAATGTCTCGAATATTCTGCCAGGAAGAAGGAAGTGGGGAATGAAGTGTTTTTAGGTTTAACGAAAAAAATGAAAAAGCGCGAATCTGTAAGCATTATGACCTAGACACAAACTACAGTTACAAGTTATTTATAAAATACTTTGCGGCTCCAATTCCGCTTTGAGCAAATAATATATTTTAAATATTTTTATTTCCGTGGTCCACACCAGGAAGCTAAAATGCTAATATCTTTTGACCATAATTAAATAAAATTGTCATTGAAAATAAAACAACAATAACTACATCAATTACTATACCTGTGTCTTTTATAAAAAAAAAACAGAAAGAAAAAAATCAGCGTGTCAAAACGCCGGAAGTCGGTCATAAATTTTTTGACAACAAAAAGCGCGCCAAGTGACAGGTTAAATTTAAATTTGGAATAGTTTTAAAAATAAACACGACTGTCAATGCTTTATAGTGATGTTCCTGTACATTGTCAGAAAATTTATTGTAAGCTTACACTTAATCACTTTAAATTTATTTACTTCCGAGGCGTTTTACTAATTTATTTTATGTCTGTTTATGTGTTTGTTTATTACTTAACGTTATGAAGTTATTTAGTTTGTATTATAGGTTCGTTAAGTTGGGAATAATGCTACTTAAATTTCAATACGTGATTTAATAATGCAATAAATCTAACTGTATTTTATTTATTTTAATAATAATTGTTTTCATTTCTCTTCTCTAGTTTTAATGACATGGTATGGCAGAAATATTTTATTTATTTTTAATCTTTTCACAAGTCCGATAGTTCTAATCGAGCAATATAAACATTTAGTGATTTTAATTGTTCCCGGACTAGAGACGGAACTCATAATCCAATATACTTTACTTCTCATTTATTACTGATTTATGTATATTATGTTTTTAATAATAACTTACTTTTAAACTTACAATATGTTTATTTAGTTTCATTGATGCATCGATAAGAAGTTGCGTACCTGCAAGAAAAAAAAATTCTGATAATCATCGTCATCATGCTGCAATTTTGTACCGTAGGTTTGTAGGTAGTGTCTTAAATGCGATGGATGTGGGTTCCTCGTTCCTTACCGGAAAATGGTAAACGGAGTATCTAAACACTAAGTCCCCTACACTATTTTTTTTTCATATCGTCGATCTAATAATAATAGGTAGAACTGCGTTAAGCACCACCTATTATTTTACACGTATAATATCTAAAAAATAAAAAGTAAAGAAAAGAATGTCTTAACACTAGAATCGCGATATACAACGTTTACAAGATACTAAAATACATAGGTTATATGCGTTTTATTTCCCTAAGACTATCCTATTTCCAAACATCAAAAAACTTTCCAAATTGAAACCGTTAACTAGTGCGAGTAGAATGAGCTTTTAACAAGCTATCAATTGTATTAGTGATGTTACTCAAATTATGTAACCATCCGATTTTGTTTGAAGTTTAATTGTTTTTTCGAAATCGATTTTCTTGAGGCCAGTAACGGAGCAGAGGCACAAGCGTGTGACTTTTAACGTAACGTGTTGTGAGTTCGATTCCCATTGAAATATGAAATGAAATGAAATATCTATACTTTTCATTTCTTCGCTCTCGTGTCTAGGCAAAGCGCGACATTAAGTTCCACAGCTTAACACGCTGATCCAGAATTGTCCCTCTGCCTATCACGCTACATGCGGGATACATAAAAAAAGAATAATAATTTGTTTTTTGTTGTAAACAATAACAAATTTCTCCTTCTTAAAATAAATTCTAAATTAATATAATGGAAGTGCATTATTTTAAGCTTTACATAATTAATAATAACAGAAGTAACACATGTTATTTGGTAATTGGGTCATAACTTCAAATCCGTAAGCATTAAATGACGATACGGATTGGTCGTCGACATACATTAATCTTCGGATGGTAATAATTCCGCATAGCTGACATAATTTCTATTGGATATTTAAGCCACAAATTGGTATTAGTAATATATTCTAAACAATAAAAGGTTGTTACAATATGTTCTATACAAAAGATTATATTTTAAATGGCGTAACTTAACGCTGCCCTTTGCCCAAAGAAACGGGGAATAGACAACCTAGGTGAACGTCGCGTAGATAGCTTTATTTAAATAAACAAGAAAATCTATAATTATCTTCCCCATCTCGTAAGACAAGTGAAATAAGACGTCGTAGACGCGACGACGCATCCTGTAAATGACTTTTTCCTTTTTCTATACTTCGTCTAAGAAGATTTCCTTCATATATAAGTCACTTTAAAGAGGGTTTTAGATTGACAAGAATTGATAGGGTTTTGTAATTGTTTTATTCTGTTGGATAGTTCTAGAAATATTATTTTATGTTATATAATAATAAGTAAACTCATGAATTGAAGTTAGAAATTAAGTTTTTTCAGCCTGTCGCTTTAACTGCAATATGCAGGACTTGCAGAGATAATCTAATCTATAAACACTCCGTTCTCCTTTTTTTATTCGAATTCGGAACATTGCGAGTTGTTGAAATTGATACAGTTTTATCTCGTTGGCGTTGAAAAATGAAATAGTATATATATTCACTAAAGGGATGGTGATCAACTGCGCTGTAATGGCATTTAAATTTATTTATTTTGTACATTTACTAATGAACTCCCCTCAGTACGACGGAAATAAATGTTTTAGTAAAACGGAATAACGAAACTGAACGGTAGTACTTTTTAATAAAACGGAAATAATATATTCCCAAAATATTTTCCCAATCAAAAGCAAGACAATGAAGTAAATTAATTTCCCCGAATAGAAATCGAACCCATAACCGTCGGGCATAGTGAGATGCTGTCCTGGTCATTTAGACTTAAGGATTATTAAATATTGAATGTCAAAACAAAATGTATACTACAATAAAGTTATCATGCAGAGAAAAATGACAATAAGACCAAATTGCAAATTTCCTCATATTAATTGTATATGTGCAGGTCACGTGACCTAAAGTGCCAATTTCCTGAGTTACAAGCGTAATTGCTTCTACCGATATTGAACCTTGTACCCATTGAAATGCGAAACAAATCTACTAATGAACAGTTGAGACTGTCTTTTGGGGTTAGCAAATATATTTTTATAGTAATATAAACCTTATAAGTTTATACTAGAGTTCAAAATTCTATGGATAACTTCAGTTTTGTTTGAGACCCCAAAATCATTGAGTTTGAAGTTGACCACTGTTAGGAATGTTATATTCAAGTAGTTAAGTTGACTCATATTAGTGTACAGAGCAAATATTGTAACTTCTGTCTTTCAAAATATATTATTGCCATAAAATTCGATCTCATCATCAGCGATTTTCTAATGCTTTTAAATGATATCTTCATTAGGAAAACAAACGTAACATGACATTTTACTTCCAACTATATCATCAAAACTAAGTTAAAATTTCGTTAACTTTTATATGCTACTTATCGACTGAAATAAAATGGAAAATAAAATGTGTGCAAAGCCAAAGATTATTATGAAATGGTGTACCACAAGGATATAAGCTTGACCCTAAATTATTCCACCACTACAACAAAAGCGAACAATTTAATTTTACAAAGTGTAGAGAAATATGTTTAATCGATTAACTACAAATACTTACAAACATATGGTCAAATACATTTAAATCGATTTCTTTTAAATCGAGTTGGGTATCAATTAAATTTAAAGCTTTAATTATAAAACAATATGAGACAATCGTTCCTCATTCGGACAGCATATGATTATAAAATCGACGGTTATGGGTTCGATTCCCACTAGTGGGGTACCACGAGTGTTATAATCAGTTAATTATATATAAATAATTTATTCCCCCACTCTGGCGGCGTTAAGATTCACCATTCAATAAAAAAAACGAATATAGAACGTTGAATTAGGAACAGAGTGTCGTAACACTAGCTTGCCTCTGCTGATACAGCATGAAGCTATGCACAACATATGGTCAAATAAATTTAAATTTATCTCGTCTAAATCGTGTCTGGCTACAATTGATTGGTTAATATTGCCAATGGATGGATACTTGCCTTAATTTAGTTTTAATCAGACATGTTTATAAAGACTTAAGTAATTTACGATTTGTTTGTTATTGACAGAGAGATTATTAATTGTCATTAATTAATATGTATCTAACTTAATAAAGATCAATTAGACAATATGTTGATGACAAGTTGTTTAAATGATATTCGCTAAGTCGCTAGTACATTCGTTTAATTCATGTAATAGCAAAAATATTCGTAACTTTATTTCTGTATTGGACAAAAAACAATTGCCTAAGTCACTAGCTGGTTGACAAGAAATAATTAAGTTTTTTTGGTATTTTTTATATTATGTAATTACATATAGATTGCTCCGATTAGGTTTTAAGCCCACTATTTTCTTTATTATCAGACGTACCCCTAAGCCACGATCGCCTCTATTTCTTTTTATAGAAATAAAGCAAGTCCAATCAAGAATATAAAAACAACAAAACTAGAGCTATATTATAATATATATTTTTTTATATTTTAGGCTATCGATTCGATTCCATTCTAAGGAATATTTTCTTCGTCATTTGCCAATTTCTGTTCAATACAAATGTAAGCACCAGCATTTGCAATGCTAAATAAATTGACTTGTATAGGGGTCGCACCCTTCTAAGAAGAAATCTTACATTTATATCAATCGTGAAGAGTGAATTTTGTGTATTTTTCTAATTCAGCTAATGGTTATTGAGCCCGTATAACTAAATAAAAGTAATACAGTCTACACTTGTAAGAGCTTCACGCTGTATCCCGCATATAGAAGGGTAATATTTTTCGCCCGAATTACGAGATATTGAATTTTAAGTAGAGAAACCTATGAAACGCCATGAAATGAAAATACTTTACCTTTATAATAAAACCTTACAAAATTTATTATAAAAGTATGGTCGTATAAAATTTATTTTTGGCTAGATAAGATGTCTGCCAAAATAAATGTTGATAATCTACAATGATAATATGCCAGTAAAATTTTAAGTTAGGTAAGAATACAAAATTTAAGAGTCACGAAATTTTTCATGAAAATTAGTTTTTGTTGTTGACATTTTTAGGTCTAATTCTTAAATAGGACACCAACTTATAGTGATTCATAATAAAACTAGGTCAGCCTTCAAAATTCAAATTTATATATTCTTTAAATATTTATTTGAATTTGAATTCTTAACACGCAATTACTCCTTAAAAATTCGGTGGAAAGTGGGAAACGGAAATATCAATGAGCACCGGAGTATGTTAGCACGACTCCCAGGTTTCCTCTGTCAAAGATGCTGTTTTTTTTTTCTTTAATTATTTAAGCTTCACGCATCTACCCGCAGATACAGTGTTAAGCTAAACAAAATGTTTTCTTTTATTTCATTTCGTTTGTTGTAATAAGAAAAATCAAATAGAGAATGATTTTATGTATTACTAGTCTTTCTCTTTTTAATTATGATGATAAATACTAAATAAAAGAATATATATTATTTTCTTTTCTTTGATTACTTTTAATTCAAATTCAAGAAAGAGAATGAAATGTAAAAAGCTCAAATATAATCATGACCCTAAACGGGAATAGAACCCACGTCCATCGCACTCACAGTCACATACTGTTCTGATGGCCTCAATTATTATTAATAATAATAACAAATTTATAAGATTATTTAGCATTACATTACGATTCTAAACATAGTGAAGAGAAATCGGCTATAAGCGATTTGAACCAAGGTTACAAGTCAAGAGGTCTCGCGTGGCAACGTGAAAACTTTGAACTTAAACATAAATAGCGATCTAAGCTAATATTTGTATATTTTAATATTTTTAAATTATATTACACACAGAATTCTTTTTTTTTTATTTATAATTTTTAAAAGTATCGTAGATAGACGCTTCATCTTGTATATCAGGGTAGGTTACCCTGAGGTAGTTTAAGAGTCCTCATGACCTACCCCCGTAATTTTCGAGACATTAGTTGTTGAGTGGTGAAGCTTAACGCCGCCAGTTGTCTTGTTACCAGTGCTGAGAAAATGTAATTTATCAAGCTATTCTATTATGAAAATATATATAATAATATAAAGAAATAATTCCTTACTTCACATGCTATATGATAAATCCTATATAATTCATTGGTTATTATGAATGAGTATACTTGAGTTAAATTGTACTCAAAATATTGCGTCGTAAATAATTCAACTATAATCGAGTGGCACTTGTATTACTCGTATAACAGAAGTAAAAACGTCTGGATGTATGTATATACTAGCGTTTACCTGTGGTTTCGCCCACGTGGTTAGGTCGCCCAGGAGTATAGAGGATTCAGCGCCCCAATTTTGGTGGGAGGACGCGATTTTTAGGCCAAATAAAAGTATATATCTCTAAGAATAACGATTACATAAATCTCTACATAAATAACGTTACTCCTTCAATCCTTAGACACTCTGTTTAAACTGATTGATAATTGGCGGAAACCAACACCGCGCTCTATTTTTACAAATCCTTCCTTTGAATGCGCATCGAACCTACAAAAAAGCAGAATTCAGGGACGGGAAAGATCCGACACTGAAATGTTCTCTGCCTCTACCGAGAAAAATTAATTTAGAAGAATTATAAAAGACCATAAGATATGAAAATGTAGGGTTATTTTATAATGTCGTATTCAATATATTACGATCGATATTCAAAAGTACTACTTCGTTGGAACTACGCTACCGTTATTTTGATGAAAAAAACTAACGGTCTCCAAAAGTGCGGATGTAATTTGGGAGTTGATGAAATTTTACATCACTTTTTATTTATCGACATATATGATACATTTTATAATTATTTGTATTTTAGTAGCATCTCGCATACCTATGAATAATCCTAATAATATTATATTTTTTGGTCTTAAAAGGAAGTATATTCTCACGGTGATAACGATTAAGAAAACGGGTCGCAAATTTGTAATTACTTTAACAATTGTTAAATCGGTCTAGATATATTACAGTACAACTAAAGGAAAATTAAGGCGGGGATAGGCCCTGGTAGCACGATAAAGCGCAGCGTTGAGTTTCGCTAACTTAAGAACGGGTGGCTGAATACAAAGCTTCTTATGTCTACATATGCGGGATTCAGCGTGACGCTAAAATCAACAACTTTTTCATATAAAACTATAAAGAAACCACCACAGCTAGTCAAATAAACTAATTTCCGTTATTCATTTGGTATATCCAAAATTTAAATAAACATGTAAAACTATCGTCACTTAAACACCCAATTAGAACCAATATGGCGGACAATAACATAAACAATACCCAACAATAAATTCTTTTCCCACGATAATGTATATCACTGTCCCTTTCTATTTAATAGTGTTAGAGCGAGAAGGAATGTTTTAAGCTTCACGGCTGATCAATTAAATGCACTTTGAATTTAGCTCTAAATATTTAAAATTTAAATTAAAATACATGTGCGTATACGAATGAGTCATGACGCTTGGGAAACTCTTAAAATTTCAAAGGAGAAAGAAACTGATGTACTCCTGTCAAATTATAACATTTTTTGAAAAATTTAAATGTTACTCCGAAAAATATGAATAATTAATAAAATTATATTCTGAGCGCTCTATTCTTTGACAAAAAAAACTGTATTAATTAATAAAATCTTTTTTTTCGCGATTATTACACATTTAAAGTTAATAATTCGGCTTTATAGTTTCATTTAGACTTAAATTATTTGGTGATATATATTATCTTTATGGAGAACAAAAATAACAATATATTACAAATAATAATAGACAAAAAAAATATAATAAATACAATTATTTATTTAATTATTTAAATAAAATCCTAGATCAACGCTATATTTCAGTAGCGAACTAATTAATTCTCATAATAAATATAGTCAACTAAGATGCGGGTAATTGAGATGTTACGTAAATGTGACTTTAATTTGGAACCTTCAATTGTTATAAATGAAGTATGTAAAGGATTATAAAGTGACCTGAGAACATCACTTCCATTTTAGCTATGGTGGGTAAAAACACCAAATTTTATATAAAAGTTGTTCTAAAATGTTAAATATTTAATTGTTTCTTATTTTTTGTATAATCACCCAGTGTAGTTTCGACTTCCACTCAGAGGAATTACATAGCTCCATTTGATGAAGTATTTTCATAACCCCAATCTCATAAGTCAAAGTGCGGCGTTAAGTTCTGCCATACACCATGCAATGTGTGCAAATGAGATGAATAATGGAGACAAAAATGTTTTAACGGTGAGTTCTATTTGCCTACTCTCTTTGTAAACACGCGTATAGCTAAAAAAGTAATCCTCTTAGTGCTTGATTTTGAAAGAAACAATTATAAAATGTAAAAAAGAATTAACATGACTAAAACTAAAGTTTGTATGAAGAATATATGTATGGTATGAAATATTTTTTAAGTAAGGTATTCGTAAAAGCATAAATACCTAAATTTACTTAATTAAATGATTTATTTACCGTCGCGAGTTATTTTATAGTTTTGAGAACTAGTTTTACCTGTTTCTGTTAAAACGATAACATTATTGTTTCGTGAATATCAATGAAGTAAAACTTTTACTGTCTTTTGTTTAATTGGACATAATCTCAGGCAACGTTTATATATAAAAAAAATATTCTTAATTTTTTATAATTAATTATCTCTTAATAATTAATGTTTTAGTAATTATTGTAAATTTATAATGTTAATATAGGTAGGTACTTATTACGAATGATAAAGAAAAATATTTATTAAGAAAACATAAAAATGTGATCGTAGCGGGATTTGAACCCGCGCTTGTCGAAATTCTCATAGGCTTGGTACAACTTTAATCTTAGACAGCGAAACATAATGCTGTACTTTATGTAACCACTTCGGTGATCTGAAATTCCCACTAATATCATAAATGTAAAAGTTTGTGCACTTTCGCAAAAAATGTACTGGACCGATTTAGATAAAACTTTACAATAATAATACTTAAGCTTCAGAATAAAACACAGGTTAAAATTTATTTTAAAAATTTCTTAATTCGACTATAATATAACTATAATTTTAATATAACGAAGCTGAGGTTGGGTCACTTGTTGTTTCATAAAAAGCTTTGCCTCTGACTAGGTTATGAACCTACAACCTCCACGTTCAACCACACAGACTTTTTAATATATAAACCGGTTATAAAATAACGTTATATAAAAGTAACCTGTACAATCGACAGCTGACATTGACTGACTGACACTGACAAACGATGCGGAGAGGAACTTTGTGTTTCTTGGATTTTTTATTAATTCTGACAGATTACTATAGCTTCATTCTATACTACCAAGATGAAAGGGTGTCGCTTACACCACATGGAGAAAACAATTTAAATAATAAAAATATAACCAATTTTATTCAGCATTTTTACTTCGTACACTTATTTTAATATGTTTAAATGTACGACAGGTACGAGTATCATTAATATCTGTGATACTAATGATTCAATTTCCTATTAAAATAATATTATATAATATTTTTTTTATTATATATAATATTATATAATATTTTTTTATGTTTCTGTAAATAAAATAATTCAATGTATATTAAGACATATTTTAATGGTTAATTTATATAAATAATATCTAGAATAGATTTTCAATTAAAATCGACGATATTTTTTATAAATAACTAAAAAGCTTCTGTTAACACAATCGTTCGCCGCCCTCGTTCGTTGGTGGTACACTCTCGCATTAAATTCGACATGCATTCTAACATTGTGACTCATATACGACGTATCGTATTTTATATTTTTAAGCTGAACATGGGTTCCGTATATAAAGATTATTGTTTTTATTTTATTTTTGAAAATTGCGGTGAAACAGGTGTAATAAAATTTATATGAGACCACCCTTGCAGATTACTCTACCTATAAAATATTTATGTAAATCGAACTCGAATCGAATTTTGTGTAAAAAAACACAAAAAAACATGTGTCAAAATGATAACCTCCTTTATTTTTTTCTTTAAATTTTACTAAAAATTCCTACAAGCCAAGATGTAGAGATTCATAATTCACATGCATATACAAAACATTCTCAAATTCAAAAGTTTCATTCAAGTACCTCTAAGCATTCCCTCGCTCGGAAGTGTCAATTAGGGTTGCAATTTCCCCCCTGATTTGCATTACGATAATAAATATTATATAAATTCTTAGTATTCATTGCATTTTTAGGGTAGAAAGATACTTTTGAGGCCAGGCCTGTTGAGACCAGTCGGATATTTTGTGGGTGCTATTGCCACAGCAGGTAAAGAAATATTTACCATTTCGCCCTTTATAATACCAGAGCAATAAAATCAAAATATATCATTCCCTCAAGTGAACATCAAACCCGCAACTATCGCGTTTGTAATTACACTGTCCCACTGTACCACGAGGGACATAGATGGCAAAATATTTAAAATTACAAACTTTACCACAAAAATTTTAAAGATATTATGGAAAAAGCTCGGTAGCAAATCAAAAAATATATACTAAATGTATCAATAACTAAATATAGTATAAGCGATGAAAACATAAAGACGTACCGTACCAAGTAAAAATAACATTTTTTACAGCCACATCCATATTTTCATTAGGGACCCCTCTAAAAACATAATAATTATAAATAAAACGTGCGTGTAATATAAACATTACGTTGAAAATGAAATTTGAAGGGTGAAAGCGAAAACATAATGGGAACAACGGTTAACTTTTACCACTTTACCAGATTTGTGAATGAAATAACTTATTTTGAATGAATGAACTAGTTTATAGGTACTGCTGTTTCATTTATTCTATTAGGTTTACAAAATTCTTAAGGGTCTAACTTTATATAAAGGAAGGAAAACTCTTTGTTTGGAAAAAGCATTCAGTTGTGAATTGTTTTTAACTGTATTTTTAATTATCAAAATTCACCATTTAACGCTTCTACTAAAGAAACAGAATCTTGTTTAATATATTTTTTAAACTTCCTGAGTGGGCACCGAACTCACATCCATCGCGTTATCAATATAAGGTTTTTCTCTATTATTAGGTTAATTAAAAAAAATAATGCAAATGTCACTTTTTTTCTTCAACTAATTAGTACAATTTTGACAGCTCATCGTTGACATATGTTCACCTTCACACAACATAATATGCTAAGTAGTATGCATATTTATCTGGTTATATTGGATGCGGGTTCATACCCCCGTTGTATATACTAGATAAAACTATTATATATCACACGCATGGAAGAAATTAATTAAATAACAACAGTAAAACAAAAATGTTAAAAATATATGTAAAAGAAAAAAAAAGCACATTTTCCATAGGCACTATCAGCTACACACAGGTAGCCTTAGGCATTAACATTAGAATTCCGCTCTATATGCCTATAAAATACATGTACTGATATTAAATTGCCTGTGAATAATTTAAAATATAAAGTATACTCTATATCTACTAAAGTTATAAAGCTGTAGAATGTGTTTGCTTGAAAACATTTATCTCAAGAACTAATGATTTGAAATTAAAAGGTTTTAGTTTGATTTTATTGATTGTATATGATTATTAAGAATAAATAATGATTGACATTTAGCGATCGCTGTCATCGTTTTAATTGAAGCATAGTATTGCATAAGATAAATAAATTGTAATGAAAATAAATATACTAAAAAATAAAAGTACATTTTGTCTTAGAAGAAATGAGCTTTATGTTTCGAAGCCAGATTTAATAAATAATAATTCATATGCCCGAATAGAAATCAAACCAACAGTCCCACTGCTTGTGCCACTGCGTCACTACGGGGTCCACTTACACACATAAGTTCTATTTAAAGTATATCTAACTAAGCGTGTAATCCTCCGTTCAGTGTCCATTGCCTCCTGATGTGGAGTCAACGAAGCGGGCCGTCTAAGGGTTGACTTTACTAATTAATTTTAACAAGATAAATGTGACGTTTAACGCTGTTACTTTTTGTAATCGGAAACGTTAATGAAAGTGTTTTTTTTTAATGTAGTGAATGATCTCTTCGTACTCTACTTTTTTTAAATAGATTCATTTGGCCATGAGACTCTTTTAATATATACTCGTAGTCTATACAAAATTTTGTTATATAAAGACAATGTTATTTATTTAGTAAATATCTAAGTAAGTTTATTTATGAAATTTTAGACTCTCGAAATGTTTTCATTCATGCAATTCATTTCCGAGATTTTGGTTGCTTTAAACAAACTTAAGACGTTAGACAATTTTTTGTCGATTTTTTTTCCAAATTCAAAACTTTTTTATCAGATATATTTCAGCTTTTTGGAACAAAATGGATATTCCCACACAGATTTCGATGGTTCGATGCATTTTAGTTCATTTATTCTTAATCTGATTGTGTTTTTTTTTTAGTTAGTTAAAAATATAATTTTATCGGAATATATAATTTTTAAACTTTCACTTTTAACAAATTCGGTTAGGAAATCCAATTAGTAGAATACCATAGAAAATGTACATTAATATGACTATAATAAATAGGGTCTTCTACCCTCATATAAATCTATCAATAAGTTGTCACGTTCCCCTTACCGGTTCGATGGGGTTAATTAGTATAACTAAAAAATATTTAGGGGATAAAAAAATCAACAAAACCATTCTAAATATGGTTTTTAACTAGTAAAGGGGGATTAATTTAAACTATTTGCGTTTAGTTTTTGCGTTTTAAAAACTATTCTTTTGCGCGATTTATCTAGTTTGTTATAATGTGGTTAATCATATATTATTAATTACTATATAATATATTTATTTCGTAAACATATATTCTTATTTAAGAAACTATTATGTAGTCTTGTATAATCTTGATTCTAAAAATATAATAAAAAAACTCACCAATACATACAAAAACTGTTTCGTTTCAGAAATTTGAGCTCTATATATTAATTACCTGAAACAAACGAAAAAAATCATTAGTAAAAAATACACTTTTTTAATATCTAAATTCATTGTCAAATTATGTTATAATTATATCTTATAAGAATACGTTTGTTATAATAAATTAATAATTAATTAATTTATCCTCCTAAACAGAAATAAATGTATCTAACAATATAATGAAAAAAAAAAACAAATCGATATCACGCTAAATTTACTCTAAGTTATAATAAATAATTAGTTTCACGATCATCATCTCATCATGCAGATCTTATATATATAGCAACGTAGTCAAAGGTAACTAGTATTAAGAAATTCCATTCTCCTCATGCACCGCCTAATTTCTACATTGCGTATTTTATGACGGAACTCAAAGCCGCGAATCTTCATATCAGAACGACGAAATGAAAATAATTCATACCGAAGAGTGGGAATCGAACCCAACACCACGTTTTAGAGTCAGACTATGTACCGATGCGCCACGACCGCCAATTTAAATAACAAAAAATATTTATAAGTTAAGCAAAATAAATAAGCTTGCTTATACCACCTGAAAGCTTTAGAAGCTTTGTAAGCTTCGTCACGGCCTAAGTTGAGCAAAATGACGCATTTCTAAATATACCCGCCCTTTCTTTTACACTCGGTCTCTGGGGCATCTGTGACATACCACCAATGAGACGGTCATATTTCACAATATTATACATTTTTTTTTTTATTAAAATCTGTATTCAGCACATATTGTACTGGGCGGGCAGAGGGCAGGCATGGTAACCTGGGAACCTAGTGGTAAACCATTACGTTCCTACGTTCTCATTAAAACACTTTCGTTCTCAACTTTCCGCTGATTTCTGTTTAAATAGTTCGATTTGTGCTTCTACTTACTACTTACTATGTTTGAAAAATTGAGTAAAATTATAACTTTAAATTCTATTTTTTTAATTATGGTGTATCCAGCGTGACAAGATTTTTTTCCCTTAAACTTTAAAAATGCTTTAAGTAGAATAGTCATAGCTCCAATATAATTTATAGTTTCTTTTTTGTTTTTTTTTTCATATAACTTTTTCAAATTGTGAAGTAAGTATAAATAAACCAGTGATAAATTATTCTATCTCTCCCATTCACGAAAAGGAAAATATATATTTTTTCTCCACTAAAAATCTAAAATAAGAAATAAGAAAAAATATATTTTTGCTCAATTCATAGCCACTTCGGTGTAAACGAATCCTGTTTAATTTTAAATATCCAAACAAAAGGGTTTATTTCTGTGAAAGCACTTAAGATCTTGTTTAAAGTGAGTCGAAATTTATCTCTTCAACATAAAGTTTATTTTTCAATAAACAATTTCCGTTTCACTACAATGATTACAGTTTGCAATAATTTTAGCTTTCAATTTATGAAATTCGAGCAAGTAGCAAATTCGAATTCGATAGATATGTATAAATATCTAAAACATCATAATAGTACAAATCTTAACTGTTATAACTATATAGCAGTGTATGCAGACACATAATATCTTAAAACATAAACGTCATGTCTTGAAAATTGATCGGTGCTAGGGGAACGAAGTGAACCCTAGGTTCCTTCTTCCTACCTTGCTCTATACATTATTTCCATTTTCTCACTCAGTGGAGTTCCATTTTGATAGTGATCAAAACATCTTGATATCTTGAATCTTGAGAAAAATGGAAGTATCTTACTGCGACCAAGGCTCCCGGGTTCCCTTGCTGCCCTGCTATGTGCCAGATACAGCGTGAAGTCAAAAAAAGAATATAAAAGTAAAGAATGGCTGCTATTTAAGCTTTATAATTAGATCACCACATTAAGAAACTCTATAACGAGATAAGAGTATGTTTGCACATTCCCCACTGCGAGTAACTCCTAACCAAATACACTTACGACACTTTTATATGACGTAACTTTGTATGTACTATGGAAATTAGATTCGTCTAATAGTAAAATTTAACTTTAAAATATGTACAAATATTATAATGTATAATATATGTATGACTTTATGTTTTTAATTTTTAGAGCTAATGTAAAAAAGAAGATATCATATTCTATGGAAGTTATATTTGGTTTAATTTATTTAGAAATTACATCAAAATTTATTTAGAAATTATTACTGAAATAAGCATAAAAGTGTATATACTAAATGAATCAATTTAAACACACAAAAATTTGAAATAAAACTTCAAACTTGTATTATATCGAAAAGTAGATACATACTTATCTACTAACTATATTATCGATAGAGACTAACGTATATAAAAGTAATAAAAACTATAGTAGGGACCTCTGTTATCTATATATTTATATTATGAAATAAATGATAAGGCTCCTTCTATACCTCATATGGTAAACATAAACTAATGACCTAATTTAAAAATTTAAGATCTTAACAAGAGAGTGTGTCCGTCATTTTGTCGCCAAATTTAATATTATTTCTATTTTATCATTTTAAAAGGCATGGCGTGGCGTCATGACAGAGTCAACGTGATGATTGTGGGTTTGATTTCTCACGGAGGAAAGAATGATTTTCATCTTCTAGCTCCAATAAAAGGACAAGGCCCGACGTTAAGTTCCGCCACTCAATGCGCAATATTATGAAAAATTGGCCGTAAATTAGGGAATGGAATGTCGTAGCACTAAGTTCCCTCTGCCTATCCTGCTATATGCGTGATACAGCGTGAACCTAACAAAAATATATTCATAAATCAACAAAAAATCACACACAGATCAAACACTTGTATCTAATATCTCATTCAAATCAATAAATAACCTATCCTCAAAAAGTCAAAATATGAAAGAAAATGAAACAATCGTAACATTTACTTGCAATGAGTTAGAGATTTAAGATAAAAAATATTCTGAACCGCTCTTGCATAAGTGTGTTATCAGTTGACCGATAACGGTTTCTTGGCAAAACTGTAAAACTGTAAACAAATGTAGGTACCTACCTACTAAGTAATAACTAATAATGATCCTGTAAAAGAAAATACACTGAGAATGAATTTACCTAATGAAAACCTGGAAACCTAGTGTTAAAACACTCCGTTACCAATAAATATATTTTCTTATAGCGTGAAGCTATAAAATATATATTTATTTATTCGTATTTCAACCCGAAATAAAACTTAATTTATATAAAAAACAATATAATCTGAATCAACTATTTATAGATTCTTCCATAGGTCTCAAATACAATGGAGGTACAATTGAAGCCTTGATCGCACCTAGACCGTGAAACAATAAGAGTTACGCACACCATTGTTTACTTGTGGTTAGGCCGATTTTGTATTCATTGGATTAAGATACATATCAGATATCTAGATATTACTGAGAAATATTATTAGAGAATGTTAATAGAACGCTTGTTTGTATTGATTAAATACTAAATAATTGTTTAATATTTGCATTTTCTCACTTAATAAAATAAAAGTATAACAAGCCAAAGCGAGACGTTAAGTGTCGCCATTCAACACACATTGTTTCGATCTATGAAATAAAAAAGAAACAAAATAAAAATAACGCTTCACGCTTTTTTCCGCATTGCAGTGTAAAAAAAACTCTCTGCGCACCACAGATTTTGTTAATACCAGTGGAAGGAAATAAAAAATCTTTCCACGAATGGAAATCGAACCCATAAGCGATGTGTGTACAGTAATATTACCATTGCGCCACAACAGCGCCTCCTTGACATGAAAGATTTTATCTCTAAAAATATTCTTCTAGAAATTTCAACATTGAATCGTATGCAATGCCGACTTAGATAAAAAAACTATCTCGTACATTACTTATTTAATCATTATGTTAATAGCACAATATAGCACTGTGATAAGCTTCAGCTGATGGTTATAGGTTTAAATTCATGGTATAGTCAGTGGGACGTCATTTGACTGCCTTTACTTACAACATGGATATGTGCGGATAAAAAGATTTTATTATTTCATTTTTAATGTACTATATATTTTTAATATACTATACAGTATATATTTTTAATGTACTATACAGTATAAATAAACAGAATTAAATATCTCCTGTCCCCCTTACTGGGAATCAAATGAAATGAAAAATGACTTGTTTTCATTTTCCCGTCAAACAGTATGGCGTTAAAATCTGCCATTCCACATGCAATGTCTAGCATTCGAATGGAAAGCGAAAAAGGAGTACTTTATCATTAATTTCCTTCAGCTTACCCTGCGATATGCATTGTGAAGCTTATTTATTTATTTCTATTACTAAATGCACTCTTTAAATAACTAATTTCTTTACAAGTCCAAAATATGTTCAATACGCAAAATCGCGAAAAATCAATGAACTCAATGAATTAATCATATCAGAAACCATGACCCTGAATTAAAAAATACTAAATCACCAAATATTATGAAACTGAATATATTTGAATATTGTGAAACCGCATCGCAATCAGCTGCATTTTAGAATGTCGTCGAACAAGTTTTGTATTAAAGCAATGCTTTTGCCCGTCTTTATTTAACTAACACCGATTCAAGCACGCTATTTTTTTCAGTCTTCGACTAAATTGTTTAAAAGGGTTTTGGTTAAATTATATAGATTTAACCTTTAATAAAAAGGCTTTTGTAAAAGTAAAGTAAAATCTGTTTTTTTAATAAATAATTTATATATTAAAAATAATAGTAATAGTACAGTCAAAAATCTATACGTTTATGCTTATTTGCCATTAAAAAAACATAAGTTATTGTTATTAAATATTAAAAACTAAAAAAAGACCCATTTCTTTTGTTGAAGTCATCAAATTATATTTTTATGACATTAAACTTTCTACTTTCGGCAATTTGGTATTTTTATTAACATCAAATAATATATGCCAAATAATAAACACATAAAGTTTTATTTAAATAATGCATTAGTGTTATTAAACTGGCAACCATTTAAAAAGTATTCATCCTTTGAACTTTACTTTAAAAGGTTTTTTCATTTATCTGCTGCCCCGAATCTGCTTATCAAGTGCTTTATTTGTGTAATTTTATTTCCATTTTCGCGCCAACTTTTATGTTATTTTTTGCAACACCACCACGACTTCATATATTAAATGTCAGAAAAACTACGACATTACTTGTAAACAAAAAAATATAATCATAAACTCAACTGTACAAAAACATAATCGTTTCAAGGAAAATACTAGTTTGTAGTTACATATAGGAATTATTTATTCAATATGAAAATTAAATATGAATACAAAAACAATATTCACAAAATTTGAATTTTCCTAACTATGTGCAATAATGTGACTTCATTTTCAGTGGGGAGACTGATAACTTTTTAAATATTGTGTAAATCATCATTCATTTTTTTTTTGAGTTTAAGTTTAAGCTAAAAAACAACTAGCATTACATTTTTTACCAAAATACAAAATATCCGAAGCATAAAAGTAAACAACATCTTAACAGTTTAGTACAAAAGTTTTTTTTTATAGTTTATAAATAGACCATAAAGTTTACATAATTATGTTTAAAAAAATAAACAGGCGAGCCAACATTACCGTATTGAATCACGTTCAACCAGTGATTGATTGATTGACTGATTGAATGGATTAAGCGAATGAACCATTGTGTATATTGTAATTCACGTGATTGTTCAGTTACGTAATTTACATTATCGATTTAAATTGTAATTTCGTATTATCCATACGAGTTACTCGATGATTGGATTCATTTCTGATTACGCAATGAAAACTATTAATTGATAAGTTTATTTGATAAGACTACTTTATAAACAATAATAAAATATATACATATATAATCGCAATGCTTCATATTATATCAAAGAAATATAGAGTGTATAGATTATAATATATTACAGGAATAGGCATTAATTATTATTAATACTCAGAAAATATAGCAGATTTCTTACATGGGCACGTATCCTTATAATTAATTTTAAAATATTATTGTGTGCACTTAATAGGCACATCACACTGTTCTTTATCGAATTATTATTTCGTTTTAATAATTCAAATAAAACAATAACTTGACTGAGAATTATTTTCTAATAAAATGTATAACAACATTCTTTAAAGTCACAATGTGGTTTTCACAGTGTACTTTAAATTACAAATTATACCACATTACTTCTACACCACGATATGGTAATTCATTGAAATATCTTGTTTTTTTTCTACTTTTATTTACATAACATTACAATATGTGAAGGGGAAACTATGTTTTGCTTTTATCTGTCGCGTTACAGTGTGATTTAAATATAGGTATATTTTTATTTTTTTATATTACTGGCGTGTGGCAGATATAGTAAAGCCTGTTCTAGAATAATGATCGTATTGAATACGTCTTTTTTTCTAAATGGCGTGGTTAATAATATTAATTAAATTGACATTTAAAAAATTTAATTTTATAACTTACTGTTCACTGAATTCAACAAGATATATTTTTTGTTCAATTGCAAAAATATTACAAAATTTATTACAAGATAAAAAGTCAAATTAAAATGGTCTAATATATTTTTTGTACGGAGCCAGCTACATGACACAGATAACATTCCTCTAATTAATTAAGGCTGATGATCCTAGGCGCGTCCATTGATTAATAAGCGTCTGGATTCGCAAAATGCTATTTATTCCCTGCTATCACGATATACAGTCATTATAATATCTTTTATTTTGGATTTAATTATTTGAAATGTATTTGTATATAAAATTAGGTCGCAGGCACTTTACTTTTTGGCCTTTTAAGTAAAAAATAAAATACCTTTATAAAATATTAAAATGCAAATTTAATTACAAATACAGCCTTTAATATTTTATTAAATATCATATAAAATTATACATATAACATATATTTTATTATTATCAATATCAGTTGTATTTGGACTATCTACAAAATTTTATTCTATTAAATAAAAAATATTTAATATCGAAACACCTTAAATCAAGAACTGTACTGTAAAAATATTTAATCTGCTTCAATCAAATATAAAACTATTTAACCTTATTTGTATTCTATTGAGAAGCTAACGGTATAGTAACTTCTAACTTATAATCAATTTGGGAACCGCACACAAAAAACATTTAACTTTGACAGCTGTCACTTTGACATGTATGGTTGGATATTTTGACGGCTAATGTCAGCGGGATCTCTCATAATCTGTTAATAGGTAGTGAGAGATTATACGATTGTTACATAAAAACAGGTTTAAAGGATTGACATTGAATTAAAGTGTAACAGCGTGAAGATCACGTTCAAATTATGGTTTAGATTTCATTTTACTTTTTTTTTCTATATTTAATTTATTTTAACGGTATATACAATTGTATATTATTTGGATATCAAATAAAAATATAATTATGAAAAGTTAATCCACTAGGAAAATGCTATAGAATTCTAATTAAGTATATATATAAAACAAATATATTTTTTAACAAAAATGTAACAATTCATCGTTAATTAAAACAAGCAAACAAGAGGTCTAAATTAACTAAAATTAAAATACAACTTAAATTTAAATGTACCTACATATTACATGTATCGGCTGTCTCATCAATCAATTTAATTGGAACATGCATAATGAAGCCTACGCGAAGTACATTACCTACGAACACAATAGTTTTATTAAGAAACAAAAGCTGTAACCCACACTTATTATGCCATGTTTTAAATTATATTTAAACTGTATTTGTAAAATGTTGCGTCTGCTTCCTAAGAATAAATTATTGTTTTTTTTTCTTACAGCAGGGTAAGTAACCTAGACACTCAGATCCAATTAAGTCACTTCCGTTCCCCACTTTTCACCGAATTCAGAACATATTGCATTTGAATCGTTGCCAAAGCGAAGGAATGGAAAAATTAAATATTTCACTTGCTCAAGTGGCAATCAAACCCTCAACATGTCACAAACACATACGCTAGCTTGTGCCCCTGCACCACGACTGGCCTCTAAATATCATATAATATTAAAAAAGAACAGTAAAACAACAAACTAGATTTGTGCTATTAAATATTAAAAATGTGTCATGAACATTATAATTTTGGCTGTGTATTGTCTAATCTGTGGCGATTAAAAGATAAGGCAACCTAGAATTGCATTACAAGGCATTTTTATTCAGGACAGTAAGTGTGAGTCGTGAGATATGATTAATAATACCTTTATTGCGTCTTGATGTTAATAATATAGGGAGTTAATATTTTTCAGTTATAAGATGTCTTCTAAAAACGATATATGGAAATAGTTAAAAAGTAAGTAAGGTGGGAATTGAACCCACAACCGTAGCGCTTATGTTGATAGCCTCAAAAAACATAGATGTTAATTACAGTATTTTTCTATCTACGAAAATGGTATGATTCTTTGATTATGTCGTTCCGAGCGTGTGCCAGTTGAGCACGCTTTTTCTATCTATATCTCAACAATTATTTGAAAGATACAGGTGGCATGCTTTTTTTAACCAAATACTGTTGTCAACAACTAATATGTTATAACATATATGTATATAATTTTTATTTTCTAAGCCTCATGGAATACTCTCCAAGAATTTTAACTTTGCAGCAATTGAAAAAATATATATATATATATATTTTATTTTAACAGCTACATCCACGAGCGCATAGTTGCCCGTGCCTTTTTTTATTAAATGAAAGTTATTTTAATGTGGCGTACTTAATTTTGGGACAATTTAAACTGTACTTATATCTAGAGCTTATACTAGAGGGGTTGGATGAGACCCCTACCGACATTTTTTTTTTTTAAATGTTATTAACATATATAACTTATTTATATTATATATAATATAAATAAAAAAAAATATGAAAAAATATATTATAGAATCGGTACTTTTATTTGTCTACACTTTTTGTTGACCCTACTTATTCAATTCGGGAAAGTCAAAGACCGATACAAATCACAACTCAAATAGCTACTAAAAAAAGACAATCTGAACTAAATTTTGTTTTCTTTTATTATCTATTTACTAAAAGTAGGTTGAACTAGTGAGATCAACGTCAGAAAATGATAAATCTTTAATCTAAATATGTCTTTAAAAAAATAAAATGACAGTAGTATCACTATCGTAATCGACACCTTATCCGCTAATGTCTAAATAAGAGAATGGTGAAAGGTGATTTTGAAACCAGGTTTCTTATATTTATACTTCTTATTTTTGGTGGTAGCTCTGCCCACTCACTTATTCTTTGAATTATATTATATAGATAAACAGTATGATTTCACTTGTTTTATTTTTTCTTTAATTTTATCCATTTTTAAATGTCATGGCGCAGTGGGAGGTTTTAATTGTAAACGCGAAGGTTCGAAGGAGTTCGATTCTACACGATGGAATGATATAATTTTACGTCTCGCGGAGTTGAGCTCCTAAAGTTCTGCACTAACCCCTTCCCCTATGTCAGGTTGTATGTGGATCCTCGAAGGAGATCGTACGCGAAAAAAAAAGATAATGTTACTCATTTGGAGAATGCAAATTATAAAAAGATCCGAGATTTTTTTCTATTCATTAATTAACTTATCTTATATAAAAAAAACAAACTACTTTAAATTTTTCAACATTTTTTTCCTACATAAAAATTATTAAATAAACATTTGCATAGTTCAAGCGGGCGAAGCCCAGCTAGATGCTACTAGTACATAATATTTATTAAGCAGAAATCAATGAACTCAACGCTTTTCACGCATCACGACTAATATTTCAAATAAATACTTTTTCTTATTAAACCGTCACGGACAACACTTTTTGTTCCTTGGAAAGAGCTTGGCCTCGTTATATTGAGGTGTCAAAAAAAATCAAGATTAGTCATCTAGGTTTTTGCTAGACTTCTATAATTGCTTTTAGCGTAGGATACATGTAATGACGGACGTAAAATCATTCTGACGTCAATTTTTTTGGCATTTTTAAATTGTATTTAAATATTTCTTATGTACATATGATTAAATTGATGACAGGCGTTATTTTAATTATTAATAATGATTAATTGGTCGGCTTAAAGTTTTAAGGGTTTAAAATTTTAAAAAATTAAAGTTTTGGTTTTTAATTTAAAATATTGTGTTAAAAATGTTGTTTTCATACATTCTTTCGGTTTTATGAGCACCTAGAACGTTTTGAAGGTTTTAATCTCCTTTTATGGCAGAATCTATAATTTTTTCCAAATGGTAGAATCTATATTTTTTTCCCTCAAGGAGATCTGAATCTAATATTTATTTTTAGTCAATTCGTAAAAAAGAATATTGGTTGCCATTCATTCAGTAAAAAATATATTTGAGAAGTATATTATTTTATGTTGAGATGCTAATAAAACATAAAATGAAAAATTACCTGAACATTGTGAGAGGTAAGCGATCACGAAGAACGCCATGCATATCCACAGACTCTTCATCTCCATTTTTATTCACAGGCACAGGTTACTTATTAAATGTATAAAAATATATATTATGTTTAGGCACTGTTTACACTGTCACTAAAGGCACATCACTATCTTCGTTAGGCACTTTCGTAAATCTGTAAAAAAAAACAATGTGCCAAATTTAGCATAATATAAAAAACAAATAAATAAAAAAATATAATTTTAAATATAAAAAATATATATTTTTGTGCATTTTGTGTTAGAATTAATTTTATAATATTAAATATAATTTCGTATAATTAACTTATTAATATTATGTCATCGCCATTATAATAAAATTAAATAATAAACAGATAGTAAATAAAGATAATTAGATACCTACTGGAAATATCTTTGCAATAATATAATTGGCCTTCAAAACAATTCTTGCAATTACGTCGCTAGCTACTAATAATAGAGCAAGAAAAATTACTTATCACGAGCGGAAACGACTTCGTAACCTCTACAATCGCAACTCCATATTATTGTATAATGTGAACTAAATATTAAATTTTTATGTATATTATAAAAAAATAATGTAATAACTTTACCTGACTGATCACGATAATTATAGATTCGATTCCCATTAGGGAAAATGAATTGTTTGTATTTCGTCGCTCTTTTATCAAGAAAAAGCCTATTAAACCTAGTCAGGTATGTATCCTGCTGTGTGTGGGATTTGAAATTCAGCTATAATATGCACATATTTTTCTTAAATAAAATATATATAAACGTTGAGACTTAAATAGCCTTTACATACCATTAAAATTAACTATATATTTCGCGTTAAATATTAATAGTTTCTTATAACCAGTCAAAATAATCGATTGAACCAGCCACAAACAACTAATCGAATACAAACAACACAGCCCAATTAAAATCGATAACAGAATAAATATCCCAACAAAATATTAATGTGAAATTATCAATAAAGTAACCCTATACGTTTGATATTCCGTTATAATATCATAGTGTTTCTATTTCAACTCTATTATATTAGATAAGCTCAGGTCAACTTAAACAGATGCGCGGACGTCACTCATGTAACATGACGAGATAAGGCACGCCGGGTGGCTGTATATGTATATTGTAGGTATATATAAATCTACAAGTAACTTGTAGATTTTAGCAAATATAGTATGTATTGCGGTGAAAAAATGCTGTTATCAGTGTAAGAGTATACCTACAACGGTTGGAATTTTTTTTTATTCAGGTTCTTGTGGCTTCAGGTTTCAGGTATTGAATGGTGAAACTCAACGCCGTGCTACGTTAAAAATATGAATATTTCTATAGAATTGTTTTCAGTTTTTGTGAACACAGTGTCTGTGTAAAATATAAATGACTAGATTTGTACGTTTTCATTCGTTTATTTTTTTTTTAATTTATTACAAAATAGCTTTGATACTCCTCCCAACACCAATAGTTAGTTTCAGATAAAAAATGAATCAATAGCTTCGTTTAACCCGTAACGGAAATGTGTACTTACAAGGGTTTACAAAAATAACCTGCATTTATTAGTACAGTGGCTTCCTTCCGCATCTTTGATCTTGGAAATGTATGTATGTATGATGTTATAGTTAAGAAAGAGTTAAGACACTATTCGACCTTATAATGGGGAGATTTCTTCTTCTTCTTCCTGACATTAATCCCGGCTATTACCAGGGTCTGCTTTTCTACTCAACCTACTCCACTTTGCACGGTCTTTTGCGTCCTCCGTGGTTAGACCATTTCTAACATTATAAATCACAAATTAATGAAAAACAAATGTTTAAGATCAAACTGGAGAATAAACAAAACTTTGGAGTATTTTTTTTTCTCACGTTGTATCCTACTTACAATAAGATAGAGGTAGATTTAACCTAGTGTCAAGACACTTCGTTTTCTACTTTCCGGCCAAATTCACAACATAGCGTATTGTTTGTCTTATTACCAGAGCGAGGAAATGTAATCGTTCATTATTCCAAGTGGGAATTGAACCCGTAACCATCGTATTTGCAGTTAAACACAGCCTAATTAACAAAAAAATACAATATCTAAATTACAGCGTATATTAGTCAACAGGTGTAAACAAAGAGTCATAAGGGCCAAGGCTTCGTTGACACAACACGCTTTACGAAATAATATCTTCTTGCTACCAAATGACTGTATGTTAAAATATGAATGGAATCTTTATATGACCTTAATATATTTTAAATTATATATGCAATGGTTGTATGTTCGATTCCCACTTGAGGGAGAAAACCATAAAATAAAACAAACAAACATATAATGTTTCAAATATAAACTTTATGAGTAATACTTGGGTAAGTGATCCTAGATATTAAGATAAATACTATCGCAGTATAAACAATGTAATCTTTTAAAGTGTAGCTGTAAAGTGTATATTTGTTATAGAATCGTCCTTCGAAAGCGTGATTTCATATTAGTTTTTTGTTAGGCAGTGCGTGGTGAACGGAGTGTCTTAACACTATGTTCCCATTGTTAAAAAAAAATAACCGATATACTTATTTTTTTAAAACATTTCTTTGCGAAGTAATTAAAGAGCATTAATTTTAAATTTTATACGAGATTTGAACTGGCAACACCTTTCCTTTACCCGCACCACCGTCAGTCGTTATTCATCCAATCACAATAGTAGCTAATTTAGACATAGAGGAGCGGCCCCTAAATAAGGAGGGCTGTTTACGTCATAACGCTAATAAATTATATTTGTAAAGAACATTTGTAATTTCCCATTTCGACAGATCGACATGTTTATGTGGTTTTTTTTATTACAAAAGATAGTATGGAAGTAAATATGACGATTGTGGAATCTACTCTCAATATTTTATAGAAAAAAATATTTGAAAAACACAGCGCGGAGTTGAGTTCCGTCATTCAATGTTTAATGTTTCGAAATTCGGTATATGGTTATAAAATATTTCTTCTTGTAAGATTTTTTAGATATTAATCAGCATCTAGGTTGTTATTCAACTAACCCTATTTGAGCTATTACTTCCTGAGATTATACCGTTCAAACAAACAATCTAGTCAGCTTTATATTATTAGTACAGATTTCAATATATAGGAAACGTCGATAATGTTATTTTAGTTCGTATAACTTTTATACAACCGTCTCTTTTCAATAGAAAGCGAATGGTGTTTGTCCGTTTGACAGTTTGCTTAGTGTAGAGTGACCATTAAATGTTAGGTAAAAGAAATTCCAAAATTATTTATATTAAGCATATAATATTTATATTACATAAATTATTGATTTTTTTTTAAGCTTACGATTGATGAAAATAATTTTGAATATAATATCAATCGAAGAAAATTCTATTATTTCTCTTTCCCGTAAGAATTTTTAATAATCCGAATTTCTAGTAATTATTTAGTACAATTTCTAGCAATCTTCTCTTAGTGTTTGTACGTCTTCTGCCAGTCAGTTAGTCAGTAACGCCAAATAAGAGTATGATATAAAATATAAATTAATATGTAATTATTATATTTGTCATTTAATGGTATAACTAAAACAAACAAAATGCATCGCTTAAACCTTCACCAACTTGTATTTAGCCTACAAATTCTCTTTATTGCAAATAAAGAACGGACGTACAAATATAGATAATAAAAAATATAGAGCACTCTTTTTACTTTTTTATTATGTTCCCTCTGCTTACCCTGCTATACAGAGAATACAGTGTAAAACTGAAAAAAAATTGTTAAAAAATATATATATAAGTACATTATGGCCAGTTTATTGTTGACTCGCACGGTGTGGTGTGCTAACCTTTATTTGTACAAGAAATTCACGCTGACCTCAAGGATGTTGATTTTACACATTTTATGTTAAACTATATTGAAATGAAATTTGAAAATTAAATGTAAATAGTTAAATAAATATGAATACATATTATAAATAATACGGGAGGGTTGTGTACGTGGCGCAGTGACAGACGGGTGTAAACGCGACGTTTGCAGGTTCTATTTCGAAATGTATTTTCTTTACACTGTAACTCGCATATAAATAGGAGAGTAGGCATAGGGAACCTAATATTAAGATCTCCCGTTCTCTTTAATATACTTCCGTTCCATGATTACATTGCTAGTTATGTGATGGAACTTAACACCGCGCTTTGCCTAGTTAACAGAGCGGAGAAACGCTAAATTAATAAATATTAAATTTAAGAGAGTATAACCTACATATCTGTACAAAGATAGTCTCATCTCGCTATCAAGAAGCTGCGACCTTAGGACATGATTTCACAACGAATCGTTTTGTATTCAATAAATAAATTGAAGAGATTTCTATAAAGGGAAGTTCATCAAATATGTATATTATTCATTACAGAAATTTAGTCTTCAAAATGCAATAAGTATAACTAATATTTTTTTAAATAAAACTGTCTGTATTGATATCAAATCAAATTTCGGAACTCAACGCTGCATTTTGTAACCAGAGCGATTAAAATGAAATTATTCATATCTCCTAGTAAAAATCGAACCTATACCCGTCCAGTTTACAATCAGATTATGGGCTATGACGGTTTCTCAATATAAGTATATTAAATTGCATAGGGGGACGAATCTACTCGTACTTGAAAAAGTTAGCAGTAGTCTATACCTACAAATATGTTTTACTTAGGCACAAAATGAAAACTCTTATCTTTAGTAAAAAAAAATAGAGAAATAGAGAATTTTATAATTGAAAAAATAATTATAATGTGGAAACACCTCGATAGAAATGGGCATTACTTTATGAGGACACGATATTAGACAGATAAGTATTAGTAGACCTAGTTTGTAATCAACGCATTGACTTGAGCACGAACCTATCAATTCAATATGTATGTATGTATGTACGTATGCATTTATCTAAGTATGTATGTAAGTCAAACCGTAACTACTATCCTCTTTCTTTTTGTACATTTTTTTAATAAGTGAGTGATTTGATTCTATGAGGTAAGGTGCAAACCATCATTCTTAATAATCAATTAATTTAAATTTCTTAATTTTTCTTCAGTTTGTCCTTATTTTCTTTATCGGAGCAAATAAATATCTAGACTTACAAGCACATATTTAGAATTTTCTAAAGTACTATTCAGGCATTTTTTATATAAAAAATAAAAATATTGAAAGTAGTTACTTATTGTGTATTAAATGTAGTCAGAATAAATGTGTTATTGTAAAAATTACTTCAATATATATAAAAAAAATACATTTAACCCAAATTACAAGCAAATTCAGGACAGGTCGTTTGTTTTATATAATAAAACGTCCTTTACTGTATATATCATAAAAATTACGTTTTACACAGCCATAATAATATTTATTAATTCAGCTGACGACAAAAATGTAATCTACCGTCCATAAAGCGAGGTTTTGAGATACAGCGATAACGTAAAACGGTGGTGTCAATGCTAAATGGCATGTATGAAAAATGTACCTAAGTGATTGTCAGATAACACACAGATGAAAGGAAACGGCGTAGAACGCTGAAATTTCCTATCCTATACATTCCTTGGGAAGTGAAGAGGAGCACTAAGAGGAGGATTACCTCAAATCACTAAGAGAACGGGAGAAAACGGGAATTTTATTTTTGTTTATTGTCCATACACCTGAAGTTGATATATATAACTTATTCCGTTAGATTTAGAAATATTTATACCAGTTTTTTATTAAATTTAGAAATATTTATACCAGTAGATTTAGGATAAAACCCATGAGCGTTGAGTAGGAGAGCGTATAATTGTAAACGTGACGGGTGTGGGTCAGCGTTCTACTAAGGCAAAGACGATTTTTGAACTCAGACCCACAAAATAACACTATGCAATTAGGGTTTTGCTAGGGTCTCTCTGCCTACTATCTACAATAGATAATTCACATTATTTTAGTGAAGTCAAATCAAGGAAGTTGTATTGTTAGTATATGCGGTATTTGCAGTGGTTAAACAAAACTAATAAAATTCTAATTAAAATAGCGGAAAATTATTAAACGTTCTAATTATTAAAAAAAAATATAGTTAAATAACTACATTTAATACGATTCAAAAAAATGCTAATACGCTATATTTACACAATTAAAAAAACATATTCCAATAGTTATAGATAGATTTGCCCGTGACCGTGCACCTACCTTCATACCTACCTACTGGAACGTAGATAGCGACTTACACTGACGCAAAACCGATAACGTATCGATTTTATATCCACTGTGCGGCGGACGTATATCACGAGCACCTCTTTTTTATTAAAAAGGCAAATGTTTAAACAACTTTGCTGTTACCATATGTTTATTTTCACGCATTAAACGGATTAAACAAAAAAGCAGCTTCACGTTGTCTTCCGCACAACAGAGTAGGTATGGCAAGTAGTGGGAACCTAGTTTTAAGACACTCAGTTCTTCACATTTCTCGAGTAGGAACCACTGTATCGGTGCATCATGATCAAGACGTTAAAAAAAACAGAAAACGTTAAAAAAGTCAGTTCGTTCGTAAAAGAAAACCTAATGAACCGCTCTATTTATCTCTATTTTTCAATATGGAAACAATCAAGAAAAATTGAGATAAGTTACACTTAAAGGAATATATGAATTTCCACATTCAAATAAGTTCCGCCACAAATAAAACGGGGAACGGAGTGTTTTACCACTAGGTCACCTCTGATGTGTATGAAGCTACCAAGTAGGTCGTATCTAGACTATTTACTTTTCTAACGCGGATATACTAGTACCGGGGTTTGCCATTCTATATAATATTAAGTAGGATACAATTGGGTCTTGATCTCTTTATCATCACCAAGGGCGTTGTAATATAAGGAAAGGTTACATCAATTGACCACCTAGTGTTATGAGATTATCACACAATAACCCTTATCAACTGGGCCAAAGCTTAGGCCAGTCGTAGAACAGTGATAAAAGCGTGTGACTGTAAGCGCGACAGGTTGTGGGTCGATTTCCGCTTGAGGAAATAAGAGAGAATAATTTTCATTTCTTGTTTTCGTTGTTCCTGTATCGAGGCGTGCCTGTGCCCTAGCTGGGTAGGCAGGGTAGGCATAGGGAGCCTAGTGTTAAGACATTACACGTTAGCATTAAGGCTTAATCGTTGCGTGTTGAGTGGTGGAATTCAACGCCGCGATTTAACTTATTACTAGATAGAACAAGCAAATGATGCAGAATTATTTCCCCGAGTGGGAATCGAACCCACTATCATCGTGTTCACAGTCAGCCTCCTCTATGTATTTTTTTTTAATTAAAACTTTAATGTAAACGACATGCCAATTTCTTATCTCCTCGTTGCGAAATTTTAAACTGATGTTAGTAAAGAAAGTCGATGCCTCGTTCGTTTTGAGGCATTACCATAAATATACCGGTTTTAAACAAGTATGGTCAGCAAAAAATATTAACTTCTTTTCTTATATTTTATTTACTTTTATATATTTTGAAATGCTAAAGTAGCCGAATTTGAATTCACTTTTCTCGAATACCGTCCAACGGCTCCTGTTAACTAAATTGTAAAGGATCTAAGACTATCTATATATCTAATTCAAAAATAAAGAAATTTATAAATAAAATTTATTTATTCCTAATATAAATAAATATAAATAAATTAAATTAAATGTATATTTTGGACATTACTAAAATATAGAAGGTATTTTCAAAGATTCAAGTAACCAAAGATTTACGATTTTGGCTATCCATCAAATCTGTCACATTCTATAAGATAAGAACATTTTCTAAGATAAATCATATTTTTTATACTATGGCGATTCAAGGCACAGATAAACAGCCTACACAACTTATTAATATGAAAGTAGATCTATATGTTTTTTATTAGTAACGGTAGTTCCATATTGCATAAACAGAATAATTAAGAATACGAAGATGGAGAGAACTTTTAGAAAGACCTTTCCTTTTTCTTCCTATACCACCATCTCAGAAATCTATTTTGTATTTCAACTTCACGCTAGACCCCGCAAAGAGCAGAGTAGGCAGATGCAACCCAGTGTCAATACACTCTGTTCTCTTTTTGCCGAATTTGCCCAAAAAAATGCATTGCATGTTGAGTGGCGGAACTTAACACTACGTTCTGTCTGTTAGCGCAAAGAAATGTAAATAATTCGTTGCTTAGAGTTGGAATCGAATCCACTACTGTTGCGTAAAGATCGTCCCAATGCGCAACGATGGCTTTACTATTCATTTTATTCTCTCTACATAAAGAGAATATTGTACAAAATACATAAAGATAAGGTATGTTTAATTTCAAATAAACAAAAAAATATGTTATGTGTACTGGAAAACTCGCAAAAACTTGACCTAAGGCTGTACATTTTTTTTACCGATTGTACATTACATATGCATCGTATCTCAGGGTTAACAACCTGCTCAAATTTATCTTTTTTATTATTTTTTTTAATTCTGAAAATACCTTTACTACTAAGGTATTTTATGTTTATTATTCCATTAGTATAATAATATTATATATATTTTCATTTTCCAGCTATAGCAAGACAAAATACGGCGTTGAGTTGCGCCAATCATTACGCAGTGTCTCAAATTCGGACGGAAAGTGCTAGGCTCGCTTTGCCAACCTATTCTGCTATACGCGGGATAAAGCGTGCAAGCTTAAAAATATAATCATGTAATTGTGATGTTCTGAACATAATTTACTTATAATCTTATCAGTGAATGCCTACCCCTTCAATTCAGTAGGTAATAACAGACAAAAATATAATATTAATAAGAAAAAACGATGCCAATAATTCATACTAATTTAAGTTAAATTCAAATAATAACAACCAAAAATCTCCGCGCTCGATAATCATCGTACAAGTAACATTCGAACCGTTACAAGGCACAATTAACTTTTAATTTTATTTGCAATTCACTTTGTAGACTATCAATAATATACTTTACAGATTTACTTTTTTTAGCGTCATTTTTGTTCTCTAAATAGAAAAGGTACAGTCGAGATCATAGGCGTATGTATCTAGAGATATTTTCTGGGCGGGGATAGTAATTTCTGAAGTTTAGCTTTTAATGGTTTTTTTTTTATTTTTCAGAGAAATATTTTGATAGTAAAATTTCTGGACTCTTCTGGGATGGGCACGGACCACTTGACCCCTCTATTCCTATTCCGTGGCTTACTTTGTGCCCACATTCTGGACATTGCCTATTATGTAGTGTGAAATTTAAAATAATGCATTTCTCCAAGTAGTGAACCCAAAAATATCGTGATTGTTTCTACAAATATCAATTACCTTGCCTTCAATATATTAAATGTACAAAAAATACTCTATTAAAGGAAAACCATTGTATATAGATTATCATCTTCCATAAAAAGACCAGAATACTTAATGCAATTAAAATACAATGAATGATAAATATTTAAATTGCAAGGTATTATGTGAAATAAATTTTGGTTATCCACGTACTAACATGTTTTTGTAATACCAGCTTAAGCAGATGGTGTATTGGGCAATGTTTTGTTTATAAGGCGTAGAGTTTCGTCACTTGCTAACGCTTAGAATTGTGAAATTTATAGAAAAATGGAGAACGGAGTCAAACGCTAATTATAGTTTTGTCTCATATATGTTCTACACACAGACAGTACATGTATGTTTTTATGATATAGATTATCATTCACTCTTTGGAAATCGACTCTGCGTCTACCGCACGAATAGGCAAATAATTTTCCACTGCACTACTGCGGTCATGATCATAAATACACATGTGGTGGTGGACGAATCGCGACGACTAGCTTAAAAATAACTATAGCTCTCACTGTACGTGAGGTAACGCTAAAAATACTATAGAAAACTATTTAACTTTTTCTTTATTTATGTTATTTTCATAACTTTTAACCCTTTGGTATGAGAGCGAGATAGTGACTATGTTCTATTCTTTTTTCTTACCCTTAGAGAGACATCGGTGGAACGAATGACTTCATTACAATGATGTTTCGAATCATTTTTTTTTAAATTTGACTAATTATATAAAAAATTGACATTTAATTTGAACACACAAAATTCACAAGCGGTAATATTTTATTTCACTGAATCGAACAGTTAGTTACATATATCCAATAATTGTCATTATAAGAACCTACATCCGATACGTTCATTATACCCTATTAGATAACCACTGCTCCCACAGATTTTTCTAGAGCCCACCCTTAAAGCTTTCTAAATAATAACCTCAAAACATTTCATAATTTCATGAATGATTAAACATTTTCTATTGTCATTCTAATATTCATAGTCCCCCTTAAATTTGACACCTTGAGTTTTTTTTCATTAAATCCATTATTCGTACCCTATTTACTTAATTCCCCTATTAAGTTTCAAGGTTAAAAGTACTATCTCACGCTTGTCAGCTGTTTTTTTTATTTTTACCTTTGTTAGATAACATATTCAATAGAGTTAAAGGTAAGTTACAGGTAATAATATTATTTACAGGAAGTCTATATACGATATATCCTTTATTTTTGAGTCTCCCGAGTCAGTGACGATTCTGGATTCGATTCCCATTCGGAGGAATTAGTTGTTTTAATCACTTCGCTCTACTAACAAGAGATATACCGCGGCGTTGAGTTACAATACGCAATATCCCGAAAATTGTAGAGCGTCTTAACACTAGGTTCTCTCTGTCTAGCCTACTACGCCAGCTGAGGCGGATAAGCTTCAAAAAAATCTCCAATTCAACAGGAAAACAAACTGTTGTTTTTGCTTTACTAAAAGACATTCAGTATGATAAAACATTATTGTTACAAAAATATATGAAGCGACTATCGCAAAATCAAATAAGAACAGTTTTTGTTATTGGTAACAAAATTATTAATTTATAAATGTACAGAAAAAAATATAATTCCAAGCAACATCGAAGTAAAAAACTAGTCAAAAATATTCTTACATATTAGACTACGCAATATTGACGAGATTTACTAAAAAAAAAATGTCAAAATTAGAGCAACTTCCGTTTTATCAAGAATTGATTTTGTAGCATATCACTATCTTTTATCAACTGATAACATTATCACTCACATGTCACATTTTGGGTGAAAAGGTGAATGGAAGAAACTATATCTTCATTCTTAAACTAATTGTAAAGAATCTTTTCCTTTTCGTTTTTCAGTTTTACGCTGTATCCTACACATGGCAGGGTATACAGAAGGAGTCTGGGAACGTAGTGTTAAGACGCTGCGTTCCCTATAAGACACTACCATTCAAAATATTCCACCGAATTCTTGAGGTATTGTGTTTTGAGTGGTGAAACTCAGTGTCGCGATTTGCATCATTATCAAAGAAAATGTTAAATATTCCACTCCCCCAAGTGGTAATGGAACCCACAACTGTCGCGTTGACATTCACACACTTATGTATCTTTAGACATCTTTTGGATCATATGAGAATATTTATTAAAAAATAATATTTAATATTTATTTATTTATTTTTTACATTTAAGTAAAAGTTAAGAAGTACAAGACAACCTAGTAATATGTAGTGTGTAAAGGTAGGCCCTTGTGGCACATTGGACAGCGACTGACTGTAATCTCGACACGGTTTTAGGTTTGATTCCCACTTGGATAAATTATATTATTTAAATTACTTACATATCCCCTCTCTGGTAAGCGTGGTGCATCGTTGGATGTCGATATTAGGATAGATAGATAGATTCCTACGTTATCCTCCTTTGCTATGAGCGTAAAAAGCGTATAGTTATCTTTTTTTGAACTCACAACTGTTATAAAACACCTATCTACTGCGCCTATTAGAATACCAGATATTTACTAATTCCTACTCACCTTTGCTTCAAAATTTGAAGGATTCGTCATTGAAATAATTAGGCTTAATGCTATGCGAGGTCGCTATATTTTTAAGTTTTATTTATTTTCAATTTTTTAAAATCTTGTTTTAGTTATTAAGCAATATTAATCGATAAGTACAGTAATTGCGAATATAAATTACTTTCAAGTTAATTTTTAAGGAAAACCTGATGCCAATGCCTTTCCCCTGAATGAGAATCGAACTCACTACCATCGCTTACCTTGTCTTTTTTAATTCTATTAAACTAAATTCGAAAAGGAAAATTATATTAAATCGGATATAAGGACTAAGAACAATACACAGTTAGTCATCCTCATAGTAATATTGAATGTCAAGGTTTATGCTAATTTTCATACATATTCTACTAATTACGCAATTACATTTGAATATATTAGCATTGCGATTTATTGTTATCGCCATTTTTCTTCAAGCTGTATTAAATAGAGTATTTTGACGATAATAATAATTATATTAGACAAGCACTCACGCACGGTATCCCCCGCGGGACAGACCTGTGACTGTAAATGAATAGACTGTGAGTTCGATTCCCTTCTCTGGCAACGAGGTAAAGCGCGGCGTTGAGTTTCGTCACTCAACACGCAATACCTTCTAAATTTACCGGAAAGTGGGGAACGAACGTGTCTTAATGATGACGGTTGGAATGTCTTAACACTAGGTTCCCAGGTTCCCTATATACCTACACTGGTATGTGCGAGATTTAGCGTGAAACTATTAAAATTAAAAAATATTGCATGTAATATTATTATTATAATATCAGATATTTTATTTATATATTGTAATTTCTTAAGGTTCTAGTTTTATTGATAAGAAAAAATAAATTCCTAAAAAGGCGAACTGGTTGTACTGACTGACATATGGTAGCCTTGAAAATTGTACATATTAATGATTATCGCGTATATGTGAATTATAAAAATTTTACATACATCTCTAACTTTGCCTAAATAATGAAAATATTTTTTTTATAATAGCGGAAGTATTCTTCCTCTTTTTCTTCTTCTTTTTCGTGTCAAAGCAAGTGTGTCATCGTTTGTGCCAGCGATATTGATTGATGATTATCAAAATATTCATAAGTTTCATATATTTTTTTTACCACTATGGCGCAGTCGCAATGTAGAAATACGGGAGATATAAGTTTAAATAAAGTAAATTAGAGTAATTTAAGCATCATAGTAAATTTTACGTGACTCATCGATAAAAAGGTCACATATGTCGATATCGTAAAAATAACAGAAAAAAATTGCCACTGACTCTTTAAAACTGCTAAAAATACCCTTGCTTCGTAATTAGTATATGATTAACGAGAGTGAGAGTGGGTTGTAAGAGAGGAACGAGAAGACGCCGGTTAACCATCGAGGGTACGGTATCGACGATACTGGAGAAAAGTCACGTAAAAAATATTAAGAATCCTCCAGAGATACAATTTTTATATTATATAATACAGCAGTTCTATCTTCTTCTTCCTGGCATTAATCCCGGCTATTACCAGGATCTGCCTTCCTACCCAACCTACTCCACTTTGCACGGTCTTTTGCACACTTTTCTTATAGAAGTTCTATAAGAAAACAAATTAATAAAGTTCGGTTCTATTTTATAATGTAACATAAAATATTTTAAAGATCCTGAAAGGCTGTCGTGCTGATGCGTGGGATAGATCTTCATTCTAGGGAAAGATTTATTTCCTCCTTCTGACAATAAAGTTAAAGCGCGGCGTTAAATTCCACCAATCGCCAAAGAACTGTTTCGATGATGTCTTGAAAATTGGGCGATACAGTATAAAGCTATAACGATTTATACATATATTTCAAAGATAAAAAAATTCACACGAAATCACAGCTATTTATCAACTGCAAATATTATTTTTAGATTACCGAAATAAAATGCAAAAATGTCAATCGTTGATAACTTTTGGTTTGATTTGATTCTCTTTCTATTGCAGTTTTCACACGATTTATTACCCTTAACCGAGTTCATTTCATGCTTCTTATGCGAAAAATATAATATTATTTTTTTTTCGAATTTTACTATTAGGTACGTAAGTCGAACAAAATTACGTACGTCAATAATAAACGTTTAAATATTCTTTAATTTTTACGTTCTGTGGCTACTAAGAAAAAAATTGTAACTAAAACTTATGATTATTATACTTTCCCTACGAATTAAAAGGATCATTTATAAAAAAATCAATTACTTTAGCTTTTCAATAGTTTACGAAGCCGCGTGAAATTTGCCGCCTTACAAAAATATTAAACCTTACTTTATAGTATATGTTCCTTGCTTACTTTATATAAATAAATATTTAAAAAATCAAATATTATTAACATAAAAACTTAAATATATTTATGCGTTTGATTTTTTAAATTTGAGATTTTTTTTTATTCAGTAATTATTCAACAGATAAAGAATTAACATTATAATGCCTAATCAAACTAACACATAAAAATTTTATAACTCGCAGCAATCATAAATAATATATTTAAGTCGGTCTGTTTATCATAAAATTTTATTACTATATATCATTCCCTCCATAAACTCGTGATGCATCTATTCTAATACCTTACCACACAGCTATTTTTGGTTTTCGCAATAAAACGAATAATAAAAAAGAAATAATAATCCAACACAAAATGCACAAAAAAATAACACTACACTACACAAAATAAAAATTGATAGTTAAATTTAGTTTTTTTGCTAAAATAAACTTTTTTTCTATTTACCGTAGACACGACCGTTCTGTCGCGTTTCCAAAGTGAACTGAACCGACTCTACTTTCGAACTCTCGATTCGACCATTTCTGAATGTACTACACTATAGCATCTTGGTACAGTGCTGTGTGGATATCGATAAGAATAATCGATTAGATAATATTTTTTTTTCATTTCGTAATATTTGTAGTTGTTGAAGAAGATTATATCAGGAAATATTATTTTTTGTAATGCCTTGTTAATTTAAATATAATGTGAGTAATAAACATAAAATAAGAATTTTATATTTTGGATATGTCTTTTTTAATAATTAATTCGTTACTTCAATATAATTAGATAAGTTCAGTTGCAAACATATGATGTATAACTGTAAAAACAGCGGTTAGGGTTTTGATTCCCACTCGGGGGAAAAGTTATTTCTATTTACTCGCACTAGTGAAAAGACAAATCGTGATGTTTAGTTGTGCCACTTTACATGAGTCTATAATCAGATGATATATCCCTATGCCTACCATGCTTTATGTGAAATACAATTAAAAGTCCAAAAACATATATAATGAGACTTTCCAAACTGCACCACGATGGTGTAATTCTAAACATGATTTTAATGTAAAGTAAATAAATAGCACATTCTTATATGAATGCAAAATGTTATTTAAACATAACTATCTCATATTGCAGTGTATTATACGAGTATTATATAAACAAAGATAAACGCTTATATATCTTGCAAGTCTTGCTAAAGTTAATGACACTTTTGTAGAACAACACTTCGTTGCTATTTAAATTTAAAATCGCAATCGATTTTAAATTTGTCGCTTCCTCAATTTAAAATTCAAATTAAAAAACATTTAACAAGAAATGTTAATACGGCATAGTATGGAACCAAAATAAATATATTGAGGCTTGGCTTTTAATATTTTTACTAATGTAACAATTTTTTGTTCAGAGTATCGCATTTTCTCGCCCATTTCATGATAAGCAGGCAGAAACCAGTGTCATGACACTTCGATGGTAGAGTTGGTTTGAAGGTAAATGCCATTCTTAGCCGTACTAACGGGAAAATAAAACTATTTCATTAGAACAATTAAAAAATCTTCAAGACAATTAATTTAGAAAATGATTATTTTAAAAATTTCTTACTACTTACTGTATTCCCTTACATGAAACGTGAAAAGTATCTGGAATTAAAAAAACTATAAAAACTATCGATGCAAAAGTTCAGCGTCACTATTCCTGAACCCATAATACACATACAAATTTACTGAACACTCACACATACAACGTAACTAGAGCTTTGAGCTTTTATATTGCTTAAACGAAAACTGACTCTATTATAAAAGAATAAGGCTTAAAATAACTATTAAACTCATGTAGGTGACGTAGGACAAGTCTAAATATTAGATTTTTATAGTGTTATCTTGTTTTGTCTTACTTTTATATCTTATGAAGCAAGATGAGCGTTTAAGGTGTCAGTTTTTGGGATGCAAGTAAAGAAGATACCAAAAGTTATATTATATTGAAAAAAATATGTAAATAATTTTTAACTCTCTAGGTAGATCTTAAATGAAAAAGTAATGACCAAAAGTATTTTTTCACCTTAAAGGCCGGCAACGCACCTGAAGAAATAAAAATATAAATTTTTATAAATATTTCATCCCCTCGAGAGGGGATCGAACCGGGCGCGTCGGTCACTTTGCCATGACTGGCCTCAACAATAAGAAACATTAGAAAAGAAAGATTTAAATATTTTTATAAAATTGAAACAAAAGTACCAACATCTCGATTTTCGATTCTTGTATTCTCCAAAGCAACATAATTTTTAAGCTACCCTTCTAATGAGGGGTCCTCGAGGGGAAGTTAATATTAAGATTGTTATTTTTACACTTAGACATACAATTAGATGAAGTATTTATAACAATTATAAAATTTAATGAAGTAAAATATCACTCTAATTAATTCTTACATTTCCATTATCATACCAATATGTACCTAATACTCGTATAATCGCAGTTCTTATGTTTTAAGGGGACAACCAGATATATACCGGTCAAACGGTTTCGGTTTTATACAAAAATATAATCAGTACACTTAAAACACTGCATGTTGAGCGGTGGAACTCAACGCCGCGCTTATAAACACATACTTATTAATTTTGAAATTTCTTATAGCAATTCATGTAATGGAAAATCGAAGCCTTGAAAGCCAGAATGCTTAATAAAACAGTTAAGTATAAATAAAAAGGCGACAAGAAAAGAACAATACTGCACCATCATTGAAACAACTAACAAATACAAAATACTGGATATTTGTGAACCGTGATCGATAGCAGTTGTTTCCATTGTTTATCTCAAAAGCAATAAACGTGATGCTAGTGGCTTCGATTCCCACTCAGGGGAATGTTTCATTTCATTGGTCTTGTTACCAGAACAAGACATAACTAGGCGTTGAGGTCTGCAGCTGTCCAAGCAATGCCTTAAAAATCGGTCTGTGCGTGGGGAACTATGTCTTAACACTAAGAAGTTCACATAACTCGTAATATCACAAGTTCGGGTCAGAAGCAAAGAACGGTCTCTTGGCACAAACTTCTTTCTCCCTTCTAAACGAAAGAGTAATTGTAAAATTTTTCCTGGCTCAATTTTATTAATGCATAATTTCCACTTTAAAATCAATCAAAAATGATCAATCATAACTTCAAGTAATTTATAAAAATCACTTATATGAGATAAAATATTTATATATTGCGGAACTTCTTACAAAGCTACAAGGCTATAGCACATTCTCGCCATTCCACGCGCAAAACCTATAAGAAAAAGGACGTAAACAGTATATTGATTTAAATAATAGTTGCAGGTTTAAATTCTAATTAGATGAATATAAAAAATAGAAAAAAGTGATATCTAATATTACTACTAATGTCTTCACAAAGCCAAATATTTGTACCTTTTTCGAAACACCACAGTAATTTTGACTAATTTTTGTATTATATATAGTTTTTTTTATCAACAGGGAGAGCATTATTACAAAAGCTCTATTTATTTCATTGAAAGCTAAGCTTACTCATACAATCAATATCTACACTTAGAAAAGAAAAACCGTTTATAGAAAACATATTAAAAGATTGAATGGTCTCCAAAAGGTACGAGTTCGAATCTCGATACGTTCAAATTTTAAAAATAAATTTAACTAGTACAACGAGTATAATGGAATCGAACTCCCATTATAGTTTTGAAAGTCTGTATCGAATTATATCACGTTTCATCTTCGGTCACAAAAAAGAAAATTACAGTCGACGCGACGCTTCATCTTTGTTGAATGAACTGAGCGCAAATTATACGCTGGGGATTGTTTTTGAATTCTGTACAAATTGATTACATATTGTTTAAGTTTTCTTAATGACGCCTTCGTCACCCATTAGAATTTTACTGAAGGTGTTTATAGGTTCATATTGGACTTGAATGCAATGGGGGGAACCGATATAACAAGGTAAGTAGAGGAGTTTTAAGACACCCCGTTCCCCACGCACCGTCCAATTTTCGAGATATTGGGTGTTGGGTGACGGAACGCTACGCAACGGAAGCTTTGTCCACGAGAGTGGAAGTCACAAGCACCCACAACTGCCGTGATTATAATTAGACTACTGTGCTGCTTTATGTGGCGAATTGTGCGAAAACTGGAAAAACCAAAGAAAGAAGACTATCATACCGGTATAGGTTAGAAAAAAACTTATATACATAGATATCTTTTTTAAATTCAAAACAGCGAGATTTAGAATTTGAAATTCTAATTAAACTGTGCCAAAATTACCTAAACATTAAAATGACCACGTCTCGATGCCGTCATTTTATGGTTTAAATAACAAATAGTAAGATTTAAATATGGGGCCATGACTGTGAAAAATTATTTTCGTTTATGCATCATTTGTTTTTATGTAACCGTTATTTAGGTCTTAGTATAGGTACCTATCGGGAATACCCTGTATTTCTAAAGCTTAGACCACAATATAAAAATAGAAGTAAAAAATTGTTGAAACTTTTAAATACTAGGCTTAGCATTTGGATATACCTGTATCATTTATGTAGTTTTTTTTATCTGTATTTTTTACATTTTGCCGGAACATCAAAAGCAATTTTATAATTATTTATAAATTAATATTGCAAAGAGATTTATGCATATCCTCTTTAAGGTTTTCAGATTTATTTACCTTTTTTTCTTTTTAATTGATTAAATGATATATAATTTAAATTTAATTATCCCTTAAGAGAATATGATACCTACAATTTTCGCGGATACATACGGGGCTATAAATTAATTGTGTAATTAGTGTATTTTTAATGCACAATAAAAGCGTGTGTTTATATGAAATTTGTAACTTTTAAAGGCAACAATTCTGTCATATATGTTTTTGTATAACTTTAACCGTTTTCATTTCTCTTTATTTTATTTTCCTTCATTACACACAAAAAGACAGTACATTGATTCTAACATATTATACATATAGCTGCGGTGAGTGGTTAGCTCCATTCATACCTAAAACATTTTCTTGAGAGAAAATTAGTCATAAGGTGTACGTGACACTTGCATTCATAAATTATGGCTTGTTTGTTTTTCTTACGTTGTGTATATAGACACTATTATATATATGTTAGTCATGTTTTTCTGGAAAAAAAATTGAACTGTTTGTAATTACTGTTTTATTCAAAGCCTTAAAATACTTTTTTAGCTTCTACGTTTATGCCGCTTAGATAATATCATCTTGGAACATATCTTCTGGAGTGAAGATTGAACTCACAACAGCCATTTTGTTATTAATATGCTGTTTATTCGACAACGGTCTTTAATAAATTATACAGTCAATAACAAAATCATTTGGCAATTATTTAAAGTTTAAATAATTATTTGTATATCATATTCATATATAATAGAGATATTTTATTATTAAAATTATAGATAAAAGAAAAAACCTTGACAACGAGGAAAGAATGCAATAACAGTTTAATATGTCCTCAGGATTAATGAAGACAGCGTAAAGGCGCCTATGATAGGCGGTTGGAAAATTATTAAGAGAACAGAGAGAGTGTTTATATTATGTGTTTTTTTAAAAAAACGTATAAAAGTTTGAACGTGAACAAGCTTTTGACTAAAAATACGGAAGGTACGATTCCTATTAGGGGGAATGAAATGTTTAATATTTTTTTTTAATTTAGTAACAAGGCAAATGTCTTAATTGAGTATAATTTACACTAGGTTCCCAGGTTCAGTTTGCGCACGCTGCTTTGTGCGTAATACAGCGTTAAGGTAAAATAAAGAAAAATAAGCTGAATAGCTGGACTGGCATAGAGCACCTCCTTTCATCGTGAAGCGATTTATTTTCTAGACCGATGTTTTTTAACCCATTCAGTACTTTCCCAATTTGGCTTCAGAAAATAAAGGATTCAACCATGTAGAACTCCGAGTCTTTAGAGACTTTTGAGAAATAATTTTAGAGTTAACAAAAAAAATTACAAATATAACTTTTATTTTTTACAGCTTCACGCTGGGTTCAACATGTAACAAAGAGAATCTTAAATTAAGACAATGCCCACTCACTCAACGCCGATCTATGTCTTGTAACTAAATAATAATAAAAAATATAAAATTATATTTATATTTAAAATTTTTAAAGTAAATATTTTAAGTGAAGTAACAAACTGAGCTAAGATATTATAACAAATCCGTCTCAATAGTTTTCTTTACTTGGCAGGAAGACTCGACACGGCGTAGTAAGAGTTATAGTTTTTCTTGAAAAGTACTAAAAGTTGGCACACTTTAGTAAAATAGTTATAACTCAGTAGCCATGCCATTTTAGAAACAAAAGTAAATTTATTTGTTGGTAGTTTTTTAACTTACCACCAGTTTAATAAAGATACTGCCTACGACCGGAGAAAACCGGCGCAAGAATGCAAGCGAGACTTTTTGTCAAATCGATTCACAATTTACAAATTTACTTATTTTATTTATATTTTTTTCATTTCTGGATTACTTAACTAATATTTTTTATATTATATATAATTTATATTGAGCATTTTCGGCGTTAAGTTCCGCCACTCAACACGCAATGCCTCCAGAATTCAACGGAAAGCGGGAAAAGAAGTGTTTTAACACTAGATTCCTTCTGCTTACTCTGCTGTGTGCGGGATACAGCGTGAAACTGAAAAAAAAAACAAAATCTCAATAATCTTTCATATAATCATTATTCATTCAAAAAAATTATTCAAATAATTTCTTTATGCGAAAATTTCTCTTTTATTGCTATAATTGTATTACTGTTTCTTATTACTTTTTGGCGTACGCAAAATTCAGCTACTATATCTAAGAGAAATTAAATTACGGGTCATCAAAAAGGTTGTATGAAGTCATACAAACTCATTCGTGACATCAATCCATATGACTCATATTAACATGACACATAATTTAAGGCTTAGAAATAACAATATAATTATTAGATAAAATTTTATATATGATTTTTCTAATCATTTTATATGAATACATCATTTTTATTATTATTTTGTATATATCTTTGAATTGCGTTGTAAATTTTATTTAGCTTTACGCTTATAATATTGCAGCAGAATACGTTAAGGTTAAGACAATGTTTATTGTGCATTTTTTGACGGAACTCGACGTAGATCTTTGACTTCTTACTAGAGCGAGAAAATAATAAAAAAAACATTATCTCGATTCGAGTCTCACCTACAGCCGTCAGTCATTTCCCGTTTTTCAGCTTCACTCTGTATCCTGCACATACCACCAGGGAACATAGTATTAATACTCTCTGTAACCATTAAGACACTTCCGTTCTCCACTTTCCACCGAATGTCTCGAAATACGAGTACATTGCGTATTGACTGGCAGAACTCTTCGCCACGCTTTGCCTCGTTACTGCGAGGAAATGAAAATATGAAATATTTCATTCCCCCGAGTGTGAATCGAACACACAACCTTCGCCTGTGAGTGATTATTGATGATTTAAATGCAAGTATACCTGTTATTGAGGAGTCATTTATTACTAGATATACTACTATACTATATAATATAGAACCTACTTTAATAAAAAAACAAAGTCATTTCCATTTCCAAAGCAGATTTTCTGAAACATTGAAAATAAACGTGGTAAGTTCGATTGCATTTCTAAGTTTTAAATGAGAAGCACAGAATAAATCGAAACGTGTTCTACATTTATATGTAAACTTTATAGTTTGCAACAAAGCTACTACTTTTAAGTTACAAAGTATACCAATACTTCTTAGAAGTAATTGAAAGCTTTAACATTGAATATATGATCAACACTTATAAATAAACACACATCGCTCTGTAAATATTTTTATAATTACAAAGTACTTAGTGTCAAGATACTCCGTTACCCACTTTTCGTCGAATTCTGGAGGCATTACGTGTTGAGTAGCGGACTTCTTCGCCGCGCTTTGCCTCGACACCAGAGCGGAGCGAATTAAAAATAATAATTTTAATAAATATTCCATTTTTTATATATATGTTTCTTATATATTCCTACCTATCACGGAGGGGTCGAATTAATACTAAATACGGAGAGTACCTACTTTAAAAGCCATGACATTCGACGCTCATTTCATTGAAGTTGTAAACGAGACCCAATTTCCTTGTTTAACTGTACCATGTAATGTTATCTCGTGACCTTACTGCAATTAACTTCAAACAGCGATGCATCGTGCATGTAAAAATAGAAAAATTATACCTACAAGAAAAATATATTAAAAATAGTAATTGCATTTTTTTAATTTAATTTAATTTTTTTTTTTTTTAATGTAATTGCATTTTCTTCCCGCTGTTGGACAGTCATATCCACTCCCTTTGGTTGGCTAGAAGAGATTTCTTTTAGAGATAAGCCCACCATTGTTAACGAATTTTTCAATTTTGTTTTATTTATATGTAATTTTTAAGTGCAATAAAGTATATATATAAATTAGAGGCTGTCGTAGTGACACAGACAATGCATATAATGCAGACAATCATAGATTAATTCAGTTACTATATCAGCTTTATTAATTCCATAGAAAAAAAGACATAAAAATTCTATATAATTAGAACTTGGACCATATATTAGTGTTGCTAGTGACATTTTCGCGTCCAACGGCTCATTAAAATATAGTTTCTAAAATTCTAAATAACATCTCCCTGCCCGTGCCCCGCTACACCCATGCTCTACGCGACTGGTCTCAAGAAACAGAGGAATACTGGGAAAAAATCGAAGTTCTATCCCGCGTAATTTCGGCTGCGTTTTATATGTCAGTTAATCAATAACAGAAGGGTTTTATACAGGTATATCTAAAGACTATAATCCATACCTATATTATAAATTCGAAAGTAACTCTGTCTGTCTGTCTGTCTGTCTGTATGTCTTTTACGCAATCAGGGCCAAACCGCTAATTTAATTGTGATAAAATACTCATATAGAGATACTTGAGGGTCTCGGGATGAACATAGGATATTTTTTTTCTCATATTTGTAATATTTTCGATATATACCAATATATGAAAATACTTATTAATTTGACATGCAACTTATTCTGCCATGTGTTTCCTAGCAACGATTTGCAAAGTTTGTTGTTAGAAAACGTCCCCCAAAATGAGCTTGCTTAACGCATCTCTCTATTGAAAATTGAAAATAATTTCATAAATATATTTAATAAATATTCGTATAGTTCAATCGGGCGCAGCCGCGTTCGGGTCCATTAGTTTAAATATATTTCAGTTTTCATTATATAAAGTACCTACTTATTTATTGCAAAAACAAAAGACGCACACGACTCACGAGTGATCTAATTCCCATTGACATTGCGACCTCGCGATTAATTACCCGTTTCATTCATATTTACATGCTATATTGTTTTGTTTACGCCGTCGTGGTACAAATTAGACATGTTTTATTAAAGCCAATGACTATCGATTCAAATCCGAGTTGAGGGATTTTTTTTTCAAAGAGAGCATAATGAAAAATAGTAAAAGATTGATAGAACTTTTAAAGCTTCGTCAAAGATTTAAAATTTCTAATATTTGATTTTATTTACTTTAAAGAAATTGAACTTTTTTTTTTCGAAATACGCCGAATTCCGCATATGGCTGGTATAATTTTACAGGGATGCCGAGGGAAGCTTAGGACACATCTACCAATTCTGCACAAATTTGAAGAAGTTTATAAATTATAAATATTTCTTTTTAAAAAAGTGCACCAAGCTTTGCACTATATCAGCCAAAAGGAGGAAAACCTAAATTATCCTACTTACCTACAACTTCCACTGGGATCTACCCAGTAGGTATATAGTAAAAAGTTCGCCTAATAAGCTCGTCATATTTATGCTACATTAATAATATCATCATAGTATAAAACTAGCTTCTGTGGTCAAATAAATGTAAATAATGAAGAATTAAATATGACTCATGACGTTGTAGCGCGGAAGTACAAGCGTGAGCGTTTGTGATTACAAACACTACAAACAGGTCATAGGTTCGATTCTCACCGAGAGGTCGAATTATTATTTATTAATGTTTTCATTTTCTTTCCAACAGTACCAAGGCTAATGAGCAACGTTGAGTTCCACCACTCAACGCTGAAATTCCTCGAAAATTCGGCGGAACGGGGGTAAGGGAGTGTTTTAATACTGGATAGATTTAACAGTAATTTTCACTTAATATTCAACAAATCCATTTAGACCCAACACTGTCACTATATGTCTTAAGCATATTAGTCACGTCTTAATGTTAAATGTAGGTATGTATATCTGTATACAAATTTGCAATCATTAGAGTCGCTGCCCCTTTGATATTTATATACGGAGTGTTAAATAGCAGGCGACGCCATTTAAATTCAGTTATCAGTATATGCAATGTATATTAATGATAAATCGATCGCATAATAAAGAAATATCAGCTAATATTTTGTACCACACTCGACGTTGCTAGGTCAGTAGAGAATATAGATATTTTTTTAGCTTCACGCTGTATCCCGCACACAGCAGGGTAGGCAAAAGAAATTTATTGTTAAAACACTCCGTTCCCTATTTTACGTCGAATTTTGGAGGATTGCGTGTTTGCGCGTAAACATTACCACCATCCCAAAAGGCAAGATACAGTCAGCTCATTCTGCAGGAATCCAGGGCAGTACGCGACGAAATTAAGAAATCGTTGGCGGTAGTTTGATATAATAATTATGTCAACTGACAGACGGATGCCACCTCAGTCTACCCGTGACCGCGGACTACTGTAAAGTGTTCGAAACGTCGGGTTTTCCAAAAAATATGGATTATCCAAAATAAACGCGATCAATCCGATTAAAATAGTTGCCAAAAAGCCGTCAAAAAAATGGAAATAGGCACATATTTGAATATAAAATAAATAACAGTAAGCACATTGCTATGTAAAAATACTCTGCGTATGACATATATTAAGTAGAACGCGTGTATCGACATATTTTGTTTAATTTATTGCTTATGCTTAACAATGGATCGTCTATTTAATATGTAAAACGCGGCTTTGAGGCGCCAAATACTTCTAGCCTAGAAAAGGTTGCTTGAAGTTGAAGTTTATGAAAGTTAAAGAAAATATTTTGACGGTAACCTTTGGTTATAACGTGAAGCGTTGTGCTAAAATTTGTTTTTGATTATAAATTATTGTGAAATATTTAGGTCACTTGCGAAAAATTTACTGATATTGTAGTAGGTATAGGTACTACAATACATATAGATAGAATAAATGTGACCTCTCAAATTACAATTCGTATTGCCATAAAATCCCATTTTCAGATTTTATTTTTATTTGTTTACAGAACGGTCGACGAGTCAGAGAGAAATCAAATTAGGCCATCTTATCTGAAATCTTTCGCATTGCCCATGCGGGAAGAAAATAATCAAAAGTAAGAAAATCCAAAAAAACAGCTATGAACAGCTAGCTATCTACAGCTAACTTCAGAGCAACAGCTAAATGAATAGTAAGAAAACATTTTCACATCTCCAAACGCTTTGAAGTCGAGGAAACAAAAGTCCCAACTTCCTCTGCATGATGTCACCAATCGCATATTGAATTAGCAAAAAAATATCATTGTAATGAAGGTACACCACAAAATTTTACTTCTATTTCCTGTTCGTAACAGGAAACTCATTTATAATTATTATTTCTTTGCAAGATATTGTTGAATAAAAGTCGTTTCGTTTCCACAAGGTCAAATTCATCGAATGATATTATTTTGGTATAATATATTTATTAATGAGACCTTCGTGGCGCAAGGACAGAAGCCAGGCAAATGTGTGCGGATTCGATTCGTAATCGGGGGAATGAAATTTTAAATTTAAATTTCTTCGCTCCGATAACAAGACAAAGCGCGACGTTGAATTCAGTCACTACTCTACGACGGCTGCGAAATAATAATTTTATATATTACTTTCAAATACAGCACAGAAGAAGTATTGCTTCAAATGAAGAAGTCGTCTGTTACCTACCTGTGTAAAAGGTAAAAAACACATTGTTTTTCGAAACGAAGAACTAAAATACTTAATATTTTCATTTCTTCGTTTTGGTGTCGATACTACAGCCATTGAACACGCAACGCCTACGGACTTCGGCGGAAAATTATAACAGTGTCCTAACACTAGATTCTCTCTGATCACCTTACTGTGCACAGCGTAAACCTGAAAAAAACAAACAAACAACTGAAAAAAAGTCAAAGAATTTTATATCATTAAACATTTTATTCTTACAATAAAACCTTAAACGGCCATTAAGACACTTGTGAAATCATCACCATACCCCCCACTCCAAGTCCATAGCAACAATGTGAGTCACCGTTATACATTTAGCACGACACGAGTCGTTTTGGTACGTCCCGTCCCGTACGCAGACGTGTTTAACATACTAATGAAATATATAACTAATCGTATTTACTACTGTATAATTTGAAATTTCATTCATTTATTTTTTCCGTTGCGTATTCTAATTGTTTCGTTATAAGTTGGTTTGTTTTAGTAAAATGGTTAAATATGAGCAGTTTCACGCTTTACGCGAAATAAACCAAGTGTACCTAAACAAAAACGCCGATTTTAGAGACATTAAGTGTCTCTAAAATTTGTATGTTTAACTAGCAAAGTGGGAAAATAAAAATAAATCAAATATCCTAATATATAAGTAAGTCCCACGCGTACCGGTCGAACCAATAACTATCGTGTTTACAGTCAAACGCTGCCCCATGACTGTCTCGACGGCTTAAAAAGAAAGTTATCATAGTCTTAAAGTTCTATTTCAAATACATTTTCAATTTTAAATATGTATATTGATATTTCTGATTTGAAATATATAATTAGTTTTGAGATTTAAACTGGCGTTTTTCTAAATAATATAGATGTGAGCAGTAAGATAACTTAAGCCATGAGTTCCCAAACTGCTAATGTAAAATGTCTAAATGATTATTATTGTTAACTCAACGTGATTACCCTAAAATTGCTAAAGTTTTTTCCTTACCTAAGCCGGGTAGGCAGTGGGAACGTGGATAATGAGGAATGGTAATAGGTATGAAATAATGCTTCAAAGTTCGTTACAGTTAAGTTTTAACGTATACAAATACACTAGTTTTTGTTTCATTAAAAACAACCAAGTAGTTATGATTTTACAGGCATTTGAAGTTTGCAAAAATTTCAAATGCCGCTAACAGTCCCGCGGTCAACTCGCTAGTCGCCGGTGATAGTTAGGAGATCTTGCGCAGTACTTTGTTTGTTTGTTACTTGCCTGTGCTAAAGTGTCGATCTAATTAATTAAAATGAATGAGGGATTCGAAAAAGGGCAATCGGATAACCTACGCGTAATAGATGGATTTATGGTTCCCGATTATTTATCGAATAATAGTGATTTCAGCGCCGCAGAAATGCAAGGAGTAAAAATGAGAAGATAAGTTTTTTTGTCTAACTAGTAATATTATGTTAATTTGGGGTATAGATAATAACTATCTTATGTTATTTTATTTGAAATTATTTATTTAAAACTGTAATGTAACCTAACCTAATTAGTTTTATATTGTAGGTAACGCTATTTGCGTTAATAGTACCAAACCCTTTATTCAAGTTCAATGTAGTAAGATTGTTTTATAAGTGAAAATAATATAATCTATCTATATATATAAAAGGACTTGTCCTCACTGACTGAGGTAAGACGCGCGCACAGCCGTAACCGCTGTGCGTAGAAACGTGAAATTTGGACAGATGTTTACTTTTATAATCTGGACATCCACTAAGAAGGGATTTTGAAAAATTTTAACCCTAAAGGGGTGAAATAGGGGTTGAAAGTTTGTATGGAAAAAAAATTAAATCGGCATCGATTTTTATAAAATTTGAAATTTAAATTTTTAATAGTATTTAAATGAACACGTGTTTCATCGTTTTCTAGAATTCTCCCCCTAAAGGTGCAAATAAGGAGTTGAAAGTTTGTACGGAAAAAGCTTTAAAACGCCACCGATTATTATAAAATTTGAAATATAGACTTTTAAAAATATTTAATTGAACATGTGTTTAATGGTTTTCTAGAATTCACCCCCTAAGCGTGCAAATAAGGGGTTGAAAGTTTGTATGGAAAAATCTTTAAATCGCCACAGATTTTTATAAAATTTGAAATTTAGGATCTTAAAAATATATCATTGAACACATGTTTCGTGGTTTATTAGAATTCACCTCTAAATAAGCAAGCGTAGCTGCGCGCGTCCGCTAGTATTAATATAAATAAATACATGCAGTAAGTTGAGCATTCACAATTTTTTTTTAATGTAGATTTTTATGTATATTTGAATAGTATTTTTATTGTGATTATTGTAGATCGGCAAGAGAGAGTTATGGTCATAATGCTATTGCGTACGCATAAGTTAAAAGAGTAAATTATGTATGTATTGCCAAATGTAGATTACAGCAGAACACCGCGCATGTATTAAACTATATTATTGCAGTTCAGAATGTAATGAAAAGGACCAATAAGTATATACGTAATCTGCGAAGATTGTGCCACCAGCAGAGGTCATTGTAAACATACCATGGCATTTATAATGGGCTACATCGTCGAAGCGACGAGTCTTCAAAAACTGCAACCAAGTCTTCTTTCTCTTGGCATTAATCCCGGCGTATGTTGCCAGGGTCTGCTTTTCTGCTTAACCTACTCCACTTTACACGATCTGTAACGTCCTGAGTGGTTCGACCATCGGCACTCATGTCCTGCATCACGACATCAAAACACCGCATCCATGGGCGTTCGGAGGTCTAGCTCCAGGGACAGGGCAGACATAGCAAGGAACTTGCATCCGATATAGTTCCTACGCCGGCGCGCAACGTTGCCATACCATCTTAGGTCACGCTCTTGGAGCTTATCCGCTACGCCATGGACCCCAAGACTACCTCGAATGAATGTACCTATTACGTATGCGTCAGACCGCGTTATGCCGCCCATTCACCTCAGCATCTTCATTTCCGTGACGTGAAGCTCCTCAGCGTGCCGAGATACTGCTGCCAACATTCGCTGCCGTATAAAAGAACCGGACAGATGATGCTCTCATATATCACTTGAGCTTGGGTGGTATTCTGCGGTCGCAGACCACACCAGTAACCTCCCACCATTTGGCCCAGGCAGCGCTTATCCAGCCATGGACATCGTGATCGATGCCTACAGACTCATGCATAACGGATCCAAGGTACTTGAAACTTTTCCAACTTAACCGTGCTCGAGTCTAGGCTCCCTTAGGCTATGTATTCTTCGACACATTTTGTTTAAGACCGCCGTTCTCAAGCGCACCCTTCCACAGGTTCTTTTCAATGAGTGCAATGTCATCGGCACACATCATCAGCCATGGAGGCAGGTCCTGGATGTGAGCCGTGACAGTACACTACATTAAATAAGAACGAACTAAGAGCCGAGCCTTGGTGAACCCCCTACTGTGATCTAAAGGGTTTTGTGTCGCCAACAGCAGTCCTAACCATCGCGAAACGCAAAGCGGGATCGTGGTACATATCTCTGATAATCTCAATATAGGCCTCAAGGATCCCTATAGATCGCAATGCCCTCCAAATACATTGACGAGACACACAGTTAAAGGCCTTCTGCAAATCTAAAAAGGCCGCAAAGGTCTAATACAGAGCTCTCCTTTTTTTTCCTGTATGCCTCCATCAAAGTTCTGAGTAGTCTCCCTATTAAAGTACTGATTAAGTTTGTGGTAATGCCCAAGCCAAACCGAGTGTTGTTGGAAAAAATTCAAGCTTTCTGGTATCGATACTACAATGAAAATATTCAAAGCTAAAGATTTTGGTACAACACGCCATGAAACCGAGCAGAATAGAACTGTTTTATTGACAAAGTAATATCAAAACTTCAATATCTTAAAATACAATGCTCGCTATTACATTATGTATGTAAAAAAAAGACTTTGAAAATATACCTATATATTATTTATTAAACGAAACTAAATTCGTAGTAAAACGCCAGCTACAGAAGAGCGTGAACTGCGCGTGAACGAAGACGAACTGAGCGAGCTAGTTCTGTCAGACCAGTGGTCACGCGGGTCGGTTACGGCCCGACGGAATCTCACGTTGCGCGCTTACTTTAAAGGACAATATCTCAAAAACTAATAGACGTATCAAAATAATTCTTTCACATGTATTTTTTGTTTTTAAAAAACAATACGATGAGCTAGACTTTATATTTAGTGATTATTCTCCATTGGGAACATAGTGTTAAGACATTCCGTTCTCTTTAAGTCCCTTCCGTTTCCCGCTTTCGCTCGAGGGGGAATCGAACCCACAACCTGTTACAATCACACGCTTGTGCTCCTGCGCCACGACTGGCCTCTAATATTATAAGCATACTAGCGATGCTTATGTTATAACCAAATTATATTTTTTTCGTCTTATACGTCGTGAAATGCAAAAAACCCTATGTCTAAACTGTTGACGTATCTTTTTTTTTAGGTATATGTTTGACATATTTTTTCGTATATGCTACTCCCGTAAAAGGAGCGCAGACGCTTCCACCTGTATAAGCTTACTATTAAGTTTCATTTAAATCTGGTAAATCATTTTTGGTTGAAAGTGCTATAAACGTCTATATTCACAAACTTTCACATTTATAGTACTATTAGGTAATAGAATATATCCCTAAAATTTTTAAATATTCTGTGGTGTTCGTATCTTTACTTAAAACTTTATTATCTGCAATTTTATTTCAGGTCTGTGACTTGTCATTATCATAGATTGTTTACGATTTTGCTGTCACAGTGATAACAGTATAACACTTTATGTAAATTTAAATTATTTAGACTTTGGACTTAGTTCATTAATACTTATTTATTATATTATTAAAGAGTTAATAAGTTAGTATTAATATTGCGTTTTAATATGTCTCTATTGACTAAATCTATGTTTTTGCTTAGATCGACAAAACTATCACCCGGTAAGTGATTTTCTTCATTTTTATAGAAATAAATACTATAGATAGTTAGAATGTAAGCTTAACTTTCTTAAATATGTATATCATAACTAAGTTAGACAATATCCTATACATGTTTTTACATATCATAATTATTTCCTATTTAAGTTGTAAACAAATATCATCATAGACTCTTGCTAATATTTTGCATCCAACTCTTTGATAATAATATTAGTCAGATAGGGGACAATATGTTATAAATAAATATATTTACAGGTTTATCAAAACTATACTCTTCAAATGCAGCCATTCCTCAATTTGAAACATTAGCAATATCTGTACCTAAGAAGAATGTCTTTCATGTAGAACTAAACCGTCCAAAACAAATGAATGCCTTTAACAAAGCTATGTGGAAGTAAGTATAGTATAGTGATTTATATACCATGTTGAGTTGCCCTACACAACATGCACTGTCTTAGAAATAAATGTGGGGGACAATGGGAGTTAACATCAAGTTTCCTCTTCATACTCTGATGAGGATTAGTCATACAGGACAAAGTTTCCTTATTTTTCTATTATTAATACTACTTTTAACATTTAATGTTATTATATTTGTGTATTAGATCTTAAAAATTAAATTTGTTACTTTCAGGGAACTAAGTGACTGTTTTGCTTCACTAAATGATAATTCGGAATGCAGAGTTATTTTATTGACTGGTAGTGGGAAACATTTTACTGCAGGTTGGTAGTTTTTAAAAATTTTATACGATAATTATAATACTGTAAAAAAATATGAATATGATTAGCAAATATATGAAATTTCTTTAGAATATAAAGTACAAAAATTTCTCTAATTAAAATCGGCCTATACTAATATTGTATATCTGAATAGTTAGTTTCATTAAACATGCTAATCTCAGAAACTAACTACTGTTTTGAATTGGCAAATTCTACTTAATACAAGTAGAATATTGTTAATTTATTGAGGAAAGGAAACAATCTACACATATAAATATTATAAAAAATTAAAGATAGTAGAGTAAAGATTGGTTGAACACACTAATATCAAGATCTACTTGCTAGTTTGAAGAAAAAAATATAAAAATTAATCAAATTAAATTTACAACTGTTAAAGTGCAGTCAATAATTGTTTAACTATTAATGGTAGTTTTGCATTTAAGTTTCTATGAAGGAAACTATTATAATATCTCATTTACTATCTCTTATCTCCATTTATATTAGTAGAATTGTTTTTTCATAATAATACTGGACATTGTCTTACTTATTGATTGATTAATTTTCTCACTCTGATGCATAATTTGGGATTAAAAGTGAAAGGAAAATTAAAAAAATGGAATATACAAAATATACTAATATTTATTTAATGACAATTCTAAATTAATACATTATTCTTTTTATATTATTTAATAAATTATATTTATAACATTCAAGGTATCGACTTTAACAGTTTGTTGGAAGAAGAGCAAAAAGCTCAAGAATATGACGATGTTGCGAGAAAGGCGCGAGTTTTTCAAAATTTAATTGGTTATTGTCAAGTAAGTTGTTTATTATAAAAAAAAAACTTAAATGAAGTATTTTTAATTTTAATCAAATTCAAGCCATCTATAAAAATATATCAAATTTCATACTTCCAGGACGGTATAACAGCGTTAGAAGATTGTAATAAACCGATATTGGCGGTAGTGCATAATGCGTGTGTCGGTGCCGGTGTGGATCTTATCACGGCAGCAGATATGAGGTAAGGATGGAACCTAGTGTTACCACTACCCATTATTTACAGTATGCGGTATTTACCCCACATATATTTTATTGTACACATAGTCTTTTTTTTTTAAATAAATATATCATCAAATCATTAGCTATTGTATATTTTCTCTTTTATCAATTTTTGGTGCTTAGACAATTCGTTTCATACGCACCATCTAATTTTCGATACATTGCTTCTTGAGTGACATAACTCAACGCTGCGCTTTGTATCAGAAGGATGAAATGAAAATAATAAATTCTCTCGAATTGGATTCGAACTCACAACAGTTGCGTTTATAGATACGCCGTCGTGACGTAGTGGCACAGCGAGATATAATGTGAATGTAGATATACATTATTACACAAAAATGTATTATTATAAATATAATGTATTACTAATTTGCTATATTACATAAATATAAAATGATATAACTTTCAGGTATTGTACAGAGGAAGCTTGGTTTCAAGTGAAAGAAGTAGATCTAGGACTTGCAGCCGATGTTGGAACTTTACAGAGGCTTCCTAAGGTATTTCATATTTGATATTATTGTTTTGATACTAAAAAGTTTTTTTTTTACATTTAAATTTATACGATTATTTTAGATAATTATAATTATATATATTATGAGTTTTGAAAAATAGATTGATATATTTTTTTAAATATAATTTACAGGTAATCGGTAACACGTCAACGGTAAGGGAGTTATGTTTAACCGCAAGAAAATTACCTGCGAAAGAGGCTTTGGATCTCGGCTTGGTCAGCAAAGTATTTAAAGATAGAGAAAGGTGGGTATCTTTTTCAGTTCTCGCTGTATCACGCGTATAACAGGGGAACCTAGTGTTAAGACACTCCTGTTCCCCGCTTTCAGCCGAATATTCAAAGCATTATCTATACATAAAAGGATTTGTCCTCACTGACTGAAGCTGATCGCTGATGGTAGTAACATGAAATTTGGATAGATGTTTTTTGTTACTTTCATAATCTGGACATCCACAAAGAAGGGATTTTGAAACATTTTAACCCTAAAGGGGTGAAATAGGGGTTGAAAGTTTGTATGGAAAAAAATTTAAATCAACCGATTTTTATAAAATTTGAAATGTAGATTTTTAAAAGTATTTAATTGAATACATGTTTCATCGTTTTCTAGAATTCTCCCCTTAAGAGTGCAAATAAGGGGTTGGAAGTTGGAATAGATTTTTTTTAAGTTGGCACCAATTTTTTTAAAATTTCAAATTTAAACTCTTAAAAGTATTTAATTGAACACATGTTTCATGGTTTTCTAGAATTCCCCCCTTAAGGGTGCCCCCTTAATAAGGGGTTGAAAGTTTGTATGGAAAAATCTTTAAATCACCACTGATTTTTATAAAATTTGTAATTTAGACTTAAAAATATTTCATTGAACACATGTTTCGTGGCTTATTAGAATTCACCCGTTAATAAGCAAGCGAAGCTGCGCGCGTCCGCTAGTATGAAATATGTTTTTTTTTTATTTCAGTGCCATCCAAGAAGTTCTAAATACAGCTGAGACAATTGCATCAAAAAGTCCTGTAGCGGTACAAAATACTAAGAAATCTTTGGTTTATTCACAAAGTAGACCCAATAAAGATGGGCTCGAACATATTGTGAGTATATTTGGAAATATTTTTTAATCTATATGAAGTCTGAAGATTAATTTAGAACTATTATTTCAGCTCCAAGTTCTATTAAATATGGTTTCTACTATATAATTTTTCATGATTATGAATGATGAGTAGAGTTTCGCCACTTTTCACTTAGCAATTGCTCGAAAATTAGGAAAGGTGTCTTAACACTAGGTTTTCTCTACTCTATGCTATAAGCAGGATACAGCGTGAAACTAAAAAAATATTGAACATTTACTCAAATATCCATAGTAAATAACATGAAAAATACTTCAAATGTATTTTTTTTAATTTTAGAAGCTAATAAACCAATTAATGCTACAAAGTGAAGATTTAAGAAAGGCAGCCATGGCTCAAGCTACTAAGTCAAAAACGGAATTTGAAAATTTATAAAAAAATACCTATACATATTTTTATAAACAAATATGTTTATATTAAGTTAAATATATTTAGAAGAATAAGAAAAAACGTTGTTATACAGTATTGTTGTTATAATATAATACCTTTATGTTTTTTATATAAAGAAGCAATATTCTAAAGGTTTTGGATACAATTTTCACTATATATGTATGAAATGTTTTTAAAGTAATATACAATTATAAATCATTTTGATTTTTATTGAAACATTGTTTGGTACAAGAGGTATAGAGGGAGATAGATATTTTCAATAAATAAATAGATATAATACATTATATTATATTTACTTAAATCAATAAAAAAATATCCTGCATTTGAATGTGCTACCTTCGCGCGAACTAGGCACTACTCTCTTCTACGCACATAACGCATTCCAGCTTCCCTTTAAACATATTAAATATTTCGCCTTTCTATAAGTACATTTGATATCTTTAAGTTTTTCCTTATTGTTCCGATTGTATTTTTTTCATACGAAATATACAACATTCTATATTGTACGTATACAAATGTAATCTTAAAACATTTATCTTTAATATACATATATTTATAAACAAAACTGCAACACATTCTTTCATTACATACCTCTAAATTAAAATAAATACTAAAATTGTAAAAACCTAAAGCAAATAACTTTGAATTCTAAAACTTAAAATATGTAATTGAATTATAAATCGCTTGGAACTGACGTCAGAGGTGTGACGTCATCGCACGTAACAAGTAAATAGGGTAACCTACTTTATGGAGGCATTACCTGTCCCAATATAGATCTTCTATAAATAGAATTGGAGGTCCAATATGACTGCAGCCTGCAACTAGGCCATTGCAATGATTTGACCTATTTATTTTTCAATGGTTGGTATGAACGAGAGAACAGGGTGCTTCGCGACTTCATTCAGTAACGAACTCGAGGCCGGGCTGACCTACTTTAACGCTGACAAACCGGCTACATTTATTTATTACCGCATTCTACATTACTACGCTGTGTTAAAATCACTAAAAATCACGTTTAATTCGAAGATTTCTAGTTGCATGATTTAAAGAGCAGAGATAAGGGTAATAACAGTAAAAAACGTCAAAAATTTTTAAATATCCCGCGTAAATCCAGGGATACTGTAATAACGAGAATCAAAGAATCTGATTGGCTGTTATTTAGCTCGAGCGTTCTGATTGGTTGAATTTTGTGCTGTACTAAGCACAACCAATCACAGGAAGAACTGACCTTGTAGCATACGACAGCCACGCCACCTGTCGCTTCACGTTGCGTTCATTGAATACCGCCCGGACTGTTTGACGCAAGCGCACTGAGGCCCAACAAAGGGCCGAAATAAGATTCGCAAGTGAAAACTGATGTATTTATGTTATAAAAATGGTGAAATCTGTGAAGTGGCGGTTAGAAATTAGGATATTCGACGTGTCGAATCATGACCGAGGCATCTGAAAAGTAAGTTGGGTGTTTGTTACACAGTTTTTTTCGATACGTGTTTCGCCCTGCACTGAATAGGTAGGGCCTTACCCCGGCCATTTTTCGAGCTCAATATACGTTTTATAAGACTTATCACAGGAACTAAGGTTTAATTTTAGTCTTAACAGCTTAATTGAGGCCTAAAATAAGGTATATAAGTGAAGATACTTATAAAATTTCTATGTACGACCGCCGCCCTTAGGTCACCCTGTGTATAGCTATAATCAATGAGTCGACGTTCATTCACAATAAAGTACATCACTCCTTTCGGGGTCATTTGAAGCTGGCAGAACGAAGCTGTTTCTCTCAATGAATTCCATACGAAATTTTACAACGTTTATAAGTATGCTATAAAAGAAATTAAATTGTATGAATGGACATATATGTCTTTGTAACAATTCATTGATGTTTGTATGTAGTATGAAACTAGTTTTAGCACAATTTATTTAATAAAGTTATATGAAATAAATGATTAATTATTCTTATATTAGAACATATTACGATAAAAGATTTTAACTAAAATTATATATTATAAGTAACATAAAATATGGCACACCTTTTTTTATAATATACTTGTCAAATGCTTACCTTACTAAGAAAGCAAAATCTATTTATGTGTGTTGAAATTCATCAAAAATATTTATTTATTCATTTGAAAAAATTAATATTATGAACTATCCTATTTAAATAATATTTATTTATATGACACTAACACTAAACATTATTTATTGCTAAAAATAACATAATTTAAAGTTATTTTGCATATAATAAATGATAACTAATTATACCATATTTCTTAATAAAAATACTTTCTTAATATAATGTACCATTAGAAGTAGTTTGTAGTTTATATTAAGTTGAAATGAAAACATGCTTTCTTAGATATAGATAATAATAATAAAAAATATTTTACATAAAATGTATTCTATACCCAAGGCTCATAATTACTAAAGTACTTAAACATAATAAAAAATATATTTACAAGCTTATAAACAAACATAAATAGTCTTTTTACTAATTACTTGTGAACTTTTATTTCTTTATATACAACAAATATCAAACTATAATTTGTACGAAAGAGTACATTATGTTATAGTTACATTATTATAAAAATCTCTTACTAGGGCCGCTATTGTGCAAAAAAAGTAACATATGATAGTGTAAATTATTCTTCATTTAAGAATTTATTTTATCAACATATAAGTATCCCCTGTTGTACAAAGTAGGCTTTATAGTGAAACTAAATTAAATCAGCTTCATGCTGTATCCTGCACACAAGTATTTAGTGGCGAAACTCAACGTCGAGCTTTACCAGAGCTAGGTATTGAAAATATCAAATACTTCATTCTCACGATTGGCAATCGAACCCAGAACGGTCACATTTAAGACTGTAGTGAGTTCGATTCCCCGAATTATAATCATTATAATGTGAATGGCACATAGATAATTTGTCACAGAGGACTCAGGTTTAAGACTTTTCTTGGATTTTTCATCTTTCTCGGTCGTTTTGCGGAACCGAACGCCGCGGTTTGTATACTTTTTTATAAATTATTTAAAAAATATGAGAATGGCATCAAAGCAAAACAAAGCGAACCAGCTTCTAGAACTTCTGATTTAATTTGAATTAACGGTTTCCCACGGGAATTTTAACTGTCACTCACTTATTAAGCAGTCTATATTCAACTATTAGGATGTCAAAGTTCACACAACATTCTGAAATGCTTGTTTTGTAACAGGCCGTCATTTTAATAGACAAAAATACGCTCTGATATATTTTTTTATATTTATGTAATTTTAAACCGTTTCGACAATACTGTGTCCCTAACACAGGTGGCAGGACTGTTTGGATTTGGTTTTCTTATTCTCTCTCTTTTATGTTCTCTCTGCCTACCCTGATATGCATATTTAAATTAGAGAACTTCCACACTCATTAGCCTTTTTTAAAAGTCCATATCAAATGCTCCTCCTGATGAGCTTGATCTCCAACTCGCTTCTCTAATTAACTAATCAACGTTTGTAGACAGGATATGACAAACTACTTGTAAAGTAGACTCGAGTTTTAATTTCTAAGGCGGCATATTTTTTGTCGTTATAACTACATATGTAGCTATAAACATTAACCATGGGCTTTAACTGACAAAAAAACTAAAAATAAAATTAAAAAAACTAGAACTATTATTATAAAGATAATGTACCTAAGTACCTAGAAATAATATAAGACTTTTAATAATTTTATATTTATCATTGAGGTCAGTCGTAGTGCAGGGGCACTAGCGTACGACAGTAAACGCGACAGGTTGTGGTTTCAATTCCCACTCGAGAAGATGAAATATTTCATATTTTCTGAAGCATAACGTTGACTTCCGCACGCAATGCCCTTGAATTCGGCTTAAAAAATAGAACTGAAATATCTTAATGGAGACGGAGTTCCAAACACTAGGTTCCCACATTCCATCTGTACTATTTATCTAATCATACCTGCCATACGGGATAAAGCGTGTTTGATATAGAAAATAATAAAATTTATGCACTCTCCACAGCAGTCCCCACCTGGTGCGCGTGCGAGCGCAGGTAATGTGTCGGGATGAAGGCACCGGCGGCTGGATGGCGCTGGGCGGCGGTGGGCTCGCCGAGGTCATGGTTAGCCGGCGAGGAGGTACGTTGGTTCTAATCCAGTATTTTCTTACTCAAACTTTTATTTAAAACTCTGCCTGGAAGAGATCAGCTGTGGTGATAGGGCCATTTGTGCTTTTCTCTTTTTATGTTAGTGAAATAAAATATTTAATATTAACAATAATCCTAATTTAGAAAAAAGTATCTTATTTCTATATTTTCTATCTACGTCGAATAAAAAAGCGCTTGAAAGAATTTTTTTGCTTACCAGAACCGGAAAGAAGCATCGACACAGGACCCGCGTGCTCACAGAACACACCTAAGCCAGAGTATTATATACATGGCAGGCGTATCAGTGATAACGTGGTGAGTTTGTAGAATTTCCTATCTCTTTCTTTATTGCCAAAACTTGGTCGTAGTATGGACGCATACACAGATGGTATTCTGTTCAGATATTTAACATGTATTGTCTTGAATATAATGCATTTGAGAAATAAAAAAGTAAAAAGCTTGCGCTTTTTCCCTCGTTTATTAGCGTGGGCAAAGGGGATATAGTTATAAGACATTTGTCACTCGAAGCCGCTTTGTCCTTTGCCAAAGTTTGTGGGAATCGAACCCACAACCGTCACGTTTACAGTCACACGCTGTGCTTCTGCGCCACTAAGGTCTTTATTTGATTTTGCCCAAATAGTCTTGATCATGGCTAAGTGGGGCAGCGTCTGACCACGAATGGAAGGTTAGTAGGTTATATACATCCCAAATTATCTTCAATTCCCCGTTATGGTACCGTTTAATTCTCTAACATTGAAGAAGGAATATGTAATGCCACATTATTTTAACCTGCCGCTATGTAGGAAGATTAATCACTTGATAAATGGAGGTTTGACTCCTATTTAGGGTCTACTAATATGTGAAAACATATATTAATACGTTTTCAAATATACGCTTTGTGTATGTCAACATATTTTTTAAATTATTTTTTAATGGATAAAACTGTCCTTAATTATGCCGTTCGTGTAAGTTATTAGCTTAATAAAATGTTATTTTTTGCCATTCCAGCTCGTTCTCGATTGCACGCTCAAAGATGATTTCCAATATCACAAAGTAATGCCAACGTTCCACCACTGGGTGTCTGACGAGAAACGTTTCGGTCTAACATTCCAAACTGCGGCCGACGCGAGGGCCTTCGACAAAGGCGTAAGGAAGGCGGTCAGCGAATTGTACCGTGAGTTGCTTTGATTTTTTTTTTAATGAGTATTTATTGTTTTTTGCTTAGGATATGACTTAAATGAACGGACTAGCCGATGTTTTTTTTTAATTTTATTAATAGATTAATCATGTTATCGTGAAATTGGAAAGAATAATTAGGTAGTGTTATTTTAAAAATTTCTTATATTTTTCTTTGCAATAATTATTTGGAAAAGTCCCAAAAAAAAATGTTTTTGAAAACATTTTAAATAATAGCTATAGTAGAAGTAAAATTTTAGCGTAACATTAAAAACTGCAGCTAGCGCGAGTAAAGTTATTTTATTCTAATTTCGTAGGAGAAAACTAAAGAAGAAATTCTCGTGTAAGAAATGTGAAGGTTTTTGTCTGATATTTGTAGCGCATACTTTTTTACATATATTTTTTACGAAAAGGAGCTTGGTATTTCACGAAGAGATTAGTAAAAGGGAAGGGAAGGAAAAGTCTATTTTTATTTTGACATTCATATATGTAATATGTAACGTATAAAAAATGAAAAGCTTAATAGGAAATTTATTAAAACAGTATTTAATCATATATTTTTTTTTATTATAATTATAAAATATAATATTTAAGAATACAATATTTAAGTACAATAATTTAGTTACAATAAATATTATAAAATACAATATTTAAGAAAAAAACACATAATAAGATGAGCCGACTTATCTAATGTATGTTTTTGCTTTCCCGCTACTGCTTTCTTATGTGGTAAGTGAACACTTATACAGTCCGGTTAACAAGTCGTGGCCGCTCTGAATTTAGCTGTAAATGGCTGCGCAGATTTAATTTTAGGATTTTTCTTAATTTTTATTATTTTCCTCCTTACTGAACAATGCGCAAAAGTTTAGAAAGCCTAACTTCAGGGCGTCTACGACTCACCGACCATACTGTACCTTAAGTTTAAAAGAGTTTTTTTGTTCTAACTAAAAATTATATTTATTATTTATTTTACACATACCTAAGTATAAACGTGTGACGTCACTTATAAATACATATTTTTTATTCACAAAATAATTCTCTTAAAACTTCATGTTTTAACCTTATCTACTTACTTAGATAACTTTTGTTGTTTTTATGTATTTTTAAATTAGTTAACTTTTACATGAATTAAAAATTGTATTACAAAATATATTATGAACTTATTAATTTTTAATGATGATAATGACCATCTAGTAACCATTCAGTAATAATCTATACATGTAATAAAATTGTAAATGATCACTGTCTCTACATTCAAGATATATGATAAAGTGTTATTCAGATTAGTAAACAAATAATTGTGTATTTCAAGCGGACGAGGCCGCGAGCGGGACGCTAGCATTTAATATAATTTGTTTTTCAGGTCTGGGTGGCGCCTGGCCATCAATGTACGGATACAAAGGCAAGAAAAGCGCAATGAAGCCGGCTGAGGACGACGAGGAGAATCATATATTTGAAGTAAGTGGGAAATTATATTAACTTTTTACTTGTAACAAACAAACATGACAGACGCAAATCAGAAAATATATCTTTAACCTTAAATACTTTTGAGAATAAGTAACTATTAAAAAACTAAAGCAAACACTAATAGCTACTATAATAAATTGTAGTAACGACAATTAATTAATGTAAATGGAATAATGTTCATAATTAAAAATATGAATTCATCATCATTCTCTTCAACAATTATTCTCTTTGCAACAATTAGTTAAAAGTAACTTTTCTCAAACAAAAAGAAAATAATAAAAATATATTAATTTTCAATTGCACATGATCTTACAGTGCCTCAATCTCCCCTCGGAGTCGCGCTCCAGTTCGGAGAAGTCCACAGCGAGTCGAGTGCGGCACGACGAGCTCACGCAAACGCCGATACTGTCAGCCATCACTTTACCACATCATCACACGCATCCTTTGAATGGTAAGACATTCTTTCATTTTCTCAAATACAATGTGAAACTATTGTGAAGATGTTCTTAAGTATTAACATAACCGTAAGTTTTCTTTTTATAGCAAGTCTGGAATATTTGTAATTTTTCAGACTCAATGAACATTCCATATGAGGATAGGCAAGACGATGGTGAAGGTGAACGGTGTCCGTACGTACATCTGTCAGCTGTAAGTATTCTGAATCTATATTTATTAGTGTAGCACGCTTTTGCCACTAAACCACGATGGCGTCGAGATTTTTACTCTGTTTCAATTGTAATTTTTTTCTTAGATTTATATCATATTTATTTTTATTTCAATTGTGCATTTATAGTTTTTTTCTTAGATTCATAGAGTATAATACCTAATTACAGGTGCACGACTACACATACCCGCAAGTGGGCGCAATCAGCTCGGAGCGATCGTCACCCAACTCCAATACGAGGCCGCCGTTGCTGAAACGGGACTCTGGTGAGTTTTGAGTGTTCTTATAGAATTTTAATTGTTTTATAACTTAAATTATAGAATGGGATTCATTCGTTTAGGAATTTATAACTTAAATTATAGAATAATTTGGATATTATATTTATTTATTTCAACTTCTAATATTTTTTGAGTTTACGTTATATCCCACTATATTTGGGATAAGTTACACCGCGGATTCCTCGTGTTAGATGTTTAAAAAGTTGCTTGATTGATTTGATCTTCTATTTGAGAAAAAATCTTGTTAAAATATTTTCGTTTCGATTTTCCTTTGTTTGCTTAGATATAAATTCTATATTTTTAAAATTAGCAGGATCCGTTGTTACGCAGTGACGCAGTGTGCGACTTTAAACACGACAATTGTGGGTTCGATGCCCACTCGGGGGAATGATTACATTTAAATTATTTCATTTCCTCGCTCTCAACTTTCCCTTACTATATGTAATATTAAAAAAAAATACTTAATTATATATTTCATATTTTGTATTTTCAGGGTCAATAAAGAAATGCACGTGCAGCGGTCCTCCGCCGCTACCAGATAAGAAACCGGCTGAGGTATTCCAGGCACGGGTTAAATGCAGGTTATTATTGCTAGCACTGTATCCCACATATAGCGGGGTACTAATTAAGATACCCCGTTGAGCCGAAATAATTTTTGATATATGGCTTGTTGATTGGCGGTACTCAAAGCCTCGCCTTGTCTTTAAAAGCAAAGAAATGAAAATAGATTAAAGGTTGTTCCGGCGAGTGGGTGGTATCTTTAAATCATATGTCACCTGTTTGGTAGTTGGGATAATACCAGATATCTATTATAATAATATACTTAATTAAGAGTTGGATAACTAAATATTAACTTCTTATTTTATTCCTTTGCAGGCATTGCCACGAGTGGTATTTAGAGAGTGCGAATCGCGCGGGCGCCTGTCAATTTGCACCGGACTGCTTCAAGTCGTGCATAGATTGTGTTAGCTGCATTAAGTGTGCTCAGGTATTTTAATATATTTTTTTGTCTTTCAATTTTAGCTTCATGCTGTATATTGCAGGATAGGCAGAGGGATCCTGGGAACCTAGTGTTAAGATACGTTCGTTCGTTTGTTTCACTTTACTGTATGATGGCGTCACTTAGCTTTAAGTATTAGCCTTTATGTTACTAAGCATAGTACAGAAATACTACCTTTATTTACGGCTTCACCTTATTCGTTAGTCGTCGTCGTTTGGTCAAGAGGGCATAAATAAGAATTATTATGTTCCTAGAAACTCTTAATTTAGAAGGCCGTTTTTGCAACAATTTTCACTATTACTAAATATTTTTTCGATTCGGACCAAAACTTTTTGAGATTAGCTTCAGCTTTATAATATTAGTATAGATATCATTTTTTCATATTTATTTATTTCAGTGTATGCTATACCACTGTATGTCGGACTCGGAGGGCGACTTTGCAATGCATCCCTGTACGTGTGGACCTCCGGATGAGAATTGCGCTAAACGGTATTGTTATTTTATTATTGGTATTTTAAACATATTTTTTTTATGTTTTACAATTTTATTTTCTTTTTCTTTCCCAGTGTTGGCAGAGGAACCTAGTGTTAAGGTACTATTTATTTTTACCAGTTTGGGGAAATGAAAATAATTGCTAAATATATTTATTTCGCTGAGAGGGAATGAAATCCACTTTGTGTCTGTGTCTTATATAGCAGGGTAAGCCGGGGGAATCTAGCATTACTAATGTTTATCTTATCATATTTTACAGGTGGGTCGGCATAACACTCCTCAGTTTTCTAGTACCTTGCCTGTGGTGCTACTTGCCATTGAAGTGTGCCCATAGAGCAGCCCGAGCTGCACACCTAGCCGGTGGCGTACACGCTCCAATACACAAATAAATATGTATAAATACACATAATGGGCTTAAATAAAAACGCATAAATGTGTACACATACGCATAAATACGTGAAAACGTGCACAAATACCTGTAAATGGTCGTAAATATTTTTAAACAGATGTAAAAAATGTGTAAACTGTGTAGTAAACTTTGATAGTGCAATGTTATGAAGTGGTTTACAACAGAACTGACGATTTAAAGTGACGGTTTTTGAATTTAAAGAGTGAAATTTGTATTTGAGTATCGGAATGAATAAAGGACTTTACTTAAAAGAAATGTATTAACGGCATTCTATTGTGTATTGTATTTTTTATGATATAATATTGAAATGTATGTGCAAGTCGCATTATATATGCACTTGTGTTTTTATAAAGTATTAAAATTGATCTGATAATTCTTTCTAACAATTTGTTTTATGTTCGAAATTTGAAATATTAATAAATCTAATAATATTTTAAATATTTATTCTATCGTGTTGCCATTTGTAAACAATGAATATTATTATCTATTTCTCTATTTAATATTTACATGGCGACACTGGACTTAAATGATTTATTTTTAATTGTTTCAATATTAATTAGTGATAATTCACATTTTTTATACAAATATTATATTAAAAAATATTCCATAGGTTAATCAGTGTTTCTGTGTAATACAAGTATATAATGCGGTTTTCAATTCGCCACGGTTTGTGTATCGTGCCATATCTTTAAGAAAGATTACACAATTTTCGTATTTGACTTTTAAAATTTTGGTCTTCCATGTTCCTTTTTTTAAAAAAAAAACTTGTTATATTTATATTGTATATGGAAATGAGTTGAATTGTCCAAAATTTTATTAATTGTTCTCTCTTTGACGAGTTATTTACATAAAACATATCTTTGCATTGTTGGTGTAAATTATTTAAATATATATTTATAAGATGCATTCAGGCAACTCCAAAATCGGACATTTTTACAGTAAGCGTAAAACTGTCGTGGCGCAGCCGCTGGAGCACACAGCCGTATGCGCGACGGTTGTGGGTTCGATCCCCTCTTAGGATATTTATTTCTCTGAATAATTATTTTTCAGTTCCCTACTCTGGTAACGAGACAAAGTGCGGGGTTAAGTTCCATCACTTAACCCGCAATGCCTGTAATATTCGGCAGAGAGTAGAGAACAGTAGTATCTTAATGGAAATGGAGTGTCTAAACACTAGGTTTCGTACCAAATACAGTCTAAATTACGTACCAAATACAGTCATATTTCAGGTAGGTACAAAGATCTTAGGGTATCTACTAGTTGAATGTTGCCATACGAATTTTCGAAGTTACCCGAATGCAACATAACTCGTTGTTTTATCTATTTATAATAAGTATGGTCAGTATTACAGGTTCTCGAAATTGTTATAGTTTTTTATAAATTATAACTATATTTATTTTACAATATTCACTAGATATTATAATACTTCGTACAAAATATTGCATTTTCTTTCTATTTATTATCTTATTACGGGTAGCGTGTTTATTTAAAAAAACTTTTATTTATATATACATACTTATTTATTTATATATAAAATATATATATATATATAAATATATAATGGAAATTAAATGTAATGTCACTTTTAACAACTATAATCATATTTAATTAGTGTTACTATGTTGAAAAATTTTATCATAATTATTATGTGAAATTATATGTATTATTAGATTGTAAGTAGTTCTACAAACTAACATCCGTTTTTTTTAATCTAGTCCTTATTTTTTTTAAAATAAAAAACCTTTTTTAATTCTCTATTTTTTATAAAATGACCAAACATTTGTAAATTTTGTGACTAAGAAGTGAATTTGTTTTTGGTTTTGAGTTTGATTTTGCACTCTCGATTCTTTTAACCGATTTGACAGATTTTAAAGTATATATTAAAAATATTATCATTATTTACATACATACTAAATCTTCACTGTTTTTGTAAGGTAAAGGGCTCACTTACGAAAATTTTAGTAGATTTTGTATGTTGCTTCGCTATGTTAATGCCATTTTGGTATAATCATAATGAAGGCCAGGATCGAAAACTGCTCTAAAATAAAAATATTATTCCAGAGTGCAATATCTCACAACATAAACCCAAATCAAATTCAAAATCGTTACTCTGCATTAAAATTTGAAAAAATATTAACATTTTTAAACTAATTTTAACAGTTTTTTCAATATGTCTGATTCATTTACTGTTTCGCTAATTAGAAATTTAAAGAGACTTTTTAATTACTGTAGGCTAATATAAGAATTTAAGTATCAGTGTTTTAGGCCCGTATTTATAAACCACTCAACTCTGATATTGACCTTCATATGACGCTTTTATTCATATATTGTAATTTATAAATTAAAATGGCATCTCAAGATCGATCTCAGATTTGAGAATGACTTATAAATACGAGTCTTAGTGTTCTACGAGTATAATATTGTGTAAGATCCATTTAAAAACCAAAGTTTATGTATGTATGTATGTGGACACAGCAACAGAATGTGAAACTTTAAATGATAAATGTATTGAAATATAAATAAATAATCGTAATGAAATTATTATGTTGGTTTTATTTAATTTTTTGCCATTGAGCACACAATGTGTTGAAAATTGTGGGATTGATTTATTTGGGCTCGTAGGTATTTATAAACTGCTCACTTAGGCTATCTGCCTACCCGACTGTACATGGGATATAGTGAGAGGCTAAAAATAAATATATATATTATAATCCTTTTTTTGGTTTAGATAGTAATGAGTAGAGATGTGCCGAATATGCGTTTGGTATTCGGTATTCGGCATGTTTTTCAATATTCTTATTCGGCCGAATTATTCGGTTCGAGTATTTTTATTTACTTGGCTGCACAGTACAGTAGAAATGAAATATAAAACGTCTAAATTAAGTTATTACTATAAGTCAAATGAGTAAAATTTGTGTTTTTCAGTGCTGATACCAAAAATATATTGAACGCCCCTCGTAGATCAGAAAGAAACGTACATATTGTACTATTTATAATTAATTAATGGTAATTATGGTGCTGAATACTAAGGTTCCGTCCCTTTCCAGTCTGTTGCATTTTTCTTCATATAAGTTATCTGTTTTCGAAAATAGTCGTTCGTTATACACACTATTACCAGGAATACTTTTTTTATGGAAAAAGTCACAGAAACAAGCGTATGGGTCATCTGATAGTAAAGGACCACCGTTACCCACGACTACAGGTGCGTTGCCGGCTTTTAAGGTGGAGATAAAGGAGCCTTTTTAAAGGTACCTAAATCATATCGACATGGAAGGACAACATGGAAGTTCCAAAACGCTACATGAGAATCCTTTTAAAGAATGTAATATATTGTAAAGGTCCTTCCCTGTTTGTCATAGTTCCAGCTCACTATTTTCTGGAGCAGAAAATCTCCAACAATGTTGATAGGTAGTTTCTAGTACATTTGGATGATTTTTAAAATTTCGTGGTTTCGGAAGGCGGTGAGGTACGGCCCGTTCGTTATCTAGCCGGCGATGGCAGGTGGCATACATGTTAAAACCTGTTTACGTGACAAAATAACAAAAAAAAACGTTAACCGAATAATTCGGTCGAAAATTTGGCTCGGTAAAGTTTAAACCGAATAGTATTCGGTTATTCAGTCAAACCACCATTCGGCGCATCTCTAGTAATGAGGAATGGTAAGAGGTATGATACAATGCTTCAAAGTTCGTTACAGTAAAGTTTTAACGTATAAAAATATACTAGTTTTTGTTTCATTAAAAACAACCAAGTAGTTATGATTTTACAGGCATTTGAAGTTTGCAAAAATTTTATATGCCGCTAATCGTCCCGCGGCCGGCGGTGACGTCACTGGTCTTATAACTCGCTAGTCGCCGGTGATAGTTAGGAGAGCTCGCGCAGTACTTTCTTTGTTTTTTACTTGCCTGTGCTAAAGTGTCAATTTAATTAATTAAAATGGATGAGGGATTCGTTATCCGATTGCCCTTTTTCGAAAAAAGGGCAATCGGATAACCTACGCGTAATAGATAGATTTATAGTTGCCGATTATTTATCGAATAATAGCGATTTAAACGCCGCAGGAATGCAAGGAGTAAAAATGCGAAGATAAGTTTTGTTGTCTAACTAGTCATATTATGTCAATTTGGGGTATAGATAATAACTATCTTATGTTATTTAAAATTATTTATTTAAAACTGTAAAGTAACCTAATCTAACTAGTTTCATATTGTAGGTAACGCTATTTGCGTTAAAAGTACTAAACCTTTTATTCAAGTTCAAAGTAGTAAGATTGTTTTATAAATGAAAATAATATAATAATAATATAACTAAATACATGCAGTAAGTTGAGCATGCACAATTTTTTTTAAGTGTAGATGTTTAATATTTTTATATATGTATATCTGAATAGTATTTTTATTGTGATTATTGTAGACCGGCAAGAGAGAGTTATGGTCATGATGCTATTGCGTACGTATAAGTTAAAAGAGTAGATTATGTACGTATTGCCAAATGTAGATTGCAACCATATTGTTGCAGTTTTGAATGCAATGGAGGGAACCAATAAGTTTATACGTAATCTGCGAAGATTGTGCCACTAGCACAGGTGATTGTAAACATACCATGACATTTATAATGGGCTATATCGTCGAAGCGACGAGTCTTCAACAACTGCAACCAAGTCTTCTTTCCCTTGGCATTAATTCCGGCGTATGTTGCCAGGGTCTACCTTCCTGCTAACCTACTCCACTTTACACGATCTGTAACGTCCTGAGTGGTTCGACCATTGGCACTCATGTCCTGCATCACGACATCAAAACACCGCATCCATGGGCGTTCGGAGGTCTAGCTCCAGGGACAGGGCAGACATAGCAAGGAACTTGCATCCGATATAGTTCCTACGCCGGCGCGCAACGTTGCCATACCATCTTAGGCCACGCTCTTGGAGCTTATCCGCTACGCCATGGACCCCAAGACTACCTCGAATGAATGTACCTATTACGTATGCGTCAGACCGCGTTATGCCGCCCATTCACCTCAGCATCTTCATTTCCGTGACGTGAAGCTCCTCAGCGTGCCGAGATACTGCTGCCAACATTCGCTGCCGTATAAAAGAACCGGACAGATGATGCTCTCATATATCAGCCCCTTGAGCTTGGGTGGTATTCTGCGGTCGCAGACCACACCAGTAACCTCCCAACATTTGGCCCAGCCAGCGCTTATCCAGCCATGGACATCGTGATCGATGCCTCCAGACTCATGCATAACGGATCCAAGTTCCTTGAAACTTTTCCAACTTAACGGCTGGCACAGGAACTATAAGGACAGTGTTCGAGTCCGCGCTCCCTCAGGCTATGTATTCGGTCTTCGAGACATTTTGTTTAAGACCGCCATTCTCAAGCGCATCCTTCCAGAGGTTCACTTAACGCTCCAGCATGAGTTGGTTCTCGTCAATATAAGCTGTGACAGTACACTATATTAAATAAGAACGAACTAAGAGCCGAGCCTTGGTGAACCCCCTACTGTGATCTAAAGGGTTAGGACTG